>JARCGZ010000013.1:8690833-9929166 GCA_029784005.1 Lenwebbia sp. NSW1173648
AGAAGGTTTAAATATGGTGTGACTCCTGATCGGCTTCTAGGATGGCAGAAGGGGTGGGAATAGATAGGGCGACACATCCAACATGAGAAGTATCGTTGGGTGATTTAAAAGTGGGAATTGGTGAAATCGCAAGCCTCGAATCGGGTGGGAGATGCCCATTGAGTGATTCATAAGTAAATATCCATCCTAGATAGTCATCGCACTCTTTTCGAAATATCAATTTAACTCTTGTTAGGAATTTTATGGCAATTGGAATGCTATGTTGAAGGTTGGGTCCCTAAATTGGGTGTGCTATTTAAAAGGCGAAAACCGTAGTGATCAGATAAACCAATCTTGCCTATCTAGCAAGTTGGCTCGGTCATCGGTTTTCCTAGCTCAATAAGCAGGCAAGGCCCGACCGCATGAACATTCATTTGGCGCGAGCCAATTTGATTATGTTTGAGCAGGCTCTCTGGCCTGACTTTCATGGTGCGTTTGTTTCGGAAAAAATGAATAAATTGAAAAATATTTTCTTAAAAATAATCACTTATTTCATTTACAAAAATATATGCGAGAAAAATATTTTCATCGTTCATAAAAATGTTTAGATATAAATTGTAGGCGATAATGAAAAAAAATTCATTGACGAATTATTTCAAATTATAGAAATAAATATTTTCCACATCATTCATCTTTCGCGAAACAAGCGGAGCCATAATGAGTTTTCTGTATCTCTCTTTTTCCAATTCTTTCTAAACTCCTATTTCCGGAGCCGAATTAGTTGTAGACACAGTTTTAATGTGCCAATTACTCCGACGATCTCTATTTGTAATGCTGCAATTAGTTCGTTATGATACAAGATAAGACAGAATAGGATGTGATTAAAAATTCCCTAAACTTCTTTATATTCTATCATTAGCATAAAAGACTCGTGCAAAGCACAGGATTATGCATATATTATTTGATTAATTGTTAGATATAAAGATTCTAGTTGGTGTTGATTTTTTATGAGTCGTTGATTGATCACTTAAAGAGGTTTTAGAGAATTTAAAAGTAGAAGAGAAAAATAAAAAAAATTGGTCTTCGTGCATTTTCACATTTTGATGTTAATCTTTAGACATTCACATCCATGTAGTTGCTACTCGCATTCCTATCCAATGGATTATTTATCTTTTGATAACTAGGTAATAGTTATAATGATCACGATCATTTAATACACTTTTTTTTTAATTTTTTTGGAACTATTATTAAATACTTATTATTAATGCACCTTATTTGATGATTGGAGATGAGTTTGTAATATTCTTAACAGTTTTATTTGATATATAGAGTCGGAAACAGATATGAATAATTGAATAATTAATTAAAAATAAAAAAAAATTAGGATAGGTTGAATTGGACCTACATTGCAACGACGATTACCATTGTCCCCAGCAACCGCCACACTAGTGGTCACTTGTGCCACGGTGGTCATTCGAGACCATCGCCTTTTCTTTAATTGAATCTTAAATATTATATAATAGATAAAAGTTAAAAAAAAAATTGAATTCGTAAAATTGTGATATTAAAGAAAAATTGCGGGAAATCAAAGCATGATTTTTAATATCAAAGACAGTACATACTATATTGAAAACTTGACATACTAGAATTATTTTTGAAATTTGGAACTAAACGGCTACACTTGCTCGGCCGACTGGCCTACTCACACGCCCCTATTGATGGCAATTGCGCTCTTTTCACCGCCACAAATGTACCGTGCGGTTGTAGGCAAAAGTTTTTAGACAATATTTCGACAGCTCGGGTCTAGGGTTTCTTTAATCTCAAGAAAAATCTCTTGTACTAGTGCCTTTTCATCATAGTTTACACAACTCAAGTAGATTGATGTTCACACTGGCCAATTTCGGCCGGAGCTTGAGTATGATAGCTTATGTGTATGTGGCCTTGCAACGGGCACTTATCTGAGCCCGTGGCGCATTCGGGTTGTCATAGAGGACCGCAAGAGGAGTTTGGCTCGGTTTAAAAGCGTTTCGTCAGCCCATTGTCCTCGAGAAGCAAATCATGTGGCCAACTTGATCGCTAAAGCTCTTCGTAAGGAAGCTGTCATAGAGGACTGCAAGAGGAGTTTGGCTCGGTTTAAAATCGTTTCGTCAGCCCATTGTCCTCGAGAAGCAAAAATCATGTGGCCAACTTGATCACTAAAGCTCTTCGTAAGGAAGCCCTACCCTCTAATTGGGTTCTTCGACCCTTCAGACCATTTGGGATCTTTTATGTTTCGATATCGAACATCTTTGTTTTAATTTTGGCACTCAATAAATAAAGTATCTTTTGCTATTGTATTGTTGCATTGCGCTTTTGCAAAGCGCAAGAGTTTCACAACTTGTGAATGTCGTCTCATGTCTGACCCCAAAAAAACAAAAGAAAAAAAGAATGTCGTCTCATCAGATAATTTTTAAACTGTGATTTCTGAATGTCATTTTTGGTTGGCACTCTATATGTAGGCAGATTGGTTTGTGTACTTTTCTAGTTTTAAATGAAGTGGCCAGCGCCTATATATTTTTAAATATTAAAGCTCATTTGAAAAACAAGTATTGACAGTTTTAATGAAAAGTTTCCGTTGGAAACAAACGATAGACAAAGTACTCTTCAAATTGTAAATATTACACGAACAAGTGCACTAATATGATTAAAAACAAGTTACACCGCAGCGCGGAGTAGGGGTGAGCATAGTTCCTAACGTATGTAGGGTAGGTTCTAGGTTTTAAAAATTAAGGAATTGATTTCGACGGGGCAGGCTCCAAGCGAGCATGCCATGTTCTATCACGGCTGATAATGAGTGTATAATCTGGAATTACTAATCTGAGTTTTCATTTTCGGCAATATCCAAGACTAAAACTATTACTTTGTTAATATGTCATATCCTTCGTATGTATAAATATGAGTTGAGGTAAGTGGATAATAATAGCAAATGGTAGTCATTGGACGTGATGATTCACTGCATCGTTATAATTAAGAAACAGGTGGAACCTGAGTAGATTCTGGAATCGACCCTATAATATGTGACAATGTAGGTTCTAGGTTTCAAGGCATGCGGAGTAGGTTCCAAGTTTCAAGAATTGGAGAATCGATTCCGACAGTTAAGTTCCAGATTCCACATAGAATGTGAACCGACCTTGGAACCGCTCACCCTTGACATACAGAATCTCAAGTTAATTACTTAGCTTTGGCGCTTTGACTCTCACCACCCAATCCGTGTCATTCTTTCAATTAACCTTACAAAGATGGGAGAATATTTTTAGACCTTCGCAAACCGACTAGATTTAGTGGGTCAATCCGGTCCTAAGTACATGGCCAAACACTCCTATTCGATCTTTGGTTACCAATGTACTCTAAAATCTGTGTCTTGTGCGGTGCGATAATCTGTCAAAAATTATACTAAAAACGTTTTATTATTCTATAAATTCTCTTTATTAATTATTTCAAGTGATATCAGCGAATATTTTTAAGAAAATATTTTTTAATTTATTTATTTTTGACGAAATAAACTAATTCTAGTTCCGGGCTGATTATGTCTCTGCCTCATAGATCAAGCTCAGATGCGTATAGGCCACGTGGCTGACACGCCCAGTCTCCAAGACGACGTCGCCCAGCCCAGTTGTCCCGTGGGTCCCACAAAACAATATCCGTCTGTTGCCAGACTTTCGCAAGGCGCGTGGAGTAGGCCTATCCTCTAAATTTATGCCATTTCCTTTTTTCTTCATAGATTCTAGGGAAAATTTCGTAAAAGGGCCCCAAATCCCCTCATTTTCTCAAATAAGGGTCTGAAGTTGACATTGTTTCAAATAAGGGCCTGAAATACCCTCTTTGTCTCAAATAAGAGCCTGAAGTGGTTATTATTTCAAATAAGAGCCTAAAGTGACCTTATTAGTTTCAAAAAAAGGGCTCGACTCACTAGTTAGTAAGGGCATTTTGGTCATTTCATATTTTGTTATTTTTATTATTATTATTTTTATTTTCCTTTTTCCTTTTTTCAAAAAAATTAAAAAAATTAAAAGTAAAAAAAAAACAGAGAGACACAGGGGGGAGGGGGGCTACCCTCCTGCCTGTGGCCGCTGCCCCACCACCAGTGGGGCTGCGGCCATGGCCCGCAGGGTCGCCGGCGCCTCTGCGTGGGCCGGCAACCTTGCCGACCGGAGGCAAGGGCCAGCAGGCCCTTGCCAAAGCTAGGAGAGGGCCGACGACCCTCACCCAGGTACGGGGACGGCCGCGGCCCTCGGCTGGACCACAGCGAGGGTCGCCCACCCTTCGGCCAATGATTTGTCAAGAATATAGGTTTTCCAGACGAAATAGGCAAAGTTGTATTTAACCGGTCGAGATAATCAATCGCTAATTGTATGAACATTTCATATTCAATATTCGAATTTCTATCTCCCTCATCCTTTATTTCTCATTCTAAACTTTAATTAATCTTTGAAAGTTTCATTTCTCCACGAATTAAAAATACCCTTTTAAAAGTGGGATGAGATCAATAGAAAATAGTCCATGCACGCCACGAGCTTTGCATAGCTTGCAGCTTTTGGATCATGGATAATCTCACCATTAGGAGAAAATAATGACTTAGATTAGCTTTTCGCGCAACTTTGATGATTATGTGGGGGGATGATCCTTCCTCAGCTTTTAGTTCCCTTTTTAGAGTTAATCATACACCATGTGAGCTTTAACCCCACGAGTAATTGGCAGGACAAAGTTTATGGTTTAGTGGTTAATCCTCTTTAATTAATAATTAGCCATGAACATGCAAGAATTAGAATAATAAAAATGAAAAATAAAAATGTGTTTGCCAATATGTTGGGACTCGTTTAGCTTTCACTAGTAGAATCTTTATCTCTTGGAACTTAGAGCGGGGAATCTTTCTTCCACATAACCCATGTGAAGCACATGGACATGGGATTAATTAAACACAATAAAATAGGAGGAAGATTTTAAAAACTCTCTGAAATGATTATGCCCGTATCGAATATCATTTTCATTTTTGAAAATCTAGGTTTTACATCCTCAAATAGAAATTTTTAACTGAAAATACCAAAATACCCCAAGACATCTGAACATATCTCAAGTTCACACACACTCTCTCATCTTCACTCAGCCGTCGCCGCCAACCACTTCTGTCACTAAACGAAGCCACCGCTCCCCGATCAATGCCATTGAGATCTCCCATAGGTCAGCCCCGGCGCATCTGTCTTCCCCTCCACCTCATTTGTCGTTGATTCTCCATGGGTTGGCCATGGCCAATGCACTCTTCGAGGCCCGGTTGGCTTCAAACTCCATGTGATATGGGGTCAATCTCAACCCCATGGTGGGGATGGAGGGAGAGACGAGCTCGTCCGGAGGTGGATGTTGGCGGTCGGGGGTGGATTTAAGAGTTGAGACGGTGGCCTGGCTCAGAGCGGCTGTGGGTGGTGGTGGTGGAGCGGCTGTCGGGGACAACACCGGAGAGGAGGGGCTAAGCGTGGGATTTTGGTTAGGTGATTTTTGTGGTGCGTGGCTTGCGGTGGTGGTAAGCGTAAATTCGGAAGGAAAATGGTAAATGCGTAAATAGAAAATCCAATTTACGATGAGATTTTGAAAGTCGGGATGATTTCTTTTCGTAGGTTTTGAAAATTGAAGAGGGTATTCCAAATGTGTATTCAAATGTGATGAAGGTATTAAAAGTTTCCCAAAAAGAAAAATTGGGTCGCAAGTTACAAAGCACATAGCCCATTACGATGTTTGGGTGAACTATGGCAGAAAGATGTAATTACAGCATAGGACTTGTCGTTGATTCTAAGAACTTAAATTATAACTCGGTATTTTTGTACAGGTATTTAATTTTGTTTTTAAGCGGTATGAATTTCGCATGGATTATGTATATGTATCCGTCCCGTATTCGATTTTTTTTTTTCGTTTTATCGTTTTGAGTTCACAAACTTTTACACCCTCTTTTTTTTTTTTTTTATGAGTGAAAGGTTGAATGGGAGAAATGAAATTGCAAGGTCGATTATTACCTTCTCGTGCCTCAAGCTTCTTTTTTTATTTTTGAACTAGCAGATGACGAAATAGTTCGACCTAAAATATTTTGAAACAGTTAATGTCATTGAAACTTTCGAGCACATGACACATCTAGATGTCAGAATCGAGATAGTACAGTGAATGAATAATTATGTAATTATGTTAGATTATCAGATATTAAAACATGCGTTTATCTAAAAAATTTAACTTTCAGAACAGTTGGCAGTAGTTTCACATAATCTCACTAATCAAATTCGAAGTCAAACAGCTCAAGCGATAGGAAATTGATCCAAAATGTAGGATTTTTCAAGAGAGAGCTCAAAATTTTGCAGTACCAATATACAAACACAATTTTTTGTTACACTATATACATTTGTTCAACCAATATATCCTTTATTAACAATTGAATTTGAAATTTAGTGTGACCGTTGACTGATTTAACATTGTTTGCTTAACGGATTGCAGTTGGGAGACCCTCAGAATCCAGGGCATCTAGCAAGAAGCTGAATCTCCGATCATTCACTCCGGCCGTAGGTCGCTACTATACGAGCCTATCGAGCAGTAGCCAACCGAAGTTGACGTAGTGTTTACACTCACCACCGCCAGCCCCCAATTGTAACTGTATATTTTCTTCCCTAGAGACGGAATACCCTCTAACCGCTTTACATCTAAGGGATTCCGAGGTCTAAATGGACCTTAGATGTAGAAGTTTTAGGACTTACTAAGGTTAGGCAATACTAATTTACAAACACGATCTTTTATACATTATATACATTTGTTCGACTAATATATCATTTATTAACAACTAAATTTGGAATTTAGCGTGAACATTGACTGATTTAACGTTGTTTGCTTAATGGATTGCAATTGGGAGACCCTCAGAATCCAGGACATCCAGCAAGCAACCTCCAATATAGGAGCCGAAGCTCCAATGACTCATCTGGGCGCAGGTCGCTACTATACGAGCCTACCCAGCAGTAGTCAATCGAAGTTGATGTGGTGTTTACACTCATCATCGCCGGCCCCCTAAACTGTAACTGTATCTTTTTCTTCCCCAAAGATAGGGAATACCCTCTAATTGGTTTTTTTTTTTTTTGGTCGAAATAACATTTTATTCATTTCATTCACTTTCTCGGGATACAAGGGATAAATATTGCAGATCAACTACAAAGCAAAACAAATCCCAGACAACTTCAAAACGAAACAAGTTCCAGATAACAAGAGAAATCATCAGAATAAGGTTTTGGGTCACACGCTCAAAGAGCACATTTATGACTTCTTCATACTAAAATCGGCGGCCGGTCACCGAACTAGTCTTCAGTAACGAGCACACACCGAGATCTCCATTTGATGCTACGGCTTCGCCTTTCGGCGGTCTGCGCCTATGTTTAGCGTCTCCAACACCATCACCGAGCAGAGAAAAAAGGTTGAACGAGCACAGATTTGACACCTGTGAGAGCGAACCCTTCACTAAGCTCCTCTGATCTCCTTTGAAACTGGACTTGTTCACCAACAAAACTTGATAAGAACGAAACCCCGAAAATATAAATCCCAAATCTAAACTAGATCGGGATAGAAATCTTCCCAAAAATAGGAGAAAAAAGCTTTCAGATTTAGATTAAATCGGAAAAGAAAAAACTCCAAAACGAGAGAAAAACAAGAAAAATGAAAAAAATCAAAACAGCTTAAGAAAAGGGGGAGGGGAGGGAGAGATCAAGCTCAAACCCTCCCCTCCATGGAGGTTGAAGAAGAAGGTTGTGAAAAAGATAGAGAGAGAGAGAGGAGAGAAAGGAAAACTAGGCGGCTAGGGTTTGGGGGGACCCTCTAATTACTTTACATCTAAGGGATTTCGAGCTCCGAATGGGCCTTAGATGTAGCACTTTTAGGACTTACTAAGGTCCGGCAAGACGAATATACAAACACAATCTTTTATACATTATATACATTTGTTTAACCAATATATCCTTTATTAACAACTAAATTTGGAATTTAATGAGACCATTGACTGATCTAACGTTGTTTGCTTAACGGATTGCAGTTGGGAGACCCTTGGAGTCCAGAACATCCAGCAAGCAATCTCCAACGCAGGAGCCGAAGCTCCGATAACTCACCTCAGGCGCGGGTTGCTACTATATGAACCTACCCAGTAGTAGCCAACCGAAGTTGACGTAGTGTTTACACTCACCGCCGCCATCCCTCCCCTCCCCCGACCCCAATTGTAACTGTATCTTTTCTTCCCCAAAGACTGGGGATACCCTCTAGTTGCTTTACATCTAAGGGATTTCGAGGTCCGAATGGGACTTAGATGTAGCATTTTTAGGACTTACTAATGTCCGGCAATACTAATATACAAACACGATCTGCTATACATTATATACATTTGTTCAACCAATATATCCTTTATTAACAACTAAATTCAAAATTTAGTGTGACCGTTGACTGATTTAAAGTTGTTTTCTTAATAGATTGCAGTTGGGAGACCCTCGGAATTAAGGACATCAAGCAGGCAACCTCCAACACAGGAGCCGAAATTTCGATGACTCATTCCCGGCGCGGGTCGTTACTATACGAGCCTACCCAGAAATGGTCAATCGAAATTGACGTGATGTTTACACTCATCACCTCCACCCCCCAAATTGTAATTGTATCTTTTTCTTCCCCAAAAATAGGAAATACCTTTTAATTGCTTTACATATAATGAATTTCGAGGTCCGAATGGGCCTTAGTAGCAGCAATTTTAGGACTTACTAAGGCCCGGCAATACTAATATACAAACACGATCTTTTATACATTTCATACATTGTTCAACCAATATATCCTTTATTAACAACTGAATTTGGAATTTAGTGGGATCATTAACTGATTTAACGTTGTTGGCTTAACAGATTGCACTTGAGAGACCCTTGGCATCCAGGGCATCAGCAGGCAGCCTCCATGTGGAGTTGTTAAGCTCTTCCCTTGCTTTTGGCCAACCAAAAAGTGTCACGTGGTGAGCAGTTGCACAAAGATGGCAACAGCAAGCCACCCGGACAATTTGGAATGCTCGAATATAAAATACTAAATGTTCTCTCTCTTTGGTGGATGTGGGGGATTGACATGTGGGAGCAAGTCATAGATGTTTATGAGTCATTTAATTGAGTTCTAAATCTCTCAATTTTGGTCAACTGAATTATAGACGTTTCGTTTTCACAGGAGAGGTCGTGATGAATAAACGAATATTCAACAAAAATCACCATGAACTGGTGATCCAATCACGATCCGCAACGACTCGAATACAAAATCAGGATTAAATGAAAATCCCCCCAAGTTCTATGAGATCATAAATTGCATCTAGATTCAGGCGTTTTGTGTGTGTGCGTGTGTCTATCTCTTGCCTTTAGAAAGAAGAGATAATTAAGAGGGAGTCCAGGAACTTTTCTCGAGCTCAGAAACTAGACAGCTCCTTTCGGACGAGGCCATACCCAAAGCTATTGCAAGTGCAGCGCATAGTTGACAAAACTCATATTTGAAAATTTAATGTTTCGAGGTTGTCTGAAAATTGTTTGGCATCTCATTATCATTCGAATGAAATGATGAATTGAGAACTTATAGTATAATGCAAACGGCTGGTGAACATCACTTTTTGAAGAGGATAAATAGGACGAAATGTATTCTTTGGACTGCTCGGAAAAAGGAAGCCGAAGAAAAGCCTGAACTCTTGTAGCAAGTAACATTGCAAACTAACTTTTCTAGGATGAAAGAGGAATGGAGTTGAGTAAGGAAATTAAATAGGAGAAGATAGATGTAAAATGAAAATATTTCTAATTGTTGTTTGGTAGTGATAGAAAAAAGACGGCCTAATTCCTTGAAAAACGCAGACTTGCGAGTTTAGCTTAATTTCTGCACAAATTGTTATTTTATCCTTAAAAAAAAATGACAAACGTGATCCAAATCTAACACCCGTTCATCTGCCTTTCGAGTGTACCATTAAAAAGCTAATGCCGCGATGATGTGGGCCGTGTGCCTCTCTATTTGCAAGTTTTTTCTGCAAGGGATCGAGCTTGCATCTTAGACCATTTGGAAGAATTGACGCCATGACAAGGAATAAAACCACCTCTTATGCTTGCATCAGATATTGCATTGGCTGCTGGTGAAGTTGTTCAATGCTTTCAGGAACTCTTCTCAAGCTCAGAAACTAGGCAGTCGTTTCAGATGAAGCCATACCTCAAGCTATTGAAACAGGATATACTTGACAAAATTCATTTTTTAAAATTTAATGTTTCAAGGGTGTCCGAAAATTTAACATTTGAACAAAGCGATGTGCGATTTGCAACCGTATCTTCAACAATAAGACAAATCAAATCGCCAATTCATATAATCCTTGTTATAATAACAATGAAGTTAGAACTTATACCAGTGCCCAAAAAAAAAAAAAAAAAAAAACAGAGTTAAACAAGAGAGGCCCTTTATCGAGGAAATGCACAAGATTCAATGGCAAAAACGTCTTTTCGATGCACCACTTTATCAATGTATCTCTGTCGTTCCCCATGTTCCATTTACTTTCCTCAAAAATTTAAGAAAGAAGGAAAATCATTCCCACTCTCTCTCTCTCTCTCTCTCTCCAAAAGAGGCTTCAACTTGAAGCAGCACACAACTCCGTGACTTCGATTCGCTTCCTGCTCAGACCAAGAAACCCATCAATTGCTCCAGAAAATTTCTCCCATTTCTGATCTTGAACTTCCCCTTCTTCATCTTCTCCTTCTCATCAAGAAACAGAGCATTTTCATCCATTCATTTCGATTAATATTCTGCAGTTCTTGCTCGCCGGAGCGCGAATTGCTCGAACTTTAGAGCGGATTGGAGATCTTCGCCAATCTCAGATCCTCCGGAGTTTATCTTTTTTTTTTTTTTTTTTTTAGTCGAAGGATTTCATCGAAAGAGCAGAGATTGGCTTCGCCGATTGGTTCGAAACCTTGATCCGCGAACTGTCTTAAGCTGCATTTTTAGTCGCCTCCGCCAAACTTCTTGGCCGCACTATGTCCCTTTTGCCTTTTCTTTCTCTCTCTTGAACGGATTCTCCCATTTTCATTGCTCGAATAAAATAAAAATACCCATTAATTTTCCCTGTATTGTGCCTGTTGGAAAGTTGCTGTCCTCGTGCCTTTTGTCTCCGAGCAGCGTTGTATCCGAGATTGAAGCGTTTCTTTGTTGTTTTCCCTTTGAAAGTTGAGTTTCCGGTACCCTTTTGGGGATTTTGGTGGTGGATTTTGAGGTGGAGTCTGATCACTGGTGTTCGAAGATTTGGCTCACAAGTTGACTTGAAGAGACATTTGTTTCATGCGTTGTTGCTGAGATGCAGCCTGATCAGCGGAAAAAGGTGAGATTTTCACATGCATATGATCAAATGTTTCATGTTTTTGACGTTGATTTTCGTGGAAATACTAGATTATCGAGTGAATATCATGTAGCGGATCAGAAGGGTGTTTTGTTTCAATCCAATGTTGGAGTTGGGTCTCTAGTTTTTTGCTGTCTATATTTGTGGTGAGAATAATGCTTAGACGACTGTGTGGGACAGAACGGTTTGTCATGTTCATTTCGCTCAGCTTCTCTGCCATATCCGATAAACGTCCATGTTGCATCCTGGGTCCCACTGGGCATTTGGATTGATGATTTGCACGTAATTTGAGTTTCTTGTTAGGGATATGAAATTGGATCAAGAACCGTTACTTCTCTTGCAAATCCAATTCTTTTGGCAGGTAGTTTGCAGACTGTGTTAGGTACCCAAAGTCAACTACTGGTTCTTCTCTCTTGAATCAATGGGAATTAGATGACTCAGTGTGGATTTGAATGCTTAGTCTCAAGCAAAGTTTCATTGCCAGGAGAATAATTTCTTGAGGGCGTCTTTGTTTCTGTCGTTTAGTTCTAGGAGTTCTATTCCGAGATAGCGGAGTATATGAAGCTTGAGAACTAGATACAGGATCATGTACCTTTTGTGTGGTGCAAAGTTTGATTTTTTCCGAGTTTCGTTTGTTATTCTGCCTCGATCGCACAGAACCTGCAATTTCCTTTCTCCGAAATTGCTTGTTGTTATATTTCTACAAAGCAATAGATGCCTTCCCTATTCGACCCATCTGAACTTAATTTGAGTCAAGTTCTAGGATAAAATTTCTGAATATGTGATTGGGATGGTGAAATATGTGGCTCATGGATGCTTGTTGGAAGATTGTAATGGAGATGTCCATTTTTCAACCTGCAATATAAGGTGACAAGTGTTTCCATCTCTAGATCCATAGACGTGGAACTTTCTCTAGTCCTTGTGGATGGCTTTAATTTTTAGTGTCATACATTCTCATGTTGCTTATGCTATCTATTAGCTGAATGTGAGAGTTTGTGACATGAGTCACTGTCTTTGTGGGATGCTTTTTACTTCAGTAATAAGTTATAATCAGAATGAAGTGTTCACGAACTTTTTTTTTTTCTTATGTGGCGGTGTAGTCATCTGCAGAAGTAGATTTTTTCACGGAATATGGTGAAGGGAGCAGGTATAAAATAGAGGAAGTCATTGGTAAAGGTAGCTATGGTGTTGTTTGCTCTGCATACGATACACATGTGGGTGAAAAAGTGGCGATCAAAAAGATCAATGATATATTTGAACATGTCTCTGATGCCACCCGCATCCTCCGTGAGATCAAGCTTCTTAGGCTCTTGCGCCATCCGGACATTGTGGAGATTAAGCATATCCTATTACCTCCATCCAGGAGGGAATTTAAGGACATCTATGTCGTGTTCGAGCTGATGGAATCTGATCTACACCAGGTTATCAAGGCAAATGATGATTTAACACCTGAGCATTACCAGTTCTTTCTGTACCAGCTTCTTCGAGGACTCAAGTACATTCATACAGGTCTGAACTTTGTGCATTAAGATACATTATCATGTCTTCTGTAAAACAGATTAAGATTTCCACACCTTATCAAACTTTGTTGCATTAAAAAGATGCTGAGTTTACTATGATAATTATTGATCTGATATGTTACCACCTGTTTATCCAGCAAATGTGTTTCACCGGGATCTGAAACCAAAAAATATCTTAGCAAATGCTGACTGTAAACTCAAGATCTGTGACTTTGGCCTCGCTAGAGTAGCTTTTAATGATACTCCAACTGCCATCTTTTGGACGGTAAGTATTTTGCTAATTTGAACTTTCATTTCATTCCAATTGTGAAATTCTCGCTGTTTTGCTGAGATAACAACGCCTTACTATGATTTAACTATTCTCTCTGCACAGGACTATGTTGCCACGAGATGGTACAGGGCTCCTGAATTATGCGGTTCCTTCTTTTCAAAGGTGCAAGAATTAACTCCTGCTTATTTGGTTTTAATATTTTTCACTGTTTGCTGTTTTTGAGAAGTTTTGGAAACCTTGATCAACCTGCTGAAACTAAAATCTTTGTTTTCTTGTTGTTAATCTTGAGCACTAGTATACATGCCTAAAAATCTTCCTTTTACTGTACACTACTATACTCTCTTAAAATGTATATGGGTCATTTACTTTGGTCATTCCACTTGGAGAATACCTGCATACGACACATTGATATATATGTAATAGCTGACAACTCATGCTCCTTTGCTGCCATGTCGCAGCTTCTTTCCATAGTAGTCTGTTCCATGTGAAGAATTTATTTCATGTCTGCTAAGTAATCTCTGTTCTGTTTCAGTATACACCAGCCATTGATATTTGGAGCATAGGCTGCATCTTTTCAGAGCTCTTGACTGGAAAGCCCCTTTTCCCTGGGAAAAATGTAGTCCACCAGTTAGATTTGATAACCGAACTATTGGGAACACCTTCAGCTGAAGCCATTGCCAGGGTCAGTTTTGTCAGGAAATGTGCTTGTTAATGATGCCTTTATTTCATTAGTCTCAATCAGGGTTGCATGTTTACACTTAGTGTCTGCCCCTTTGATGAATTGTTGACTTTATATGAACAGGTACGCAATGAGAAAGCCCGTAGATATTTGGGTAGCATGAGAAAGAAAAGGCCTATACCTTTCTCACAGAAGTTTCCCAATGCAGATCCACTTGCACTTCGCTTGTTAGAAAGAATGTTGGCATTTGAACCCAAGGATCGTCCGAGTGCTGAAGAAGTGAGTTTATCGTTGTTTGTTAACCTTGCTTATAGTATTAATTCTTCGACTGATACCATGTGCTGGCTGGGAGTAGGCTCTTGCTGATCCCTATTTTAAGGGCTTGGCCAAGGTAGAGAGAGAACCTTCTGCTCAACCTGTTACAAAGATGGAGTTTGAGTTTGAAAGGCGGAGAATAACAAAAGAAGATGTGAGAGAGTTGATATACAGAGAGATACTAGAGTACCATCCGAAGATGTTGAAAGAGTTCTTGGAAGGATCTGAGCCAACTGGTTTCATGTATCCAAGGTAATAATAAATGCTCCAGTGCGATCAGTTTAATGAGAAAGAACAATAATTTGCATGGAATCGTTGTCATTTTTCTATTGCCTGTTCTTACAACCTTTGGGATTATTGTTCTTTCCATAAGCATATCTTCAGTGTGAAATATAGCCTAGCCCTCTATTTTGGCATTATTTTGGTTTGTTGGCCAATAGGATTGATCAATATTATTTTCATGTTGAGTTAGCCGACTTATGTGTGTTAAGGCCCTGGATAATTAGAGGCTTAGAGCTTTAGCTGTAACTTTTTGGTTTAGCTATGTCTTTTCGTTTTAGTTGCTACTTTTAGTAAGGTAGTCTTTGAAAGCTGTGACTTTTAGTCTTCTTTGGCATTTATTCCAAAGAGAATATAAGTATAGACGAGCGTAGTCTTTTTTGGGCTCTTTTTGTATATGGGTTTGCACACCCATGTTGCCCTATAGTTGGACTCTTTACCTATCAAAGAAGAAAAGAAAAATGAGAAGTATAGACGAACATGTTATATCTCTGCACTTCACCTTAAAGGACAATTTCCATTTTCCACAATTGTCATCACTAAAAGGTCAATAGGTGGCTGTGTTTTTCTTTGTTCTGTGTGGAGAAGGTGGGAGAATCAGGGGAACAGTTTATGGTTCCACTTTTCACTCCTCTCTTGTTTTAGTTTCTGACTGGCCTTTGATGTCAAAAAGTATGCTGGATATTCTCAAAGCCATGGGCAGAAGTGGAGCTAAAAGCTTTGTAAATGATGCTACAATTTGGGTTATTCTGGAAGAATAATGGATCTCATTAGAACCAGAACCTTGACAAATTTTGAATATATAATAGACTGTGTTAACTAGTCTTTCTAAGGCACTTGTTAAGCAAGTGATTATATTGTTTTTCTGGTGTTGTGTGGAACCACACTCTTGAGAATTGAAATTTCCTAATTAAGCATTCTTAATCAGTGGCCTAGGGGCACTCATTGACAAGACCCATTCATTTAAGAGATTTCCTTTTGTGAAGCACATATCTTCATTTGCTCCAAGGTCATTGTATTCGACAAATCTCAATGCATTTGTAGGGAAAAGAATCTTACTTTTCTTTTCTTATGCTGGGATGATAAATGAAGAACTTAAACTGTTTTATGTATGCTTGTGACTCCAATTCTTTCATACTGGAGACATAGAGTACATGCCCGTTTTGTTTTTGCGGCATTTGGTTTAGCGATATTGATCTCATTTTTGGAAATTTTAATGCTTCACGAATGCCTGGAAGCACAATATTTTTTTCTATTCCTTACACAAGCAGCAGTTAGGCAACGAAACAAAGCCTCTTGTTACGGTTCTTTGAGAAAATCTTTCTTGCAAGAATTTCCGTGAGAGTTGAGACAAACATGTTTTTGCAGTGCTGTCGATCATTTCAAGAAGCAATTTGCGTACCTTGAGGAGCATTACGGGAAGGGTCCTACTGCTCCCCCACCCGAAAGACAGCATGCTTCACTGCCTAGGTATATTTTCTAGTTCACTTTGGTATAATTCAGTTTCTAGGTAATAGTATCTTATAGGCCTTCTCTTTCACATTTTGGGACTTACAAAGATACGTAATTGCAGGCCATGTGTTCTATACTCAGATTCAGTGCAGAGCTCAAATGGGGTGTCGGATGATCTGGCCAATTGTTCCATCAAAGAAACTGTTAAGTCTCATACTGAGAGGAACGCTACAATCCCGATGACAAGGCTTCCTCTTCAAGTCCCTCAAAGTATATCTAATGCAACTTATCGTTCCGTCTTCTCCACTTTGGGCTATGCTACTTCTGTCAAAACTCTGGAAAACAGGTGTTTGCTTGTGATCGTTTCTTAACAGCTTTCACTGCAGGTGGAGGTGCAAGGCCGGGGAAAGTCGTCGGGTCCGTGTTGCGCCACAACTCTGGGGCAGCTGCAGCAGCGACTACGGAGGCTGTTGAACAAAGAAGGACAGCAAGGAATCCCCCGATTGCAGCTCAACATACTTCTACCGGCTGTTCGTATCCAAGAAGGAATCCAGGTTGTAAGAGCGAGAGAGCCGAAGAGGAAGGTATTGGAATTCCCAACGGAGTGCAGCCTAAACCTCAGTATATGCCGAGGAAAGTCGCTGCTGCTCAAGGTGGGCCCGGAAATAATTGGTACTGAATGGAAGACCAGTGCAGGTGCTTTCCGGTACAAACACATTATGCTCGTCCAGCTTCATGCCGGCTCATCGTACGTCGGTCGGGCCAACACATCGATTAGAATCTCAAGATTACTCCACTGATGTTATTTATCGGATACAGCTTATAGTGCGCGGGGCAGATCAAAATCTGCTTCTGCTGGTAGACTACTGATCGCAGGTTACGGTGCAGAAGCAAAAATTATGATCACGCTCTCCTTGGAAACCGACGAAGTAATGAAGGGGTTCGAGGTGAATTTTTTTGGACTACGTTTAGCTGATTTATTCTGGGGGATAGATTTCTATTTCCAGATGGGACTGTGGCATTTGTTATTTGTACATTGTTTTGCAACTTAAGAAATAAGGACCCGCGAATCGGTCTGCTTTCAAAGGACTGATATGTATTCGGAGTAAAAATGAAGTAGCATTAGCTTACCTAAAGTTATGAGAATGTTGCCGTGAAGGCACTGATTGGGTCGGTTTTCGCTCCTTGTTGCCATAAAAGGCGAGGAACGATGCTAGCAAAACCGGAGAATTAATGGCCGAAGGGACATGTCTCATGATGGTTCTCTCCGTTCTCGATTCCTCTGAGGATGAAGCTCTCTGTAACTAAGTCGTCTCTATAGACAGACACGGTAGTCAGTGCTGGAGTATGGACTTACTCATGGTACAACGACGAACTAATTCTGTTCAACAACTAACATCTTGTAAAAACTCGGATAATTGACATCGTGAGTATCTAAATTTCAAGTTTGTTTTTGTCCAATCAAATCTCCTCGAACTCTCCAAAATGAACTCATTCTAGTACTACTCGTTAGCTGGCATGGCCTTTTTTGCCTGTGTTAAAACTCACTCAGGATGTCTAAGTGTCTTCTTGAGATTCTTGAGATGATACCACGTTAGTAAGTGCACTTAAGACAGTCGAGATGCTTCCATCTCATTTTTCTAGGGAAAATCGTCCAAAAAGTCCTAAAAATATTGTACTTTTGTTAACTCAATCCTAAACTTTTTAATTTTGCAATTGAGTCCTAAACTTGTTCACATTTTGCTAATTGAGTCCATCCGGCTGAAATGCCGATGAGGACGCCGGCCGTCCTACATGGCATGACTGACGTTGGCAATTTCTAATAATATTTTTTCGAACGTTTTATTTTTGTTATTTTTTCTTTTCTTTTCTTTTATTGTGATCGAGGCGGGTCGCCAGACCCATGCCGGCCATTGGCTGAGGGTTGTCGAGCCATCAACGGCTGTAGGCTAGGGTCGCAGCTAGCGAGGGCCCGGCGACCCTCACCGGCCACTTTAAGGAAATAAATAAATAAACAAAGAAAAAAAAGGAAAATAAATAAATAAACTAAACTAAACTAAAATTTAAAAATATTAAAATATTATAAAAAATTATCCACGTCAGTGTTGGCCGTGCCACGTAAGATGTCCAGCGTCCCTGTTAGCGAATTCAGGCCAAAATTGACTAAATTGACTAAATTGATAAAATTAAAATATTTAAGATTGGATTGGCAAAAGTATAATAAGTTTAGGACTTTTTGGACAATTTTTTCCCTCCTTTATTCTACACATTGGACGGCCGAGTTGGTACCCTTTTTGCCAAGGCGGCGTAATTTTTTGCCGAGTAATGTACCACATCTAACACTTAATTAGCAATGAAACTATCCTTTTTCGACCAATATATATATATATATATATATATATATATATATATATATATATATATATATATATATATATATATATATATATATATATATAATCACATCGACAATTAGGCATCAATGTTGCTGGGCAAGCGAGCCGCGTCATAAAATAGCAAATGACTTGGCAATTGATTTAGCAGAAGTACTAGATAAGTCGATCTTGAAGAGTTTAAGTAAATGATTGGACAAAAAGAAGTTTAGGCATTTAGATTGGAAAATTAGCGAAAGTTAAGGTACTTCATACATGAATGGGTTGATGAGTCAATTTCAATTTATCAGAATTGAGGATCAAAAGATGATTAAATGATTGTTATAAATTCAAGGATTTGATTGCATGGAATATAAATTCGAGAACCATGAATTATGGCGCTAATTTGGAGACTTCGTCTAGTTTTCCTGAAAGATGGAAGAGCGATTGCATGGCAATCTACAGAAATGTTGGCAGGTACTACAATTTCAATGTCGAAGACAAGGATGGCATTGCGAAGGAAAAAATTATTCAATCGGTCCTAATCTATCATACAAACGCTTGTTAGTCAATTTTTCCAATTTAGTTGTAAATGTTTGCGTGAAATTTCAATGTAATCATTCTGGTCAATTTTCGCTGGAAATCGATACCATAGTAATCAAGTCATCGCCAGCATTTCTCCTTGACACATCGCCACCTCAGTATGTTTTGGAAAAAATTAGCCGAAAGAACTACATTGGAATTCACGCAAAGATTCAGGATTAAATTGACAAAATTTGAAAAGTTCATGACTGAATTGGCATCCCACAATAGATTTAGGACTGATTATACAACTGCCCCAATAAAAAATTGTATCGAATGAAAAAAGTATGTTAATTTAACAAATCGGTTCGTTTTATACGTATCTTTTCCAAATGAGATTGGTCAAGGTTAAAACGACAAAATTATTTTCCGATAGAGACAAAAAAAGGAAATTTTGCTTTCCATAAGTTGGATGAGGTCAATTCCTCTAATTTAATATCGAGAAAATTAGGGGTGAGCGGTTTCAGGTTCTGTATAGATTATTGTTGAAAAAAGTTCCTCATTTTTTTGGAACCTGAAACCTACCCGACTTACCCTAGAACCTAGAACATACCTTGTCACAATTCGTTTTCTTAATTGAATAATTGTAATAAATCATAAACTTTAATGACCACCACTTGCTGTTACAATTTACTGACCACAATTCATACTTAGACACACGAATCGAAATCGATTCCCCAATTTTTAGTACTTGAAACCTACAATGCATATCCTGAAACCGGACCGGTTCTGAGTGCTACCCTCGAACCATTCTCACCCTTAGAGAAAATGAAACAAATGGTCCCTGAACTTTGTCTAATGTCGTTCTTGGATTTTTAATTAGTAAATGTAGTTCTTAGATAATATTAATTCAAGATAATAAAATTTGCTGATATGGCTCTCAATCTGTTGAGTTTGAATGGTGGAAATTCAAAACATAAAGTTACACGTGAATTATTAAAATAAGATATTCATCTCCAATCAAGATATGATACATGTCAAACATATGACGATGGACATGTTAATATCCTATTTTTTTTCCTTTTCTAACGTAGACAGATAAGAAGATGATTACGTTGACTCATCATTTTAAAAGATCCAACTTAACATATTATAATTCACCACCTAAATTAACGCTTAATTTGCCATTTGAGCAAACGAAAAGACTACATTTAACATTTGCCAATAGTTCAGGGATCTCATTAAACAAATTAAAAGTTCATGAACGACATTACACGTCGAGTCAAAGTTCATGAACCATCTATGTTATTTTTCCTAAAAAGATACCATAATCTCGATATCGCATTTCAGTTCGAGACTTTATTAAATAATAGACTAGACAAAAATAATACTACAATTTTGAATGGACTGATACATTCGTGGTATCTAAAATTAATGTTAAAAAATAGAATATTCGACATCCGTTGATTTCGGTTCCAAAAAAAAAGAAAAAAAAAAGACATCCGTTGATTCTCAATGCTTCCATCCATATCAAGAATGGAACACATATTTGTCAAAACAAAATCCCGAAATAAACAAATAGCTTCAATCTTCTGCTTGAGCTTCGGTACACATAAGCAATCTCTGCCAGGAGACACGCTTGAATCCCAAGCCATCGAATTCCCGTTTCTTCCGGGTGAGTGCAATCTTTTTCCATTTCTCGCTTCTTATGATAATCACCGAGTGTTGGTTTTGAATTTCGGCGTAGATGGTTATTCATATCATGTTGTTCTTGTGATTCTGACTTCGTTTTACGTTGCTCGGGATCGGAAATGGGTCTCCTTTTTTTGGGTTTATGTTTCCATTGGGTTGATGAAGTTCGTGGATACAAATTGAACCTATGCTTCACTTGTGCAGAACCATCATTTTCTTTCTTTCTTTCCCTTTTACCCTTCTCTTGCATCCTTCTTCGTAGAGAAGGAGCGTCAAAAGTTTCAGGTTCTTGAATGCTTCTGCTTTTTAGCATTTCGACTTTCTTGATTTGCGTTTCGATTTCTTAACGCCATTTGTGATAATGCTCAAGTTTCTGGTGGGTTGAAGTGTTGCGGTTTCTATAATGCTGAACCGAGCATCGAGCTGGTGTTAACTGTGGCTCGCTTGGGCACCCGAAAGTTGCGGGTTGCAACGTCCACTCGATGCACACAACATGTTTGATGGATGGTCTAATATAAAAGAAGCAGTTTTTCTTATCTAAACTTCGGTGCTATTAGTGCTGCTTCAATTTCATTCTCCGTGTCTAGGCTATAAAACATTTGATAGATCTAAAGACAAGATCATTTTGGAGTACTGCTTTAATTTTATTAAGCACATCTGGGATTAAAATGTTTAGTGTGTACCGTCAAAAAAATTGATAGTAAACCATAATTTAGTATTTTGGGGATACCCATGCCCTTAGGTACAATATGGGTTATTTGGTTCTAATTGATGTATACTGTTATGTGATGCTATCAGCATTTCATTCCTACTGTGACTAATATGGGCCATGCAAGAAAATTGATCTGCAGTAGATAATTTGATAATTCATTGGTTATGCTTCATGCCCATGCCATTCTGTTGCCATGGAGTAAGTATTCTATTGTGACCGTGTACCATTGCAAACCATCCTATTAGCATCATTAGAATGCATCTGCTTGATTTTTGTATTGGATTCTGGAGTCTGCAGGTGAGAAACTGGAACATGGCATTCATCTACCCTGGAGTATAAGTTGCATCAGTTAGGAATTTCTCTTCTTTACATCAATATTATCAACATCTTCTTCAGATGATTTTTCAGAGACTTTGCCTTTCTGTTGCCCGTTTGGACCTCCATTTGCCAACCTTTTACAAAAGAATTGGGGGCCAATTTACTTCTACCAGGTCAAGTCCAACTTTTTTCACTCAGAACTGTTATAAGCCAACATCTCAGAAGCTCTCTGTGGCTCCTCGTTTTGTTTCATCGAATTGCGAAATGGGTGATGCACGAAGACCCCTTGCTGTACCCATTCCATCGCTTGACAGAGCTGATAAGAACGAATTGCTAAGAGCCCTCGAATCCTCAGTGGGTTCTTCATTTAGTGTTGAACCATTGCGCCCTCTCCCAAACCCTTTGATTATCGTCATTAGTGGACCCAGTGGAGTGGGCAAAGACGCAGTCATTAAAAGATTGAGGGAAGTTAGAGACAGTCTCCATTTCGTTGTTACTGCGACTAGCCGGCCAATGCGACCAGGTGAAGTTGATGGGAAGGATTATTACTTTGTCACTAAAGAGGAGTTTCTCTCCATGGTTGAAAAGGATGAACTACTGGAGTATGCTTTAGTGTATGGTGACTATAAGGGTATTCCAAAGCAGCAAATACGTGAGTACATGGCGAAGGGGTATGATATAATGTTGAGGGTGGACATACAAGGGGCACAAACCTTGAGGAGGGTTCTTGGGCAGTCTGCAGTATTTATATTTCTGGTTGCAGAGAGCGAACTGGCACTTGTTCAGCGGTTGATTGATCGGAAGACGGAGACTAAAGAATCGCTTCTTGTCAGAATAGCGACAGCACGTGAGGAGGTCAGACATGTTAATAAATTTGACTATGTTGTCGTGAATGAAGAAGGACAGCTAGAGAATGCTGTGAAATTGGTGGAGTCCATCATCGATGCAGAGAAAGCTAAAGTTAAACAAAAGGCTGCTGTGATGTAGGGAACATAGATTAGGTTCATTTTCAAGGAATGTGCATTTGTTACTGTGGGCTTAAAAATCCCATGTCTTTCTTATCAGGAAACGTTCATCTGCTGTTTGGCAGTTAGTTTATGGGAGCTTTTATGGAAACATCTGTGATTTATTTAAGAGGAGACGATGCAGAAGGTTGATACGCTTTCATTTGAGTTTCATTCTTCTCATTTGACTCGTTCAGATTCTCGAGGAAGTTGCAGAATGGAATCTTGCACATAGAACAGGCCAAGCTTATTATTCAGCCGATGTAATATGTGGAAATAAAGGCATCTATCTTGTAAAATCATGTATATCTGCAGTTTTTTGAATGGTGTGATTGGTCAACGAAGAGCATGAGAATAAGAAAGAAAATCATCATGATGAACTCCTAGATAATTGTGGAAGTTATTGAAGAGCCTCCATATCCAACATCTTTCTTGGCTTCCTCAGGGCACAGCATCAATGAATTACTGTTGCTAAACCTGAATCTCTTTACTTATGGTTAGCTTTCTTTTCCCCCTATTCTTCCTTATTATGTTTCCGGTAGCAGCAAGATATTCGTAGTTAGTTGGACAGCAGTCTGTAACACGTACAATTATTGCTTGGTCCTTTGAGACGTTTGATGTCCCGTTCGTGGTTATGTGCAATTTTTGCATTTGCTTGCTGTACATCTTATTTTTTGCTTTGCATTTGTCTTGCATCAACCATCTTCTCCTTGACATGATATACGATGATGGGTTTCATTTTTCTTTTTGGTTTGGTCATCTCTTTTATCCCCAAAGCTTTGGGGTATCCCACGATATAAGCCCGGGTCTCCTCCCTGTCACCCCGATGCCCACGCTACTGGGGCGTTTGCCCAGTGGACGCTATAAGGTGACGGTTGGTCGTGCATTTTGCGGTTTTACTTTTTACCAAGTTGCAAGGCTTATTTGAATTTAGACTGGTGACATTGCGGCCAGCGTGCTCAACCACTTTGCTCATCCATTACATAAGTGTTGCCTCAACGTTAAACAAGACAAGGGTTGTCGGTTGCGATGGAGTAATCTTCTGTGCCAGGAACTCTTACCTGATGAAGTTTTTGGTTATGTTTGCTTCTGTCGACCAATATGTTTTGGGGTTAGATTTTTTACTTCTTTTTGGGAGGATTCGATACGAATCACCTATTTAGGATTTGCTCCATTTCATGGGACAAGGTTGGTGTGTGGCACTATATGGTCGACTGCCGCGGTCGACCCCACTGTGTTGAGCTTGAGCACTTCTATGGAGGATTCTACACTCCATAGTAAGCTTTTGGTTTCATTCGGCGATCTGTGTTGGTACTCTAGCAATAGCAATGGCTCCCAGAGACTGAATCCAGTTTCCGCGTCGCAGTTGTGTGATGAACGAATCGCAAGGAGGCGCCACGCATCGTAGCTACATTGTTTGTAGCCAAACTTCTCGTTGGCCTTGCTGTGTACACTCTAAAACTACCCACTGGATAAAGCACTTAGTTGTTTCACAGTCAGAAGCAATTCTTTAAGCAAACTTCGAGGGTAGCTTTGAAGAGAGGATTTCAAATGCTTTGGGAAAATTGTCAAAAAAGTCCTAAACCTTTTGTATTTTTGCCAACTCAGTCCTAAACTTTTTATATTTTTACCAATTCGGTTCTTCCGGCTAATTTTGGCCAGTAATCGCTGACTTGGCGTGACCGGCACTGATGTAGCTAATTTTTAATAATATTTTACTATTTTTCAGTTTTTTCTTTTTTTCCCCTTTCTCTAGTTTTCTTTTCAGCGGCCAGCGAGGGCCGCGACGCCTTCCAAGCAGGGGTGAGGTCGTAGCCCTTGCTCAGATCTGGGCGAGGCTGCGATGGGCTGGGCGAGGCCAACCTCACCCGCGGCCGCGTTGGCTTGCCCAGATTTGTGCAAGGCCTGGCGAGGGCTGCGACTTAGCCCTTGCTCGGCGAGCTTCGAGGCCCTCACTTGTGGTCGGCGAGGGCCCGACAAACCTCGTTGGCCACTGAAAACAAAACCAGAGAAAAGGGAAAAAAAAAAGAAAAAATTAATAAAAAAAAATATTATTAGAAATTGGCCACTCAGCGCTGATCGCGCCACTTCAGCGAATTCCGGCCAAAATTGGCCGGAAGGTTTGAATTGACACAAATGCAAAAGGTTTAGGACTAAAATGGCAAAAGTGCAAAATGTTTAGGATTTTTTTGATAATTTTCCCCAACCGCTTTCGATTTTCAGATTCTTGGAGGTAAATGTTCCCCATATTTTCGTGCAACTCGCAAACTCGGACATGTTGTGATGCAGAGGTTGAAGAGTCAAAGAACAAGAAAGAGTTGGGAGAATTCAACAGAAGAATGAGAGCAGAGGAGGAAGAAGAAGATGAATGGGGGTGGGGGGAGGATAGAAGAGATATTGAGCGCACCAAAACATCAATTACCGTTCGGTAATATCATGAGCGGTCCTTGAACTGTCCCGAACTTTTTTTCAATGTTCAATGTAATCTTCAAACTTTGTTTTTGTTCAATTATTACCTAAACTTTCTGAAATCGGCACCATGTGAATTTTCCCTTAATTTTCTGTCAACATGGCACTACCTCAACAAAAGGTATCTATAGTTGATGATGTGGAATCTAGTTCAATTAAATTTGATTCTAAAACAAAACCTCATCCTTCATCGCCGTAGGCGGCTCCACTACGCCGGCCTTTACAACTAGTGTCGTCCCCGGTGTCGTCGCATCGTGCCTTGCCACCGTCACTCCCATTGCCGACCCTCGGCCCCTGGCTCGAGCTCAAGCAAGCTCGCTCCCTCTTTCGTTCTCTGTGATGGACCTTTATGGACGGTTCTGGAATCTGTATCACCTTTGGGAAAAAGCCCATCAAATTTGGCAATAAACGAATGTTGCGTACTAAATTTGCAAGCGGTGACTACCAAGCTAGATTGGTCGATTTTGTCATTTTTTTTTTTTTTTGTTGAGTGGAGGATGCTTCCTAGGAAGGAAAAGATAAAAGAGGTGCAGATAAGATGGAATCCCTCAACTGGCCCAATCAGCTTTGCAAGAGAACACTAACCAAAAGCTGGATCATAATCACCACACGCAAAAGCAACCCTTCCTGGCCAAAGCCTCGCTTTTCAGGGCAAAAGAGATTGACGTACTATGGAAATGTAATGTCTATAATATCTCGCAAAGCATCACATTTCAGAAACATACCTCCCTCAAGGAAAAATTGTGGGCATCATTTGAATTTTGTAATCTAGGAGCAGTGGGTCTATTTAATTTCACTGGGAATTTATTGTCGCTAAGAAGTTAATTTCAGATAAAAATAAACTATTTTTCGGTGTTTATTGGTGCCGAAAACAAGTTGGAAAATTGGTTTTGTGGCACTTGGTAATAAGTGAGTTAACCAAAGGTAGCTTGTATCACTAAGAATGAAACAAGAACTTTGGGAGAGTGATTTCCTTCTTGCCAGAAGAAAAAAATCGGTTTTTCCAATCTGAGATTGTCGATTTAAATCCACAGAGAATACTTTCCGTCGATCAAGTATCCTTCCGTCGTCCAAATCCCGAAAAAATAATTTTCTCGAAAACGAATCATCAAACAAGGAAAAAAAAGAAAAAGAAAAAGAAAAGAAAAGAGAATTCTAGAATCATGGTTAAATAGGGTTTTTTGTTTTCTTGTGCCCAAAGGGATAGAGCATTTTGGGCCCCATTTAGAGCCTTTAGCTTCACACAAGAAAGCTCAAAATAATTTTCTTGACACGTTTTTCTTCCGAAAGCAAAGACTTGACCCCAACTAAATTTCGCCCTAATTACACACAACATGACAATTCCATTTTATTGATAAGGGACGACCAGCAAGAACAAACGTGGAGAGATAGAGAGAGAGAGAGAGAGGAATAAGTCAAATTTCCAAGTGGCCATGGCCTTTGACATTCCTCTTGAAATTCTTGATGCTGTTCACTACGATAATGATTGAGTTATGAGCTGCGATTTGCATGGAATTTACGTGATCGTTGGATTGATGGAGGCTGACTATTCCGTTGTAGGAACTCCTTAGCTGGACAAGAAAAATCATAGTTTTATCTTCCTCAGGGGTGATTAAATTATCAAGAGCATCGTGTGCATGTCAAAGGGTTGATTAGGGGTTGAACAACAGGAAAAGTAAACGCATGGCAAGATGGACTCAAAGCTACAAATCAAAACTTAATGATTGAAAAATTCAAAAAAATTATTCACATGTCATTATGAAAAATATCTACATCAGTGTCCACCGCGCTTCGCAGGAGAGCCGGCATTTACCATCAGCGATTTCCAGTCAAAATTTAGCTGGATGGACTCAATTGGTAAGAAGTGAAAATTTTTATGACTAATTGGCACGCTTGAAAGGTTTAAGATTGAATTGACACAGTTGCAATATGTTTAAGACTTTTTTTAAGTAATTTCCCCATGCAAGCTCGGACATGGGGTTTTATTCCGATAACTTGTCTTCTAGTTAATCTTGAAACCTCATGTTGCCTTGAAAACTATCGGTACTCGAGTAGTGCTGAGCCGCCACATGCACAAGGTCTCGACTTAGAACGGAACCCGCATCATCCCGGAGATGAACTACTACGGTCGAAGACCGCATCCTTGCCTCCTCGGTATCGGCACCCAGGCCGGCCCACTATTCGCGCGAGGATCACGTGAAACTTAGGGATTGCATTACATAATGTAAAATTGAGTATGTAATGCAATAAGGATTGACCGTGGGATTTGCATGATATCAAAAGCCTATTAGTCCCCTCATTTTGTGAACTAAACCAATTGCATCATCAGTTCGGTGCTCATAAAAGCTCGTTTCAGAGAACAACCTCGTTTCCTTGTTTGCTTTTCTGGTAACTCCTCGTTCCCATGAAAATGTAACCACAAAAGGAAAACATCGCCGCCCGCATAAAGTGAAAAAGGTGGCAACAACTGGCCATGAATCTAACTGCGAACATTCTCGTTTTCTTTTTGGTCATGTAACACAAGTCATTGTGTGGACTCAACCTCAATGACCGATGACAATTCTAACTCAGAAAGCACAAGTTCCACGCAGCTTCTGCATCGGCGATCGTCGCGATCGGCTTCGCCTACGCATCATCCGTAAAACGAGTCTATCGATCGAATGTTTGTATGCCCGGGTCGGATGTGGAAACGAAAGGGAAATGGCGGAGGAAGATTGTCGGCCAAGAAGAGGGAGGGATAAGCAACAGACATAACTTCCTGGGAAAAGTCACAGAAGCACAAGGGACTTGAGGTTACTCTTTCCCTCCACGCCACAAACGTGCCTCCTAAGCTCAATTCCCTCAATCTTCTGTGCATTATAAGAGCTCCAATGCACTTGCTCCTTTCTCTGTCAAAGCTCAAACCAGCGTCGACTTCGTGAACCCGAACTCGTTGTGTTAATCGATCGATCTTTCTCTGTCCATTTTGTCTTGGAACCAAGCATTTCGTTTCCAGGACGCTACATTAAGCTGGTCATATGGATCGGCGCAGTTCGCTGGAGAGCGAAGGCAGCGTCAAGTTGCAGATTTCCGATCTTTGCAGGCTCGGTGACGCTTGCAGCTCGAGCACCACCATTTTCGAGCCGCGGAACAGCATCGAGAAGAGAGACAGCAGCAATGCAGACTCTGTTTCTCCGGCGAAACCAGGGTTCCACGCGCCGGAAAAGAAACTCACGCTGTTCGCCCTTCGCCTCGCGGTGTTCGAGAAGGCCGCGACCGGCCTAGGGACGCTCGGGTTCATCTGGGCGACCGTGGTCCTCCTCGGCGGGTTCGCCATCACTCTGGATAAAACCGACTTCTGGTTCATCACCATCATACTGCTGATCGAGGGGACGCGGATTTTCAGCCGCAGCCATGAGCTCGAGTGGCAACACCAGGCCACTTGGTCGATCGCCAACGTGGGCATCAACAGCTTCCGTGTGCTCAAGTCGAGCTCCCACTCTCTGGTCAAGAGCTTCAAGACCGTTTTTCGCCCCATTTCGTCCGCAGTTCAGAAGAGGAACCAGCAGAGCAGGGAGATAGCGGCGCAATTTGCAGGCTCACCGAACACAAATGGCATCCACCGTAAACCGACTCGAATGTGGATGTCCTCCGACGTCCCGCTCCTACCATACGGCAAATGGGTGTTCCTCTCCAGGAATGTGAGCAAACTGCTCTGCTGGCTTCAGCTCCTATCGGCGACGGCCTGCGTGGTCCTTTCCCTAATGAAGCTCATCGAGCACAACTACGGCGAAGTCGCGAAAGGCGACACCGACAGGCGAAACCGAAAAGCCGCCCTGACCATCTTCTACTCACTGGCCCTGGCTGAAGCCCTGCTGTTCCTGATGGAGAAGGCCTACTGGGAGTTGAAGGTGAGCTTCTGCAAGCTCCTGGAGGAGGTTACCCGGCAGTGCGAATTGAAGAAATCAGGCCTGATAGCGGTCCGGCGCTTCTTCTACGACTCCTACTCGCGGTGCGTCAACGGGAGCATCTTTGATGGGTTGGGAATGGACATGATCACCTTCTCCACGGAGCTGCTCGACTCGAACTCCCCGGACGAGCAGCTCATTGGGGTGAGGATCCTCTGCCAGTTTGCAACGAACAGCCGGTTCTCCGACGACACCCTCCGCAAGATCGGGACCAATATATCCGTGATCGAGCGGCTCGTCGAGATGCTGAACTGGAAGGACCCGCAGGAGGAGGAGATCAGGTGGTCGTCTGCAGAAATACTGTCGAAACTCGCTGGGAAGAAGCGGAACGCGCTCCGAGTAGCTGGAATCGCCGGCGCGATGGAATCGATCTCGTCGCTCCTCCAGACAAGCCGGTCCTCGACCGCCTCGCCGGACGAGATCGCGGAGAAGAGGGTCGTCTCATCGTCCGCCGCTTCCGACGGCCACGCGAGCTACGGATTCGACACATTCAACCACCTAGGACTTCTAATTCTGAAGAAATTAGCGCGCGATCACGACAATTGCGGCAAAATTGGGAACACGAGAGGGCTGTTGCCGAAGATCATCGACCTCACGCACGCCGACGAGAGGGTTTTGAGGGACGCGAGCGTCGCGAGGTCGCGGGTCCTCACCGTGAAGCGGTCGCTCCAGGTGGTGAGGATGCTGGCGAGCACGGCGGGGGCGACCGGGAAGCAGCTCCGGCGGGAGATATCGGAGATCGTGTTCGCGATCGGGAACATCCGGGATATCCTCCGGCACGGCGAGAGGTACCCGTCGATGCAGAGGCTGGGGATCGAGATTCTGACCAGCCTGGCGCTGGAGGAGGACGCGACGGAGCGGATCGGGGGGACAGGCGGCCTGCTGAAGGAGCTGCTGAGGATCTTCCTCGACGGCGGAGGGGAAGAGGCGAAGGGGGCGGAGGAGGAGGAGGAGGAAGGGAGGAGGGCGAGGGTGGCGGCGGGAGAGGCGGTGGCGATGCTGGTGCTGGAGAGCGAGAGCAACTGCCGGAGGGTGCTGAGGCTGGGCGCGCTGGAGAGGCTCGTGGAGGCGCTGGACGCGCCGCTGCTGAGGGTGAACGCGGCGAGGATTTTGAGGAACTTGTGCGCGTTCGGCGGCGACGGCTGCTTCGAGAAGCTCAGGGGAGCCGCCGCCGCCGCACCCACGGTGAGCGTCATCTTAGTCACGGTCAACTTCCATTTTCAAAATTTTCTTTTTTTGACTCAAAAAATAAAAATTAATTTGATTAATTTTTCTCACGAAGTTGTGTCCGAATTCAGGTTCTGAAGGCAATAATGTCCGAAGAGAACAAGCCGCAGGAGGTGATGATCGGAGTAGCGGCCCAGGTCTTCAAATACATGACGAGCGAAGAGTCGAGCGCGGTGTTCAAGAGGGCCGGAATACGAGAGACCGAGCTGGCCGACACTCTCGTCCAGATCTTGAGGAAGTACCGGTACCCGCCGATCAAGGTCCCGAGGATACGGCGGTTCGCCATAGAGCTGGCGATCTGGATGATGATGGACAAAGAGACGAACGTGCTCACTTTCAAGGATCTCGGGATGGAGAGCGAGCTGGAGGACGTGTTGGAGACCACGTCGGAGGTCGAGAGCTTCAACATCTTCTCCGGCACGGTCGGCGTGAGCCGGCACCACATGACCATTCACTCCTTGGTCGAGCTCGCATTGAAGCTTTTGGCCGAGGGCTGAATTAAAGTCCAGAGAGAGATGGAACTTTGTAAATACCTAAGTATATACAAATGAGAGGAGATTCTTTCTTTTGTTGGCAACATATTGATCTTGTTTTCTTAGTATAGTTGATTAAAAGATTCAATACACTGAAATTCTTGATCTGCTAAGAATCTCGATACATTGGCTGTGCTTAACTGATTTGGAACTAAAATATGATTATATCGAGCTATTGCTTAAATCGACTATGATTAAGGCTCTATTTTTTTTTTGTTGGTAAGATATGATTAAGGCTCTGTTTGTTTCACGGAAAATAAATAATTTAAAAAATAACAATTTTTTTTTGGTAAAAAAAATAATTATTTTTTTAGAAAAATATTTTTCAAATCATTCATTATTCGTGAAATATACGTACCCAAGAAGCGTTTGAATTTTGGAAGAGAGTTCTACTAGAAGTAGTTATAAATGCATGCGAAAAATGATCGAGCAACTAAATGGACAATGTGAAAAAAAAAAAAAGCGTAAAATAACATGATGAATGAATGGTAATAATCTTATTCATTTTCTTTTTTATTTTTGGAAAATATTTTCCAGCAAGTCATTTTCCGGTGTTTGGCTAAACTCTGAGAATGAACTAGAAAAGATTTTCCGCCATTGGTAATGAAAAATTCGATTTGATTTTTCTCCTTGCACTCATTTTAATATTTTAATATTTTTATTTTTATCCTTTTTTATTATTTTTTATTTCCTTCGTTTATTTTTATTTTTCATTTTCCTTCTACTGCCGGTCCCAGACGAGGCCTCGGCGTCACTATTCTCTGGAGAGGCGAGCTCACTCGAGTGGTCAAGCTCATCCGAGCCTCGCCTGTGGTCGTTCACTGGCTACCGACAGAAAAAGAACAAAAGAAAAATAAGGAAAAGAAAAGAAAAGAAATAAAAGGAAAAGAAAAAGTAAAAAGTAAAAAAAATAATTATTTAAAAGAAAAAATAATTAAATAATTATGAAATTCATAATTTTTTTTAAAAATAACTAAAAAGAAGATGAATGTGAAAGAGTAAAGGGAGGAAAGACGAAAGAGAATGTTTTCCTCTTTTCCTCACTTTTGAATGTGCTTTTTTCATAAATGGAAACCGTTTTCCTTGACTTGTTTATATTCCGTGAACCATACACTGGAAAATCTGAAAAACGTTTTCATGGAAGCTATTTTCCGTGAAACAAACAGAGCTGGGTAAAAAAAGTTAGGAGGAAAACAAATTCCAACTATTCCAAAATAAGCAAAATTGACTTTGCGGCAAAATTTTAGATGTCCGACCGAGAGTAATGATGTGTGTTTTCGGCTAATTGTGACAGTGGTATTGTGGTTTTTAGCCATAGCTTTCGGCATTTGTGATCAAATTGGGTTATAATTAAAAGAAGAAATCAAGAATGTTCTTCCATTCACCATCTCTTAATTCTAATCTTCTGATGGTAAGCGGTATAGCTAACGTGATGTTCAAGCCACAATTCACCGTCTTCAGAGCAAGCCGAGTCTTTCTTTAGAGAGTATGCTGTTTTGCACAAATTCAGTGTGAGCAAACAGGATACTAGGCGTGAGAAGAGCGGCGAGTCGGCGACCCTGTTACGCACAGACGGGTGTGTAGCAAAGCAGGGGATCGGGACAGGCAGAATTTGGATCGGGATGACTATATTCGGAAGCATAGGCCCCTGACGAGGGTCGGATGTCCGGTTTCTCTCCGTGTTTAACATCGACAGAGAGACAGGAAAGCGAGTGGTAGAGGAAGCCATAACTGAGCAAATGACGCCTGTTTTAATTTGCCACAGAGTTGTTTTATTAGGAACTGGACACACATCTTACTTTGGCATCACCTCACGACCCTGCTAATGTTCCTATGCATGATGACGACGACGCCAACTTGGTGGGAATGATCAGAAATATGACGGATAAAGATACTTGTACCGAGTGCTAAGGTTGATGGTTTTTTGCCGAGACAAACGGTTATCGAGAGCGAGTTCATGGGCTTCAGAGAAGAAGTGAGGGCGGGCCAAGCGGCTCTGCGGTCTGAAATTCAAGAACTTAAGACAAGCTCAGCTCCCAACATGGCGCGGACGATTAGAGAAATGATAGATCAGATGGACGTGATGAGAGCAAAGATGGATGCTACTTTGGTGAGGCAAACAGAAATGGAGAGTGAAATTAGAAGTCTTAGAGAGGAAGTCAGGGTTGGTCAAGCAGCTTTGCCAGCAGAACTTGGAGAACTCAGGATGAGTTTGGCCCCCCAACCAGGAAAATTGTCAAATGAAGTCCTAAACCTCACCAATTCAATTCTAAACATTTTTCACCTTTTGCCAATTTAATCCTATTGATCGAAATCGCTGATGTAGACACCGACCATCCTACGCGACACTGTTAGTGCTGACGTGGACAATTTTTAATAAATTTTCAAACTTAGCAAATCTTGTTCTGATAAACCAAGTACTGTAAGGACAGCATCGTCCAGAGAAGAAACAGACTAGACTTGATCTTGAGCTATCATGCATCTGCACTGTGAATTTATCTAATCTTGTTGTTGGTACTCAAATGAAAAAATAAGAAAGGAGGGCTAATGATACCACACCCTGCTTGAATGTTAAGCATTGTCCATTCAATGTTTCTCCTCTACTAACAAGGAAGACAACTTGAACTTCACCAACCTATGAAGGTGTGCGAATTCATCCCCTAAGGAATCCAATTGATAAGCAAATACAACGTTGCTCACTCCCTCTATCAACCAATCACTAGTTAATTGATGGAATGCAACATCATACATGTATGTACAACACTTCCTTCCCCACCTTTTTTCTTGTTCCTTTTACTTTCCTATAAATCTTTACAACCCTACATTCTGTGTCACTTGGTAGTTACAAAACAATGCCAACAATCAAGAGAATGCTTGTGGAATGTGCACAACCCCAATATAAAAAAAAAAGTTCAAATCCACTTCACCGATTGTTCCTGAAGAGGCCGAAGTCCCAACGACGCATCAAACCATCCATGATGTTGCTGGAAGGATTCCGAACAACAGTCAGAGTAGCTCTCGTGTTGCCCGACATATCAGTATCTAAGGGACTCTGGACACTTGTTGGACCTTCAGTACCAACAGAAGAAGCTTTCTCGACACCTAATTCTGTCACTCGTTGAGCATTTTCAAGCGGATTTTTCGACAATGAATTTGTGTCAGATTGAATTGCAGAGGGTGGGTTGTCACATGACGGACTGCTCGATGGGGTACTCGTATCAGGAAATGCATCAAACGTTAGATTTTGACCATTGATTTCTGATGCGGAGGTGGAAATGGAATCAGTTTTTGAGGCCTCAGACAGCTCCGTTGTGGAAGAAGTAGCCTGACCATCTTTCTGTGAAGACCCGAACGATTCAATGCTCGTGTCGGGCAGTGGATCATTTTCACTGGAATGTCTCATCTCCAGGTCCTTTAATGACATCATGACGGCTTCCATCAACATCTGAATATCCAATATGGATGGTCAGTACATCTAGTTGTGAATTTGGAAATAACACGAGATAACACGTTAAGACACCTTTTCTTCCTCTTCCACAGTGCATGGAAAGCCTGTCGGGTCATCAAGCTGGTATTCCACATACTCGTCATCTTCTCCGGTAGCCGGAACGTGAGGACCATAGGGTTGACCATTGGACAGCTCAAAATTGATCATTTTGGAAGACGATGAACGAGGATCCTCCTCAACCTTTGCATCCTACAGCAAAAAATTACTTCGTGAGAAGATAACCGGGAGTTTTGTACATAGAACCAAATATATCTTTTTCGTCAGACAATTATTTCTTCTAACTCGTAGAACTATTTCCTCCATAGACTGCTCCTTGGATTATAACTGAAGGATTAGAATAGCAGGTTGCCTGCATATTTGACTCAGAAAGCGTAAGCTTTGAGATGGAAACAACAAAAGGTAACAACATACCTCTGTCCTAGACTGGTGGTCCGCTTCTGGGATATCAGAAGGAACCTGAGCACAAAAATGGATGATAAGGCAAAGCATGGATACTGATATTAACTCATGCTACAAATGCAATCTTCTCATGCTACAAATGCAACCAAACTTTTGAGAGTTATGCAACCTTAGAAGCAAATGTCCCAGTCCAAATGGACAGTTCATACAGTTATGGATCAGGATCAGGGTTTATTACAGGTCATAACAAGCGGATGGATATGGTTGGTCGGTTGGCTGCTAGGATCGTGTTACTCTTTTAAGTACTTATTTGAGGTCATTCACAATGTAATATATGAATGTACTCGTTGTTTTTGGTTTGAATTTATGATATGAAAAACTTCGAGTTTCAAGTTATTTTCTATTGTACATATTATGATCTTCAAGAGAGACTGATAGAAAAAGATTCAGAGGCAACATATTCTGACTCTTATCTGGAGAATATCCAACAATAGCTTCCATTGAATGAATAATTGATCCAGATCCTAAAAACAACAATGCTTTTTAGTCAATGACTTCATGAAAGGGTACATAAGATGGCTCTATTTATAGAGCATTAGAGACACCCAAAAACCCTAATTACCTTGATTAAGACTCACCTACTAGCTACTGCCTAACACCACTTTACTTCAACACTCCCCCTTAAGCTCGAACATCTAGCTTGCAACTGACTGACACAATTTTCTTCAACAATTTGCGACTCAAGCGCCATGTAAGCCAAACCTGACGCTACATAATGAATGTAGATACATCAAACCGGATTTGACATCATGACAATTGTGTAAGCAAGACCTTACGCAACAAACTGAATGTAATCCACATCAACACTGGATTTGATAATAGCCCTGAAGTGACAAATTGAAATGGAAAGTTGACACCTTTCTCTTCCTCAAACAACAAGGATAAATACGTGTGAGACCCTGACTTCAAGAATTGTGGCAAATAAACCTGCATCACCCCACAGCGCTAGACTCTAGCTGCTCGACAAAGGTGTGCTGGACTCTGGCGCTCACAGTAGCCTGGAATCTTAACAGCAACGTCGCTCGTTGATGATGCTCGCAATTGAAGAAGAGTCTCACCACAGATGAAATTTACAATAGAGGTTGTAAAAGTTTCGAAGGACCAAAATTGGGAAATTTTGCTGAAGACCACTTCCGGAAGCCTCTCTTTTCTTTGTTTATGGTGAATTGAAAAACCACACTAGCCTAAAACCAAACCAGAAAGCACATAAAAACAGAGAGCTTCACTGATATGGACTAGCAAAATGATGATTACGCAGGAGAAGGATTGAGGACAGCAAAGGACATGAATGAATAACAATGAGATGCATGACAGAAAGGAGCCCGACCAGCAGAGGAGTCGCTGACTGAGGCTGAAACAACGACTCCCCTGATTACAAATAGGGGTATGTCACCGACCATGCTGGAGAAAGGCTGAGGATGACGAACAATGAGGCATAGATTCGGCTCGACAAGGACAACAGAACCTTGACAGAAACGAACATTGAAAACAGAAGGGATGTGCTTGCCATTGACAAAGGTGGAGGATTGGCTTGCTATAATGCCAGAAGGCTGACGGAGATGACGGAGAATAATGGCCAGGGAGAAAGAAGCAGACAGACCCACAGTGGAGAGAGCTCGTGACTGACAGAGAAGATGATAGCTGAAAGAGTATGGTGGGTTTGATTTTGACTTGATCAAAACCTCCTAGCTGGCAAGGCAGATCACGGTGGACATTGAGTCACGACCTCAGAGCAGGAGACAGAAAGCACAGTTTTGATGGCGTCGACCGTGGAAGGTGGAACAAGGAGCACGACATTGATGAAGAATAGACCGTTTGTTTGTTTTTATGGATGGCAAGAAGAAACAAAAGCTAAGGTTTTACTTTGGGCACCTCTCTCTAGGTGGCCTCTGATACCATGTAATATTCTAGGATCTTCAAGAGAGAGGAAGAGAGAAGAGATAAGGCTACAAATTTACTGAATGTCTTAATGAAAGAGACGCCCAAAAACCCTAATTACCTTAATTAGATTCACCTACTAACTACTGACTAACACCACTACATATACTTCAACATCTATGATTCCAAAGCCCTACATTAGGATAAAGCTGTAGAACCTGTTTTAGAGTAAGCTAGCACCATCTAATTTTTGTCAATATCTTTCAACTACATTGGGCCAATTGGATTGCCAATTTATGTATAAAACCCAAACTATGGATGATGTAAGTGAATCGTGGTTTGTCAGGGTTATAGTGATTTCGATAACACTGCAGCAACATTGAAATGATATAAAGTTGGCTTTTGGTACAAATTGTTTTCATAGGGGGAGAAAGGAACAGGGGTAGGTGACCTTTCATGGACTATTCAGGACAATTAACAGGCACTAGGATTGCATATTTCACACAAGAACAGCACATGCTTATCGAGTGCATTACTTTCCATTCATGAATTATCATCTCTAAACATGAGAGCAAAATGATACAAGTAATTGCTGACCTCCATCCGACTCATAGGCCTCCTAGTACGCAATTGTCTGATGGCATCAGCTGTACTAGGATCCGATCCTACAATTATTATTTCACAGAATCAGAGAATCTAGAGGGCCCACAATTTTCCAGCTAGAGAGAGAGAGCACAAAATGCTGGAACTAACTATCAATAAAATCATCAACAACAGAAGCGGTAATGAAACTTGCCTTGAGCCACAGATGAAGGTTCATGGGCATGACTGACTCCATGCATACCACTCCAATCTCCCTGCAGAAAATGATTCAACCCTTGTTAAAGATCTGGGTGGACAAGAATTGCAACCTTGACCCAAGGAAACTAAGAGGAGATTGTTCGCATTTGGACTTACCTTACCAAAGTAATCAAGCATAGGTTCAAAATATGTTCCTGCCACCTCATCCTCTGGAGGTTGCAGAACATTGTGGAAAAATATATTTATAGAATCAAAATAAAATTGTGGACGAGGGGAGTTGTGGTCACCCTCAAATTTGATGATATTCTTGTCTCCCTGAAAAGACCATGTTAAAAAGCAAGCCAAAGGTGATACACCCATTAGTGCTGTATGAACAATAACAATAGCGAGGGAGTGGCAACATGGGAGACATTCAACTTTTTGTGCTTAAATAAAGAACCAGAAAAAAGCAACTGGAAATCCAAGAGGCGAATTCAAATAACATATCATTCAGTAGTGTCGCAGTGGCAAGAATTATATCTGGACAGAAACTACATGACCGAATGAGATGCAGCTAAAGGCTTGGGTTCCAGAACGTCCCTGAACTTATCCTCGCACAAGATTCTCTAGCGTGTAAACCTTGGTAAAGCAATTATCCCGTTTGAGAGAGTCCTATCAATTTCAACATGTTAATCAGTTGAGAAGACTTCATCCAATCAATAGTATTTGTGGTCCAGCCTTATTTTACCAGAATAAGATAACCTTATTAGTCGGCAGCAGTGAAGAGACCATTTCTTCTAACTCTTTCTAATTTATTGGGCGGTTTTTATTTCATTACGATTCTGACCCAAAAATACTATTAGCTATATTATCACAAGTTAATTCTTCTATTCTCTTATTCATGGTTTAATGTATTCAGTAACTGACATTTTTAGGGTGGCAACTGAATCCTTGACATTAGACTAGAATGCATACTTATCTCTGAAGTCAACCCCCTCCGTCCACTTTCAGTTCACATGACAGACAAGCATTTCTAACCAAATCGTAACAAGAATGGATTTCAGTAAAGTTCGCCCCACTTTTTGTTGAAGTTGAATGAAGTGCTTTCTGAGGATAATTATAAGTGCTTGTATTGTGATTTTTTAAAGATATCATTGCAATCCTTGCTCAAGGAGCATATTCTTGATACTAATCAGAAATGACGTTACCATATAAGCTTCGAATACTCGATCTGAGTGATGGGGACGTATGAAATCATCTTCAATGCCATGTCCCAACAAAGCTGGAACAAAGCAAGACTTGGCAACCTAACATAAGCAAACCCATGAAATCATTCAGTGCAAATGGTATTGCATGAAGAACATTTCGTTATAACAAGTGATTAAATAAGGTCATGATTCCTTCTATTGTGTCAAAGGAAAACTGTCACCATATTTTCCACACAAATTTCATTACTTAGATTAGTTTCCAGTCATTTTAGATCCTCGAGTATTTTGGATCCATGTCCATCAGAAAGGTTTGATCACTTAAGAGAACAAGGAGGTGTCACTAGCAGCTTCCATGTGGGCAACATTATAACTAGAATATCTAAGAAGAAAATTTGTGAATCAAGTAAAACTCTAAGATGAAAATCCATTCAACTGCCACTGCATTTTTATATTACTATAAGAGTCCTAAGTTTTCTGCAGGACCTACACGAAGTCATTCATTTTTTGTTACAAAAAGAACCTCAAAATATAAGAATAGTCTTCCTGATCAAAGAGTTTTTTCTTCATGCAAAAAACAGGATTTTTGCATATTGATTATAGAATGAACTAGTAGATATCAAAATGGTTTAATCAACTACATCTGAACAGAGATCTCAATTACTATTTCCTTCCCACATGGGAGGGTGAACATTGTGGGGGAGACATGTGAAGCACATGATAAGAATCGAGCCACGTTCGTGCAAATAGATCCACCCTAACAAGTAGATCTCATATGCATCATAAAATATATTAGTGGCAATCCATTCTCATTCGCAGAAAGCAAAAGATAGAGTCTCTCAATAAACGGTTTGTTGAAGGTAGACACATAAACAAAGTCGGCCATTTCTCCGCTAATAATTTCTGAAAGTGAAACTATGCAAGTTTTCAACTCAGGCTCTAGCATGAGGCCCAAAGATTTTATAAACTTATCAGAAGGCATATTCTCTGCCATTGATAAAGTCAGGAAGTGTTGAACATAAGAAAAAGCAGAGTGAAAACAAATATATATATGTGAAGGAGAAAAGGCCGGTAAGTAGAGAAACCTTGGATAAGCTAATATGATGAGTACAACTGGAATTGGCAAATGACCACTGGAAAAGACGAGCATTAATAACAGCAGATTAGAACCTTTATGGTGTTGAGATCCACAATATCGAATTTTGCCTTTTTCTGGATTGCTCTTCGCATGTACTGGACAGCAAGCTTGACCTAAGATAAGCCAGATGAGAGACAGAGGTCAAGAGACAAAGAATACTGGTTGAAAAGTCATGCCTAGAAATAACTGAATTACACGCCTCAACAACTGAATGATGGTCTGATTTTGAACATGATAAAAGCCCGCGAAAGTTGACATTGCGATCATGTTCAAGTAATCTTTTTGTGGTCCGGCATAAGTAGTCAGTGGTAAATCAAAGCCGTCTCAACGGCAATTATGAAATTAAACCCCCATAACATAAAGATACTAATGACGAGAACTACAGCCAAACGAAAAAAGTCCTTTCAAAGCTATGCCATGCAAAAGAAAGAAGTGAACATGCCGTTTCCCTTCTGCGATCTCCTCATCAAGATAATCACATTACCATTTCTAACTCTGATTTTATGAGGTCCCATAAACCTCCTTGTCAAGAATCCCATACGTTTGTATTCGTGAACATTTGAATATTCATACATTATTGGAAACAATAGATTACCCTTCAGAAACCACAGAGCCCGATGGTTCGGCATGTTTATGTCATGTCTTTAAACTGTGACCAAGAATGTTCCAGAAGAAAGATAAATATGAAATAAAACTGGAAAAAGAAGGCCACGTACCCTAAAGCCTTGTAAATGCCATTTAATTTGTTATGACCATCTAATAAGTATAATCTCTTCAATTGTTGTATAGAGCATACAGATACAGAACAGACAATCAAATTGCACATTTCGCTGCAATAACACTGAGAAGCAGCATCAAAGTTACAACAGCTAACATTAACTAGTATGATCACCACACTACTTCTCCACTAGTCACAATTGAGAGATCTAAATTTCTACAAGGAGAAACATTAAGGGTGGTGATCACTACTTTTCCACTGGTCACAATTGAGAGATCTAAATTTCTACATTCACCTATATCATATGAGGAGAAACATTAAGGTGGGCAGATGTCACTCACCAAACCCAATGCAACTCAAAACAATAGAATCCTTCATTTTCAATAATTTCTTTATGTTCCTTTCATGACATATATACATTTCAATTTTCGTTTTCTATTCAAATGGAATCCTTTAGTGGGGACACATATCAACTTTGCGGAACACTCTGCTGCTCAACAATCTATGTCCTTCCACTTTACTCTTACTATGTCTCTTATTTAATTTCCATCGAGAATACTTTTAAAATTTTTAAGTTCCACATTTCACTAATGTGTCCACCATGAGAAGTCCATTTTTTCCTCACTAAGCTTCATTATATTATTTTCAGCAAATAAACTTCTCATATTAAAATTCAAGATTTCCTATGTACAAGGAAAAATCAAAGTTCCTTAAACAATTTATCGAGAATGGACTTATGAAGCTCGTAAAATTCATTTTCATATATTCTTCATTTATCTGATAATAAGTTAACAAAGACCAAGTTTTGTGCATTTCTAATATACAAAATTGCTATTTTTTGTCTCTTTTTTCCAAAGTACAAGTATGATGCTCTTATTCTCTGTCTCTCTATCCCCCCCCCCCCCCCCCCCAAACAATCACTCTTGACCAAATTATGAGCACAAACTTTAAAATTAGATAGAACAAGTCGTCGTCTTATTCTCTCTGTTTCTTTTTGTTTCTACCAAATCTGGAATTACAAAGACAGTGAGGATACAATGAATTGAGTAGCTCACAGTGAACTTAGGTAAGCGAAAGGCGTGCGTATCTGCTAATTCCATCATTAAGTCAACCAAATCGGAAAAGGGACTGTCAAGAACCATTCCAGCAATTGAAGGATCATCAGCACCATACATTAGGCTGCAAGAAATATATAATTACCATTAAACAAGCAGAAGTGCCTTTTTATGGAAATTGTGCACATAGTTTGTATAAGATTTTATAGGGACCACTGCAATGTAAAAAGTACAGCATTCAATCAAAACCAAGAGTTATTGAGAACTCTCATTATTATCCATCATTTTTAACATCGGAGGCAACAGAAAGCTATAAGACCCATGAGCAGACCGACCGATTTTGTGCTGAACCAAGTAACGTGTTTAGAAACTCATACAGAGGCGGTTGTAAATGTACAGTAAAATTTCGTCATTTTCATGTTTCAAACAAGAAACAGATAAATTACCACTAAACAAGCAGAAGAGCCTCCACTGCAATGTAACAACTACAGTACTTAATCCAAACAACAGTATTATTGAGAACTCTCATTTTATCCGTTATTTTTAACATCGGAAGAAACAGAGAGCTATAAGACCAATGAGCAGAACCTGCCGATTTTGTGATGGACCAAGTAACGCATGTTTAGAAAATCACACAACTTCCTTATGTTTAAGTAGAATACTAATATAAAGGTGGTTGAAAATATAAAGTAAAATCTCATCATTTACATGTTTCAAACAAGACATACAGAAACATATGAAGAACAGTTACTAGCTAAGTAATCTGGTTAATCCAGATAATGAAACAGGGAGAGTAACGAAGTAGGAGATCAAAACATATAATTTGCTAATTTCAACTAATCCTAATGATAATGATGGTGATGGATCCAGCAAATTATCCTGACATTGCCTTTATCAAACTTTTCAAGTCGAAATGACAACTTTCTGTTTTTGCTTAATACTCTGGTCCGACAATATCCACGTGGACTATTCATAATCCCAGCCTACTTGGGTCCGCTGTAATTCATTTGTGACGCATCTAAATTGCTCAAATAACGAATCAGATCAACAATTCCAGGTTTAATTGAACTCAGAAAGACCATCTTGAGCATATCTTAATCATGTTGTGCCTAACCACTTCTAACATGGCACTCCGAAAACACAATGAATGTTACAATTATTTCCAATCTTGTTATACAGTTCACCTGAAAACCACTCCTACAATAATATACCCACTAAATTATGTCAATGGTGAATCACATTTGAGAAAGTTGTTCAATGCTTCAAAGGTTAAAATGGAAAAAAAAATGTACTCGACTGTTTTCCTTTAATATGTATAAACAAAACAGAATCATGGTGTCCCTAATCAAATTCCAAAGCTGCCTAGTTCACAAAATAGGAAAGCAAAGAAATCCATTGTTCACTACCGCCGAATAAAGAAGCACATTGAGCTGAGATGAAATTAGTTATTGTAGTAAATGCTGGAATAAAAAATTTGGTTTAAATAGAAAAGGAAGGGATTGATCTTACAGTCAAAGAATCTTTTCTAACCTATTTTATGTTAATAGATTTGAAAACACTGTTAGGATTAGGCGCACAATCACAACGAAAAATAAAGAGTAAAGGTGAGAAAGACAAATCGAGACACAAATGTTTATCCTAGTTTACCCTTAAACTAGGCCCATCCCCAGATGAGCGTAATCTGTGTTTCTACCAATATGCACAAAAAAGAAAAGTCTATGCCGAACGCATTTTATTGTTCCAAGTTCACCACAAAAGAATTGAACTACCATTGGTCCAAAGAAAAGGAGACATCTACTATTGGATGCATTCACTATCCAAATCTGTGACCTCAACAGTTTGATCATTGTCTTTTCTATACAGTAAAAAAGCATGATAACATTCAACATCAGCTATTGCAAACCAAGCACGTCCTATAAGGGCTCACGGACAAAGGAAGTAGAAGAAAAGGAACATATAAGAGTACAAAAGGAGTTTGGACAAAGGTAGGAAGTTGAAAACATGAAGCCATATGCTAAATCAGATTCTAATCAGCAATTACCCTCAATGACAACAAGTTTGTTGGAATGTTAGCTCCATTCATCAGAATAAAAGAAAACATATCCCCTGGTTCTTACAGTAAAGTAATGAAAATCAAAACCAAAAATAAATTAAGAAAACCTTGTGACAGCACCCATCGAGCGGCCCCACAAGCCAATTAAAGAAACATTTCCATCGGCCCGCAAGTATTCGACCGCAGCCTTCAGATCATCTTTCTGAAACAAAAATAAACGATGATGAATTTGAGCTGAAGATACTTGATATAGAATCAAACTAGCAGCTTACAAGATTCCACCAAGAGGTATGAGCTACTCAAACTACCACTCATTTTCTTACGTCCTCTAAATCCTGACGAAATGCAGAAATGTAGGCCCAGGAATATCTTCCACCATAGGTGATTTTAGTGGAAGGACTTACCAAATACTCATATGGCAACACAATGTAGGATGCTGGAAAAAAACTTAATCAACGAGAGAGAGATTCATACAGGTGTTGCCATAAAGAAATCTACCTTTGGATGTTATCTCTAGGCAAACTAAACAAAGAAGGTGATTTTTAAATAATAAAAAAAAACAAAAGAAAAGACCAGAAATTCTTAAACAAGACTATGCCCATTCCTCTGCGTAAAGACAAACACTCACTTCATTCCAGCCCAAAGTGACATGCTCTCCTCCAGAAAGTCCAGATCCAGAAAAATCAAGCGCGAAAACTGTAATGTTGGATGGAAGTAAAACTATGGCAGCTTCACTGGCATCAGCTCTGCATCCACTGTCATAGGAAGAAGACATGAGTGAAGAAATTCCTTCACCTGCTATGTGATAAAAATTAGAGCCAAAAATAAAACTTGAATGGGTGGGAATGAAAACCATATCAAGGTAAAAGAGAGATCCAATAGACAATGAAATTCCCATTCCATCATTATCTGGAACCATAAATCTATGTCCCTCTACCATAATAATCAAAAGGGAAAAACTAAATAACCATCCTTAAATTTTCCCTTGGTTACACTTTGCATCCTGTACTTCAAAACCTTACTTTGTACCTTTCAGTTCAAATCAACCTACACTCTGCAGCCTCTATTTCCAGAGTTTCTTAGACTCCAGGTATAGAGTATGGTTATTTAAAACCTCAGTGTAAGGTGTACACTAGGAAATCAGAGAATAGAAGTGTAGGACAAGAAGGCTGGGCATTGTCTATGCTATTTTCCTCCATCACAATTATGATATCACTAATCAGAAAATCTACTTAAAGTCGATGTTGTTATGTTTCAGACTGACTTGTGGGAACGAAAACAGCTCGCAGAAGTCAATATGTTAAGAAAAACTGACAACCATGCTGTCCAACCATATGAGTACAACTACAAAACTGTTCTTAAGAACTTACAAATGGAACCTTTAAAGCATATTACAAGCAAGAGACCATATATTCTCTCCAAGTATCAACATAGTAAGAGGAACATCTCATAACGTCTGGAAAAAGAGTAATTGACAGTAGAAAAGACCTAACAATGACGATATTAAAAATAAAATAAAAAAGCTGCTCTTCAACTTTCTGTTAGAGAGCTAACCTATTTCCGTGGCAATATATTACACATGGCAGAGGTTTTCCTTCAGGACTTATAACTGGAATGTAATGACTACACTGAAGGATATCTCCTCGACTGTTCTTAACCTGCATAGAATTCAATAAAATCCACATAAAAAGAGAATCTCAATTTACTTAACATATATGAAGACCTCATTTCCCCATCACTATCCAGGCAAACTAAGATTTGCAATTGACAAGAAGAGGGCCTGACAACCAGCTGTAATGAACACTAATAACCCATAAAGCCAGCTTGATAACTATAGTACGCAGAAGAATAGAGTATCAGCAAAAGCACCGTTAGAAAACGCACATAGAACCGACCGTCCATTATTGAAGTAAATCTTGTATGGGCTCTAGATGTTTCAAATTGGAAGCTATGTATGGGACCTTTCCTTGAATTTCTTATTTCTACAAATTAAGCAGAAACAAAAGCATAAAAGGAGGGGCACTAAAAGATTCATCGACCATTTCCAACACTTCTTTGGTGTTCCATTCTAATTTTTGCTTTAACTTTCAGGAAATACATCGATGCATTGCTTACACCCATAACAGTCCCTGACTCCTTTCCTGTGAGTTCCCAACTACAATTCAAACTATCAATCTCTCATCATAAAAGAAAAAAAGTCACACAAGTCATTAACATAACCTCCTCTAACACCTCTAGTCATCAAATGACAAGCATTGTCCTTACTAATCCAAACTTAAAGTGGCCTTGACAATAAACACGCACAGATAACAAATGGAAAAAGACTTCTTTTGTTTATGCATTTTAAGCAGTTATAAGCATTGGCTTATACTGCAAGAAGCTTCAGCCGATAATTCAAACTTTTCCTATAATTTGAAGAAAGCACCATAAGAGGAGGGAGGAAAACTCTCCAATTTTTCAAGGGTGATTGAGATATTCAACACTCGATTCAATTGAAATGACATTGAAAATAAGAAGGAAAATATTAACAAGTTGAAATGGTGGAAGGCCCCACATGTCAAAGGAAGAGCTTAAGCTCTGTAGATCTCAGAAAGAGAATGCGGAAAACAATATCTTACCTCCAGATCCTTTCTATGGTACAATTTGTCCTTCAGCATGAATTCATCATCTAACAAATCATATTTGGGACTATACTCAGCCCTGCAGGTCAGCGATGAGGATATTGACAATCTTGAATTTATCCAATCTGTGAGAAAAACACTTAACAGAAGATAGGACGCTGCATAATGGATGTCTGGGGCCTATTAATTTACGACATTCAATAATTCACAGTTTTTTCAGATTCCTCATCTTTATCCATGTACATTAATGAATGACGGGTAAATAAACCTTAAAGTCACTTTAAAATTGATAAATGCCTTACTACAGTGAAGGCTTAAGGACTAGATTGGTACTTTCAGGACTCGGAGGCTTTTATGGGCGAACATCCTCCTTCAAATGCTTCTCTTCATGTTCAGTGGCACGGAACGTCGACGTTTATAAATAAGACAGACTTGAGTATTTCGCATGGATATCAAGTTTCAACGAGCTATAAATGCAACTTGCCAAGTTTGCCTCAGTCCCTAACTGGTTACTATCAGAAAAAACACTCTAACGAGGATTCACTAGCACCGATGCAATAAAGCTGGTGGATATCTTTTTGATAAGTAAAATATTCAGAACAACTGTAAACGCAATATACATTTTCAGGCAGAAGTATTTGTCTAGGGACTATTAGATAACTGTGTAAATCTGAAAAAAAGCAGCAACTGATTTTGAAAACGAATTTCAGCAACAATTTCCTTTTAAAAAGATAAGAGAAGATAAAAGGAAATAATTTACGCCCATCCGACAAATTTTCACGTCAAGAAGCACGGGACGATGTGGTTGCAGCGTCGCAGCGGAGACCACCGAAAGAAATCTTAAATAACATATCTAGCAATGCTTTCACGAAATTGGGGACACAAGCTTCACAGGCTGAGCCATTATACACTTTCAACATTATACGATCTGAAGATCTTAAAAACGCTTGACACTTGACGATAGGCATTACAGTTGACCCCCTCATACAGAGACATTAAATACAAACTAGGACAAAAAAATATATAACCCCAGATTTTCTTTTTTTCGGTGAAATCAGTTAACGAGAGCCACTCTATACTTGGCCAAATTGTTCATACTAAAGCTAGATGATCCACGAGATTTGTCAAATTCTCGCCATCGCAGCTCATGGGGCGAAAAGAAAAACAGACCCATTAACCCACGATCGGATTGAACTTGAAAGCGAGCAATAGAACATCAAAACACGAGGAATCAAGAGCTCAGCACGTCGGGATTCGTCACCTGGGAGGCCGAATTATGAAGCTGATGAGCTGCTCCATAGATTAGCACAGTGACGAGGGACGATCTCCGTCTCTCCTTCACTACGATAACTGCTCTTGCCTTTGATTTATGGAAAGAAGGGGGAGCGAATCTGGGAAACGGGCGAGGCTTGAGAGAGAGAGAGAGAGAGAGAGAGATGGTGGTCGTGTAAGAGAGACACGAAAGAGAGAGGAAGAAGACGACGACCACCTCGTTGATGTTTTTTTGTACTTTTTTATTTTTTGTTATATTTTTTATTTTTTTTCGATTTTGCCGTTTGTTAATTGTTATTTTCGGGTCATCAGGATGATGATTGTACAAGGAAGGTGGCAGTAGGTTATAGAAAAAACAAGAATGAAAAAGAAGGGGAAAAAAAAAAGAAAAAAGAAAACCGAAAGGGGCCTCGTAGAGAGACTCGGAAAGACCAACTTCAAAATTCAATATTTTTTTGAGAATAAAAAAAAGTCGTTAATTGAAAAGGGAATTTCAATTATTTGATTTTTTTTATTAGATCTTGAATTTTAATGAACTTCTTTTCAATTTCAGCAATTCATGAAATTTGGGAAAAGGGTGAATTAGAAAGCAAAACAGAGGAAAGCTTTCGTTAATCCATGAACATAGGATTTCTGTAGACACATAGATCCGTGGATCCGTATATCTCCATCGGAAAAGGATCAATAGAAAAAGAAAGAATCTTGGAAATATAATCAATCTATCTGTATCTAATGGTAAAGTGAATTTCGTCCCGTTTCCTCTTTTCGCCCACCTTGTCATGTTCTATTAAGAATTGCGAAGGAGAAACGCATTTCTGTATTGTGACACAAGTTAGTTGGGAAAAAAAGAACTTTGGTACAACACTTATTTGAGTGTCATAACTTTTTTTTCGATCATTTAAATACCGTATAACTTTATATCGGTCGCTTAAGTACCATAACTTTATAAAAATGTTCATCACAAGTGTCATACCACGTCCAATTTTCTACACTTAGGTGTCGTTTTTAAAATTTATGGCACTCAAGTGGTTGATTAAAAATCACAGTGCTCAGGTGATCTTTTTTTTTTTTTTATAGAAATCATGGCACTCTCTTGTGATGTCTTTATCTGAAAAACTATACATAGATCGGGTATGGGCTAGCCCAAACCCCACCCACGTAATTGTATTGTTCTCCCCGGTGACATGGGAATATTTGCACACAAAAAAAAACAATAATTTCCTCTCCTATTCTCTTTTTGTGAATTGCAAAGTGGATAATAGCACAAAAATTGAGGGTAACGTAAGAAGGAATAATTCTCCATCGAATCATCTCTCTCCATGGCAAGCAAAACCAAAAGTTGAAGGGTCAAGGGGTATTTACTATGTTTGTGAAAAGTTGGGTACCTTTCTATGATTGCAATCACCGGTTGGTGGATTTCAGGATTGATGTTCTATCTGTTTCTTCGTGTTTACCATAGAATTTTCAGTGTAGTAAAAGTGAAAATTACATGCTCCAAGTAAAACAATTCTAGTCATGATGAATTCACTACATCTATATCATCTATGCCTGTCAACTTTTGAAATACTAGTGTCTTCTTCATGGCAATAAATGGCTGTAATAGTAATCAAACGAGGGAGAGAGCACTATTTCTTAGGAATCTGACTTGCACAATTGCCTTCGACCGCCAATTCTATGCAATGCTCCAAATTCCTTTCTTTCCCATCTTGGCACCGAGTCACATCTCTCGCGTGCATCTCGCTAATTGATCTTAAGGGTCGATTTGTTTGATGAAAAATCATCTTTCGGAAATTGTTTTCGGACTTTCGAGTGTGTGGTTGACGATAAGCTAGCCAACCACGAAAGGCATTTTCCATGGACCAAAACCAACAAGTTTAAATTGGAAAAACAATTTCGTCTTCTGAAAAGAAGGAAATTATTTTGTTGATTTCTTGCTGCACATCCGAGTGACAAGAATAGATCCTTTGTTTCTCTTATTAATCTCTCATCAATTCTTTTTCGGTTAGTGATAAGCGCATTGAAAGTCTTAAAACTTGTCAAAAAACTGCAATTGAGTCCTAAAACTTACAAAAAGTATAATCAAGTCCTAAAACTTGTTAAATTGGTACAATCGAGTCTTCCCGTTAAGTCCGTTCAATTTGACTAACGAAAAATGATGACGTGACTTTTTTTTATTATTTGTTCTCTCTTACGTGGCGCCGACGTGTCTAAAATATTAAGAATGAAGCTAAAACGACATCATTTTAGTCCAAATATGACCTTTCATTTCAATATTATTTGAGTTAAACTAATAAATAAACTATTTTTTTCAACAACAAAAAAAAAAAGCAAAACGACGAGGGCCTACAAGGCCCTCGCCACTGTCGTCCCACCATCGCCTCAGGGCCCAGCGACCCTCGCTAACCACTAGCTGGCCATCCCTCACCGATGGTGGGGGGCAACGGCGAGGACCCTTCAAGCCCTCGCTGTTTTGCTTCTTTTTTCTTCTTTTTTTTTTCGATTCTTTTAGTTTAAATCAAATAATATTTAAATAAAAGATTCTATTTGGACCAAAATGACGTCGTTTTATCCCCACCCTTTATGTTTTAGCCTCTTCAGCGCCACGTAAGAGAGTGAATATAATAAAAAAAAAGTCATGTTAGTATTTTTTTGTTAGTCAAATTAAAGGGAGTTAACAAAAAAACTTGATTGCACTAATTTGACAAGTTTTAGGAATTGATTATACTTTTTATAAGTTTTAAGACTCAATTACACTTTCACTGGCTTTCAATGAATTTATCCCTAAAAATTATCCCTTTTCGTTAAGTCTTGTATATTTTTTCTTACCTAAGGCATATGATTACATAATACTTTACTTTATTTGTAATTTTTTTTGTTTTATGGATTACAAAATGCACAAAGAAGATGTTCATTCCAGTTGTTAGTCATTACATGGGAAAACTGTCCAAAAAAATTTAAACCTATCGTAGGGCGGCCGCTTCAGTCCTAAATGGTTTAATTGTTCCAATTTAGTCCTAAACAAATTATACGATGGCCTATTCAGTTCCAAACCTTTCAATTGTAATAATTTGGCATAAATCTGTTGAGAATTTGCCAATTTAGTTCTAAACCGTTTAAAAATTTGCCAATATAGTCCTTCGACTAATTTTGATCGAAAATCACTAATGTGACGACCTAATCAGCCAGCCGTCTTACGTGGTGTGGCTGGTGCTGGCGTTGATAATTTTTAAATTTTTATTACTTTTTTTGAAATTTTTTTATTGATTTCATCTATTTTCTTTTCTTTTCTTTCTTTTTTATTATTTTTCCTTTTTTTCTTCACGGGGCCGACGGGAATGCCAGCTACTGGGCGAGGGTCGACAACCCCTGCCGGATCTAGGCGAGGGCTCTTGACCCCTCGCTGTGGCCGGCGAAGGCATCGCGAGCCCTTTCCCAAGCCCTTAAGGGCCACAACGAAGGTGTCGCAAGCCGTCACCTAGGTCAATGAAGAAGATGCCCTTGCCTCGCCAGGTCTAGTGAGGGCCGTGATCCTCGCCTACGGCTGACGAGGGCTTCGCGGCCCTTGCCCAGTGGCTGACGGCCCCACTGACCCTGTGAAGAAAAAAAGAAAAGAAAAGAATAATAATACATAATTTTTTTAAAAAAATTCGAAAAAATTAAAAAATTGCCCACATCATTGCCGCCTATGCCACATAGGACAGCTGGCGTTGACTGGATAGCCACATCAGCGATTTCCAACGAAAATTAACCGGAAAGATTACATGGCAAATCCTCAAAAGATTTATGACTAAATTGGCAAATCCTCAAAAGGCTTAGGACTAAATTGACACAATTGAATTGTTTATGACTGAATTATAAATTATCAAAAGGTTTTTAGCTAAGGGTGCGCATGGTAACACTTTTGGAAGTGGATTTCTGCTTTAGAAGTTATCTGCTCCAGAAGAAATCTGTTTGGTAGTTTAACTTCTGAAGCAGAAATCCGTTTGGTAAAAAATTTTACTTCTAAAAGAAATTTCTCATTCTAAAGTGAATTTGCACTTCTGAAGTTGTTTTTCCCCCAATTTGAGAAATTAAAAAAAAATTTCTTTTCAACTCAAGAAGTACTTCTCACCTCACCCTCTTTTCATTACGCCCTCATTGTCTTTTCGGCCATGCCCGCCTTCGCTAGCCGCCGACCTCCGCCGCCACCCACCGCTGACCACCGCCTGCCACTGCCCACCGCCGGCCGCCACCAACCGTCGACCACCGCCTCTCCTGCTGCTGCTGAGTCGCCGTCTCCGGCAGCCAGAGTAAAAAATAAATAATAATTTTTTAAAAAATAAATAATATTTTTAATAATAAATATTATTGTTAAAAGGAATTTAAAATGTTTAAAAATGAAGTAGAAATTTTTCGGCCGCCAACAATAATTTTTCATAGAAGATTTTGTGTTAATAATGTTTCAGAAGTAGAAATTTTCAACTGTTACCAAATGAATTTCTCTAATAAGAAATAAACTTCTGGAGCAAAAGTAGAAAAATCAACTTCTACTTTTGAGTAGAAGTAGAAAAATCAACTTCTAGCCAGAAGTTAATTTCTGAAGCAAAAGTGTTGCCATGCGTGCCCTAAATTTACACGATTGAAAGGTTTAGGACTAAATTGATCATCGTACAATAGGTTTAGGATTTTTTGGGCAATTTTACATCTTTATATGTCATATTTAACGTACAAGCTGCATTTAGTAGATTCACTTATTATCAAATGCCATAAAGTAAAAAAATTTCAACTCGTTTTTTAGTGGAATCAAGCTCCAGAAGAAGTTTGCCTATTCTGAAATTGAAATTACTGAAATATCTTCCGGTGACAAGAAGTGTTCAATGAAACAAACATATCCTAAATCTATAATTAGTTGTTGTTTATGTCATCATAAAAGTATCTTTTTCATTACAAAGTTGTTATGTTATGGCATTTCCAAGTCATTAAGGCATTTGACCCCCAAAAAAAAAAAAAAACTGATGGAATTGGAAACGACTTGAAACAGGGACCAAGAACGATTTGATCAGTATCATCTTCGACCTGGCTCATAAATTCAAGGGGGGGTGTAACTTTTCGCTCAAGCCTTCGGAAAGTGTCGAACCGTGCAACACACGCTTCCGGGCGATGAGGAGAGAAGATTGAAGCTCGAGTAATGGGCACCATGGGGAAAAGCTTGAAGGGTAGAATGTCGAAGATGATTCAAAGGGAAAAGGAGCAAATGAAAAAGTGCTGTTTTTGGCTAGATACATATCGCTGACGTTATGACTTGGGTCGAAACGCTGCCTAAATATTGACGTTATAACTCGGATCAGTGTGAGTATAGCTTCGAATTTGACCGAGATCATCTAACCTGCCCGAATGATTCGCTACACTAGCTGTATAGGTTAGATAATTGAGACTAAGCAAGTGTTTGTTTTCTGGAAATGAATGTCTAAGTATTGCCCCTGGAGGTGTTTCAGTGTGAAAGAGAGAAAGAACAACGGAAGTTTGTGGTAGTTTGAAGCTTGTATGTATTCCTGTTCAGAGTAAAAGAGAGGCAAAAAAGAGTTTAGAGTGGAAACTCACGAGCTCTCGAGTTCTGGCAATAAAGGGATAAAAAATGAATAGATCATTAGGAAATTCAAAAAAATAAATATTGGATAAATAGTTAGAAAAATAGGTCTTGATTTTTATTTTATTTTTGGTTGAAAGAATAGATTGTTAGATTTTAGTATTAAATTGAGTTTAGTTTCATTTTATTGGTACACATACCGTGGTCTTTTATAAGTTTTAGTTTAGGTTTAGGGAAATTAGTTTCTTTAGAAAATTTGAACCCGATTTGGATTTAGCTCATGGTGCTTGTTGTGGGAAATTAGTTTCATGTTATATTTTTTGACTGACTCTTATCGGTTTACTTTATTGCATTTTAATTTTTACTAGTTCTTTTATTGTTGTTTGTGATCAACTGATTGTGGTTTTTTATTTTTATTTTTTGCTGTGATTTACTTATTTTAATTAAATGGTTAGGTTTCATTTTAGGAAACATTGCATGGACACTTAGCAAATGAGAACCTTAGAATTCATAAATTGATAAAGGGTTAGCAATACTCCAAATTTGTCCAACCCCAAATTAATTTTTCGACCATTAAAAACCTCAAACTGGTACACCCATGACAAATTTACCATCCGTTAGTTTTCGATAAATTGTGTTAATACCACAAAAATTCCAAACTAGTATACATGTGACAAACAAAGAGTAAAAACCAAAATTGGTACACCCGTCAATTGCCACGTGTCATGTAACTCAGCAATTTGATGATAAAATTTAACGAAAATTAATGGAGAGTAAATTTGTCATAGATGTACCAGTCTAAAATTTTTTGTGGTCGAAAAATTAGTTTTGAGTAAGTTTGTCGCATGTGTACCACTTTGGAGTTTTTCGTGGCATTAACCCTTGATAAAAGAATGTATGGACACTTTAGTTGACAAATAATTAGTGTAATCACGACCTCAATCGTAGATCTCTGGGTGCGTATGAAGTGAGATATACCCCCGTATTTTACTTGCCTCCTAGCTGGCCCCAATAGACTAGTGGCTACCATTCTTGTGATGGAATTCTCACAAGAAAAATCAATCAAAATGAAAAATCTCAACACCACGTGACTTAAGGTTTTGGGAGAACTCGAGCCGATTGATGACCGGTGGTCCCCAACTCAGCATTACCTCTAAATCCGTTCTTCCCCGCTCCTCGGGAGGGTTGCGACAGTTGCTAAATTCTAGCAATATTTTTATTATCTTTAGTATAAGCTAATTTCAGATTATTCTAAAGTAAGAATATACACCTTTTGGCTAATAACATGTACGGACTTTCAAGTACCTTTTTGGCTAAACTTTTCTCATGGAAAAGTGCTCTCGATTTGTGTAGTAATTAAGGTAGGATGTGGGAAAACCAAAAGGATAGATTAATTTTTAAATTTGATAGCTAAAAAACATCGAATTTTGATCTTAATGTTGGTAAATATTCCCACGGAGGCACGTGGATTAACATTTCACAAAATTATCAAAATACTCGAGGTCCTCTAGGGTTTTCCATCAACTTAAAATTGATAAAAGGGGGGTTAATACCATTAAAAATCTCAAATTAGGGCTCATGATATATTTCCAAAACTAATTTTCATATCAGAAAAAATTCGAAAAAAGTATCGAAAAGTCATAAACCTATTGCACTGATACCAATTCAGTCTTAAACCTTTAAATTGGGCAAATTTAGTCATAAAGCTTTTGTATTTGTGCCAATTGAATCCATCCGGCCAAAATTAACCTAAAATCACTGATGTGGATGCTGGTCGTTTTACGTGGCGCTGCCGGTCTTTTAATAATATTTTGATTTATATTTTAAAATTTTTATGGATATGTTCTTTTTTCTTTTCTTCTCTTTGCTTTTTCTTTGGGAACTGAGGGCCGGTGAGGGTCTGGTGCCAGCCACTGAATCATTTACCCCAAGCTAATTTATGTCTTCCAAAAAATTCTAACCTAGTAAAACTAATCTAAATTCACCCTCTGTTAAAATACATTCATATCAACATACGTGCATTTTCCACATTCAAATTGTCATTCTCCATATCAAATCTACCTTGCAGTCGTCTACCGCGTGTATTGACACACATATATTATAACGGGATATTAGGCAAAATGCTAACGGATGGTAGATTTGGGTTAGCGGTAGAGCTGTCAATATGGATCATAGACCCATATCTGACCCATAGTTTGTATAAAATGGGTCTTATGTGGGTCATTAATTTTTAGAGGACTCACTAAAAATGGGTTCAAAAGGTTGAAGTGAAATAAAATAGGTCAAAAATGGGTCACACATGAAACCCATTTTTGACCCATATTGGAGCCATTACTCCCACAAATTACAAATGGGCCCAAGGCCTCAAAGGCTCAACTTTATTATTATTATTTTTTAATTTTCTACTTTTTTAAGTGAATGAAAGGAATCAGAAAAGAAAAATAAAATTAAAAAATATAAAAACTGTTGCCGCCACCCACAGTTGCTGCCGGTGCCGTTCACCACCATCAGTACCGTCGGTCGTCGCCGCCGGTACCTTCCGCCACTGTCGGTCGCCGCCGTCTGTCGCCGCCACCTGTCGTCGCAGCAACCGCCTACCGCCGCCGCTGCCGCCGTCGATTGCCGCCACGGGTCGCCGACGTCCACCCTCTGCCGTCGGTCGCCGCCGCCCACCAGTGGTCGGAGAAAAATGAAAGAAAAAATAAAAGCCAAATAAAATAAAAAATACTTTTTAAAAAAATCAGAATTTTTTTTAAAAAAAATTAAAAAATAGAAAAAATTTCACTAATTTTTTTATTGCATGAAAGTTTTTTAGTAATATCATTTTTTATTTTATTTACTAATTTTTTTATTGTTTAATTTGCTTTTTTATTTGATGTAAAGTTTTTATCTAGTAACATACATGTGAAGAGCTTAAAATAGGTTAAATGAGTTATATAAGTTTTCTTAGAATATTAGTGTGATTTGGTAATATGGGTCAAAACGGGTTAGACGGGTCAATATGGGTCGAACCATATTCGATTCGACTCGAACCTGACCCGACCCACCCATTTGACATCTCTAGTTAGTGGTACCACTTTTTGAATATTTTTGAGATAAAAATTAATTTGGGGTAAATGTGTCATAGGAATACCGGTTTAGGATTTTCAGCGGTATTAACCCATTAAAAACGGTCTTTTCGGTCAATTGGAATTTAATGGAATCCTTCAATTGCATTTCCAATGCGAGTCTCAGGAATCAAATTAACGAAATGAAAATTCTAAAACTCAAGTACACGATAGACACAAATTTTGGGATTTCTCCACATGTTTCTACGATATCTCTCTATGCCTTAAGCAGAGAGATTTCACACAAGTAAAATTATCACAAACTCATATGCATGCGCTAAGCAATCTTACAATTTGTGGTTTCGTAATTTCATCATAGAAGCAAATGCCTGATCTTATAATAATTAATTTATCGATTTTCTCTTCGCAGTACTCTATGTCGTTGGACCCTAAACGCTATTGGTAACCAAAAGCACCTGCCATTAATGTTGGAGGAAAAATTACATTACATCAAATATTTCAACCCCTACATATAGGACAATGGGGAGAGCGACTATTCCATATGAACGGGCTGATATTTCTTGTGAACTTATATAAGCACTTTGTTATTCCATATCAAAATAATTTTATTTTGGTCGAAATAATTCTCCGTCGAGTTTATATGCACATCTCTACTATTAAAATCATGAGAACAATATTGAAATTTAGAAGAACTGGCGGGTATATTAGTTTAGTATATTGTCTAATTTTCTAAAAAGATTCAACCTGGAAATATAATCTTAAAATTTTGTTCTACTACTAGAAGTGAAGGATTCCTAGGGTACTATATATTTTCAATTAAATATTTATATGACCAAACATGCCCACATGTATCTTGTAATTATGCATCATCATTCGACATACGAAAATCATAAGAATCGATATTTATGGGCAAAGAAGATCTCTATGTCAAAGAATTTGAGAAATATTTCTTATGATATTTCTTTCTCAAAGCGACAATTTATTAATTGAAGGAATTTCCTTAATTGGCCAAACTCAGCCTAGTTAATAGTATATGGGATGGAAATTACAAATGTTGGATGGACGGGTATATACCGCCTTTTCTCTAAAGTCTGTAAAACAAATGAGAATTTTAAAATGAGGGAAAATTTCGAAAAAGGGCCTGAAGTGCATTTGTTTTCTCAAATAAGTTGTCTCAAATAAGGACCTAAAGTGACCTTATCGATCTAAAAAAATGGCCTGACTCACATGTAGTAGGGGCATTTTGGTCATTTAGTATTTTATTATTATTTATTTTTTTTTCCTTTTTTCAAGTTTCCCAAAATTTTAAAAAAATTAAAAGTAAAACAAAAGAGAGATACAGGTGGGAGGGGGCTAGCCCCCCGCCTATAGCCGTAGCCCCACCGCCGGTGGGGCGGCGGCCATGGCCGGCGGGGTCGCCGGCGCCTTGACAAGGGCCTTTGGCGCTCGCTAGAGCCGAGTGATGCTAGCGTCGTTCTTGTTGAGGTTCAAGAGGATCTGCGTGTTCTGCGGAAGCAGTTCAGGGGAGAAATCTAGCTATCACGAAGCTGCTATCCAACTGGGACAAGAACTGGTATTTCTTTTCCATCAAACCCATCTATCGATTTCTCTTTTATTGCTCGAGAAAATCTCCCCTCAGCCTTTATTTTCCTCTCTTTCATCTTCTGGGTCTTCTCATCTTCCTCTGAAACGCAATGTGAAATCTTTCCATTTCTTTGTTTTCTTCTTCAACCCGAGGGTCGCAGCCCTCTCCTGGTCGGCTGGGTCGCCAGCCCTCATCGCACCAGCGGTGGGGTAGCGGCCACACGCGGGAGGGCTTGTATCTCTCTCTTTGTTTTTTTTTTCTTTTTGTTTTACTTTTTAATATAATTTATCTAAAAATTAGGTTAAAATTATGTTTTGATGAAAATGCCCTTGATCGGCCGGAATATTTGGCCAGCCGACAAGGTCAAACCCTTACATAAAACAGACATGGCCATTTCAGGTCCTTATTTGAGATAAACAGAGCACTTCGGGCCCTTATTTAAAACAATGATCAATTCAGAACTTTATTTGAGAAAATGAGGGCACTTGAGGCCCTTATTTGAAATTTTCCCTTAAAATGATGTTATTATCATTTTAAATTTTTATATTATAAATGAGAAAATCTTGCCTAATAGGACAGTACCATTTAAAAGTTACATTTTTAAAGTATCGTGTCTAATATTTAGGTACTATCTTTGCTATCTAGTAAGAAATTATTAGGTAAACGAGTACAAATGGCAATCAAGATCGTCCGTCATTAATTGAATAATGAAACAAATATGAAACAAATGACAAATGAAGTATAAAAAGACGTGCCTTATACACTTTTTATACGTTTCACTTAAAAAAAACGAGTATTTTATCATAATAAAGAAAAATTATATGAGAGATGAAGGGTTTATTGAAAATATGTATGCGCATACATATTGGTGTTGTAATGATCTTGATACTATTTTTTTCCACAAAAACGAAGAGAGGAATATAAAGAAAGTAGAAAGCGTCTTATTGCTTTCTTCAGTTAGGAATTACTCTTTTAGACAATAATCTTTTCTTTCTTAAGTTGGTCGCTAGATTTGAAAGAAAAATAAACTTTTGGCAAAAAATTAAAATATAATGACTACAGGAATCGTACTTTTGTCATCATAAAAGTATCTTTTTCATTACAAAGTTGTTATGTTATGGCATTTCCAAGTCATTAAGGCATTTGACCCCCAAAAAAAAAAAAAACTGATGGAATTGGAAACGACTTGAAACAGGGACCAAGAACGATTTGATCAGTATCATCTTCGACCAGGCTCATAAATTCAAGGGGGAGTGTAACTTTTCGCTCAAGCCGTCGGAGAGTGTCGCACCGTGCAACACACGCTTCCGGGCGTTGAGGAGAGAAGATTGAAGCTCGAGTAATGGGCACCATGGGGAAAAGCTTGAAGGGTAGAATGTTGAAGATGATTCAAAGGGAAAAGGAGCAAATGAAAAGGTGCAGTTTTTGGCTAGATACATATCGCTGACGTTATGACTTGGGTTGAAACGCTGCCATAATATTGACGTTATAACTCGGATCAGTGTGAGTATAGCTTCGAATTTGACCGAGATCATCTAACCTGCCCAAATGATTCGCTACACTAGCTATATAGGTTAGATAATTGAGACTAAGCAAGTGTTTGTTTTCTGGAAATGAACGTCTAAGTATTTCCCCTGGAGGTGTTTCAGTGTGAAAGAGAGAAAGAACAACGGAAGTTTGTGGTAGTTTGAAGCTTGTATGTATTCCTGTTCAGAGTAAAAGAGAGGCAAAAAAGAGTTTAGAGTGGAAACTCACGTGCTCTCGAGTTCTGGCAATGAAGGGATAAAAAATGAATAGATCATTAGAAAATTCGAAAAAAATAAATATTGGATAAATAGTGATTAGAATAGATTGTTAGATTTTAGTATTAAATTTAGTTTAGTTTCATTTTATTGGTACACATACCGTGGTCTTTTATAAGTTTTAGTTTAGGTTTAGGGAAATTAGTTTCTTTAGAAAATTTGGACCCGATTTGGATTTAGCTCATGGTGCTTGTTGTGGGAAATTAGTTTCATGTTATATTTTTTGACTGACTCTTATCGGTTTACTTTATTGCATTTTAATTTTTACTAGTTCTTTTATTGTTGTTTGTGATCAACTGACTGTGGTTTTATATATATATATATATATATATATATATATATATATATATATATATATATATATTGCTGTGATTTACTTATTTTAATTAAATGGTTAGGTTTCATTTTAGGAAACATTGCATGGACACTTAGCAAAAGAGAACCTTAGAATTCATAAATTGATAAAGGTTAGCAATACTTCAAATTTGTATGCATGTGACAAATTTACCCCAAATTAATTTTTCAACCATTAAAAACCTCAAACTGGTACACCCATGACAAATTTGCCATTCGTTAGTTTTCGTTAAATTGTGTTAATACCACAAAAATTCCAAACTAGTATACATGTGACAAACAAAGAGTAAAAATCCAAAATTGGTACACCCGTCAAATGCCACGTGTCATGTAACTCAGCAATTTGATGATAAAATTTAACGAAAATTAATGGAGAGTAAATTTGTCATAGATGTACCAGTCTAAAATTTTTTGTGGTCGAAAAATTAGTTTTGAGTAAATTTGTCTCATGTGTACCGCTTTGGAGTTTTTCGTTGCATTAACCCTTGATAAAAGAATGTATGGACACTTTAGTTGACAAATAATTAGTGTAATCACGACCTCAATCGTAGATCTCTGTGTGCGTATGAAGTGAGATATACCCCCGTATTTTAATTGCCTCCTAGCTGGCCCCAATAGACTAGTGGCTACCATTCTTGTGATGGAATTCTCACCTGCCCGAATGATTCGCTACACTAGCTGTATAGGTTAGATAATTGAGACTAAGCAAGTGTTTGTTTTCTGGAAATGAATGTCTAAGTATTGCCCCCGGAGGTGTTTCAGTGTGAAAGAGAGAAAGAACAACGGAAGTTTGTGGTAGTTTGAAGCTTGTATGTATTCCTGTTCAGAGTAAAAGAGAGGCAAAAAAGAGTTTAGAGTGGAAACTCACGTGCTCTAGAGTTCTGGCAATGAAGGGATAAAAAATGAATAGATCATTAGAAAATTCGAAAAAATAAATATTGGATAAATAGTGATTAGAATAGATTGTTAGATTTTAGTATTAAATTTAGTTTAGTTATTGGTACACATACCGTGGTCTTTTATAAGTTTTAGTTTAGGTTTAGGGAAATTAGTTTCTTTAGAAAATTTGGACCCGATTTGGATTTAGCTCGCGGTGGTTGTTGTGGGACTTAATAACGAGGTCATGTTATATTTTTTGAATGACTCGTATCGGTTTACTTTATTGCATTTTAATTTTTACTAGTTCTTTTATTGTTGTTTGTGATAAACTGATTGTGGTTTTTTATTTTATTTTATATTTTTTTGCTGTGATTTACTTGTTTTAATTAAATGGTTAGGTTTCATTTTAGGAAACATTGCATGGACACTTAGCAAACGAGAACCTTAGAATTCATAAATTGATAAAGGGTTAGCAATACTTCAAATTTGTACACCTGCGATAAATTTACTTCAAACTAATTTTTCGACCATTAAAAACCTCAAACTGGTACACTCATGACAAATTTACCCTCCGTTAGTTTCCGTTAAATTGTGTTAATACCACAAAAATTCCAAACTAGTATACATGTGACAAACAAAGGGTAAAAATCCCAAATTGGTACACCCGTCAATTGCCACATGTCATGTAACTCAGCAATTTGACAATAAAATTTAATGAAAATTAATGGAGCTTAAATTTGTCATAGATGTACCAGTATAAAAATTTTTGTGGGCGAAAAATTAGTTTGGAGTAAATTTATGACATATGTACCATTTTGGAGTTTTTCGTGGCATTAACCCTTGATAAAAGAATGTATGGACACTTTAGTTGACAAATAATTAGTGTAATCAAGACCTCAATCGTAGATCTCTAGTTGCGTATGAAGTGAGATATACTCCCGTATTTCACTTGCCTCCTAGGTGGCCCCAATAGACTAGTGTCTACCCCTTCTTGTGATGGAATTCTCACAAGCAAAATCAATCAAAATGAAAAATCTCAACATCATGTGACATGAGGTTTTGGGAGAACTCGAGCCGATTGATGACCGGTGGTCCCCAACTCAGCATTACCTCTAAATCCGTTCTTCCCCGGCCCTCGAGAGGGTCGCAACAGTTGCTAAATTCTAGCAATATTTTTATTATCTTTAGTATAAGCTAATTTCAGATTATTCTAAAGTAAGAATATACACCTTTTGGCTAATAACATGTACGGACTTTCAAGTACTTTTTTGGCTAAACTTTTCTCATGGAAAAGTGCTCTCGATTTGTGTAGTAATTAAGGTAGGATGTGGGAAAACCAAAAGGATAGATTAATTTTCAAATTTGATAGCTAAAAAACATCGAATTTGGATCTTAATGTTGGTAAATATTCCCACGGAGGCACGTGGATTAACATTTCACAAAATTATCAAAATACTCGAGGTCCTCTAGGGTTTTCCATAAACTTAAAATTGATAAAAGGAGGGTTAATACCATTAAAAATCTCGAATTAGGGCTCATGATATATTTCCAAAACTAATTTTCATATCAGAAAAAATTCGAAAAAAGTACCGAAAAGTCATAAACCTATTGCACTGATACCAATTCAGTCATAAACCTTTAAATTGAGCAAATTTAGTCATAAACCTTTTGCATTTGTGCCAATTGAATCCATCCGACCAAAATTAACCTAAAATCACTGATGTGGATGCTAGTCGTTTTACGTGACGTTGTCGGTCTTTTAATAATATTTTGATTTATATTTTAAAATTTTTATGGATATATTCTTTTTTCTTTTCTTCTCTTTGCTTTTTCTTTGGGAGCTGAGGGCCGGTGAGGGTCTGGCTCCAACCACTGAATCATTTACCCCAAGCTAATTTATGTCTTCCAAAAAATTCTAACCTAGTAAAACTAATCTAAATCCACCCTCTGTTAAAATACATTCATATCAACATACGTGCATTTTCCACATTCAAATTGTCATTCTCCATATCAAATCTACCTTGTAGTCGTCTACCGCGTGTATTGACACACATATATTATAACGGGATATTAGGTAAAATGCTAACGGATGGTAGATTTGGGTTAGCGGTAGAGCTGTCAATATGGATCATAGGCCCATATCTAACCCATAGTTTGTATAAAATGGGTCTTATGTGGGTCATTAATTTTTAGAGGACTCACTAAAAATGGGTTCAAAAGGTTGAAGTGAAATAAAATGGGTCAAAAATGGGTCACACATGAAATCCATTTTTGACCCATATTGGACCAATTACTCCCACAAATTACAAATGGGCCCAAGGCCTCAAAGGTTCAACTTTATTATTATTATTTTTAATTTTCTACTTTTTTAAGTGAATGAAAGAAATCAGAAAAGAAAAATAAAATTAAAAAATATAAAAACTGTTGCCGCCACCCGCCGTCGCCGCCGGTGCCGTTCACCACCGTCGATCGTCGGTCGCCCGCCTTCTGTCACCGCCGTCGGTCACCCCCACCTGTCGTCGCCGCAGCCGCTTACCGCCGTCGATTGCCGCCACGGGTTGCTGACGTTCGCCCTCTGCCGTCGGTCGCCGCCGCCGCCCACCAGTGGTCGGAGAAAACTGAAAGAAAAAATAAAAGCCAAATAAAATAAAAAATACTTTTTAAAAAAATCAAATTTTTTTTAAAAATTTAAAAAATAGAAAAATTTCACTAGATTTTTTATTGCATGAAAGTATTTTAGTAATATCATTTTTTATTTTATTTACTAATTTTTTTATTGTTTAATTTGCTTTTTTATTTAATGTAAAGTTTTTATCTAGTAACATATACATGTGAAGAGCTTAAAATAGGTTAAATGAGTTATATGAGTTTTCTTAGAATATTAGTGTGATTTGGTAATATGGGTCAAAACGGGTCGGGTCGGGTATGGGTCGATTGCGGGTCATTGAATATTGGTCAAAACGGGTTAGACGGGTCAATATGGGTCGAACCATATTCGATCTGACCCGAACCCGAACCGACCCACCCATTTGACATCTCTAGTTAGCGGTACCACTTTTTGATTATTTGTGAGATAATAATTAGTTTAGGGTAAATGTGTCATAGGAATATCGGTTTAGGATTTTCAGTGGTATTAACCCATTAAAAAAGGTCTTTTCAGTCAATTGGAATTTAATGGAATCCTTCAATTGCATTTCCAATGCGAGTCTCAGGAATCAAATTAACGCAATGAAAATTTTAAAACTCAAGTACACCATAGACACAAATTTTAGGATTTCTCTACATGTTTCTACGATATCTCTCTATGCCTTAAGCAGAGAGATTTCACAAAAGTAAAATTACCACAAACTCATATGCATGCGCTAAGCAATCTTACAATTTGTGGTTTCGTAATTTCATCATAGAAGCAAATGCCTGATCTGATAATAATTAATTTATCGATTTTCTGTGGACCCTAAACGCTATTAGTAACCAAAATCACCTGCCATTAATGTTGGAGGAAAAATTACATTACATCAAATAATTCAACCCCTACATATAGGACAATGGGGAGAGCGACTATTCCATATGAACGGGCTGATATTTCTTGTGAACTTATATAAGCACTTTGTTATTCCATATCAAAATAATTTTATTTTGGTCGAAATAATTCTCCGTCGAGTTTATATGCACATCTCTACTATTAAAATCATGAGAACAATATTGAAATTTAGAAGAACTGGCGGGTATATTAGTTTAGTATATTGTCTAATTTTCTAAAAAGATTCAACCCGGAAATATAATCTTAAAATTTTGTTCTACTACTAGAAGTGAAGGATTCCTAGGGTACTATATATTTTCCATTAAATATTTATATGACCAAACATGCCCACATGTATCTTGTAATTATGCATCATCATTCGACATACGAAAATCATAAGAATCAATATATATGGGCAAAGAAGATCTCTATGTCAAAGAATTTGAGAAATATTTCTTATGACATTTCTTTCTCAAAGCGACAATTTATTAATTGAAGGAATTTCCTTAATTGGCCAAACTCAGTCTAGTTAATCGTATATGGGATGGAAATTACAAATGTTGGATGGACGGGTATATACCGCCTTTTCTCTAAAGTCTGTAAAACAAATGAGAATTTTAAAAAAATTAAAAGTAAAACAAAAGAGAGATACAGGCGGGAGGGGGCTGGCCCCCCGCCTATAGCCGTAGCCCCACCGTCGGTGGGGCGGTGGCCATGGTCAGCGGGGTCAACGGCACTTTGACAAGGGCCTTTGGCGCTCGCCAGAGCCGAGTGATGCTAGCGTCATTCTTGTTGAGGTTCAGGAGGATCTGCTTGTTCTGCGGAAGCAGTTCAGGGAAGAAATCTAGCTATCACGAAGCTGCTATCCAACTGGGACAAGAACTGGTATTTCTTTACCATCAAACCCATCTATCGATTTCTCTTTTATTGCTCGAGAAAAATCTCCCCTCAGCCTTTATTTTCCTCTCTTTCATCTTCTGGGTCTTCTCATCTTCCTCTGAAACGCAATGTGAAATCTTCCCATTTCTTTGTTTTCTTCTTCAACCAAGAGGGTCGCAGCCCTCTCCTAGTCGGCTGGGTCGCCAGCCCTCGCCATACCGGCAGTGGGGCAGCGGCCATAGGCGGGAGGGCCTGTATCTCTCTTTATGTTTTTTTTTTTTACTTTTTAATATAATTTATCTAAAAATTAGGTTAAAATTATGTTTTGACGAAAATGCCCTTGATCGGCCGGAATATTTGGCCTGCCAACGAGGTCAGACCCTTACATAAAATAGACGTGGCCACTTCAGGTCCTTATTTGAGATAAACAGAGCACTTCGGGCCCTTATTTGAAACAAGGACCAATTCAGGCTTTTATTTAAGAAAATGAGGGCCCTTGAGGCCCTTATTTAAAATTTTCCCTTAAAATGATGTTATTATCATTTTAAATTTTTATATTATAAATGAGAAAATCTTGCCTAATAGGACAGTACCATTTAAAAGTTACATTTTTAAAGTATCGTGTCTAATATTTAGGTACTATCTTTGCTATCTAGTAAGAAATTATTAGATAAACGAGTACAAATGGCAATCAAGATGCTCCGTCATTAATTGAATAATGAAAAAAATATGAAACAAATGACAAATGAAGTATAAAAAGACGTGCCTTATACACTTACTATACGTTTCACTTTTAAAAAAAACGACTATTTTATCATAATAAAGCAAAATTATATGAGAGATGAAGGGTTTATTGAAAATATGTATGCGCATACATATTGGTGTTGTAATGATCTTGATACTATTTTTTTCCACAAAAACGAAGAGAGGAATATAAAGAAAGTAGAAAGCGTCTTATTGCTTTCTTCAGTTAGGAATTACTCTTTTAGATAATAATCTTTTCTTTCTTAAGTTGGTCGCTAGATTTAAAGGAAAATAAACTTTTGGCAAAAAATTAAAATATAATGAGTACATGAATCGTACTTTTTTTTTTTTGGGAGAAACGGAATGGTACTTACAAAGCAATGTGTTTAAGCATGGGTGAACAAACTTTAAGTAACTCCTGAAAAATTTTGGTGAACTCTTTTATGTAACAGGCATTGAGATTCATGCTATCTCAGAGAGCATATATTGAAAAGATTCTCAAGAGAGTCAACATGCATAACTGCTCTCTCAGTATTGCCCCTCTTATTAAGAGTGACAAATTCAGCTTACTACCAAACCTTCACCGTCTATCAAGGTTTAAGACATAGGTTCAATAATCCCAATTGGATGTAAAATATATATGGCCCATAATATATTTAACTAAATAATAGACTTGATATGCCACATAATTGGGTTAGACCTCGTCAAGCCCAACAACTTCATCCTATTAGATCACCAATAAAAATCTATCACCCCATTTCTCATATAAACTTTTCATTCAATATCCATCATTATCCTACTTATATGCTCAAACAAAAAAAAAGTAAAAAAAGGAAGAATATATATAAGAAAAATCTTAAAATGTTCATTGTAACACCGATACCCCCAATTATTTTGGGTTACTCGAACCCCAAACGTGTACTAATATGATAATAAATACCCTATCTACCACAAAACATCCTAAATTTTGCCCATTTTCTATTGGGAAAAAGCCACAAAAATTTCCAAACTATGTCTACTGTGACATATTTACCTTATACTTTTTTTGTGATATTAAAAACCTCAAACTATGCCCACCGCCACCGTGGCACATTTACTCTAAACTCTTTCTTATACATATGTGACATATTTACTCTCCGTCAAAATTAAGTCAGATGATTTTTTTAGCCAAAACAACATCTTTTTTATTTCACTTAAGTCATGTGGGTAGCATGTCAATACTGTTTGCTTTCCAACGTCTATATAGACATATTTTTAATTGTGCTCATTGATGGAACTTTGACGGAGGATGAATGTGTCACACATATATAAGTTTGGAAATTTTGGTGTCAAAAAAAGAAGAAGCTTAGGATAAATATGTCATTGTAGACATAGTTTGTGATTTTTGGTGGCTTTTGCCCTTTTCGACAGTAATACTCCAAACTTCTTTTTTTTTTTTTGGTCACCGATACCCAAACTTATATTAGTACATCATACTACTAAAATTTTGTCCTTCCAAGAGAAATGCCCAATTGAGTTCATACCAAGGGTCTTGGTGACACAAAAAGTTTAAGATATTAGCGTTACAGTGGACATAATTTAGGAACTTGATGGCGTTGATCTCCGGCGCAAAAGATCAGCCGGCGGATCAAGATCAGCAACGGCTAAAACTGGCACTTGACGTGCGGATCGGATTCAAAGCTTTTGCTAATCCGCTGGTCCCAAAAGCGCAAGGCGAGTACAAAATTGCCGCAACCTTCTTGTTTGCAATCGTCCCCACTTTTCGATCCATTACCATGATTCTGATTAACGAAAAAGACATAAGTTAGCAGAGAACGATGGAGAGAAAAATTGTTGGACTCAACGCTTCTTGTTTCAGTTCTTTACAAAATTATCTTTTTTTTTTCAAGTAAAATTCTCCCTTCTTGATAGGACAATTTTCACCTTTTCGAAATTTGATTTTTCGAATCCAGATATGATATTTTCTAATTTTTAAATTTCTTCACAATCAGTAATATCTTATCTGGTTGTTGATGGTCTTGCTTTATTATTATTATTTTTATTTTCTGATTTAAGATTGGGTGCATCTTAATCATATCTTGCAGTCTTTTCAAATTGCAGCTAGTAAAAGATTCACCTACTCATATATTGCACTTTTGCTTGTGCCTTTGTCAAAGTTACATTCTTTTTCCTCAGATTCACCAAACAAATTTGGCCAAAAACAAGAAATATTCACCTAACGAAAATTCATTTCAATATTGACCTCTAGAGAATCCAATATTAATCCATAAACTACTAAGAGAGAAAGAAAATTGCACATGAACCCATATGGCATAATATTAGCGCTTCATTCTCCATGCTTTAGTTAGAATTAATTCGACGGTTGGATCGAAGCGGATTTAACATTCATGACGGAACAATTTTATATGGGGTCACGTAATACGATAGCATGACTCTATAGTCACGCATAAAAAAAAACAAAATTAAAGAAATCAAATTTAGGTGGGGGCATAAAACATGCTACATTGCTACTAGTCAACTCTTGATGTACTTCCGAACAAAAAAAAAAACTCTTGATGTACATGCCATGCAACTTGCGGAAATATGAACAATAAAAATAATCTCTTTTAATTCCTTCCATGGAATCTACAGCGGCACGCTCAGCAGGGCTGAAGAACACAGCAAATTCTTGAAGACTTTCTTTGAAGAGTTGCCATGTGTGCTATATAACCCCCAGGGACTAAACTGCAAAAAATCCACATTGACCCACGATCGATCTTGATCGAAGGAGGATTTAATACTGTTTCACCCCAAAAGAGAAGATCTTTATTATGAGAATCTAGAGACCTTTTGTTAGCATTTGACAGCAGCAAATTGTTTTGGATTATACTGGAGTTTCTAAAGTCCCTCTCTGAAGAGTTTGAAGGGAAATGCAATGGCGGAGAGAGAGAGAGGGAGAGTTCTTAAAAGAAAAATCTTATCTTGTTGTCATGGTGAAGGTGATCTACACTTTCTTTTGGAGCTTCCAAAGAGACACCACCAACTATTTTCCGCCACTCAAAACAGAGCCCTATCTGCTAAGGAAAAGCCAACAACCTCTTTGACTTTGCGCCCTTCAAATTACTCTGCAGTCTATACAATAAGTTGCGACCCAAACAAATTACATCTCTCTGTGTCTCTGTCTCTGCCTCTGTCTCTCTTCTCTCACACATTTTTGGGTTTGCTGTGCAGCCATTCTGCAGAGGTTCTCAGGTAATCCCTTTGCCAATTTTGAGCACCATCTTAAGCAATTGAGTACATCTTTGTCATTAAAAGAGGTCTTTTGGCAGTTGGCCAGGGAGTTTGATCCATGACTTACTCCATTTTGATCACTGCAAGGTTGTCCTGCCACATTTTGTTTGGTTGACAATTTACATGGACTTCATCCCTTTGTGACAACAGCGCCTGCAAAAGAAGTTCTGTGCGAGGCAGAATGAATGAATGGAATAGTAGTCATTGTATTCATTTAATTTGAATAACTAAATCAATCACGAGCAATTATAAAGTGCTCAAGTATCGATTCTTGTCTCAGATTTTTCTTGTTCTATTGCTTCAATTGGTCACACTAATTATTGCTGTGCAATGGCGATATCTGATGGATATTTGCGCCAAAGCGGTTGGCAAGAGTAATTTGCTTTTATGCCAAGTTTGTGAAAGAAGCAAGTGCTTCAATGCGATTGGCTTTTGGTTGCTAGAGGAAAGAATTAGGTGCACTGTCAAGATTCACGAGTTGATCATTCGTCATATCTGATGAAATGTCAGAACAACATGTTTGTTGGTTGACCCTTGTAAGTTTGGATTCCATTCATCTGTTAAACAGTTGCACTCTGCAGTCTGCTTCCTTCAACTATGTAACTGCCCTCAATATATTACTTACCCACAAGCTCTCTTTTGGGAATGAGGCCTGAGAATAACCTTGAAAACGGTTCTAAAAGAAGTATAGTTATGCTACCCTTTTCAGTTTTCTTTTAAAGGAGTATTTGGTAGCATCCTTAGGGCAATCGATATGACTCACTATTTATGCTTCAAGAATGCAAGTTTTTCCTACTTGAAGCTAGCCTTGTTTTTAAAGAAAACAAAGGTGTAGTCGTTTAATTTTCTAAGTGTTCGAACAGCAGTTTTCTGTCTTCTGTCGCTGGCACATGCAGAAGTGACCCTTCCTTTGAAATACCCAGTCCATATCTTTTCAAAGCGGTTTTTTAGTTGTCAGTAAGTATGTCTACTACTCACACTTCTTTACTTTTCAGAATAGGCAGCAATGGCGCAGATTTTGGCACCGACGACACAATGGCAGATGAGGATCTCAAAGAACTCGCTGACTCCCAGTCCCATGACAGCAAAAACATGGAGTTCTCTCTTGCTAAAACAGAAGAACAGTGGGCGCACCAAGAGCCTTTCTAAGTTCAGGGTGTATGCTTTGAAGTCCGAGAACAATACTATTAACAGGCTCGAGAATCTTCTCAACTTGGACTTCACGCCCTACACTGATAAGATAATTGCAGAATACATTTGGTATGTTTTAATGCCCGAAACCTTTGAGTGCGGTGCACAAAAAGATGGAAATACTAGAACTATTCTGTTTTCTAAGTTTGCTTTTTTCTTCAATCCACCATGAGAATAAGTATGTCATACGTTCTATGAAACATTCAACAAGTGACACCTTTTTTCTTTCAATTTCTGCAATTGCATATCTTGTTTCACATTGTGATATTAGTTTAACTATGAGACAGGATTGGAGGATCTGGCATAGATCTGCGCAGCAAATCAAGGGTATGAATGGCGACAACAAAATATTTTGCGATTTTGTTTTTATGTGCTACTTATCTATTGGTTCCTTAATAAACAGACAATCCCTCGACCTGTTGTGCACCCGTCTGAACTTCCAAAGTGGAACTATGATGGATCAAGTACTGGTCAAGCTCCAGGGGAGGATAGTGAAGTGATCTTATAGTAAGATGACATACACCCGAATCTGTCTTACTATATTTACCTTCACATCATTCCATCAAGTTCTTGATTTGTTAACAGCCCTCAAGCAATTTTCAAGGATCCTTTCCGAGGTGGGAACAATATCTTGGTAATCATCCACCAAACCAGTATTATGTTGTCAAAACTTGTTCATCCATTTAGATCATCTGAACAGGTAGATAACGAGAAAAGACATATGGATCGGTTTATGGATAGTTACTGCTCGGCTGCAGGTTATTTGTGATACATACACACCAGCTGGCGAGCCGATCCCAACCAACAAACGTGCCAGGGCTGCTGAAATTTTCAGTAACCAAAAGGTTATCAATGAAGTTCCATGGTAGGAGGGAGATCCAAAACACGAGTTTTCTGCTGTGAATTAGGAAGTTTTGAAATGGACAAGTTTATAACTTTTGGCTAAATGTTCACATCAGGTATGGGATTGAGCAAGAGTACACTCTAATGCAGACAAATGTTCAATGGCCACTGGGTTGGCCTGTTGGAGGATATCCAGGTCCCCAGGTGAGAACTTGTTTCACAATGAATTTTCCTTTGTATAGTTGGACAATAGGCTTTAAGTTGATGAGAAAATCTGTTTTGTGATATGAGATTTTTATGTTCATTTAGGGGCCTTATTACTGTGGTGTTGGGGCTGATAAGTCATTCGGCCGAGACATAAGTGATGCTCACTACAAGGCTTGCTTATATGCCGGTATCAACATTAGCGGCACCAATGGAGAGGTGATGCCAGGCCAGGTAATTCCTCACCTCCATCTTCCCTTTTTTCATGGAAAAATAAGCACAGGACTGTTGCCACAACACTGGCTTCTACTGTGCAGTGGGAGTACCAAGTGGGACCGAGTGTGGGAATTGAAGCGGGAGATCATATCTGGTGTTCAAGATACCTTCTCGAGGTGATATTCTATTTACTTGCTCGATTAAATAAAGGAAATTTACGGCAAACAGAATAGGTGCATACAGACGTTCTGCAGTATTCAATACTTAATTGTTTATGTTGCTTATATAACAGAGAATAACTGAGCAAGCTGGTGTTGTCCTCACGTTAGATCCGAAGCCAATAGAGGTAGCTGACTTCACTATCACCATTTACGCAACATATTATTCCAAAGTTGATAAAAATATTCTCTTCCTTCTCAGGGTGACTGGAATGGTGCAGGATGCCACACTAACTACAGGTTCACAGCATAGAAATAAAATGGACTTCATTAAGTATTTTTGCTCACTGAAGAACTTCTAGAGTGTGTTAACCGTCTTTTCTGCAGTACAAAAAGCATGAGAGAAGAGGGAGGCTTTGAAGTGATAAAGAAGGCAATTCTGAATCTCTCACTTCGCCACAAGGAGCACATTAGCGCCTATGGAGAAGGAAATGAGAGAAGGTTGACGGGAAAGCACGAAACAGCCAGCATCAACACATTTTCTTGGGTAATGCTCAGAAGAACCATACCAGCTGCTAGTCGAATTCAAAGATTGCCCATTAAATTGAACTCAAATTTTGTTGTGATGCCTGAATTGCTTTTCTGTTATGCAGGGAGTTGCCAATCGTGGTTGCTCAATCCGTGTGGGGCGTGACACTGAGAAGCAAGGAAAAGGTACTATAACAATTACCATACCAGTTCCCTTTGTGCTCTGTCTGGATATCAAATCAGAGATGCTTAACTTTCTTAGAGGATTCAAGAAATGCTACCCTAAGAAAATAACATATAAAGAGTACTGTCTTTTGGTCTCGGTTCATGAAATCTACTATGCAATTTGTTTTTAAATAACAATCAGAAAGCACTCCCACAGTTTTGCTTCCTTAAAAAATGTAACTCATCATATCTGTCCTTACTCTCACATCATGTACAGAACATTATCGAAGTTAAGACTTCGACATCTCACTGTTTTCGAAGATTGATAAAACAAAGTTCACCTTCCTTGCTCTATCACTTAATGGCTTAAAATGTAAACAGGTTACTTGGAAGACAGGCGTCCTGCCTCAAACATGGACCCATACGTCGTGACCTCGTTACTTGCTGAAAGTACAATTTTATGGGAGCCCACCCTTGAGGCTGAAGCTCTTGCTGCTCAGAAGCTCTCATTGAAGGTCTAAAATTCGAGCTGTTGCTTAAGAAAGGCCAAATGCATTAATTAAAATTAGTGAGGACCAACAAGCTGAGAGACTGTGAACCCCTTTTCCTTCAGATTTAGGTCATTGAGAGAAGATCCTCATGTAAATAAAGCTTCCCAGAGTGAGAAAGTTAGGTGTCCAAGCTTAGACCTGGTCTCCTTTACATTGGTTTCATCCTGCATTCGCAAGAAGTTTCAATGTTTTAGGCATATGAATTCACCACTACCCTTTTAGTGTCATGGACATCTTGCTGTGCTCAAATTGTCAGTTTCTTCGATATTTCAGCGCAATTCATCCAAATTTTCAGTGTCCTCATGCTAATCATTCAATTTATCATGTCCGACTTTCTTTTATATGGAAGGCAGTTCGACGTCTGATTCAGTAAACATGAGATGTACCAGTTTATTTCATCTTCCTTCTACAGAACTGAAAGTTACACAGGTCCTTTTTCTTTCATCTCCTCACATAAATTCAACCGCCTTATTCAACAAGAGAAGAAATAATTAACAATGATCCTGATGCTAACTTATCTACTATGTCGTATCTAGCAGTTTGAAAAATTTGAGAAGTAGGATTGGCGTTTCTCTTGTAAGATGGATGAGAAGACACACTGATTGGACATCTTAGACGATTATAGGGTCCGATTAAGGGAAAATTTGCACAAATTTCTGCGGTTAATAGATTGATGAAATTGCTAGTAAATTTCTAATAATGTCAAAAAAAGGACCGGTAAGTTGAATGTCGGGTTACATGTTATGAAATCACCAATGCTATTAGGAATTTACCAAATTTTAAAATGATTTGGTACATTACAAACCCTTGTTAAATTTTACCGGCATCACAATTAAATTTTCAACACTATTTGCAAACATTCAATAAGTTAGTAATTTATCAAGTTCTTTGAACCATTACAGGTGAATCTAGTAATATATCAACCCTACAAGAAATTTACTAATATTCCAACAAATTAGTAAGCTATCAATTTATTTTAAATTCTACCATTGTTGCAAGTAATATACTAGCACTACAAGGAATTCATACACCTAATAAATTAGTAAATTACGTAAATCCCGGCATAACATTGCAGTAACGCAATTAATATAGAAGAGTACTATCGATGCTCGAAATTCATGAGGTCAACAACCCCGAGTGTACTAAATTTTAACACAATTATCTATAGAAAGACAAGCAAGACTCCAATCATGAACACAAAAATTCTTGATGAATAGAATGCTCAAGCCACATCACCCAAAACAAATTTCTAATTGAGATGCATAAACAACCTAGTGTTCGAAATTATGGTTATATCATTCTTTAAAATTATAATCTCGGAGTGTTCAGCAATAAATTAAATACCATTATGAACAGTAAGGTATAGCCTATGCCTACCAATGGGCATTGAGACTAGCGCATAAGTATACCTAACCAAAGGAAAAAGAAAGGCAATGTCTAATTTCATGAATTTAGGAAATGCATTAACAAAATACGGAAAAAGAGTATATAAGTAATACTCAATCAAATCGTAAGCAAAATAATAATAATATAAGGAGCACCTAAGTATGGAAAAGCAAAACGAAAACACTTTCATTAGATAATATTTCCATGGTGGTCAAAGACAAAAGGATTGGGGCACACCATCCAATATGAAATTTAAAACTGTTTCAACCCTTTTAAAACTTCCAACCAAAAAAAATATAAAGAAGAAAATCCTTTTAAAACGAACTTAACAGTCGCGAGATTCCTTGGAAGATCAAATACTTGCCGATGTTTTGGGTTGTGACTAGAACATTACACTTTTATTGCTAAAATTGTTCCTGCTAAAATATGGCTATCGCATATGAAAGAACCATTCCTTCGAACATAAGAAAGTAATCTGACGCGACTCCTTTTGCAAGAATGTAATGCCAAGAAATCCCTTTCTTGTGTTAAGGGTAACTGAGGGGGCAAAGAAAGGGATGGATTCCCAAGTTTCCTTGTTATGTCGACATAAGAAAGGAATGGTCCTCTTTTCTTTCTCTATATAATGTCGACGAGGACAAATGCAGGCAGCACTCAAGAACCATATCTTCATCATTTCTTATCTTGTTGCTTGCATTTCATTCAGGCTCGCCGCTATCAAATTCGGCCCTTCGGTATCACCCCGTATTCCTGGTAATTTCGCTCTCGGTTATTATAACCATAGGATACAGTAATCTGTTTTACGAACTATAAGATAGAGTGATTTGTTTTCACCAGCATTTTCGTTGCCTTTGCAAGCATGTTAGACTAGTAAACACTAGAAGCAAGTAAAATCTTAGACAAACCACGGACCTCCGACCCGACCTCGGTTCGTCCCCTATGCATATTGATTTTGGCCTCATCTTGTAATGTGCGTGGATGGTGAGAATTCCTATCTTCAACAACTCAAGTTGGCGAACCTCCTGTGGTGGATTTCAAGCTCTATGCTTTTCACAAGCATCGGCAAAACAGCTAAAGGCTTGTTTATATTTTCTTAATCCAATCTCATTTCAGACGCATGTTAACATTTTTTTTTTGGTCTGAAATATATGAAATTTTCACATAAATTGCATATAATCTTTTCATAATTTTTAATACTTTAATATTATTTTAAATTTTAACAGAAAGCAAAAAATTTCATTTGCTTTTTAAAAAGCACAAACAAACAAGTCCTAAGAAACCTCAACTAACTCTTATCATCATCATTATTTTCTTTCACTCTAAGCACAAAGTTGCATAAATGTGAAAGTTTTGAAATTGTCTAGTACGGGAAGAGCTTTAAGGCAGTTTTTTTTAATTATTTGGATAATATGAAAAAAAATAAAGGAAGAAAATAATAATGTAGAAGCATTGATCATAGGAAGCAAATAATTTTGAGAGATTAGTAAGGAGAGTGAACTTTCTTAATCAAATTGTAACGTTTTAGTTATAAAATCACGTGACACTAAGAAGAGTTTTGAATTGAGAGGTGTACTGATGGCATCAGAATGTTAATAAATCCATGCATATAAAACTTTCTATTTTCTCGGAAAGAATCTCTATCCTAACGTGTATTATATATATATATATATATATATATATATATATATATATGTTACTAATTAATCGCAGCTCACATCTCATTGTGCTCGAATATCAAAGCAAACTAACATTCTCTAAGTTTATAACGTAAGCTGAGTTACCAACTTTGTCATATATTAAATCCATCCCAAGAATATGAAAAATGATCAGTCATCTTTCAGCAAAAAAGTAAAGAATGATGCGACCTGGGTGGGTCCGCACGTTTGGTTGAGGCTTGCTTGGATCAGAATTCCTATCTATAGCAGCTCAAATCGATCATAGAAGTTGATAATTAGATTTGTCAGGCATTTGATTTGCCAGTCTCTCAGGTGAGCATCAACGTTAATTTTTTATACATGTCATGAGAAGTCTCTAGCCTTAGACCGACTGGACTAATATCTTCTGATCCACAGGGAGAACAAAAATGGCAGAAGCTGTTGTTGGTATTGCTGGAAAGATCGTTTCTATTCTAGGTTCTCAAGCAATAGAAACGGTTGGAAAGTTATGGGGCGTCAAGCATGAACTCAAGGCGCTTAGGGACACAGTCTCCATGCTTCAACCTGTACTGGACCATGCAGAAGAACAATACCACCAGACTCCCCATGTCCGAGTTTGGGTTGAGCAACTGAAAGACGCTTTCTATGAGGCGCAGGACGTCCTTGAAGAATTCAACATCGAAGCTATTCGACGAGAACTGAGGGGCCACAATGAAATGATCAAGGAGGTAAGGACATTTTTCTCAAGTTCAAACCAGCTTGATTTTAAATTGAAGATGAGTTACAAAGTAAGAGCAGTGAGGGAGAGAATAGAAGCCACTAAGGCTAATAGGGGATTCCACTTGGAGGAGCGCCCCGTGCATTCGCCAGTAGAGAGAGAGCAGAGGAAGAGAGAAGAGACGCATTCGTTTATACGCGAGGGAGATATTATAGGGAGAGATGATGATAAGAAGACAGTCATGGAATTTTTACTGGATTCAAACATGAAAGAGCATGTTTCCATCCTTCCAATAGTTGGTATTGGTGGGCTTGGAAAAACGGCTCTTGCTCAATTTGTATATAACAATGAGATGGTCACTAAACATTTTGACTTGAAAATGTGGGTTTGTGTCTCTGATGACTTTGATGTGAAAAAAATCGTCAAAAATATCACAGCCTGTGCAAAGAAGAAAGAACCAACCGAGGATACAATGGAATTGTTGCAAAGTGAGCTTAGGGCAGAAATTGGTGGAAAGAGATATCTCTTAGTATTAGATGATTTGTGGAATATGGAACGAGAAACATGGCTGAGCTTGAAAACTTTATTGGTGGGAGGTGCTAGAGGAAGCAAGATCCTTATAACGACACGCATTCCTTTGGTTGCGGAGATCACCGGCACTGCTTTGCCTCATTTTCTCAAGGGTTTATCTAAAGGTGCGTCTCTTGATTTATTAATGCAAACGGCTGGTCGAAAAATAGAGGAGATACAAGATTCTGACATGCTAGCCATTGGCAAAGAGATAGTTAGAAAGTGTTCTGGGGTTCCATTGGTTGTTCGAACTGTTGGGAGTTTACTATTCTTTAAGAAAACTAAACCCGAATGGTTACATTTCAAAGAATACGAACTCCCTGATGTGTCTCAAAGGCAAGACCGCATAATATATGTTCTTAGGCTAAGTTATGACCATCTTCCTTCACATTTGAAACAGTGTTTCGCATTTTGTTCATTGTTTCCCAAAGATTATGTGATGAACAAGCAGACATTGGTCAATCTTTGGGTGGCAGAAGGATTTATCCAACCATCAAATAGAAGTCAGCATTTAGAAGACATTGCTCATGGATATTTCATGGATCTACTTGGGAGCAACTTCTTCCAAGATTTTGAAGAAGATGAGGAGACTTGCAAGATGCATGATTTGATGCATGATCTAGCATGCTCGGTTGTAGGGACCGAGTGTTGGATGGCATGGGATGACACAAAGCCCATACTTGAAAGAACTCGTCATATATCTCATGATTCAACTTCCAATTTGATGGGTAAACTTTCAATCTCACGCTTGAAAACAGGTGCACTGAGAACATTTCTGTCTACTCATAGATATTGGGGAATAAGAGAATCAATGAGTGAAGCAGATCTACACCAGCTCATTCAAAGTTTCAAGAGGTTGCGCATCTTGGATCTACATACCACAAATGTCGAGAAGGTGCCAAGGTCCATTTGTAAGTTGAAGTATCTCACGTATCTCGATCTGTCTCACAATGATAAGCTCAAAAGGCTTCCTAACTCCATTATGAGATTGCAAAATTTGCAAACACTAAATCTCTCTTGGTGTCGTTCCCTTGAAGAATTGCCAAGGGGCATAAGGAAGTTAGTCAGTCTTCGGAATCTAGACATAAATCGTTGTGAGAGACTTAGTTATGTGCCACGCGGACTAGGACAGTTGAGCTCTCTGCATAGGCTAACACGCTTCATTTTACCCACAGATAAAGCTCTTGCTAAGAATTATTGTGGACTTGGGGAGTTGAATGGGCTTAATAATATTCGGGGAAGCCTAAGCATTGAAAATTTGGGAAGCGTGACAGATGCAGTAGCGGAATCTAGAGCTGCAAACTTAATAGGGAAGCATTCTCTTGAATCTTTGGAACTTAAATGGGGTTCTTTTGACACTGATGATGCAATAATCAAGGATAGAGATGAAGCGCTATTAGATGGACTAAGGCCGCCCTCGAATCTGCAAGAGTTGACGATCGATGGATACGAGGGTGAGAGCTTTCCAAGTTGGATGAGGGATGGGTCTTCCTTGCCCAATTTAGTTAGGTTACGCTTGAATGCTTTTGGAAGATGGAAACATCTCCCTCAATTTGGGCTCAATAAGTTGAAGAGTCTATCTATCTGGTCGATGAATTTTCTAGAATATTTGCCTGAAGAGTGTTTGAAAAGTCTCACCTCACTTGAAAAGCTTAGCATCGCTACGTGTCCTCGGTTAACTTCCCTCTCATTACTCGGTATGAGACATCTATCCAACCTCGTGAATCTCATAATAGGGGATTGTAGGGAGCTGGATATATCCAACGACGAAAGCGGCAACAACATCTTGGATTTCCATGGAGGACTTCTTCACTGTCTCCGCTCCGTGCTCATAGATTCCCTTCCCAAACTAGAATCTCTCCCACGGTGGCTTCTACAGGCCAGCAATCTCGAGTGTCTCGGTATTTCCTTTTGCGACAATTTGAAGGAATTACCAGAGCAGATGGAGGCCCTCCAATCACTTCAACGGCTTGAAATCGGATGGTGCTCCTCGCTGACGGCATTACCCGAAGGAATGCGAGGGCTTGCATCCCTTACTCACCTAACAATCGCAGAGTGCCCAGAATTGGAGGAGAGGTGCAAAAGAGATGGAGGCGAGGACTGGTACAAGATTGCTCATATCCCCCACATATATCACGACTTTCCTTTCACATAACTGAAGGTATGTGGGACCTTGTTAGTTGTTACCCAGATTTTCACATGAATAATTCTCGATTTGTGATTCATGAATTAACCAGCACGATGGATTTTGCAGACGCCCTTCTCTTCTTCTTCTTCAGAGAATCTTGTCGTAGCCCCATTGCTTCCTCCCCAAATGCCTTTTTGACTGGTGCGTCCTCTCTCTCTCTCTCTCTCTGGAATTCTCCACTTTTATTCCCAAACGTGCGAGTGAAAAATGAAGAAAATTCCCCACTTCTTCTCCTGTAGACTCGATTTCTCTTGTTATTCACTCTTGTCTCAGTTTCTTCTTCTTCTTCTTCTTCTTCTCTGACTCCTCAATTGCTCTTCTGCCATGCCCATATCTGATGGACATTTTTTGCAATTATGCCAAGTTCGTGAGCGAAGAAACTACTTCAATGTGATTTCCTTTTTTGATTGCGAGAGGAAAGAATCAGGTGCATTGTCAATCAAGTTTCACGAGTTGATCATTCACTAGATCTAAATGAAATATCAGAATAAACATGTTTGCTGATTGAAATGGTTCTAAAAAGAAAAGTATGGTTAATGCTTTTGCGGTTCTTGATTTTGAACTGTTCGTGCTTCTGGAGAATTTCTCATTTTGTCCTGGCTCCTGAGCCAAGTAGACTACTTCTGTTTGCCGTCATATGAATTTTTGTTTTGTATCTTTTCATTGGGTTCATTGCTTGACCTGTGTGGTCGGTGGCTGCTATCTCCATAGCATTTTGGTTTGGATCATCATGAGTGGTAGTTTGTCATCTATATGGAAGCAATGTCACACCGCATTTTGCTGCTCTTGCTATTCTACTTTTTAGTTGGTTTAAACCTTCCCTCTTCTTGATTTCTACCGCATCGTTTTCTAGAAATCATTCGTGCAAAATAAGTAAGATTCTATTAATCTACTCTCAGTGTATCCCTCTACATCTTTGGGCTAGAACCCAAATTCAAGTGGGCTAAGACTACGCCCGCCCGCTCTTTAAGCTTATACCTCTATCGACACCTGTGTGTAAAATTGTTCATGGCAATTGTACTTTAACCTCGCTATTTATGCTTCAAAAATACAAGTTTTTCCCACTTGAAACTAGTCTTCAAAAAGCGGTTTCACGAGATTAAGCTTAGGGCAAACGTGCTGGCACTTGCTAAAGAGACCCTTTCTTAGAAGTACCCAGTCCATTCTTTTCTCTCTTCAAAACTAAGCTCTCATGCACACCAGAAGGCCAAGTCTACAAATAGAGCTCGTGGTTTCAACTATCTTCCATGAGATTAAGCTTCCAGATTTTTTGTTTCAGTTGATATGTCTATTACTCACACTGCTTTAATTTTCAGACTATGCAGAAACGGAGTAGATTATGGCACCGACAACACAATGCCAGATGAGGATCACAAAGAACTCACTTCACCGCCAGTCCCATGACCGCAAACACGTGGATTTCTCTCTTGCTAAAATAGAAGAAGCACCAAGAGCTTTTCTAAGTTCTTGGTGCTTGCTTTGAAGTCCGAGAACAATACTAGTACAGGCTCGAGAGTCTTCTCAACTTGGACGTCATGCCCTACACCAATACGATGATTGCAGAATATGTTTGGTATGTTTTAATGCCAGAAACCTTTGAAAGCGGTGCACAAAAAGATGAACAATACTAGAACTATTCTGTACTGAGATTATAATTTGCATTTTTCTTCAAGCTACCATCAGAATAAGTATGTCATAAGATGCACTCAACAAGCGATACTTTTTTTTTTTTTTTTCAATTTATGCATTAGCAAATCTTGTTTCACAATGTTAGTCTAACTATGAGACACGATCGGAGGTTCTGGCATAAACTGCACATCACATCAAGGGTGCAAAGGGCAACAATAAAACATGTAGCGTTTTTCTATGTAAATGCTACATGCTACTGATCTATTGATTCCTGAATAATCAGACGATCGCTAGACCTGTTGAGCACCCGTCTGAGCTTCCCAATCGCTAGACCTGTTGAGCACCCGTCTGAGCTTCCCAATCGCTAGACCTGGTGCTTCTGAGCTTCCCAAGTGGAACTACGATGGATAAAATACTGGTCAAGCTCCAAGGGAGGATAGTGAAGCGATCTAATAGGAAGATGACATAAACCCAAAACTGTCTTACTATATTTACTTTCACACATTCCATCAAGTTCTTGAGTTTTAACAGCCCTCGAGCAATTTTCAAGGATCCTCTCTGAGGCAGCAACAATATCTTGGTAATCATCCACCAAATAAGTATTATGTTGTCAAAAATTGTTCATCCATTATATCATCTGAATAGGTGGATCAAACGAGAATGGACGTTTCAATTAGTTTACAAAGGATTATTGTTCGTCTGCAGGTTATGTGCAATTCATGCACAACAACTGGCGAGCCGATCCTAGCGAACAAACATGCCAGGGTTGCTGAAATTTTCAGTAACCCAAAGGTTATCAATGAAGTTTTCTATCGTGAATTAGAAAGTTTTGAAATGGACAAGTTCCTGACTTTTGGCTAAATTTACACATTATGTAGGTGATTGAGCAAGAAAACGCTCTACTGCAGACAAATGTTTAATGGCTGTTGGGTTGGCTTGTTGGAGGATATCCAGGTCCCCATGTGAGAAATTGTTTTCCCAATGAATTTCCCTATATGTTGGTGGATTATAGGCTAAGTTGATGGGAAAATTTGAATTGTGATGCGAGGTTTTATGTTCATTTAGGGGCCTTAGTACTGTGCTGTTGGGGCTGATAAGTCATTTGACCGAGACATATCCGATGCTCACAACAAGGCTTGCTTATATGCCGGTATCAACATTAGTGTCACCAATGGAGAGATGATGCCGGGCGAGGTACTATCTAATCTCCTTTTTGCCTGTTTTTTCGAAAGGACAAAAAAAAAAAACACAGAACTGTTGCCATCAACACTGGCTTCTATCGTGCAGTGAGAGTACCAAGTAGGACCAAGCGTGGGAATCCAAGCGGGTGATCATCCATCACCATTTACACAATAACTGAATGCCATTAACGGCAATCAGAATAAGTGCATACAGACATGTTCTACGGTATTCGGATACTTGTTTATGTTGCTTAAATAACAGAGAATAACTGAGCAAGCCGGTGTTGTTCTCATGTTAGATCTGAAGCCGATAGAGGTAGCTGACTTCACTATCACCATTTACGCAATATATTACCCCAAAGTTGATAAAAACATTCTCTTCCTTCTCAGGGTGATTGGAATGGTGCAAGATGCCACACTAACTACGGGTTCACACCATAGAAATAACATGGACTTGGTTGAGTATTTTTGTCGATCTAAGGACTTTAAGTGTGTGTTCCCTGTCTTTCCTGCATACAAAAAGCAGGGAGGCTTTCAAGTGATAAAGAAGGCAATTCTAAATCTCTCATTTTTCCACGAGGAGCACATTAGCGCCTATGGAGAAGGAAATGAAAGAAGGTTGAGAGGGAAGCGTGAAACAGCCAACATCGACACATTTTCATGGGTAATGCTCAGAAGAAGCATACCAGCTGCTAGTCAAATTCGAATTTTGCCCTGTTAATGAACTCAAATTTTGTTGTGATGTCTGAATGACTTGAACTGTTATGCAGGGAGTCGCCAATGGTGGTTGCTCAATCCGTATGGGTTGTGACACTGAGAAGCAAGGAAAAGGTACTCTAACAATGATACCAGTTCCCTTTTGTGCTCTGTTTGCATATCAATAGGAGATGCCCAACTTTAATAGTTGATTCCATAAACACTACCATAAGAACCTGATATATGTACATACGTACGTACGTACGTACATACATATATATAAGTATTCTTTATCCTTTTTTGGTCACAGTCGATTCCATGAGTGTTGCTATGCAAGGAATTTTGACTTTTTGCAATCATAAAGCATTCCCACAGATTTGCTTCCTAAACTGTTGAGACTTGGACATCTCAGTTCCTTTAGTGCCTCAAAAAGCTTTATGGAATGCTTCACTGTTTCTGAATATCAATAAAATTTACAAAGTTCACCTTCCTTGCTCAGTTAGTTAACGGCTTAAAATGATATACAGGTTACTTGGAATACAGGCGTCCTGCCTCAAACATTGATCCATACATTGTGACCTTGTTACTTCCTGAAACTACAATTTTATGGGAGCCCACCATCGAGGCTGAAGCTCTTGCTGCTCAGAAGCTAGTAATAAAGGTCTAAAATTCGAGCTGTTTGTTAAGAAAGGCCAAATGCAGTAATTAAATCAGTGGAGACCTCCAAGCTGAGATACTATGAACCCTTTTCCTTCAAATTTAGGTCACTGAGAGAAGATCCTCATGTAAATAAGGCTTCCCAGGGGGAGAGAAAATTAGCGTCCAAGCTTAGACTTGGTCTCCTTACATTGGTTTCATCCTGCGTTTGCAAGTAGTTTCACCATTTTGGCTATTTGAGTTCACCATTAGCCTTTAGTGTCATGGACATCTTCCTGTCTTTGTTCTCATCCAAATTTTCAGTGCCCTCATATGCTGAACTCACTCAATTTGGCATGTCCGACTTTCTTTTGAATGAAGGGCAGCTTGACTCTTGATTCAGTAAACATGAGATGCACTAGTTAGTTTCATCTCTTTCAATGTCTTATTAAGAGAACTTTGGTAAGTTAACAGATCATAATTCTCGGGATCGCCCAAGTTTGTCCGTGCAAGCTGGCAAGTTCTTTTTATTTGCAAGGTAAAGAAATGTTTTCATTGACATGGAGAGTGCAGTACATACATAGAAACAACAATTTGGAAGTACCTACCATTTTGACAGTCACTCAGGTTCTTTTTTCTTTTCATCTCCTCATACCAATTCAACCGTCATATTCAACAATAGAACAAGTAAATTAAGAATGATATTAGTGCTAACTTATCAATCATGTCGTATCTAGCAGATAGCAAAATTCAAGAAGCCGGTTTCTTGACATATGGATGAGAAGACATGCTGGTTGGACTTCTTCGACGTCGGTTAAGGGAAAATCTGCAAAATTTTCTGCAATTAATAGATTTATAAAATTGCTGGTAAATTTCTAATGATGTCGATAAAAAAGCATGACTGGTAACTCGAATGTTGTCACGACCCTCCCGAAAGGAACCCCGAGGAAGTTTGATGGTATTGCCAAGCTAGTGCGAACGCAAGGCGCTGCTCACGCTTGGCGCGGACTTTCCCAAGCTTTATCGATCACATCTTGGTTCACTCAATTAATTAAGAAAACTGTTTTTACTTTTGGAGCAGCCACTATCCTATTGGGCCGGCTAGGAGCCAAATGAAACATGGGATGATATCTCACTCCCTATGCAGCCAGATATTTAAATCCGTGGACTTGTTTACACTATTTTATCTAACTAGTGACATTCGGTACCTTAACTTGATTGATTATCAACTAAGTGTCACATGCGGTCGTTTGTCAAATCATGAGTTCTAAAGTACGGATCCGTTAAGTGTCCATGCAATGATTATATTGATTTTGATCCCAGAGTGCACTCAAGTAATTAAAATGAAGTATACTAATCGAAATACGAAGGCAATATAAAGAGATCAACAATAAGCATAAAGAATGTATCAAAGATAAGTAAGAATCATGTTAGTGGAAGAACAGACCGCATGCCTAGAGATGGATAGACATTAACCAAAAATATTTAATAAGTAGAGTGATTTAGTGGAAGAACACTCAATACCATAGGAGCTGTGAAACGAAGAACTACCCGCAGAGATACAAAACAAAAAGCTTAAATCTAGAGACTCATCCAGTCAAAAATATGCAACTTTCTGCTCCTAGGGTTCTTCTTACATAGTGAATTACATGAAATAGGTTAATTGGCAAAAAAATTCCCTTTTTAATCCGGAAAGACTTTTAGCTATATCAAAATCCTATCTTAATATCAACAATCCTGACTAATTATGGTTGCCGCTCCATGCGTTGTGCTAGAGGAGTTTCAGTAGCTATGGGTAAGTTACAGAGTACAGGTGATCAATGGACAGTCGCAGGGCTGGCCGGCTCTTATGTCGGGCGTAATTTGTTACCCAAATCGAGTAACTTTATCTGAGCTTTATTGTGATCTTATGATCTTCTTCAAAGGTAGGGGTGTGCATGGTCCGGGTCGGTCCGGTCCCGGTATGGAACCGAGGATCGGACCGGTAGTCTCGGTCCCCAAATTTTCGGGACCAGGGACCGGACCCAGACCGGACCGGCTAGGGACCGACGGTTCGGTCCGGTCTCGGTCCGGTCCCAGTGGGACCATTAACACCAAAAAATTTTAATTTTTTTTACCTCAAACTTGACTCGAGGCCGCTGGTAATTGTGCAGTTTAGTTGAGGGAGGAAACCGACCAACTCGTGTAAATTTCTCTTGTGTGAGAATGCGATCTATCGTATTTTTTCCGACTCTTTTTTGATCCATTAGACGGGTTCGGATTAGGCTAAAGAGATCGTATTGCTGTAATTTACCTTGAAATAACAAAAATGTCCGATCGAACATTTGTTGCCAAACTCCTCAGCTACCAAAGCTTCATCCACATAACTTGGATGCCCATTGGTTCTGATTTATTGTGTGAAAAACTTCAGATTCTGCAGTTTATTTTAGAAGCAATGAAGTTACTTTTCTCATTTGGTCAATAAGTGCTCATAAGAGTTGGATATCCCAGCAAGATGGTGTTGGATACGACACTAGGGTGGGTATTACGTATCACCTCCTAGTACTAAACACCATTCCAGAGGAGAGGAGTGAGTGTCGAGTAGAAGATAGAGAAATTAGGTTAACTAATTCTTCAAAAAAAATTAATTTTTTTCTAATTATATATATAATATACATATTCGGGGCGTAATTTTTTTTCTAATTATTTATATATATATATATATATATATATATAATACATATTCGGGGCGGTCCGGGGGGTCCAGTCCGGTCCTGGTCCGATCCGGTCCAGTCTGCACACCCCTATTCAAAGGTGACAAGGTTTCTTATATATATAGGTCAAATCTCCTTCGACAGTTTCAAGAAATTTCTGGGTTGAAGCTTAATCCTCAGAAATGACTGAGCTTATTGTGATGTTTTGTTAAACATCAACAAAACCTTATTTATTTAAACTAATCTTATTTGGAAATCACTTTTACAATCTTTCGGCCTGAAACAAGTAAAATTTCCACAAACCTAATTTACATATCTTTTTCAAAAAAAAAAATTATACATGAATAATAATTTAAATTTAACAGAAAAGTAAACAATTGTTTTTTGCGTTTTGAAAAACGCAAAACAAACAAGCGCTAAGAGAGTTCAGCCATTATTGTCATTTGTGAAACCAAACCTATGTCTATAAACATATCTATCAATGATGGGAAAGTTAGGTAGAGTGCAACTTAATGGTTGAATCGCAGTACCACTAAACTCCATCCTTTCTCACCTTTCATTTAATCTAGGGAAAAAGTCACAAAAAATCTCAAGCTATACTCATCGTGACACATTTACCCTAATCATACAAAAAACCCCAAAGTCATAACTATGTAACATATTTACCCTTTGTCAAGGTTCCGTCAATGAGCACTGCTAACGACTAAAAACAATCAGTGTTGACATGGCACCGATGTGGCTTAAGTGAAGTAAAACAACGTCGTTTTGATTGCAAAATCATTGATGAAATCTTGAAAGAGAGCAAATGTGTCGTACGGGTACAAATTTACGATTTTTCATGTTGGGGAGACCATACAATATGAAAGATATAGCTATTTCAACCCTTTTAAAACAACTTTTCGTTTCGAGATTCCTTAGAAGATCAAATGATTTCCGATATTTTAGGTTGTAATTTGAACATATGACATTAGGAGGGGTGATAGACATATTCAAGATTCACATGCTGTCCTCAGCTAATTTTGGTCCAATCCCAATTCATTAACTAAAGTTTCCTTAAAAAATATGTAACTTTAGGTTCAATTTCAATTTTGCTCTGAGCTTTTTTTCATCTAAAATAAACCTTCAATTTTCACTTTAGTCCTAAATCTTTCAACGCGTCCAAAAATCGCCATTGATTTCTTCAAGAATATGATTATCAGGAGGCCACTATTGTTCCATACAAAGGTGAAGGTGTTGATGAAGAAACAATTATGTTGATGGATGTCTAAATGGACATGAGGTTGATAATTTTAGAGAAACTAGTGGCGATTTTTGGACTCCTAAGCAGATTGGACACTAGAGTGAATGTTTGAATATTTTCTTTATAAAGAAAGTTCAGGACATAATTAAAATTAGACCTAAAGTTTGAAATTTTTAAAGAATTAGATCTTCTATCCTTTCTTGTACGCCAATCACAAGATTGATGGGGACAAGCCATTTTACAGATGGCATGAATCTTGTTCTTGGCAAAATAACGCTCAGGAGCATCTAATTCCCACTCACCTGCCTAGTGTTATAAATGTATATATGTGAAATCAATCAATCTTTTGAACCAATCACAACATTGATGGGAACAAGCCATTTTACAGATGGCAAGAATATTGTTCTTGACAAATTAACGCTAAGTAGCATCTAATTCCCACTCACCTGCCTAGTGGTGGCAAGATCAAAAGATTGATGCGAAAACAAGCCGTTTTACCGATGGCATGAAGCTTGTTCTTGACAACACTAAGTGGCATCTAATTCCCACTCACCTGCCTAGACAATGACCTCCATCAATCAATGTATGCATGCACATGTATATAGAACGAAGCCTTGGGGAAAAAGAAGAAGTGTTTGTCCATGGAGACACAATTTGCTTTCACAACTTGGTCCTATTCCCCGTTGCTCCTGGGCCTCGGAAACTGTCAAGATAAAACCTATCTCCAAAATAAATATCAATATCACTTCAACACCAATATTTTCATTGCTCCTGCAAGCATACTAGACCATTAAACACTAGAAGAACCAAAAGTCTTTAGACATCGCAGGTGCCATATGCATTATTGACTGCCAAATACCCAAAAAAACCTCAACTTTAGCATCCTTCTCAATTATATCCAAAACCTTGTTTATCTCATAAAAAATCCCCAACTTTTTTTTTCCTAATTTTATAGCCGTTAGCTATTCACTCATAATCACCATTAATTAATCCCACTTGACATTTTCACGTCGTTAATGAATTACACCTAAGCAAAAACTACCATGAAAAAACCTCAACTTCCCTTCTGTTGTCTTCTTTCCCTATACATTGCCGAGAGATACAGAGCCACTCAAGATGACGCCTTTCGGTGTGGAGATCCGATTATTTAGACGAACGATTTCAAAGCTCGTCGTCTCTAAAACCCAATGTTTTTGAATTTCGAATGCTCATTTGTAAATTTGGGAAGAAAATTCGAGCCATGCAAGATAATTACGGTGATTATGAAGGGAAGGCTGAGGGTGGTAGAATTGGGATAAAAGTAAAAGTTGGGAGTTTTGTATGACAAAGACAAATTGTATATAATTGGGACATATGCAAAAGTTTGAGGTTTTTTGGGTATGAAGTCGGTAGAATTGGGACAAAAATAAAAGTTGAGAGTTTTATTTGAGACAAAAAAAAAGTTTTGGGCATAGTTGGGATATAGGCTAAAGTTGAGGATTTTTTTGGGTGTTGGGCCCATTATTGATTTAGGCTTCATCTTCTATTATGCGTGGCCGAGGAGAATTCCTATCTTTAACATGAACTTGTCATACCTATCCTGAGAAGTCTCTAGCCTTGGAACCACAGGAGTAATATCTTACAATCCACGGAAATTGAGAAAGATAGACAAGAGAGACATTAGCTCAATCATTAAGCTCCATTCAATCTTAATTCCTCAAATATATATCTTACAATCCACGGAAATTGAGAAAGATAGACAAGAGAGACATTAGCTCAATCATTAAGCTCCATTCAATCTTAATTCCTCAAATATATATATATATATATATATTTGAGGAATTAAGATTGAATGGAGCTTAATGATTGAGCTAATGTCATTACAAAAATTCATTCCTTCTTACTTTCCTTAATCATATTGCTTTAAATAAAGTAGAAAAAACTTAATCACTGCATTTAATCTATGATAACATTTTTTGAACAGTGCATCCACATCAGCTTATCTTATTTATCAAATTGGAAGTGATCTTTCATAAGTATATATACATATACACACACGAGTTTTCCAACGGAGTGAAAAGTCGTGGCTTTGCTTAATCAACCCGTTATCTTACACTTGTTAATCATCTTTTGGAAGAAGGAAAAGTATCATAAAAAGGAAAAGGGGAAAGATGACACATCAAATCAAATCGAAGGACAATGGTATAGTCCACCCGTGGTGGATTTGCAGCTCTATGCTTTCACGAAAAAAAAAACCTTATTTGGTTATTCTTAAGAAGTAATTACTTTTACACATCCCCAACTTTTTTTTTGTTCTTATTTTTGGTCCAAAACAGTTCCCGGGAGCAGAATCAGAATCAGAATTATTTGCGTTACCAAACATGTTTCTGATTGTTTTTTGTTTCAGGGAACAGAATCAGAGAAACAGAAGGCCCTAAATATCTTAAGTGAGTCATAATTTTTTTTTTCTGATTTTTTAACTTTTAATTTTTTCCTTTCTTTTTCTTTTTTTACGAAATCCGGCGATGGTCGTTGGGCCTCGTCTGTGGTTGGGGAGGGTCATCGGGCCTCGCTTGTGACTGGCAAGAGTCAGCCGGCGACCCTCGCTAGTCTTAGACGAAAAAAAAGAAAAATTAAAATTAAAATTAAAATGGCGGGTATACTGAAGAGATCATTGCTAAGTTAATATGTGTTATATGAATAATGAGAAAGTAAGATAGAATTGAGCTTAATGGTTGAACTATATCATTAAAATATTTTTTTTATTATCTACTGTAATTGAGCACTTTGACAATTGGCTGATTAATATTTGATTTTTATCCAGAGTTCCAAAAGCGCCCAAACAAAAAGAATCTCCAACTTCTTTGAACACGTTGACCACTCTAGCTTCGCCACGTACCAACAGAATCTCCACCCGAAATTGTGATCTAGGGCTCGGCCCCATCTGAAAAATACTTTTGCGAAGGACATTGTACGACTTTTTTGGTTATTTATTTATTTATTTGAATAGCTGATACATGCAACGTTAATTCTCGGGCAGGACTGGTTATCATTCAAAACCAAATCCTGAATCTTTTCTATATAAACTCTACTTCCTTTCATAGTTCTCACACTCATATTTGGCCTCTCTCTGTCAGAGTCTCTCTAGTTTCTCGACTTTCCGCAGTGGCACTCTCATTCTTCTTCTCTCTTCTTTCTTGCCAACGCCGTCTCCAGGTTCGTTCTTTCTTAATAGCAACTAATCAGAGAGCTTTACTGAAGATGAATATAAGCCTGAGCATCGTACGATGCTGTTTTCCCTTTTTTACTTTGCCGAATTCCACGCTGCTGAGATAGTTTTTTGTGTCGTCCAGTTTGATAATTGACGCGGTATACAAAATGACTTCAATTGATCAAACGTATCTGAACGATTGCTTTTTCACTTCATGAAAGTCCCTTGTGAGGATAATACATCTCATTAGGGGGATTTTGTACAGTGTTTGAGGTTAGATACTCGTAAAGAGGGTTTTGTCCAACAACATGTTTCACTATTAATGAGATACAATTTGATCAGTTAATATTTTGATTTCAATTTATATACATGTTGTTGAGGAGGTTTGCTCCCGATATCCCTTAGCTTTGTGGAAGGGTTAGCGTCATGTAAAAGTAACATTGTAGGCGGGATGAAATAGAGAGGGTGTGAGAGGAATGTCAAGTCACTTGTTGAAGGAAGAGTTTGCTTGGTGGTTCGCTGTCAAGGTCAATCGCAATGTGGAAGTCTAGATGTTTAGAAGTAAAAAAAAGGGACCCCTTAATGAGTGAATTGATGGAGTATTTATTGTGAGAGAATCAATCCTAACTAAATATCGTCTTTGCTCCATGTGTTGGGCCGGAGGAGTTTTTGTATTTATGAGGTAAACTGCGAAGCAGAGGTGATCAATGTGATGAAACTAAGATAATGGGCACCATTAGAAAATGATGGGAGTACTAAGTTTACGTAAAAGGATTGACATTCATAAAATGCCTAAATATAGGATTTCCCGTTGCATAAATGTCCAAGTTCTGGTATTGCCTAGCTTGGATGATGAGAATTCCTATCTTCAACAACTCGAGTCGGTCAAAGAAGTTGAAAATTAGGTTTTCCAGTATTTTGATTTGCTAGTCTTACTTGAGCATCAACATAAACTTCTTAAACAGTTTTGAGAAGCCCGCGGCCTTGGAACGACTGTACTAATATCTTCTGATCAACAGAGAGGCAAGGTAAGAGAGAGATAGAGAACAAAAATGGCAGAAGTTACCATTCTTAGCATTGCCGCAAAGATCGTTGCTAATCTGGCTCCTCGAGCAATAGAACAAGCTGGAAAGCTATGTTGCGTCAAGCATGAACTCGAGGCGCTCAAGAACACGATCTCCACGCTTCAGGCTGTACTGGAAGATGCAGAGGAGCAATACTACCAGAGTCGCCAAATCCAAGATTGTCTTGAGAAAATGAAAGACGTTTTCTATGACGCGGAGGAAGTGCTTGAAGAATGCAGTATAGAAGCAACGCGACGAGAACTGAGGGGCCACAATGAAATGATGCAGGAGGTAAGGACATTTTTCTCAAGTTCAAACCAGCTTGCTTTTATACGGAAGATGAGGCGCAAAGTAAAAGCAGTGAGGGGGAAAATAGAAGCCATTAAGGCTGATATGCAACTCCAGTTGAATCTCCCCAAGAAAGAGCGGAGGAAGAGAGAAGAGACGCATGGGTTTATACCTAAGGAAGATGTTATAGGGAGAGAGGATGATATCAAGACGATCATGAAATTTTTACTGGATTCTAACGTGAAAGAGAATGTTTCCATCCTTCCAATAGTTGGTATTGGTGGGCTTGGAAAAACGGCTCTTGCTCAATTTGTATATAACAATGAGATGGTCACTAAACATTTTAACTTGAAAATGTGGGTTTGTGTCTCTGATGACTTTGATGTGAAAAAAATCGTCAAAAAAATCGTATCCTGTGCAAAGAAGAAAGAACCAACCGAGGATACAATGGAATTGTTGCAAAGTGAGCTTAGGGCCGAAATTGGTGGAAAGAGATATCTCTTAGTATTAGATGATTTGTGGGATATGGAACGAGAAACATGGCTGAGCTTGAAAACTTTATTGGTGGGAGGTGCTAGAGGAAGCAAGATCCTTATAACGACACGCATTCCTTTGGTTGCGGAGATCACCGGCACTGCTTTGCCTCATTTTCTCAAGGGTTTATCTGAAGGTGCGTCTCTTGAATTATTAATGCAAATGGCTGGTCGAAAAATAGAGGAGATGCAAGATTCTGACATGCTAGCCATTGGCGAAGAGATAGTGAAAAAGTGTGCTGGGGTTCCATTGGTTGTTCGAACCGTTGGGAGTTTACTACGCTTTAAAAAAACTGAACTCGAATGGTCACAATTCAAAGATAATGAGCTCCCAGATGTGTTTCAAAGGGAAGACATCATAAAATCAGTTCTTAAAATGAGTTATGACCATCTTCCTTCATATTTGAAACAATGTTTCACATTTTGTTCATTGTTTCCCAAAGATTATGAGATAAAGAAGCAGACTTTGGTCGATCTTTGGATGGCAGAAGGATTTATCCAGCCATCGCATAGAAGTCAGCATTTAGAAGATATAGCTCATGGATATTTCATGGATCTGCTATGGAGAAACTTCTTTCAAGATTATCAGAAAGATAGAGAGACTTGCAAGATGCATGATTTAATGCATGATCTAGCATGCTCAGTTGCCGGGACCGAGTATTGGGTGGCATGGGATGGCACAAATCCCATACTTGAAAGAACTCGTCATATATCTCATGATTTAACTTCCAATTTGATGGGTAAACTTCCAATTTCACGCTTGAAAGCAAGTGCACTGAGAACATTTCTGTCTACTACTAGATATTGGGGAATGGAACAATATATTACTTGTCTTTGGGAAAGCAAAGAAGAACCGATGAGTGAAGCAGATCTACGCAAACTCATTCAAAGTTTCAAGCGGCTGCGCGTCTTGGATCTACATGCCAGAAAAATCATGAAGGTGCCAAGGTCCATTTGTAAGTTGAAGCATCTCACATATCTCGATCTCTCTGGCAATGATAAGCTCAAAAGGCTTCCTAGTGCCATTACGAGATTGCACAATTTGCAAACTCTAAATCTCTCCAGGTGTTCTTCCCTTGAAGAATTGCCAAAGGGTATAAGGAAGTTAGTCAGCCTTCGAAATCTAGACATAGATGGTTGTTGGAAACTTAGATATGTGCCACGTGGGCTAGGGCAATTGAGTTCTTTACATAGGCTAACACACTTCATTTTGCCGAAAGATAAAGCTCTTGATAAGAATTATTGCGGACTTGGGGAGCTAAATGGGCTTAATAACATTAGGGAAAGCCTATGCATTGAAAATTTGGGAAGCGTGATGGAAGCAGTAACGGAATCTAGAGCTGCGAACTTGATAGGGAAACATTCTCTGGAATCTTTGACACTCAATTGAGGTTCTTTCGATACTAATGATGCAGTAATCGAGAATAGAGATGAAGCGCTATTGGATGGATTGAGGCCGCACTCAAATCTGCGGGGGTTGACGATAGATGGATATAAAGGTGTGAGCTTTCCAAGGTGGATGATGGACGAACTTGTATTGTCCTTGCCCAATTTAGTTAAGGTACGCTTTGAAGGTTGCGGAAGATGTAAGCATCTCCCTCCACTGGGCCAACTACCTCACCTCAAGTCTTTAGAGATTTATGGGATGAGTGAATTGGAATACATCGAGTCAGACTATTCATCCACGTCGACAGCATCGTTTCCTAGTCTGTTGACATTAGTGATCAGGAGCTGCGAAAACTTGAAAGCCATGCCACCAACTCCACATCTTGAGTACTTGAAACTGGAGGGGTCCAACTCAGCGTTGATAAATCACCTATTTGGGCTTAATAAGTTGAAGATTCTAGAAATCTCGTATATGGAATTTTTAGAATGTTTGCCTGGGAAGTGTTGGAAAAGTCTCACCTCACTTGAATCGCTTCGCATCGAAGAATGTGATCGGTTAACTTCCCTCTCACTCGGTATGCGACATCTATCGAGTCTCGTGCATCTCTATATTGAGGGTGGTACGGAGCTGGATATATCCAAAGATGAAAGTGGCAACATCTTGGATTTCCATGGGGGACTTCAGAATCTCCGCTCTGTGGCCATCTTGAGTCTTCCCAAACTAGAATCTCTCCCGCGGTGGCTTCTACAGGCCAGCAATCTCGAGCGTCTCCTAATTTACGTTTGCGACAATTTGAAGGAATTACCAGAGCAGATGGAGGCCCTTCAATCACTTCAACTGCTTCAAATCCAAGGGTGCCCCTTGCTGACGTCATTACCCGAAGGAATGCGAAGGCTTGCATCCCTTACTCACCTATCCATCGTCGGTTGCCCAGAATTGGAGGAGAGGTGCGAAAGAGATGAAGGCGAGGACTGGTACAAGATTGCTCATATCCCCCACATATCTCTCGGCTTCCCGTACATCCCAGATTTTTTACTATGAATAGTTCTCGATATGTGTTTCGATTGGGGGACATGAATTAACCGTAGCGAAAACCAGCACGATTTTGCAGATGCCCTTCTCTTCTTCTTCAGAGAATCTTGTCGCAGCCATTGCTTGAGAGATCTCTCTCGCGAGGCCTAATTCCGATTATTACACGAGTACACGCTTCCTCCCCAAATGCCTTTTTGACTGGTGCGTCCTCTCTCTCTCTCTCTCTCTCTCTGCTTCTGGAATTCTACATGTTCTGCTTCCTTCTCGCTTGGAGCGCAAGGGTTTGCGGTGTGATTTGGTAATGGAGAGAGGACAATGTATACTGAGTTCAGCATGGTTAATGCTTTTGCGTTTCTTGATTTTGAACTGTTCGTGCTTCTAGAGAATTACTCAATTTGTCCTGGCTCCTGAGCGAAGTTGACTACTTCTGTTTGGCGTCATATGAATTTTTGTTTTGTGTCTTTTGATTGGGTTCATTGCTTGATCTGTGTATACTATAGACTTGATTTCTCCTGTTCTATGACTTCAATTTGGTCATACTGATTATTGCTGAGTTTGGTAGCCTTGCTCTGCCATGGCAATAATTCTAAAGTTTTTGAAAGAAGAAAGTATTTCAATGTGATTGCCTTTTGATTGCGAGAGGAAAGAATTAGGTGCATTGTCAATCAAGATTCACGAGTTGATCATTCACTAGATCTAAATGAAATATCAGAATAAACATGTTTGCTGATTGAAATGGTTCTAAAAAGAGAAGCATAGTTATGCCACTGTTTATAGTTTACTTTTCAAGGAGAATGTTGTAGCGTCCTTAGGGAAACTCCCTATTTGTGCTTCCAAAAATGTTACTTTTTCCTACTTTAAAATGCAGCTTTGTACTTTCTGTGCTGGCAATTGCCAAAGAGACCCTTCTTTGAAGTACCCAGTCCATTCTTTTGTTTCAGTAGATATGACTGTTTCTCACACTGCTTCAATTTTCAGACTAGGCAGAAATGGCGCAGATTTTGGGGCCAACGACACAATGCCAGATGACGATTACAAAGAAACTCACTGACCGCCTGTTCCCATGGCAGCAAAAACTTGGAGTTCTGTCTTGCTAAAACAAAAGAAGAGTGCAGATTCTCGGGGTGTATGCCCTAAAGTCTGAGAACAATACTATTACAGGCTCGAGAGTCTTCTCAACTTGGACGTCATTCCCTATTCTGATAAGATAATTGCAGAATATGATCGGTATGTATTAATGCCTAAAAACTTTTGAGTGCAGTGCACAAAGATGAACAACACCAGAACTATTCTGTTCTGAGATTCTTCCATCATAATAAGTACGCCACATGTTTTATGCACATTCAACCACTGACACCTTTTTCCTTTTTCTATTTCTACATTAGCATATCTTGTTTCACATTTTGATGTTATTCTAACTATGAGACAGGATTGGAAGTTCTGGCTTAGATCTGCGCCGCAAATCAAGGGTATGAATGGCGACAATAAAATGTGTTGTGTTTTTCCATAAGATGATCGCCAGACCTGTTGAATACCCGTCTGAACATCCCAGGTGGAACTACGGTGGATCAAGTACTGGTCAAGGTTGTGAAGTGATGTCATAGTAAGATGACATAAACCCAAAACTGTCTTACTATATTTACCTTCACATCATTCCATCAAGTTCTAGATTTTTTGACAGCCCTCAAGCAATTTCCAAGGATCCTTTCCAAGGTGGCAACAGTATCTTGGTAAATCATATACAAAACAAGTATTATGTTGTAAAAAATTGTTCATCCATTAGATCATCTGAACAGGTTAATCGGACAAGACGTTTCAATTAATTTACATCGAGTTATTGTTCGTCTGCAGGTTATTTGCGATTCATACACACTAGTTGGCTAGCCAATCCCAATGAACAAACGTGCCAGGGTTGCTGAAATTTTCAATGAAGTATCATGGCAGGAGATCCAAAAACATGAGTTTTGATCATGAATTAGAAAGTTTTGAAATGGGGACTAGTTCATGACTAGGTTGAATGTTCACATTAGACAAGGGATTGAGCAAGAGCACACCCTGCTGCAGGCAAATGTTCAACGGCCATTGGGTTGGCATGTTGGAGGACATCCAGGTCCCCAGGTGAGAACTTGTTAATGAATTTCCCTGCCTATATTTGGATTATGGGGATGATAAGTTATTACCAGGGTGACTGGAATGGTGGAGGATGCCACACTAACTATAGGTTCACATGGTGTGAAATAACATGGACTTGATTAAGTATTTTTGTTCATTGAAGGACTTTAAGAGTGTGCTCCCTGTCTTTTCTGCTATACAAAAAACATGATAGAAGAAGGAGTTTGAATTGATAAAGAAGGCAATTCTAAGTCTCCCACTTGGCCACGAGGAGCATGTTAGCGCCTATGGAGAAGGAAATGAGAGGCTGTTGACAGAAAAGCATGAGACAACCGGCATCGACACATTTTCTTTGGTAAGGCTCAGAAGAACCATGCCAGCTGCTAGTCAAATTTGAAAGTTGCCCATTAAATTGGACTATTTTTTTTTTTTTTGTGACGCTTGAATTACTTGAATTCCGTTATGCAGGGAGCTCCCAATCGGGGTTGCTCAATCCGTGTGGGCCGTGACACTGAGAAGCAAGGAAAAGGTACTATAACAGTGACCATACCAGTGTGTTCTGTCTGACTGTCATTCGGACACCCCTACATTTCATGGATGATTCAAGAAACGCTACCATAAAACAATAGTACATAGAAAGTACTTGTTCTTCTTTTTGATCTCAGTTGATTCTCTGATTGTTACTATGACAGAAATTTTAACTGTTGACACTCATAAAGTATTCCCCCAGTTTTGCAGCAAATGTTAATCTTCTTATCAGTCCTTAGTAATCCAGTATTTACGAAACTTTATTGATTAAGACTTGGACATCTCAGTTCTTTTAATGCCTCAAAGACTTTCTGGAATGCTTCATTATTTCTAAGTATTGATAAAACATAGAAAGTTCGCCTTCTTGCTCAGTTAATTATTAGCTTGAAATTATATGCAGGTTACTTGGAAGATAGGCGTCCTGCCTCAAACATGGACCCATACGTCGTGACATCATTACTTGCTGAAACTACAATTCAATGGGAGCCCACCCTAGAGGCTGAAGCTCTCGCTGCTCAGAAGCTAGCATTGAAGGTCTAATATTGGAGCTGCTGGTTAAGAAAGGCCAATTGCATTAAATCGGTGAGGACCTACAAGCTGAGAGACTGTGAACCCTTTTTCCTCCGGTTTAGGTCATTGAGAGAAGAAGCTCATGTAAATAAAGCACATCCCAGAGGGAGAGAAAATTAGGTGTCCAAGCTCAGACTAGTCTCCTTTACATTGGTTTCGTCCTGCACTCGCAAGGAGTCTCAACGTTTTGGGCATTTGAGTTCACCATTACCCTAGAGCATCATGAACATCTTTCTGCGTTCGAATCGTCAGTTCGATATTTCAGCACAATTCATCCATTTTTCAGTGGCCTCATATGTTGAACTCATTCAATTTGGCATTTTCGACTGTCTTTTGAATAAAAGGCAGTTTGACTTCTGATTCAGTAAATGTAATGCTCGAGTTATTTTCTTCTCTTCCAATGTTTTCTTAAGAGAACTTTGGGAAGTATAAACAGGCCGCAATCCTCAGGATTGTGCAAGTTTGTCCGTGCAACTCAGCAATTCTTTTTTCTTTGTGATGCAAAGAAATGTTCTCACTAACATGGAAAGTGTAGTACATACATAAAAACAGCAATTTGGCAATACCATTACCTACCATTTTGCTTCTATCGAAATGAAAGTTACTCCGATCCTTTTTATTTTCATCTCCTCACACCAATTCAACCGTCTTATTCAATAATTAACAATGATACTGATGCTAGCTAATCTATCATGCCGTATGTAGCAAATTGAAAAATTTGAGAAGGAATGGTGTTTCTCTTGAAATATGGATTAGAAGACTCGCTGATTGGACTTCTTAGACGATTGCAGGGTCCCGTTAAGGAGAAATCTAATAACGTTGATAAAAAAAAAAGGTATGACCGGTAACTTGAATGTCAGGTTACTTATTATGAATTTGCCAATACTATTAGGAATATACCAACTTTCACATGAATTAGTAAATTACCTGCTCTTCTTCCATTTTACCGGTGTCACGAGTAAATCTCCAACACTATAATAAATTTACGAACATTCCAACAAGTTAGTAATTTATGTACTTTTTGGAACCGTTACAAGAGAATTTAGGAAAATATAAACCCTACAAGAAACTTACTAATATCCCAATAAATTAGTAGCTGCCAACTTCTTTCAAATTCTACCACTGTTGGTAGTAATATACTAGCACTATAAAGAATTTACTGACACTTAATACATTAGTAAATTACCAACTTCTTAAAAATTTACTCAAATAACAACCCTAAAAGGAATTTGCCAACATCACAAGTAATTTATTATTTTCCAATTTCTTTAAAATTTAACAAGATTTTTTTATGGTTGAAAAATTTTACAAGATTGAGTAGTAAACTTCCAGCACCATAGAGAACTTACCAAAATTCTGATGAATTGGTAAATTTGCCAACTTCTTTTAAGTTTTACAAGTGTGGTTAGTAAAATACCAATTCTTTAACAAATTTACCAAACATATCAATAAGTTGGTAAGTTAGCAACTTTTTGCACATTGAACAAGCGTGACTATTGTACTACCAACACATACGAGACTTACTAACATTGGGAAAATTACCAAAGAAATCCTAAGCCTATTGCAATTGTGCCAATTCAGTCCTAAACCTTTTGCATTTGTGTCAATTCAATCCTTCCACCAACTTTAACTGACCGGCGCTGACGTGGATAATTTTTAATAATATTTAAATACTTTTTGATTTATTTTTTTATCTCTTTATCTCTTTTCTTTTTTTTTTCTTTTCTTTTTCGTCTTCTTACTCCAACCGATAGCCCCGAGGCGAGGGCTGGCGGGGCCGATCTCACCCAATGACGGCGAGGCTTGACCTTGCTCAGTGACGACGGTCGGAGGAAGAAGTATAAAAAAGGAAGAAAGAAAGGACCAAAATAAAAAATAAAATAAAAAATAAAAAAATGAGAAAATATTACAATATCATTAAAATTGCCACATTAGTGCTGGCAGCGCCACGTTAACGTCAGCCTGCCAAAGTTAGTCAGATGGACTGAATCGGCACAAATGAAAAAGGTTTAAGACTGAATTGGCAAAAAAAAAAAATATTTATGACTGAATTGGTACAATTGCAATAGGTTAGGACTTTTTTGGTATTTTTTCCTACTAACATTCCATTAAATTACTAATGTCTTACTAAATAAGTAGTGCACTACACATCAATAAAGAGCCACAAGGTTGAAGATCCATTGACCATCTTGATCTAAAAATAGCCCTCTAAAATAGACTACACAAAACTCTTTAAAAAATTCTATTAATACCAATCGTATGTGTTGTTCAGTCTTAATTTCATGTTGTCATGTTTCAACGATTTATATATTTTTCCTTCCTGATAGTTTCGCCTGAAATTTCAGTTTTTTATTAAAAAATTATTTCCCTCCTTCCTCATAGTGAAAAATTGATCTTATATATGGTATTCATCTATTTTTCTCATTTGGAAGGCGATCATCTCTAACCAGAAAGTCATCAATTGACAAAATAAATGCAAACGAGTTGAACAATCGTAACACGCACGTAAGATTGAATTAAACTGAAGCATGACCCAACATAACCAGATTTATAATCTGTTACGATTCTTGCCTCCAAGATCTATTGTTGGGCTATGTTATATTGGTATTAGCTTTTGGCCTAGTCATGTATGTTTTTGGTACAATTGGCATGTGGTGAGATTGATTTGAGACTTCGCCCTTCTCTCGGAAGACGGCGGCGACACTCCTTTTTCCTTGTGTGGAAATTAGAATGACAATTACGCTATGCGATAAGGGGGAAAGACCAACATGAAGAATGAGATTGATGGTCATGATTTAGTCTTGGAGCACCCAAAAATCTTTACCGAGAACATATTTTTTCATTAGCTGAAGCCCATCTATTGATCTTTGGAATCAACTAAAAGAATTCTTTCATGTGTAGGATGTGGCAACGAACAGAACAAAGGTTTTAGAATCTGCCTCAGAGCATCGGTGAATTGGTGATGCGCTTTTTCATGTCGTAGATTTAGCAGCAAGTCCATTTAAATTTGTAGGTATGGTATCTTGTGTCGAAGTTATGAGCCCACGGAGAAAGAAACTTCTTGCTTATTTTCCGAACTTTTTGGGCAAATTTTTCTTGCAAAACTTACTTTTGATCATCCATCCAACAAGCATGAATTCGGAGAGGAATGTACAATCATACCTGATGCAAGAGAGCGTGTAAATACTTCTCCAGGTACTAAACTTGAGCCTGCAGTCTTTCATTGATAAAGTTTCCTGTCATATAATGCCCACAAGCTTGACCAACTCTTTCAAAAGCTCATTCACTCTACAATATTGTCATTTTCAACTAGAAAGCTCACCTTGTACTCTTTTGCTACTCCCAGAGTTTGAGACTAGGTCTCATCACTATGGCCAACCCCCTCGAAGCACTAATTTCTTAACTCTATAATGTCTCGATGCTCTACCATGTTCATTCACTATGCACCGTATTTTCTCATCGGAGTCTGACCATCTCAATCATTCTTGTATCGTCGAAATTCAGACCAAATCCTATGAAGCAGGAAAATCTCACTTCGACAGCACAACCCAGGAATACAGCGGCCAATCCAAGACGAACTAGTAATGCCATTGGCCGATCTTAGTAATGATGCTTGAGATGAATTATATGCTTCATAGGATTTTACAGTTAAAAAAATTGCGACATATGTTTCTTGCCGACTCTCTGTAGTGTTCTGTAATTTGGTGTTAGGCATTCCAGTGCACCAGACTAATCCAACAGGCTCATGATAGTCTCCCCATTGAACACAACCAAATAGTTTCGATGGTAAGAGGTGACTAGGGATGACCCCAAAGAGCGGCATTCGGCGGGACTCAGGCCATTTCCTTCCGCCAAGTAGTTATTGTAATCATCTTGACAACCCTAAGATCATGTCTTGCCTATTCAATTACTCTAAGAAGGACACGGTCACTAACTCCTACAAATTCCTTTAGAAGTATAAACTAAAATTAGAAGAACTGAACTTAGAAGCATTTTATGTTGCTACTCACATTTTAAAAAGGCAAAGAAAGAGAAAATCAAGCACAGACAGATCACTCCAAAGTCTTAAACTATCCTAACCCAGAATAAATTCGGACAAGTAGGCAATAGCCGCAATACCTTTCTCAGAGATGGCCGATGCAAGCTGCAGAGCCACTCCAGAAAAAATATCTTACCAAACATGCTTCTATGCCCTTTCAAGTTCTTATTCTTTCTACTCAAATCTTCTTTCCTTTCATTGCCACGACGTTGCGCCAAACCTTGCTCATATCTGACAACAAATTCTTCAAGTGACGTTTGAGAATTTAAATATGGATCAGAAAAGGCATCTAGACTTCCATCGATGGGAATTCCAGCAAAAAATGTTCCACGTAAGTACAGTTATGACGTCCCGAAATTTCAAGGCCTATTAAATGAATAATATTGGACTGTTGGAATTTAGTGACATTTATCGGACGCGGAATTGTTCGATCTGGAGGATTTCAATCGAGGACTAAAGCGTAGATATTTATAGTTCGATTAGTTTAGTCGTGCCGTAGATAATTCTCGCCGAATTCCTTCGCGCCCGCACCCGACCCTGAACCAAATATCCTGAGCCAGTCCTGAATTGTCAGATTACCGAAATACTCTCAGATATTATTCATACGCCAGAAACAATTAATATTGATTGACCCGTGGGCCCCACCTCATTGAATGCCAAGTAAATATCTTCTTGCATTTATGATGTGAGACAAAAAGCCATCATGGAAGAAGACTTTTGAGGCTTTGTAATCATGAAGATGTGAGACAAAAAGCCATCATGGAAGAAGACTTTTGAGGCATGGCAATTATGAAGAAGATGAGATAAGATGTGCTCTTGCTTTTACTAAATCTCAAGAAGCAAATATCTTATTTTGGATCTCTCTCTTTCTCTCTTCTCTCTCTCTCACGTGAACTCTCTCCCTCCCTCTCTCACGTTTTTCCTCTTGGCCACCCTTCAACCATCACCATTTTAGCTCTTTAGAGGTTGTTTTATGGGTTAGAATCGTCACCAAGCCCCACCGTGAGCCGAGCCGACCGCCGCCCAAATCGCCGTCCGCGAGCCCAAATTCGAGAGCCCGTCAATCCCGTTTTTCAGCGCGCGCCGGACTTGGAATCGCTCGCTTGAGCTCGTCCGGAAGGCGAATCGAGCTCCGTTTTCGCCTACGCGACCGTAAGATCAAGGACTACGAGGATATGAGGACTGTTTGTCCAGGAAGTGGCTGGAATTTCGTGGGTTTGGTCAGAACAGAGGCTGGTCGTGGAGAACCGGCGCGTTTCGCCTCGTTTCAAGCTCCGCCGAGCTTGCCGTTCGCTCACCGTGACCGTCGTCGTCGTTTGGCCGCGAGAACAGCTGATGTCTAGCCGTCGTTCATCGTTGTCCGGGTGTCGCCTTCAAAAAACCGACACCGTGGTTGCGTCCGAAGCGTCGAGAGGAGTCCGTAGGACCGTTCGCCGGAATTTTCCGCCGGACCGCCGCCGCCGCTCATCGCCGGTCGCCGCCGACCGTCGCCGCCAGTTGTAGTGTGAGTTAACCCATAATCCCCGATTAGGCTGTTAATTGCACTTAGGTTTAGTTTAATTAAGTAACGGTAAATAGATTAGTTAGTTACCGTAGTAACTGAATAGTTACTGTAGTTTAATTAGTTACCGTGGTTAGGTAGAATAGTTACCATGGGTAATTGCCTGCTTTGTGGTAATTAATTAGATTGGATTTATAACTGCTGTGGAGATAAATAGTCCAGATTCGGATATTTATCGGTGGATGAATAGTGAATGCATGATCACTAATTGATTGACTATTTGATGGCTTGAGTGTGGATTGCGCGTTTTTGCTGAATGATCCCACTTGTTTTAAATGCCATGTTTAAATAAATTTTTAAACGTCCGTGTGACTAATTGTGGTTTTGAGTACGAAAATGGCCGATGGCCGAGTTGAACATGAAAATGGCATTGAGCCGAGTTTTGAGCATGATTGAGTTTGCATTGGCTAAATGCGAAGATATGAATTGGCCTGGTTGCCTGTGTTATTGTGTGGTCACACGATGGATAAACGTCACCCTAAAGTAACTGGGGACGTAGACGGTACCCGGGGTAACTCGGATCCGTGGCCTGATATGTTCGTGCCGGCGGGAGTTCGGAATTCCACGACCTATCGGAAGCCTGATAAGTTCATGCCGGAGGGAGTTCGGAATTCCACGACCTATCGGAAGCCTGATAAGTTCGTGCCGGCGGGAGTTCGGAATTCCACGACCTATCGGAAGCCTGGTAAGTTCGTGCCGGCGGGAGTTCGGAATCCTACGACTTATCGGAAGCCTGGCAATTCGTACCGGCGGGAGTTCGGAATACTACGATTGTTTCAGAAGCCGGTCGCAGCTAGTGATGGGCCGAAGTCCTTATGGAACTACCTGATATGCTTGCCTTAGGGGTCCTGAGGGGCTATCGGATGCCGTTGCCGTGAACGTTGTGGGACGACGCCCGGTATAACCGGAAGAGTACTAGCAGTGAGGCTGTACTATGGCGAGAGTGGGGCGACTCTTGCAGTAATAACTGGAACACGCATGTTGCATAGTGCCTGAGTGCTTGAATGCCTGAGTGATTGACGTGTGTTCTGGTTGTATACCTTGACCTGTTGTGTTTGAATGCCATGAGATATTTGTTGTGTGGCTGAAGGCAAGGTGAGTTGTATGTGGTTATTTATTGGCCGTTGGGCCATGTTGCTGCTTGGTATTGCATGTTTAGGCTGCTTGAGTGAATCAACGTCCTAATCGGACTTAGGCGTTGACTCATTGAGATGTATATCTCATTCGCTGTGGCTGATCGCCTTTCAGGTTCTCGTAATGGCGTGCCGGTAGGCCGGGGTACGAGTTGAGCTGCGAAGGAGCTTTTGGAGATTTATCGTGTATGATAGTTGGTAGTGCATGGTATCTTTTTGTGAGGCATAGGAAACAGCCCTGGAGATGGGTTTGTAGATCTATACGTTTTCCTGTTGGGCTAAATGAAGATAAATAAAATGGTGGTGTTGTTGTTGTATCTCCTACTTGTCTATCCCTGTTTGATTATTTGTCCGGGATTTTATTTCGCTTCCGTATGCGTATAATTAAAAGATAAAAAGTAAATGGGTCGATGATGTGCCTGGGAAATCATCCTTTGACCTGACGTTTGGAAGGGATGGTCGCGTACCTGAGGGTCGGGGCTTTTGGAGAAAGTGTTCGCCTTGCTAAGGTGCTCGGAGGAGGAGAAAGTAATGCTGGCCGTTTACCAACTGCAAGGTAACGCTAACTCGTGGTGGAAGGCCACGCAAGGAAGAGCTTTCCCAGAAGGTGTAGTCCTGGTGTGGAATGGATTTGTGGATGCCTTCAATGGGAAGTATTTCTCAGACTGCGCGCGAGAGCAGAAGATGAATGAATTCCTTCGCCTGCGCCAGAACCAACTGTCAGTGGATCAGTACGAGGCAAAGTTTGCCGAGTTGTCCAAATATGCGCCGAGGATGATCGAAGATCCTGTGGATAGGGTAAGAAGGTTCAGAGATGGGCTGAAGCCCGAGATTAAGAGTGTTCTAGTGCCGCTGAATTTGAAAGACTACAATGAGCTATATGAGAGAGCTCAGTTGGTAGAAAGGGATGTTGCTGAAAGAGCAGCCGCATCTGGATCGCGGTGTGCTCCTGCGGCAAGAGATAACCGCAGATTCGGCAAAGGACCAATGATGGGAAGTAGGTTCTCAATCCCGCCCAATCGGAGGAATGCTGTTGGGAAGCCTACGTATCACCCCAATGGTGTGTGTCGGCTTTGTAAGCGGAAACATGGATCAGCCCTGTGCCCTGGAAGGACAGGTGCTTGTTATGGTTGTGGTCAACATGGACACCAAGTTAAAGACTGCCCGCAGAGACAGATGGGAAGGCAGATGCCGATGCAGCAAGGAGGGCAGATGCGAGGGAACGCCCCGCATGACAACCTAAATCAACCTCGCTAAAGAATAGTGTATTTGTATACGGTAGGATGTTCTGGTTGTAAGTTAGTTATAGGGGTTGCGAAAAAAAAAAAATAGACTGGAACTTTGGTTATGTATTGAATATAAGTTTGAACTCGTGTTGTCTTCTAATGGTTTTGGTGATCGACTTTTATTAATGGCCCTAAGTAGTGATATGATAGAGATTTGCAATGCAATTCAGTTTAACCCGTTGGAGGGGGTTAGTTTTGAGTTTGTTGAGAACTGAGAAGGAATCTTAATTCCCTTAAATTCGTCACTGGAGGTGACTTGTTTATGGGATAGTAGTTGTCAAGGGTAGTTGGTAACTGTAGTTAAACTATTCATTGAGGAACCAAGGATGGAGGACATCATAGTGGTGAGTGATTTTTCCGATGTCTTTCTACAAGAATTACTAGGGGATTGGTAGTAGCTTAGGCTACTTGTTAGATGAGAAGTTTGTCGATCAATACATAGGTTTGATGATCTCTCTGCCTTGAGGATATTGTATAGTGATTGACAGGGGAATGGATGATAAGTCAGAATGAGGACGACTTATTGATAGACTTGAATTGTGAATTCTGATGGTTAGTCCTGTGTAACAAATTATGGATATGGAATTGCGATGGTTTGGTATCTGAGGATTATAGGCTTGAATCTGTATCAGATCTTGAAGGTTTTAGATATCGATTGTTATTAAAGGGCCATGGATGATGGTGTGAGGTTCGCAAGGAAGCGAACAGTAACCTTGGCTTATGGGCTAGCTAGATTGCATGATTATATGTCTATTATGAACGGCGACAAGAAATGGTTATATAGTCTGATTCTAAGTACCTAATCCTTGATATAATGGTCGCCTGTGGTATTTGAATGCTCAGTTTGAGATAAGGAACCGATATTGTGAAGGCATGTGAGATATGAGGTTCGTAGGGAAGCGAACGATGATTGTGAAGTGCTAAGCGTAGATTGAGATTGTGCTTGGTGGTTTAGGTATCAACTTTGGATGAAGGGCCAATCTAATTGAATGATTGTGATCTTGTTGTGGATAGCAACTAGGAAAGAGTGCTCTAGGTTGATTTTAAGTATCTGATCTTTGATGCAATGGTCGCTTATGATGCTAGAATGTTCAGGTAAATGCGAGAACTATGGTTACGGAATATAAGTGGTATGCGGTACGAGTTTGGAAGTGGAGGTTACACATGCATTGCACCAATTGGTTGTATTAGAAATGAAAGTTTGAGAGCGTACATGCATAAGCATATCATCGTTTTGTCGGACTTGATAAACCGTCGCTTGGTATGGGACAAGCTATACGGGATGCCTATAAACCGTAGTGAGACATGGTATGGGACATGTTGAATGGGACCTTCTTAGTAGGTGCTTGACTTGGGGACGAACCAGACGAAAGCTGGTGGGCCTGTAACGACCCGGTTTGACGAGGGCGGGGAGTGATCGCCGGAGCAGAGAGGCTCGGACAAAGTGCGGCCCCTGACAGGCTTCTAAGATGGCGATGGGGACAGGAATGAACCAAGCCACACATTGAAAAGTGGGTCTAGGCGTTGTGTTAAGTCTGACTAGTTTAAAAAAAAAATGCATCATTTTATTTAAAGTGCATGACATAGCATTACGTTTTGGTGAGTGAACTGATGAATGAAAGGATGAGTGGATTGAGATGCCGTGTATGAGAAATGCCTGAATGCCTGGTGGGAAGTTGGTGAAAGTCTGTTGTGATACCTCCGAGGTTGTTGCCGGAGAAGATCCCGTCTGTGTGAGGGATGTGTTGTTTGTGTGTGCCTGCAGTGATGTGTCATGTAGAGGTCTAGATTGCGCCACGGAATGCCTGGAGGTTGATTCCCAGAGATCCGAGGATTGCGTCAGACATGTTTGAAATTGTGTTATATGCGAAGACCGTAACCAACAGAATCCTAGGCATGGCATGTGATGTTGGCATCAAGGAAGGGCAGGAATGTGTACGTCCTGAGTGATAATGAACGCACTGTTTGGTGAAATGATATAGACATTATGGTCTTGAATGACGCCATGTAGATTGGCGAGTGAGAAACGAGCTTGACTTGTCCATAGAAAATTGTTAATGGACCGCAGGCTGGTATGGCTAGATAGATCTGTGAGTATTAGGATCAATGAAAACCCCTTTAAATGGCATGAAAGTGGACATAGCCAAGCACGTGGCGAAGTGTTTATTATGCCGGCAAGTGAAGGCGCAGTACTGTAAGGCTGGTGGAGTGCTGCAGCCACTTGAAATTCCAGAGTGGAAATGGAAGCATATGACGATGGACTTCGTGGTGGGGTTGCCAAGAAATTATAGAGGCAATGATTTGATTTGGGTCGTGGTGGATAGACTGATGAAGTCTGCACATTTCATAGCCGCGCGAAAAGACTTTGCATTGGATAGGTATGCTGATTGTAAGTGCGATAGATAGTACATCTTCATGGAGTGCCAGTGACAAGCACATCGGATCGTGATCCAAGATTCACTATCACCTTTTGGAAAAGCTTGCAGACTGCGTTGAGAACCAAGCTGCAGTTTAGTACCGCCTATCATCTACAGACGGATGGCCAGTCTGAAAGGACGATTCAGACGCTTGAGGACATGTTGCAAGCATGCGTATGGGATTTTAAGGGTAGTTGGGAGGAATAGCCTCATTTGGTCTTGTTCGCCTACAACAACAGTTATCAACAAAGTATTAAGATGGCACCGTTTCAAGCGTTATACGGTAAGCCTTGCAGAATGCCAGTTTATTGAGACGAGGTCGGTGAAAGGAATATCACTAGTCCTGAACTGGTGCAATAGCCATTGGATACTGTCAAGATCATCAGAGAAAGATTTAGGACAGCCCAAAGCCGTCATAAGAGTTACGCAGACAAGCGGCGTAGACCGCTGGAGTTTCAAGTAGGAGAGCATGTCTTTTTAAAGGTGTCGCCTATGAGAGGGACATCTCGTTTCGGCAAGAAAGGAAAGTTGAGCCCGAGGTATGTTCGGCCGTTCGAGATCTTAGAGCGGATTGAAAATCTGGCTTATCGTCTCGCGTTGCCACCGAGACTTGCTCAAGTGCACGACGTATTCCATGTATCGATGTTAAGGAAATATGAGCCTGACCCAGCTCATGTTCTGAATTTTGAGGAGATCGAAGTGGACAAATGTGTGTCGTACGTGAAACGTCTAGTGAGAATCGAGGACAAAAAAAGAGCAAGTGTTGCAGACCAAGACAATCCCTTTAGTTAATGTGATTTGGCAACATCATGGAACAGAGGGTGCAATTTGGGAGAGTGAAGAGTCAATGAACAGTCGTTATCCTTTTCTTTTTGAGGTGGTCTAATGTTTTAATTTCGGGGACGAAATTTCCCAAGGGGGGAAGAGTTGTGACGTCCTGAAATTTCAAGGCCTATTAAATGAATAATATTGGACTGTTGGAATTTAGTGACATTTACCGGACGCGGAATTGTTCGATCTGGAGGATTTCAATCGAGGACTAAAGCGTAGATATTTATAGTTCGATTAGTTTAGTCGTGCCGTAGATAATTCTCGCCGAATTCCTTCGCGCCTGCGCCCGACCCTGAACCAAATATCCTGAGCCAGTCCTGAATTGTCAGATTACCGAAATACTCTCAGATATTATTCATACGCCAGAAACAATTAATATTGATTGACCCGTGGGCCCCACCTCATTGAATGCCAAGTAAATATCTTCTTGCATTTATGATGTGAGACAAAAAGCCATCATGGAAGAAGACTTTTGAGGCTTTGTAATCATGAAGATGTGAGACAAAAAGCCATCATGGAAGAAGACTTTTGAGGCATGGCAATTATGAAGAAGATGAGATAAGATGTGCTCTTGCTTTTACTAAATCTCAAGAAGCAAATATCTTATTTTGGATCTCTCTCTTTCTCTCTTCTCTCTCTTTCTCACGTGAACTCTCTCCCTCCCTCTCTCACGTTTTTCCTCTTGGCCACCCCTCAACCATCACCATTTTAGCTCTTTAGAGGTTGTTTTATGGGTTAGAATCGTCACCAAGCCCCACCGTGAGCCGAGCCGACCGCCGCCCGAATCGCCGTCCGCGAGCCCAAATCCGAGAGCCCGTCAATCCCGTTTTTCAGCGCGCGCCGGACTTGGAATCGCTCGTTTGAGCTCGTCCGGAAGGCGAATTGAGCTCCGTTTTCGCCTACGCGACCGTAAGATCAAGGACTACGAGGATCTGAGGACTGTTTGTCCAGGAAGTGGCTGGAATTTCGTGGGTTTGGTCAGAACAGAGGCTGGTCGTGGAGAACCGGTGCGTTCCGCCTCGTTTCAAGCTCCGCCGAGCTTGCCGTTCGCTCACCGTGACCGTCGTCGTCGTTTGGCCGCGAGAACAGCTGCTGTCCAGCCGTCGTTCATCGTTGTCCGGGTGTCGCCTTCAAAAAACCGACACCGTGGTTGCGTCCGAAGCGTCGAGAGGAGTCCGTAGGACCGTTCGCCGGAATTTTCCGCCGGACCGCCGCCGCCGCTCATCGCCGGTCGCCGCCGACCGTCGCCGCCAGTTGTAGTGTGAGTTAACCCCTAATCCCCGATTAGGCTGTTAATTGCACTTAGGTTTAGTTTAATTAAGTAACGGTAAATAGATTAGTTAGTTACCGTAGTAACTGAATAGTTACTGTAGTTTAATTAGTTACCGTGGTTAGGTAGAATAGTTACCATGGGTAATTGCCTGCTTTGTGGTAATTAATTAGATTGGATTTATAACTGCTGTGGAGATAAATAGTCCAGATTCGGATATTTATCGGTGGATGAATAGTGAATGCATGATCACTAATTGATTGACTATTTGATGGCTTGAGTGTGGATTGCGCGTTTTTGCTGAATGATCCCACTTGTTTTAAATGCCATGTTTAAATAAATTTTTAAACGTTCGTGTGACCAATTGTGGTTTTGAGTACGAAAATGGCCGATGGCCGAGTTGAACATGAAAATGGCCTTGAGCCGAGTTTTGAGCATGATTGAGTTTGCATTGGCTAAATGCGAAGATATGAATTGGCATGGTTGCCTGTGTTATTGTGTGGTCACACGATGGATAAACGTCACCCTAAAGTAACTGGGGACGTAGACGGTACCCGGGGTAACTCGGATCCGTGGCCTGATATGTTCGTGCCGGCGGGAGTTCGGAATTCCACGACCTATCGGAAGCCTGATAAGTTCGTGCCGGTGGGAGTTCGGAATTCCACGACCTATCGGAAGCCTGATAAGTTCGTGCCGGCGGGAGTTCGGAATTCCACGACCTATCGGAGGCCTGGTAAGTTCGTGCCGGCGGGAGTTCGGAATACTACGATTGTTTCAGAAGCCGGTCGCAGCTAGTGATGGGCCGAAGTCCTTATGGAACTACCTGATATGCTTGCCTTAGGGGTCCTGAGGGGCTATCGGATGCCGTTGCCGTGAACGTTGTGGGACGACGCCCGGTATAACCGGAAGAGTACTAGCAGTGAGGCTGTACTATGGCGAGAGTGGGGCGACTCTTGCAGTAATAACTGGAACACGCATGTTGCATAGTGCCTGAGTGCTTGAATGCCTGAGTGATTGACGTGTGTTCTGGTTGTATACCTTGACCTGTTGTGTTTGAATGCCATGAGATATTTGTTGTGTGGCTGAAGGCAAGGTGAGTTGTATGTGGTTGTTTATTGGCCGTTGGGCCATGTTGCTGCTTGGTATTGCATGTTTAGGCTGCTTGAGTGAATCAACGTCCTAATCGGACTTAGGCGTTGACTCATTGAGATGTATATCTCATTCGTTGTGGCTGATCGCCTTTCAGGTTCTCGTAATGGCGTGCCGGTAGGCCGGGGTACGAGTTGAGCTGCGAAGGAGCTTTTGGAGATTTATCGTGTATGATAGTTGGTAGTGCATGGTATCTTTTTGTGAGGCATAGGAAACAGCCCTGGAGATGGGTTTGTAGATCTATACGTTTTCCTGTTGGGCTAAATGAAGATAAATAAAATGGTGGTGTTGTTGTTGTATCTCCTACTTGTCTATCCCTGTTTGATTATTTGTCCGGGATTTTATTTCGCTTCCGTATGCGTATAATTAAAAGATAAAAAGTAAATGGGTCGATGATGTGCCTGGGAAATCATCTTTTGACATGACGTTTGGAAGGGATGGTCGCATACCTGAGGGTCGGGGCGTGACAACAGTGGAACCCAGTTTTCACGCTTTTCATACATTTCCTTCAGCCAAGCATTTTCCCTCAAGCCATATTTGCTGAGAAGAGCATCCCATGCAGCATCAAATTCACCAACTGTCTGACTTTAATAAACACACTACTCATATTCATATTTGCAATCACTACTCAGTGGACTCAAATGCCCACGTTTTGTTGTCTTAATTTGCCACATTGAGAATCGATGATGACTCGAAGGAAAAGCCTGTGCAATCGCTTGCAGAATGGAATCATCATGATCAGCTATTATCGACTTGGGATGGCACCCGGACATGGCCCCGAGCCATGTCTCAAACAACCATATGAAGGACTCCTTCGATTCATCAGCAACTAGAGCACATCCAAGGAGAACCGGCTGCTTGTGGTGATTAACACCAACAAAAGTAGCAAATGGCACCACAGGATTGTTTTGCTTATATGAAGTATCAAATATGATGGCATCACCAAACTGACTGCAGGAAAACCAAGATCTGCCATCAGCCCAGAAAAGACTCTTACAACAACCCATTGTACATTGACGGCCTACGTAGCATGGACACGAAACACGACACGACACGACACGACACGACATGCCGACACGTGATTTCTTAAAAAATAAAAAATTTCGACAGGTTGGGACACGTTGTATATTAAATGTATATTTTTATATATACATAATAAATTATCCTTTTTATGATTCTGCGATTAAATAAATAATAAAAAAGATCCTAGAATGAATTTACACTAAAAATAATGATTCACCATTTGTTAATATCAATGTTTCGAATTGAAAAATTCAACTACATTTCATTTCAATAATACATAAAATTTGGAGAGAAAAAAACAAACAATCCATATCCACCATTAAATTTAACATTCAACAATAAGTCGAAAACAAAAAAATAATCCCCATTTTACCATCAAAACTGAGAAGCGGAATAATAATTGGAGAGAGATAGAGTTTTGGAAAGGAGAGTGGGAAGAACTGCCCCCCACTCTCTCATCTCTTTCACCTTCCTCTCTCTTCTCTCTCTTTCCCAATTCCCCCCCCCCCCCCCCCCCCCTTTCATTTCCCTCCCTCCCTCTGCATCATCATTTTTCTCCCTCCGCTTCCGCACGAAACTTCTAAAAACAAAAAAAAAAACTAACTCCCCCTCTCTCTCTCTGTGTTCGTTCCGGCGAGATTTTCTCTGATCGGCGCTGTGGTGTGGGTGCTCGATTAATGGTGGTTTCCCATTCCATCAACTTCCTTCGGCGTGATTTTCCTGCAAGTACACGACTGGCAAGTTTCTCTCTCTCTCTCTCTACTGGCGTGATTTTTCCTGGTGCACCTTTCTTCGCAGCAAGGCGAAGAAAATTTGCATTTTCTCAAATTGCCCCCGGACATGCAAGTGTCCTCTTCGTTGATTGCGTGTCGGAAGCTCGCATACACGTTGATCACGTATCCGGCACGCACACGACGGCCTTGGGAGAGTGTCAATGCTACGTATCGACAGCATAAAAGAATCAGATGTCCTCAGTTTGTTGGTTTCGAAAGCAATTATGAAGCACGGCATACCAATCACTTCCTATGTTGTTCGTACGATGTTTCTTTAGGAGGCTCCCATTGTGCCACACTTAGCCCAAAATTAATTTTCACCAGTATACCTATCACGAATTTAACTTGGTCATTTTTTTAGCACTTTTTATATCATGTGCGTACTAGTTTGGATTTTTTTATCACAAAAATTACTTCAAGATAAATACAGCGCGGACGTACCGATTTGGAATTATTTGCGATGGGAAATTAATTCTAGATAAAAATGGCACAAGCTTATCGTTTGAATCTTTCTATGGTGTAAAACCCTTTTCCCTTCTATCTCTTCCATAAAAATACAAAATAAAAATCCCAAATTTTTCGGGCTAATGCCCTTTAAAAGCACCAACTTTAGGTCTAATAATGATTTTGACCCGAACGTTTTTTTTTCTCGTAAAAAATCACCAACTTTAACTCGAGTCCCAAATCTAGCCCCTTTAATTCTGAATCGTTAGTTGTCTAACGTGGCAATTCCACGTCATCAATAAATCCACGTAGCTTGCTGACGTAGATTTAAGGCTCTATTCATCATCTTCTTAGCATGGAATCCCAAGTTGTTCATCAGCTTCACCTCGGTCACAGCTTGAAGGACGACGATCAAGCTGTTCATCGTCTCCTTCACTTCACCCCATGGAGAGATGTCATGGACGAGATCTGCCCAGCTATGACATCCTCAAATTCGACCATATTCTGGATGTAATGAAACGATGATTTTAATCGATGCACTGTTAGTAATTCTAGCTCTGAATTGATCACTCATGAGAGACTAACCGAAGGGGAAAGGCTATTAAGGAATTAAGTACGCACGACTTGAGAACTCAACCATGGATTGATAATTCGACCATAAGGATTGATGAGGGATAATTGTGAGCCATTATAGACCGATCAAGGAATGGTTATAGAATGTTTTGTCAATACTACACAGTCGAACGGCGGGTGGTTCCGCTTGACCATTGTATGGATTACGGACGACCCTAAACCAATTCCTAATGATCGTGTACATTGGAACTAGTGATTGACCCCACGCAGTTACATGAAAACCGAGGTTGCCCATGGTTCGAGAAAGCTTAGACATGGATTGATGTCGAATCAACCGCGGGTCGAATACGCGGAACTCCTAAAAGTCGCCCGTTAGTTTGAGATATTCTAAAGTCGCAATCGATCAATTTCAATCATGAATTAGAATCCGAATTTTCCGATTGTTGGTTTCCTTCTAACTATCCCTGCTGTATATTTGTCTGGGGAAGTGAATCGTTTCCGCATGTCCTTAATTGAAAGATAAAAATAAATGGGTCAGTGACGCGTCCTGGGACGTCGCAACTTAACGATCGAGAAGTGATGTGGCGTGCCCGATGGGTGTGGGGCGTGACACAAGCTCACGACTAGAACCTTTTTTGGAACAAGACCAGCCCCTTGAAACTTCGAAACAGTAAGCCAATGTTTTTTTCAAAAATATTTTTTCGAGGAAACTGTGGCTAAGTGCCGATGAAGCTGTGGCCACAACGGAAGTGAAAAAATAAGAGAAAAGGAGGAAACTTGGCTTACTGTTTCGAAGCTTCGGAGGCGGGGGGGCGGGGGGGGGGGGGGTTGGCCTTGTTAAAAAAAAAAAACAAGCTCTAGTCGTGAGCTTGGCAGATCTCATCCATGACATCTCTCTATTGGTGGTAATACACAGCTTCAGATTCTAATGAGACAGCGGAGGCTTGTGAGTGAAGTGAAGGGGACGATGAACAGCTTAATCGTCATCCTTTAAGCTGTGACCGAAGTGAACCGGGTAAACAACTTCGGATTTCGTGCTAAGAAGACGATGAATAGTGCCTTAAATCCACGTCAGCAAGCCACATAGATTTATTAATGACGTGGAATTGTCATGTTGGACAACTAATGGTTTCAAATTAATGGGGGGGCGGATTTGAGACTAGAGTTAAAGTTGGGGATTAATGGTTTCAAATTAATGGGGGGCGGATTTGAGGCTAGAGTTAAAGTTGGGGATTTCTTATAAGGCAAAAAAAAAAAAAAATCTGGCCTAAATCGTCATTGGACTTAAAAGTTAGTGCTTTTTAAGGGAATTAGCTCCAAATTTTTCATGCCACTTGTCATGTTTCTCCCACTCTCTTTAGATAAAGTATGAGCTCCTTTTACGTTAACACTATATTTCGTATTGGGAAAGGCATCTCCGATCATGTGAAGATTCACACCTCGCACCACGAGATGGATCATCGATAGGAGTGAGAATTCATTTTCTTATTCTAATTACAAATTCTTGGGCCCACCTCACGATGCTAATTATATATATACCCACACTTACTTTAAGACGGAGAACTTAGAAAAGAAGTATTATGCTTGTCGTCCAAATGATGTCAACATCCTTAAAAGCAATGCGTCACTAAGATTCGGTCGGCACACGTCATCCTCCAATCACGCTTGGCATTTTTTTCTTCTTTTTTGAATTTCATTTTCTCGTACTTTATGATGTTACCCACTCTCTCCCAGCATATGTATCATAATACTGGTATGCTTCGTTAGCTGAATCACACTTTAGACCCACATAAGGCTCAAGTTTCACTTGTCCTTCATTTGCCCCCGGTGTAATGCTTTTGTCGCTGACAATACTTGAAGAAGATGAGCATCCATTATCCACAACATCAAGCTGTTTTATCTGTGGCTTGGGGCGCAAATCAACTACTTCAGCAGTTGTTGCTGAACTTTTGCACCGGGGATTGGTAGGATGATTCTCCTCACAAGAGTCGAGATCATGATTATGATCTTTCTCAGACTGGTCAAGGACCCACTTGCCAGAATCAGACTTTTTTTCACCCTTATGAACGCAGGGCATCCTGTCCTTGAATTAATCTGAAACCCTTCTTTGCAGCACACAAATCTCCTATTACAAACCAATCCATCCCCTCGCGATCGATACAATTGACCAGACCTACTCGTAATGCATAATCGCCATAGAATATACGAGCATCATCTGCGGTATCAAACTCCAACCCCACATATGGCTCCTGTTCAAACTCTTCTTCCCCCCACCACCCCCATTGAAATCCCTCTCACGTACAGCACCAAGCATTCCTCAGTCTTTAAACCTGTATCTGGAACAAGAGAATAAAGTAAGCGAGATAACATAGAAACCTCAATAAATCAGGAGAACTTCAAAATTGCTTGAAAAAAAAAAAAATGCCAGCATTGTGATTATAGAAAGGGTCATGCTAAATTTAATTAAACTAGTCTGCAAAATTCATACACAAAGTGATGCGGCCAACTACAAGTAGTCCTTTAAATAAATGGATCGTAGTCAACATTCAATAGGATATTGCGACCGTGACTATCTTCATTTTATATCAATTGTAGCTCCATCAATTGGATGTTATGTCGATAGAAATTGTTTTGTGTTAGCTGAAGTGGCCGACTAGTATTTTGAAAATTTAAATGAACCTTGTTAGTAAGTGTCCCTGCGACACTCGTTAAATTAATTACAAGTAGAAATAACATTTTTCTCACGCATTTTATTAAATTTACTTCAAACGGTAAATATACATTTAAAGAGCATATTTAAACGGCCTTATAAGTGCTCGGGCCAAACAATTTTCCATATGAAACCTTTTTCCCAATTTAAAATAACTAATTTAGACAACCATAAAAATAAATTACGGGAAATTAACATAGGGGTAGAAAAGTTAAAAACTTTTTGTCACTCTGTTGTCGTCTTTGAGGACTGCTCTAGCAGGAATCCCCAAGTAGGTAAGTATTGTCGAGATTCAAAGTAGATCTCCTTCTTTTGAATTAACAGTTTAGGTTCTACCTTTCTTATTTCACACATCTAATAATATAAAATTACAACACTGACTATTTACTTTGCAAGTGTCGTTCATGTTGTATTTCAATTTTTTGGGCAAATATAACAAATTTGTATGTAAAGAATAACTCTGTACTAAATAATATTAAACTAGTGTTTGAAATAGTATTTTTGGTAAAGATGGGCTGGAGGCATGTATCAGGGCTAGCAACAGGGAAGCGGATCACTTAACATTGAAAGCGGATCGCCTGATATTAGGGTTTCTGTGACATGGATAACATTATTCAAATCAGGCCGTCCAAATAAAAATGGACGGCTTGATTTGAGATAGGGTTGAGATTCAAAATTTTTCAAACCCCAAAAAAATTCCCGCCCAATTTTTTTTCCTCCCCCTCAACATATGACGTGGCCCATTCTTGGCCATCCAAATGAAAATGGACGGCCTGATTTGAATAATGTTACCAATGTCACAGAAACCCCAATGTTAGGTGATCCGGATCCAACAATACATGCAAACCCCTGTCACTAATAGAATACGGAATTTTTGTGGTTTCCATTTGAGCAGTTGATGAGATCCGAATCTGAGTTTAGGAGAGTAAGGGCTTTGATACAGGTGATTCGTGAAACTCTTGGCTTCTCTGCTCCCGCTATGGAGGTCGGACTGCTATGTTTTTCCTTATAACCTATTCTGATCTATGAGATGGAAAAGTCAGTTCTTGAAAGTTACGCCCCTTCTGTAAAGGTTGTTTTAGTATATGTTTTTGGATTTACTTATGTTTTGTCTCCAGCAGAGCCTACTGGTACTGGTAGATGTTGATGAACACAATTGGAACATACAACGGTAATTTCATAACTTGAACGTTAGACTTGACTCAGATGAGACTGATTAATCAAACTGTCTTTGTGGGGTTAACGATTTGCTTCTGAGTTGAGATTGCATAATGTCGACCGAAGGTCTGGCCCATACTTTTCATGCTAAAACTTGCAGCGGCAAATTGTAGAAAGAGCTCAGAACTTTAGGTGGAAACAATGGGATGGTGAAAATTGTTTCTAGGGTATCGTTAAAACTTGAAAGCGAAGAATTAATGAAGTTGCAACGGTTGCCAATCGTAGAAAAAGGAATTTGCTTCCCTTCGGAATTTGGTCGTTTGGCCTGATTGAACTTGGTGTAACTTCGATCAATGCGTTTGTTTTCATGTTGCCTTGGCTATTCTTAGGTTCCCTGTTTCCCTCCTTTTTCACACTGACACAATTCCTCAGTGGATAATGACCCTGTAATTTATACATGCTATACGAAACCCATTGGTATATTTTATGTACGAACAATACGCAAAGATGGATTGTTTATTGCGCAAACTTGTAAGCCATGCCGGTTCATCCACTTTAACAGATTGAGATCGCATTTTTTCAGCTGAGCAGTGAGACCATTCATCCGCTTTAGCAGCACCATTCCTAGTATTATGGATTGTTTATTGCTCAAACTTGAAAGCCACACCACTTACTCCCCGTCTTGAGTCAGACCATTCAGTTCCTTGGGCTTAATAAGTTAAAGAGTCAGTCTGTCTTGAACATTGAGTATCTAGAATATTTTCCTGAGAAGTGTTTGAAATGTCTCATGTGACTCAAAGCTGTTACTACCTATCAATGTTCTCAATTAACTTCCTTCTCACTCGGTATGCAATATCTACGAAACCTTTGTTGAGATACACGTGAGTTATGATAGAGAAATCCCACATCGGAAAATTGAGTGAACGTGAGTCTAACTAGAAATGTTGACAGCTCAGACTTGGGCCCTCTGTCTTGGCGATGAAATCCTCCGGCGCCCCTCTTTGACATTATTTCCAGAATTACAGAAATTCAAAGGCAAATCCCTCGAGTCACCTAAATTTCACAGCTTGCCCAAACTTGGAAGAGAGGTGCAAAAGTGATGCTACAGAGGACTAGTACATGATTGCTCACTTACTATGAGGGAAAGGCCATTAATGTTCTGTCGACATTTGTTTTCAATACATAATGAAATAAAAGAAACATCCGTTAACGTCTTTAAGGATTGCTCTTGCAAAAAAGATACAATCCCTTGTCACTCATAGAATACAGAATTCTTGTGGTTTCCACTGGAGCAGTTGATGAGATTGGAATCAAGTGTAGGGGATAAATGGGTTTGATTCTGGTGATTCGTGCAACTCTTTGCTTCTTTGCTCCCGTTATGGAGCTCGGCTTGCTCTGTTTTTCCTTATAGCTTATTCTCATCCATGAGATGGAAAAGTCAGTTCTTAAAGATTAAAGCTCGTTCTGTAAAGGTTGTTTTAGTATAACTTTTTGAATTTACTTATATTCTGTCTCCAGCAGAGTCTACTGTACAGGTAGAGATGTTGATGAAAACAATTGGAACATACCTCAGTTATCTCAGAACTTGAACCTGAGACTTGACTCAGATGAGAATGATTAATCAAAACTCTCTTTGGGAGGTTGATGATTCGCTTCTGAGGTGAGATCGCACGACGTCAAGCTAAGGTCTGGCCAACAAACTATTCATGATAAAACTTGCAGTGATAAATTACAGAAAGACCTCAGAACTTTTGGTGGAAACAATGGGATGGTGAAAAATGTTTCTTTCAATCATCTTGTAGGCAATACATGTTGGTCGGCTAAGTTCGTACAGAGAGACATGTGAATAAAAGTCTAACCAGTAGCCAACGTGAAGTAGAAATCAGAATATTAATCCGAGCCTAACGAATGTCGTTGTGTCCTTAAGACGAATTTGCCCCCTCAATCTGTACCCGAGGACGTCGGACAATTGTCTCTCAGGATAGAACGGATTGCGTTCCTTTGAAGCGGTGCGTCTTCAAAGGACTCATTCGAACGCAAATTTGCAGAACAATCGCACAAATGAAGATGAGTAATGACTAGTGAAAAAATATCAGTTTTTTTAAATGTGACGGTCGCTCTTTGTATTTATAGACAATGATGTGAAGAGTCGCGAAGCAGAACATGTCTATTGATGAAAGGATGCGAACCAAAAAACTGTTCTAAATGTGACGGTCGCTCTTTGTATTTATAGACAATGATGTGAAGAGTCGCGAAGCAGAACATGTCTATTGATGAAAGGATGCGAACCAAAAAACTGTTCTTGTTCTGTTCGAACAAACATGTTCGTTCGTTTTATTCCGAACGAACATGTATGTTTGTCCCGAACGAACATGTTTGTTCGTCGATCTAACATGTCTATTCGCTCAACACCGAACAGGTCGATCTAACATGTCTATTCGCTCAACACCGAACAAACATATCTGTTCGGATGAAAAGAATGTCCAAAAATTTCTGGACATGTCTATTCAAATCGTGTCCTTTCACCTTTGCGTAGGTCCTCCCCCGTCCACAAAAGTGCGGTGCCCCTTGGGACCCAAACCCATTTGTGAAGTTCCAATATTTAAACCCATCCACCATCTACTCTTTTTTCTATGTGGGACTCTCCATCCTTCATTTCTCATTCACTTCTCATGGGATTATACATCAAAATCCCAACAATATATGCGATCATTTTTAAGAAAAAGTTTTCCAAATTGTTAACTTTATGCGGAGCAAGCGAAGCCTTAATATGTTGACTATTTGACTGTTGCATCTGGGTCTTAATTTACCTCGCAGTCTTCGAGCAATCTCAACATCTTTCAAGGGGCGGTGGCCAATTTTTTGTAATCATTCTAGGGATAACAACAAGATGTACAGGGAGAAGAATGGTACGAGATTGGTCATAACCTGCAGATAAAGCACGAAGACGAATAATAATATCGGTTTGCTTTCTTTTGGTATAATAAGCAGCTCTTTTTTCTTTTGTTTTTTCAAATAGTATGCAAAATACTTAAAGTCCTAGGACTCTTCTATACTGAACAACGCAAAATAGGTTACTTGGCAGAATATTTTTCCCTTTGTTTTTATTTATCTCCAAAGAGAGAGTGAGCTATATTATAATCCCATTTTCATATCATCACTCTAAACTAAATATCATTTGCCGCTCCATGCGTTGAGCCGAAGGACTTTCAATAGGTATGGGGCAAGCTACGAAGTGGAGGTGATCAGTGGACAATCTTGGGGACTGGCCTGGTCTTTACATTGGGCTTAATATGTTACCCAGATCAAGTTGACTTATTTGAGTTTTTTTTGGGATCTTACGATCTACTTCTAACGTGACAAGGTTCTTTTACCTACTAATATGAAATCTCTTTCGGCAGTTTCAACAAATTCTGGGTCGAAGCCTAATCCTCTGTTATAGAATTATTTTGGATTAGATATAGCAGAGCTAATTGCAGCGATTTACTACAAAGTGTTGAGAAAAACCCTTAATTGATTTTGAAGTTGACAAAACAATTCATATTCTCTAATATATGAGTTAATGCAATGAAATACTTGTTTTACATATTGTCCTTGTATATATTCAATTGTTAAGGAATAGTTACACAGGATTTAATCTGGTAGGCGAGGCTCAGATACTGTTTTAAGGAGCTTATATGCTGTCGCATAGCTTAGGCTCTGAGGAAATATTTCAGATACAACGATCAGATTATTATAAGATACTTTCAAGATAATATATATGAGATATTATATTATCACAATGACTAGCAAATCAAGCTGGATTCGTTCTTGATGATTATCAATCACGAAGATCATTGATTATCTACCAAGGATGTGGATTAAGGAAGAAGAGGATGGCTTATCAAGTGGTGTACTCTATCTTTGGAAACCCCAATCATGATTGTATGGTCGATCTGATCTAATGGGAGATTCTTTCTTTTGATATTCTCAACGGCTACGAAATCATTTGTATACAATCTCATCCAAATGGGAAGTGTGGAGAGTGATCCTTTGAAGACCTTTGGTGAGTGGTTCAGGGGCTTCACGATTTCAAGTTTCGCGCGAACAAATCATAAACAAGTCCGAAACCAATACCGATCGCCCATCGGTTTATCATTCTCATATCTAGTACGCCCATAAGTTGAAACCACCATCACGCCCAACATTAAAATTCTCAAAAGATAATAGTCACTAAATCTCATTCATAATTAACTATTCTGCTCGTTAATTTAATCCGGCGGAATTCAGGTCGTCACAAAAGGTGTTGATGAAGAAGCAATTATGTTAATGGACCTCTAACTGGACTTGAGATTGATAATTTTATGAAACTTGTTGCGACTTTTGGACTCCTAGGCAGATTTGAGACTGTAGTGAAAAGAAAAATAAAAGTTCATTGGGCAGAATTAAGATTAGACGTAGAGTTTGAAATTTTTAAGGAATTAGATCTTCTGTCCTTTCTTGTAAGCCAATCACAAGATTGATGGGAACAAGCCGTTTTACAGATGGCATGAATCTTGTTCTTGGCAAAATAACGCTCAGGAGCATCTAATTCCCACTCACCTGCCTAGTGTAATATATGTAAAATCAATCAATCTTGTGAGCCAATCACAAGATTGATGGGAACAAGCCATTTTACAGATGGCGTGAATATTGTTATTGGCAAAATAACGCTCAGGACCATCTAATCCCCACTCACCTGCCTAGTGGCATATATATGGCAAGATCAAACGATTGATGGGAAAACAAGCCGTTTTACAGATGGCATGAAGCTTGTTCTTGACAACACTAAGTAGCATCTAATTCCCAGTCACCTGCCTTGTGTTTGGTGGTAGCCATGAATATATATTACAAAATATTAATTTTTTAGTGGTAATTTTAGTTTTAAATGATAAGATATAGTTACTCGAATAAGATTGGTCTGACTAAGATTAACTGTCATTATCAGTAAAGGTTATGTATATCACTAAGTGATAGTTCATGGCTACACGACGAAATCAAACTTGATTATACTAGAAGTTCTAATGCATGAATAATGATTTTTAATTTGCAGTTAGCTTAAGCTAACAATTGTTACACGACGATCATGATAAATTTAGCTAGTTACAAATACTAGCAGTTATCCCTTTGGCAATTGCAGTTATATGTTAAAATTGTTGGGATTTTGATGTATAATCCCATGGGAAGTGAATGAGAAATGAAGGATGGAGACTCCCATATAGAAAAAAGAGTAGATGGTGGATGGGTTTAAATATTGGAACTTCACAAATGGGTTTGGGCCCCAAGGGACACCGCACTTTTGTGGACGGGGGAGGACCTACGCAAAGGTGGATCGGTCCACGCGCGCACCGGCTCGGCCCGGCCCGGACCCGGGTCCGCGCGTTTATTTAATTTTATTTTTTATTCTATTCTTTTTAAATTGAAGGGACACGATTTGAATAGACATGTCCAGAATTTTTGGAGAACAGATATGTTTGTTCGGTGTTGAGCGAACGAACATGTTTGTTTGAATAGAACAAGAACATTTTTTGGTTCGCATCCCTTCATCAATAGACATGTTCTGCTTCGCGACTCTTCACTTCATTATCTATAAATACAAAGAGCGACCGTCACTTTCAAAAACTGATATGTTTTTCACTAGTCATTACACATCTTCATTTGTGCGATAATTCTGCAAATTTGCGTTCGAATGAGTCCTTTGAAGACGTACCGCTTCAAAGGAACGCGATCCGTTCTATCTTGGGAGACAATTGTCCGACGTCCTCGGGTACAGATTGAGGGGGCAAATTCTTCTTAAGGATACAACGACATTCGTTGGGCTCGGATTAATATTCTGATTTCTACTTCGCGTTGGCTACAGGTTAGTCATTTATTCACATGTCTCTCTATACGAACTTAGCCGAACAACAATCTTAAGACGAATTTTCATATACTTCTTGTTTTTGCGCTTAGTTCGTATTTTTTGTTGTTGTGAACAATCTGTCCTTCGTTCATTCAGTGGTGTATTAATTTTCTGTTATGGTGTTCGAATGATCATTTTCGAACTTCAATCGTAACGTTTATAAGAGTTGTTTTTCGAGATAAACGAATTTTTTTTCTCGTGAATATTGTGAGTATTCTGTGTGGTTGTTCATTTCATATACTGTTTACGATTTGAAGAAAGTGTTCGGTTGGGATTTTGTGTTAATCTTCGTCGTTTTCATTATTAAATTTTATTTTCCATAGAAATGGCTTCGACTTCGACTCCGGTCACCCCTATTCCGAATCATTGAGAAAAGTCAGAAAAGTTCAATGGTACGGATTTTAAGAGATGGCAACAAAAGATGTTGTTCTATCTCACGACCTTGAACTTGGCTAGATTCCTCAATGAGGATGGTCCTAAATTGGACGTTGGAGAGACAAATAAGGAAAAGGTTGCTGCTGTGGATGCATGGAAGCATTTTGACTTCCTGTGTCGCAACTATGTCCTCAATGGTCTGGACAATACTCTCTATAACGTCTATAGTCCATTGAAAACGGCTAAGGAGTTATGGGATAGTCTGGACAAGAAATATAAAACTGAAGATGCCGGACTGAAGAAATTCATTATCGGTAAATTTCTGGACTTCACGATGGTTGATTCAAAGACCGTCTTAAGTCAGGTTCAAGAGCTTCAAGTGATTATGCATGATATTCATGCTGAAGGAATGACTCTAAGTGAGTCATTTCAAGTGGCTGCCTTCATTGAAAAACTGCCACCGTCCCGGAGAGATTTCAAAAATTATCTCAAACACAAGAGAAAGGAGTTGTCGCTTGAAGACTTGATTGTTCGGTTGAGGATTGAGGAAGACAATAGGCTCTCTGAGAAGAAAGTTGGCAAGAACCTAGAGGTTTCAAGGGCCAATGTTGTTGAAGAAGAATCAAAACCCAACAAGAAGAGGAAAATGCCTAATAAGTCTGGAGAGGGATTCACCCAAGGCCTGAAGAAGTTCGTTGGCAAATGCTTTAACTGTGGAAAGTTTGGACATCGAGCCAAAGATTGCAGAGTGAAGAAAAGACAGAAAACTCAGGCAAATGTGGTGGAAGAGATTTCCAATGGTGTTGATGATATCAATTTGACTGCTATGATATCCGAGTGCAACATGGTGGGAAACCCTAAGGAGTGGTGGATTGATACTGGAGCAACTCGTCATATCTGTGCAAACAGATCGATGTTCTCGTCTTACACAACTGTGGGGGTGATGAAAAACTCTATATGGGTAATTCATCGACCTCCAAAGTTGAAGGCGTTGGAAAGATTGCTCTAAAGATGACGTCTGGGAAAATCGTGACACTGAACAATGTTCTTCATGTGCCAGACGTTTGCAAGAATTTGGTGTCCGGATCTCTCCTTAGCAAGAATGGCTTCAAGTTGGTTTTTGTATCTGATAAGTTTGTACTCTCCAGAAATGAGATATATGTAGGAAAGGGTTATCTGAGTGATGGTTTGTTCAAGCTGAATGTATTGACTGTTGTAACCAAGGATGATATGAATAAAGTTGCATCTTCTTATGTGCTTGAGTCTCCTAATATTTGGCATGCTAGACTAGGACATGTTAATTATAAGTCAATAAAGAAATTAATTAGTATGGGACTATTACCAAAGTTTGACTGTCCAAGTGAAAAGTGCCAAGTGTGTGTTGAATCTAAGTTTTCTAAGCCTCATTTTAATTCAGTAGTTAATAGAATCTCAAAACCTTTAGATTTAATTCATACAGACATTTGTGATATGAAAACAGTACCTTCCAGAGGTGGTAAGAAGTATTTTATCACGTTTATAGATGACTGTTCGAGGTACTGTTATATTTATTTACTTAGTAGTAAAGATGAAGCTGTGAATGCTTTTAGAACTTATAAGTCTGAAGTTGAAAATCAGTTAAATAAGAAAATAAAAGTAATAAGAAGTGATAGAGGAGGTGAATATGAATTTCCTTTTGAGGAAATTTGTACCGAGTTCAGTATTGTTCACCAATTTATCGCTCCTTATACACCGCAATCGAATGGTGTGGCGGAAAGGAAAAATCGATCCCTAAAGGAAACAATGAATGCATTGTTGAACAGTTTTGGTTTACCGCAGCATTTGTGGGGGGAAGCTGTCTTGACAGCAAATTTTATTTTAAATAGAGTACCCCACAAAAGGATACAGCAAACTCCCTATGAGAAATGGAAAGGCAGAATGCCTAACCTGAATTATCTCAAAGTGTGGGGGTGTTTGGCTAAGATTGCAGTTCCTAAACCTAAAAAGGTTAAGATAAGATCGAAAACTGTTGACTGTGTTTTTATTGGATATGCTCAGAATAGCAATGCATATCAATTTCTTGTTCACAAATCAGAGATCCCAGATATACATGTTAATACGATCATTGAATCAAGGGACGCTTCATTCTTTGAAAATATATTTCCGTATAACATAGTATATGAACCAATTGATAATAATAATAAGAGGCCTCGAGATACAACATCTAGAAGTGATCCAATGGAGGATGAACCTAGACGTAGTAAAAGGCAAAGGACTTCTACGTCTTTTGGACCTGAGTTTCTAACATATTTGTTAGAGAATGAACCTCGGACATACAAGGAAGCTGTGACATCCCCAGAAGCCCCGCTCTGGAAAGAAGCTATCAATAGTGAAGTTGAATCCATCTTGTCAAACCATACTTGGGAATTGGCTGACCTTCCTCCTGGTAATAAGCCATTACAATGTAAGTGGATATTTAAGAGGAAAATGAAAGCAGATAGTACTATTGATAAGTATAAGGCTAGGCTTGTCGTAAAAGGCTGCAGACAACGTGAAGGTCTGGATTATTTTGATACTTATTCACCTGTCACGAGAATTACATCTATACGAATGTTAATTGCTATAGCAGCCTTGTATAGACTTGAAATTCATCAAATGGATGTCAAAACAGCTTTTCTAAATGGGGATCTAGAAGAAGAAATATATTTAGAGCAACCTGAAGGGTTCATTGTTCCAGGACAAGAGAATAAAGTATGTCGGCTTATCAAGTCACTATATGGCTTGAAACAAGCACCAAAACAATGGCATGCTAAATTCGACAAAGTTATGTTGTCAAATGGTTTCAAGATTAATGAGTGCGATAAATGTGTTTACGTTAAGAACACTCATAATAGCTTTGCCATTTTATATCTATATGTAGACGACATGCTTATAATGGGCAGTGATAGTGAGATTATCAAGAAGATCAAATGCTTGCTCGCAAGTAAATTTGATATGAAAGATATGGGAATCGCAGATGTCATCTTAGGAATTAAAATCCGTAAAACATCTGAAGGACTATCTCTATCTCAATCCCATTACATTGAGAAGATTCTTGAAAAAAGCAAGAATCTAGGCATATCACCAGTAAGTACTCCGATAAATGTTAATTTACATCTTTCAAAGAATACTGGTGAAAGTAAGGCTCAAAATGAGTATGCACGTATACTAGGCAGTTTAATGTATGTCATGAACTGTACTAGGCTGGACATAGCTTGTTCGGTTAGCAAGCTAAGTCGATTTACAGTTAGTCCAAATGAAAATCATTGGAAAGCTATGAAACATGTATTGGGCTACTTAAAGCATACTCAAGATTATGCTTTGCATTACACAGAATATCCAGCGGTACTTGAAGGATACTGTGATGCAAATTGGATAACCGGCACTAAAGACACAAAATCGACAAGTGGATATGTATTCACACTTGGTGGGGCAGCAGTGTCATGGAAATCATCCAAACAAACTTGTATTGCTAGATACACTATGGAATCAGAATTTATAGCTTTGGATAAAGCCGGTGAAGAAGTAGAGTGGCTTCGAAATTTCTTGGAAGATATTCCTAATTGGCCTAAACCAGTGCCGGCTGTATGCATTCATTGTGACAGTCAAGCGGCAATAGGAAGGGCGAGGAATGTCATGTATAATGGTAAGTCTCGACACATACGTCGAAGACATGACACTGTAAGACAACTTCTTTCTAGTGGAATTATCACGATTGACTATGTAAAGTCAAAAGATAATGTTGCGGATCTATTAACAAAAGGCTTACCTAGAGAGATGGTTGTGAAAACATCGAGAGGAATGGGTTTAAGGCCTATAAATAAGTCGTCATAGCGGATACCCTACCTAGTTGACTGGAGATCCCAAGATCTAGGTTCCAAGGGACAACTAAGTTATGAAGACTGTGTAGAGTACTGTAATTTATTACTCATTCCTAGATGAAGACAGTACTAATATGTGAAGGTTAAGCGAAATCTTTTAATGATTCTGAATTGAGTATCTGATATACTATATATGTCACGCCCCGTACCTATCAGCGCGCCAACATCCCTTCTCGGTCGATAAGTTGTGACGTCCCAGGACTCGTCACCGACCCATTAATTTTATCTTTCAATTAAACGCATGCGGAAACAATACACTTCCCCAAACAAACATAACAACAGGGATAGTTAGAAGGAGAAATAGCCAATATCAACAGCCAAGCTCATTTTATTTAATTACTGTTAACCCTAGGAAGATTACAACAAACAAGCCTATCATAAGGCCGCTTCCTAGCAAACCACGCATACAACAAAGGGGTGGGGTTAACACTACTCCAAGCAACTCAAAAGGAGGTTGACTTGTACGTCCACCTCAGAGTACTCACCGTCGTTAGGGTCCTGAAAAATGGTTAACAACAACAAATGAGATAAAATCTCAGCGAGTCTACGACCTAAGCCTCGATTAGGAGGTCAACTCAACTCGGACGCACCTAAAGCATGCAACATCATACGATATTCACAAGCATATCATCATACAATTATAGGCAACTGAACCTTGCCTCGGCACACAGCCGATACGTCTTAAACCATGATATGCAAAATGTACTCAACACAAACTGAACACCCGTCAGCTTCTCACCAGTCAGTACACTCAGATGTCTTTCAATCATTACGGCCTCTCAGGCATTCATTCGATCAATTACGGCCGATCGAGGGCACGCCCGTACTCACACGGGGGTCTTCCGGCTCAACCGGGCATTATTCATTCGATCAATTACGGCCGATCGAGGGCACGCCCGTTCCTGTACGGGGGTCTTCTAGCTTAACCAGGTATTACTTATTCGATCAATTACGGCCGATCGAGGGCACGCCCGTCTCTCTACGGGGGTCTTCCGGCTTATCCGGGCAGTTATCCTTTCGATCAATTACGGCCGATCGAGGGCACGCCCGTCTCTCTACGGGGGTCTTCCGGCTTATCCGGGCAACTCTCACACTAATGCAACTCTCATGCTCAATATGCAATAACTGAATCACATGCACTATTCATTTATCGAAAATAGCCATTCAATTTAATTAGCTATGCAATTCAATTAATACAGCAATTCTCAATGTCGGCATAATAAATTCGAGCATAAACTAACACGAATTAATATTAGGACTACCCGAAAATATTAATAAAGCATTAATATTTAATTTCCAAAAATCTAATTATTTAATAAGAAAATATTAAATATATAATAAACCGATAGCTTATCGCTTAAATAGCGATAGCTTATCACCTATTAGTGATAGCTTATCACTTGAAACCACGATAGCTTATCGTCCAAACCTCGATAGCTTATCGTTCAAATCTAGATAGCTTATCGCCCAAACCACGATAGCTTATCGCAAAAGCCATGATAGCCTATCGCATACACAAGATAGCTTATCGCAAAATCATGATAGCTTATCAACTAATCCTTACTTAATTAGCAATAAACATAATTAATCTAATCTAACACATCCTAATCAAGTTTAGCCTACTAATTGAGGGATTAGGGCGAAAACTCACCCGTTAGCGAAACCGAAGACACGGGCGCGTCGGCGGCGGCGAGGGCTACGCGTGGCTTGCCTTAAAAACAACACGAGACGACTTCCAACGGCTGGACAGCAGCTACACAGAACCGGTAGGGGCTGTTTTGGGCTCGACGGGCTCCGTTCGGCGGCGGAAAAAGCTCAAACGAGCGACGTACGGTCACGGGAGGTCACGGTGGCGCTTGGTGACGATTCTAACCCATAAAACAACCTCTAAAGAGCTAAAATGGTGATGGTTGAGGGGTGGCCAAGAGGAAAAACGTGAGAGAGGGAGGGAGAGAGTTCACGTGAGAAAGAGAGAGAAGAGAGAAAGAGAGAGATCCAAAATAAGATATTTGCTTCTTGAGATTTAGTAAAAGCAAGAGCACATCTTATCTCATCTTCTTCATAATTGCCATGCCTCAAAAGTCTTCTTCCATGATGGCTTTTTGTCTCACATCTTCATGATTACAAAGCCTCAAAAGTCTTCTTCCATGATGGCTTTTTGTCTCACATCATAAATGCAAGAAGGGTAAAATGGTAATTTCTCACCAAGGGCATTTTGGTAATTTCTCAAAGTATAGTATAAAGTATTATATGCGTATTTATACATATTATAAAAATACGATACACGTATATGGGCTAGTATTTGTACGGGTCCATAAACATCTAACTTGGGCTTGATGAATAAAAATGGGCTTTAGTAAAACTTAATGGACTTGAATGGGCTCAAAGGTTTAAGATGGGCTTACTTGGGCCCATTTGGCCAAACACTAATGGGCTTGAGGCCCAACGGGCCTTCGCCCGGCCCGACGTCCTCGCGGGCTTCAAATCTCGGTCCGATAACCCTTTACCGAGAGTCTCGAGCAAACTGATAAATCGGTCGCTCGATAAGGCGATGTCCAATATTTTAGTCATGAGATCCTCAAGATTCGATACCCAAATTCGGATTATAATTCATGATCAAGATCAATCGATTGCAACTTTAGAATATCTCAAACTAACGGGCGGCTTTTAGGAGTTACGCGTATTCGACCCGTGGTTGATTCGGCATCAATCCACGTCTAAGCTTTCTCGAACCATGGACGACCTCGGTTGTCATGTAATTGCGAGGAATCAATCACTAGTTCCAATGTACGCGATCATTAGAAATTAATTTAGAATCATTCGCAATCCATACAATGGTCAAGCGGAATCACCCGCGATCCGATTGCATACTATTGACGAAACATTCTATAATTGTTCCTTGATCGGTCCATACTGGCTCACAATCGTCCCTCGTCAATCCTTATGGTCGAATTGTCAATCCGTGGTTGAGTTCTCAGGTCGTGCGTACTTAATTCCTTAATAGCCTTTCCCCTTCGGTTAGCCTCTCATGAGTGATCAATTCAGAGCGAGAATTACTAACAGCGCATCGATTAAAATCAACATTTCATTACATCCAGAATAGGGTCGAATTTGAGGATGTCACAATATATTCAGAAATCACCTATGTGAGTGTGAAGTGAGGGCCGCTTCTATGAGAATTGAAAAGGCCGAATTCTCTAAAACACTCATGAGACCAGGCGGTGTTCATGGCCAAAACGAACACAACAGTGAGAACCAACTTTGTTCGAGAGACAGTTGTGTGATTTCTATTGTCTAGGCTTACACCAAAGATCGACAGTTCAAAGACATCAAGTCTACTGATTGACCGAGTAACTCCGATAGGTTTCACTAGGGAAAGTTCAAAGTCTCAGACTACTTATCATGATGCAACGTTCTCTCATGGAATAATCGCACATTGCATTTCATGCATACACGAAGAGTCGTGATATCTGAACATCTCATTCATGTGGGGGATTGTTGGGATTTTGATGTATAATCCCATGGGAAGTGAATGAGAAATGAAGGATAGAGAGTCCCACATAGGAAAAAGAGTAGATGGTGGATGGGTTTAAATATTGGAACTTCACAAATGGGTTTGGGCTCCAAGGGGCACCGCACTTTTGTGGACGGGGGAGGACCTACGCAAAGGTGGATCGGTCCACGCGCGGGCCGCCGCCGCCTGCCAGCCGGTCGGTTCGGTTCGGGCCGGGGCTGGGCCCGCGCGTTTATTTAATTTAATTTTTTATTTTATTCTTTTTAAATTGAAGGGACACGATTTGAATAGACATGTCCAGAATTTTTGGACATTTTTTTCCATCTGAACAGTTATGTTTGTTCGGTGTTGAGCGAACGAACATGTTTGTTCGAACAGAATAAGAACAGTTTTTTGGTTCGCATCCCTTCATCAATAGACATGTTCTGCTTCCCGACTCTTCACTTCATTATCTATAAATACAAAGAGCGACCGTCGCTTTCAAAAACTGATATATTTTTCACCAGTCATTACTCATCTTCATTTGTGCGATAGTTCTGCAAATTTGCGTTCGAATGAGTCCTCTGAAGACGCACCGCTTCAAAGGAACGCGATCCGTTCTATCTTGGGAGACAATTGTCCGACGTCCTCGAGTACAGATTGAGGGGGCAAATTCTTCTTAAGGACACAACGACATTCGTTGGGCTCGGATTAATATTCTGATTTCTACTTCGCGTTGGCTGCAGGTTAGTCATTTATTCACATGTCTCTCTGTACGAACTTAGCCGAACAACAATTATGTGGGACTCTCCATCCTTCATTTCTCATTCACTTCCCATGGGATTATACATCAAAATCCCAACAAAAATCATAAAACATATGAGCTACAATTATAAGACTAAGAAGAATACCATGTGCTACTTACAATTATATAGAGTTTGGAATTATGATTGATTTTTTTTTTTTACATTTTAATTATCACTGAGATTGAACAAGCTGCTTAATGTCGATAGATGGCCGATGTTTTCGTACAAGCTACATTTGTTTTTTATGCGATGCTTATTTTTTAATCTAGGTGTCGCTTTTCCTTCGAGTGGACGAGAGACAGTTTCAGGATACGTCCTTTCTCTGTGACGCTATCTGGGCTATTGGATGTGAGGACATTGAATTTCCGTGGGCTTTTCAATACCTCAAAAGGAAAACTTCTTTGAAAACTCTACCAGAGCATTCCTTCGAATAAAGCTATCTACTTTATTTAGACCGAAAGGACCTCTGTGCTTCATGATGGTCCTTCCCCTTCTGCTAATCGAGTGATTGGTTTTACTATGGTTGCTGTTAGAACCTAAATGTAACATTTTATCGAGGATATGACCTACCTGTGGTGGATTTCAAGCTCTACGCTTTCACAAATATAAAAAAAAACCTTATCTGTTTACTTGAATAGACGTTATTTCAAAATCACTTTTACAATTTTTCGGACCGAAATATGTAAAATTTTCACAAACGTAATTTCTATATCTTTTTCAAACAAAAACAAAATTTATACTTGAATTATATTTTAATTAACAACAGAAAAGTAAACAATTGTTTTTGCGTTTTGAAAAACACAAAACAAACAAGTGCTAAGAAAATTCAGCTATTATGTGTCCTTTGTTAAACCAAAACTATGTATATACATATCTATCAATTATGGGAAAGTTAGGTAGAGTGCAGTTTAATGGTTGAGTCGTGTTATCACAAAACTCCATCATTTCTCACCTTTTTATCTTAATTTTTGTTTTTTTGTAACACAAAACATTCTAAACTCGACCCACCGACCGGTGGCCGAGTTGGTTTGAGTTCAGTTCCTTTCACGAGAGGTCCTAGGTTCAAAACTCCTCGACGCCGGTGTCTTAAGTGGGGGGTCGTGGTGGTGGGCTCCTGCGCTAGCCCCCCCCGAGGACTAGTCGTGCTCCACCGCTGTGTTGAGCGAAGCTCGCCGGCCGCGCGGAACCTCGGTCATCAAAAGAAAAAAAAAACATTCTAAACTCGTATTTATGTGACACATTTATCCTCTGTCAGATAGTAAATGTGTCACGGTGAACATAGTTATTTTAAAACAACTTAACCGCTGCAAGATTCCTTAGAAGATCAAACGATTGCCGATATTTTGGGTTGTAAATTTAAATATTTCACTGTAGGAAGGGTAGATAGACAGATTCAAGATTCACATTCTGTCCTAGTGCTAATTTAGGTCCACTCCCAATTCATTAACTACAGTTTCCTTAAAAAATTTGTAACTTTAGGTTCAATCTCAATTTTGTCCTAAATTTTTTTCATCTAAAAAAATCCTCAATTTTCACTTTAGTCCTAAATCTGCCAACGCATCCAAAAATTGCCATTTATTTCTTCAAAATTATCAACATTAGGTGGCTACTGTTGTTCCATGCAAAGGTGAAGGTGTTGATGACTGAACCTGAGGTTGATAATTTTAGAGAAACTAGCGGCTTTTTATGGAATTGTGGGTATATTTGGGACTACAACGAAATTTTGAAATTTTCCTTTCAGGCAAAAAAGAAATTCGGGACGAGATTGAGATTAAACCTAAAGTTTGGAATTTTTTTAAGAAATTAAACCTCCAGTCCTGTTAGTGAAAAATGTTCTCATGAATATTTTAGTGAAAATTGTTCCCGGGACTTTTTTTGTAAAATCAATCAATCTTGTAAGCCAATCACAAGATTGATGGGAACAAGCCATTTGACAGATGGATTGAATCTTCTTCTTGACAAATTAACGCTAAGTAGCATCTAATTCCAAGTCACATGCATAGTGTTATATATGGCAAGATCAAAAGATTGATGGGAGCAAGCCGTATCACAGATGGCATGAATCTTGTTCTTGACGACACTAAGTAGCATCTAATTCCCACTCACCTGCCTTGCGTTTTTTGGTGGTAAGGTTCATCCAACAATACATATGTATTAGAAAATATTAATTCCTTACTGGTAATTAGTTTTAAATGATAAGATATAATTACTTGAATTAGATTGATCTGACTAAGATTAACTGCCCTTATTAGTAAATGTTATGTATATCACTAAGTGATAGTTCATGGCTACCCGATGAAATCGTATTTCATTAATACAAAAAATTTTAATGCATGATTTATGATTCTTTATTTGCAGTTAGCTTAAGGTAAAAATTCTTACATTGATTCATTATTGGAATTTATTGTTATTTGACGATTATGATACTTTTTAATGTTATCCCTTTAGCAATTCCAGTTATCTGTTAAAACCAAAAATAATATGAACTACAATAATAAGATTAAGAAGTGTACCATGTGCTATTTACAATTATAAAGATTTTAGCATACGATAGAAAATTTGTTTTACATCTATTTATCCCTGACATTGAACTATTATGGAATTGTAGAGATTGAAATAATTGCAATCGGGAAAAGTTCGGGGGGAAAATTGTCTCCTATGGAAGTCATCGGGTTACTGTCTTATGTAGACAGAAACAGAACTATTTATATTAATATATCAATATCTACACAACAAGAAGGGGATCATATTCCATGTTTCCTTGCCGTGTCCACGTAAAAAAGGAATGTTCCTCTGTTCTTTCTCCATTTGATGTGCGACGAGGATAAATACAGGCGACGAGGATAAATGCAGATAGCACTCAAGTACCATTTTTTCATCGTTTCTTGTCTTGTCGCCTGCATTTCATTCAAGCTTGCAGCTGTCAAATTCGGTCCTTCGGTATCACCAAGACTTCTGGTAATTTCGCTCTCAAGTTATTTTCGCTATGCATGCATTGCTTTATTTTTTTTTATGTACGATGAGATTAGTGATTTATTTTCACCAGCGTTTTCATTGTCTTTCCAAGCATGAGACAAGTAAACAAAGGAAGCACCAAATATCTTAGACAAATCAATCGCAAACCTCAGTGGCCCGATGTGCATTTTTTATTTAGGCTTGTGTAGATGGTTAGAATTTTTATCTTCAACATGTCAAGTCGGTCACAAAAGTTGATAATTAGATTTGTTAGGCTTTTGATTTGCCAGTCTCAGGTGAGCATCAATACAAACTTGCTATACATGTCGTGAGAAGTCTCTGTGCTTGGATCTACTGAACTAATTATCTTTTGATCCACAGAGAGAAAACAAAGATGGTGGAAGCTGTCACCATCAGTATTGCTGGAAAGATTATTGCTTATTTGGTTCCTCAAGCACTAGAAAATGTTGGAAAGCTATGGGGTGTCAACCATGAACTCGAGGTGCTCAGGGACACTGTCTCCATGCTTCGGGCTGTACTGAGACATGCAGAAGAGCAATATTATAATCCCGAAATCCAAGATTGGCTTGAGAAATTGAAAGACGCTTTCTATGACGCGCAGGACGTGCTTGAAGAAATTAACATAGAAGCTATGCGACGAAAGCTAAGGGGCCACAGTCAAATGATCAAGGAGGTAAGGACATTTTTCTCAAGTTCAAATCAACTTGCTTTTAAACAGAAGATGAGTTACAAAGTAAGAGCAGTGAGGGAGAAAATAGAAGCCATTAACGCTGGTAGGAGATTTCACTTGGATGAGCGCCCCCTAGATTTACGAGCAGAGAGAGAGTGGGGGAAGAGAGAAGAGACACATTCGTTTATACGCGAGGGAGATATTACGGGGAGAGATGATGATAAGAAGACGGTCATGAAATTTTTACTGGATTCAAATGCGAAAGAGCACATTTCTGTCCTTCCAATAGTTGGTATTGGTGGGCTTGGAAAAACGGCTCTTGCTCAATGTGTATATAATGATGAGATGGTCACCAAATATTTTGACTTGAAAATGTGGGTTTGCGTCTCCAATGACTTTGACGTGAAAAAAATAGTGAAAAATATCATAGCATGTGCAAAGAAGAAAGAACCAACCGGGTTTGCTTTGGAACATTTGCAAAGTGAACTCAGGGGAGCAATTGATGGAAAAAGATATCTCTTAGTTTTAGATGATTTATGGGATGCGGACCGAGAAACATGGTTGAGCTTGAAAACTTTATTGGTGGGAGGTGCTAGAGGAAGCAAGATCCTTATAACCACACGCATTCCTTTGGTTGCGGAGATTATGGGCACTACTTTGCCTCATCTTCTCGAGGGCTTATCTGAAAGAGCATCTGTTGATTTGATAATGCAAATGGCTTGTCGTAAAGGAGAGGAAATACAAGATCCTGAAATGCTAGCTATCGCCAAAGAGATAGCTAGAAAGTGCTCTGGGGTTCCATTGGTTGTTCGAACTGTTGGGAGTTTACTATTCTTTAAGAAAACTAAAACCGAATGGCTACATTTCAAAGATTATGAGCTCACAGATGTGTCTCAGAGGGAAGACCACATAAAATATGTTCTTAGGCTAAGTTATGACCATCTTCCTTCACATTTGAAACAATGTTTCGCATTTTGTTCATTGTTTCCCAAAAATTATAAGATGAAGAAGCAAACTTTGGTCAATCTTTGGATGGCAGAAGGATTTATCCATCCATCAAATAGAAGTAAGCATTTAGAAGACATTGCTCATGGATATTTCATGGATTTACTTTGGAGTAACTTCTTCCAAGATTTTAAAAAAGATCCATACACGAACGAGGAAACTTGCAAGATGCATGACTTGATGCATGATCTAGCCTGCTTGGTTGCAGGGACCGAGTGTTGGGTGGCATGGGATGACACAAAATCCGTAGATGAAAGAACTCGCCGTATATCGGTGGGTGACCTTCCAATCTTACGCTTGAAAGCAAGTCCCTTGAGAACACTTCTTTCTGCTATGCCACAGCAAAGAAGTGAAGCAGATCTATGCCAACTCATGCAAAGTTTCAAAAGGTTGCACATCTTGGATCTGCATGACACATATGTCAAGAAGGTGCCAACATCCATTTGTAAGTTGAAGTATCTCACGTATCTCGATCTCTCTAGAAATTGGGAACTCAAAAGACTTCCTAACTCGATTACGAGATTGCATAGTTTGCAGACACTTAATCTCTACGGTTGTCGTTCCCTTGAAGAATTGCCGAGGGGTATAAAGAAGTTAGTCAGCCTTCAAAATCTAGACATAGGTAATTGTGGCGAACTTAGTTATGTGCCACGTGGACTAGGGCAATTGAGTTCTCTACATAGGCTGCCGTGCTTCATTTTGCCCCAGAAAAAAGCTCTTGCTAAGAATTATTGCGGACTTGGGGATCTAAATGGGCTTAATAACATCCGGGGAAGCCTTAGAATTGAAAATTTGGGATACGTATCAGACGCAGCAATAGAATCCAGGACTGCCAACTTGATAGGGAAGCATTTTCTGGAATCTTTGGAACTTCATTGGGGCTATCTCGATACTGATGATGCAGCAATTAGGGATAAAAATGAGGCTCTATTAGATGGACTGCAGCCGCACTCAAATTTGCAGAAGTTGACGATCATGAGATACGAAGGAGAGAGCTTTCCAAGGTGGATGCTGGATAGCCTTGTGTCTTCCTTGCCAAATTTAGTTGAGGTATGCTTGGAGCATTGCGGAAGGTGTAAACATCTCCCGCCACTGGGCCAACTACGTCACCTCAAGACTTTAAAGATTAATGATCTGCCTCAAGTGGAATACATCAAGTCCGACCATTCGTTCACTTTAACGCCCTCATTTCCTAGTCTATCGACGTTACGTATCGAGTACTGTGAAAAGTTGAAAGCCATGCCACCAACTCCACATCTTGAGGAGTTAAATCTGACCGAGTCCAACCTAGCGTTGATAAATCAGATGCTTGGCATCAATAAGTTGAAGAGGCTGGATATCTGGAGCATGGAGTTCCTAGAATGTTTGCCCGAGGAGTGTTTGAAATGTCTCACCTCACTTGAATCTCTTTGCATTAGCTTTTGTCGGCGGTTAACTTCCCTCTCCCTTGGTATGCGGCATCTATCGAACCTTGTGCATCTCTCTATCGGGGATTGTTCGGAGCTGGATTTATCCATAGACAAAAGCAGCAACATCTTGGATTTCCATGGACTTCAGAGTCTCCGGTCCGTGGTAATCTATAACCTTCCCAAACTAGCATCTCTCCCACGGTGGCTTCTACAGCTCAGCAATCTCGAGCATCTCAGAATTTCCGAGTGCGTAAATTTGAAGGAATTACCAGAGCAGATGGAGGCCCTTCAATCACTTCATCGGCTTGAAATCTTCGACTGCCCCTCGTTGACATCATTACCTGAAGGAATGCAAAGGCTTGCATCCCTTACTGACCTAAGGATCTTCCGTTGCCCGAAATTGGAGGAGAGGTGCAAAAAAGATGCAGGCGAGGACTGGCACAAGATCGCTCATATCCCGCACTTAACTCACGAGCTCGAGGAGTTAGTGGACTGATTTTAATATATTTGCAGGGTGTGGAAACATCAATTTATTCCCAAACGTGCAAGAAAAATGAACTTTTATCTCAATGTGTTCCCATGCAAATCAAAGGTATGAATGACGACAACAAAATATGTAGTGTTTTCTATTTTACGTGCTACATGCTACTGATCTATTGAGTCCTGAATAATCAGACGATCTCTAGACCTGTTGAGCACCCGTCCAAACTTCCCAAGTGGAGATACGATGGATCAAGTACTGGCCAAGCTCCAGGGGAAGATAGTGAAGTGAGTTGGCAATTTTCAAGGATCCCTTCTGAGGTGGCAATAACATCTTGGTAATCATCCATGAAATAAGTATTATGTTGTCTAAATTTTGTTCAACCATCTGATCATCTGAACAGGTTGATTAAACGAGCGAAAGGACGTTTCAATTAGTTTACGGAGAATTATAATTCGTGTGCAGGTTATTTACGATTCATACAAACCAGCTGGGGAGCTGATCCCAAGGAACAAACATGCCAGGGTTGCTGAAAGTTTCAGTAACCGAAAAGTAGATTCACAAACATGAGTTTTCTATCCATTTCGCACTATTTAGACATGGGATTGAGCAAGAATACACCCTACTGCAGACAAATGTTCAATGGCCATTGGGTTGGCCTGTTGGAGTATATCCAGATGCCCAGGTGAGAAATTGTTTCACAATGAATTTCCCTAACATATAGTTGGATTATAGGATTAAGTTGACGAGAAAGTTTGTATTGTGATACGAGGTTTTATGTCCATATAGGGGCCTTATTACCGTGGTGTTGGGGTTGATAAGTCATTCGGCCGAGACATATCCGATGCTCACTACAAGGCTTGCTTCATATCAACGTTAGTGGCACCAATGGAGGTAGCTGACTCCACTTTGTTGTTTATGTTGTACATACAGACATGTTCTACGGTATTCAAATTCTTGATTGTTTATGTTGCTTATATAACAGAGAATAACTCAGCAAGCTGGTGTTGTCCTCATGTTAGATCCGAAGCCAATAGAGGTAGCTGACTTCACCGTCACCATTCACGCAACATTTTATTCCAAAGTTGATAAACATATTCTCTTCCTTCTCTAGGTGATTGGAATGGTGCAAGATGTCACACTAACTACAGGTTCACACCATAGCAATAGTATGGACTTGGGTAAGTATTTTGTTCATTGAAGAAGGACTTTAAGAGTGTGTTCCCCATCTTTTCTGCGATACCAAAGGCATGAGAGAAGAGGAAGGCTTGGAAGTGATAAAGAAGGCAATTCTGAATCTCTCACGTCGCCACAAGGAGCACATTAGCGCCTATGGAGAAGGAATGGAGAGAAGGTTGACAGGAAAGCATGAAACAGCCAACATCGCACATTTTCTTGGGTAATACTTAGAAGAAGCATACCAGCTGCTAGTCAAATTCGCATATTACCCATTAAATTGAACTCGAATTTTGTTGTGATACTTGAATTACTTGAAATCCGTTATGCAGGGAGTTGCCAATCGTGGTTGCTCAATCTCTGTGGGCCATCACACTGAGAAGCAAGGAAAAGGTACTCTAACAATGACCGTACCACTTCTCTTTTGTGCTCTGTCTGAAAATCAATCGGAGACCCCTAACTTTTATGGACGATACAAGAAAAGCTACCATAAAAAGATAGTACATAGAAAGTACTTATTGTTTGTTTTTATCTCTGTTGATTCTATGATCGTTGCTTAGAAAGAAATTTTAACTGTTAAACTCATAAAGCATTCCCCCACTTTTGCTTCCTAAACAACTGTTTCTTCACATCTGGCCTTACTAATCGAATATTTACAGAACTCTATTGAAGTTAAGATTTGGACATCTCAGTTCTTTATGTGCCTCAAACAACGTTCTTGAATTCTTCATTATTTCTGAACATTAATAAAACATAGAAAGTTCACCTTCCTTGCTCAATCAATTGATGGCTTAAAATGATATGCAGGTTACTTGGAAGACATACGTCCTTCCTCAAACCTGGACCCATAAGTCATGACCTTGTTACTTGCTGAAACTACAATTTTATGGGAGCCCACCCTTGAGGCTGAAGCTCTTGCTGCGCAGAAGCTAGCAATGAAGGTCTAAAATTCGAGCTGCTGGTTAAGAAAGGCCAAATGCATTAAACAAATCGGCGAGGACCTACAAGCTAAGAGACTGTGAACCCCTTTTCCCTTCAGATTTAGGTCATTGAGAGAAGATCCTAATGTAAATAAAGCTTCCCAGAGGGAGAGAAAATTAGGTATCCAAGCTCGGATCTAATCTCCACTACATTAGTTTCATCCCGCATTCACAAGTAGTCCCAATGTTTTGGCCATTTGAGTTCACCATTACCCTTTAGCGTCGTGGATATCTTCCTGTGTTCAAATTGTCAGTTACTTCGACATTTCAGCGCAATTCATCCAAATATGTCCTCATATGTTGAACAAATTCAATTTGGCATGTTCGATTTTGTTTTGAATAAAACATGATAAGCACCAGTTAGTTTCATCTCTCTTCCAATGTCTTATTGAGAGAACTTTGGGAAGTATAACCAAAGCGTCATCCTTGGGATTGTACGCTCGTCTGACACTCTCATGGTCACTCTGGACCAGTACTTGTATTATGTACTTATCCCAAGATAAGAGTAAAGTGAAAAAGTGAATTGTGATATTTTCTGTATATTTCTGTGTTTTGATTATGGCAACAACAACAACAACAAAAAAGATTATGGCAACAAAATCATGATCCCAACTTGTATGGTATTAGAGCAGGTATTCCCGAGTTTCAATATTTCAAGTCTCTATTTGCAGTTGCAATTACATATTTTCAAGGTTTAATTTTAGGTCAAAGTCCGATCTACACCTAAGGATTAGTATTATAATATTTAAATATAAAATCATGTGTTCCTCCCATAACTTAAGTTTAGAACTGTAGCGGTAGTGGTCCCATAAAATTTTGCCTAGTGGTTGTTGGATATTTCAATATGTTTTAAAATATTAAAAGCTATTATTGTTGTAACAGCTTTTTACCGTCATCAATTCGTAACGTTTTCTATCCTCCACTAATATATAACGGTTCTATAATGGTTTTGCAACGGTCAAATAACGGCTGTCTTAACGACGAGCTTAGGCTAACGAGCTCAGAAGGAGAGCCTTAGAAGCTGACGAGCTCAGAAGCAACGGTCTTGTAACAGTTTTGTTAAAAGCTCATTCTTAACAGCTTCGTAACGTGCAATTTATTTCTTCATAAATCTTCCATTATTCTACAATGGCTTTCTAACAGTTTTCCAATGGCTCTATTTTGTCTTGAATATAAATTGAACTTTAAGAGACAATCTTTAGACAGAATTACTAAAAGGATTTCCTTTCATTCTGTTATTCTTCCTTGCTATTTTATACACATAACGTTGTTCATGTTCCTTCTAATATTCAGTGCGGAATATAGAAGAATGTCTGTTGTATCTTGGGAGGATAGCCGCTAGAAATCTTACGCACCAAGTTTCGTACTTCGAGGGGCGAAATTATCCTTAAAGATAGTGCTTGCACACCTCAGACAATTGTTCTTATTTTTCTTGTCTTTTCCAACATATTTCCTACATTTGTTATTTCTCGTTTTATCTAATATTTTTCCAACAATCTTAAGGATAAATGCCTTATGAATTCTCAACTTGGAACTACGGCTGCTACCACCGTTGTTGGAATTGAACGAGGAATCGAAAATGGTGAAGGACAAGTATCGCAGATTCGTGGGCGGTTGTCGTGGGACATTACCAAGCATCAATTCTCGACCACGAAAGAGCATTTGGTCATTTCGATAAGGTTATTGAGTGTAAGGTAAAATCGTTCCTTAAGGCTTTGATACCTATGTATGTTTTTCCGAGATCTACTTCGATTTCAGTGATGGTGTTTTTGATAACGTGTGGAGTTTTGGGTTATAAGGGATATACTTGTGGTCACCCTCTTGCATTGTGTTGTGGGTGCTTTGAATTGCCATTGTGCAACCCGGGTCACTGGGTTGTCTTGCTATCAAGCAATGTCACGAGAGAGTGTCACAGTAACATTGAGGAAACCGCAACATTTGTGTCTCTGGTGAAAAATCACATGACCCTAGTTTGAAGGAAAAAGGGCTGTTGCTTCTGCTTTCAAAAGACTATTGAAGGAACTCTAATGTGTAGTTGATCCATTTGTGGATGTTCATTGCCAACATAAAAGATAATACCATAAGAGTTATAATCTGTTTCTTGGCTGAATAGCACATGATTTCAACGATGCAAACTAATTTCCCACCTTTCAAGAGACACGTAGAAATCGAAAAGGTCGCTCTCATCAAATGGTAAGCTCGTCGTGATTGTTGATATCAATCGACTTGTACCAAGTATACACATTTCCTCTTTCTTATAACGAGCTTGAAGTAAACCATTTTTCAGTCACCATGAAGTGTTGTCTTCTTTGAAGAGAAAGATAGCAAGAAAGTTAGTATATTAGGATATTCATCATATATAATTTGTTGATATAGAATTGCTTGTTTGGGGAAGTTCAAGTATTGTTCTTGAGAAAATTGTGTGGACGTGGTGTTACGTCGGTAGATTGATTATTAAAAATGCTTGTTTGGGTTGTCCGAGTTTTTGCATGGTAAAATAATTCTTAAACTCTTTTACATTACCAGTAGATTGATACACATCCTGTGGTTGATTAATGACTACCATATTTTTTTTTCCATTAAAGTGCATGAGAAACATTGGATCAGGAAAGGTGAAGCAATAAGCAAATGAAAAGTTAATTAGGATTCTACTTTCTTGTCGTGGTAGAATTTTTAGTGATCTTTCCTTCGTTATAAAATGAGTTATAATAATTTCCAATTTTATTTGTAAATCACTATTTGGTGATTCCGTATTAAGTAGAAGGAATCATGAGCACGTGATACTTAGTGGGGAATGAAGATTTCTTTTATTGGGGTTTGTGTGCTTCACCTCTCTTATGGAGAGCATTCATGTGCCGATGGATCTCTGTCTTATTAATGGTCTTATAGTACTCCTATATGAAGTGGCAAGATATGCTTCTCCTTATTTTCTTCGCTAGTTGCTAATTTCTTGTGATAGCAGCTTGTTGCGCTGAATATTATGCTATTTTGTTACTTTGATAACTTCAAAATTTCCTAAAATAGTGGCCTAATGCATAGTCAAGGATATTATGCGGAGAGGTTACTCGTATTTATATTGTGGATTTCCGCTATATTAGAAGGATACCATGACGCTACCTAGATCTCAATTCAGACAAGACAAAATCCACTATTGGACATGAGTTCACCTTTGTGGAGGTGTCGAAACTTGGAAATTAGACAAAAATTTTGTGGGAGAAATGACGATCCTGCTAAACCAAAAGTCAATTTGGTTGGACAGATGATTTTGATGACGTAATTATTATGGCCATTTCCCATGCCAATATTATGGCAATGTGAATAAGTGGTAGACTCAGGTGCAATCAAGCATATATGTAAAAACATAATGCTTTATCCTCTTAAGCTCTAGTAGGGGAAGGAAGATAAAAATATATTTATCTTGGTGATTCGAGAACTACTCAAATTCTTGGGAAACGGAATGAAACCGACACTTTACGTGTCTATGCATTGCAAAGAATGAAACTTTCAATGGTAGAAAGAGACACGTCCGTTTGAGACTTGATATGACAAAGCAATTTCTTAAAAATGGAATTATGTCCATTAATTATATGAAGTCAGAAATGGATTTGGTTAATCCTCTGACTATACATCGAGGGGAATGAGACAAGCCAGTTGAAGAAAATCAATAGTGGTGGTAACCCAACCTATGTGATTAGCGATCTCATGAATTAGGTTCATATGGGTAATAACAAGTCACGAGTTGATATAGTGATGCACTATAAAAATTTTATGTCCTTCCTAAGGTGAGTATAGTGCAAGTCTGCAAGGAAAAAGAGGTTGAGGCAGGCTCTTAATAAATTCCATAGCCATTGCTGGTAGTGTATTAAGCTGTAGCATACACTTGATGGAATCACCTATATAAGTGTGGAGTGAGGATGCTCCTATGAGATTTTTGGCGAAAATTTCTAGAGCACTTATGAATAAACTAAGCACACGCATGGCCTATTAGCGCAAAACCGCGTCGAACAACAAACCTTGTAGGAGTGTAATGTGATTGGTGAAAATTATAATTCACAAAAAGGAATTCTTGGTTCATAGAAGTTTTAAACTTCATAAATGATTTCGTGAGTTATATTTCATTCTTTCTAGGGCTGGTTCATAGCCTAACAAGCACCAGTTCCAATGCATTACGTTTCAATAACCCAGCATTGTTTTATTCTATTTTTTCTTTTCAAAACATATTGAAATATCCACATATTTCAATATGTTTTGAAATATTAAAAGCTATTATTGTTGTAACGACTTTTTACTGTCATTAATTCGTAATGTTTTCTGTCCTCCATTAATATATAACGATTCTATAATGGTTTTGCAACGGTCATATAACAGTTGTCTTAATGACGAGCTTAGAAGCTGACGAGTTCAGAAGAGCCTTAGAAGCTGACGAGTTCAGAAGGGGAGACTCAGAAGCAACGGTCTTGTAACGGTTCTATTAAAAGCTCATTTTTAACAGCTTTGTAACGTGCGATTTATTTTTTCATAAATCGTCCATTATTCTACAACGTCTTTCTAACAGTTTTCCAACGGCTCTATTTCGTCTTGAATATAAATTGAACTTTAAGAAACAATCTTTAGACGGAATTACTAAGAGGATTTCCTTTCATTTGTTATTCTTCCTTGCTGGGTTATACACGTAACGATGTTCATGTTCTTTCTAATATTCAGTGCGGAATATAGAAGAAGGTCTGTTGTATCTTGGGAGGATAGCCGCTAGAAGCATTATGCACCGAGTTTCGTACTCCGAGGGGTGAAATTATCCTTAAGGACAGTGCTTGCACGCCTCAAACAATTTTTTTTTTTTTCTCGTCTTTTCCAACATATTTCCTACGGTTGTTATTTCTCGTGTTATTTAATATTTTTCCAATAGTGGTGTACGAGGAGATGGTCCAATTCATGCAAAACCTGACCGTTAGTTCAACGTCGGCTGCTGAACTCACCGTCAAGGAGCAGAACCTCCTCTCTGTTGCCTGCCGGAAGTCGTTGTCCGCTGAGTTGCACGGTCGCTACTGGTGTCCGGTTCGGTTAGGCTCTGCTTCTGCTGCTCTCGTCTCCTCGAAGGAAAACAAAAGAAAACACGTGGAGCTCTGGAAGTGTTGGATCTGAACCAGCCAGTTAGTTTGGAACTAGACAGGGTCAAACCTATGAAATTTTTTACTTTGTTTTTCTGTTTAATCTTATCTTATCGCAGACACATCTTTACATTTTATGACTTGAAACATATGAAATTTTTACAACGCGAACAAATATTTATACGTAATTCTCGTATAATTTTTTCAAAGTTTCTTCTCCTTTGAATAACATTTTAAATTTTAGCAGGAAAGTAAACAAATATATTTTTTCTTTTTTTTGGTCGAAAAAAAATATTTTTTCTTTAAAAAGTACAAACAAATAGGTATCGAGGAAACTTAATTAACTCCAATCATCATGATTACTGTGACGTCCCGAAATTTCAAGGCCTATTAAATGAATAATATTGGACTGTTGGAATTTAGTGACATTTATCGGACGCGGAATCATTCAAGCTGGATGACGTTGATCGACGATTGAAGCGTAGTTAATTGTAGTTCGATTAGTTTAGTCGCGCCATAGATAATTCTCGCCGAATTCCTTCGCGCCTGAGCCTAACCCTGAACCAAATATCCTGAACCAGTCCTGAATTGTCAGATTACTGAAATACCCTCAGATATTATTCATATACGCCAGAAACAATTAATACTGATTGACCGTGGGACCCACCTCATTTATGGCTAGTTAAATCTTGCTTTTTGACCCTTGGAAATTACCAAATTGCCCTTTGACCTTGGAAATGACCAAAATGCCCCTCAAGAGCATTTTCTCTCTCTTCCCTTTTCTCTCTCCTCTCTCTCTCTCTTCCCTCTTGGAAACTCACGGCAGCCCCCTTCCCTTGCATCTCACGCTCACCTCCATCTTCATCATCTTCACTTCATCGTCACCTTCACCATCACCATCTTCTTCATCTTCACCATCACCATCTTCTTCATCTTCTTCACCATCTTCACCTTCAAGCTTCCAAGTCTTCGCCGCCGGACCGCCAATCATCATACGCCGCCGTGGGTTGTCGCCGCCGCTCGTTGTTCACCACCTCACCAAACCACCATCCCCCACCGTGAGCCGAGCCAACCGCCGCCCGAATAGCCGTCCGCGAGCCCAAACCCTAGAGCCACGTTTCCCCCTTTTTCAGCGCACGCCCGACTTGGAATCGCTCGTTTGAGCTCGTTCGGAGGGCGAATCGAGCTCCGTTTTTGCCTACGCGACCGTAAGACATTGGGCTACGTAGATATGAGGACGGATCGTCCATGAATTTGCTGGATTTTCGTGGGTTGAATTGAACAGAGGCTGGTCGTTGGGGAAAAGGCGCGTTTTGCTTCGATTCAAGCTCCGCCGTCGTCGTATTCGAGTCCGGAGCGTCGAGAGGAGTTCGTAGGACCGTTCGCTGGAATTTTCCGCCGGACCGCCGCCGGTCGCCGAAAACCGCCAGTCGCCGCCGACCGTCGCCGCCAGTTGTCGAGTGAGTTAACCCATAATCCCTGATTAAGTTGTTAATTGCACTTAGGTTTAGTTTAATTAAGTAACGATAAATAGATTAGTTAGTTACCGTAGTAACTGAATAGTTACTGTAGTTTAATTAGTTACCATAGTTAGACTATTTAGTTACTGTGGTTAGTTGGAATTACCGTGGTTAGGTGGAATAGTTACCATGGGTAATTGCCTGCTTTGTGGTAATTAATTAGATTGGATTTATAACTGCTGTGGAGATAAATAGTCCGGATTCGGATATTTATCGGTGGATGAATAGTGAATGTATGATTACTGATTGATTGACTGTTTGATGGCTTGAGTGTGGATTGCGCATTTTTGCTGAATGATCCCACTTGTTTTAAATGCCATGTTTAAATAAATTTTTAAACGTCCGTGTGACCAATTGTGGTTTTGAGTACGAAAATGGCCGAGGGCCAGGTTGAACATGAAAATGGCCGTGAGCCGAGTTTTGAGCATGATTGAGTTTGCATTGGGTAAATGCGAAGATATGAATTGGCCTGGTTGCTTGTGTTGTTGTGTGGTCACACGATGGATAAACGCCACCCTAAAGTAACTAGGGACGTAGACGGTACCCGGGGTAACTCTGATCCGTGGCCTGATAAGTTCGTGCCGGCGGGAGTTCGGAATCCCACGACTTATCAGAAGCCTGGTAATTCGTACCGACGGGAGTTCGGAATACTACGATTGTTTCAGAAGCCGGTTGCAGCTAGTGATGGGCCGAAGTCCATATTGGAATCCTAATATGCTTGCCTTAGGGGTCTTGAGGGGCTATTAGTTGCCGTCGCCGTGAACGTTGTGGGACGACGCCCGGTACAACCGGAAGAGTACTAGCAGTGAGGCTGTACTGTGGCGAGAGTGGGGCGACTCTTGCAGTAATAACTGGAACACGCATGTTGCATAGTGCCTGAGTGCTTAAATGCCTGAGTGACTGATGTGTGTTGTGGTTGTATACTTTGACTTATTGTGTTTGAATGCCATGAGATATTTATTATGTGGCTGAAGGCAAGGTGAGTTGCATGTGGTTGTTTATTGGCCGTTGGGCCGTGTTGTTGCTTGGTATTGTAAGTTAGGCTGCTTGAGTGAATCAACGTCCTAATCGGACTTACGCGTTGACTCATTGAGATGTATATCTCATTCGCTGTGGCTGATCGCCTTTCAGGTTCTCGTAATGGCGTGCCGGTAGCCCGGGGTGCGAGTTGAGCTGCGGAGGAGCTTTTGGAAATTTATCGTGCATGATAGTTAGTAGTGGTGGTAGTAGACCCTTAGCCCTGCCTTGTATTTTTTTGTGAGGCATAGGAAACGACCCTGGAGATGGGTTTGTAGATTTATACATTTCTCTGTTGGGCTAAATGAAGATAAATAAAATGATGGTGGCGTTGTTGTATCTCATGCTCATCTATCCCTGTGTTTGATTATTTGTCTGGTGTTTTATATCGCTTCCGCATGCGTATAATTGAAAGATAACAAGAAATGGGTCGATGATGTGCCTGGGATATCATCCTTTGACTTGACGAATGGAAAGGTTATCGCGTGCCTGAGGATTGGGGCGTGACAATTACTTTCTTTCTTTCTATTTTATTAAATGTCATTTATGAAGCCAGACTGTGTGTGTATAAATATCAATAATAACAAAGTGCAGTAAAATGGAGCTTAATGGTTTACCCGCATCATCACAAAGCTCTATTCCCTCCACTTCCCTTAACCTTAATTAGACATACGAATTTATAATAAAGTAGGAAAAACTTAATCATCTAATTAATCTAATATGATTTGTTATAGCGATATATCAACATTAAGGGTGTGCATGGTAACACTTATGGAAGTGGATTTCTGCTCCAGAAGTGCTTCTGAAGCAGAAATCCGTTTGGTAATGTAACTTCTGAAGTAGGAATCCGTTTGGTAAAATTTTTTACTTCTGCAAGAAATTTCTACTTCTCAAGTAAATTTTCACTTCTGAAGTTTTTTTACCCCCAATTTGAGAAGTTAAAAAAAAATTACTTCTCAACTTAAGAAGTACTTCTCGCATCACCCTCTTTTCATTACGCCTTCACCCTCTTTTCGACCACATCAGCCTTCGCCGACCTCCGCCCGCGACCATCACCACCCACCGCCGTCGCCGACCACCGTCGGCCGCCGCCCATCCCCGACCTCCACTAGTTGCCGCCCGCAACCGCCGCCGACCATCGCCCACCATAGACTTCCGCCAGTCGCCGCCCGCGACTGCCGCCCACCACCACTCGCCGATCGCCCCCCGCCTCCAACCACCGCCCACAGCCAATCTCCGTTGGCCGCCGTTCATCGCCACCCGCGACTACCGCCACCCACCGCCAATCGCCGACCACCGCTATTGCCGACTACCGTCGACCTCCGCGACCACAATCGCCGCCCCCCGTTGACCACCGCGCTGCCTGCCGCCACAGTCTACCACCGACCTCCGCAATCTACCGCCGACCTCCGCCGCCGAGTCGCCGTCTCCGGTAGCCGGAGTAAAAAATAAATAATAATTTTTTATTTTTAAAAGTAAATAATATTTTTTATTTTTTATTTTTTATTTTTTATTTTTTAAAAGTAAATAATATTTTTAATAGTAAATAATATTTTTTAAAGAAATTTAAAAAGTTTAAAAATGAAGTAGAAATTTTTCGGCCGCCGACAATAATTTTTCATAGAAGATTTTGTGTTAATAATGTTTAGAAGTAGAAATTTTCAACTGTTACCAAACGAATTTCTCTGATTAGAAATCAACTTATGCTTCTGAATAGAAATAGAAAAATTAACTTCTAGCCAGAAGTTGATTTTTAAAGCAGAAGTGTTGCCATGCGCGCCCTAAGTTGCCTTAATTATTAAATTGGACGTGATATCTTACATATCCGGGGATTGTGAGAGCTGAAGTTAGGAGCAAAGACCAAAACTAAATTGGGACGGAAGTTATATAACTCCTAATAATAAGTTAAACATGTAAATGGTACGCATGCAGAACCCCGGATTGCTTTTTACTTTCAACTTTCATACACACAGTGAACCGGCCAAATTATATATAAGATTTGCACCATTCACCAACAAGATTAAAGACATCCGATCTAGATGTGGGCCTTGGTTGTGACATTTTGTTAAGGAAAATGATTCGTATGTAAAATATTACATTCAATTTGATATGTAAGGCAAGTTGATGTTATGTTGTGCTAACATGTAAAATATTAAATGAGATGAGTAGAATTTGCCAAAAAAAAAAAGAGATGATTAGGGTTTTTTCTACTTTATTGTAGAGGAATATATAAGTGTGTGACCCACCCGTAGGTGGCGCAGTTGGTTGAGAACAACTCCTTCCATCGCTGGAGGTCGAGAGTTCAAAACCCTGCGTCGTCAGCGATTTAAGTGGGGGGCCCTGGCGGTGGGTTGCTGGGCTAGTCTTCCCCCGGGTTTAGTACCGATTAGCCTATCGGGCGAAAGGGAGTTTCCCGGGTCACCAAAAAAAAAAAAAAAAAAAATATAAGTGTGTGTATATGGGCGTTGATGACGTGGGAGCTTTCGCAATTTGTGTTTGTCATTTAAATATTTTGTATTATCTATCATTATGCACACTTGTATTATCTTAAGAGGTTTCTGTAAATAATTGAGGTGGCGTGCCTATTTTAAGTTTTATGTAAGTAAGATCATTGCCTTGGTGGCCATTAATCAGGGATGGCCATTAATCATGGACAATTAATAAATTAGTGTTTAATTGTTCATAAATATATTTATACAAAATGTCAATTCTAATATAATGTAATACAAATAATATTGGGTTTGACAATTGACGCGATATCCTAAATGACTTTTTTTTGGTCGAAATATCCTAAATGACTTCAATTGGTTAAACTATTGAATGATTAGCTTTTCACTTCATGAGAGTCTATTTTTGGATAACATATTGTTGGAGTTGGCGAATACTTCGGGGACCCTCGGTTACGCCCACGTGAGCTTAGGGAAACTGAAGTGTTATCCGACGACATGTGACCCCTGCGCGCGGAATGCGGGGGTTCTGGGGCAGCGCCCCCGACACGGGTGCCCCGCTGCCCGATCAGCGGGCGGGGGTTCGGGGGCAGCGCCTCTCGACGGGGGTTCCGCTGCCCGGTTAGCGGACGGCTGTCCCGCTTGCCGGTGAGCGGACGGGGATTCGGGGGCAGCGCCCCCAAAACCTCAACGGATTTGGGTTTTTATTTAAGCTGGTCCATATGGTGTGGGATTAAGAGGTTTCGTATAGGTTTAGGTTTTGGGAAGTTTGGGGCATATATATTTTGCTCGTTTTTCTGATCATTGTAACGAGTTGAGTGGCTGTAAACTGAAAATATAGTAAAATCTCTTTGCAGGACGTAGCCCTATTCTGGGGTGAACCTGGGTAATCTCGTGCGTCGTCCAATTTTCTTTGATTTCTATGTGATCATTCTGATTTGGTGTGCGATAAATCCTTTCACATATCTCCTCATCTAGAAGAACGACGACCCACCTCCTCATCTAGAAGAACCATATCAATATTATTATTATTTTTGGTCAGACATATCAATATTATTGAGTTGCCTATTTCTTTTAGTGTTAATATCATTCCATAGTGTCGAAACTCGTAATCTAATTTTTTGTTTTCAAATTTCAAGTAAAGGAACCCCTACATAATAAAAGTTCAAACAAAATTTGAATTTGACTATCACCCTTTGTCAGAAGCGAGATTCGTGGTTCGTAAAATAGATGCTCTTTAGACACATGATTTCATAACACAAAAAATCACACACACACACACATATATATATATATATATAACATACGGGCGATAGGAATTATACATAAGATAAAATCTGCATATACATAAAAAAATTATTTTTAAACATTTAATACCAAAATCTGCGCAACAATCCCGAAATATTAATTCTTATCATTAATTATCTGCCCCTAATTAAACATTGAAGCAATTGTGAAGTCTGGATTGTAATGTCACCGGTCGCTATTGCTTGAGAAATTCCATGTTCCTGGATATATATTTTGCTTAACACGAGAGCAAGAGATGAGAATCTCTTGTTAGCTTGCCCAGCTTTGGCTTTATGCAACACATTTTCCAGACATAAATTAGATTCTCATCTCTTGCTCTCGTATTAAGCAAAGTATATATGCATGACATAAGGAATTTCTTAGATTAGAGAGAATATCAAGCAATAGCTACTGGCGACATTACTATCCGGACTTGACATTTAGTTTAATGTTTAATTAGGGGCAGATAATCAATGATAAAGTCTTGTTTTCCATGATTGCACATATTTTGGTATTAAATGGTTGAAAAATAATCGTTTACATATGCACAGATTTAAATTTTCATAAAATTCCTTCATCGATATATAGAATTTTCTCTATTGTCAAATCATTCATGTGAAGAGCGCCTATTTTACAAGTCATGAACCTTCAAATCAAATTTTGTTTGAACTTTTAATATGTAGGGGCTTCTTTACTTTAAGTTTGAAAAAAAAAATTAAATACAAGTTTTGACATTATGGAATGATATTAACACTCAAAGAAGTAGGCAAGTGAGTAGTATCGATACGGTTCACCTTGATGAGAAGGTGAGTCGTCATTTATTGTTAATTTTCAGTTATTTTTCTTGTCAATTGATTTTTTTTGGGCGGTATGTTCTTGTTTAGAACGAATACCAAGGGCAACATTGCACAAGGCTTTTGAGATTTGCTAAAGGAGGGCAATATATATATATTGCAAAGAATCATTCAATGGTTAAGAACAAGGATATTAATCTCGTGTTGTTAGTGACAACAAACACATGATTCAAGCTTTATGCTACTAAGATTGTGAAAGAAGTTGGAGAAGATGACATCGCAATGCCTTACATAGATTCTTAAATAATGTATAGAAGTTTCTATTATTCCACGCAGCCTTTATGGTTTCAAAGATGAGACAATGAATGAAACCTCCATGGTAGTGCTAAAGATACCATTGAATCATAAGGAAGTAATCAACTATTTGGTTTGATAATGTCCGATTATTACCAAAAAGAAAATAATTTAAGTAAAATCTTCAAGTACAATGAAAAGTTTCACTGATCTTAAATCAAGATAGTTTAATGAAAATGTAAATTCAATTAGAGAGAAGTATAATCAATTGAAATCAAAGTAAAATCCTGGCATAACTTGTAGTTACGCAATTAATATACAAGAGAAAAAAGTGCATTTACTGACATAGAACCGCCATACTCAAAATTCATGACGTCAACAACCAAGAGTGTACTAGAATTCTTACACAATCATCTCCAGAAAGTTAAGCAAGACTCCAATAGTCGACAGAAAAAATCTTGATGACTAGAATGCTAGCCACATCAACTAAAACAAATTGTTAGTTGAGATGCATATTTAACATTATGTTCGAAATTATAGTCATATAACTGTTTTAACCCTTTTAAAGGGAACTTGAGCGTTGCGAGATTCTTTGAAAGATCAATTACTTGTCGATGTTTTGGAGTGTAACTCGAACACTTCACTTTTAACGCTAAACCTGCTCCTTCTAAAATATAAATTTTTGGATACGAAAGAACCATTCCGTCAACCAAAAGAAAGTAATTAGAGTGCCCCTTTTGCAAGAATGAAATTCCGAGAAATCCCTTTCTTGTGTTAACGGTAACTGAGGAGGCAAAGAAAGGGATCAATTCCCAAGTTTCCTTGTTGCGTCGACATAACAAAGGAATGTTCCTCTTTTCTTCCTCTATATAATGTGCGACAAAGATAAATGCACGCATCACTCAAGAACCATTTCTTCATTGTTTCTTATCTTGTCTTGTTGCCGATAACTCATTCAAGCTCACCGTTGCCGAATTCGATCCCACGGTATCCTCCGTACTCCTGGTAAATTCGCTCTCAAGTTATTTTCGCCATGCCTGCATCGATTTATTGTTTCAAGAACTATAAGATCGATGATTTGTTTTCGCCAGCATTTTTATTGCCTTTGCAAGCATGTTAGCTGGGTAAACACTAAATGCACATAAAATCTTAGACAAACCAATCACGGACCTCGGACTCGAACTCGATGGGGTCCCATATGCATATGGATTTAGGACTCATCCTGTCATGTGCGTGGATGATGAGAACTCCAATCTTCAATAACTCAAGTTTGTCCACCTCCTGTGGTGGATTTCAAGCTCTATGCTTTCACAAGCATCGGCAAAACAGCTAGAGGCTTGTTTTTCTTTTTGTCTCTATCTGATCTCATTGCAGATTCCTATCTTAATGAATTACATTATGAAAGTATACAAAAATTATACATAATAGAAAATTTCTAAAGATAATTTTTCTAGACAATATATCAACATCAGCTTGCCTTATTTATAAAATTGGATGCAATCTTTTACATTTCCGGTAAATTTTGTAAGAGCTGAGTTAGGAGACAGGACCACAACTAAAAATTGAGAAGAAAGTGTCTTTTTTATTTTTTTTCCAAATTTCAAATACAATGTGAAACTTACAGAAAAACCTGCATGAAAGGTTTTGCAACTAGTGTTGTCATTTAGATATTCGTCACTACCTATTAATATTATACACCTATATTATCTTTTTAGGCAATAATTGAGGTAGGGTGCCATATTAAGTTTTATGTAATAAATGAGCTGATTCGCCATTAAGGAGGGAAAATTAACAAATTTATCTATGATTGTTAATATAGAGTATATGAAATGTCCATTCTAATCTAATCTCGTATAATATAAATAATATCAGGCTTGATAACTGATGCGGTGTACTAAATGTCTGTAATTGATCAAACGCATTTGAATGATTGGTTTTTCACCTCATGAAAGTCCATTTTGAGGATGATATATCTCATTAGGTGGATTTTGTACTATAATTGAGGTTAGATACTCATAACGAGGGTTTTGTACAATGACATGTTGCACTGGTAATGAGATACAATTAATGAATTAATATTTTAATTTCAATTATATACATGTTGAGGAGGTTTGCTCCGGATATCCCCTAGCTTTGTGGAAGGGTTAGCTTCATGTAGAAGTAACATTGTAGTCAGGATGAAATAGAGAGGGTGTGAGAGGAGGAGCGGGCAATTCTAGTGGGCTCGAATGCCAAGTAGCAGGTGAGGTATGTCAAGTCACTTGTTGAAGAGTTTTTTTTAGTAGTTCCCTGTCAAGGTCAATCGCAATGGGGAAGTCTAGATGTTTAGAAGTCAAAAAAGGTCCCCTTTAATGAGTGAGTTGATGGCGTATTTATTGTGAGACGCTCAATCCTAACTAAATATCATCTTTGCTCCATGCATTGTGCCGGAGGAGTTTTTGTAATTATGAGATAAATTACGGAGTAGAGGTGATCAATGGACATCCTCGGGTTTGACCTAACATTTACGTTGGACCTTATTTGTTGCCCAGATCAAGTTAATTAATTTGAGCTTTCTTGTAATCCTATGATCTTCTTTAAAGGTAACAAGGCTTCTTATCTTTAAATAATAAATCACTTATCTTATCTTTAATTTTTTTTTTCAAAAACTCTACTTGAACTTTGCTTGGAATGGGGTTATCAACTTTATTTGAAATAGATGGAACTCTGTGCTTGTTGATGGTCAATCCCCTTCTGCTAATCGAGTGATTATTTATATATCAGCTAATTCAACTTGATCTTTTACTTGTTTTGATATGGCTCAAATTGGCATTAACATTTCGAAATTTTTTTTTAAAAAAATCCTTTTACATCACTCAAGATCACTCTTCTTGGGAGAAAGCAAAGAATGCTTGGGGAAACTGTCAGCGTCACTTATTTGGATTTTAGAGACATGACTTTATATGGTGTAAACATGGCCGTCAAGATTTACATATTTAGGCTATTAGCCTTCTCCAAAATGAGCACATAAAAACATGTAACATGTCCCAACTTCCTATTCTAAATATAATTCAAAAGAGAAGATTGGCCAACTTCAAGAGCTGTTTTACCCTTGCACATATTAAAGTTTAAAAACGTCCTCATCAGATTGCTTTTATGAGCCCACCTCACATTGGTACTTCAATACTAACATATAATTTCTTTTTTGCACATAAAAGGTTTCACACTACTTCATTCACATGGTACTTCATAATCTTTTTTTTTCTCTCTCTCTTTTTTATTCTGGCAAAAGCATTGATTCATGAACATAAATTCTTTTACCATGTGAAGTTAGATACTAAAGTTGCCGCGACAGCTGTAATAATAGTCTATCTTCTCAAGGTACAAATCCCATTAATACTCTGATGTCACTACTAATCAGATGGGTATGCATGTGAATGTGCATCGTTTTTTAAGGAAATGATGTGAACGTGCATCGTTTTCAAAGGAAAGCCTGTGACGTATTACGAAAAAAAAAAAGCAGGGCTTATTTGTTTTCACAATGATACTTCATAAGCTTTTTCTATTTTTAATTTGGGGAAAATCAGAGATTCACGAGCATAATATTTTTTGCCGTGTGAAGTTAGATGCTGAAGTTGCCCAGGCAGCTATAATACTTTTCTATCTTCTCAAGGACATGCATCGATTTAAGCATGTGATGAAACTATGAAAATGGGCACAATTAGAAAATAATGGGAGTACTAAATTTATGAAAAAGGAATGACATCCATAAAATGTCTACATATAGGATTTCACGTTGCATAAATGTGCAAGTTTTGGTATTGCCTAACATGGGAAGAGATCTTTAAAGCAATTTATTTAGAGAATAGTAAAAATAATGAAATAATGAAAATTAAAGAACAACTTCGTTTTTTTTTTTTTTTTTTGGTCTGGGAAAATTAAAGAACAACTTCAGTCGGTCAAAGAAGTTGAAAAGTAGATTTTTCAGGATATTGATTTGCCAGTCTTACGTGAGAGTCAACATAAACTTCTTAAATACGTTCTGAGAAGCCCATGGCATTGCAAAGATTGTACTAATATCTTCTGATCCACAGAGAGGCAAAGAAAGAGACATACAGAGAACAAAAATGGCAGAAGCTGTCATTCTTAGCATTGCCGAAAAGATTGTTACTAATCTGGTTCCTCCTGCAATAGAACAAGTTGGAAAATTATGGGGCATCAAGCATGAACTCGAGGCGCTCAGGAACACTGTCTCCACGCTTCAGGCTGTACTGGAAGATGCAGAGGAGCAATACTACCAGAGTCGCCAAATCCAAGATTGTCTTGAGAAAATGAAAGACGTTTTCTATGACGCGGAGGAAGTGCTTGAAGAATTCAGTATAGAAGCAACACGACGAGAACTGAGGGGTCACAATGAAATGATGAAGGAGGTAAGGACATTTTTCTCAAGTTCAAATCAGCTTGCTTTTTTACTGAAAATGAGTTACAAAGTAAAAGCATTGAGGGGGAAAATAGAAGCCATTAAGGCTGATATGCAACTCCACTTGAATATCCCCAAGAAAGAGCGGAGGAAGAGAGAAGAGACGTATGGGTTTATACCTAAGGGAGATGTTATAGGGAGAGAGGATGATATGAAGACGATCATGGAATTTTTACTGGATTCAAACGTGACAGAGAATGTTTCCATCCTTCCAATAGTTGGTATTGGTGGGCTTGGAAAAACGGCTCTTGCTAAATATGTGTATGACAATAGTAAATTTGATTTGAAAATGTGGGTTTGTGTCTCTATTGACTTTGACGAGCAAAAAATAATGAAAAAGATTTTAGCTTGTGCAAAGAACATAGAACCATCCGAGGATACGATGGAACTGTTGCAAAGAAAACTGAGGGAAGAAATTGATGGAAAGAAATATCTCTTAGTTTTAGATGATGTGTGGAGTATAGAACGAGAAACATGGCTGAGATTGAAAAATTTATTGGTGGGAGGTGCTAGAGGAAGCAAGATCCTTATAACAACACGCGACCCTTTGGTTGCGCAGATCACGGGCACTGCTCAGCCTCATTTTCTCAAGGGCTTATCTGAAAGTGCATCTCTTGAATTATTAATGCAAATGGCTAGTCAAAAAATGGAGGAGATGCAAGATTCTGACATGCTAGCTATTGGCAAAGAGATAGTGAAAAAGTGTGTAGGGGTTCGATTGGTTGTTCGAACTGTTGGGAGTTTACTACTCTTTAAAAAAACTGAACTCGAATGGTCACAATTCAAAGATAATGAGCTCTCGGATGTGTTTCAAAGGGAAGACAGCATACAATCAATTCTTAAACTTAGTTATGATCATCTTCCTTCACATTTGAAACAATGTTTCGCATTTTGTTCATTGTTTCCCAAAGGTTATGAGATAGACAAGCAGACTTTGGTCAATCTTTGGGTGGCAGAAGGATTTATTAGGCCATCAAATAGAAGCCAACATTTAGAAGACATTGCTCATGAATATTTCATGGACCTACTACGGAGTAACTTCTTTCAAGATTATCATAAAGAAGAGGAGACTTGCAAGATGCATGATTTCATGCATGAATTAGCCTACTCAGTTGCAAAGACCGAGTGTTGGGTGGCATGGGATAACACAAAATCCATACATGAGAGAACTCGCCATATATCATATGGTTCAACTTTCAATTTGATGGGTGAACTTCCAATCTCACGCTTGAAAGCAATTGCACTGAGAACATTTCTTTCTTCTACTAGATATTGGGAAATGGGAAAAAGAGAACCAACAAGTGAAGCAGATTTATGCCAACTTATTCGAAGTTTCAAGAGGTTGCGCATCTTGGATCTGCATGCCAGAGAAATCACAAAGGTGCCAAGATCCATTTGTAAGTTGAAGCATCTCACGTATCTCGATCTCTCTCACAATAAAGAACTCAAAAGGCTTCCTAACTCCATTATGAGATTGCAGAATTTGCAAACACTTAATCTCTATGGTTGTGATTCCCTTGAAGAATTGCCAAGGGATATAAGGAAGTTAGTCAGCCTTCGGAATCTAGACATAGATGATTGTGAGAAACTTAGTTATGTGCCACGCGGACTTGGGCAATTGAGCTCTCTACATACGCTAACACGCTTCATTTTGCCCGAAGATAAAGCTCTTGCTAAGAATTGTTGCGGACTTGGGGAGCTGAATGGGCTTAACAATATTCGGGGAAGCCTTAGCATTGAAAATTTGGGAAGCGTGACGGATGCAGCAGCAGAATCCAAGGCTGCGAACTTGATAGGGAAGCTTTCTTTGGAATCTGTGACACTTAGTTGGGGCAATTTCGATACTGATGATACAATAATCAAGGATAGAGATGCAGCGCTATTAGATGGATTGCAGCCGCCCTCAAATCTACAGAAGTTGACGATCTATAGTTATGGAGGTGAGAGCTTTTCAAGGTGGATGATGAATAGCCTTGTGTCTTCCTTGCCAAATTTAGTTGAGTTACGCTTAAGTCAATGCAGAAGATGTAGACGGCTCCCTCAATTAGGCCAACTGCCTCGCCGCAAGACGTTAGAGATATGGGAGATGACTGAATTGGAATGCATCGAGTCAGACTATTCATTCGCTTCAACAGCATCATTTCCTAGTCTATTGAAATTATGGATCATTGACTGTGAGAAATTGAAAGCCACGCCACGAACTCCACATGTTGAGGAGTTAAGTCTGGAGAATGCCAACTCAGCGTTGATAAATCAGATAGTTGGCCTTGATAAGTTGAAGACTCTATTTATCTCGAGTATGATGTTTCTAGAATGTTTGCCTGAGGAGTGTTTGAGAAGTCTCACCTCACTTGAATCTCTCCGCATCGACGAATGTGATCGGTTAACTTCCCTCTCATCACTCGGTATGCGACATCTATCTAACCTCATGGATCTCAGAATAGAGGGATGTAGGGAGCTAGATATATCCAAAGACGAAAGCGGCAACATCTTGGATTTCCATGGAGGACTTCTTCACAGTCTCCGCTCCGTGAAAATCTGGAACCTTCCCAAACTAGCGCTTCTCCCACAGTGGCTTTTACAGCTCAGCAATCTCTCAAGTCTCCAAATTGGGAGTTGCTACAATTTGAAGGAATTACCAGAGCAGATGGAGACCCTTCAATCACTTCAACGGCTTGAACTCTTCGTCTGCCCCTCGCTGACGTCATTACCCGAAGTAATGCGAGGGCTTGCATCCCTTACTCACCTAAGAATCGCATTTTGCCCAGAATTGGAGGAGAGGTGCAAAAGAGATGGAGGCGAGGACTGGTACAAGATTGCTCATATCCCCCACATTAGTATCTGAAGGTATGTGGATCTTGTTACCCAGATTTTCACATGAATAATTCTCGATTTGGGGGACATGAATTAACACGATTTTGCAGACGCCCTTCTCTTCTTCTTCAGAGAATCTTGTTGTAGCCCCATTGCTTGAGCTCTCTCGCGAGGCTTAATTGGCATTCTTGTTATTCCTCCCCAATGCCTTTTTGACTGGTGCGTCCTCTCTCTCTCTCTCTGCTTCCGGAATTCTACATTTTCTGCTTCCTTCTCGCTTGGAGCACAAGGGTTTGCAGCGTGATTTGGTAATGGAGAGAGGACCATGCCACTGAGTTCAACGTCGTTAATGCTTTTGCCTTTCTTGATTTTGAACTGTTCGTGCTTCTGGAGAATTTCTCAATTTGTCCTGGCTCCTGAGACAAGTTGACTACTTCTGTTTGCCGTCATATGAATTTTTGTTTTGTATCTTTTGATTGGGTTCATTGCTTGACCTGTGTGGTCGGTGGCTGCTATCTCCATAGCATTTTGGTTTGGATCATCATGAGTGGTAGTTTGTCATCTATATGGAAGCAATGTCACACCGCATTTTGCTGCTCTTGCTATTCTACTTTTTAGTTGGTTTAAACCTTCCATCTTCTTGATGTCTACCGCTTCGTTTTCTAGAAATCATTCGTGCAAAATAAGTAAGATTCTATTAATCTACTCTCAGTGTATCCCTCTAGATCTTTGGGCTAGAATCCAAATTCAAGTGGCCTAAGACTACGCCGCCCGCTCTTTAAGCTTATACCTCTATCGACACCTGTGTGTAAAATTGTTCATGGCAATTGTACTTAAACCTCGCTATTTATGCTTCAAAAATGCAAGTATTTCCCACTTGAAACTACTCTTCAAATACCGGTTTCACGAGATTAAGCTTAGGGCAAAGGTGCTGGCACTTGCTTAAGAGACCCTTTCTTAGAAGTACCCAGTCCATTCTTTTCTCTCTTCAAAACTAAACTCTCATGCACACCAGAAGACCAAGTCTACAAATAGAGCTCGTCGTTTCAACTATCTTCCATGAGATTATGCTCCCATGTACTTTGTTTCAGTTGATATGTCTATTACTCACACTGCTTTAATTTTCAGACTAGGCAGAAATGGCGCAGATTTTGGCACCGACAACACATTGCTGGATGAGGATCGCAAAGAACTCACTGACCGCCAGTCCCACGGCAGCAAACACAGGAACTTCTCTGTTGCTAAAACAACAGAGGAGTGGAAACACCAAGAGCCTTTTCTAAGTTTAGGGTGTGTGCTCTGAAGTCTGAGAACAATACCAGAACTATTCTGTACTAAGATTAGAATTGCATTTTTCTTAAATCTACCATCAGAATAAGCATGCACATTCAACAAGTGATGCCGTTTTCCTTTTTCAATTTCTACATAAGAAGATCTTGTTTCACATTTTGATGTCAGACAGGATAATCCCCCAGTGGCCACTCTTCCCGGCCGCTCTTCCCATTTGGGAAGAGGGATGTGGGGGGTTCAAATCCCCATCTTCGGGGGGAGCGGGGTGGGGGCGCGTGAGGAGGGAGCAAGGCTACGCAACTTGCACATGGCACATAGCGCACACCGTGTAGTTTGTATAATAGAATAGAATAAGATAGAATCACACAAAAAAAAAAAACTACGAGATAGGATCGGGAGTTATGGGTTAGATCTACGCAGCAAATCAAGGGCATGAATGGCGACAATAAAATATGAATTTTATGTCACTTGTTTTCTTTTAATCGAAGGATAATCTACATAATGGTGGATCCACTTAAGTAAAACTCCATGTAAAATCTAGCGGAGAATTTAATTCATTACCCACTTTTTGGGTCTTATTTGTATTGCGAAAGTTCACAACGAAAATAGCATATAGAATAACACACCCAATTATAATTTTAAACCAATGAAATGCACAAGAAATCTTGAGAGTATAATTTAAAAAAAATATAAATGATTTACGTGTCGTAGCTAAATAAACTCAGTTAGAAACTTGTGTTTGTTTTGGTTTAGTTCTTTTTTCTACTCTTATGCGAAATTCTGGTCCTAGGGTTCTTATAGGTTATTTGTCGTAATATCTTTTTTTAAATCCAAAGACCGCGAACTAAAACAAAATCCTAACTAAATATCGTGACTGCTCCATGCATTGGGTTAGAGGAGTTTCTGATGGATACTAAATCCTTTCATCTATATAATAAACGTCCGGAAACATGCCCTAACGAAACTTGCATTACTGATCAAACGGAGCATCACGAGGACGTATCGTAATCGCCACGGATTAGATATCGCCTTGCAGTCTCGTGAATCCTCACTTTTGTCACGCGTCGAAGAGAGAATCCGAAGAAGAAAACGTTCTGTGTTTTTCTTGAAAGCGATAGAGAGAGTGAAGGGAGAGAGAGAGTAACCAACGTCGTACAAAACAACGTGGTTAAGTCACGTCTTTTCAAAACGTTGATAACTGCTTGGTAGTTATCAATAGTGGGCATGGGGTGTGGTTCCCTACACGAGCGACCATCGTAAACCCCATGCACTCCCAACATCTCTCACTTGCATATGAAGGGCTAACAACACCCACTCGTCCACGAAAGGCTAATAACTCCCACTCGCCCACGAAGGACTAAATATGACTCTCTCTTCTTTGCAAGGTTCATATCAACAAATAATCCGTGCGACCAGCATACTCTGAAAGCTTGTTATCATACATCCGTTGGGAGTATATGACAGCTCAAAATTGGGCATAATCAAAAAATAGATTTTCATATGCTGTACCCTAGACCGATCAATCACATACATATCTCTCTCTCGATCTCATTTAAGTATCATATGTTATATTCATAGTTATGATCACACTAAATAATCATAACTGACCGGTCTGTGAATACATCTATAATGTGACTTAAAACTCTAAATCGATATTCCTCTTCCATTAGACCTCTCAATCTCAATTCAACTCGCTTTTCTAGAAGTGTCCCATTAGTTCGAATCAATTTCATGATTGTAGGCAACACTCTAAGATAGCGAATACTAAATAGAGATCTTGAGAATAATAGAAAGTCATGAGGGCACTAAATGAGGAATTCTTATCCTCGAAAGTCTTACACGGCTTATAAAGTTGAGATCTAAACTTTTGCCTACTCTCATTAGTCGACTCATTCATACGTAATATGAAATACGTATTACAGTATTTTCTCCTTCCCCATGGAGCATATGTCTATTCATTTAATACCATACAGATGATAGTTTAGACACGCTCAATGTCTAACTTGAGTTCACGTAACTACTCTACTCAAAAGTATCCATCAGAACTCACATCTGGCAATAAAGACAGATAAAGTGAAATATGTGGGGTATTTCACTTTCGGACATAATAAATATTAAGTCCTCATCTTAACATTCTGTTAAGGCGATACTTATATTTAAGCTCGAGCTCTCAATTATCACATAGATAATGAGCTTAAATTTTATCTCATCTCTATTCATCACGTAGTAAATAGAGACGATTACCCTTATGAGTGGGCTAATCTCTCATATGTCTGACATACCTTCTCAACATAAAGCACCAAGCTTTAATATCCATAAATTTTATGAAAAATGCATAGGCAATAATATCAAACTTCATTAACTATGAACATTCAGGAAAATTACAGTGTGCAGTATATTGCATTCTACGCAGTCCAAGAGATTTCACATGACTATGAAAAACATCTCTAGGAGTCGACTTCGTCATCGGATCTGCTAACATTCTATGCGTAGATATATACTGTATGTTCACATCCTTTCGTGCAACTACATCTTTAACATAGTTATACTTAATGTCTATGTGTTTGGTCTTACAATGGAACTTGGGATCTTTGGTGTAAGCTATTACTGCTTGGCTATCACAGTATACCAAAACTGGATTTGCAGCTTCACTAGTAACACCTAAATGATCCAAAAATCTCATAAGCCAGACACCCTCTTGCGCTGTTGCTGACAAAGCCACGAACTTGGCTTCCATTGTAGATAAAGCTCTACACTTCTGCTTCTTACTGCTCTATGATATGGCGCCATTATTCAGTAAGAACACATTTCCAAAGGTAGATTTTCTCTCATCTAAATCTCCTCCCCAATCAGCATCAATGTAGCTCTCAAGGTGCAGATCACTTCTTTGATAACTCAGCGCATAATCAGTAGTAGCTTTCAGATACCTTAGGATTCTCTTGACAGCAGCCCAATGTGCTTGACTTGGATTGGATTGGTATCTACTTACCATTCCAACAGCATAACAAATATCAGGTCTTGTACATATCATAGCATACATTAAGCTTCCAATGGCTCTCACATAAGGAACATTTTTCCTTCGTTCTTGCTCTTGCAAAGTCTTAGGACACATTCTGCAGTTCAAACCTTCGCCTTTCGCAATAGGAGTATCAATGGGTTTACAATCTTGCATACGAAATCGTTCAAGGACTTTATTCAACAGCATAACAAATATTTAGGTCTTGTACACATCATAGCGTACATTAAGCTTCCAACGGCACTCGCATAAGGAACATTTTTCATTCGTTCTCGCATAAGGAACATTTTTCATTCGTTCTTGCTCTTGTGAAGTCTTAGGACACATTTTGCGGCTCAAACCTTCGCCTTTCGCAAGGAGGAGGGTCCCACTCCCACTACGGCGGCCCCCCGCCGCCGCCTCCTCCTCCTCCTCCTCCTCCCCCCGCCGCCCCCCATCCCCACCACATGGTGGTTGAGGAGGCCTCCCCGATAAGCAGCCGCCCGCCTGCCCCTCCTGGCCTGGACGAAATCCCGCCGCTCTCGGGCGGGGACATGGACGCCCTCGCCACGGCGGCGGACGTGGGTGGGAGCAGCGGCGGAGGGGGAGGGGGGAACAGGTGGCCGCGGCCGGAGACGCTGGCGCTTCTGAAGATCAGGTCCGAGATGGACGCAGCGTTCCGGGACGCCACACTCAAGGGTCCACTCTGGGAAGATGTGTCCAGGTAAAAGAAGAATCACATCAACTATTCCCCAAAAAAATGACAGAAATTGAATCTACTCTCTGGGACTTGAAATTGCTGAAACCATGTAATAACCCCTCATTGCATCATCATGGTAACATCATTATCAAAACATAATCATCTCAACTAATCTTCCATCTTCCCCAGATATGATTATCACTCGAAGCAATCCAACCAGTGCTGGTAACACAGATGATGGGTTCTCTCTCTTCTTTCTCTCTCCTCTGTGGGTACAAGCGCACATGGTTTCTCTCTCTTTCCAACCCGACTCACGAGTTGAGTTGTTGGGGGCATCTGGGCATCTTCTTCTTTTTTTATGTTTCTCCTTCTCTCGATTTCGAGATATTTTTTTTAAGTTTTTCTTCGGGGATGTGGGTTAACTTTCTCCAAATTTAGAAATATAGGCCAAATCAAAGTGCATGAGCTCTGGACCAATCACTCTCTCTCCTCTTTTTTCCAGATTTTTTTTTTTAGTATTATCTTATTTCACATGTGGATGTGAAAAGCATCTTGATTTGTACCCTCCCACTCCCCCCTCCCTTCGAAAATACTGAAAATCCCAAGAACAATTCTCCCCCAAATTTCAACATTTGTCTCTGCACTTTCCAATTATACAAATAATAACAGCGAAAGCATTTTGATTTGAGGAGTTTTCGTAGTTATGAGATAAACTACGGAGTAGAGGTGATCAATGGACAGTCTCGGGTTTGACCGAGCCTTTCCGGTGGACTTTAATTGTTACCCAGATCAAGTAAATTTATTTGAGCTTTCTTGTGATCTTATGATCTTCTTCAAAGGTAACAAGGCTTCTTATCTTTAAATATTAAATCTCGTATCTTTATTATTATTTTTTTTCAAAAACTCTGCTGGAGCTTTGCTTGGAATGGGGTTATCTACTTTATTTGAACCGAAAGGAACTCGGTGCTTCTTAATGGTCCTTTCCCTTCTGCTAATCGAGTGATTATTTGTATATCAATTGATTCACCTTGATCTTTCACTTATTATGATATGGCTCAAATTGACCTTAACATTTCGATTTTTTTTAAAAAAAAAACCTTTTACATCACTCATCTTCGGACAAAACAAAGAATGTTTGGGGAAACTATCAGCATCTTTTATTTGGATTTAGAGATATGACTTATATGGAGTAAATATGGCTCCGGAGATTTACATATTTATGCTATCTGGCTTCTCCAAAATGGGCACATAAATACTTATAACTTGTCCCAACTTTCAATTCTAAATAGAATTCAAATGAGAAGATTGGCCAACTTCAAGAGCTGTTTTTATCATTGCACATATTAAAGTTTAAAATAAATAAAAAAATCCTCCTCAGCTTGCTTTTATGAGCCCACCGCACATTGCTACTTCAATACTAACATATAATTTCTTTTTTGCACATAAAAGGTTTCGTACTACTTCATTCACATGATACTTTTTTTCTTTTTTTAATCGGGCAAAAGCAGAGATTCGTGAACATAAATTCTCTTACCGTCTGAAGTTGGATACTAAAGTTCGACCAAAAAACAAGCTAGATGCTGAAGTTTCCCAGATAGCTACAATAATATAATGTCGCGTGACAATAGGAAGAAGCGTTTTTGAACTGAGAGCTATAGTGTTCATATTAGAATGTTAACAGACCAATCATGTTACCCACGCATACAAAACGCGTACAAAACTTTCTATTTTCATGGAAAGAAACTCTATCCTAATGTATGTTGCGTATGTATGTACACTTAATTTTCCCTAGATTCGTAACTTAAGCTCTTATATCAACTTTGTCATACATCAAATCCATCCCGATAATTTAGAGAATGACCGGCCATCCTTTGAAAAAAAAAAATAGAGAATGAAGCCTTAAACTAAGAATAGTAATTTTAAACAAATATATTGACTAAGCAAAACCTTCCATTGAATGATAATTATAACAAAATCCAGTAAACATGAATTAACCAAAATCTAGAAATTCTTTAACCCTCTCCGAATCGCTCTTAACGTGAGTAATGCAATTTTTGAAGATTTGGGAGTGTTGGAACCAAAAAACAAAGAAGGGTGACTCTCGGATATACGAAACGAGGCACAAAATGGATGGAGAAAATATTCTTATTGGAATCAACTTCGGATGGGATACAATATGAAGCTCACTAGGAGTTCTATGGCTTCTCACTTATGGATACATGAACAACCCTCATGTATTTATAGCTTACACAATCCCTTGTGAACACAACATTCAATAAACCAAAAGAAGGTCAAAAAACTACAACACAAATGCAACCATGCCTAACACAAAGTCTAAAGATTACAACATGTGGTAACATGCCTAACAAACATGCCTAACAAACATGCCTAAGAAGAAGGACATAAAAATTATGTAGCTTGGAAGTCAATTTTATTAACATTTCTTCAGCCTCCCTTAAAATTGATTTCCATAATCATCAATACCAAGCATCTTCTTTAATTTTTCGAATGAATCCGCCTTCAATGGTTTTGTCAAGATATCTGCAATCTGGTCTTCGGACCTACAGAAATCAAGTTCAATCTCGCCATCTTTGACTCGCTCACGAATGTAGTGATACTTGATATCGATGTGCTTGCTCCTGCCATGAAATACAGGATTCTTGGCTAATGCAATAGCCGATTTATTGTCACACATCATTTTGGTAGGACCTGCTTGTTCATGCATCAATTCACTCATCATCCTATGAAGCCATATCGCTTGACACGCTGCTGCAGCTAACGCCATATATTCTGCCTCAGCTGTCGAGAGTGCAACAACTTGTTGCTTTTTCGAGGACCAAGAAATTATTCCCGATCCGAGAAAGAAAGCATATCTAGAAGTACTCTTTCGAGTCTCAGTATCGCCAGCCCAATCACTGTCTGTGTAACCCACTAGACTAAAATTGTCAGTACAAGAATATAGAATTCCATGGTCACGAGTTCCACTGACATACCGTAAAATTCTTTTTGCTACCTGCAAATGTGATTGGTATGGTTTTTCCATGAACCTGCTAATAATTCCCACTCCATATGTAATATCTGGTCTAGTAGAGGCCAAATATCTCAAACTACCATCGATACTTTTGAAATAAGTGGGATTTACCAGTTCACCGGTTTCTTCTTTCTTCAACTCCAACCGTTCTACTACGGGAGTCCGAATTGGTTTGAGCGATTCCATTTGATGAATCCTCCAACGGTTTTGAGTTGCAAGCGCTAAGATCATCCGAATGGAATCCATCCGGGCCACTGGTGCAAGTACTTCAAAATAATCAATACCTGGCTTTTGCTTGTAGCCTTTTACAACCAGTCTGGCTTTGTAACGGTCCACCTGACCATCGGGTTTGTACTTCGTCTTATACACCCACTTGACACCAATGGGTTTCTTACCGGGTGGTAAAGAAGTTAGTTCCCATGTGTTATTCTTCTCAATGGAGTGAATTTCTTCATCCATTGCTTGAATCCATTTCTCATCTACAGCTGCTTCATCATAGGTTACAGGGTCACATTCAGCAAATAAACAAAAGTGTACCAGTGTTTCATCGGTGATTCCGTTACTCTCACTGTCACCGTATCTTGTGACCATATAATCCCTGAATTTTGCTGGCGTCTCCCTCAGTCGTTGTGAACGACGTAGTTGTGGTTCTGAAGCTGCTGTTGGTGAAGATGTACCACCAGTTGAAGATGATGAAGAAGATGGACCACTATTTGAAGATGATGAAGGTGTTTCTGTCTCACCCACCAGTGGTTCATCTTCGATGGTAATGCTTTTTTGGTCACCCTTCTGGTTCCAGTCCCAGGCTTCATCTTCAAAAAACTGGACATCCCTGCTGATGATTACCTTGTCAGTGACTGGGTTATATAGCTTATAACCTTTAGTTGTATCACTGTAGCCAATGAAGATGCACTTCTCGCTTTTGTCATCCAGCTTCTTCCTCCGTTCATCAGGTATATGGGGATATGCCACGCACCCAAATACTCGTAGGAACGAAACATCTGGCTTGTTGCCGCTCCAAGCCTCTTCTGGAGTTCTTCCAAGAACACTCCTTGTTGGACACCTGTTTAGTACAAATACAGCACATGCAACAGCTTCTGCCCAAAATTTCTTGGGCAAATTTTTTGCTTTCAACATACTTCTTGCCATTTCAAAGATTGTCCTGTTCTTTCTTTCTGCTATACCATTTTGTTGAGGGGTATAGCTGGCAGTCAACTGACGTTTTACTCCATGAATTTTACAATATTTGTCAAATTCATTTGAGGTAAATTCTCCCCCTCTATCCGATCTCAACATCTTTAGATTAAAGCCACTATGTTTTTCAACATAGACTTTAAATTCTTTGAACTTGCCAAAAGCTTCGGATTTTTCTCTCAAGAAATATACCCAAGTTTTTCTGGTAAAATCATCCACAAAAATTAGCATGTACCTTTTTTGTCCGAATGATTCAACCTCAACAGGACCACATATGTCTGTATGTACCAGCTCCAAAGGCTGCTTTGCTCTTTTGGCTTTCCCAACTGGAAATGATTCTCGATGTTGTTTTCCAACGAGACATCCTTTGCATGAGTGATCTGGACTGTCAATTAAAGGCATACCGGTCACCATCTTTTTCTGGACCAGTAATTTTAGTCCACGAAAATTTAAATGCCCAAATCGAAGATGCCACAGCCAGTTGTTGTCTTTCATCATTGCTTGAAAACTCAAGAGATTCTTTGTCTGCAGAGTTATGGGGAACATCCGGTTCTTCGTCATCTGTACCGTCGTGATCAATTTGTTGTTGACACCTCTGATGGTGCAAACTCCATTTTCAATGTGAACTTTGTGGCCTTTTTCGGAAAGTTGCCCAACACTTAGCAAATTCCAAAAAAGTCCTGGCACAAAGTAAACATCTGCAATAGCTACATTAGTACCATCTTTTGACTTGATATTAATGTTACCTTTGCCCATCACGGGAATTTTTTATTTATTCCCGAAGTTGACTTCACCACGACTCGTTTCATCCAAATGCGAGAATAATTCTTTTCGGCCGGTCATGTGATTGCTGCACCCAGTATCTAGGTACCATGTGTTGGTATCTACGATACTTGAGTCATCCTTCGTACATGCTAGTACCATGTACTCTTCAGCATCGGTGGCATGTGCGTGCTCCGCCTGCTCGTACGTCGCCTTTGCATGGCATTCGGATTTGTAATGTCCGAATTTGTTACATTTAAAACACTTGACTTTTGATTTGTCACGTGTTTTAAATTTTCCGGTGAAATTTGGATTTCCACCTCTACCTCGGCCTCCTCCGTGACTTCAACCACCTTGATAGCCTCCTCGATTTGATGGAGCGACCCGACTTTGCAATGCTTGCTCGGGAACTGAACCAATAGACTTTTGATTCATTCTTTGCTCATGTGAGCACAATGAACCCATCAACCGCTCCAATGTTAATGTTGACACATCTTGCCCTTCCTCGATCGCGGCGACGACGTAGTCAAATCTTTCGGTCAAAGACCTCAAGATTTTTTCTACGACACGTACATCATGGAGTTCTTCACCATTAACCCTCAATTGGTTAACGATGGTTTGAGCACGATCAAAATATGCTGAGATTGGTTCAGAGTCATTCATGCGTAAAGACTCAAAATTACCTCGAAGTGTTTGTAGCCGCACCCGCCGGACACGATCGTCGCCTTTGTAGGATTTTTGTAGAATATCCCACGCTGCTTTTGCGGTCTCCGAACACGATACTTTTTCAAATATCGTTTCCTCCACGGCTTGAAAAATCGCATATAATGCTTTCTGATCTTTCTTCCGGGACTCCACCAGAGATTCTTTCTCCTCCTTTCTTAAAGCCTCGAATGCTACGGCATCGGCCACTTCGTTGTAGCCATTTTCAACCAGATTCCACAAATCTTGCGATTTGAAAAGAACCTTCATCTGGACGGACCAGTTGTTGAAATTCTTTCCGTTCAGCTTTGGAAGCAGCATTTGAACGGAACTAGTGGATGCCATTTCTAGCTCTGATACCAAATGTTGGAACCAAAAAACAAAGAAGGGTGACTCTCGGATATACGAAACGAGGCACAAAATGGATGGAGAAAATATTCTTATTGGAATCAACTTCGGATGGGATACAATATGAAGCTCACTAGGAGTTCTATGGCTTCTCACTTATGGATACATGAACAACCCTCATGTATTTATAGCTTACACAATCCCTTGTGAACACAACATTCAATAAACCAAAAGAAGGTCAAAAAACTACAACACAAATGCAACCATACCTAACACAAAGTCTAAAGATTACAACATGTGGTAACATGCCTAACAAACATGCCTAACAAACATGCCTAAGAAGAAGGACATAAAAATTATGTAGCTTGGAAGTCAATTTTATTAACATTTCTTCAGGGAGAGTCCCTATCCAATCAAGCTAGAGTTGTGGAATGGTTCCCGAAACTGTTTCGAGATAATCCTGAAAAATATAGATGAAAATGGCCAGCTTCTTTTGAAAAGATTGATATGTGGGGAAAATCAATTTCATCAGGAAATTATGCACCAATAGCTGCATCTACAATTAATTCATAATAACAGTGTACAATCGGGCTTGATTTAGAAGAACCAATCGCAGACCTCGTACCCGACCTAGGTGGGTCCTACATGCATTATTGTTTTAGGCTTGTGTGAATGATTACAATTCCTATATTCAACAACTCGAGTTGGTCAAAGAAGTTGAAACTTAGATTTGTCAGGATTTTGGTTTGCCACTCTTACGTGAGAGTATAAACTTGTTATACATGTTCTTAGAAGCCAATAGCCTTGGAACGACTGTACTAATATCTTCTAATCCACAGAGAGACCAAGAAAGAGAGATACATAGAACAAAAATGGCAGAAGCTGTCATTACTAGCATTGCTGAAAAGATCGTCGCTTATCTGGTTCCTCAAGCACTTGACAAGGTTGGGAAGCTATGGGGCGTCAAGCATGAACTCGATGCGCTCATGAACACTGTCTCCACGCTTCAGGCTGTACTAGAGGATGCAGAGGAGCAATACCACCAGAGTCGTCAAATCCAAGTTTGGGTTGAGAAACTGAAAGATGCTTTCTATGATGCGCACGACGTACTTGAAGAATTCAATATAGAAGCTATGCGACGAGAACTAAGGGGCCACAATGAAATGATGAAGGAGGTAAGGACATTTTTCTCATGTTCAAACCAGCTTGCTTTTAAATTGAAGATGAGTGACCAAGTAAGAGCAGTGAGGAGGAAAATAGAAGCCATTAAGGATGATAGGCAATTCCTCTTGGACAAGCTCCCCAAGAGAGAGTGGAGGAAGAGAGAAGAGACGCATGCCTTTATACTTAAGGAAAATGTTGTAGGGAGAGCTGATGATAAGGAGACGGTTATGAAATTTTTACTAGATTCAAACGTGAAAGAGAATGTTTCCATCCTTCCAATAGTTGGTATTGGTGGGCTTGGAAAAACGGCTCTTGCTAAATATGTGTATGAAGATAGTAAATTTGACTTGAAGATGTGGGTTTGTGTCTCTACTGACTTTGACTTGAAAAAAATAGTGAAAGATATGATAGCTTGTGCAAAGAAGGAGGAACCAACCGAGGTTACGATGGAACTATTGCAAAGCAAACTGAGGGAAGAAATTAATGGAAAAAAATATCTCTTAGTTTTAGATGATGTGTGGAATATAGAACAAGAAACATGGCTGAGCTTGAGAGATTTATTGGTGGGAGGTGCTAGAGGAAGCAAGATCCTTATAACGACACGCTTTCATTCTGTTGCGGAGATCACGGGCACTGCTCCGCCTCATTTCCTCAAGGGTTTATCTGAAAGTGAGTCTCTTGAATTATTGATGCAAATGGCTGGTCGAAAAATAGAGGAGATACAAGATTCTGACATGCTAGCCATTGGTAAAGAGATAGTTAGAAAGTGCTCTGGGGTTCCATTGGTTGTTCGAACTGTAGGGAGTTTACTATTCTTTAAGAAAACTAAACCCGAGTGGTTACATTTCAAAGATTATGAGCTCCAAGAAGTGTCTCAAAGGGAAGACCGCATAATATCGGTTCTTAGGCTAAGTTATGACCATCTTCCTTCACATTTGAAACAATGTTTCGCATTCTGTTCATTGTTTCCCAAAGATTATGAAATAAAGAAGCAGACTTTGGTCGATCTTTGGATGGCAGAAGGATTTATCCAGCCATCAAATAGAAGTCAGCATTTAGAAGACATTGCTCATGGATATTTTGTGGATCTACTTTGGAGTAACTTCTTCCAAGATTTAAAAAAAGATCCATACACGAACTTGGAGACTTGCAAGATGCACGATTTGATGCATGATCTAGCCTGCTTAGTTGCAGGGACTGAGTGTTGGGCGGCATGGGATGACACAAAATCCATACAAGAAAGAACTCGTCATATATCTCATGATTTAACTTCCAATTTGATGGGTGAACTTCCAATCTCACGCTTGAAATCAAGTGCACTAAGAACATTTCTTGCCACTGTGTGGAGCCCTATGCGTTGGGTGGAACTAAGAGAACCATCAAGTGAAGCAGATATACGCCAACTCATTCAAAATTTCAAGAGGCTGCGCATCTTGGATATGCATGCCATAAATGTCAAGAAGGTGCCACGGTCCATCTGTGAGGTGAAGCATCTCACGTATCTTAATCTCTCTGAGAATAGTGCACTTAAAAGGCTTCCTAACTCCATTATGAGATTGCAGAATTTGCAAACACTTAATCTTAATAATTGTTATGCCCTTGAAGAATTGCCAATAGGTATAAGAAAGTTAGTCAGTCTTCGGAATCTAGACATAGATGGTTGCGACAAACTTAGTTGTGTGCCCCGTGGACTAGGGCAATTGAGTTCTCTACATAGGCTAACGCGCTTCATTTTGCCCAAAGATAAAGCTCTTGCGAAGAATTGTTGTGCACTTGGGGAGCTAAATGGGCTTAATAATATCCGGGGAAGCCTCTGCATTGAAAATTTGGGAAGCGTGACAGATGCAGTAGCGGAATCTAGGTCTGCAAACTTAATAGGGAAGCATTCTCTTGAATCTTTGGAACTTAAATGGGGTTCTTTCGACACTGATGATGCAATAATCAAGGATAGAGATGAGGCGCTATTAGATGGACTAAGGCCGTCCTCGAATCTGCAAGAGTTGATGATCCATGAATACGAGGGTGAGAGCTTTCCAAGGTGGATGAGGGATGGGTCTTCCTTGCCCAATTTGGTTGGGTTAAACTTGCAGTCTTTCGGAAGATGTAAACATCTCCCTCAATTTGGGCTCAATAAGTTGAAGAGTCTATCTATCTGGTCGATGAACTTTCTAGAATGTTTGCCTGAGGAGTGTTTGAAAAGTCTCACCTCACTTGAAAAGTTTAGCATCGCTACGTGTCCTCGGTTAACTTCCCTCTCATTACTCGGCATGAGACATCTATCCAACCTCGTGAATCTCATAATAGAGGATTGTAGGGAGCTGGATATATCCAAAGACGAAAACGGCAACAACATCTTGGATTTCCATGGAGGACTTCTTCACAGTCTCCGCTCCGTGTACCTCTGTAACCTTCCCAAACTAGAATCTCTCCCACGGTGGCTTCTACAGGCCAGCAATCTCGAGCATCTCCGAATCCAGGATTGCTCCAATTTGAAGGAATTACCAGAGCAGATCGGGGACCTTCAATCACTTCAACGGCTTGAACTCTACTTGTGCCCCTCGCTGACGTCATTACCCGAAGGAATGCGAAGGCTTACATCCCTTACTCACCTAAGAATCTTCTGTTGCCGAGAATTGGAGGAGAGGTGCAAAAGAGATGGAGGCGAGGACTGGTACAAGATTGCTCATATCCCCCACATATCTCACGACTTCTATCCTTTCTTATAACGAAGGTATGTGGGACCTTGTTTGTTACCCAGATTTTCATTTGAATAATTCTCGATTCTTTGTTGCGATGCGATACTTGATTCGATTTGCACGACGGATTTTGCAGACGCCCTTCTCTTCTCTTCTCTTCTCTCTCGCGAGGCCTAATGCGCCTTTTTGACTGGTGCGTCCTCTCTCTCTCTCTGCTTCTGCATTCTACATTTTCTGCTTCCTTCTCGCTTGGAGTGTCATGGAGAGAGGACGATGCCACTGAGTTCAGCATCGTTATTGCTTTTGCAGACGCCCTTCTCTTCTTCAGAGAATCTTGTTGTAGCCATTGCTTGAGCTCTCTCGCGAGGCCTAATTCCGATTATTACACGAGTACATGCTTCCTCCCCAAATGCCTTTGACTGGTGCGTCCTCTCTCTCTCTCTCTCTCTCTCTCTCTCTCTCTGGAATTCTACATTTTCTGCTTCTTTCTCGCTTGGAGCGCAAGGGTTTGCGGCGTGATTTGGTAATGGAGAGAGGACAATGTACACTGAGTTCAGCATGGTTAATGCTTTTGCGTTTCTTGATTTTGAATTGTTCGCGCTTCTAGAGAATTTCTCAAATTGTCTACTTCTGTTTGGCGTCATATGGATTTTTGTTTTGTATCTTTTCATTGCTTGATCATTTGTGGTCGGTGGCTGCTATTTCCATAGCATCTTGGTTTGGATCATCATGAGCGGTAGTTTGTCATCTATATGGAAGCAATGTCCCACCGCATTTTGCTGCTCTTGCTATTCTACTTTTAACTTGTTTCAACCCTTCCATCTTCTTGATTTCTACCGCTTACGTTTTCTAGAAATCATGCGAGCACAATAAGTAAGATTTTAATAATCTACTCTCAGTTTTAACCCTTCCATCTTCTTGAAGAAAATGATTTTCGAATTGTGTTCGATACTTGATTTGATTGGGGGGACATGGACAGATTGCTGAAAGGTTTGGACATATCCTTGGATGCAGGTATTTAAAGGGTCTGCAAGCATCGCTTTATTTCAAAACGTGGGAGAAAAATGAAGAAAATTCATACTCCAAGCTCGTTAAATCTTGCTCGTGACTCATGCTGTAGATGTATAGTGTGCAATCTGCTTATTTGATTTCACAAGGAGCAAAATGCCTGCAGAGTCCGATGATTCTGGAATACTCTCATACATGAATTGATGAAATGTTTCTCTCTGGACAATGGCTTCTGGTTTGCTTCCCTTAATATTTAACTTTTATCTCAATCTGTTCCCATGGAATCGGAGGTTCTGATATAGATCTGCACAGCAAATCAAGGGTATGAATGGTGACAATAAAATATGTAGCTATTTTCTTTTTCACATGCTACATGCTACTGACTGATTAATTCATAAAATCAGGCAATATCTAGACCTGTTGAGCACCCGTCTGAACTTCGAAAGAGGAATTACTATGGTCAAGCACCGGTCAAGCTCCAGGGGAGGATAGTGAAGGTGGTCTTATTGTTAGCATTTGACAACAATTGACATTCTTGGTTTGGTGGTCAGCCATTCTGCAGAGGTTCTCAGGTATATCCTTTGCCAATTTTGAGCACCATCTTAAGCAATTGAGTAAATGTTTGACATTAAAAGTGATCTTATGACTGTTAGACTGGGAGTCTAATCTATGACTTTTCCGTTTTGATCACTGCAAGGTTGTCCTGCTCATTTTGTTTGGTTGACAATTAAGATGGACTTCATCTCTTTGTGACAACAATGTCTGCAATAGAAATGCCTGCTGTGTGAGGCAAGATTAATGAATGAAGGCAGTAGTCATTGTTGTGGAGGACGGACCTCATGTAGACTTGATTACCAATTTTAAGCGAAAACCAGCACGATTTTGCAGACGCCCTTCTCTTCTTCTTCAGATAATCTTGTCGTAGCCATTGCTTGAGAGAGATCTCTCTCTCTCGCGAGGCCTAATTCCGATTATTACACGACTACACGCTTCCTTCCCAAATGCCTTTTTGACTGGTGCGTCCTCTCTCTCTCTCTCTCTCTCTCTCTGGAATTCTCCACTTTTATTCCCAAACGTGCGAGTGAAAAATGAAGAAAATTCCCTACTTCTTCTCCTGTAGACTCGATTTCTCTTGTAATTCACTCTTGTCTCAGTTTCTTCTTCTTCTCTGACTCTTCAATTGCTCTGCCATGCCCATATCTGATGGACATTTTTTGCAATTATGCCAAGTTCGTGAGTGAAGAAACTACTTCAATGTGATTTCCTTTTTGATTGCGAGAGGAAAGAATTAGGTGCATTGTCAATCAAGATTCACGAGTTGATCATCCCTTATATCAGAATAACATGTTTGCTAGTTGATCATCCGTTATTCTTAAACTGTGGCACTCTGCAGTCTGCTTCCTTCAACCATGCAACTGCCCTCAGTTTTTTACTTGTTCCCAAGCTCTCTTTTGGGAATGAGGCCTGAGAATAACCTTGAAATGGTTCTAAAAGGAGAAGTTTAGTTATGCCACTGTTTTTCAGTTTATTTTTCACGGAAAATGTGGCAGCATCCTTAGGACAATCGATAATACTCGCTATCTATGCTTCTAAAATGTAAGTCTTTCCTACTTGAAACAAGTCTTCAAAAGAGGTTTTCTACTTTTCAGTGCCGGCACTTGCTTAAGGGACCCTTTCTTTGAAGTACCCAGTCCATTCTTTTATCTTTTCAAAACTAAACTCTCATGCATGCCAGAAAGCCAAGTCATACAAATAGAGCTTGTCGTTTGAACTATCTTCCATGAGATTAAGCTCCCAGGTTTTTTTTTTTGTTTTTTGTTTCCGTTGATATGTCTATTACTCACACTGCTTTAGTTTTTAGACTGGGCAGAAATGGCGCAGATTTTGGCACCAACAACACAAAAAACATTTGGTATGTTTTAATGCCTAAAACTCCTTTAAGTGCGGTGCCCAAAAAGATGAACAATATTTGAACTATTCTGTGATTAGATTATAAGTTCGCACTTTTTTTCAATCTCCATCAGAAGAGGTATGTCATATGTTCTATGCATATTTTTTATTTTTATTTTTTGTTCACCTATTCTATGCACATTCAACAAGTGACACCATTTTCTACTTATCAATTTCTACATTAGCAAATCTTGTTTCACATTTTGATGTTAGTCTAATTATTAGACAGCATCAGATGTTCTGGCATAGATCTGTGCTGCAAATCAAGGGTATGTATGGCGATAATATGTGGCGTTTTTCTTTATACGTGCTATGTGCTGCTGATGTATTGATTCCTGAATAATCAGATGGTCCTAGACCTGTTGAACACCCGTATGAACTTCCCTAGTGGAACTGCGATGGATCATCTGAATACATTAATCAAACGAGAAAGGATGTTTCAATTAGTTTATGGAGAATTATTGTTCGTCTGCAGGTGATTTGGGATTCATACACACCAGCTGGCAAGCTGATCCCAATGAACAAACGTGCCAGGGTTGCTGGAATTTTCCGTAACCCAAAGGTTATCAATGAAGTGTCATGGTAGGAGATCCAAGAACATGAGTTTTCTATCGTGAATTAGAAAGTTTTGAAATGGACAGGTTCATGACTTTTGGCTAAATGTTCACATGAGGTATGGGATTGAGCAAGAAAACACCCTACTGCAGACAAATGTTAAAAAAAAATTGGGTTGGCTTCTTGGAGGATATCCAGGTCCCCAGGTGAGACATTGTTTCACAATGATTTCCCTAAAAATTGATGGATATAGGCTAAGTTGATGAGAAATTTTGTAATGATACGAGGCTTTATGTCCATATAGGGGGCTTTATTATTGTGGCGTTAGGGCTGATAAGTCATTCGACCGAGACATATCCAATGCTCACTACAAGGCTTGCTTATATGCCGGTACAGACATTAGTGGCCCCAACGGAGAGGTGATGCCAGGCCGGGTAATACCTGACCTCCATCTTGCTTGTTTTTTCGAGAAGGAGAAAAAGAAAACAGGCAGAGACCTATTGCCATCAACACTGACTTCTATCGTGCAGTAAGAATACCTAGTGGGACCAAGCGTGGGAATTGTTCAAGATAGAGATCATATATGGTGTTCAAGATACCTTCTTAAGGGGAAATTTCAATTACTTGCTCAAGAAAATAACAAAATGCCATTAACTGCAAACATATAGAATAAGTGCATACAGACGTGTTCTACAGTATTGTTAATTGTTCGTGTTACTTATATAACAGAGAATAACAGAGCGAGCTAGTGTTGTCCTCACGTTAGATCCAAAGCCGATAGAGGTAGCTGCCTTCACTATCACCATTTACGCAACATATTGTCCAAAAGTTGATAAAAATATTGTCTTCCTTCTCAGGGTGACTGGAATGGTGCAGGATGCCACACTAACTACAGGTTCACACCATAGAAATAACATGGACTCGATTAAGTATTTTTGTTCATTGAAGGACTTCAAGAGTGTGTTCCCTGTCTATTCTACAATACAAAAAGCATGGGAGAAGAGGGCGGCTTTGAAGTGATGAAGAAGGCAATTATGAATCTCTCACTTCGCCATGAGGAGCACGTTAGCGGATATGGAGAAGGAAATGAGAGAAGGTTGACGAGAAAGCATGAAATAGCCAAGATTGACACATTTTCTTGGGTAATGCTCAGAAGAAGCATACCAGCTGCTAGTCAATTTTGAAGATTGCACATTAAATTGAATTTTGTGATGCCTGAATTACTTTAATTCGGTTATGCAGGTAGTTGCCAATCGTGCTTGCTCATTCCGTGTGGGCCGTGACACTGAGAAGCAAGGAAAAGGTAATATACAATGACCATACCAGTTCCCTTTTGTGCTCTATTTGAGTGTCAATAGGAGACCTTAACTTTCATGGATAATTCAAAGAAAGCTACCATAAAAAGATAGTACATAGAAAGTAATTGTTCATTTTGGTCTCCGTTGATTCTGTGATTGTTCCTACGAAAGAAATTTGAACTGTTGACACTCATAAAGCATTCCCCCATTATTGCTTACTAAACAAGTGTAAATCTTCTTCGTATCAGTCCTTATTAATCCAATATTTACAGAACTATATTGAAGTTAAGACTTGGACATCTCAGTTCTTTTGGCGCCTCAAAAAACTTTCTGGAATGCTCTATTATTTCCTAATAGTGATAAAACATAGGAAGTTCACCTTCCTTGTTCAGTCAATTAACGGCTTAAAATGGTATACAGGTTACTTGGAAGATGGGCGGCCTGCCTCAAACATGGACCCAAACGACTTTACCTCGTTACTTGCTGAAACTACAATTTTATGGGAGCCCACCCTTGAGGCTGAAGCTCTTTGCTACTCAGAAGATTGCATTGAAGTTGCTGGTTAAGAAAGGCCACTTGCATTAATCACATCGAGGAGGACCTACTAGCTGACAGACTGTGAACCTCTTTTCCTCCGGATTTAGGTCATTGAGAGAAGATCCTCACGTAAATAAAGCTTCCCAGAGGGAGAGAAGATTAGGCGCCCAAAGCTATAGACTTGGTCTTCTTTACATTGATTTCATCGTGCATTTAGAAGTAGTTTCAACTTTTCGGGCATTTGAGTTCACCATTTCCCTTTAGCGTCGTGGGCATCTTCCTGTGTTAGAATTGTCAGTTACTTCGATATTTTAGCATAACTCATCAAAATTTTGAGTGTTGTCTATGCTGAACTCATTCAATTTGGCATGTCCGATTTTCTTTTGAATGAAAGACAATTTGACTTAGTGGTTCAGTAAACATGAGATGCACCAATTTGTTTCATCTCTTCCAATGTTTTATCAAGAGAACTTTGGGAAGTATAAACAGACCGCAACCCTTGGGGTCGCACAAGTTCTGTCGTAATGAGGACGGGTCGTCCTGGAGTTCCGAGTACGGCTCAAGCTTGAAAAGAGTTTGACTCGAATAATTCACGTGCCTAATCTAATGGGTATCTCCTCGTGTAGTTAATTGATTTTGTAGATGAAAAGAGTTTTCGGGAATTCTTTTATGACCAAAAAAAAAAAAAAAGCAGCAGTTCTTTTTTTCTTTGTGAGGCAAAGAAATGATCTCATTGACATGGAAAGTGCAGTACAAACATAAAAACAGCAATTTGGCAATACCTAATATTTTACTAATACATAACTCAAAGTTATTCAGTTCCTTTTTCTTTTCATCTCCTGAAACCTATTCAACTGTCTCATTCAACAAGTAATTAATAATGATGCTGATGCTAACATATCTATCTTGTCGTGTCTAGCAGATAGAAAATTTGAGAAGTAGGATAGGTGTTTCTCTTCAAATATGGATGAGAAGACGCACTGATTGGAATTCTCTGACGTTTCCCGCGTTCCGTCAAGGGAAGAAAACTGCATAATTTCATGTGGTTGATAGATTTTGGAAAATTTTCAAATAAGATACTAAAATGAGGTCATTTGCTCAACACAAAAAAAAAGAGACACAGATCGGATTTTTTCTCAAATAATAATCTGAAATAGTCAAATAATTTCAAATAAGGGCCGAAACTCATTGGCCATCAAAATCTTTGCCTGGCGGACATTTTCCGGAGACTAAAATTGGGGCAATTTTGCCCAAAATATGCAATCGGGTAAAAAATAGATAAAATTGCCCAATTAAATTAAGATCAGTTTTTCAATTTTTCTTGTTCTCCCGCTGCTCAAGAAAAATGCTATCGCTCGCTCCTGGCGAACCATATCTATAATATGCGTTGCTCACTCTCGAATGCCACTCTCTCTCCCTCCCTCCCTCCCTCCCTCTCACCCACTGTAACTCGTTTATAGTTGAATGAAAACCGGCCGAATGAGCGTTATGCCATCTTTCGAGGCCATTTTGCCTCAGTCTTCGATGAAAACTTTTGGGTGAATATTTGAAATCATTGGACATTGGTCTACTTGGTCTGCTTCTGCTTTAAAATCATGGATAACTGTTATTTTTGAATTTGATTGTCAGAGAGAGGAAAAGATTAGATTTTTTTTTATAGCTGAAATCAAGAGTCGATTGTGTGCAAGTGTTCTGCATGGGATGCTCTTGGTATAAGATAGAATAGAAGAAATGACAAGTGTGAGCTATGAAGCACTGACAAGCCCAGGAGGTCGCTGCGTCGGTGTCGGACACGGACACTCGCCGGACACGTGATCAACGAGTGTCGGAGGTCCGACACGTGGTTAACGCCAGCGACACGCTACGGACACGCGAGTCGGTGAGGAAGGAGCGCTGGAAAAGCGCAGATGAAGAGAGTGGGAGGAGGGTGTCGGAGGGCGGGGAAACCGCAGATCTGGAGGAGAAGACAGGAGCGCAAAGTTGTAGGTGGAAGAGGAGGGAGTGACGAGCAGAAAGCGAGCAGCGAGCGCCCGAGCAGAGATGAACTTCATGTGGGCCGGAGCAGACAGCGAACGAGCGGCGGAGGACATAGCAAGAGAGCGCCGAAGAAGAGACGAGGCAGCCAAATCACGGTCGTCGTCGTCGGGTCGTTGGCTTCTCGAGACAGAGAGGAGAGAGAGGTGAGGCGTGTGCGTTCAAAAAATTAGAGAGAGAGAGAGAGGATAGATAGCATGGGGAAGACGAGAGGACAGAGGAGAGAGAGCTTGTCAGCTTGGGAAGTGTGATGATTTTTTCAAAAAGTAGTGAGAGAGAGAGGAGAGAGCCTGGGGAAGACGCAAGATGATATGAGAGGACCGAGGAGAGAGAGCATGGGGCACTAAAGGTGTAGTCAGTCATGATAGAATTTTTCTTTTATTATAATTTTTTTTAAATTCTCCATTATTATAAAATATCATAAAAAAATAATGTATCATATATACATAAAAATATATATATTTAATATACAACGTGTCCTCCACGTGTCGAAAATCTCTATTTTTTTGAAATGACGTGTCGGCGTGTCGTGTCGTGTCGCGTGTCCGTGTCCGTGCTACTTAGAGTGAGATGGTTTTTTTTCCTTTAGGTGTCTCGAGAAATTACTGCTGCAAACGGCTTGGACAGAGTTGCTCTGTCTTGACACTGCCCAACAATCCAAGCCTTGGATGCCAACATAGAGTAGGTATGTCAGGAGCAAGAAGGTCTCTTGTGTTAAGGCTAGCGTTATCACCTAGAGGGAGTGAATATGTGATTTTAAAGAATTTTAAGAAATCAATGCGGAATATAACTAATCTGCTTAGAACTTCGTTCAGATGATGTTAGCTAGTAAGATCTGAGAAACTCTCAGATGCAGAGCCGTGCACACAACTACTGTCATAGATATATAAACAGAGAGATTAAGGGAAAGAGAATGTGCACAAAGGATTTATAGTGGGTCGGCTTTGTTCGAGCCTACGTCCACTTCTTCACGTCGGTAGCCAATCGGCTGGGTTCCACTAGTGAATGACTCAGAGGTTACAGCTTGGTGAATAGACTTTTCATCTAACACTCTCACACTCGTATGTTCTCCTCTAAGTATTACAGTGATGGATCAAAAGTATATGAAGGATGTGAAGCTTTCTCGTTCTTGGAATTTTGAATTCTGCTCCCTCGTGCGTTATTCTCTTCAGCCTTGAGGTTTCCTTTTATATTCCTCCATCTCCAATTTTCCGTTGCAAGATCTCCAGAGGATCACTCTCCAAACTTCTCCGTTTGGACGAGACTATATACAAAGGATTTCGTAGCCGTTGAGGTCGACAAAGGAAAGAATTCCCCTTTGGATCAAATCGCACATACAATCGTGATCCTAGATTTCCATAGATGGATTACTTCATTAGGTGAGTCATCCTTGTCTCCCTTAATCCACGTCCTTGATTGATCTTCATGATTGAGAATCTCCAAATACGAATCCAGCTTGATTGCTAGCCGTTGTGATGATGTAATATGTCCATTAAATCATCTTAAAATAGATCTCTAGATAATCTAGTCGTTGCTCGTGAAATACTTCTCTCAGAGCTTGAGCATCATTTCAATGTCTGAGCTCCTCGCACAACGTCTGGGCTCCCTGCTCAACTTCTGAGCTCTTCACACAACGTCTGAGCTCTAAGTATCGTCTGAGTCTCTTTGAACATCGTCTGAGCACACCTTGCCAAATTAAATCCTGTGAATCCCACACCTACGAATAATTTGCAAATCAAGTATTTCATCGCATTAACTCAGATATAAGCGATCATGGATTGTTTTGTCAACTTCAAAATCAATTAGGGTTTTTCTCAACAATCTCTCCCTTTTTGATGATGACAAAACCATCCTCAAATATACCAAATGTTGTATAAGAAATGTGAGTAACATAATGATTTTTCACTCAAAGAAAATTTGCTAAACAATGATATATCATGTAGTATTTTTAACAAAAGTGAGTTCTGGAAAATAATGAATTCAAGGTTTGAATTCTTTTTCAAAGTGCAGTTCATTTTTCCTTCAGAACTTCGAAAGACCTGTATCAGAGTTTGTAAGGTCTAACTTATTTCTCAGGTTTTCAAGTCGTTCGTTTTAATTTTGATCTGAGAAACTTAATAGCCTGTATCAGAGCATTATAATGAATAGGTTCAGAGCGTAGATACATATTTAAAGCAAGATATAAGTTCAGAGCGAAATCATATAAGTATGTCGTTACTCAGAACTTGTATGCAGAATGACTTGAGTCATTCTCAGAACCCGTTCCTGTGATATTCTCAGAACCTGTATCATTCCCAGAACTTAGAACCTGTTTTTACAAACCATAATGTCCATAATGTTCACCTTTTGCAACAATATAATTAATCAATGGATATAGGATTTCTCCCCCTTTTTGTTAGCATCACAAAAGGTAGATATCGAACCACAATTATATATTCAATCAGAACAAAAATGTTTTAACCGATCCAAAATACTTGTGCAGAATTAATAGACAAACTCAAAAATCATCCATGGTTTAAAAATAGATCAAAAACTGAAAATTTGAACGAATGGAATGGACGTTTAATTTGGAGGATTTGGAGCTAGATGGGGCTTGAGTTGATGTGGGTGGCACGAAGTCTGAGGGAAGTTGAACCAAGGCAAATTTGGATAGTTGTCCCAACTTCTGATCAAATGCAGCTTTCAGGTTGAATAGTTTCATGTCCATCTGTTCAATCTGTAGTGCAGCAAAGCTTGCATCTGAGCTTCTTTCTCTCCATATCTGTTGAAGTTTAGTATTCACTGTCCTTCAGTTCATCAACTTCTACATGGAGTGATGCTCGCATTTCCTTGATCAGCTGTTCCATTGCTCTCTGATTATGCAATATCTCTCTGAGCAATTCTGTGTTTGTACTTTTGTTCACTTCTTCTTCAGTCTGAATACCAACATTAATAAATTCCCCCTGAGTTCCAGTTGATTTTTCAGACGATAGAATTTTAGTGTCCTACGATGGAAGATCTGAGTCACTTTTTTTTGCTATGGCATTTGCTGTGCGAGCAACATCAGTGTCCATTTTCGATGGACTTCCATTCTCAAATCTCTCCCCCTCAGATGTAGCTTTCTTCCGAGCTTCTTCCTCTACTACATTCTGCAGAATAAACTCAGAGATACTGACTTGCTCGATCTGCTCCTCTTCAAACTGTGTTTCCATTGTAACATCAGCTTGAATTTCTTTCTCAGATTCCATCTGGTCAACAGTTTGAACCTCCATCTGTTCAACTGTTTGCTGAGTAGGCTTTGGAACTTCAAATTGTTCACCAACTTCTTTGTCCTCTCCTAGGACATTCTCATCTTTTTGTCTTTTCTTCCTCTTCACATTTCTCTTCCTTCTCTTCTTCTTCCTTTTCTATCTGTTGCTGCTCCATCTGAGCTGTAATCTCATCCTCAAAAGTTGTCCTCACAATAGCCTGTATAATTTCTTCAATTTCATTATCACTTGCCAAGGAGCTCTCAGATGTTTGTATTTCGGATTCATCCTAAATCCTTTTAAGCAGTTTCTGAGAAAGCTTCATCTTCTTCTTACCAGGCATGGTGGATTTGTGAACCAACATTTTCATTCTCCTCATTTGAGAGGGTTTAGAGGATGGTCTAGCAGGTGAAGGATCTGTAGACTTTTCAGCGGGCGTACCTTCTCTTGTTGATGGTTTTGCTGTAGAAGGTTCGATCTGAATATCCTCTGCTGTTTCAGTTGCTACCAAAGAAAGATCTACCATCACCACATTCTTCTTCCTATCTCTCCACTGACCATCTGCAAACTTGTAGCCCATCTTGGCAAACATTGCTTCACCAGTACTGCTCTGTGGAATCTACAAAGATCTGAGTCTCTGTGGGATGTCTATTCTCACATATTCAAAGATCCTGGTGATCAATGAACCATATGGCAATTGTCCTTTGTTCTTCCTTACGGTTCTTCGCATTTGCAGAAAGAAAATATGTGGAAGAGATAAAGGCTTGCCATTTAGGATAGCCCAAATAATTTTGGCTTCAAATCTAGAGACATCAGTTTTGGAAGATCCTTTGGGCCAAAGGCAGTTTATGACTACCTTATGCAGAATGATGATTCTTAGAGGAAAGTGATGGTGTTCAACATGAGCCTTGTTTGCTCTTGAGAGATTTTGATTGCCAGACAGAACTTTGTATACTTTATCTTCTGAGATGGGAATTGAAGTGAAAGTGGACAGCTCAAAACTTAGAATTTCAGCAAGTTCTACAGTACTCAGAATGATGTTTTGTCCAAAGAAAGAGAACTGAATGGCATCTCTAGAGATCATGAAGAAGTTGGAGTAAAAGTAGGCAGTCAACTCAGGATAACATAGAGTATTTAGAGAACGAAGAGTTTGCAAATGCATATTGGAGAGCAGATTAATGATCTGCAAACCATTTTTCTCAAAGAACTCAAAGTCAACTGGCCTATTAGCCATATTAGTTCTAGCAAGCAGAGAATTAAAGTATTCCTGATGCTCTTTGGATCTAAAAATTCTATCTGCCTTGCCCTCTTTTACTAGAAACTTCATCACCATGCCCTTAAAGTGAGCATAAATCATCTCATCATTATCATCCCTCAAATGATCATTAACCAGCACAGTTTCAGATCTAACTTCTTTATCACCCTCATCTCCTTCAGATTGTGCTTCAGTCGAAGCAAACTGTGCTTCTTCAGTCCTTGAAGGTTCACCAACCTTCTCTTTTCCCTTTCTAGAGGGTTCAGACGATTTGGGCTTATTTTTTTCAAATTCTGTCCCTACTTTTGCAGCATGCCTAATCTTCTTCTGAGTTAGCATAGAATCAAATCCTTGCATTTCTCCTTCATTACGAAATCCATGTATATTCACGAATTCCTTAATATCCTTCTCAGATCTACCGTACATCTTCATACCACGAATTAAATTGGTGACTCTTCTTGCTAGTCTAATCCTAACATCTACAGGGAAAGCAGCCCTTTCGACAGCATTAGGTACCTCTTTGGAGAGTCTGTCTTTGATCTCCTACATTTTTCTGGCCTTGACCATTGCGGGAGTCTCAACCTCTGAGGCTTCAGTAGCAGGGATTGCAGTAGCAGGATCAATCTGAGGAACACTGCTCGTCTCCTCAGGTCTTTGATTTCCCCTTTCTTCGTCTGAAGAACTTGAGAGATCGAACTGCGTTGGAGCATCAATTGGAGCCCTAGGTCCTCGCATCTCCAATTTATCGAATCGACGAGAGCCAGTGGCGGGTTTCTTCGCGACAAAGGAATTCTTGAGTGCCATTGAATAATTTTTGAAGAGAATTGAAGGAATTGAGAGATTGAGAGTTCGGGAGTGAAATCACAAAGAGAATTTGGGGAAAAGTTCTTTCGAGAGAGGATTTTTGAGTAAGAGATAAAAATTAAGTCTTTGCAAGAGTGATTTTAAAACAGGGGTGACGTTTTAGTGTTAATATTTTATTTTAACCAAAATAAGAAACTGCTCTTGATAGTTAAGAGATTTGGGATGTGATTTCCAAAAATAAAATATTTTGAGAAGATATGAAAAATTATTTTTGGAAACATAATATTCAATCAACTCAATCAGGATAGACACGACAATCATAATATTTCGCAGAATATTTAAAAAGATTGAGATTGCGCGTACCTTATTTATTGCCAAAAATAACTACTTACGCGCCAAAAGTTTGAACGAGCAAACCTAATTCCCGTGTTGTTCAGACGATAACCACCTCAGATGATGCTTTTAGTTCAGAGGTTCCAATCAAGCATTTGTGTATCTTCAGATGATGCTTTCGCCTTTTGAAACGAATGTCATCCTCATATGTTGAGCAAGTTCTGAAGCTTTATTTCAGATGTTGCGTTTTGCTCAGAAGCAGATTTTAACCTGTCTTGAAGACAACTTAAATAGGCATAATCGTAATACCCAATTCTTGTGTAATATATCCAAAAGAATTCTTTTCTAATGGCTTCGTGAATATATCAGCTAATTGATGCTTAGAGTCAACAAATTGAATATTAACATCACCATTATGCACGTGATCATGAATGAAATGATGCTTAATTTCAATATGCTTAGCTCGAGAGTGCAGAATTGGATTCTTTGTGAGGTTGATTGCACTAGTGTTGTCACATTTGATTTCCACGTTTGAGGTTTCAACACCAAAGTCTCTCAGTTGTTGCTTCATTCACAAGATCTCAGCACAGCAACTCCCCAAGGCGACATATTCAACTTATGCGGTTGATAATGCCACAGTGTTTTGTTTCTTTGAATGCCAAGACACTAGCATGGATCCCAGAAGTTGACATGTTCCTGAGGTGCTTTTCCTGTTTGATTTGCAACCTGCAAGATCAGCATCTGAGTAACCCTGCAAAGTAAGTTCTGAGGTCTTTAGATACCACAATCCTAGATTAGGATTGGTTTCAATATATTTTATGATCCTCTTTACTGCAGACAGATGAGATTCCTTAGGATCTAATTGAAATCTGGCCCACATACACACACTAAAGGTGATGTCCAGTCTAGAAGCAGTAAGATATAATAGAGAATCGATCATGCTTCTATATAGCTTCTGATCAGCCTGTTTGCCCTGTTCATCATTATCTAACTTGGATGAAGAAGACATTGGTGATTCAATTTTCTTACAGTTTTCTAGACCAAACTTCTTCACAAATTCCTTCGCATACTTCTCTTGATGTATGAAAGTTCCTTGTTCTGTTTGATTCACTTGAAGTCCAAGGAAGAAGGTGAGTTCTCCCATCATGCTCATTTCAAACTCGTTTTGCATGATCTGAGAGAAATTCTTGCAGAGTTTTTCGTTAGAAGAACCAAATATGATATCATCAACATATATTTGAATAAGCAAGATATCTTTACCTTCTTTTTTGATAAATAAAGTTGTATCTACTTTACCTTTTTCAAATCTTTTAGCAACAACGAAATTACTTAACTTCTCATACTAGGCTCGCGGTGCTTGTTTGAGTCCATACATAGCTTTTTTGAGTTTGTAGACATGATCTGAGCTCTTTGGATCTTTAAATCCCGGTGGTTGTTCCATGTACACCTCTTCCTTAATGTAGCCATTCAAAAATGCGCTCTTAACATCCATCTGATAAAGCTTGAAGTCATTGTAGCAAGCATAGGTTAGGCGTAATCTAATAGATTCCAGTCTTGCTACGAGAGCATATGTTTCATCGTAGTCAATCCACTCTTCTTGAGAGTATCCCTTGGCTACGAATCTTGCTTATTTCTAGTAACTTTGCCCTTATCATCCAACTTGTTTTTGAATGCCCATTTGGTTCCAATGATTGGATGACCCTTGGGTCTGGGCACTAGTTTCCAAACTTCACTGAGTTTGAATTGATGTAGCTCTTGTTGCATTGCTTCAATCCAGCTTTCGTCTGCAAGAGCCTCTTCAATTCCTTTGGGTTCAACTTCATATACAAGTGCAAAAGCATTTATTGCATTCTTGAGTTTGGATCTGGTTTTGATTCCTTTTTCTATTTCTCCAATGACAAGATCTGTTGGATGACTGGATTTGTGTTTCCAGTTCTTGTTATATCTTCTGTCTTGTTCATCTTCTGGAGAAGGATCTTGGTCTGCGTTCTCAGATGATGTGTCATCCTGAATAATATTAACGTTCTGTGTGGCTTCAGATGATGTTTTGTCCTCAGATGATGGAGTTTGCTCAGAAGATGTATTCTCCTTAGATGATGTGGTGATTTCAGCGTCGATCTTCTAAGTGTTATTTCCATCTTTAAACCTTACGTTCATTGATTCTTCAACTGTTTTTGAGCTCTTGTTGAAGACTCTGTATGCCTTGCTTGAGATGAAATATCCAAGGAATACTCCTTTATCTGATCTTTCATCAAACTTTTCCGAACGATCACTTGAGTTTTTTAGGATAAAGCATTTATAGCCAAATACATGAAAGTATGCTATGCTTGGTTTCTTGCCTTTGTAAAGGTCATAGGGGATTTTCTCAAGCAATGGTCTCAGAAAGACACGATATATAATGTAACAAGCAGTAGAAACAGCTTCTGCCCAAAAATGGGAAGGAGCTTTGCTTTCAATTAAAAGAGTTCGTGCCATTTCTTGTAAAGATCGATTTTTCCTTTCAACTACTCCATTTTGTTGAGGAGTGTAAGGAGATGAAAAATTATGTTGAAAATCATTTTGATCACAAAAGTCTGCAAAGATTTGGTTTTCAAATTCTCCCCCATGATCAGCTTTGATGCTGGAAATTGAATAACCTTTTTCGTTTTGAACTTTCTTTTAAAAACTCTCAAAATATGAAAATGCATCATTCTTATGTGCAAGGAAGAAAACCTAGGTAAATCTGGTATAGTCATCTACTATTACCAAACAATACTTGTTACCTCAAATGCTCTGAGTTCGAGTAGGTCCGAAGACATCCATGTATAAGAGTTGCAGAGCACGGTTAGTGGAAACTTGATTTATGGATTTAAAAGAGTTTCTTACTTGTTTCCCAAGAGCGCAAGCACCACAAAGCTTTGTCTACTCAAATTTGGTATCTGGAAGTCCTCTCACAAGCCTTTTTTAAGACAGCTTTGAGATTTGTTTGAAACTTATATGTCTCAGCTTCCTATGCCAAAGTTCTGAGTCGTCTTTGACTGATACTAGACATTTCACATCCTCAGATGATGTATCTAGAAGATACATATTACCATGTCTGTGTCCGGTGAATGAGCACTTGTTGTCCCGACTAACACCTGAGCATTTATCATCCACAAAAGAGATTTTATATCCAATATCACACAATTGGCTTATGCTAATAAGATTGAAATTCAAACCTTAACTAATGAGACATCATTAATGAAGAGGTTGCCAATCTTTAGGTTCCTTTCCCAATAATTGTTCCTTTGTTGTTGCCGCCAAAAGAGACACTTCCTCCATCAAATTTGGTTAGATTGATGAATATCTTGGAATCTCCAGTCATGTGTCTAAAACACTCACTATCAAGGTACCATTTGTTTCTTCTTTTCATTAATACCTACAAACATCAAAGGAATTCAAGTTTTCTTTGGTACCCAAATCTGTTTGGGTCCTTTTGGGTAAGTGGAGTTTGCAAATCTCAAAATATCTCGTGTTGGTCTCCAGATCTTAGGACAATAACTTCTGGAATGTCTTGGATCAATACAGTTTGTGCATTTTGAGACGTTTTGTCCTTCAGATCTTATAAATTGCTTATGAAAGTAATTTTTATACGCGTGTTTCGAAGGTCTTCTTCTGAGTCTTTCTTTCACCTTTGGAAAATCGTTTTTCAAATCACCTTCGTTTTGAAAACCAAGTCCTGACTTATTGTAGTAAGGAACTTGTATAGAAAGAATATGTTGTAAAGTTTTTGAACTAGAGGAAAACTTTTTATTGATATCTGAGATTTCCTTTTTCAAAGTAATGTTTTCCTTTTTCAAAGATTCATTTTCGATTTGCAAATCTTCATTTTTCTTAGAAATCAAATTTGATTTTTCCTTGATTTGAGAAAATTCTCTTTCGAGAAAATTTACTTTATCTTTTTGAGAAATATCACTTTTCTTTAAATAAGCAATTTCCTTTTTCAATTCAGAAAGCCTTTTAAGAGCAATTTTATAATCTGAACACAATTCATCTATATATTCATATACCTCAGAAGGAATGTCAGTAAAAGTTACCTCAGATTCATCCTTAGAGTCTGAGATGACCATTAAATAGATATTGACAAATTCCTCATCACTTTCACATTCCGTGTCGCTCCAAGTTTCAGCTTTGAGAGCTTTCTTGGATTTGTCAACTTTTCCTTTCCTCTTTAGAAGGGGACAGTTGGGCTTGATGTGCCCCCTCTTTTGCATTCATAGCAAATCATATCTTTGCTTTCTTCTCTGTCACCAGATGATCGTTTCAGATCATATTGCTTGAAATCTCTTTTGCCTTTGAAATTTCTATTTTTCTTTGCCATTCGTCTGAACCTTTTAACCATGAGAGCCAGCTCCTCATCGTCTTCATTTTCAGAATCTGAGACATCAGAATCAGCATTAGATCTCAAGGCAATAGATTTCTTACCTCTCGATTGAGTTTCCTCAGTGATTCTTTCATCCTCGTAAGATTGAAGAGTTCCAATGAGTTCATCCATGGATAATGGTGAGATCCTCTTAGTCTCTTGAATGGATGTTTCGAGGTTGTCCCAATCTTTTGTGAGTGCTCTCATAAGTTTGTTCACTCTCATCGGACCAGACACTAGTTGCCCATGATAGATGAGGCCATTCACTATTTCAGTGAATCTATCAAACATTTCTTTCACCGTTTCATTAGGCTTCATCTTGAATGCTTCATACTGACCGAGGAGTGTGTTAACTTTGGTCTCCTTGACTCTGTCCGTTCCTTCATATGTTACATAAAGCTTGTCCCATATCACTTTCGAAGAAGGACAATCTGCAATACATTTGTATTCAGTGGAAGATAATGCATTATAAAAAGAATAAATAGCCTTAGCATCTAGAGCATCTCTCTTTGCTAATTCAGTAGCAGATAGAGCAACTGTGGGAGTAGGATTGGTGTTGTCCCCAGCATTTGAACCGCCTGAAGTGCTTGTAGATGGATCAGCCCCTCTTTACACGACATCCCATATTTGTGGATCTTGGCATCTGAGATGTGCATTAAATTTGTTCTGCCAGTCATGTGTACTCTTTTCCGTCGAAGTACAATGGCCTATTGTTGCTTCCTCCTTCAATCCAAGTAGGAGCAAAATTGCTAACCATAAAGATCGTTAGATCGAAAGTAATAACACTTCAAAAATTACGAGCATTAGGCTCTAATACCAATTGTTGAGGCTAGCGTTATCACCTAGAGGACGGTAAATATGTGATTTTAAAGAATTTTAAGAAATCAATACGGAATATAACTAATCTGCTCAGAACATCGTTCAGATAATGTTAGCTAGTAAGATCTGAGAAACTCTCAGATGTAGCACCGTGCACACAACTACTTTCACAGATATATAAATAGAGAGATTAAGGAAAAGAGAATGTGCACAGAGGATTTATAGTGGCTTGGCTTTGTTCAAGCCTACGTCCACTTCTGCACGTCGGCAGCCAATCGACTGGGTTTCACTAGTAAATGACTCAGAGATTACAACTTGGTCAATAAAATTTTCGTCTAACACTCTCACACTCGTATGTTCCCTTCTAAGTATTACAATGATGGATCAAAAGTATATGAAGGCTGTGAAGCTTTCTCGTTCTTGGAATTTTGAATTCTTTTCCCTCGTGCGTTATTCTCTTCAGCCTTGAGGTCTCCTTTTATACTCATCCATCTCCAATTTCCCGTTGCAAGATCTCCAGAGGATCACTTTCCAAACTTCCCCATTTGGACGAGACTGTATACAAAGGATTTCGTAGCCATTGAGGTCGACAAAAGAAAGAATCCCCCTTTGGATCAAATCGCCCATACAATTGTGATCCTGGGTTTCCATAGATGAATTACTTCATTAGGTGAGTCATTCTCGTCTCCCTTAATCCACATCCTTGATTGATCTTCATGATTGAGAATCTCTAAGTACGAATCCAGCTTGATTGCTAGCCGTTGTGATGATGTAATATGTCCATTAAATCATCTTAAAATAGATCTCTTGATAATCTGGTCGTTGCTCGTGAAATACATTGCTCAAAGCTTGAGCATCATTCCAACGTCTGTGCTCCTCGTACAACGTCTGAGCTCTTCGTACAACGTTTGAGTCTCTCAGAACATCGTCTGAGCACACCTTGCCAGATTAAATCCTGTGAATCTCACACCTACGGATAATCTGCAAATCAAGTATTTCATTGCATTAACTCAGATATAAGCGATCATGGATTGTTTTGTCAACTTCAAAATCAATTAGGGGTTTTTCTCAACATCTAGTTTTGTGCATCTTGTGTGAAGTTGGACTTGTGGCCTTTTGTTGTACTTCTGTCACCAGCGGGAAGGTCTCTAGTTTTATACAATAACTTCACTGTCCAGAGTTGCTCACATGTCGCGTCATGTATCCGATATTTTGGTGTTCACTATGCATATGATGATCTGTTGGAGATGCTATGACTAAGCCCATACGGACTTTGGCCTTGCATCGCTAGTAATAGTATTATATAGCTATTGCATTTATGGCTTGGAATGCTGTGTCTTATACCAACATGTGCAGAGAGCATACTTCGCTAGAGTGTTGGTTCAGTAAAGAAATAACTAGAAAATGAAATGAGTGTATTCGAGAAACAGGTAGCGCTACCTTAATTGAGGATAAGATGAGAGAAGTTCATTTTAGTCATTTGAACACATGAAAAGATGACATTGTAGAAGCTCTAGTAGGAAGGTAACGCCTTTTGCAATGCTCGCGAAATCACGAAGCAGGCAATTGCACATTGCGACAAGAAAGGCGTGTTTGTTGTTGTCGGTGTGGGTTGTAAGAGATGATGAGAGAGTTATGTGCTCAGAGCGAGACAATAGTGCTATGATTGCGTACACTGGACTCCTCGTGTATGGTCACGGGACATTGACTCCATTATAGGATTGTTAGAAAGTTCAACTCAAAAGCTTAAGCTTATATGTGGAGGGAGACCACATGAATATAAAGAGCATATAGGGCCTATTATCAAGCGATGTGGGATAATAACTTTAACACCCCCTCTCACATGCAAACTGGATTACGAGTGACACGTGGAATTTTGACTAATGAGGGGTGGACGCACAATCATAGACAACATTAACTATGATACCATGTAGCAAGTTAATACGAACATAGAAAAGATAGAAAAAATAGAATAAGAACGGAGGTTTAACGTGGTTCAGTCGACCAAGAAAAAGTTCCTTGGAGAAATTTCCATATTTCTTATCTTCTTGGGGAAGATACTTTCTCCTTAAATAAGTACATCATAGTTGCTAAACATAGCCTATGATTTTTATGGTAAACGCAGATATTACATATTGGATCTTGATCCTCAATCTTATCGTGATTTGGCAAGTTTATCTTTCCAATCTCGCCGATATCGCCAATCTCGCCAACACTCCCCCTCCAAGTTGGGGCGAAGATATCTTCTGAGGTCAACTTGGCCAACAATTGTTGAAATACTCCTTTAGAAAGAGGTTTAGTAAACACATCAACAAGTTGTTCTTTGCTTCGAACATAAAGTGTTTCAATAATTTTGTCCTGAACTTTCTCTCGAACAAAATGACAATAGACTTCTATGTGTTTTGTTCTTTCATGGAAGACTGGATTTGACACAATGTGAACTTTGCCTTATTCAAGGCACTGTGAAGGGGTGATATAACACGCCGTAAGATTCTGTGCAATGTCTCGTGACCAAGTCTATTCTCGTTGGAAGTTATTCATGGCATTGTGAGGGGTTGTCGTAAGTAGTCACGCAAAGTTTCGTAACCAAGGCCAGTCGTGTCGAAATTTACTAATTTATTAACTCTTATCTTTTCTAATGAGGTATGGATAAATTGACTAACACATGTACTTGCCCATAAAAAATGAGCATGTTATGAGTGAACGGTCTTTAGTTACGACATATTGTTGTTATATCTAGCAATATCACCTAGAGGGGGGTGAATACATGAATTAAAATAATTTTGACTAGAAAAAGAGAAATTAAAAGAATCAAGTCAAAATAGAATCTAAATCTGAATATGTGCAGTTTATGATTTTGAACACGAGTATGCAATTTCTGAGTATGCAGATTCTGAATATAAACACCAATATGCAATATTCTATCAAACACAATGATAAGAGTTTAGAGATAGAGATTATTGCACACGACGATTATAGTGGTTCGGCTTAAATCAAGTCTACTTCCACTCTCCCACGCTGACAGCCGATTGGCTGGATTTCACTAGATGAATAAATGGAGGTTTACAACAAGTGATGATACTCTCTTTGATAGATCACACTATCCTCCCTCAATCACTCTTACAATGCCTCTCAATGATTATAACGTTAAGCTCACGGAGACAAATATGAATCTGAATAACTCTAGCACTTTGAAATTGATAATTCTGATCTCACATTGTAGTAGCACCAAGGATCTCCTTTTATACTCCTTCACCCCTAAACTAGCCGTTGGACAGGTCTTCAAAGGATCGCTCTTCAATCGCTAATTGGACGCCATCAATCTTGATTGAACGAGACTGTATCTAGGGAGATTTGGTGACCGTTGGTAATGAATCTGAACCCCTCAGATTCAGTCACCCATACAACTCAATCTTCGGTTTCCATACGTGAAGTTCTTCAAATATGGAAGCTTTCTTGTCCCATGAAAGGTAATTTCTAATCAAGGATATTCTATCAATCATGTTATAGAATAATCCGGTCAATCAAAGATTACAAACTTCCATAAATACCTCAGCAGCATATGTCAGGCATGGGTCTTGGGAATTTGGAATATATCTCGCAGCTTCTGAACAGACTTCAAAAACAGACTTCCGAAATAGAAACAGTCTTCTGTATTTGAATACTTCGTTGTATCTAAACAGTCTTCATAAACGAAACCAGTCTTCAGAATTTGAATATATCGCTGCATCTGAATAAGTCGCAGTTTCTGAATTCTTCATATATCACTACTTCTGAATAAGTCGCAATTTCTGAATTATTCATATATCATTGCTGAATAAGTCGCGGTTTCTGTACAGAGATACACTGAGTTTGATGTTGATAGAAACCTTGTTGATGCTCGCATATAAGTCTTCATTCAAAAGTGTGGTTGAAGCTACATAAGTGACAGTTCACTTAATTTGGATAACATGATTCAACCCCTTCAAAAATAAATATGCGATACTCTTGCTTTGAGTCTGAACATTCAACTAAGGTCAATATAAACTTCTCTTCTCATATGCATTATCCAGAACTTCATATGTATAATTCAGATGCAGTATCTTGAGCTCCATCTTCTTGTCCCTCCAAGCGTATTGGCAATCGCGACTCTACATCGCTGTTCACCTATCCAAGGTCATTTCAAGCTTTACCGAACTTCCCGTTCTAGGCTTGTTCACTTATCCAAGGTCCTTCCAAGCTTTATCGAACTTTTTGTTCTAGCCTTGTTCATCTTCTACTTAGGTACCTCCAACTTGTAGACACCTCTATGCCCAATGCCTTGTTCACCATTGATAGATAACTCATAACCTTCAAATATTCTGTTAATACACCATCTACATGACGGCTTATGATTCTTTCACCTGGTTCTACTCAACCAATAAACACATTAGTAGCATTTGATTATTTTGTCATCTTCAAAACATCATAAGAGATTTTCCATAACAATCTCCCCATTTTTTATGATGACAAAATAATCTCTGAATATACAGATGTGCAAACACATTTCAAAGATATTTAATTATGTATACTTGAAAAGTAAACAAGATACGCTTATTTGCCAAAAATAAGAATTCAAATCAAGGCATAATAAGCACGTAACACGATCTCCACATTATGATAATCAAGCAATGTAATCAGGAGATAGCAGATAGACTGAGCATAAATATATAGAAACATAATCGCAGCTCCATATTATGTACCAAATAAACACATATGTATATATAATCAATCAGCACATATGCACATACATTCTCTCCCCCTTTTTGTCATAATCAAAAAGCGATACTAATGGAAAGGGTCTTACGAAGAGAATATATACTCAGATGCAAAACAGCTCATATTCACATAATATTTTCAGATGCAACATCTTCTACATGTTTAAACGAACATAGGAGATATGCAATATAGCTCATGATTTCAATCATCATATATGTTAGTGAACATATATCAAGGAGTACAGATAAATTTTACTTCCTTTTTTTGTCATGATAAAATGATAAAATAGATTAGAGATTTGTAATGACAAAAAGTAAGGGAAATGGAAGATGTACTAACCGGATTTTGAAGAACTTAACAAGTTCTAACATATGTTTACCTTTTCTTCCATTATATGAATAGTAATTTGGGATGAAATTTACTCAACTTTCATAGAACTTTCCCATGCTTGTTCAATGCTCCTTCAGATTCAAAACTCATTCAAGAATAGCTTTCCGGGATATTGGGCATCATAATGGTTTTCACCATCTCTTGTTGTATAGAGGCTTGCAGTTTTTATGTCCTTTTGAATAAGGTCCTTCTGAATCTGAGTGTCAAACTCCCCTTGAATCTGATCAATGATCTCCTCTTGAATCTGATTAGTAGACTCTCCCTGAATATGATCATTTCTTTCCTTTCTCCCCCTGTCATCAAGACAGCTTTTGCGAGTAACCTTTATCGTCGAGTTGCGCCAGTTGAATAGGATGTTTTTCTTTGTAGCAGCATTATATTCTATGAGCAGCTCGAAAATGGTGGAGATGATTGGGTCAATGGATGTGCCATAGTGTTGTCGATTTCCATTTCAGTTGCAACTTCAAGGATGCTAAGATTGATTTGAATATTTCTCAAGAATGTCATTCTTGCGCACTTTTTCTAACTCCCCCTAAATCTGAGGAAGGAATTTTTTTTCTTTCTTCTGAACTCCCCTTGAGTGTGAATACGAACTTCAGGGATCTCAAGAATCATATGCTGATTAGTTACAACAGTAGTCTCTAAAATGTCTGCAACTCCTTATTCTTCTCATCGGTCTTTTCTTTAATGGTTGTTCAGAGGCAGCAAAATTCTCAACATTCATTTACTCTTGAGATTCGAGAAAGACGATTTTCTTTAATCAAGCTCTTCTCGAATTTAATCTGCATAAACTCAACAAACTTCTTGCACAAATTTGCGTTAAAGATATGATATTTTACATTTGTATATTGTCACGCTCCGACTCTCGAGCACGCGACAACCCTACCAAATCGCCTCTGGTCATAAAGGTTAACGTCCCAGGCACGCTAACGACCTATCGAAATATAATGTGCATGCGGAAACGTGCTAAACTCCCGGACAAAAACATAAACAGGGATAGCAAAGCAAGAAAAATACTAGCGATCAATCAGCCAAAGAACATTTCCATTAAAAACACCAAAAGTAGATGATCGCTAAACCTACAGAGCTATACAGAGATAAATACAACCCCATTCTTCGGGGCGGCTCCCTAAGACCAATCAAAAGGGTATATGGTCAGGAAGGGTTAACTTCTCATCTACTCCAAAAGAGGGACTACACCACCCTCGTCCTCAACTTCACCTTGGACCTGAAAAAGGGGTTAACCACGACGGGGTGAGAAATAAATCTCAGTGAGCTAGCGCCTAAGCCCGGTTAGGGCGTTGACTAGCTCAGGCGACCTACACACAGTATAATACAATAGTATAACGCCAATTACATGCAAGCTTACCACGCCTTGGATCACACATATGCAAGACTCGACTTGACATGACAGTCAACCAATCAAGGCAACAACCAGAACACCACAACAGCTTGCAAGCACAAATCCCCACACGTATTCCGGTTATTAACGGCCACAAGGCCCGGCATACACGACTGGTGTGGCTCAACACTACGACTGGCAGTGTCTACTGGCATGACCAGGCATCGTCCCTTACTTCCGGCGACGGCGTCCAATAGTCCGTAAGATTCGTACGACTGGCACGACACGGAACTACCGGGAATCCCTGTAGGGGCTTCGGTCCATCCATACTGCGACCGGCGTCCGATAAATCGTGTGGCTCCGTACGACTGGCACGGCACGAATTTATCAGGAAAAACCGTACGACTGGCACGGACCGTACGACTGGCACGGATTTATCTCATCATATGACCACACAAGCAGATCATCCAACCAATCGATTCTTATCTTGGCATTTAGTCAAATGCTCACACGATCATGCTCAAAGACTCGGCCACTGGCCATTTTTATGCTCAAATATGCAATTTAACCTCACACGTGGTCACATGAATATGCACATTATCCACCAGACTTTGCATCTAAATATGGGTGATCAACCCTCAAGCAGTCAATCACAAACCAATCAGATCATTCAGCAGTCAGGCATTGATCACCACGTCAAACAGTCGACAACAATTATAACAACACACTCGATTAATTGAACTAACCACCGACGGCTACTCCGCCTACCAACCAACCAATCAAACAATTTATCGTTCACTCAGCTCTGGCTAATCGCTCGCTCGCAACTAAATAATTGCAGCCAATCAATCAATCTAATCACCAATTAGCCACAGACAACCTAGCTAACCAGTCTAATTTGTTTAATTGCGGTCATTTAACTTAAACCCAGTCTCTAGCTAAACCGACCACAATTAATCTACTTGAACGCCTAATTAAACTAATTAAGCTAATTCTGAACGTAGTTAGCGACCAAACCGAGAGTTAGGGGCTAACTCACTACTAAACAGTCCGGCTACGACGACTGCGACGGGACAACGACGAAGGCGGCGAACGGCGGCAGCGAGCTCCGGCGAGCGGCGGCCGGCTCCGGCGAGCTGCGGCGGCGGCCGGCGAGCTGCGGCGGGCTCCGGCGAGCTCCGACGACGGCTCGGATGAGGCTCGAGCGGCTGGACGGCGGCTGAACAGCGCGATGGCGGTGAGATCAGCGAAGAGCAGGGCGGCGGTACGGGATGGCAGCGGTGGCGCTGGTCGCGGGTCCTCGGGCTGCTCGGGGGTCACGGGCGGCTGAGGCGACGGGCGGCGGAGGGTCGGCCTGACGACGACACGGCAGCTCGACGATGGGGCGGCAGCTCGCGGCGGTCCGAGCTCGGGCTGGACGAGCCGCGACGGGCGAGGTGGAGGTCACGGGTCGGGGCTGGGGCTCAGGTACGGCAGGGTCGCGGGGTCAACGGAGCTCGGCGACGAAGGACGAGCTCGGGTGGGTCGCACGGAGGCTGGGTCTGCAGGCGGCGACGACCGATACAGGCGGAGGGAGGTGGCGGTGATGGCTGAGCAGAGGGGAAGGGGAGGGCGATGCGGGTCAGGGGCGGTGGCGACGGGCTTGCGGACGGCTGCTGCAGCGGCGGGCGACTCCGGCGCGGCTGCAGGTGGCTGGCGACGGAGGAGGGCGGCGTGGCGGCTGGGCGGTGCTCGGCAGGCGCGGTGAGGAGGAGGAAGAGGAGGTCGGGTGCAGGGGGTGGGGGGAGGTCCACGAAGGAACAGGGAAAGAGGAGAGAGGAGAGAGAAGGGAAGGAGAGAGAGAAGAGAAAAGATGGTGATGTGATAAGTGGGTGGGGGCAGGTGGGGCAGCAGGGGCTGCACGGCAGCCAAGGGGAGGGGGAGAGAGAGAGAGAAAAAGGAAGAGAGAGGGAAAAGAGAGAAAAAGAAGGGGGGGTCCCACGGTCAAAGTTTGAATACTTTCTTTGACTTTGAGCACAAAGGGTTTCAGGCGCGAAAGGAGGGTTTCGGGCGCGAAGGGTCTCTGACCGGCACTTCGGGATTTATTAAATCTATCTTCAGATCAAAATAAATCGCGTCCAATAATTGTCCCTCAGACCACAAAAATCCTAATTTTATTTATTTTATGGCCCTTAAAATTTCGAGACGTCACATATATCATGCCCCTTTCGAATAAACAGAGTAGTAATTATAAGCAACTCAAGTATTTCAATGAAGAAATTACTTAACCTTTCACATGATGCTCTAAGGGCTTGCCTAATATATTTTGATATGCCTTCAATGATTTGCGAAAGTTGTAAGTGAAGAAGAGAATTTCTTATCCTTCCAAAATATTGCGAAATCTTCCTCCAATATTCGGATCAAACTTTCCAAACATCCTTCTTCAGATTCTAATCAAACTTTCCAAACTTCATATGGAAAGATTCTTTTACAACCTATTTCTTCAGAAGCATCTAGAAGGTAAAGGTTTCCATGTCGTCATCCTGTAAAGCGTCATTTCTTGTAGAGGAGAAAATAATCTTTGATTCTTAGAAAAAATTTCTCATTGAGATCCTTCTTCGATTGCATCATGATTTGCGTTGATTTGCAATCAATCTTTCCTTGTAGAAAATCCTGTAATAAACTCGTTTCCTATTTGGTATCCAAATATATGGATCCTTTCCTTTACGTTAGAGTAAAATAAGGAAACTTTATAGATACCAAAATATTCTTTCCTTAACGGCATATAAAGAAATATTATCATTCTAACAATATGCCCAATCAAATAAAATCTCATAAGATTCTCACTTTGCAACACAACTAATGATGTAATATGCTATATAAAGATAACGTCTAATTCAAATAATATCTCCTTTGAAAAGATTTTATCTTTGCAAAACGTAACAAGATCACAGAGGATAAAATGGGTCCAATAATTCGAAATCTTTCTTTCCTAAATAAGATATCAACCATAATATCATGCATAAAGATATCTATTGAAAGAAAAATTTTCAAATCGAGATAAGATCAGAGAGCATCAATCAAATAAATTGCATTATCTCCAAGCAAGATATCAATCAATCGCTTAATCTCATCTCACGAACTACCAAAGATGCATCACACAATTCTTTCTAAAAGATATTTCAAGCACAACTAATTATCGAACACGTCATAAATCAATTGTTGTATCTAGCAATATCACCTAGAGGGGGTGAATAGGTGATTTAAAATAATTTTGACTAGAAAAAGCGAAATTAAAAAAATCAAATCAAAATAGAATCTGAATCTGAATCTGAATATGTGCAGTTTATGATTCTGAATACGAGTATGCAATTTCTGGGTATGCAGATTCTAAATATAAACACTAGTATGCAATATTCTATCAAACACAATGATAAGAATATTGCACACGACGATTATAGTGGTTCGGCTTAGATCAAGCCTACGTCCACTTTCCCACGCTGACAGTCGATTGGATGGATTTCACTAGATGAATCAATGGAGGTTTACAACAGGTGATGATACTCTCTTTGATAGATCACACTATTCTCCATTAATCACTCTTATAAAGCCTCTCAAAGATTATAACGTTAAGCTCACGGAGACAAATATGAATCTGAATAACTCTAGTACTTTGAAATTGATAATTCTGATCTCACACCGCAGTAGCACCATGGATCTCCTTTTATACTCCTTTACCCCCAAACTAGCCGTTGGACAGGTCTTCAAAGGATCGCTCTTCAATCGCTGATTGGACGCCATCAATCTTGATTGAACGAGACTGTATCTAGGGAGATTTGGTGACCGTTGGTGTTGAATCTGAACCCCTCAGATTTAATCGCCCATACAACTCAATCTTCGGTTTCCGTAAATAGAGTTCTTTAAATATGGAAGTTTTCTTATCCCATGGAAGGTAATTTCCAATCAAGGATATTTTATCAATCATGTTATAGAATAATCCTGTCAATCAAATATTACAAACTTCCATAAATACCTCAGTAACATACGTTAGGCGTGGGTCTTCAGAATCTGGAATGTATCTCGCAGCTTCTGAACAGACTTCAGAAACAAAAACAGTCTTATGTATCTGAATACTTCGCTGTATCTGAACAGTCTTCATAAACGAAACTAGTCTTCAGAATCTGAATATATCGCTGCGTCTGAATAAGTCGTAGTTTCTGAATTCTTCATATATCACTGCTTCTGAATAAGTCGCAGTTTCTGAAGAGAGATACACTGAGTTTGATGTTGATAGAAACATTATTGATGCTCGCATATAAGTCTTCATTCAAAGGTGTGGTTGAAGCTACATAAGTGACACTTCACTTAATCTGAATAACATGATTCAACCCCTTCAGAAACAAATATACTATACTCTTGCCTTGAGTCTGGACATCAAACTAAGGTCAATATAAACTTCTCTTCTCATATGCATTATCCAAAACTTCAGATGTATAATTCAGATGCAATATCTTGAGCTCCATCTTCTGGTCCCTCCAAGCGTATTGGCAATCGCGGCTCTACCTCGCTGTTCACCTATCCAAGGTCATTCCAAACTTTACCGAACTTCCCGTTCTAGGCTTGTTCACCTATCCAAGGTCCTTCCAAGCTTTACCGAACTTCTTGTTCTAGGCTTGTTCATCTTCTACGTAGGTACCTCCAGCTTGTAGACACCTCTACACCCAATGCCTTATTCACCATTTATAGATAACTCATAACCTTCAGATATTCTGTTAATACACCATCTGCATAACGGCTTGTGATTCTTTCACCTAGTTTTACTCAACCAATAAACACATAGTAGCCTTTGATTATTTTGTCATCTTCAAAACATCATAAGGGATTTTCCATAACAATTGTCACGGAGACTACGACATGTTATCGACACTCCCGTGAAATTATTTTTTCTATCTAGATAGATAATTGGACATAATGACGAGTTATGTAAGATGGACCAATATAACAACATAAGCACGTGTTATTATGTCCGAACGAATTTGATGACCAAACCAAGGACAAAGAAGCTATTGTTCGTCCGACATTCCATTGTCTATATAGTTTTGTTTTATGCCGAATTGCTTTGTTGAGTAAATATCTTGATCTTTTACTACAAGTATTATGCTGTTTGGTTAAATGTCTTCAGCAAAGGTGGTGCTTGTAAAATGTGCATAGTTGGTGCCTGCTCACATAGAGATATAATTATCACTCACTGAGCTGCAATTTGCTCACTCTTTTCCTTTAAACTTTCAGGTTCCTTACCCTGTGACGCATAGGAGAAGCGGCTTGGACGTGCAGATTATTGATCTATATTCTATTGGTATTAGCTTTTGGCCCAGATATGTATGTTTTTGGTATAGTTGGTATGTGGCGAGATTGGTTTGAGGCTTCATCTTTCTCTTGAAAGATCGCCGTGTCACTCCCTTTTTCTTGTGCGAAAATTAGAGTGTGACAATTACGCTAGGCAATAAGGGGGAAGGATCAACACGATAGATGAGATTGATGGTCATGATCTAGTCTTAGAATACCCAAAACTTTTTACCGAGATCATATTTTCTTCATATACAAACCCATCTATTTTGATCTTTCCAATTTTTGTGTCATCGTACCGGAATTGACTAAAAGAAAGCATTCATGTGTAGGATGTAGAAACAAACGGAGCATCGGTGAATTGGTGATGTGATTTTTCAGGTCGTAGATTTAGCAGTAAGTCCATATACATTAGTAAGGTATCAGTTATGTCGAAGTCATGAGCCAATGGAAAAAGGAACTTCTTGCTTATTTTCCCAACTCTTTGGGCGAATTTTTCTTGCAAAACTTACTTGGATCATTCATCCAAAATCCAAAATGGGCATGAGTCTTAACAAAAAAGTTCTCGATGTAATTAAACAATGGCGGAATGGACTTGGGCCAAAAAGCCCGTTCAGATCAAAATTACGTAAGTGCCCTCCTTGACTCGATTTCAAGTCCATGGCCCCGACACGCACCACATGACCCAACAAATATTTGACTCTCTGAATCATCTGAAATAATCGTTCTTTGCAGAAAATAGTTCATATTATCTTTTAGAAAAAACCGAAAAAAATTAGATCTTCTTAATATCGCACGTGCTAACTTTTTTTTTCTCCAATAATTGCACCGCAGGAATTAGAACCAGATCGACTTGAAAAATTTTGGATGTCCAGAAATCCGTGTTCCATGATTTGCACAATTTTCATAAATTCTGAGTAATATATATATTTTAAAAAAAAACACGTGAAACTTTCACATCACATGGTAGTCTCTGCGTTGAGTTAACGGAGAAAAGAAAACAATGTTGGAAGAGAGAGAAAATATGAGGGGAGGAAGAGAGACAAAAGTTTATTTTTTGTATAAATTTCAAGTCATGTCCATGTGTCAAGCTCTAATTTGATATAAATGAAAGAATGCACGCCACGTCAGCGGATGATGTGGTGCTTTGAAACCGCAGAATATTTTCTCTACAAAGAAATAAGACTTAAGGATGGACCGCACGAGCCGCTGAAAGGAATTGCGCTCATGAAACCCGGATCACAAGCGGTGCCAGCTTCGTGCACTCAATTCTCACTCTTCGGATAATCGAATCTAGTGGTTTTTGTGTTGTTAGAAAGATCTCATGCGAAACTACAAATTCGTAAGAAGGATCGACCCTGAATTGGATTATGTTTATGTAAGAAAGTTACACTTCTTACCAGCCTGCAACCGCGAGTTTGGAAGGGTGTAATTTCCAAACAAAATGTCGAAATCACACAATGCCAAATCCCAGAGGTCCGAGGTCAAAGTGAATATCAGTTCAAGCCATGAATGTCGCCATTTAGAGTGGTTTTCTAGCTTTGACCCAAAAAAAAAAAAGAGTGGTTTTCTAGTGATGAAGGACACTCCCCGGCAAGCCATAGATGGATGCATGAAAAACGCTGAAAATCTTTCTCTCGCAAGACAAAGCTGTTCAAGACTATCGGCATCTATGGTCTAAGAATGAAAAAGCCTGTCATTTACCCACTCTACAATAATAACAACACAACAAGCCTTATCCCACTACTTGTGGTCAGCTATATGAACCCTAGCAAACCAAGCTATTGCTCGTCCAAGCTCTCCATCACGTAACAAGCATTCACATGTAGTCTATTATGGTTAAACAAGCTTGTGGAGCCCTACACATTTATAACCAAGGTTACATAAGGTCACCCTTTTGCCTAGACTCCATAGTAATAACAATATGTAGTCTATAGCATAAAGAGTATATGGAGCAACTAATAATTCATTTACCCATATTTTACACCCTGACCAATTCCTTAAGCAATAGAACATAAAACAACATTGGGGAGAAGTAGGCTTATGCATCAGTCTCGGTCCAACCTAAGAAACGGGATCGGACCAGCCAGTTCTGGGTGGTTCCAACGGAAATCAGTCCGGTTCCTGATTCCAAAAATTAGGAACCAAGAAATAACCGGTCCAGTTCCCAATCCTGAGGAGGAACCATACCATATAGACTGGACCAAACGGCAAAAACAACCCAAAGTATGGATAAAATCTGTTTTTATTCATATTTTTTATCGCAGAAACCTTAAAAGAAAATTGAAGACAAAGTCTTTATAGCAGAAGCCATACAAAAAAAAAAAAAAAACCCGGACCGGACCATAGCCAATTCTAGGGGACACATAGTCAGTTCCGGGTTCCACAAACTAGAAAGCGACCCTGTCCGGTCCAGTTCCCGATTCTAGGGTGAGAACCAACCAATCGTGGAACCGATCACCCCTAGGGAGAAGCGCAACATGGAGACACGACAATGGACCTGATCTATATTTAAGTCAGATTGGACAACATGGAATCATACATAGGGAAGAAGCACAAGACAGAGAGACACGAGGGACTCCATCTATATTGGAGACCCTCCTATCACATTAAATGCTACAAACCCATTGAAGGTTCCCAGAATGGAAGTGTCAAAGTTTTGAATTTCGAGCCATTCAGGTCTCGGAAGCAGCTCACTTCATATGGATGATTTGGTCAACATGGTTGAAATTCTAGATCAATTAACTAAAATTCTTGCACCAAAAAATTGGAGCGGCTGTACATCGCGTGACTCCTACTTCCTGCTGACGACTTTCTTGCCATATAGCTAGCAAAAAGGGTTCAAATTTAAATTTTAGTAAAGAATTGATTACACGACTTTAAATGATGTTACTATGCAATTTTTAAATATCTGAAATGTTCGATATGAATTATTAATTGCTCTATGAATTATATTTTGATGCATGAATGCACAAAGGGTAATGCTAGGTGAAAAGGCATTTTTTTGTGAGGTGATAGGTCATCTCAAATGACAATCTATTTCAAAATCATGATCTTCATGTTTACAACTCTTCCAATTGTCAATAGACTTATTAAAATCTTCTATGGTTATTTCTTCTCTCAAAATAGGGCCTCGGTCATGAGACACTTCAGACATTGAGCTGTTAGAAGATGAATTTGTTTTTCTTAAAAAGTTCATTTTCAAGAGGCTAATCTTTTTCCGATCAATTTCCCTAACGACGACGTGCTGACCAACGGATTTGCTGCCTCCAAGGACTTACGACCGGGACCACACTCGAAAAAAGGGGAAATTGCAGCGAAACAAAATCAGGTCTTAAAAACTCGCTTAAAAAGAATCACAAACCCTTCCCCCTTGGCTCTGATACCATGAAGGGCGCAGGATCTGAGGATGCTAGTAAGAGAGAAAGGAAACAACTTATAGAAAATTTTAATTCTCCTAATGAGTTGGAGGATGAGTTAATTGATTAAGAAATTAAGGAAATCTTTTTCTTTTAAACTGTTCTATTTTAGATCGGGAATATGTGGGAAATAGGATGAAGAAATAGCTTAAAAGTTCTGCAAGATTGATTAAACACAAATATAAGATTCTTATACTCATGAAAAGTATGTAAAGAAGGGAGAGAATCATAAACGTCTTCTTTTATGATAATAATTAGAAAAGAGTTCTTCAACAGGAATATCCAAATAATAATCAAAATAATCAATGAACTCAGTCACGAGCTCAATAATATATTGCAGAAAGTAAACACTCAGGAATAGTACATGAAACAGTAACTGGATGCGCATAGAAATGAAATACAGACCACCAACAGGAGGCACGGCCTTCCGATTGCGGGGTATTAGATATTAAATAAATTGCGTATGATGATTGAAGTGTGTGAGGCCATGCGGGAGAGGAGATCCAGATCAATCTTCACTGCGGGCTGTATGCATGAAATGCAGAAACTTAAAAAGCAGAAAAGATCGAACCACCAACAGGAGGCAGAGCCTTCCGATTCTAGGGTGTAGATCTATATGAAGAAACGAGCATTTAAACTTATATACATAGCAAACCAGATGTACAAAATTACAAGAAGAAGAATACAGAAAGATAAACTATCCATAAAGATGGAAAGTTTGTAAAATACAAGTGCAGAAAACTTTTAAAAACTTTGAGATCCGCAGACTATGAACAGATTTGGAAAATCAAAGAAGAATAGGGAAGTTCTTGCTTAGAAAGGGATCTGGGTAGAAAGGTTTGGGACAGAAAGGTTTATGGCCTTAGAAACTTACTGGAGTCTTATGATCCAAGAGAGATGCTTCAAAATCCTTGGAAAAGGGTTCGGGTGTATGGATCTTAGAAAGGGATCTCTAGTTCTCTAGTTCTCAGAAGATGAGGGTGTGGGAGAGTGAGATGTGGAAGATGGTGAATATGAGAGAGTCTCGTGAGGAGAGAGAGAGATCTTCATCAGAATTGAACCCCCCCCCCCTTCGAGTCTTTTTAAAGAAACGGTAACTTCCTGTAGCAACTGTGAAATCTCAAAAAAGCCGATATAGTGAATAGTGAATAGTAAAAAGTCGAAATAGTGAACAGTGAACAGTGCTTCTTAGAAATACGTAGAAACTAAAAATTTGACTACATCATGGCTGGTAGTCTTGGATTCATCGGGGACTGTTGGCTCCCAAGTCAATTCCGTAACAGTCATCTTTATTAGAATTTTCGCTGTGGTGAGATTGGGAAGAGCTTTTTGAATCTTCATAATCAGCCACAGTCTGCTTCATCAGTTCGTAGAACTGTTCTTCATTTTGAGTTGAAGCCAGCTTTGAAACAGCAATGGATCTATTATGCAGAAAAGGGGTAGCACTTGTTCCATCTCGTTCTTTTAACCAGGCAGAGACGGATTCTTCAGAAATTTTATCTAGAAACTTGGCACCATCCCACCATTTCGTTTTGTATTTTCGTACAAGAACTAAGGTAGTAGGGTTAAAGGAGGTTTTCGTGTACCCAAACTCCCAAGCAGAAACCCAAGAGACACGAAAATACAGAAAATAAAGCAGAGAAATAGGAAAAGAAGCTTCATGTTTCTGTGGATTATAATTTCTTAGAAATATTTTGTAACTTTTTTGGGAAAAATCTGGAAGAATGTCTGGAATGGGACCAAAGTGATCCCACCATCTATTAAACCAGAGTGGGAGGCTTTTGATATCAACATATTTTTCAAAAAAGAACAGCCAAGTGTGACTGTTGTTATAATTTTGGCGAAAAAAGGCATTCCACCAGACTTGTTGATAATCAAAATATGTGTAACTGGTTCTGAAAGGGAGAGACTGGGTTAGTCTCACTTTGAAACCGTTTGGGGTTATGGGTTTTGATTCCCATTCAGAAGGATGGATGATCCTTTTAATTCTGGTGGTAGAGTAATTGATATTATCATCATCATTAGTAAAATGTTTGAATTCTACGGAGCCTGTTTCAACCAAAATAGACTCGTAGAAATCGAGAGGTTTGTCCAGATCATGTGGAGTGAAAAACCAATTTTCTCCAAACATGTTCCTGGCAAAAACATTCGGATTATCATTATAAAAATCTTTTTCAACTGTGAAAATATTTTGGAAAGTTGTCTTTAAAATGAATTTTGATTTTTCTTTTGAGTACGCGCGTTTTGATGTTGCAAAAACAACCACTCTGCTATCAATTCTTTTTAAAGGTGAGGGGGACTGAACCTCCTCAATTTCAGAAACCTGCTTGTCCTTGTCCAAAGCCTGTTGGAGTAGGAGCTCCAAAGTTTCCTTTGGAATCATGGAAAGAACATTTTCTTTCGTGACTTTTGGGGGAGGAGATGCTAATGATTTTTCAGCATTTTTTGAAGAGGAACTTAGAAAATGTGGTTCTGGTGGGGGTTGCTGGATTGCATCAAGCCAGCTTCTTATTCGGGTGAGTTTCCCGAACTGGATTCGGCTGGTTCAGCTTCTGCTTTTCCTTTGTCTTTTTTGGGAGGTATGGTTGAGAGTGATTTCCCTATAAAAATTCTCGTGTGAGAAAATCTGGAAGAGAATTCAAACTACCATTAATGAATTCGATATCAAAATCAAAGACAGAAAGAATAGCTTGCCATCTGGCAAAAATCTGTTTAGAAGCAATATCCAAAATATCCTTTTGAAGAATATCTTTTGCATATTTGCAATCAATTCTCAGTAGAAACTTTTGGTTCAAGAGATCACCTTGAAACTTAGAAACGGAAAGAACAATAGAAAGGATTTCTTTTTTGATGGTAGAGTAGTTTTGTTACGTTTCATTTCAATCCTTTGAAATGAATTGGACAACTTGCTCTATATCATTTTTCTTTTCTTTTAAAATTCCACCATAGCCGATTTCCGAGGCATCAGTTTCGACAATCTTGAATGCGGATGGGTCGGCAAGGTGTAGCCAAGGAATTTCTTTTACAAAAACTTTTATCCTTTTAACCATATCGGTGTGAAGAGAACTCCAAGGAGGAGGGTTCTTTTTCAATCGCTGATGTAACGGTTTGCATATTTTGTTAATTTTAGGAATGAAATCAATCACATAATTGAGACTTCCCAAAAACCTTTGTAGTTGGGTTTTGTCTTTTAATTCATCTGGAAATTTATCCGCGAACTGAATTGATCTTTCAATTGGGATGATAGTTCCGAGATGTATGTGATGACCAAGAAATCTTATTTTGGTTTGACATAAAACAACCTTGGAAGGAGATAATGCCAGACCACTGTTTTTGACAGTCTTGACAAAGATATTTAAATGCTTAAAATGGGAGTTTATATTGGGGGAAAATACCAAAACATCATCGATGTATGTAATTATAAAATCAGAATAGGCATTGAAAATGTCATTCATGATCCTTTGAAATTCAGACGGAGCATTTTTCAAACCAAAGGGCATAACGTTCCATTCAAACTGGCCGAAAGGAACGGTGAATGCCGTTTTGTACCTATCTTTTTCAGCAATCTGAATTTGCCAAAATCCAGACTTCATGTCAAACTTAGAAAATATTTTTGAATTATGTAACCTGTTCAAAAGATCCTTTTTGTTAGGAATGGGGTACCTTGTCCATTTTAGAGCGGCGTTCAAAAGCTTGTAATTAATTACTAACCTGGGAACTCCTCTTTCAAGTTCAGCATTTTTATTGACATAAAAAGCAGAACAACTCCAAGGAGATTGACTTTTTCTTATTAAATTTTTATCAAGAAAATCTTGAATTTCTTTTTTGCAAAATTCGAGGATTTCATGATTCATTTGAGTTGGCCTGGCCTTAGTGGGAATATTTTTCTCAGAAAAATCGGATTCATAAGGTAGGTCAATTATGTACTTTTTTCTGAACTAGAAAGCATTTGGAAACGAAGAACAAATGTTTTCTTTTATGAATGATTCTGTGGAAAGGATTTTCGTAAGAGTATTAGGATTGGACAGCCTTTATTCGATCCTTTTATACTCTAGATCTTCTTTTAAAAAAGAAAGATGGTTTTCCTTATCATGAATTAAGCAATTTACTTCTGCAATAGAATGTTCTTGCAAAATATTTAAATTCCTTGTTTGAGGCTTTTTGATGAAGTTGAAAATAATCTTTTTACCAAGGACCTTGGTCTCAATACCATTTTTAGAAACTTTAAAAGGTTGAATTAAGGATATGAAAGGTGTTCCCAAAATTACAGATTGTTTTAAATCTTTTACTAACAGAAAAGAGGTTTTTATTGAAATTTTCTCTTTTATTATTAAAGCTTCAGGTAACTTATATTTTAGTTTCAAATGTTGGGCTTGAGCAGATTTTAAAGTTTCAGTAGTTTTTTCAAAATACTTGGTAGGGATTAAACCTTCTCGAATACAGTTTAAATCCGCACCTATATCAAAAAGGGCAATTGTGTCTAATACAAACTCATTATTAATTTGTATTGAGACATCAATTAACCATTTTCTTGATGTGACTTCAGAAAGTAACATTAGAAAATTCTTATCAGGAGTAGAAGATTCTTCAAATACTTCTTTATCTTTTCCTTTTAAAATTTTAGATTTTATTTCTAGAATTTCCTTTTGCATTTCAATTTGAGAAAGTTTGAGATTACGAATCTCGATTTTTTGTTGGTTTATCTCATATTGAGTATCATTGATATTAGAGGGTCTGGTTTGAACCTTTTTTCCTCTATTCAAAATCTCATTTAAATTATAAGGCTTATCATAGCGAGAAGAAGATGAAGGGTGCATTTTGTGCAAGATTTTCTCTTTATCTTCTATATCAAAAATATTATCAATAGAATCTAAAATATTTTGTTCTTCTTTTGTCAAAATAGTTATTTGAGGAGTTTTGTCAGAAATTTCTTCACAATTTTCATTGATTTATGACTCTGAATCTGAATCTTCAATGTCATTGACTTGAAGACCTTCTTCATTATCAGAAGAAATATCGAAAGAAGATTCATTATCAGAATCAAACATTAATTGATTTAACTGATTCAGAATTTCTTCATCAAGACTTAATTCATTTATCTTTTTGTTTAATGTGAAAAAAAAATTAGTATGACTTTTTTTGCCACAATTATAGCAGGTGATATTGCTAAAATCTCTTTTAGTACCTGTTTGTTTAGGAACAGATTTTTTAGAAAATTTTTCTTTTTTAGGGAAATTATTCTTCTTATGAGATTTTTTCTTTTTGTGAGGAAAGTCTGGAGGACATTTTCCTGAACATTTCTTGGACTTAGAAAAATCAAAAGATGGATCAAATTGGCGACAGAAATCACCAAGAGAAGAATGGGTGAGCTTCTTTTCTTTTTTAAGTCTTTTTTGTAGCTTAATATCGTTGCAAAGTTGTGAACCAATCTTATAAATGAATGAATTAAGTTCACCATAAGATAATAGGTCATATGGGATTGGATCCCCATGCTGTTCTCTTATCTTATTACGAACTTTGTTTCCTATTAAAACAAGGAGACCAGCAAGAAATTTTTCTTTCCAAAATGGCTGGTTGCAATCTGGGCGAAGAAGGACTCTTTATAGAAAAATATCTTTGTATTCACGAAATTCGCCAAAAGATCTACATTTCATGTTTGAAAGTAAGTCTTGATTATGATCGCGAATGATGGAAGGATCACCTATAAAATGTTGGGATATGGAATATATAAGAGTACTTACAGCATCCTGAACAGGATGGCCGTAATCATCAAAAATGGTTTGACCTTCATTGTCAACTTTTATGGCTTTTAAAATACCATCTCTTTGTTCTTCTGAGAGATAATTATCCCACCAACCCTTTCACTGGCCAGTAAAATCAGCAATTAAAAGATAAGCAATTTGTTCATCAGAAGTATCAGGAGTGGTTTTATAAGTCGTAGCCAGCATAATCATTTGATTTAAAATGTTGACTAAGTTTTGCTCAGAAGTACCATCTATGTTCCATTCATAAATAGCATCTGAGGAATACTTACTTTGGACACGTTGGAAAGATTCTTCCAAAATCATATCAGGAGGGGTTGCCCTCGAATAATACAATTTTTGGGGTTCTTTCCAAGTTAACTTATTTAATTCAGGTTCAGAATCCTCTTTTTCTAAAACATGCAATTGGCTTTCAATTATTAAAGGTTTTTCAACTTTTGGAGTTTCTAAAACAAGAGGCTTCTGCTTCCCAAATTTTAGATTCCTTCTTTTGTCAGCCAAGGCTATAGCAAATTCTTCGCTAAAAGTCTTAGGCATTTCGAATGTTTTAAAAAGAGGAACTTTCAAGGCAGAATTTTTTGGAAGAGTATCCTGCTGGATAACTTGAGTGGAGGAAGATGCCATAGAAATGGATGATTCAATTCTGTTGAGTTGGGTACCGATAGTATGAACAAATTGATTAGTGAAGTTATTTTGTTCAATTATCTTTTGGACCCTTTGTCTTCATTTTCAGAAGGAACTTTGAAAGGTGAAGCAATGACTTCAGAATCTCTGTGAGAAATTTTTAATTTTCTTAAAGGAGGATGATTAGACTCGATGATATTACCATCATCTAATTTCCACTTATACTGCTTGTCAAGAACAAAAATTTCTTTTTCACTTAGAAAATGATCTTCAAGCCAGTCAAAGAAGAATATATGATCTTCAAGCAGAAGTATGAATTCATAGTATTTTTCTTTAATTTCTTTAGCTTGATTTTTAAAGTTTTCAAAAAACCAATTTCTAATTTCAGAATTATTCTCAAAATAGAATTCTTTGTTTAGAAGGGTTTTGTTTGGTTCAAAATCTTTTTCCAGGACACAGACTTCTGGATCATCATTTTCCATTTGAGAAGGAGTAGGTTCGGGAGATTCAGAACCCTGTGTATCGCGTTGGTAAACAGGTCTGGAAATCCCTGAACTAGTGTCAATTCCACTAAGATTGATTAGTGGGGGAGCACTAGGTCTTATTAAAATAGGATTTTGAATAGTACCTTGACTACTACTAGGGATAGTAATAATCAGTGGTACCTCAGGATGAAGGTCGACTGACCTTCGAGATGAGAAACTACGGAAAGAGGGTTGAGACCTAATATCGAAAGACCTCCTTGGGAATTGTATCGTTACTTTTCCCTCAGGGTGCTGGACAATATTTGTAGGTTCAGAATTTTGGATAACATGCTGTAGAACTTCTTGGTGTTCTATTTCTCATTGCTCAGGAAGAGATACCTGGTTCCAATGAATTGATTTGGGAATCATGGTATTTAACTTAGAAATATCAGTTTACAGAAATAGGGTTTCTCTTTTCGGACTGATTTTAAAAACTTTGCTCCCAAAAGAAGAAAGCATGGCTTTATAATGAACCTTATAAACAAGGGCTCTAGGAATACAGCCTTCATCTATATGGTAATTATGAGTATGGATTTGCAAAACCAGGGAATTCATAATTTTTTTTATCATTTAAAGAAATGGTAAGATTTGGTGAACAATCAAAATGTATTGGTCTTCTGCAGAGACTTGTCTCTACAGTGCTGAGGATGGACTCTTCATAAATGGTAAGGCGAGAATCCCTTAAGGCAAGGAGGATCGAAGTATTAGTAATTGACAAAAGACAAACGATAACTTTGAGCCGAAGTATATTTCAAATTAATCGATAAAATTGCAATAGAAAATTGAAATATCGTATATGCTAGGGATCGTTTAATGGGCATATGGTTACTAAGGATTTGCATGACAACAGTTTTATTTTCATATTTTTTTATTTTCTTTAAGAGAACATGTTTGGAACAAAAATTCATTTGGTAAAATAAATTCATTTTTCTATTTTCGAGGGAAATTTTTGGCCCGGAAATAGATTTGGAATAGAAATAAGAAGTAGAAATTTTCTAATTTTCTATTTCTAACAGAAATAGAAATAAGAATGCTTCTCATTGCTCACTCCCTCTCTCTTGCGTCCTTGAGCCGGTCGCCGTTCGCCGGCCGTTTGTCGCCATATGTCGATCGTCTCTCTCGCATCCCCAGCAGTCGATCGCCATCCACCGACCACTAGTTGCCCTCCACTAGTCTCCAGTTGTCGTCCGATGGTCACTAGTCGCCGGTCCCTAGTCGACGTTCATCATTCTCCACCGATCTGCCGGTCACCGTTCGCCGGAACGCCGGTCCATCGTTCGCCTGTCTGCCATTCACTAGAACGCCGATCCGCCGTTCGTCGGTCGCCTCTCACACGTTCCCGGTTGTTGGTCAGCGTCCGCTGGTCGCCAGCCGTCGATCGTCGTTCCCCATTCTTGCCAGCCGCCGATCCACCGTTCGCCTGTCTGCCATTCACTAGAACACCGATCCGCCGTTCGCCGGTCGCCTCTCACACGTTCCCGATTATTGGTCAGCGTCCGCTGGTCGCCAGCCGTCGATCGTCCTTCGCCGTTCATTATTAGCCGATTCACCGTTCGCCTGTCCACCATTCATCGGTCCGCCAATCGTTATTCGCTAGTAGCCGTTCGCCTGTCCGCCGTTCCCCCATCCATCGATTTGCCTTCGCCGGCGCAATCCCTGGCCACCGACCACTAGTCACTAGCCGCCGATCTCCGATCCCCGGTCGCAAGTCAACGGCTACCATTCTCCATCCGCCAACCGTCGTTCGCCATCCATTGGCCGTTGGTCGCCTGTCGTCGTTGTTCGATCAGCAAGTCGCTTGTCGAGGCCTTACGACTAGTAACCGTAGAAATTTTATGCCATCATTAAAACAAACTTGTGTTCCAGAAACAGAAATTTTATGTAGTTAGCAAACGGGTGCCTCTTCTCAGAAACTCTTATAGATAATAGAAATAGATTTTTTCTGACTAGAAATAGAGCCTGAAAAGAGAATGATTGTCATTCGCGCCCTAAGTATTATCTATCCAGGGCTGGGCAACAAGCCATGAGGTGTTCTTTGGCCATTTCAAGAGTTCTGGACGGCCCCAGCATGGTCCCATGACATTGTTGCCTTTGTCCCTAAGTCGGTCTTGCATTATTATGTCATATCGTCGGCAAATTTGCGTTACCGTTGTTGATTTACGACTCATTTGGCGTGTTTAATTTAACACAAGTGTTAGGCTGGAAAATTTGCACCATCTTGATGAATTTCTTATATAAATGTGTGACAGGTGTACTAGTTTGAGATTTTTAGTGATAAAAAAATTAGTTTACTAGTACCAGTTTGAGGTTTTTTCGTGATATTAATCCTACGGATTTGCTAAAATTTGACGAAAGCTAACAAATGGTACATTTGTCATAAGTGCACCAGTTCATGATTTTTTGTGGTAAAAAACTTAGTTTTGAGTAAATTTATCAGAAGTATGTCACTTTAGAATTTTTCGTGGTAAGTAAATAGGGGCCTGGAATGATTTAAACTCATGATCTTCTATTTTGATACCATATGAGATTTTACGAGACTAAAGCTAAATATTCTAAAAGCTTAATTTAATACTTAATTACTCTAATAACTATCTTGGTAAGATAGAATAATAATGCTGCCTCAAGATGAATGGTAAAGTTCCAAACGTCATCTATCGTGAAAAATTAGGGCTTTGCTTCGCCAACCCGTTTTCTGGTCGCCTTTTGGAAAAAGTAAAAGTAAGGAAATGAGAAAAAGGGGGAAAAATATTATTTGAGCTCAGGATTTTCTATTTTGGTATTACAGCAAAATATTTTAAAAATTTAAGCTATCATATAAAAATATTATTTGATATTTAATTAATTTAATAATTATTTTGGGAAGATAGTGTAATAATGCTGTCTCGATATGAACGTTAAAGTTCCAGACGTCAACTATTGCGAAAAATTAGGGCTTTGCTTCGCCAACAAGTCTTCTGATTGCCTTTTGGAAAAAGTAAAAGTAAGGAAATGAGAGAAAGGGCAAAAGATGGCACGTCAAAGTCAAACTAATGACAATAATATGGTACCCCGTCTGTAGTGGATTTCAAGTTCTACGCTTTGAAAAATTTTAAACTTTGTTTTTCTGTTTTTTGTTTAATCAAAATTTATCGTGGACACATCTTTACATTTTTTTTGCCTTGGAACATATGAAATGTTGGGCATTCACCAGAAAAAGCTAAGCTAAGCTTATTTGTTCTTTAGCCACCATTTGGAGAATTTTTTATCTGCATCTGCTAAGAAAAGAAACTTTATAGAAAAATTTCAAATAAAGGCTTGAAGTGCTTTCATTTTTTTATATAAGAGCTAAAAGTTGATCTTATTTTAAATAAGAGCCTGAAGTTTTCTCTTTATTCAAAAAAGGGTTTGACCAAAAGTTTTTTCGTCATTTGCTTTTTTTTCCCTTTTTTTCTTTTTCTTTTTCCTTTTCTTTTTTTCTCATTTCTTTTATTTCTTTGTTGCGACCGGCGATAGCTTGCCGGTTGCTAGCGAGGGTCGCCTCGCCCAGGCCCTCGCTTGTGGCCGAAGAGAGTCACCCTCGTCAGATTGGGCGAGGGCTCGCCTCGCCCCGACGGCCACAGGTGGGCCCTCGCTAGCCTTGAAAAGGTGTCTCGTGAAGCAAAGAGGTGTCAAAATCATAGTCAATCATAGCCGTGAAGAAGAAGATGACGTGATGATCTGGCGAGCCAACCCCTTGCCCAAGCCCTCGCCTCGACAGCCACAAGTGAGGCCCCATCCCTCATCGATGGCCGGCCATCACTTGAGACCGGCCACCGGCTAAAAAGAAGGGAAAAGAACAAAGGAAAAGAGAAAGAAAAAAAGAAAAAAAAATTAAATAGTCACGACCTTCTTTTAAACAATGAGGGTACTTCAAATAAAGTCCTCTTCATACCCTTATTTGAAAAACTAGGGCACTTCAGGCTCTTATTTGAAATGTTTCCAAACTTCAATTGTCACTTTTTGGACCGAGTGGGCGGGACTCACTATTGCTTGCCACTACCTAACATTAACAGGGTTGCTGGTAATTTCATTTTCAATGCAAACGCTTAATAAACCCATGAATGAGTTACTAATCTCATCGTAAATTCTTGGTCTTTTATATTAAAACTTGCTATTACATTGTAGAAATTATCTGTCATGTTCATATATATATATGACGATAAGAGTTAACGTAGAAAAGTTACTTTCCATATGAAACATTACTAAAAATGTAAAAAAAAAGTTAGTAATCATTCAGAAATCGAAAGTAAAGTTTCCTATAGAAAGTTGCTGACCCCATGTGAAATTACTAGTTACATACATACTTCCTTACACGTAACATATTTTCTTTCGGAGTATAGCAAGGGGGTTAGCAAGAAATGGAATGACATATAATTAAATTGGCATCCATAGATGTTGAACTTGCAACTTACGTGGAAGAGGGAGTCATCAGATCCAACAGCTAATCCTGAATAGGTGTAAAATGAAGGATCTCAAGCATCTTGCCATATGTTTTCTGAAATATTTAGTCCCCTGTAGAACAAGCAAGGATTCGTGATATTACTCATAAATTAGGATCTAATTTTACATAGTTGCCATCTTGTATGCTTTGGAGAGCTCAATTCTTCATTTGGAACGGTTAAATGAGAATACATTTATCTTATTTATTCAATGTGATTTAGAATTGTTTCGTCGGAATTGCTCCGCGACAAAATATCTTTCACCGAAATTCGTGATTCGACTTTTAAATGTGATAAGGGGTTCTGTGATGATTTTGGATAGGATAATTCCAGATAGTCAAAAAAATCAACGCACGAAACTTGTACAAAATTCACTAGAATTATACAAATATTGTCTCGACCAAAGTTTGACTCGATGGTAAGAGTTTACAAGTACAAATCCAAAGGAACCGATACAGGCGAAATTGAAAGAAAATGCACAAACATGAACCAAACCAGAGTTTGCCTCGATAGTATGGTCCCGCAAGCACAAATTCCCTTCAAAGGTAACGAACCAACGCACCCAAAACAGCGTCAGAGTTTGACTCGATGACATAGCCTGGAATACGCTTCAATAATGCACTAGAGTTTGACTCGATGGCATAGTATCTGGGATAAAGATAAACGCCAGAGTTTGACTCAACGACGAGAATCTGAAAGCTACGGCTAAGGAAAGTAAATACACTACAAAAAGTAAAGATAAGATAAATTTATTGATTTGTTAGGGGGGCTTTCTCTGTGGTTGCCTGGTGGTATTTATAATGGTTGAGGTGGTAATTGCTCTTCAACGGTTGTAATCTTTGGGTGCCAACATTTGCCGCCTTCCTTAATCTTTTGAATTCTTTTGACCCGGTCTTTGAACAGTTACCCGACCCCAGATAATTGGTGATGTTGGCGCCTTTCTTCGACTTATGCGTGTGTCAATCGTGCCCACGTCTTTCTCTTCTTGGGGCTTTGAAATTTGACAATCCAGTAACTGTCAATAAGACTTTACCAGCTCCCTTTCAATCTTGAGTGGTATGCTGACGCAGAAAGAAGCGATATTCGAACGAAAGCTCGAAGCAATTCCAAAGGAATTCAGCAATTTGATTAATGATGACCACCGATTACAAAACGGATGTCCAATATATAGCAAAGGATTCCTTTAGGAAACAGAATTACTAAAGATAACATAATCAAATCATATCTAATCTAATCTAAAAGAATGCAATTCAAATAATGCAAATAATGTAAATATTCGAAATTTCCCTATAAAAAAAAACTGCCGGAAACCTATCCAAACGATGTCGACCCGAATTCAGTGAGAATTCCCCGAGTGCCGGCGATCGTAATCTTCAAGATAATTAAACGCGATCCGTTCTACATCAATCTCCTCCTCTTCAAGATAACGATGTCGACCCGAATTCAGTGAGAATTCCCTGAGTGCCGGCGATCGTAATCTTCAAGATAATTAAACGCAATCCGTTTTACATCATATGCTCATGTCCCCCGCATTTCGCGGATTCCTTGACTTGTTCTTAAGGATTCATTTTGCCTCAGAAACTGCTCTCCCGCCATGGAATTCAAGGAGATTGTTTTCGTATCCTTCGGCGCCCTTAAAAAATCCTAAATCTAGCGGGGTGACTTCTTGCTAAAGCTCAAGTTTGATGATTTCGTCAATCGGTGCATATCGACACTATTACGTGCTTTGCACGAGGCTTTTCACTCCTTATCGAAATGCCTATTCTTCACGTGTATATCACGTGTATCAATTCTCAAGTGTTCTGCCTAGGTGTTGACTCCTCACGTGCTTTGCATGTGTGTTGACCTCTCACGTGCTCCGCACGTATATTGATCTCCCACGCGTGTAGCACGTGCCTCGGTGGGCGAATTATTTTGAGTGTCAACAAGAATTGAACGTGAGTGCAATGCTTACCGAAAAGCGGTAGTATGTCTACAAATTGACAAGGAAAATGAACCTTGGATACAATATCTTTATTAGTCTTTCAGTCTTTAATAGGTACAGGAAGTATATACATATCCACAATATGTTTGTCCTTGTTTGAATGGGCTTGCTGTTTGAAATAAGAAATATACTATTTGACTAGGCCGGAGTTTGAACTAAAAAGGTAGTAAAGGTTCATGTCCAATTTCAAACCCGTCCATGGACAGAAAACCCATGTCAAATTTGCTATTATAGCTCAATTGTAACATTTTGTCATCGAGCATAAGCTGATATTTGTAAATAACTCAATTTGCTACTTTAAAAAAAAATGTTAACAGCGTTGTTTTATTAGACTTTACAATTTCGGTTTTATTTTCCCTTTAATCTAATAAAATATTTCTAGAACAATATATGGACATCAACTTGCCTTACACACACGGGGAGCATTGATAAAGTGGGATATTTTGATAGTAGTGTTTATAATTTAAGCACTTTCTATTATTTATTTATTACCACGCACTTATATTGTCTATAAATTTTAGGGAAAAATTCAAAAAAGGGCCCCAAGTCCTCTCATTTTCTCAAATAAGAGCCTGAAGTTGACCTTGTTTCAAATAAGGGCCCGAAGTGATCCATTTGTCTCAAATAAGGGCCCGAAGTGCATATTGTTTCAAATAATGGCATAAAGTAACTTTAACAGTTTCAAAAAAGGGCTTGACTCAGCAGGCGCTCGCCAGAGCCGGGAGAGGGCCACGGCCGTCCCCCGTACCTGGGCGAGGCTTGATCATGATTATCAATCATCACGTTGTTCTTTTGTTTCTTTTTTGTCTTTTTTGTGTGTGTGTCACGTCTGTAAAAATAAATAATAGAAAGTGCTTAAATTATAAGTGCTAATGGCAAAACATCCCACTTCATATATAATCTATGAACAAGTTTTTACATTTATTTGGCATAAATCATATGAATTTTCACAACACTTGGACATTAATATTTAATTTATACATAACTTTCAAAATCCTTTAATATTTGAATAACATTTTAAAATTTAGTTTTTGCATTATAAAATGCATAAATAAACAAGTTCTAAGAAAATTAAGCTTAGTCTGATGATTATGGTTACCTCCTTTCGTTCAACCAGTGCCGGACTTGATAGATAAGATAGATGGCTTGTCTTATAGTAATTGTTAAAAAGAGCTAAGAATCTGAACTAGAGGATATTTCAAACTAATCGATATGATTGTAATAGGAAATTGTAATAGGAAATTGAAATAGTAAAGATTTTGTACAAATTGTATATGCTAGAAAAACCATGAGTATGTCCGTCGGTTTGCCTCTACGTGGAAATCTTTTGAAATTCATGAAAAAGGAGTTACATGCGTTAAATGCCTAAATATATTGTTTTGCATTACATAAATGTGCAAGTTTTGGTATTGCCTAGTATTGGAAGAGAGATCTTTAAGGTAGTTTTCTTTATTTATCTAGAGAAAACGAATAAAAAAAATAAAGGAAGAAAGAAATAATGTAAAAGCATTTTATTCATACGAAGCAAATAATTATGAGAGATTGGCGAGAGGAGCGAACTTCCTTAATCAAATCGTAATGTTTTAGTAAAATAACAGCAATAACGTAGTGACGATACGAATGAGAGTTTTGAATTGAGAGGTGTAGTATTGGCAATGGAATGTTAACAAATCTATTATGTTACCTATGCATATAGAACTTTCTATTTCAACGGAAAGAAACTCCGCCTTAATGTGTATCATATATGCATCAACATATATTAGTTACTAATTAATCGCACCTCACATCTCGACATGCCCAAATCCAAGCAAACTAATATTCCCTCGGTTTTATAAAGTAAGCCTTGTTACCAACTTTGTCATGCCTCAAATCCTTCTCAAGAAATTAAACAATGACCTCCATCATATATATATATAATGAAGCCCTGGGACAAAAAAAAAACGTAGTGTTTGTCCTTGGAGATCAATTTGCTTTCCCAACTTGGTCCTCCTATTCTTCTTTGCTTTTCTGGGCATCGGAAATTGTCAAGATGAAACCAATCGCAAAATAAACGTCTATGTCACTTTTAACACCAGCATTTTCATTGCCCCTACAAGCATGCTAGACCATTAAACACTTGAAGTGTGAAAAGTCTTTATACAAACCTATCGTGGACATCGGACCCAACCTCGGGGGGTCCCATATGCATTATTGACTTAGGCTTCAACTTCTATTATGCGTGGCCGAGGAGAATTCCTATCTTTCATATGAACTTGTCATATATGTCCTGAGCAGTCTCTAGCCTTGGAATTACTGGACTAATATCTTATGATCCACAGAAATTGAGAAGAGAGATAGAGAGAACAAAAATGATGAAAGATGTCCTCGGGAGCAAATAGATTTGAGAAAGAAAAAGATTGAATGGAGCTTAATGGTTGAGCTATATCATTGCAAAACTCCATTCCTTCTCACTTTGCTTAACATTTTATTAGACATATTGCTTTAAAATAACGCAGGAACAACTTAATCATTGCATTTAATCTAAGATAACCTTTTTTTTTAACAATACATCGACAACAACTTACCTTATTCAGCAATTACGTGCTATTTATGAAACCAAAACTATGTATATATACATAACTATCAATGATGGGAAGGTTAAGTAGAGTGCAATTTAATTGTTGAGCCGCATCATCACAAAACTCCAATCTTTCGCACCTTTATTTATAGGAAAAATTACTAAAAACTTTAAATTATGCTTATCGTGATATATTTACCCTAAATTCTAAACTTATACTGATGTGATATATTTATCCTCCATCAAAATTTCATCAATGAGTACCTTCAAAATCATGTGACGGGATCTTGAGTGAAATAAAAGTGACGTTATTTTGATTGTAAAATCATCTGACGAAATTTTGATGGAGAGTAAATATATTTTCACGAGTATAAGGTTAGGATTTTTTATGTTTCAAGGAAAAATTTAGAGTGCATATGTTATAATGTGCATAGTTTGGAGTTTTTTTATGTCACAAAAAAGATCAGGGTAATGTGTCACAGTAAATATAGTTTGAAATTTTTTATTACTTTTTTTCCTTAATTAATATAATATTTCTAGAACAATATATAATATTTCCTTAATTAATATAACATTTCTAGAACACCAACTTGCCTTACATATTAAGTGGATGTAATCTTTCTGGTGTACACGCACAGGGAGCATTGATAATGACATGTTAGGCAAAAGCATATACTTAAATTACAAAAAGTGGCGTACGAAAGTATGTGCCAATATTTATATATTATGAAAAGTGTGTGACTAAGAGGCGCCGAATGGTGGGTCCCATGTGCATTATTGATTTATGCTTTGCGTGGATGACGAGAATTCTTATCTTCAACTACTCAAGTGGGTCAAAGAAGTTGAAAATTAAAATAAAATATGCGGAAGACCAATAACAATACTACCAGTCATCAAGTCCAAGTTTGGCTTGACAAAATGAAAGACGAAAATTACAAAATTTCATTCTTGCACAAAATGAGAATGACTACAAGTCTTTCACACATAGCGCGCACATACGCGCGAATAAACGTGTGTTGAAGGGTACTTCGGCGTAGTCTAGGCAAGTATTATAGTATTCACGCAATAAAACATCATTGAGTTTTTTAGGATTCCCAATTTCTCAAGAATCTTAAAAGATGCTTTGCGTATTCTAACCATGTCTCGAGAATCCGTACCACTGTCCGCCATTAGACTTTCGAAATGCATTCTTAGTGGTGACAAGGTCGGCTCAGCCCAACTCACTTACTAACCATTCGTGCCTGACTAGGAATTGCTAAGGTCTTGCAAGTATACTATTAGAAAACTATCTCTAAGGAAATTCGGTCAAGATTCGATAGTGTCTATTGAATAGAGCTCAATTAGAAGCATAATACGTTAGGGGATAGAAATAAGAGCCAGACTTAAAAGATAAAAGAAATAACTTGTCTTATAATTAATTAATAAAGAAAAGTCAAGATATTCCAAACTAATCGATATGATTGCAATTGGAAACTGAAATAGTAAAAGATTTTATACAAAGTGTATATGCTAGGAAAAAAAAAAAAAACCATGGGTGCATTCGTCGTTTTGCCCCTCCATGGGAATCCTTTTGAATTATGGTAAATGTGAAAGTTTTGGTATTGCCTTGTAGTAGAAGAGATATCTTTAAGGCAGTTTCACTTATTTTATTTCAGAGACTATGATAACACTACGGAAGAAAGAAATAATATAGAAGCATTTTATTCATAGGAAACAAGTTGGGAAAATTGTCAAAAAAGTCCTAAACCTTTTGCACTTTTGCCAATTCAGTCCTAAACCTTTTAATTTTGCCGATTCAGTCCTAAACCTTTTGTATTTGTGCCAATTCAGTCCTAAACCTTTTGCAATTGTGCCAATTTAGTTCTAAACCTTTTGCAATTATGCCATTTCAGTCCATCCGGTGAATTTTGGCTGGCCGGTGCTGACGTGGACGCCGGCCGGCCGACGACCGAATATTTTAATTTTTTTTATTTTTTTATTTTTTTATACTTTTTTTTTCCTTCCCCCTCCCCTCCCCTCCCCTACCTGGCGGCCGGCCACAGGCGCGGCCCGGCGAGGCGGAGCCCCGCCCGGCCATGGCGGGGCTTGCCGTCGCCGTCGCTGCCTCGCCCGGCCACGGCGAGCCCCGCCATGGCCGGGCGGGGCTCCGCCTCGCTGGCCGCCAGGTAGGGGAGGGGAGGGGGAAGGAAAAAAAAGTATAAAAAAATAAAAAAATAAAAAAATAAAAAAATTAAAATATTCGGTTGTCGACCGGCCGGCGTCCACGTCAGCGCCGCCAGGCCAAAATTAGTCGGATGGACTGAAATGGCATAATTGCAAAAGGTTTAGGACTAAATTGGCATAATTGCAAAAGGTTTAGGACTGAATTGGCATAAATGCAAAAGGTTTAGGACTGAATCGGCAAAATTAAAAGGTTTAGGACTGAATTGGCAAAAGTACAAAAGGTTTAGGACTTTTTTGACCATTTTCCCAAAACAAGTTAGTTTGAGAGATTGGCAAGGAGAGGGAACTGCCTCGGTAAGACGGTAATGTTTTCGTAAACAAATAGCAATAATGTTAAGCGATAATATGTAAGAGAGTTTTGAATTGAGAGGTGAGTGGTGCTGAAATAAATATCTGTGTCACCATGCTCATTTTTCTGCGAAATAAATATCTCCATATGATAATGGCATGTGAAAAGTAAAGGCATGCTTCAGCAAAAGCATACTTAAAATTATGAAAAACGGTATACAAAAGTACGTGCCAAAAAATTTATGTATCATTAAAATTGTGTGACTAAGAAAAGAAGCGCTGAACATTTGGAGACAAAAAGTCGGGTGCAAAGATATAAATCGCGGACCTAACTTCGGACCCAACCTTGGTGGGTCCCATGTGACGAGAATTCTTATCTTCAACTACTCAAGTGGGCCAAATAGACCCAAAAAAAAAAAAAAAAAGTGGGCCAAAGGAGTTGAAAATTAGATTTGTTAGGATTTTCATTTGCCGGTCTTATATATCGAGCCTTGGAACAACTGGAGTAATATCTCGTGATCTACAAAGAGAGACAAAGAAAGAGAGAGAGATCAAAATGGCGGAAGCTGTCATCTTTGGCATTGCTGGAATGATCGTTGATTTTCTGGTTCCTCAAGCACTAGAAAAGGTTGGAAAGCCATGGGGCGTCAAGCGTGAACTCGAGGAGCTCAGGGACACCGTCTCCACGCTTCGGGCTGTACTGGAGGATGCAGAGCAGCGATCCGACCAGAGTCAACAAATCCAAGTTTGGGTTCAGAAACTGAAAGACGCTTTCTATGAGGCGCAGGACGTACTTGAAGAATTCAACATCGAAGCTATTCGACGAGAACTGAGGGGCCACAATGAAATGATGAAGGAGGTAAGGACATTTTTCTCAAGTTCAAACCAGATTGCTTTTCAATTGAAGATGAGTAACAAAGTAAGAGCAGTGAGGGAGAGAATACAAGCCATTAAGGCTGATAGGGGATTCCCCTTGGATGAGCGCCCCGTGCATTCGCGAGTAGAGAGAGAGTGGAGGAAGAGAGAAGAGACGCATTCGTTTATACGTGAGGGAGATATTATAGGGAGAGATGATGACAAGAAGACGGTCATGGATTTTTTACTGGGTTCAGACGTGAAAGAGGACGTTTCCATTCTTCCAATAGTTGGTATTGGGGGGCTTGGAAAAACAGCTCTTGCTCAGTGTGTGTATACTGATGAGATGGTTAGTAAACAGTTTAACTTGAAAATGTGGGTTTGTGTCTCTGATGACTTTGACATGAAAAAAATAGTGAAAGATATGATAGCTTGTGCAAAGAAGAAAGAACCAACCGAGGTTGCGATGGATCGGTTGCAAAGTGAACTGAGGGGAGAGATTGATGGAAAGAGATACCTCTTAGTTTTAGATGATTTGTGGAATGCAGAACGAGAATCATGGTTGAGCTTGAAAACGTTATTGTTGGGAGGTGCTAGAGGAAGCAAGATCCTTATAACTACACGCCTTCCTTTGGTTGCGAAGATCACCGGCACTACTCCGCATCATCTTCTTGGGGGCTTATCTGAAAGTGCTTCTCTTAAATTGCTAATGCAAATGGCTTGTTGTAATGAAGAGGAGATACAAGATCCTGACATGCTAGCTATTGGTAAAGATATTGTTAGGAACTGCTACGGGGTTCCATTGGTTGTTCGAACTATTGGGAGTTTACTCTTTAAGAAAAGTAAGCACGAATGGTCGCAATTCAAAGAATATGAGCTCCCAGACGTGTCTCAAAGGGAAGATGGCATAAAATTAGTTCTTAAGCTTAGTTATGACCATCTTCCTTCACATTTGAAACAATGTTTCGCGTTTTGTTCATTGTTCCCCAAAGACTATGAGATAAATAAGCAGACTTTGGTCGATCTTTGGCTGGCAGAAGGATTTATCCAACCATTAGATAGAAGTCAGCATTTAGAAGATATAGCTCATGGATATTTCATGGATCTACTATGGAGAAACTTCTTTCAAGATTATCAGAAAGATAGAGAGACTTGCAAGATGCATGATTTAATGCACGATCTAGCACGCTTAGTTGCCGGGACCGAGTGTTGGGTGGCAAGGGATGGCACAAAACCCATACTTGAAAGAACTCGTCATATATCTCACGATTCAACTTCCAATTTGATGGGTAAACTTTCAATCTCACACTTGAAAACAGGTGCATTGAGAACATTTCTGTCTACTTGTAGATATTGGGGAATGGAACAAAGAGAACCAATGAGTGAAGCAGATCTACACGAACTCATTCAAAGTTTCAAGCGATTGCGCATCTTGGATCTGCATGCCAGAAAAATCACGAAGGTACCAAGGTCCATTTGTAAGTTGGAGCATCTCACGTATCTCGATCTCTCTGACAATGATAAACTCAAAAGGCTTCCTAATGCCATTACGAGATTGCAGAATTTGCAAACACTAAAACTCTCCTGGTGTAGTTCCCTTGAAGAATTGCCAAGGGGTATAAGGAAGTTAGTCAGCCTTCGGAATTTAGACATAGATTATTGTGGGAAACTTGGTTATGTGCCACGTGGACTAGGGCAGTTGAGCTCTCTGCATAGGCTAACGCGTTTCATTTTGCCCAAAAATAAAGCTCTTGCTAAGAATTGTTGTGGGCTTGGGGAGCTGAATGGGCTTAACAATATTTGGGGAAGCCTTAGCATTGAAAATTTGGGAAGCGTGACGGATGCAGCAGCGGAATCAAAGGCTGCGAACTTGATAGGGAAGCATTCTCTGGAATCTTTGACACTTAGGTGGGGCAATTTCGATACTGATGATACAATAATTAAGGATAGAGATGAAGCGCTATTAGATGGACTAAAGCCGCCCTTGAATCTGCAAGAGTTGACGATATGCGGATATAAAGGTGAGAGCTTTCCGGTGTGGATGAGGGATGGGTCTTCCTTGCCCAATTTAGTTGGGTTACGCTTGCAGGGTTGCGGAAGACGTAAACATCTCCCTCAATTTGGGCTTAATAAGTTGAAGAGCCTGAGTATCATGCGGATGGAGTTTCTAGAATGTTTGCCTGAGGAGTGTTTGAAAAGTCTCACCTCACTTGAATCTCTTCGCATTGACGAATGTGATCGGTTAACTTCCCTCTCACTCGGTATGCGACATCTGTCCAACCTCGTGGATCTCTCTATAGAGGCTTGTTGGCATGTGGATATATCCAAAGACGAAAGGGGCAACATCTTGGATTTCGATGGACTTCATAGTCTCCGCTCCGTGAAAATCGGTTACCTTCCCAAACTAGAATCTCTTCCACAATGGCTTCTTCAGCTCACCAATCTCGAGAGTCTCGAAATTGATAATTGCTCCAATTTGAAGGAATTACCAGAGCAGATGGAGGCCCTTCAATCACTTCAACGGCTTGAAATCGAAGGGTGCCCCTCGCTGACGTCATTACCCGAAGGAATGCGAAGGCTTACATCCCTTACTCACCTAAAAATCGTAGATTGCCCAGAATTGGTGAAGAGGTGCAAAAGAGATGCAGGCGAGGACTGGTACAAGATTTCTCATATCCCCCACATATTTCTTTTATAAGGAAGGTATGTGGGACCTTGTTTGTTACCCAGATTTTCACATGAATAATTCTCGATTTGTGATTCGATTTGGGGGACATGAATTAACCAGCACCATGGATTTTGCAGACGCCCTTCTCTTCTTCAGAGAATCTTGTCGTAGCCATTGCTTGAGAGAGATCTCTCTCGCGAGGCCTGATTCCGATTATTACACGAGTACACGCTTCCTCCGCAAATGCCTTTTTCACTGGTGCGTCCTCTCTCTCTCTCTCTCTCTCTCTCTCTGCTTCTGGAATTCTACATTTTCTGCTTCCTTCTCGGTTGGAGCGCAAGGGTTTGCAGCGTGATTTGGTAATGGAGAGAGGACAATGCCACTGAGTTCAACATCGTTAATGCTTTTGCGGTTCTTGATTTTGAACTGTTCGTGCTTCTGGAGAGTTTCTCAATTTCTCCTGGCTCCTGAACCTGAGCCAAGTTGACTACTTCTGTTTGCTGTCATATGAATGTTTGTTTTGTATCTTTTGATTGGGTTCATTGCTTCGCTTGACCTGTGTGGTCGGTGGCTGCTATTTCGATAGCATCTTGGCTTGGACCATCATGAGTGGTAGTTTGTCCTCTATAAGCAATCATTTCCATCTCTACCTATTTCTTCCCCCTGTCGACACTATACAGCCCACTTGAAACTAGTCTTCAAAAAGCGGTTTCGCGAGATTAAGCTTAGGGCAAAGGTGCTGGCACTTGCTAAAGAGACCCTTTCATTGAAGTACCCAGTCCATTCTTTTATCTCTTCAAAACTAAACTCTCATGCACACCAGAAGGCCAAGTCTACAACTAGAGCTCATCATTTCAACTATCTCCCATGAGTTTAAGTTCCCAGGTACTTTGTTTCAGTTGATATGTATGTTTCTCACACTGTTTTAATTTTCAGACTAGGCAGAAATGGCGCAGATTTTGGCACCGACGACACAATTCTATTACAGGCTCGAGAGTCTTCTCAACATGGATGTCATGCCCTACACTGATAAGATAATTGCAGAATATGTTCGGTATGTTTTAATGCCTAAAAACTTTGAGGGCAGTGCACAAAAAGATGAACAACACCAGAACTATTATGTACTGAGATTATAAGTTCGCTTTTTACTTCAATCTATCATCATAATAAGTATATCACATGTTTTATGCACATTCAACTAGTGACACCTTTTTCCTTTTTCAATTTCTACATTAGCATATCTTGTTTCACATTTTGATGTTAGTCTATCTATGAGACAGGATTGGAAGTTCTGGCATAGATCTGCGCAGCAAATCAAGGGTATGAATGGCGACAATAAAATATGTTGAGCTTTTCCATCAGATAATCACTAGACCTGTTGAACACCCGTCTGAACTTCCCAGGTGGAACTACGATGGATCAAGTACTGGTCAAGGTTGTGATGTGATGTCATAGTAAGATGACATAAACCCAAAACTGTCTTACTATGTTTACCTTCACAACATTCCATCAAGTTCTTGATGTTTTAACAGCCCTCAAGCAATTTCCAAGGATCCTTTCCAAGGTGGCAACAATATCTTGGTAGATCATATACGAAACAAGTGTTATGTTGTAAAAAATTGTTCATCCATCTGATCAGCTGTACAGGTTAATCAAAGGAGACGTTTCAATTAATTTACGGAGAGTTATTGTTTGTCTGCAGGTTATTTGCGATTCATACACACTAGCTGGCGAGCTGATCCCAACGAACAAACATGCCAGGTTACTGAAATTTTCAGTAACTCAAAGGTCATCAATGAAGTTTCATGGCAGGAGATCCAAAAACATTGAGTTTTTATCATGAATTAGAGAGTTTTGAAATGGACTAGTTCATGACTTGGCTGAATGTTCACATTAGACATGGGATTGAGCAAGAGCACACCCTGATGCAGACAAATGTTCAATGGCCATTGGGTTGGCCTGTTGGAGGATATCCAGGTCCCCAGGTGAGAACTTGTGAATGAATTTGCCTATATATAGTTGGATTATAGGCTTAAGTAGATGAGAAAATTTGTATTGTGATACGAGGCTTTATGTCCATATAGGGGCCTTATTGCTGTGGTGTTGGGGCTGATAAGTCATTTGGCCGAGACATATCTGATACTCACTACAAGGCTTGCTTATATGCCGGTATCAACATCAGTTCTTTCAATGCCTCAAAAACTTTCTGGAATGCTTCATTATTTCTAAATATTGATAAAACGTAGAAAGTTCACCTTCCTTGCTCAGTTAATTAATGGCTTTAATTGATGTACAGGTTACTTGGAAGACAGGCGTCCTGCCTCAAACATGGACCCATACATCGTGACCTCATTACTTGCTGAAACTACAATTTTATGGGAGCCCACCCTAGAGGTTGAAGCTCTTGCTGCTCAGAAGCTGGCATTGAAGGTCTAAAATTCGAGCTGCTAGTTAAGAAAGGCCAAATGCATTAATCAAATCGGCGAGAAGAAGCTCATGTAAATAAAGCATCCCAGAGGGAGAAAAAAATTAGGTGTCCAAGCTTAGACTTAGTCTCCCTTACATTGGTTTCATCCTGCATTCGCAAGGAGTCTCAACGTTTTTCTGGCGTTTGAGTTCACCATTACCCCTCAGCGTCATGAACATCTTTCTGTGTTCGATTCGTCAGTTACTTCGATATTTCAGCAAAATTCATCCATATTTTCAGTGTCCTCATATGAACTCGTTCAGTTTGGCATTTCCGACTTTCTTTTGAATAAAAGACAGTTTGACTTGTGATCCAGTAAACGTGAGATGCTCCAGTTATTTTCTTCTCTTCCAATGTTTTCTTGAGAGAACTTTGGGAAGTGTATAATAGGGCGCAATCCTGAGGATAGCGCAAGTTTGTATAGAACTGAAAGTTACTCCGATCCTTTTTATTTTCATATCCTCATACCAATTCAACCGTCTTATTCAATAATTGAACAAATAATTAACAATGATACTGATGCTAGCTAATCTATCATGCCGTATCTAGCAGATTAAAAAATTTGAGAAGGATCGGTGTTTCTCTTGAAATATGGATTAGAAGACACGTTGATTGGACTTCTTAGACGATTTCAGCATCCCGTTAACGAAAAATCTGCAAAGTTTCCAGAAATTAATAGATTTAGAAATCGCCAGTAAATTTCTAATAATGTCGATCAAAAAAATGTGTGGCCGGTAACTCGAATGTCAGGTTACTTGTTAGGAAATCACCAATACTATTAGGAACTTACTAACTTTCAAATGAATTAGTAAATCACCAACTCTTCTTCAATTTTATCGGTATCACAAGTAATTTCCAACGTTTTAAATTTTCCAACATTCTAATCATTTGTAATTCATCAACATCGTTCAACCGTTACAAGTGAATTTGGTAAAATATCAACCCTACAAGAAACTTACTAATATTCCATCAAATTAGTAAGCTGCCAATTTTTTTTTCTAAATTCTACCATTGTTGCTAGTAATATACTAGCACTATAATGAAATTATTAACTATGACGACCCAGTTTTCGCCACACACCGGGAAGGCTTTCTCGACCACGTTTTCTGCTTTAATCTTTTCTTATTATGCTGATGGCGCATGCGGAAGGGTATATAAATAGAACAGACGGCCATGCAGCATACAAGTGCATAAAACAGTCATTTGGTAGACATGTCAAAAGGGGCTCATGGCCATATAGGGTTCCACTAATCAAATAATACAGTTTGTGAGACATGGGCACAACAAGCAGATTAATTTATTTCATATATTTACAGCTCATGGAATAGTCCTTTACAAAGGTTCAAAGTATTATTCTGAGAGGATTTACAGGGAAGATAATCTACTCCGATTACTAGGATCTTCATCCACGACCTCCATCGATAGCCAGATCTCTCGAACTCCTAAACCAAAGTATCATACTGGCTTTCTCCTTTCTAGCTTGCTTATCTGAAAATTGTTGTCCCGCAAGGGGTAAGCTGAACCGCTCAACAAGTGCATCCCAATCCAAACGACTAAACCAACTATAACATCACAGAATTGAGGATTGTTCCACACAAATAATCGCAAATTATATAGGCAGAAGATCTCAGAATCATACCAAGCAAATCATCATAGAACAAGATCAATCAGAGTCTAAAAATCGCATCCATAATCATAGAAAGCTTAGTAATAAGGATAGAGATCTACTTGCCTGTGATCGTGTACGAAGAAAAACGAAGTCCGAATCACGCCAGACGAATCGGGTCTCCACCAACCAGCCTCTGTTCAGCGTGAATCCGCGAAAATCCAATGGTTTCTTCGACGATCGACCTTCAGATCTGAGTTTCCCTCGATCTTACGGTCGCGTAGGAGAAAACGGAGCTTAGTTCGCCTTCCGGATGAGCTCAAACCGACCGTTTCTTCTCGGGCACGCGTAGAAAATGGAGAAAACGGGCTCTCGGGTTTGAGGGAAGTTTTGGCCGGCCGAAAATGGAGAGAGAGGGAGGGGAAGAGAGAGAGAATCAAGTCCAAGAATGAGAAATATCTATGTCTTGCAAAACTTCTTGAGTAAGCCAAGAATCCCTCATAAATGCTTGCCTTCAAAATCTTCATCAATGATGTTCTTTTGTCTCAAGCTCATAAATGTAATGAGGGTAGTTTGGTAATTTCTCAAGCAAGAAGGGCATTTTGGTAATTTCAAGGTAAAGAGCAAAATTGTAAATTTACCTTTAGGGGCAAAATGGTAAATTCACTTCTAAGGTTCGGCCAAGACTAGGCTCGAGCGCTAACAGTCTCGATGCTTCGATTCGACGGCTCAACTATCCCAGCACGCTTAATTCCACTCGATTACCCTTTGAAAAAAAATAATTCAACGTCCAACTGTTGTCCCTCAAACCTCGAAAATTCAATATAATTTATCTTACAAATGACCGAATTTTGAAATATCACAACTCTCCCCTCCTTAAGAAGTTTCGTCCCCGAAACTTGGCCCTTACTTCCTCCTCATCAAATGCAACTATGTGGCCTTACTACGCTTTCGCTACGCACTCTGATCACTTATCATCCTTAATTGCCACATCTCACAATCTTAACCGTTAAAAAGGGGTCCTCATCGACCCAAATACTCACAGATCTATCTAGCCATGTCGGTATGCCGTTCACTCACAGTTACACCAGGCAGATCCTCCCTTATCACTTAGGGCGTACATATCGTATTCTGCCAATTCTTGATGCCAAAACCATATGCTATGCCCAAGATTTTGTTGGCTACGGTCCTACACACATTTCACACCCCACCACGATGCTGTCGGGTCGCTGGCTGGCTAGCTCGTGTGGGTCTCAACACATTCCAAGGCTACCTTGATCACACAACAGGGGCCCTTTCCGATCACAACGGAGGCACAACCCAAACGTTCGACTTTCACCAACATCCACTAGGCATTCAGGCATTTCTCATATCCTTGGCATCTCATCTGCCCGTCACTATTCATCATCCGAGATGCAATGTTATGTCGTGCCACAACAAAACTCATTTCATTCAACTCAGGAAGCATTTCGGACGTCGAAGATAGTTTAGTTCAAAACCCTTTCACTTGGAAAATCAGAAAACTCAGAAAAACATCTTTAGATTTCGTAAACAGGTCGGACTCAATACGATACCTAGACTCATCCCTTTCAATGTATGGTTTGGGTCATTCCTACCCCCATCGCCATCCTAGAAGCCTGCCAGGAGCTGCTCCTTGTCCGAGCCTCTCTGCTCCGGCGATCACTTCCCGCCCTCATCAGACCTGGTCGTTACGGTTGTCCCAAGTCATACATCTACGAAGAGAGTCCCATTCCACACGTCCCATATCGTGCTTCACTACGGTTTGTAGGTATCCCGTCAATCCCGTCCCATACCAGGCTGACGGTTTATCAAGTCCAACAAAACATGATATGCTCATGCATGCACGTCTCAAGACTCAATAGTTTTAATGCTAGAAACTCGTGCAATGCATGATCGTCGTCACTACCTATGAAGCACCGATACGTGCCAAGAGGCGCCATGTCAGTGTCGGACACGTGTCGCGTGTCCGACACGCGTCCGACACGCTTGGAAACGTACTGACACGCGGTCAACATGTGTCCGACTTCCGACATGAGGTCAACGAGCCGGACTCGTCGGCGACACGCGAGTCTGGAGGAGGAGGAGAAGAGGATCTGGAAGAGCACGACGGACGTCAGCAAGGGAGGTGGGGGAGAGCCGACGCGTCAGGCATGAGGTTGGAGAGGCGAGGTAGGCGTTTTGGACAGTGAGGACAGTGACGGTGGAGCACTGGGTCAGATCCGAGGCGGTGGTGGAGAGGAGGGCGTGAAACAGCAGACCCCGCAATGAATAGTTTCACCAAATTTGGATTTTAGTGGCCTGAGAAATGAGAAGCCAAAGACGAAATGAACACGAGCGATGACGCGCGGAGGCAGAACAAAACAACAGATGAACTCAAAAGTTCTGAGTCCGATTATCGCCGGTCGGTGGCGTCTAAGTGGGTGGTGAGAGACAAGGAAGCATGGTTTCGCCAGCCAATGGAGTCCAAATCGGTGGAGAGAGAAGGAGATGAAAGATGTAGAGGGCTTCTCGCAAAGAAAATTGCACCGAGGGGGAGGGGGGTGGTGAATATTGGGTGTTTGGTGCAAGACAACAGCTTGATATGACAAGACTTGGAGGTTGATGTTGACATGTTATACAAAAGTTTGACAAGACTGAGGATAGAGAGAAAGAGCGCAGGGGGAAGGGAGGGTTAGGTGGAAGTATTGTGAATATTTTTTATTTAGAATTTTATGAAAGTAAAATAATTTTTCAAAAATATTTTATAAAATGATTTTTCGTTGATATATTTATAAAAATACATATTTAATATAAAACGTGTCCTCAACGTGTCGGAATTCTCTATTTTTTAAAAATGACGAGTCGGCGTGTCGTGTCGTATCGCGTGTCGCGTGTCGGCGTCGGTGCTACTTAGCTCACTACTTCTCACACACTACTCCCTTCACATAAAGCCCTATCTTAGGCTTAACATTCTAAATCATCAAGCGACCATCAACTTCAAAGATCATCTGCCTAAGATCACTTTATAAATCTCAAGTAGTTACAGAATCATCAATTCTAAGTAGTGATCAACAATCTTCTTAACTAACACATAGCAGAAGCTACTACCTATCCCATGACAATCACAAACACAGGCACTTGTAAATTTTTTCGAGTACGTGCCTACCAAGCAATTCCGTCACTATCACGCCTTATCACTCCACTAACCCGCTCTGATACCAATCATGTGACGACCCAATTTTCGCCACACATCGGGAAAGCTTTCTCGACCACGTTCTCTGCTTTAATCTTTTCTTATTATGCTGATGGCGCATGCGGAAGCGTATATAAATAGAACAGATGGCCATGCAGCATACAAGTGCATAAAACAGTCATCTGGTAGACACGTCAAAAGGGGGTCATGGCCATATAGGGTTCCACTAATCAAATAATACAGTTTGTGAGACATAGGCATAACAATCAGATTACTTTATTTCATATATTTACAGCTCATGGAATAGTCCTTTACAAAAGTTCAAAGTATTATTCTGAAAGGATTTACAGGGAAGATAATCTACTTCAATTACTAGGATCTTCATCCACGACCTCCATCGATAGTCAGATCTCTCGAACTCCTAAACCAAAGTATCATACTGGCTTTCTCCTTTCTAGCTTGCTTATCTGAAAATTGTTGTCCCGCAAGGGGTAAGCTCAACCGCTCAATAAGTAAATTCCAATCCAAATGACTAAACCAACTATAACATCACAGAATTGAGGATTGTTCCACACAAATAATCACAAATCATAAAAGCAGATAATCTCGGAATCATACCAAGCAAATCATCATAGAACAAGATCAATAAGAGTCTAAAAATCGCATCCATAATCATAGAAAGCTTAGTAATAAGGATAAAAATCTGCTTGCCTAGGATCGTGTACGAAGAAAAATGAAGTCCGAATCACGCCAGATGAATCGGGTCTCCACCGACCAGCCTCTGTTCAGCGTGAATCCGCGAAAATCCAATGGTTTCTTTGAAGATCGGCCTTTAGATCTGAGTTTCTCTCGATCTTACGGTCACGTAGGAGAAAACGGAGCTCAATTCCCCTTCCGGATGAGCTCAAACCGACCGTTTCTTCTCGGGCACGCTCAGAAAATGGAGAAAACGGGCTCTCGGGTTTGAGAGAAGTTTTGGCCGGTCGAAAATGGAGAGAGAGGGAGGGGAAGAGAGAGAGAATCAAGTCCAAGAATGAGAAATATCTATGTCTTGCAAACTTCTTGAACAAGCCAAGAATCCTTCATAAATGCTTGCCTTCAAAGTCTTCATCAATGGTGTTCTTTTGTCTCTAGCTCATAAATGCAAGGAGAGTAGTTTGGTAATTTCTCAAGCAAGAAGGGCATTTTGGTAATTTCAAGGCAAATGGCAAAATCGTAAATTTACCTTTAGGGGCAAAATGGTAAATTCACTTTTAAGGTTCGGCCAGGACTAGGCTCTGGCGCGAACGGTCTCGATGCTTCGATTCGACGGCTCGACTATCCCGGCACGCTTAATTCCACTCAATTACCCTCTTAAAAATAATAATTCAGCGTCCAACTATTGTCTCTCAAGCCTCGAAAATCCAATATAATTTATCTTACAAACAACCGAATTTTGGGATGTCACACTAACACTTAATGCATTAGTAAATTACAACCTTCTTTAAAATTTACACAAAATGCCAATCTTATATGGAATTTGCCAACATCACATGCAATTAATTATTTTCCAATTTCTTTAAAATTTAACAAGATTGAGTAGCAAACTTCCAACACCATAGAGAATTTACCAAAGTTTTGATGAACTGGTAAAATTACCAACTTCTTTTAAGTTTTACAAGTGTGGTTAGTAAAATACCAATTCTTTAACAAATTTACCAAACATCTCAATAAGTTGGCCAGTTAGCAGCTTTTTTCACATTCTACAAGCGTGATTAGTGTACTACCAACATATACGGGACTTACCAACATTGGAAAAATTACCAAAAATTTACAAGCCTATTGCAATTGTACCAATTCAATCCTAAACTTTTTGCATATCAATTCAGTCCTTCCGGTCAACTTTAGCCAACAGGTGCTGAAGTGGACAATTCTTTATAATATGTTAATATATTTTGACTTGTTTACTTAATTATTTGTTTATTTTTCTTTTCTTTCTTCTTCTTCTTCTTCCTCCAGCCGGTTGCCGATGAGGCAAGGGTCGGCGAGGCCGACCTCGCCTAGCGACGGCAGCTAGAGAAAGAAGGAGAAAAAAAAAAGAAAAAGAAAGAAATGACAAAAGGATAAAATAAGTAAAAATTTTAAAAAAATTATTAAAATATCATTAAAATTGCCATGTTAGAACCGGCCGGCCAAAGTTCGCCGGATGGACTGAATCGGCACAAATGAAAAAGGTTTAGGACTGAATTGGAAAAAAAAATATTATGACTGAATTGGCACAATTACAATATGTTATGACTTTTTTTGATAATTTTTCCTACTTACATTCCATTAAATTACTAATGTCTTATTAAATAAGTAGTGCACCACCCATCAATAAAGAGCCGCAAAGTTAAAGATCCATTAACCATCTTGATCTGAAAATAGCCCTCCAAAATAGACTACACAAAACTCTTTTAAAAAAAACTGTTAATACCAATCGTATGTGTTGTTCAGTCTTTATTTCATGTTGTCATGTTTCAACGATAATTTCGCCTGAAATTTCACAGTTTTATTAAAAAATAATTTCACTCCTTCCTCATAGTGAAAAAGTAATCTTATATTTAGTATTCTTTACTTTCTTGCACCCACTTACAAAAGGTCAAGTTACAAAACAAGCTAATAGGGTTGACAACTTCTTACCAGGCTAATATCTATTGTTTTTTTTTTTTTTTGAACCGAGATGTCCGGGCCAGCTTGCGCTCACCTCGACTATTCTTCGGGGGAGACTAGTACAGCAACCCACCGCCATGACCCCCCACTTAAATCACAAGTGCTCAGCTGGGGAATCGAACCTGTGACTAGTGCGCCTAACCACACAATCCCAAGTGCGCCCTAACCAATTGAGTCACCCATGGGTGGGTAGGTTAATATCTATTGTTTATGGCGCATTTATTCTAATATTATGAAAATACAAAAATGGCTTTACAACTTGTTATGATTGTCGAAATATGAAATGATACTTCCACATGTCCCCAAAACCAAAGACCGTGGATAGGTGCATCGTAAAAGTTGTCAACTTAGAGCAAACATTTCGTGACGAATGGCTGTTCTATCTTAACTTACTGATTTTCAAAATACAGCACTTGTAATAGGTCATAAGCTGAAAGCACATGTTTGTGGCCAAAGGGCATTTCCATCGCTATTGTCGTTTTTCAAGTATTGCACTTGCTATAGATCGTAAGCTTAGAGGGAATGCCTCGTGATCAAGGCGATTTCCATAGTAACTTACTGATTTTCGGCTTATTGCACTTGTAACGGGTCGTAAACTTAGGAACCAAAAAACTGAGCAACAAAAAATGCTGAAAGGGTTTAGAACTTGTTACGATATACATAACCATAGTTACGACGCATTTAGTTTGTTTCATATATTTTTCTCATTTGGAAGGCGATCATCTCTAACCAGATAGTCATCAATTGACAAAAGAAATGCAAACGAGTTGAACAATCGTAACACGCACGTAAGATTGAATTAAACTGAAGCATGACCCAACATAATCAGATTTATAATCTGTTACAATTCTTGCCTCCAAGATCTATTGTTGGGCTATGTTATATTGGTATTAGCTTTTGGCCTAGTCATGTATGTTTTTGGTACAGTTGGCATGTGGTGAGATTGATTTGAGACTTCGCCCTTCTCTCGGAAGACGGCGGTGACACTCCTTTTTCCTTGTGTGGAAATTAGAATGACAATTACGCTATGCGATAAGGGGGAAAGACCAACATGAAGAATGAGATTGATGGTGATGATTTAGTCTTGGAGCACCCAAAAATCTTTACTGAGATCATATTTTTTCATTAGCTGAAGCCCATCTATTGATCTTTGGAATCAACTAAAAGAATTCTTTCATGTGTAGGATGTGGCAACGAACAGAACAAAGGTTTTAGAATCTGCCTCAGAGCATCGGTGAATTGGTGATGCGCTTTTTCATGTCGTAGATTTAGCAGCAAGTCCATTTAAATTTGTAGGTGTCGTATCTCGTGTCGAAGTTATGAGCCCATGGAAAAGGAAACTTCTTGCTTATTTTCCTAACTTTTTGGGTAAATTTTTCTTGCAAAACTTACTTTTCATCATCCATCCAACAAGCATGAATTCGGAGAGGAATGTACAATCATACCTGATGCATGAGAGCGTGTAAATCCTTCTCCAGGTACTAAACTTGAGCCTGCAGTCTTTCATTGATAAAGTTTCCTGTCATATAATGCCCACAAGCTTGACCAACTCTTTCAAAAGCTCATTCACTCTACAATATTGTCATTTTCAAATAGAAAGCTCACCTTTTACTCTTTTGCTACTCCCAGAGTTTGAGACCAGGTCTCATCACTACAGCCAACCCCACGAAGCACTAATTTCTTAACTCTATAATGTCTCGATGCTCTACCATGTTCATTCACTATGCACCGTATTTTCTCATCGGAGTCTGACCATCTCAATCATTCTTGTATCGACAAAATTCAGACCAAATCCTATGAAGCAGGAAAATCTCACTTCGACAGCACAACCCAGGAATACAGCGGCCAATCCAAGACGAACTAGTAATGCCATTGGCCAATCTTAGTAATGATGCTTGAGATGAATTATATGCTTCATAGGATTTTACAGTTAAAAAAATTGCGACATATGTTTCTTGCCGACTCTCTGTAGTGTTCTGTAATTTGGTGTTAGGCATTCCAGTGCACCAAGGCTCATGATAGTCTCTCCCCATTGAACACAACCAAACAATTTCCATGGTAAGAGGTGACTAGGGATGACCCCAAAAAGCGGCATTCGGCGGGACTCAGGCCATTTCCTTCCGCCAAGTAGTTATTGTAATCATCTTGACAACCCTAAGATCATGTCTTGCCTATTCAATTACTCTAAGAAGGACACGGTCGCTAACTCCTACAAATTCCTTTAGAAGTATAAACTAAAATTAGAAGAACTGAACTTAGAAGCATTTTATGTTGCTACTCACATTTTAAAAAGGTAAAGGAAGAGAAAATCAAGCAGAGACAGATCACTCCAAAGTCTTAAACTATCCTAACCCAGAATAAATCCGGACAAGCAGGCAATACCTTTCTCAGAGATGGCCAATGCAAGCTGCAGAGCCACTCCAGAAAAAATATCTTACCAAACATGCTTCAATGCCCTTTCAAGTTCTTATTCTTTCTGCTCGAAACTTATTCTCAGTTAGTAACTTTACCACATACAACTCTAACTACAGTTGTTCTGTTGTCTTTTTCGTGTTTCTGTCATCATCAGGATTTTGGATCGATAACCATACCCTATAAACTCTCACCAGCAGGGTGGTTCAAGGACTTAGTTTTCTTCTCAAAATGGCATTGGTCACCTGCTTTACTAGGATTTTCTTCTCAAAATGGCAGTGGTCACCTGCTTTAATAGGATGCTCTTAAAGAGAGGCATGGACAGTGACCCAACAATCAAAACATACTCTGACATTGGCTTGAAAAATAAAAAAATCACGAAAATAATGAGAAGTCCGTTCTTTTTGTATGATGTTAGCAAGTTTCAGTTGAAGTGTATCAAGGCTAGTTAAGAGTATACAACTGAAAAGAAAATGTAACTAGAATTTAACAAGGGGAGATCATGATTGATCTGGATCTATGATTTTCACAAAGCACTAGGCATGCTCAGATCTCAAATAATATTCAAGCTCAAGGTTTCAAGTCGAGGCATCAGGAGACAATGTTAACATATCATACCATACCAAAGTGTTCCTAAAAATTTTCTAGGTTGTCATATATGATATGAACATGGGCTCTATGAAGCACTCGATCAGGCATATCTCAATTCATGCATTTCTGAATCTTGTCTCATTACAGGTGTTGTACATCTGCTTCAGCCTCATTAATCTAAGCTACGTATCAATGGCTGTCCTGAACTACCTATTATCTGCCCACAAGCAAGTTCAACTCTAAGCTAGCTATATAAGCCACTTGTCCCTCGGCTAAATATTCTTTCATGGTTTCTCCTGGTGAGAGTAGCCTAACTTGCTATAACAAGAAGCAGCTCATTTCTGTTGCCATAAGCACAAATCTATCTGCCAGCACAGTTGTGATTGCCCTAGTTTTCTCATATATTTAAGTGCTAATGGATAGATATCCATTAAAGAGCTACTCGTGCATCTTAAAGAACAAATTACGCTGCTTCATGAGCCAGCATCACACATGCGACTGAGAGTTTCTACTGTGCATCTGTGAGATATTGCATTTTGCATTCTCTTCATATTGCTCTTCGTACTCAAATCTGCACTACAAGAGTTATTCAGCACACTCCAATATAGTGGAACATTTCAACATTGTTGGATAACAGAAGTTTGTCGGCTATGATATGTCCTATTAAAGCCGCATAGGGAAAGAACATGTATGGCCAAATGATACAAGAGATCAGCCACATCATGGAATGTCCTATGGCATTTCCAAATATTGCTGGAAAAATGATTACCAAATAGAAACACACATCCACTGTGTAACTTTCTGCAACTACAACTAAGGTGCTGGAGTGCGATTGATTATTGAATCAGACATTTCTATTAGATGAACTTTACTTTTCCTTTTATGTTCATGTCAGCAAAAATTGAAATGCAAATCGCCACAACTCATGTATATCATTAACTTCACTATGATTAGCTCATTAAAAGGCCAGACCAGCAGGTGTCTCTTGCTAACTTCTGCACCAAAACTAAGAGTCATCCACATCTCCATTTTCTTTTGCCAGAGTTACACGAGAGAGAGAGAGAGAGAGAGAGAGAGAGATTGGATAACTTGGAGGAAATTACACCAGAGCACAGGTCTACAGGTTCTTCAAATATCAGGTCAGCTTTCCAAAGACACTCAATCAGGGGGCTTGTGGAGGAAATTACACCAGAGCACAGGTCTACAGGTTCTTCAAATATCAGGTGAGCTTTCCAAAGACACTCAATCAAGGGGCTTGTGGTGGTTTCCCCCCGCTAGACGTTTGTTGAAATTTTCCTTTTGAAACTGAAGGTACAATTTCATTGCAAGAAAATTTTAAGCATAGTTCTTCATTCGCTCTCGTCAATTTATCCCCTCCCTTACCCCTAGCCTCTGAGGTGAGATAAACAGAATAAACCAACAAAAAGAACTAGCAGAATGCATAATTTCATATCCACATAATTTCACCTCTGATTGAGAAAGCTTTTATACCGTATAAAACAAGTTTATGCCTTCTAGTTACAAAAATCAGGCCTGCTAGAAAAGAAACTATAGACGCACTCCAAACTACAAAATTATCTTAAACTTACCTCTGCCAGCAAAGTTTCCTCCCACCCTCATGCATAATTTCATATGCAAGTTTGTATTTCTCAAAAGATGTGGCACCAAACTCTACATATTTGGCCGCAATTTCACGAAGACTCCAGATCATCTTAGCCTTAATTTCGTGGGAGCTACCTCCTGATTCAAAATCACGTATAGTGCCATACTCAGCACTCCTTGTCCACCTATGTAGGATGTAGCAAGATGGAAGCTCCCTAATATCTAGAATCTGGAACAATCTCAAAGCATGTCTACACAATACACCCTCTGATTCAAACATTTGACAGCCACAACTCACATCGAGATTGGATGAACAAAAGGTAACGATATGCTTCTCATTCTCATTGCCGCACTTACGCATCAAATATCTGCTGATGGCCCCTTGTTCATGAATCTTGGCACCCAGATAACTGTAGCTTTGTAAAAGTTCCCTCTGGAAAACTTTGAAAACGGAAAGGGTATAAAGCCTCCTACATTGCTCTTCCATCGGTTCATTTGTCTGCAAAAATGCCTGCAAGTTGAATGAATTATAATCTTCTTTCCTTTCATTGCCACGACGTTGCTCCAAACCTTGCTCATATCTCACAACAAATTCTTCAAGTGACGTTTGAGAATTTAAATATGGATCAAAAAAGGCATCTAGACCTCCATTGATGGGAATTCCAGCAAAAAATGTTCCACGTAAGTACAGTGGAACCCAGTTTTCACGCTTTTCATACATTTCCTTCAGCCAAGCATTGTCCCTCAAGCCATATTTGCTGAGAAGAGCATCCCATGCAGCATCAAATTCACCAACTGTATGACTTTGATAAACACACTTCTCATATTCATATTTACATTCACTACTCAGTGGACTCAAATGCTCACATTCTTTTGTCTTAATTTGCCACATTGAGAATCGATGATGACTCGAAGGAAAAACCTGTGCAATCGCTTGCAGAATGGAATCATCATGATCAGCTATTATGGACTTGGGATGACACCCAGACATTGCCCTGAGCCATGTCTCAAACAACCATATGAAGGACTCCGTTGATTCATCAGCAACTAGAGCACATCCAAGAAGAACCGGCTGCTTGTGGTGATTAACACCAACAAAAGTAGCAAATGGCACCACATAATTGTTTTGCTTATAGGAGGTATCAAATATGATGGCATCACCAAACTGACTGCAGGAAAACCTAGATCTGCCATCAGCCCAGAAAAGACTCCTACAACAACCCATCTGTACATCGACAGCACAAAAGAATCCGATGTCCTCAGCTTGTCGGTTCTGAAAGTAATTATGAAGCACGGTGTACCAATCACTTCCTATGTTGTTCGAATGATGTTTCTTGAGGAGGCTCCCATTGTGCTTTTTAGCAATGTCTAGTTTTTCCGATGTTTCATTAATCTCATCTAAAAATTTCCTAGAAGCTGAACCTCTGTTGGCTTTCATTTGCATCTCAAGCTCATGGTTATGCTCTAGTTGATAACGATCAACAATCCATCTTCCATTATCATGCCTCTTAATCCTCATAAATGCACCACACCCAACCCTAGAAGGATGCTGAAATCCTTCCTTCGAGCAGACAAATCTCCGAGAAGTAATCGAACCATCATTCTTTGATCGAAACAACTGACCTATACGAACTCTAAATCCCACATTCCCAGCATATGTATCATAATGCTGGTACGCTTCATTAGCTGAATCAAACTTTAGACCCACATAAGGCTCAAGTTTCACTTGTCCTTCATTTGCCCCCGGTTTAACGCGTTTGGCACTGACAATACTTGAAGAAGATGAGCATCCATTATTGACAACATCAAGCTGTTTTATCAGTGGCTTACGGCACAAATCAACTACTTTAGCAGTTGTTGCTGAACTTTTGTACTGGGAATTGGCAGGGTGATTCTCCTCACAAGCGTCGAGATCATGATTATGATCTTTCGCAAATTGGTCAAGGACCCACTTGCCAGAATCAGATTTTTTCACCCTTATGAACGCAGGGCATCCTGTCCTTGAATTAATCTGAAACCCTTCTTTCCAGCACACAAATCTCCTATTACAAACCGATCCATCCACTCGCGATCGATACAATTGACCAGACCGTATTCTAAAACCCACTCGTGATGCATAATTGCCATAGAAAATACGAGCATCATCTGCGGTATTAAACTCCAACCCCACATATGGCTCTTGTTCAAACTCTTCTTCCCCCACCCCCATTGAAATGCCTCTCACATACAGCACCAAGCATTACTCAGTCTTTAAAGCTGTACCTGAAATAAGAAAATAAAGTAAGCAAGAAAACGTAGAAACCTCAATAAATCAGCTCATTGTAACTATAGCTAAATGTCAGGAGAATCAAGGACTCGAGACATATGCGACATTGCTTTAAAAAATGCTAGCACTGTGGATATAGAAAGAGTCATGCTAGATTTACTCAAACTAGTCAACAAAATTCGAAAAAAACGATACGGCCAACTGCAAGTGGTTCTTTAAACAAATGGATCATAGTCAGCACTCTATAGGAGTCTGCCGTAGTATACCAATTTTTGTAAACCACATCTGTACACCTAGCATTATTCTTATACAACCCAAAACTCAATTTAGACATTCTAATCTATCACTGACTATCTCCTGATTTAGTTCAGCCACCAGGCCCAACAGAAAGCAGCATCAGGAATATCAGTAGTCATTTTTGCATTGTCACATATTCCACACTAAAACCAGTAAATTCGTAATGCCAATAGAACAGACAGAATACTAGTTTGTTCATCTACTCTGAATAAGAGTCGAACCAAATCCAATCGAATCAATTCTAAGCAAAGAGACCACAGTCATGGTAACCCAATGGTCGGGTGTATCCCTGATGAGATTTCGCAAGAGGTCTCGAGTTCGAACCAATCTGGGAAATTTATCCATAGGGCCACATGAATGCACCCGCTTCGGTAGTTGGAATCGCGGTAGTAGTTGCTCGGGCCAATCCCTAGTAGTTGGTCAGTCCCCTTAGTCCACATGAGCAATAGCTACGACTGAAAAGCAAACACTCCTAGCAGGTATGAACCTCCCGCTTCGCTGGTCACTCCTTCACACCCTTTTGGTTGGTGAAAAAAATTCTAAGCAAATCAAAAGAAAATTCGCAACACAAAATGCAACATTCATCAAATGTCGACCAAACATGTCACATTGTATCGCGAACGCGCGCTTCGGATACCGCAGACAATCATCCTCGCATACCGACCGAGGATCTTGAAACCCTTTAGGCTCAAGTGAAGCAGACAAATCAAGAACAGTTCTAACATTCAACAACGCGTCGTAAAGAAATTCACCTTATGACATCGACGGAGTGGACGGTGCTTGGTTCTCTCCCTAGCGTCATGTCTCTGCAGATAAGAGGAAGAAGAACAAAGTGGGCTTGTGTAAGCTCCGGCTGCGCCCCCAGAGAACCACCTCCTCCTCCTACTCCTTCTTCTTCTTCTTCGCGGGATTTATGGTCTCATTCTTGATTCTTCATTCGCAGGAAATTGACTGATGATGGCAAATGAGTTGGGAGCTTGAGCGTTGAGAGTGGACGAAGAAATGGGGGCTTTTGCAATGGCAAGGACGGAATGGCAAAAAACAAAAAATGCGGCTTTAAGGTTTTCTTTTTATCAATTTTTGCCCCCACAAGATAAATTTTATTCAAGAGAGACCCAAACTATCGGTATTGCATCATTTTTAGCTCCCTTAGTTGGTTACTATTTTGGTAATGATAGTCCTAGGTTAGCTCCCAAATAGCATCATGAGATGGACCTTGTCAACAGGTGCCCTATTACATTAGTTAAATTACCTAAAAAAAATCTAAACTGATATACATGTGACAAATTTACCCCGACCACCACAAATCCCAAAATTGATGCACCTGTGACAAATTTACCATCTGTTAGTTTTCGTTAAATTTTATTGTCAAATTGCTGACTTAAATGACATATGGTAGTTAACTAGTGCACCGATTTGAGATTTTTACCCTGCATTTATCACATGTGTACCTGTTTGAGATTTTTTGTGGTATCAACTCAATTTATCGAAATCTAACGGAGAGTAAATTTGTCACACATTTATCAGTTTGAGGTTTTTGGTGGTCAAAAAATTAATTTGGGGTAAATTTATCATAAAATATACCAGTTTGAAAATTTTTGTGGTCAAAAGATTATTTTAAAGTAAATTTGTCACATGTATACTAAATTGAGATTTTTCATGATATTAACACATAACATAATTCTAAACTCTTGGAAAATGAAAAATAAAACACGCATCTTAATAACATTGTTTGTTCCTAAAGGTAAATTTTGCAGTTAAAGAATATAATTGATAGGGCTTATCAATTTTAGCTCCGATAGTGGATGCTTTTTAGGAAGTAACCGTCGAGGGTGGGCTGATGTGGTCAACTAGCACAGTGAATAGTGGGGTGATCAGTTTCAAGATGGGTGGTTCCTAACCTAGAATCGAGAACCGCCCGCTAGGGACCAATTTCGTAAAATACGAACCGTGAACCACCCGCTCGTTCTATGGATCCAACTGAGAATCGAACCACCGGTCCGATCCGGTTCCCGATTGGATCCATAGAACCGGTCCTACCGAGTACCAAATATCAATTAAAAAAGGCACCAACGAAGATCATATGCACCAGCACCAACCATGTATGTATATGCAGATATTGAACTTGCAAGTCTCAAGGTCTTTTGAGGTTTTGACGTCGGGAAATTGCTAGTTTCTAGGGGTTTAGATGCTTACTGGATGAAGCTCTCCAATTCAAGGAGTTAAGCTTGACTACTTTGTCTTTAGGCCATAGATGCTGAGCATCTGTCACCTGCGCTACCAGCTCAATATCACCTTTATAAGTTGCTTTAGCAATCTTTTGAGAAAAAGACCACTACATGATCAACCTCCTCATTTTTAGAACCCAAAGCTCTTGTTTGTTTAGGTCACGTGATTGAAAATTTGAAAGTTTTAGCTTCAATTAAAAAAATTATATGTATATTATATTAATGGGTCCGATCCGGTTGGATGGTTAAATAGTTCCCACTCGAAATCATGAACTGAACTGGTACTCGCCGGTTCTAGAAAATTAGAATTAGGAACCGGACCGGTACCCACCTGTTACCATCCAAAATCAGCCGGTCTGGTTTGGTTGGATCCCTATTTTTTTGCTTACCCCTGATGAACAGTGAAATGGACCTTGTGAGCAAGTGTCTCTACGGCACTAATTAAATTAACTGAAACTAAATTCTAACACTTTACTGAACTCTTTGAAAATGAAAGACTCGCGTATTCTAATGAAATTACCTATTTCAAATAGTTACATTTAAAAAGCATAATTAATACCAAATTACAAGTGATCCGAGGGGACACTTTTTAAGATTTTTTCCTCATGAAACATATATTTCTCAAATTAAAATATTATTTTGACCAAAAAAAAATAAAAATATCATCAGTGTTATTCATCTTCCTTACATCGTATGAAAAAAGACACAACCCGTACACGGCAAAAAGGAAAAAACCAGAAAATCACAAGCATATTTGAAATCTAGCTCACCTTAAGTAGGATCAATACCAAAGAAACTTCAAACTGATACACATATGATAAATTTACTCCAATTCTGAACTGGTACACCCGTGATAAATTTATCCTCCCTTAGTTTCCGTTAAATTTGACAGTCAAATTGTTGAGTTAAATGACACGTGACAGTTGACTGGTGTATCAGTCTAGGGTTTTACCTTCCGTTTGTTACATATGTACTAATTTGAAGTTTTTTGTGCTATTAATATGATTTAACGGAAACTAACGGATGGTAAATTTATCACAGGTGTACCAGTTTGAGATTTTTTATAATCAAAGAATTAGTTTTTGGTAAATTTGTCACAGATATACCAGTTTGGGGTTTTTCGTGGTATTAACCAAAATAGTTAAGGTTCTGTTTATTCCGCAAAAAAGGAATGATCCTGAAAAAATATTTTCCTAAAAATGACTAATTGAGCCGCAAATGTTTTTTTTTTTTTTTTAATTTCAATCGATCTTTAAAATTTGTCACATGGCTATTTTCATAGCCTTTTTTAACAAGCCTACAACGCTACGTGCTTTTTGATTTTGTTGTGCAGGGCTCTCTCTCTCTCTTTCACTGATGTTTTCGTTCTTAAAACAAAACCCTTAGATTTAAAAATTAATATTTGACTCATCTTTTATCGGACGGACGATAAAGCCCAATACGATAGTGGCAATTACGTGGCGACCACGCCGAAGATCATTGTCCTCACCATTTTATCTTTGGGTTAATACCATGGAAAACCCTAAATTAGTACACATGTGATAAATTTACCCCAAACTATTTTTTTGACCAAGAAAAACTCAAAACTGGTACACTTGTGACAAATTTACCCAAAACTAGTACACTTGTGACAAATTTACCCTCCGTTAATTTTCGTTAAATATAACCGTCAAATTGCTGAGTTTGATGACACGTGGCAGTTGATAGGTGTACTAGTTTGGAGTTTTTACCCTCTGTTTATTACAGGTGTATCCGTTTGGGATTTTTCATGATATTAATCCAATTTAACGGAGGGTAAATTTGTCACAAGTGTATCAGTTTAGGATTTTTGGTGGTCAAAAAAATAGTTCATGGTAAATTTGTCACAAGTGTACCAGTTCGGGGGTTTTCGTGGTATTAACCTTTATCCTTAAAAGGTACGAAGTTAGCATATAATCATCGGTGTTTGAACATCAAAAAAGAGTCACTAAGCAGCACATTTATAAATAATGTGGAGCTAAACTCACTACCAAGATTTCCACCCCTTTTTCCAATGAATTATTAAGTCACAAATCTTAGAACATGAAAAAAAACATTAAAGTGTTATGTGATTACATACTATTGATCGCTTCATATTGCATGCATGAAAGTACTTTAATAGACAAATGTAACACTGAAAGTAATGATTGACGTAACCGTTATGTCTCGATTATATGATACTGACACCCCGATCATCATGCATTAACCGTGCATTTCTCGTGCACGAAATGATTTTATATACTGTTTGGATAAAGTGATTGGGAAGGTTAATAAGTGATTTAGATTATTATGAGGGGAAACGAGAGACGGGATTTGCAAAAATTAAATTACAACGTTCCGTGGACGCTCGCAAAAGAAATATTATCAAGTAAATATACTTTTTATTTATTTATAGATAATTGTATAAGTAAAAAGAAAAACAATAAATGTGTTTAAGTAATACACAAATATCTCCAATTCCCTCTTAGTCCTTCCATATTTGGAGAGATTCATGGGGATTTAAAAAGTGTTCGTGCCGAGAAATGTATCTTTAAGCGCGAACCCCACATACATTTGTTCATAATGCAAGTGTCCGTTAAAAAGTGTTCGTGTCGGATGAATAAGGACCGATTTACTAAATTATATGTAAATAGTGTCTGCATTAGGTATATTAGGAGCAATTATTAAATATTCTAAGTTGTAAATGGCCTTCTAAAATAAATGGGTCGGACGCTAAATTCATCGCAAGCTGTCATATCGCTTAATATGTACAGTAATGAAATGAACTTGCCTCGGTATAATTGACATTGTTCTATGTATTTTCCCAATCATTTGTCACTGTAATGAACTTGTCATTGGTGCGCAATCATGTTACTGTCTTTTTTTTTTGTGTGGCATTTTCTACCAAAACCACCTTTGATGTCGACATTTGCCCTTTTGGTCCTTAATCCCTATCCAAATTAACCACGTTAAGAAAAGAGTACTTAAAAAGCGAAGGCAAATTATACATGAAATCCTCGAGAATGACCAAGTTGAATAAGGTTTATTTACACGTGATTTGGAGCTCTCTTGGTCATAAAGTAGAATTCCTTAGTCGATCATCCATCTCGAGAAATGTCGATCCGCTTGTGATGTATGTTAAGGGCAATTCGAATTTAATATCATCTGTACTTGGCAATGCGGCGACAACATTAATTTCGACCGCACGCGCGGAACTTTTATAATAGAACATAAAAGGTTCTCTATGTTTTTTTTTTTTTTTTCGGAAAAAGGTTATGTGCACGTTAATTGTTCCTCCCTACCCAATTTACCCATGAAGAATAACTTTATATGTTAGAGCACCAACAAATATTGAGAAAATTAATTTCACAAAATGAAAAAAGAATGGGTAAAAAAGTAAAATTGAAGCGGACCGTTTGGCTACATGTCACCCATGCACCACCCAAAGCCGAGAAGTATATATAAACCCCAGCTTCCTCCGCCTCCTCCGCCTGACACCGCCGACTGCACCGCTCTCACTCGCCTGAGACACACCCACAGACAACCGACCCACCTTCCATTTCTCTCTCGTTCGCATGGATTCAATCGGAATTGAATGATCAACCGACCATGCGAGGCCACGACAGGATCAACAGCTGTCTCCCGGACGAGCTGATGGTCGAGATCTTCAAGCGGCTGGACTCAAAGTCGAGCCGCGACGCCTGCTCCCTCGTCTGTAGGCGGTGGCTCGGCCTCGAGCGGCTCACCCGCACCACCCTCCGCGTCGGCGCATCCAGCGCCTCCGACCTCTTCTTCAAGCTCCTCTCCCGCCGCTTCACCAACGTGAAGAACGTCCACGTCGACGAGCGCCTCTCCATTTCCCTCCCGGTTCGCCTCGTAAGTTATCGAATTCACCATTGCTGTGTTATAATTTTTATTCTTGTAATTTCTGTCTGCGCGATTCTGGTCGCTGGTCGTCGATTATAGAATTCGGTAGTGGGTCTCGAGAACTAGGACTGGTCGAAGAAGTGACGATTTGAAGGCTCATTGATCTTGATCTCTCTGTGGCCTTGTTCTACTGAAATTATCTCGTTTTCTGTGATTATGTGATTTCAAGCCTCTGTGTTGTGAGAAATGATGGGGTCCCTACCAAGCCCCAAAGAAAAAAATGGTGTTTCTTGTATTACCTGCACTGTAGATCGTTCCAGTGCATGGAATGGTGGAAGGAAACTGGGGGAACATTGCATGTCTAAAAGCGGGTACGATGGGGGTCAATTTCGATAATATTTTACTTAGAAATGGTATATAGATGGTTAAGTTCTTCATGCTAAACTAGAAACTGTCACTTGGTATACATTCCGAGATTAATTGTTAACATCCTACACAAGATTATATGTAAGAATTATCTTTTGAGAAGTAACTGTTAATTTTTGGCAAATATTTATTGTGGAGGATTATCCCGATTACAAGCCATTTGATGACGTCAACACGAGCTATCCTCTGTTATCAATATGGTCCTAAACATCAAGGTTTAGTTCATGAAATAATGAGAAAACGGCTTAAGTCGTTCGAGGATGTAGCTGGTGTGAAGGATTCCCTTTATTGGACAATGAAATTGTTGATAGTGGCGTTCCGATCATCAGTGTTCCATAAATGAAGCATCTTTTAAATCATGATTGCCAGGTGAATAATATATTCTGATGAGCCGCAATAAATTTTGTTGAAAGGAGTCTTTCGCATTTGAATTGCATGACTTCACGATCAGATCATTTTTTAGTTTCAATGTCTTTGGCTCTGGAAGTGCACTAGTTAATTATTGAATTGATTTATTGCTGCTATTCAATCATACTCTCTTGTAGTACTTCATAAGAAAAGAGAAACGCACTACGAGTATGAGGCACCAAATGCCAACTTTCAAAACAGCTCAAATCCAGAAAGGAGCTCATTTATAAAAAAACAGGATATATGTTATCAATCGGAGCATTTGCATCCAGGTGTAAATCCCCACAAAATCAAATACTTGATTCGTGATTAATGCCCGAAGAAGAGACACTTGCCCTTCAAAGACTTTTGTCTTCCCGTCTTTCCAAACCAATCAAACTGTAGAAAGAGAAATTAAGGATACCCGTTTTGTCTTATAAGGCGGTATCTGAATATCCTGCCATACCCATAATTCTTACTTAACCGACCAACTATAACCTAGCATCATTGGCTTAGCTCTATAGAGCCAATGGAATTCTTCAAGTACCAATGAAAATCCTTCAACCATTGTTTTTAATTGAACATTGTTCTTACTCTTGAGCTATTGACCTGTTGTTTGTCATTGTATTAGTATTCAAGCCTGTATCTTCCAAAGGGAACGATAATTTGCGTATATATAAATGCACCCTTTGCCTTTATCGGTAAACGTAAACACAAATAATTTGGCTAGGGTTCTTCGTCTATACTTTCTGGAAGAGGTAAAAATAGTTGCACTGTTGACTACTGTACTTTTTCTGAAAAGGCAACTTTAAGACTCTCTCTAATGGTCCTATTCTTCTCTAGAAGCTAATTGTCTTGAAAGAACAGTTGACTTTTAACTGGTCAAGTAATCACTTCGTCTATGATGCATGAATGATTTGTTTTGGATAAGTACTGAGAAATTCGTTATGAGGAACCAAGGGAGTGCCACCCATTTACAAAATGAGCTTGCAAGCAAAAAGAGCTCAAAGACATGCATGGATGATGTTAGTAGTTATCTTTGTCATTTGTGGCACTTTCGGATCAGTAATTAGCTTTTTTTCTAGTTTCTCAGAACATGGAGTGTGAATCAAAACCACGTTTGAATTGAAATTGAGATATGGATACAAGTTTTTCCATTCTGAATCAGATAGATTCATATTTGAAAGAGGTTGACAATAAGTCCTTTCATAATTGACTATTTGTCTCTTTATTAGTGGTGTTCTAAAAATGTGCATGTTTTGGTAAATAGCTTTCTGAACTTATGGATCGAGTGAAATTGCAAAATGGAAAGATATGTACAAGTTAGACTTTTCTTTCACCACTTGGCGGAAAGTTGTCAAGTGTGAATTCGTTAGATACCTCTGACTCGATTGATAAAATAGTACCTCTCTCCAAAAAAGCGTACTTTTTTGGCCGCCGCACAAAGAAAATATTTTGTTCCAAATGAACAAGATATTGAGGAATTGTCCATATGGAAAGTCATAAATGTGACCAAGTTTCCCATTCAGTCCAAACCCGTTGCGATTTGGATTTACTGGTTGGTACTAAACTTTTGAAGGTTCAGATTTTATGCTGTCATCAATTGCCGGAGACCCGCTTTAATGTCATTTATCATTTCCATTTTCATTTGTAATGTAATCATTATTTGAGTAAGTTGCAAAGTGTTTATTGGGCGAAGTTCTAATTCGATGGACAGATACGAACGGTCGGAGTGAATGTCTAAAGAAGATTAAGGTGATTGATTTTATTGAATGAGAAGTACTAGGATAAAGAGGAAAAGAATAACTATGAAGTTTTTTGAATTGTGAGGAGACAAATTAATGGTTTCTATTAAAGAGAGACAAAAAAGTACCCCTAGAGGTACTGCAAGCAAATCTAAGGGAGTTAGGTGCATTAAGAAGATTGAAGAAGGTTTATGAAAATGGGAAAGAAGAAGATGACGAAAACAACTTGGAATGAAAAGACATAAGGGGGAAATGTTTTGGTATAGAAGAGTCCTCATCGCACCTGAAAGTTAGTAACTAATTGAGAAGTAAAGAAATACGGTTGTGAAGCAGCTAGACTACCATGTGCAAGTGCATCTCGGTGGCAAAACCAACCTCTTCAGCATGGGTTTAAAGTGGCTACAATATCTGTTTCACGCAGGTTTATTGTCATTTGCATGGTTTGTGAGAAATTTTATTTACTTTTCAGGGAAGAAGACATCTCAATGAGCAGTTCGCAGACGCAGCACGTATATTTCTTAGGTTGCATGATGAAACTGAGAGAAGCAATGTTGCAAACGTAGTTGAGTCTTATTCACTCTCAGATCGTGGATTGGCTGTTCTTGGTGAAGGTTTTCCGTATCTGGAGAAGTTAAGCTTAATCTGGTGCTCCAACATCTCAAGTGCGGGGTTAAGATCCCTTGCTGAGAGTTGTATGTCCTTGAAATCTTTGGACTTGCAGGTAGATACTTTACTTTATTAATTTTTATAATTTTCAGGACTCTCATCTCTTTATCTGTAGATTTTGTTGCCTAATCTCATCAACCTTCTTCCTAGTGTCTAGACTCCTTTTATTTAATCGGAGCTTTCTAAAGGAGACATTAGTTTTCGTACAAGCTAGTAATAGTACATTTACACTTTTGCTTATCAAGAATGGTTAATGCATGCAGTTTCTATTATATTCTCTCTTCTGCAATTCCAATGATATCTTTTTCCCCTTTCTAGGGTTGCTATGTTGGAGATCAAGGCTTAGCTGCTGTTGGAGAGTGTTGCAAGCATCTTGAAGAGTTGAATTTGCGGTTTTGTGAGGGCTTGACTGACAAGGGGTTGGTTGAATTAACTGCTCGGTGTGGGAGATCCCTAAAATCTCTCGGTATTGCTGCCTGTGCAAAAATAACTGATGCTTCCCTAGAAGCAGTGAGCTCTCACTGTCAATATCTTGAGACATTGTCATTGGATTCAGAGTTCATGCATGATAGTGGGCTTCTCGCTGTGGCCAGAGGATGCCATTTTTTGAAGGTCTTGAAGCTTCATTGTGTAAATGTTACAGATGAAACCCTGAGGACTGTAGGCAGGTGCTGTTTGTCATTAGAGGAGCTAGCTCTAAACAGTTTCCAGAGATTCACTGATATGTCAGTAACTCTTCAATCTTCTTATTTAAAGTTTACACAGTTTCCCCTGGCTAGTTCTTCTCTGTATGTTTGATGAAGCTTTGCAAGAGTCCTTCCACTTTCTTGTCATTTTTGGTTGATGATGCATGAAAAGGTTTTAAAGCTGAGAAGTAGCACTGTAGCAGATACTGTTCTTCCCCTCATGTTATTCATTGTTATTCTGTTAATTGAAATTGTTGATAGATCACTTCCACAGTGCCTAGGATATGCTTGTATTCTGTTTGGGCTTTTCTGGAAAGAGTATTATATTAGTAACCTTTCTATCTTACACTGCATCAAGTAAAAGCTCACTTGTCCAGCCTTTCAAAATTTTTCTTTATGCTTTCATTTGACTTTTGCTGCATCTTGTTTCAGGGGTTTACACTCGGTTGGGAATGGGTGTAAAAGTTTGAAGAGTCTAACTCTGACCGACTGCAATTTCCTCACGGACAATGGTTTGGGAATAGTTGCAACTGGCTGCAAACAACTTACTCATCTTGAAGTGAATGGTTGCCATGGCATTGGGACTGTTGGACTGGAGTCAGTTGGGAAGTCTTGCCCGTATGTTTCTATAAGTTTTCCATATAAAACTAGTAGAGCTTCTTTAGAGTTTTTTTTTTTTTTTTTTGCCTTCATTTGGATGGTAGCTTCTATTGGTTGTTCTATCAGCCCTTGGTTGCAGGCTCATAACTTCGAGGAATTTTACTAGTCAGAAGCCATAACATGTAGAATTTATGCTTTTTCTGCAAGTAGCTTGTTAATTTCTTTTAATTTGGCTGCTTTCTTGCTCTCATTAGTATTCTCTCTACTGAAGTTCATGTATATTACAAGGTTCTCATCCTTGTTCCAAATGATGTTTTCTACCATCATGATTTCTCCCATCATGAGAACTATTCCCTAGGTTTTTCACTGGCACCGCATTTTGACTTGACAGCTTAGCTTGCCAACAGAATGATTAAGACCTGTAACGAAATATGCCCTTTGATTTGGTGTCATGTCTTCATGTCCGATGCGTAGACCGGATGATCAAAAGAATTGTCAACTTAGATAATCAATTTAGCTGTGCAATTCGCAATACTTTTTAAGGTTCAATACGGTGTCCATTGTTTTTTGACCAGACAGGTAGAGTTATCCTTTACTCTGGTCATTTTACTGGTAGACATGGTTTTCAAGGAATTATGTCTTGGCTATTTCTCTGTGTTCTCCCTTACATTCCATAATGGACATACTAGGTTTTATTTATCTTTGACCAAGATGAACTCTTACAGCTTGCATTTGATGGAGAAAGAGCAAGATGTATCCCAATTCTAGATCTTCACATTTAGCTGAGCTATATAATTGTGGGTTTTTGTTTGTTTTGGCTTAAAGCTCTCAATCGCATGCAGGAATCTCACTGAGTTGGCTTTGCTATACTGCCAAAGAATTGGCGGCCGTGCACTTCTTGAAATTGGTAGGGGCTGTAAATTTTTGCAAGCTCTTCACTTGGTCGATTGCTCCAACATAGGAGACGAAGCAATTATCAGTATAGCCAAAGGCTGCATCAATTTGAGGAGACTTCATATTCGCCGATGCTATCAGGTTGACTCTCTCTGTGCCTCTTATTGCCGACTTTTTGGTGCTACTAAATAATACCGCTGTAATTTTCATTTAATACAAGTAGGGGTGGTGGCCATGGGTTGTATTCTTGAGCTTAGGTTTTTTGGGAGGAAGGAAGCAATTGAGGCCATGATCAAAGTATGGTTGGTGAAAAAGTGGGTGTAGATGTAGAAACCACAGATGAATGGCAATTTAAGCTAAAAGTAGGGTAGAGAAGAAGAGTAAGAGGGAAGAGAGAAAATTATTTTAGAGTCATTTGCGATCTGCACATCAAGATTTTTGCTGCTGTTGGGTCTGTTTCTTAAACCATGACACTAGTCCTTTTAGGACTTCTGGTTTACTTTTCCCAATGGAAACCATGTTGCTGTTCTACACAGCATAGTGGTTGTCAGAGGCAAGGTGTAATTCATGGTGGTTATTTTGTTCTTCATGTGACATGAATTATTGTTTAAATCATTTTCTTCTCTCAAATAGATTGGTGACAAGGCAATTGTTGCTATTGGTCGGCACTGCAAGGCTCTGACAGATCTAAGCATTCGTTTTTGTGATAGGTAATGGTCTTGTAGATATCTTCCACTTTTGTTCTGCAACTTCTTTCTCTCTCTCTCTCTATCATGTGTATATTAAATGACTAGCTATCATTGTAATAGTCAGCCGTCAAGCTTGTTTATCATCTGTTTTCTCTACCCCCTTAATAAAGCCAACCCCACTTATCTGCACACCTCAATAGTGGAATAGGGTTTAGTTTGTTGTGGTGGTTCTACTCTTTTTGGCCACTCCTTTGTAACTTTGTGAACCTATTGGATTCTCAATGCCTTCGATATTTTGCTGACCCTATGATTATCTTGATATAGAGTTGGCGATAGGGGCCTAATTGCTATTGGGAAGGGTTGCAGCTTAACTGATTTAAATGTCAGTGGCTGTCATCAGATTGGTGATTCTGGAATTATAGCCATTGCAAGAGGTTGCCCTCAGCTCCGCTCCCTTGATGTTAGTGTCCTTCAGGTCTCTCTCTCTCTCTGAGACTTTCACTCCTATTTCTTCCCTTGAAATATTTCTTTTTCTTATAAAGTAGTGATTTGTTAACAGGGAAAAATGTTTGAGTACATGAGGAATATAAAAGAACAGTAGAAGAAAGAGTAATAAGACAGCTAATTCGAAAAAAATTGGCACATGAAGCCCATAAACGCTTTCTTCCCTTGAAATCTTTCTGTTAAGTGTTGTACTGCTTGTGTTTATTCTTTTCTATTGTGTAAACTTTTGCATTCTGTTTGCCCATAATCCTGTTACTGCTGCTCTCTATCCTCTTTGACAATAAAACATCTGTAGTTGCGTAGCTTTTCTGTCCAAATTTCGGTTCAAAAGGAAATATTTGGTTCATATTTTTTTTCTAGTAGGAGTCCTTTAATTTAGTCTTGTGAATTTGCTCACTACTGGGTGAGCCCAGGGGCTGCTGGCAATCTTTTTCAATTCGATGGAGGTGTTACTGCAGTTGTATCGGAGTCTTGAACGGCTTGGTGCGGTGTTTGCTTCTGTTGATCTGTCTTAATATATAGTTAGCTCTCAATCTTGTTTCCCTCTGGATTGCCACAAACCCGATCTTTTGTTCCTTTTGGCTTTTAGATGCAAGAACCCATTTTTTTCTTGTAACCTACTAGACACGAATTTATTTGCGAAATCGAAATATTCTCCGCAGAAATTGGGGGACATGGCAATGGCGAAGCTAGGAGAAGGGTGTCCCTTGCTCAGAGAGATAATCATTTCTCACTGCCGCCAATTAACGGACGCTGGTCTGTCCCATCTGGTCAGAAACTGCAGCATGCTCGAAACGTGCCACATGGTCTACTGCCATGGCATAACCGCGGCCGGGGTTGCGACTGTGATTTCCAGCTGCCCCAACATCAAGAAGGTCCTGGTCGAGAGGTCCAAGGTCAGCGAGAGGACCAGACGCAGGGCCGGGTCGGTGATCTCCTACCTGTGTGTGGACCTTTAGAAAGAGAAGGGGCTCTCTATGGAAAGTTCAGATCTTTAATTTAATCTTTTTTCCAGAGTTCCTGGGGACATGCATTTTCTGGCTGTGAACGCTGTTGATATTTTCATTCAGGCGCCATAGCTTTCTAATTAGGTTTTAATTAGCCGAAGTGGAAAGAAACATAAGGTTATTTTGGTGTTTTCAAATGTCTGCCTGCATGTAAGACTAAATAAATTTGTTGCATGCTGTTCTTAATAAGGTGGAATCTTCTGAATTTCATTGAAGAGAAAAGCAAGACGAGAAGTCTCATTGGACGGTTTTTCTTTCTGTCGTGTGCCTTGAGATTTCCAGCTAGGAAAATTTATGGTGGCGAATTACTTGTGATCTTTCTACTCCTGGCTTTGACCGTGACACCTTAGGATGTGGACTTTATTAGGCTCCTCCATTTTCTTGGGTAGGATCGGACAGGTATCGGACCGGATCAGGAACAATCACCTCTAGTTTCGTTGGAGTCCTCTCTCTCTCTCTCTAAAATTTTTGCATGGGCTCTGTATATGGGCGACATGATCAAATCCGATCATAATGTTCAAATTGCCAGGGAATTCGTGACTTTCAGCGGACATTAGTGTCGGTCTCACAGATTCTTGGAACGTAACGAGCTTGATTGGTCTAGTTGACTTAGCCCATTACTTGGGTTCAGACCAGCTATCAGATGATGGACTGATGGATGATGAGGGTAGGCATGTTAGTAGCGTACTGGTGGGTCTAATACACTGCTCGGGCCAAGTGAGTAACACAGCGATCCAAATGACGATCACGATACTTCATGAAAAAAATTTATAATGCACGACTCGGAAGCAAGATAGAACATATTTAGTAAAATCTGCTTAGATTCACTAATCTATATTCATGAAATTTCGTTATGACAACAATAGTGTGTTGTGTTTCGCGAAAAATAAATAATTTGGAAAATGTTTTTTTGAAAAATGATCGGTTATATAAAAAAAATAAAAAAAATAAAAAAAAATATTTCATTGTTCACAAAACATTTCGACATAAGTTGTCGTTCATGAAAATATTTTTCAATAACTAATTATTTCAAGGGATGAAAATAATCATTTTTAGGAAATATTTCTAAATAATTTATTTTTCGCCAAACAAATAGAGCCCAAAAAATCGAAGGCAACCATCGTCAGTGATCATGGCAACGATGCAAGAGCTTCGTATGAGACAAGAGTGAACGGTGTGGAGTGTCGGGAAATTAGAGACCTGGCCCGAAATGATTGCATCGCATCATAACGATCTATGTGACAAATCCATTCAAAGCAATGGAGAAATCTAGAGAACTCGGAAGACCTACTTAGGGCCTGCATGGCAATCATTCTGATCCGAAAAACTGTTTCTGATTAGAATGATTTTTTCTGATTCTGTTCCCTGGATGAGTTTTAGAGAATCAGAACGTGTTTGATAACTGCACAAAATTTCTATTCCTAGAACAGAAACGGGTTTGGTAACTACACCAATTTTTTTTTCGAAAATAATTTCTCTTTCCAATTTATGTCATTTAAGTTAAATAATTACTTAGTTACTTTGTGAAATTTCATCATATATTTCGAATTAATTGAAGATTAATTCATATTGATTCTCTTATATAATATATTGTATATTGCATAAAATATTTTTTCGTGCTATTCCGTCTAATTGCAGTGTCATAACGAGTCATTTTAAGCTTAAAAATGAGAGACCATGTTGGGTTAGTGTGTAATTTCAGATTAGCTGAGGCCATCCCAGATCTATACCAAATCGCAATGAGGGAATATAAAATTCGATCTTAGTATGATCGGTGGCATGTGTATGTGTACATGCAAATGGAGTCGCCACTAGTTTTTGAGGAAGATAGATCGAAAACCTTATCGAATGGTTAAGAGAAACCGTTCCATTCCACGCAACTGGAGAAATTTAGGGTCCGGGGACTTGGTTACATCAATATTTCCATCGACGCTCTTTTGGCACTGAAGTTGAGTGTTTTCTAAATGCGTTTCATGCAAATTTTCAATTCATTTTTAAACATATGAGGTAAGCTAATGCTAACTGTTCACACAAGTTGTTTTTGTCTTTTTTCAAATTTTCTAAAACTAGACTAAGTCTAAAGTATCTAAACTTAGGCAAATCAGAACCAATAAAATCAAGTGCGCAATCAAGGAATCATGGCATTGATAAATCGCATCATGAAACCTTAATGAAGCTATAAGGGCTTAGAGAAATGTGGTTCGGGTTTAATTTCCACGGTGTTTATGATTTTCCTAAAAAAGAACAAAATCTATGAAATCTGGAGAATCTAGGCCCAAATTTATGAAAATGAGGTCAAACTAGCCTAATCTAAGCTTCTTCTATTTCTAGGGATTTTCTGAAATTTTTTCTGATTTTTTTTAAATTCCAATTTTTTTTAAATTTTTTTATCTTAATTTTTTTTCTTTAAAAATGAGACTTCATTCTGTTTTAGGTCAAGGGAAAAGTGATGAGAGAACTGAAAGGGAAAAGTGAGATATCTTGGACTTCATTCTGTTTTGTGATTCTCAAAAGTAATTCTTTTTACCAGAACCAACTTTTTTTTTGTTCTTGTTTTTGCTTCAAAACTGTTCTCGGGAACAGAATCAGAATAAGAATCATTTACGTTACCAAACATGATTCTCATCCTTTTTTGTTCCTGGAAACAGAATCAGAGAACCAGAATGGTTGCCATGCAGACCCAAAGTAACTAGTGGTAGCACAAACTTAGCACGCGATGTTTCATCCAGCCTTTAGTTGTGAATGTGCTATGTAGCACCGACGATTAAGGAAGCAGTTGGTGAACCGCGACTTCACTTGACTAGTTCGATTAGCGCCATTGATGCAATTCGAGAGTTGGAAGCCATGGCAACAATGGACTTCCTTCACTGGAGTGCCGGTCATAGACTCAAGTTCCGTCACGCCAAGCTGAGGGAGTAGTTGCCCGGTCCTTGATCTCGGACTCTTTTGTGAGATCCCAGAATAGATGAGAAGATCATTGCAGCGGTAGAATATGTTCTCACATAGACTTCACAAGAGAAAGGGGTCAGTAAAGCTGAATGTATGGTGTGGCAAGTTTTAGTATTGGTTAGTGTTAACGTGGTAGGAAGATTTTATCTAAATGCGGGAACTCTTTTTCCTTTGTGCAGCAATCAGGTGACGGATCAATATTCCTCATTCGAGTTAATCTGTATAGCGTCGTTGCAATTTCCAATTCGGCAGCATTTTGCCTCTTCCCTGAAGAATATTGAATGTTTATTGACACTTGCTTTGGTGTTGTCTGCACTGGTTAAATTTCTCATTGCGCTTTCATCAGCTTTGAAGCTGTGTGCATGTTTTGGATGATTCTTGAATTCTTTTTGGACCCATTGATGATCAACGCATTTCCTGTTCTACCCAGCCATGGGTGGCTCAGTTGGTTAGGGTGCACTTAGGATTGTGTGGTTAGGCACACTGGTCCCAGATTCGATTCCCCAGCTGAACGCCTGTGATTTAAGTGGGGGCCATGGCGGTGGGTTGCTGTGCTAGTCTCTCTCGAGGAATAGTCGAGGTGCGCGCAAGTTGGCCCGGACACCTAGGTTATCAAAAAAAAAAAACGCATTTCCTGTTCTTTGAACTTTAAATGCGAATTTTTGTAGATCATACTGATCCTATTTATAGGCTTGTTAGATGTAGTATGCTAGTCAGTGCTTTATGTGCTGAGATATGTCGATAGAATCTCAATATTAATTAACTTATTGGCATGTATCATGTGCTTCATTGCTCGATAATATTGCATCCTTTTAAAGGAAAACTACATTAATATAAAATATCTAAAAAGAAAAGTTGCGTTCATTGTTTTTTCAATTTTGAACAAATTAAGCTTAAATTGATCACCCGAAAGGATCTTTTCAATATGTTCCACTCAACGTCCTTTGTCTCAAAGTTGCTTTCGAACACAAAACAGTGTTTGCTTTTCATGAAAAGCCCGTAGGTTAAAGTCATTTGCGTTTTCCCAAAAGCTTTCTCCAAAGTTGAACCAAATGATGCATTTGGTTCGGCTTTTGAGGAAAGCCTTTGGGAGAATGTAAAGTGATTTGGTGAAATGTAAAGATTGTTTGATGAACTGTAATTAAAGAATACATTGAAATGTAGCTTTGGGAAAATGCTCTTTGGTAGACATAAATTCGAAAAGTCTTTTGACTGGCCGGCGTCCGAAATATTTTAATATTTTATGAATTTTTTTATGATTTTTTTTTATAATTTTATAATTTTATAATTTTATAATTTTTATTTTTTTTCTTCCCTAACCCCTCCCCTACCTCCAGCCGGTCCGATGACCGGCCAGAGACGCGGCCGACGAGGTCGAGCCTGGCCATGGCCGTTGCTGCCTCGGCAGCAGGGGGAGGAGGGGGTAGTTGTCGCGGTGAAGGGCGTGGAGAGGGGGCTCGATGCGGAGGCGGCGGCAGCGGGAGCCAAAGAGGGGAGGTGGGGGAAGGAGGAATGAAGACGTGAATGCTCAAAGTTGAAAGCCCAAGGCAGCTTTTAGCATTTTCAAAGCTCATTTTTAGCAAAGTATGTTTGGAAATTTTTTGCCAAACCATTAAAATTTGGCTCAAGGGACTTTGGACACCGAAAGGGCCTTGGGAAAGCACTCTCCAAACGCACCCTTACTCCTGTGATTTCAAATGAAAGTACCCTTTTATCATGTTGACTGCTCGGATGTAACTGTCTCATCCCACCATCTCTCGTCTCTCTAACAATCCATTTAATTGAGTTTGGTTCAGCAGGAATTAGGGTTTTGGATACGCAGAAGAGGAGAGGAGACGAATGGCGTCCACCACAGCTCGTCGAACCCTTGCTTCACTCCTTGCTCGAACCCTCTCTTCCCCATCTCCATCTTCATCCTCTCGCTCTCGCCTCTCCATTCCTCTCCTCAATGGCTTGCCCTTGCCAGAACACAGACCCCACCCACTCAACATCCTGACCCGCCCCAAGACCTCCGGGTCGGGCTACTCGCCCCTGAATGACCCGTCGCCCAACTGGAGCAACCGGCCTCCGAAGGAGACGATCCTCCTAGACGGCTGTGACTACGAGCACTGGCTCATCGTCATGGAGTTCCCCACCGACCCCAAGCCCTCCGAGGAAGAGATGATCAACGCTTACGTCACAACCCTAACCTCCGTTGTCGGAAGGTACAAAGTTGAGAATCAATTTCGAAGCTTTTTTTTTTCTTTTTTTTTTTTAAATTTCTGTTCCTAGTTCAAGCTGAGTGTTTCCGGTTTGCTTGTTTATTTGTTTCTCGGTGGTGATTTGCTAATGTTCATGGTTTCAGTGAGGAAGAGGCGAAGAAGAAGATTTACTCGGTTTGCACGACCACTTATACTGGATTCGGGTGCTTGATCTCCGAGGAGCTCTCCTATAAAGTTAAAGGTGGGGTTTAAAGATATTCAAATGGTGTTTGGATGCTAGTATCTTTAATTAGCTTGGAGATGCTTCTGCTTCAGTCTGTTCATAGGTTTAATTTTCATTTTTTAGTGATGTTTTTGTTGGAGATCTCAATCAATTCAATGGTTGAGGATTGGTGTTAGATTGTGTTGGCTTGAGCTTGATTAATGATGCTTCATCTTGGTTGAGTAGGATTGCCTGGCGTTCTCTGGGTTTTGCCGGATTCGTATCTTGATGTGCCAAACAAGGATTATGGAGGTTGTTACTAGAGCTCTTCACCATATTATTGCCAGTTATGAGTGCGTTGCTTCTGTTCATTTTTGTGTCCCTTGCTAACTGCAAACACTGGTCGTCCGAATCCTCGGAGCACGTTATCAGGTGATTTGTTCGTTGATGGTAAAGTTATTCACCGGCCACAATATTGGTATAACGAGAGGCAGCCAACGAGGCGGCCTCGCCCGCGGTATGATAGGCGCCGTGAAACAATGCAGGTTGAGAGGAGAGATACTGGAAACAGAGTGAGCTGGGCACAGAGCCGGCCTCAAGTTGTTCAGCAGCAGACGACAATGGAGTCCCAGGGTTCTGCTCAGGTTGGAGGGCCAGGCATAAACATGGGAGAAGTTAATACTGGCAGCACATAAGATGTTTTTAGCTCTTTATATATAACTGTGTTGCTGAAGCCTAAATGTTACATTTTATGAGAGGCGTGAATGACATTGTGCTGTTGGAGACATGACCTTGGTTTCTCGGGATGTTTCGCTTGTTGAGAGGTTAGCTGTCCTGCATTAGTCACCGCTCTTCCTATTTTGAGGTATACACTGAAGGAAAACAAATTGGTGGATCTGTTTTCTGCTAAATAGGCAGAATTGGTGGATTACGTATAAACATCTACTGAAATTGCAGATGTAATTGTTACCTTATTTCAGACATCTGCTGCTGCCGTGAAGTCAGTCATAATATTTAGGTCGCTAGTTTCTTTTCATGGCAATGATGGTGTAAGATCTTGCAACTAGATGAGAGAGTACAAACTTGTACCGCACGAAATGAAACATCAATTACCTTTACAAACCAGCTGCCTCTAGATTGCTCCCACAATGGGTAGTCTCCTGCACAGAAGATGAAAGGTTTCGTGACTTTCATGAGGATGTTGAGTGAAGCTGCTTTGCAAGGAAGAGTTTGGTTATCATCCAAAGCGAGAATTTCTTCTACTTATCTTCGATTTTGCATATTACTTGATTTTTACGGATTGTAGTTTAAAATCTGTTACGGAGATGTTATACACTTTCAATAGATTTTGCAGTGGCGAGACCGGTTTGTGGCCGGAGTAGAGGGTCACGAGCTGCATAGATAGCAACTAACCTGTTATTCCTGTATTGTTAAGGGCTCATATACACCATTGATAAGGTGGGTTCCAATGATACGTATGACTTGGGTTCATGTACATCAAAATCATACAAAATTTGCTTCCCTCCTCCGAAAGGTGTCAAATAATTTGGTAACTCAAGAAAAGTTTGTTGTAAATCCAATATCGTAAACTTTTATGGGACGGACAAAGTTTATTTGAGCCTTAGTCGTTTGTATTGTTAGATTATGTGGATCCCATTGAGGTTCACGTTATTTAATGGAGGATGTTTGACTGTGAGCACCTAACCCTTTTTTTCCCATCGTACCTTCTGCCAAACTGTTCTTATGCGCACGCCGCGTCACATAACAATTTGAATAGAATCAACAATCGCAGAAACGGACTGGAAGGGAGGAGGCCAGATAAAGATAAAGGTCGACACACCACCCTGACTTGGGCTTTGTTTTCAAGCATCCAACTATGCGCATAACTTGATAATGGCTTCCGCACATCCCAAATCCAAGCTTAGATCTTTCCAATGTTTGTATCTCCCGTGCTTATAACGCAACTTACGCTATTGTTACACTGGGATATTACAACCTGAAATGAGATCGTATCCACCATCCCCTATACCTACAATAGGAACAATAAAAAAGAAAAAAAACAATTCGATTCATAAGAAGTGAAAGTGTTCGGAATCAGAGAATCACATCCACTATGAGTGTGATCATTAGTTTAGTATTTGATTTCTTTCCTAGTTAAAATAGCTTGTGAAGTTGGCTCGACTCTGCAAGCACGCATGGTGTCTCACCTATGTGAAGTTAGAGCTATGTATTCAGCTGTAATCACTTCCTTGACCTGGTCGATCGTCAATACTAGTACCTTAAGACTTCGACCCATCATCTTCTGTCAAAGTTCCACCGAGAGGGAAAATGAGTCACAAGGAGTCTCCAGTTGGAATTAATAAATTTCATCAGTTGCCTTTTTTGCCCTCAAAAGCTTATTGACAATCCAATTTTGCCCCTTCTAAAAAAACCAAAACCCTAGATCTAACTCTCTCTTCGCTTAGTTCGCACAAGAGCCCTCTTCAGTTCGCTTGCCTTTATGCTCAGTTCCCTCGCTCCCCTCTTCGCCCAGCTCCCTCACCTTCTTCGCTCAGTTCGCTCGCAGTCTTCTCTCTTCATCGCTCGCCCTCTTCAGTTGGCTCTTCTCAGACTAGTTGCTCTCCCTCTTCGCACCAGTCGGTCGAGTCTCCTCAGTTCAATCGCTCGACTCTCTCTAGCTCGCCAATTTCTTTGCTCAGGGAAGGAGGTACCATTTTTGCATCAGTTAGGGTACAAAATGACTTTAGAACGATTTTTCTTGGAGTTTTTGTCGGGGGTGTAGTAACAGTGATTTGCATTGGTGGAATTGTTATCAACTGTGTTTTTCTTGGAGCTTGTTCTTGAAGAAAATAAATTTCTGAGGAAGAGAATGTTTTTTGCAATCACTTAACAGAGATACATATACAAGTTTGGCCTAAACTTCCTCTTACAAATATGGTAACGGGATATTAACAAATAACAAACGATTCCTTCTAATATGGTATTAATCTATTCCTAAAATACAACAATTAGCTAATTGACAGCTCATGTCAACACTCCCCCTCAAGTGGGTGAAAAAATGTCTTTGATACCCAACTTGAAAAGTGAGCTTTTGAAGTCCCTTCTCGATACAGCTTTAGTTAGCATGTCTGCCAGTTGATCACTTGATCTAATGAACGGGATTTGAACGACCCCTTCTTTCAGCTTCTCTTTGATGAAATTACGATCAATCTCCACATGTTTAGTTCGATCATGTTGCACTGGATTTTCAGAGATACTTATACCTGCCTTATTGTCACAAAAGAGTCTCATTCCTATTCTTGGAAGGTAACCCAGTTCAGTCATCAACCTTTTTAACCAAAGCAGTTCACATATCCCTTTTGTAACTCCTCTGAACTCAGCTTCTGCGCTCGAAAGGGACATGACCTTTTGCTTCTTGCTTCTCCATGTAACAAGATTTCCTCCCACCAAAGTAAGATAACCAGAAGTTGATCGCCTATCAGTAACATTTCCTGCCCAATCTGCATCACGATACCCTTCTATATCCAGGCGACCATGCTTTCCGAAAAACAAACCTTTTCCCGGGGCTGCCTTTAAATATCGCAAGATTCGAACAACCACATCCATGTGATCCTTTTTGGGAGCGTGCATGAATTGACTTACCATACTGACAGCGTATGCAATGTCAAGCCTGGTATGAGATAAATAGATTAGTCTTCCTACAAGACGTTGGTACCGATTTCGATTTGCATAACTCTAATCTGAACTGTCGTGAAGCTTATGATTCTGTATTATCAGAGTATCAGCTGGTTTGCACTCCAGCATTCCGACTTCAGAGAGAAGATCTAGGACGTACTTCCGTTGAGATAAGAAAATTCCTTCTTCCGATCTTGCTACTTCAATTCCCAGGAAATATTTTAACTCTCCAAGATTCTTCATTTCAAAGTCACCATTCAGTTTAGACATGAGTCTTGCACTCTCCACATGATCATTGCCTGTAATGATGATATCGTCAACATAAATAATGAGAAGAGTTACCTTCTCATTTCGCCGCCTCAGAAACAAGGTATGATCGGCATTACTCTGCACATATCCATACCGCTTCATAGCTAAACAAAATCTTCCAAACCATGCACAGGGGGATTGTTTCAGTTTATAGAGTGACCGTTCCAATCTGCACACAACATTTGGGTTGCCATCACACCTATATCCAGGTGGGACTGTCATGTAAATTTCTTCTTTCAATTTTCCATGAAGAAATGCGTTTTTTACATCAAGTTGATATAAGGGCCAATTTAAATTAGTTGCTAAAGATAACAGAACTCTCACAGTATTTAATTTTTCTACTGGAGAGACTGTTTCTTTATAATCAACTCCATATGTCTATGTATACCCCTTTGCCACGAGTCGTGCCTTATATCTCTCAACGGACCCATCAGACTTATACTTTATCGTGAAAACCCACTTGCAACCTACTGCCTTTTTCCTCGATGGAAGAGTTACTGGTCTCCAAGTTCCATTCTTTTCTAAAGCTTCCATCTCCTCCTTCATGGCTGCCATCCATTTAGGATCCTTCATAGCATCCTCCACTCTCTTGGGAACAGGCTCAGCTGAGACATTGGCAATAAAAGCTTTGTATGTTTATGATAATCTTCTTATTGACACATAGTTGGCTATAGGATACTTGGATCTTCGATTTTTGACTTCGAGAGAGTATCTATCAGGTGCCCTCCCCCTGTTGTGCCTCTCAGGAAGAACATATGTCTTGCAACTATTTAAATTATCACAGAGTGGAGAAGAAATGGGTACCTCAGGATCATTCGCAAGAGCTTGGTCGGATACTAAAGAGGGAGATGGATGGATAGAAGTTTGTTCAATAGCAGCATCATGGTCTTTTCCCGAATCAACTTGTTCTGAAACCTCCTGAAATTCTGCTTGAACCCCACCACTACCTGATTCTGTCTGTTCGTCAATTGCAAGGTGCGGTACTTCCACCGTTGGCTGCGCTAGTATACTGCTCTCCATTGCAGGCTGCGGTATTGATTCTGGGATGTTTACCGTAGGCAACGGTATATTGGGAATATCCCACCAATTTTTATCCAGCTCTTTTCCCTTGATACTAATACTTAATTGTGATGCTGGATAAAAGAACTCAGATTCAATAAAAGTAACATCAAGTGTGACATGAATCTTCTTGGTGCTGGGGTTGTAACATCGGTATCCTTTCTGGTTTGATCCGTATCCAATAAACACACACCTTTCTGCACATGGATCCAGTTTGGTCCGTTGATTTTTATGCAAGTGAATAAGAGCCACACATCCAAAGACTTTCAGAGGTAGAGTCAAAACGCCAGGAAACTCCACATGGTTGGCAGGGCTTTGCAATGGAGTTCAGAAATTTAACACCTGTGAGGGCATTCGGTTCATTAGATACACTGAAGTTACTACAGTAGTATCCCAAAACCTCTTTGGAACATGACTCCCTATGAGAAGAGCTCTTGCGGTCTCAAGAATATGTCGGTTCTTTCGCTCGACTACTCCATTCTGTTGTGGTGTTTGAGCACAAGAGGTTTCATGAATGATGCCATGCCGATAAAAATACGCATCAGGCTTGTTGTTCACATATTCCCCCCCCCCCCAATTATCTGTTCGAAGTACTTGAATCTTTCCATCAAACTGTGTTTTAATTATTACATGGAATTTTTCAACTATAGCAGTAACCTCATCCTTGTGTTTCATTAGATATAGCCAAGTCATCCTAGTGCAATCGTCCACAAATGTAAAAAACCATGTAAAACCAGAAACTGTAGAGATTGGAGACGGTCCCCACACATCAGAATGAATCAAAGCAAATGGTTTTGTTCTTTTATTGATACTAGGAGGAAAACTAACACGGTGACTCTTTGCTCGAATACAAGTTTCACATGTGAATAATGACTCTGAAAAATGACGAAATAATTTCGGAAATAAAATCTTCAAGTACCCAAAGGACGGATGCCAAGTCGACGGTGCCATAACCAAACCAAGCTTCTTTCTCTGTCAAGATTACCCTGAGTATGTAGAACATGACTTGACTTCGACCCGAAATCATCTAAGAAATATAACCCATCCCTCTTGGTACCACGTCCAATAATCTTCTTCGTGCGAATGTCCTGGAAAAGACACAAATCAGGATACATCAAAACACAACACTGTAGATCTTTGGTAATTTATCTTACAGACAATAACTTATTTGATAAAGAGGGCACTAGCAATGTATTTGAAAGAGACACAGATTTAGAGAGTGTAACATCCCTTGCTCCAGTTACACTGGAACTGTGACCATTTGCATTTGTAATCCAGTCCTGCATTGGGGAAGTTGTTGTTGCAAGATCTTGAGAGTCAAAGGTCATGTGATCAGTCGCCCCAGAGTCAATAATCCATCCAACATTCTTATCCATGTGAGAGACAGAAAGAGCACAACCTGAATTACCTTCAGCTTCTTCAATTGGTTTTTGATCTGGCACTAACGAAAAACCAGTACCTCCGGAGACTAAAGCTGCTTGAGCACTTCCTTTTCCTGCCCCTTTTTTTGCCTTCTTCTTTTTCTGTAATTCTTCCCACCACTCATGATACCCGTGGAGTTTAAAACAAGTATCTTTCGTGTGTCGTGAATTCCCACAGTGAGAACACCCTCCAGAGATAGCGGTAGGTTGTTGTGCACCTCCTTTTTGTCGAACATCGCGATTCGGTGTTCCTCTTGTCGTCAAACGGAATCGAGAGTCTGCCCCCTCACGTCGAGTGATCATAGCTCCACCCGAGATTCCATGTTCTCCAGAAGAGAGCATCACCGTTTGTCGAACATCCTCCCGTCTCACTCGAGCATATGCTTGCTCTATAGTGGGGAATGGTTGCATCTGTAGTACATTGGCTTTAACCTTGTCGAGTCGATCATCCAGTCCATCAAGGAAGAGATACACTTGATCTTCTTGAATTGTCGAGTTATATCTCGCAATATCATCAGCACATGTCATGGGGTTTGGTCTGCGAAAATCAATCTCTCTCCAGAGAGCCTGAATATTGTTATAGAAGGTTTTGATTGGTCCTCCATTCTGCTTCAATCGCGACACTTGCCGCTTCAGATCATATACTTGGGACGTATCAATCCCATCAAAATAGGTTGTTGCCACCGACTCCCATACTGCTTTTGCTGTTGGGAATCTTATAAAATTTTCGATCAACGCGGGTTCCATTGAGTTTATGAGCCAACCTTTCACGGTGGCATCTTCAATTTTCCACTTCCGGAGAGCAGGGTCAGTCTAGGCCGGTTGTGGAATATCACCAGTCAAGTATCTCAATTTGTCTTTGCCGGAGACGTACATCTCGACAACTTGGGACCACAAGCCATAATTCAAGCCGTTGAACTTAATGGCGATTGTAGGGGCGGAATTTTCTGTCGATGATGGTGGACTCTGTTGTGCTGCAAGTTGCTTCATCGCAGCCGTAAGACTCTCAAGGATCGCTGTGGCTGTCGATCCTTCACTGGATTGTGTTGTTGCTATTTCCTTTCCCTCCATGGCGTACAGCAATAGGACGAAGTCGATCGGCGTGAGACGACGGCGCCGCGACGAAAAACGGCCCAATTTTTTTTTTCTTTCCCGGGGGCGCTACCCCGAACCCCCAGCCCACTCACCCGCGAGCGGGACCGCCGTAGTCGATGATTGATGTACAGTACCCCAAGGATCAAACCCTAGGGCTCTGATACCATAAAGAAAATAAATTTCTGAGGAAGAGAATGCTTTTTGCAATCACTTAATAGAGATACATATACAAGTTTGGCCTAAACTTCCTCCTACAAATATGGTAACGGGATATTAACAAATAACAAACGATTCCTTCTAATATGGTGCTAATCTATTCCTAAAATACAACAATTAGCTAATTGACAGCTCATGCCAACAGTTCTCTGTTCATAAATCTTGACCCTGAAACAAATATGATTTTGGTTGTTTAGTGTGATGGGGATGTTGGAGCTTGTTCTCCATTGGATTCTGTCAGTTAAGAACAAATATGATTTTTGGTGCTTTTTGATTGGGTTTGGCATTGTGGATGTCATAGCAACTTGGTGGTTGTGATGTTTGTATAGATGTGAGTGTGATTCAGAGAAACAAAAGAAAAGTTAAATACTCAGGAGGGAAGTACATGTGCGTCATTCATCGTTTATTGATCCCATGTTGATGTTGGTACTCTGACATTATTCTTTGTCTGAAGAGGGCAAGTGAACTAAAGAGCGCATATAGCGACATGACTGTAGCATCAGGATCCTGGAATATTTCAATCTAGCCTGTGGGTGAAGTGGACATACTTCTGATGATAGATTATGGAAGCATTAACTATAAAGGAAAGGGTGAATATGTGACGTCCCGGAATTTCAAGGCTTATTCAATGAACAATATTGGATGGTTGGAATTGAGTGACATTTGTTGGACGCGGAATCATTCGATCTGAAGGTCGTTAGCCGTTGATCGAAGCGTAGTTAATTTAAGTTCGATTAGATTAGGCGCGCCGTAATTAGTCTTCGCCGTATTCCTTCGCGCCCGAGCCAACCCTGAACCAAATATTCTGAACCAGTCCTAAAATCGTCAGATTACCGAAATACCCTCAGATATTATTCATATACGCCAGAAACAATTAATACCGAATGACCGTGGGCCCCGCCTCATTAATGCAAGTCAAGTCTTGCTTTTTGACTTTTGGATAATTACCAAAATGCCATTTGACCCATGAAATTACCATTTTACCCCCAAAGACCATTTTCTCTCTCTTCCTTTTTCTCTCTCCTCTCTCTCTCTCTTCTTTCCCCTCCATTTCTCACGCACGGCTGCCCACCCCCTCCATCTTCACGTTCCACCATCTTCTTCACCGTTCCATCATCTTCATCATCTTCGCTGAGCCACCGCCGCCCGCCGCTTGCGCCGCCGCCGCCCGTCGCGCCCTCGCCTTGCCGCGCCGTCGCCGTGCCGCCCGGCCGAGCTGCTGCCGCCTCTGTTTGGCTGCTGTCCAAGCGCCGCCGAGCTTCGCCGTCGTCCGCCGAGCTTCACCGGAGCCACCGCGGACCCGCCGGACCTTGGCCGAAGCTCCGCCGAGCTTGCCGGCCGCTCGTTGAGCCCCGTTGTCGCCGTTTAGCCTCTGTGCAGCCGTTGTCCAGCCTCCGTTCGTCGTCGTCCGGTTGTCGTTTTGGAAATTCGACACCGTGGTTGCGTCCAGATCGATGAGGAGAGTCCGTAGGAGCGTCGCTGGAAAATTGGCCGCCGCCGCCGCCGCTCACCGCCGGTCGCCCCTGACCGTCGCCGGCCAATTTAGGAGTGAGTTAACCCCTAATCCCTGATTAGGCCGTTAATTTCACTAATTAGATTAATTAATTAGTTATCGTAATTAGATTAAATAGTTACCGCAGTTAATAGATAGTTACCGTGGTTAGTTAGTTAACTGTGGTTAGATTAATTAGTTACCATAGTTAAATTAGATAGTTACTGTGGTAGATTAATTAACTGCTGTGGTTAGTTGAATTAACCGTGGTTAGGTGGAATAGTTACCATGGTTAATTGCATGTTGTTGTGCCTAGTTTGTGGCGTCCGATCGTGGATCGGACTGAGTGTTGATTGCGCATTAAATTGCTGAATGATCACACTAGGATCGAAATGCCATGTTAAATGGAAATTGAATATTCGCGTGACCAATTGTGATTTTGAGTGTGAAAATGGCCGTGGGCCAGGTTTGAGTGTGAAAATGGCCGTGGGCCAGTTTTGAATGTGAAAATGGCCGTGGGCCGAGTTTGAGCATGAAAATGGCCGTGGGCCAAGTTTGAGCATGAAATTGGCCGTGGGCCAGGTTTGAGCATCAAAAATGAGATTTGGCTTGAGAGCCTGTTTTAAGCGCGAGGTCACGCAGTTGTTTCACCGTGTCACCCTAACGTAATTGGGGGCACAGGCGATACCCTTGTTGGCATGGGTCGCCGCCTGATAAGTCTGTGTGCCGGCGTCGTACAGTCCGGGATTCCACGGCTTATTGGTTGCCTGTCAGTCCGTGCCCGGCGACGGACCGTCCGGATAACACGGCTGATGAGATGCCGGTCGCAACTTGTGTTGGTCCGTAGTCCCTCCTGGAATTATCCCTGGTGTGCTCGCCTTAAGGGTCTTGAGGGAGCCATCGGATGCCGTCGCCGTTAACGTTGTGGGACGACGCCCAGTTAATCCGGAAGAGTACTAGCAGCGAGGCTGTGCTTTGGCGAGAGTGGGGTATCTCTTGGCTGGCTGACTGGAACACGTTTGTTGCATAGTGCATGAGTATTGCTGAGTGTTCTGGCTGATTGGTTGATGCATTGTTTATTCTTTATCATGTTGTACCTGTCGTATGGCTCCAGGCGAGGTACGTTGCATGTGGTTGTTGTTATGAGGTTGAGGTTAGTTCGCTAGAATGGCTAGGTCGTGATCAACGTCCTAATCGGACTTAGGCGTTGACCCGCTGAGATTCATATCTCATGCGCTTGGCTGATCGCCTTTCAGGTCTTCGAGATGGTCGCGCGGGTTGAGCTGTGGAGGAGAAGTTTTTGGAGCTCGTCTTGTGTATAGCTGGTAGTGTAGCAGTAGTGTATCGGCTGTAGTGCGCCCTGACCCGACCCGGTATCTTTTTGTGGGTCCAAGGGGATCGGTCCAAGAAGGACTTGTGTAAATTATGTGTGTATTGTGAACTAATCAAGCAAATAATAAAAAGGGTTTGTTGTTGTTTGTTGCAATTCCTATTTGCCTATCCCTGTTGTTTGTTGTCAGGGGTTGTTATTCGCTTCCGCATTTGCTTAATTATAAGATAAAAGAAATGGGTCGATGATTCACCTGGGACATCATCCTTTGACCTGACGATAGGAAGGGATGGTCGCGCGCCCGGGGCTCGGGGCGTGACAGAATAAATTTTCTGGCTTTACTGAGGCTGGTGATGGAAGGTTAGTGATGATGAGTCATGGACTAAAGTTTGTGTTGGTGGTGGCAGTGAGAGAGCGGTGAGTAGGTAGAGGAAATCGGTTGTTATTGGAAGGTCAGTGATGATGAGTGTTTTATGTTCTAACAATTGAAACAACAGCTTCTTGAGGTGAATTGTGTGAATGAGTCAATTGTTTGAATGTCATGAATTGACTGTGATGAGTAGTTGGGTCTGCTTTCCCTGCTTGTAGCTTTGCACAGAGGCTCGTTTTACAATCTTTCCCTGCCCTTTTTTTTAAACAAATGGCCTGCATGGTAACCATTCTAATCCGAAAAACTGATTCTAATTAGAATGGTTTTTTCTGATTCTGTTCCCTGGATGAGTTTTAGAGAATCAGAACGTGTTTGATAACTGCACAAAATTTCTATTCCTGAAACAGAAACGCGTTTGGTAACTGCACCAAATTTTTCTTCAGAAATAATTTCTCTTTCCAATTTGTGTCATTTAAGTCAAATAATTACGTAGTTACTTTGTAAAATTTCATCCGATATTTCGAATTAATTGAAGATTAATTCATATTGATTCTCTTATATAACATATTGTATATTGCATATAACATTTTTTCATGCTATTCCGTCTAATTGCAGTGTCATAACGAGTCATTTTAAGCTTAAAAAAGGAGAGACCATGTTGGGTTAGTATGTGATTTCAGATTAGCACGGGCCCTCCCAGGTCTATACCAAATCTCAACGAGGGAATATAAAATTCGATCTTAGTGTGATCGGTGGCATGTGTATGTGTACATGCAAATGGAGTCGCCACCAGTTTTTGAGGAAGGTAGATCGAAAACCTTATCGAATGGTCAGGAGAAACCGTTCTATTCTACGCAACTAGAGAAATCTAGGGTCCGAAAACTTGGTTACGTCGGTGTTTCCACCGACGCCTTTTTGGCATCGAAGTTGAGTGTTTTCTAAACGCGTTTCATGCAAATTTTGAATTCATTTTTAAACATATGAGGTAAGCTAATGCTAAGTGTTCACACAGGTTGTTTTTGTCTTTTTTTAAAAATTTTTTCTAAAACTAGACTAAATCTAAAGTACCTAAACCTAGGCAAATCACAACCAATGAAATCAAGTGCGCACTCAAGGAATCATGGCATTGATAAATCGCATCATAAAATCCTAATGAAGCCCTAAGGGCTTAGAGAAATGTGGTTAGGGTTTAATTTTCAAGGTGTTTATAATTTTCCTAAAAAAGAATAAAATCTATGAAATCGGGAGAATCTAGGCCCAAAATTATGAAAATGAGGTCAAACTAGCCTAATCTAAGCTTCTTCTATTTCTAGGGATTTTCTGAAAATTTTCTAATATTTTAGAAATTTTTCAATTTTTTTTAGAATTTTTTATTTTTATTTTTATTTTTATTTTTATTTTTATTTTTATTTTATTATCTTAAGTATTTTTCTTTAAAAATGAGACTTCATTCTATTTTAGGTCAAGGAAAAAGTGATGAGAGAACTGAAAGGGAAAAGTGAGAGATCTTGGACTTCATTCTGTTTTGTGATTCTCAAAAGTGATTCTTTTTTCTAGAACCAACTTTTTTTTTGTTCTTGTTTTTGCTTCAAAACTGTTCCCGGGAACAGAATCAGAATCAGAATCAGAATTATTTACGTTACCAAACATGATTCTCATCTTTTTTTTTGTTCTAGGGAACATAATCAGAAAATCAGAATGGTTGCCATGCAGGCCCTTAGTCTAATTTTGTAAAGAAAGACACAATGTACTCATCAATCCACATAGCAGAAATTCAAATGAGTCTTATAAAGATAGAGAACGTACAGAGCTCGAGTCAGGCCGCGCGTGCCTGGCACTCGCATTATTACTTATGTTACAATGACATCCTAGAAGGATGTATTATTTTGACTATTAAGAATTTATTTGTCATCGAGACAAAAACCAGGCAAAAGAAGAAGAAGAAAAAAACAGGAGAATGTAGCCAACTCTACTCTTCATGAGAGCAACTTGAGCTGCAGACTCCGTTTCAAGAGTGTCAGTGCAACAACACATTATCAGGTATAAAACATACATAAAACAATGTGGGTAAAAGACGATATAAAAGGCAACAACAACAATACTAGGCATAATGTCATTACTTAACTAACTCGGTTCACTAAATGATGTAACGGACTCTAATTTCACGAAATAAATTTCGGTCGGTAAATTTGTAGCATCTCCGGGGATGTCCAGATGCTAAAATCACCTGAAACTTGAGGATGAAGAAAATCGCCCTTACCTAAATGGCGAACAGGACACGTAGTCCAGCCCAACCTTCGTGAAGATGAAGAAGGCGACGGACATGGTTCTCCACCGTGCTCCACGCATATTCCAACCTGTTTTAGATACATCAAGCTGGCTAACCTCCTATATGTGATAGGAAAATATAGAATCTGATTCCTGCTAAAAAAAATGACACCAGAAATGACCGGTTTGCTCGTTTCGGCGTTAACACGAATGAATTAAGCATGAACTTCTGATGGTGAGTCATGAGACAGGAATTTCAAGACTATTATACCGCGAATTCTTTGAACCTACTCTTGAACTGTTCATTAGTCCTTCCCCGGCATGTATTATGCAGGATTTGTTCATTACCTTTAAGGCAGGCCTAGCTTTCCATCCCTTTTGTAATCGCAATCTTGATCAGCTCCCCCACGCCTTTCCGATCAAGTACCTGCGAGTTATTTCCGACACAGTTGTAATTACAACTTAGAAGGATGATGAATGATCAAAACCTGTTGGAGGGCTTGAACATTTATGTGGGTGGTCGATTTATACAACTAACTCACGTCGAATGGATCGGTCTGCACAATCCCCTCCGAGAGATAAGTTGGCAAGAACTTCCCGACATCGTCCCTGCTGTACCCAAAGCCATCTGCGTGAGATCGTTCGTCCCGAAGGAGAAGAGTTCCGCATTCTTCGCTATCTATCATTATCGAATCGGAGGAGAAGAAAAAGATTGAATCAGAGAAACTTTCAAGTTGGAAATGGATGGAGAAGAAAAATACAGAGATGATTCATTCTTCATACCTCATCTGCGACAAAACATGCCCTCGGGACCTCAATCATGGTCCCGACCTAATAGCTTATGAAAGAACCCGTCTTGGAGAACACTTTCTTCACCACACTTTGGATCGACCCGATGCTCTAGCTCCTGCACGTTAAACATTTAGAACATGCCTTTACCTCAAAATGGAAATACTGCATACTGTCTACTGTCCACATACTATGATGCGTTCAGTGTTGAAATGAATTCTCTCTGCTTCTGATGCATAATGAACTTGGTAATCGAAGAACTTATACCTTAGGTGTTCCAACAAGCGGAACCATGATCTCGGGAAGGACCGTGATGCCCTCCTTTCATACAAGTGTTGACTGCCTGTGTACAGGCTTGGAATATCGTATCCTGAATTGATGGAGATGCAAGCACGCGCTATATTTGATGCTCCGCTCTTAGCTTGAGCATATAACGATTACATGGCGTTAATCCTGTCCTAGACATAGTTTTTGCCCTGTGAAAAGATTGTAGTAAAAGCTGCAAGAGGCAAGTATGCTAGGGTGCAGATTGGATGCCTTATTTTTTTTTGGTCGAAAGATGCCGTAGTTGATAATCTGTCAAATGTGATCGACATAAACAAAAAAAGGAAGGCAGAAGTGTTTCTGATTCTGTCTGGAGGATTTCTACGGAAAGATGCCATTCAGTACAGCAGATACAAATCAGATTGAAAATTGAAAGAACATTTGGTGAGTTAGCTAAAATTAAAAATAGAAACTGAATCTTTAGAACGTCATAGATGGTCGCGTGAATATACTCTAGGTGCACCACAAACCTGCAGCCTCTAAGACCAAGCATCGGGTTAACTTCGGGCAATTTCTCGATCTGACAGGATTTCTTCCTGACTAATACCAGTCTCCACTGTCAATTCGCTGACGATATCCTCAATGTTGCCTTGAGGGAGGAACTCATGAAGTGGCGGGTCTATTAGACGAATCGCAACCGGAAGACCTGAAGTAGAGAAAATTAAGGTGCAATGTTACATAGGAGGTCATGAGAGACCGCCCAATGAAAGAGTAGCTTTGTGAGAACTTGCATCAGATTGCTTAATTGTCGATGAGCAAAAGAATAGTACCATCCATTGCACGGGGAAATTCCTGCAAAATCCGATCGCTGAAAAGGAAGCAAAGTGTTCAACGCCGCTTTCTTCTGTTCAGGTGTCACAGCCATGATCATCTTTCTCATAGACTTTATCCTCTCTTCAGAAGCGAAAAAACTGATCACACAGCAAATCAAATGTCAATTAGAACAACTGGTACAGCTTTGTAGCAAGACAATGTTGCAGAAAATCAAGCAATTACATGGATTATAACACAACAGCAAACTAAATACCATGTGCTCGGTTCTGCAAAGTCCAATGCCCTGAGCACCGTTTTTTCTTGCTGTTGCAGCATCTTCAGGCGTGTCAGCATTAGCCATGACCTTGTGAGCATCGTAACAATGTTCATGTTCGAACTTATTTCATGTTGAAAGCACAAAATCAACAGAATGCTCTGCTATCAATTTATCAGTTAAGGAAGCACCTTGAGATGCCTTATTTCGTCAGCCCATGACATAGAGGTCTCGAGATCTCCGCTCAAAGCCGGAGGAGAGAGAGGTTGTTTTCCCAGTATCACTTCGCCTGTCGACCCGTTGAGCGAAATCCATTCTCCTTCCTTGATTACCAGGTCACCTATCAAAAGTACCTGGAAAAAGTATAATCTCCGCAATAGGAACCAATGCACCAACACATCATCAGGTGTAACAAAAAACAGTACAGGCAACAACAACAATTGTAGGCATAATGTCTTCACTTAACTAACTCGGTTCACTGAATGATGTAATGGACTCTAATTGAGTGCTTGAAGGAGCGGAGTCGCCGTACGAAGTGGTGGACTCATTTAAACACCCCATAAAATTTGCGACATAAATTCGGTCGGTAAGTCTGTAGCGTCTCTAGCATTGTTCAGAAGCGAAATCACCTCAAACTTGATGACGAAAAGAATCGATCCTACCTATATGGCGAACAGGACACGTAGCCCACCCCAACCTCCGCGAAGAACGCGACGGACGATGGTTCTCCCCCATGCTCCCTGCATATTCCAACCTGTTTTACAAACATCAAGTCGGCTAACCTCCTATATATGCTAGTAAAATAGAGAATCTGGTTCATCCTCAAAAACGAAACATGAAATGGCCGATTTGCTTGTTCTGGCGTTAACAACTACGAATTAAGGATGAACTTCTGATGGTGAGAGTCCTGAGACCAGAATTTCGAGACTATGGTAAGGCTAATTCTTTGAACTAACTCTCAAAATGTTCATAAGTCCTTCGCTGGCATGCATTTTGAGGGATTGTTCATTACCTTTAAGGCTGGCCTAGATTTCCGTCCCTTTTCTTTCGCAATCTTGACCAGTTCCCCGCGCCTTTCCGATCAAGTACCTGCAAGTTATTTTCAACACGATTGCAGTTACGACTTAGAAGGATGATGAACGACTAAAACCTGTTGGGGGCTTGAACATTCATGCCAGTGGTTGATATATATAACTAGCTCACCTCAAATGGATCGGTTTGCAAAATGCCCTCCGAGAGATAAGTTGGCAAGAACCGACGTCGTCTCTGCTGTACCCAAAGGTCATCTGTGCAAGATCGTTCGTCCCGAAGGAGAAAAACTCCGCATTCTTCGCTATCTATCATTATTGAATTAGAGGAGAAGCAAAAATTGAAACTCAAAAATCAGGGGAACTTCCAAGTTGGAAATGGATGGAGAAGAAAATACAGAGAAAAATTCATTTTTTCACAATATGGAAATGCTGGGAACTGTCTATTGTTTGCATACTATGATGTGTACAATCTTGAAATAAATCTTCACTGCTGTCGATGCATCATGAACTGTAATTGCTTTGGATTGGCATGTAGTAGAAATATTAGGTAATAGGTAATCGAAGAACTCATACCTGAGGTGTTCCAACGAGCGGAACCATTATCTCGGGGATGGACCGTGATGCCCTCCTTGCCTACCAAGAGCGAAGCCTCAAATATAGCGCGTGCCTGCATCTCCGTCAATCAGGACATGATCTTCCAAGCCTGTAAACACAGTTAACACTTGCATAAATAATGGTAATGATCTGTCCATGTTGTACCCGACATCTCACGTCCCTTTGTTAGGCAACCGATTTGGCATCCGACAATTGATCTTGTCTTGAGAATATAACGAGAACATGTCCTTAATCCTGTTCTAGACATGGTTTTTTCCCTCCGCAAACATTGTAGTAAAAGCTGCAAGAGACAAGTATGCTAAGGTGCAGATTGGATGCCTTAGTTGATATCTGTCAAATGTGATCAGGATAAAAAAACAGCATTTCGGGTTCTGTTTAAGGGATTTGGCTTAAGTACACTACAAGTGTCAAAACTTGTGTACGACGCTCACTTTAGTGCCAAAACTTTCAAAACGATCACTTAAGTGCCAATTTTTTTTTTAAAAACGATCACTTCAATGTCAAAACTTTCAAAACGATTACTTAAGTACCAAATTTTTTTTTGAAAAACGATCACTTAAGTGCCAATTTTTTTGAAAAACGCTCACTTCAGTGCCAACTCTAGCGAGCCGTGTCAGCTCAAATATTAATAAAAAAAAATAGGCCACGTAGGATTTCAGGCGAGCCACGTCAGTTCAAATCGGAGTTGGCACTGAAGTGATTGTTTATCAAAAAAATTGGCACTAAAGTGAGCGCAGTACACAAATTTTGGCACTTGTAGTATACTTTAGCCAAGGGATTTCTATGGAAGAATGCAATTTAGTACAGTAGGTACAGATCATTATGGAAATTGATAGAACATTTAGTGAGTCAGCTAAAATTAACAATCAAAACCAAATACTAAATCATCTTAGAACGTCATAGACGATCTATTAGGATTCGGCGCAAAATCAAGTCGAAGTAAAACGTAAAGCGAGAAAGAAAAATCGAGACATGAGATTTTATCTTGATTCATCCTTAAACTAGGGTTACGTCCAGTAGAGGATTCTACTATAATTAGCACCTCGCACCTCGCACCTCTTGTTACATCACCCAATTACAAGCGAAAAAGAATATATATACCAGTAGCTATTCATGAGCTCAAGCCCAAACTACTAATGAAAATTTACGGGCTTAAATCGTAAAAACCCTCTGTCGTAGGGGAGTATGAACCACATCCCAACATGATCACGTCAATGTACTCTCTAGATGTACCACAAACCTGCAGCCTCTAAGACCAAGCATCGGGTTAACTTCGGACAATTTATCCATCTTTGACAGGATTTCTTCCTGACTAATACCATTCTCCGCTGTCAATTCGCCGACGATATCCTCAATTTTGCCTTCAGGGAGGAACTTATGGAGTGGCGGGTCTAATAGACGAATAGTCACAGGAAGACCTGAAGCAGAGAAAATTACGGTGCAATGTTAAAAAGAAGGAGGTCATGGGAGACCGGCCAATGAAGGAGTAGCTTTGAGAGAGCTCGCATCAAAAGAATTGTAAAATATGTCTTTGAATTTTGTGTATTTAGTCCGATATATATTTCGTGCAGCCCAAAAGAAGAGAAAAAGTAGAGGTTTAGTTCGCGACGTCGGAGGGTTGGGCCGATAGGCCCAACCCGGAGCGAGCAAACTAAACCTCTTTAGCGGGAAAGTAGATCTTTATGGGGGTTTGGGGGCAACGCCCTCGAGAAAAAAAAATTTGGGCCTTAATTACCTAGGCTAGGGTTTTCATGTTTGTTAGTGAGAGAGTTTTTCGTTTTATGTTTTTTGTCGCGAGCCATGCGCTTTAGCGATCTTGTACTCTATTTGATTATAGTGGAATTTCGCTTCGCCTCGCCCGTGGACGTAAATCGCCTCGATCGAATCACGTAAAATCCTGTTGTTCTGTCTTTATTTTCTGCGCTTCGTCATAACAAGAATATTACCATCCATTGCACGGAAAATTCCTGCAAAATCCGATCGCTGAAAAGGAAGCAATGTGTTCAACGCGGCTTTCCTCTGTTCAGGAGTCACAGCCATGACCATCTTTCTCATAAACTTTATCCTCTCTTCAGAAGCGAAAAAACTGATCACACAGCAAATAAACTGTCAATTAGAACAACTGATACAGCTTTGTAGCAAGACAATGTTGCAGAAAATCAAGCAATTACATGGATTATAGCACAACGGCAAACTAGATATCATGTGCTCGGTTCTGCAAAGTCCAATGCCCTGAGCACCATTTTCTTTTGCTGTTGCAGCATCTTCAGGCGTGTCAGCATTAGCCATGACCTTGCGAGCATCGTACCGACGTTCCTGTTAGAACTTATTCCATGTTGAAAGCACAAAATCAACAGAATGCTCTGCTATCTATTTATCAATTAGGGAAGCACCTTGAGATGCCTCATTTCATCAGCCCACGACATAAAGGTCTCGAGATCTCTGCTAAAAGCCGGAGGAGAGAGAAGTTGTTTTCCCAGTATCACCTCGCCTGTTGACCCATTGAGCGAAATCCATTCTCCTTCCTTGATCACCACCGCACCTATTACAAGTATCTGCAAATAAAATGATGTTTGATTGTTCGCTACATGAATTCCTCCTTTTCAATATTCCCCAAAGGTTACTGCATTGTACCTTCCCAGTGTCATCAACCCGCATATTGGAGCATCTGCATACACAACACTTTCCCCAACCACGCGCCACGACAGCCGCATGAGATGTCATGCCACCCCTAGCCGTCAAAATACCGGCAGCAGCATGCATTCCTCCAACATCCTCTGGGCTAGTCTCTGCCCTTACCTATTGCATACAACAGAACAAAATGGCTATAATGAAATCACAATAAAGGGACAACCAACAATCAGGGATGCATATTTTTACTAGTTCATATGGATCTTCATTATAAGAATACTCTCCCAAATGTACAACCTATACCAGCAACACAACTTTGTGCTCTTATGTTCATGTTGCTCATACTTCACTTTCGACCAAAGAGCTCATAAAATCATGGTTTTGCATTATTCCCTTTTAGTGATCAATAGAATGGTAGGGACTCTATGTGTACACATGTATCTAGATGAACAGAGAGCAAGCGAGAGAGAGAGAGCGAGAGAGTATACCAGAATGACATGTTTTCCTTCAGCATGCCACACTTCGGCATTCTCCGCACTGAAAACGACCTGGCCGACTGCAGCCCCCGGAGATGCGGGCAAACCCGTGGCAACCACTTTGTCCTTGTAAGCAGATGGGTTATTGAACTACAGAGAACAAAGAAATGCAAGCAAGAACATAATATTGTGGATCGCAGGACTGATCTTGCCATTTTCGGGAAGGACTTTTACCATCATATCTTTGTAATGTGCTTCTAGGATTTCACAATTCTCCACCAGCTCATTGTAAGCTTCCGGCATGCAACTTTTCATAGAATCCAACTGCTGAGGCGTTCTAATTCCGGCGACCACATCCTCTCCCTAGAGCAAATTCAGACAGCAAATCATGAGCCAGTGAAGCTCATTAATGCAGAAACTCAAGCAAGAATTGCATTAACAACCAGCGCTATAACCTGAGCATTGATGAGAAACTCTCCATATAGTTTCTTGTCGCCTGTGCTTGGATTCCTGGTGAAAAGAACACCGGTTCCCGAGGTGTTCCCCATATTACCAAAAACCAAGCATTGGATGTTCCCAGCAGTTCCCTTTGAACCCGTTATCCGCTTGATGCTTCGATACTTGATGGCCCTCGGGTTGTCCCACGAGTCGAAAACAGCCTTAATAGCCAATTATAGTTTCGTCTTCGGGTCTGTGATAGGTGAGAGTAGCAGAATTAAACACTTCGACTTCCTTTTTTTTTAAGTAATTGCAGATAAATTTCATAATCTATTTTTCCGAAATTTAAATCGTGTGTTGCTTGATCTTCCTTCAGTGTACCTGAAGGAAGCTCTACTCCTTTAACTCCAACATAAATCTTCTCAGTGGCTGATAAATCAGTATCATGATCCACATCTTTCGCCTCCTTCAACTTTTCTAACTTCTCCTCGAATGAGGAGAGAGAAATGCCCAGTACCTTGAGATCGCAGGAAGAACTTATAGATAAGTCAAAAGTAATAGAAAGTGTTCGCTCGTTTTTGCAACAAGGAATATCTTTCACCGAAATTCAGTCTTCGGTTTTTATTAAGAGGGTTCTGTGGCTCAACTCTCGAAAGGAAATTTTAGTGAGAACACGAAGTAACACAGATAGAAATGAAATTGGTAGGAAATCAGTGGATCGAATATGGATTTGAGATCAACAAAGGTTCAGGCTACGTTACAATACTCCTATGAAAGCAGTAGAAAGCTTGATAATAAACTGGAATTACAGAAACTCTAAATGCTGGAAAGGAGAGTACTGGGAAGTTAAAGTGCAGAAAAACTTGAGTTCTTTTGGATGTGTGTTGATCTGTCTCCCTCTCTTCTCTTTCGAGTATTTGTTATTCTTCATCTTTCCATAACCGTCCGTAGGTTATTTTCTTGCTTTCAAATTTTGAATCTTGGCGCCTTTAATAACTTCCCATTTGCCCACGTTTTATCCGCCAAAACTTGATCTTCAACTGTCAATATGGCTTCAAATTTGAACCTTCTCCAATAACTGCCGTGAACTGTTCGCACCCATTATCCGGATTTCTTGCTCGTAACTTCTTGCTGATATGGCTAGTTCGGCCATCCTGCGATTTCTTTCGACTTCGCACTCCTCTTACTGCTAACTCTTTACAGTTTCGGTATGTCTAGAATCTTATCGAATTTTGAAAATCAATGACCCTATTCTCTTACTTCCCGAATATCGGGTTTAGACTTCTGGACATTTCGGTATGTTTCAGATAACTTACCGAACTTCTCAGAGTAGCTTACTGTTCCCGATTTACCGATTTTCGGGATATGGTGATACTAAAGCCACTTCGGTAACTCATCATTATTTGGTATAAACAGATGCCCCATTTTAAAAGAATTAAAAGAATTTTAATTCTTTAAAATGCCAAAGATGACAAGACACTTACTTTTTGCTTTCAGCACCATTTTGCTGCCTCGTTTCGCGCGCTTGCCTTTTCAACTCCTCCTCGTATCAACTTAGTACATATATCAGATGTCCCCACACAATCTGATCTCTCTCCTTCAGACGTGCTTTTTCTAGAAACTCATCCTCTTTGTTATTGTCTTGCCTTTCACTTCTTTGTTTCTTCGTGCCTTTTCCTGCACTTGACCAAACACTATGACTCCCAAGGCTCAAGCTTCCTCTTTTCTCGCCTCAAATGCCCTAGAGCGCTATCATAAGTTCAGAGACTCTGATGATTTCAACGATGAACGGCATCTATTCTCGGTGCAGAATGATTTCGAGGATTCTTATATCCTTGGCCCTACTGCTTACAATCAGTTTTCGATTCCTGCAAATCTCTTTGATTTCTTCCCTCGCCATCAAACCGAGGTACTTCCAATCCACCATTCTTCTGTTCTGGCTTACAACTGGCACTCCTGTCCTTCTCGTCTTAGGGCTTTTTCTGATTTTGAACCAAATTTTTACCAATGGTATCTTCGACTTCTTCCTTCCAAGGGCTCTCTATGGGATGGGCTTCCGATTCATAATGCCTTGCGCCTTTGTTGTTTTGACTATCATCTGAACCATGGGCTAGTCAGTGCCCTATCTTGTTTTTGGTCATCTTCAACCAATTGTTTCTTTTTCCCTTTTTCCTCGATGTCGGTAACTCTGCTTGACATCCATTGCCTTACTGGTCTTAGCCCTTTAGGCACAGACCCATCTATTTTGTCTGCAGATTCTTACCAAGGACTCGGTAAGTTATCTGATTCCGAACTAGTCTATGGGGCTTTTATCAGTAAGTTTTTCAAGAAAGAGGGTGAAGTTACCGACGAGGAACACACTGCTTTCCTCCTATACTGGCTTTGTAAATTACTTTTTTGTCATCATATTGTGAGAGTTTCAAAAGACTTCGTTGCTATAGCTTCCGCTTTGGTTTCGGGAACTCTCCTATCTTTAGGGAAAACCATTTTTTCCTTATTGTACCGAGGCTTAGCCCACTCTGCTTCCTCCCTTGCTTCAGATGAAATTGGTGGAGTCTATGGTGGTCCTCTCTGGATTCTCCAAGCCTGGGCAGCCTTTTATTTTCTTTCTTGGTTTTCCAAGAATCAAGTTACGCAACCTCCTTCGGTTTCTATCCCGAATCATCCTGTCTGTCGTGCTTTAAGCCGCGAGTTGATTCCTGTTCCAGAGGGACAATTATCTTATTTTCGGTTCTTTGTTTCCCAAATTTTGCAATCAAAGGGAAACAATTCTCTTTCTCTCCTTTTCTTATTCCCCAATTCAGATCATCTCTTCCTTCTTTTCAGAAAAATAAGAGTGATTTTTGGCAAATCGTTCTAACCTCTGTTGACCTTCTTGTTAGGTTTTCAACAAAAGGTAGATTCGTTGCCGGCTTTGAAATCTACTCCCCCCCAGTATTGTGCTAGACAATTTGGGTTGGTTCAAGGAATTCCTGTCCCGGCTCTATATACCTTTTCCTTTTCTTCCATCAACAAAGTATTCTGCAAGCTAGGCGACAGCCAAAACTTCACTGAACTGAACAAACTGATTCGGGACATATACCGATTGTTCCGTGTTACCGAGTTTGTCGCAGACGCTGATTGCTCTTCAGAAGAATTCAACTTCTGGTGGAAGAATTATCGGAAGTCTGTATTCTCAGAGCCGCTGGACATGATTCTTTTGAAAATAAAGGAGACGGCTACTCTTGCACTTCCTCAATCAACCGAAGGTGAAGACATTCCTCCCGCTGAGCCGGCAAAGCCTGTTAGAGGTTAGTTTGCTCTCCTTCTTTCAATGCATGTCCTCATTCGGTGTTTGGTTGTGTCTAACTGTTTTCATTCACAGCAGGAAGAAAGAGAAAAATCTTAGAATTGCTTGCTCTAGAAAAGGCGCCGAAGAAGCCTACAACAGAAAGAGCTACCGATCGATCTTTATCATCTAGTGAAGGTTCTTCACCAAGGAGCCCATCTGTCAGTCCCACACTTCGTGCCATGATAAAGCCGCATACATCAAAAGGTAACTTTGATATTAAAGTTTTTACTAATCATGAGCATACTTGCCAATATTGACTTGTGCTTTTCTTCTTTTAAATATAACTCAGGGAAGACTCTTAAGATATACCGATCGAAAGCGGCTTTGCTTTCTTCCCCCTCTGTCAATGATGCTCCTGATGATGATATAGCAATCCTTGACCCTGCACTGGTGTGTCCTGTTCCTTCGACCGAACTTCCTATCGCATCAATGCAAATCCAGGCTTCGAAACTTAAGGAAAAGGAATTAGCTGATAACCCATCTTCTCCTCAGACTGGAAAATCTCCAATCTCTATCGGTAAATATTGTCTTCACTTTACCGAATGGTGAATGCTCCTTATACTATTATTTTAACACTCATAGCTGTGTTTACAGGTACTAATGAGCCTTCACCTGCATCAAAAAGAATTTTGATTCATGATGGGGAATTTCTTGAAGGCCCATCAACCAATGTACCTCTGCCGCTTGTTCAACCTTCAACTATCATTCTGCCTCTTCAGAGAATGTTTGTCGCAAGCTCATCTTCTTCACAAGCTCCTTCTGCCGTAGCTGAGATAACTCTTTTATCTATTGAGGAGAAAGCTGAAGTGGAAAGTATGCTGCTCACAGATCTCTCTGGCTCCTCTGCTGCTGATTGTCCTCCAGAATCTATAGACCCGGCATCATTTTCTGAAGTCTCTAAGGAAGTGGCCAAGGCTAAATGGACTGAACTTCTTAACTTATTAGAGTCTGGCTATGGGAAGTTGATTACCGACTCTGACAGAGAGAGACGAGCAAGAACTCTTTTTCAGGAAGTATGTTCTGGTAATACTTCTTTCATGCTTTCCCAAGACTTCCAGGACAAAAGTGATATCTTCGCCGTTGGTTTTGTGGATGCTGTGGACACCATCAGGATTAACACCTATCGCCTTCCACATCTTTTCTTCGGAGAACAGCGAGGTCAAGCTATTCAAGATGAAATAACCCGCAAATGTGAAGATACCCGCTTGTTCTATGACAGTTATAGAGCTGAAGAGAGGAAACTTCACCGTTTAGCGGAAAGAAGAGCTGAGCTTGAGGTAGAACTGAAGAAGGTAGAGGTCCAAATGGCGGAACAAGAAGCGAAGATGCGTCATCTTTGTCCATCAGTTAGACGAAAGCTGGAGAAGTGTCGGGAGTTGAGGAAAGAATATGATTCTACCTGTGGGTAGGTCAAGACTTGTGAGAAGCAGAGAGCGGAGCTCATGGAACAAAATTTTAATTTAGAATTTGAGCTCCGCTCTTTTGTAAATGAAGCCAAGACTCTGTTGAGGAAATGGAAATGAAAATCTTGTTCTTTCTGACTCAAATGTTCTTTTGCTTCATTTGCCGAATTCTAACATTTGCTCCTCTATAATCTCCAACGATTAACATAGATCCCGATAATCCTCAATGACTAACAAAGATCCCAATGATAAGGCTTCCCGATAATCTTCAATGACTTTTGCATACTTTCTCTTGCAAAAGAATTTTTTGGCGGCAATGTTGGTAACCGTCTTCCTCCACTTATGGGCCATGTTCTTCCACTTCTTCTAATTATCCGAGAAAAGCTCTGGCATGCCACTACCCATGATCTGCTCTATATCCTTTCTCTTTATAACTACCCAAGTTGCACGATTCATCCTGTACATTTGCAATCTTGCTCACGATGTCTTCACATGGTTCTTCATCTCAGTTGCCTTTTTGGTCTCGATCATATAGACGTTGTAATGGCCAACGTGAAGGTAAACTTTCTGCTAAATGTATCCTGATCCCAGCTTTGACAACTGTTCTTCATTTCTTTTAACCATAAACAACTTTTTATCCAATTGCCTACAGATGATCGATCCTTATGGAAACGGCTACATGAACTACTATCCCAGGGACATCATGCTTTGTTACTGAATTATAAGCATAGGTTAGAAATTACCGAACTGACGGACATTTTCAGGTCTAATGTATTCCTAACTGCTGATTCTGATCTCCTGGACTTAGTGTGGGAACTGTGCTCTTTATTCCCTTCCAGCTTCGATGAATTTGAGCACAATGTGAAGGAAATTTGGAGCCTTGAGCCTATCATTGTGGAAGCTGAGACTCTTAACCTCCAAATTATGGAAGAATTTTCCCGATTGTACGATTCTAAGGAAGCATATGCTCAAGTTCAGGACTCTTGCCTCCATGCCAAAGAAGATGTTGAGATGACACGTCGGCTTTTCAATTTCTTTTCCAATCATAACCATGCGGAACGCAGGATAATTAGAGATGAAATTTCCCGTGTCAAGTCCATGGTCGAAGTTTCTTCAGACAGGTACAGACGGTTGTTATAGGAAACCTGGGAAAAGCTTGAAGCTGTCCGCTTCCATTCTCGTCGCACAGAATATCTCAAAGAGCAGCAATCTGAACTCCACTGTGATCTTGCATTACATTCCAAACTTGTAACTCAGAATCTCAAACTTGCTAAAGATCTGAAGACTTTTGTAATCAAGATCAGAATGTATTTCCTCTTTTGATGAATAAATTAATTTCCTTGTGTTTCCTAGATTGATGGATAATATTTCTTCAAGAATTTCCCATTTATAGAACGAGATAATTCTTTTCCATTGACATCCATCAATCTGTATGCATTTCCATTGAACATTTCGGTAACTAGATATGGGCCTTCCCAGTTTGATGACCACTTACCGAATTCTCTATCTTTGAGATTAAACGACAAAATTGCTTTCCATACTAAGTCCCCGACAGCAAATTGCTTAATCCTAACCTTCTTGTTAAAAGCTCTGGCTACTCTTTTCTTTTGTCCGACCAACTGATCCAAAGCGGCTGCCCTGACTTCATCTAATTCATCCAGATTTATATGCATCCAATCTCTGTAATCTTCTGGCAACATTTCACTTTGCAATTGGACTCGTAATGATTGAACGGTTATCTCCATCGATAGAACTGCCTCTTGTCCATAGGTCAGCATATATGGACTAACGCCTGTACTTGATCTTCGTGATGTTCAGTATGCCCACAACACTACCGATAGCAAGCTATCCCATTCTCTTGGATTTTCTTCCAAATGCTTCTTAATCAATCCAATCATGACCTTATTAGTAGCTTCGGCCTGCCCATTTGCTTGAGGATAATATGGTGTAGAATGTAGCATCTTAATTCCTCTTGATTGTACAAATTCCATAACTTCATTTCCAGTAAACACCGTCCCTTGATCCGCAGTGATTGACTCCGGTAAACCAAATCGGTGAATTATATTCTCCTCAATAAATTTGATCACCGTCTTCTGACTAATACTCTTGTATGGAATTGCTTCCACCCATTTCGTAAAGTAGTCGGTAGCCAACATAATGAAACTATGCTTATGAGAAGAAGGTGGATAAATCTTACCTATTATATCCATTGCCCATCCTCGAAATGGCCATGGCTTTACAATAGAATGAGGCTTTACAGCAGGTGCATGTTGCAAAGGTCCATGCTTTTGACATGAAATGCATGCTTTGGCATATTCAATGCAATTCTGCATCATTGTTGGCCAAAAATATCCATACCTTTTCAGAAGCCATCTCATCTTAATTCCAGCTTGATGTGCTCCACATATACCTTCATGTGCTTCTGTCATAACCAGTTTCGCATTGTCCTTATCATGACATCTCAATAGTAGCCCATCTGAAGATTTTCGGTATAACTCTTCTCCCAATATTACATACTTCTGAGCTTGTCTCCTCAGTTTTTGATCTCTTGAATCAGGATTTTTCAAGTATTCCATAATAGGCTGTCTCCAATCCTTTTCTCGAATCACCTCACCGATCGCTATCGGTATTTCTCTTCGTTCAATAGAAGGTACCGATAATGTGATGATAGTTGCGATATTAGCCAATTCTTTTGATAGTTTATAACCAGAAGCCACATGTGCTAATTCATTGGCTTCGTAATTGGTTTCTCTTTTGACATGGACTATGTCATATTCTCTAAATTGTTCCAACAACTTCTTGGCTAGATAGTAATAGCCAATCAAATTTTCATTTAAGCACTGATATTCTCCGTTCAGCTGCTTCACCACTAGCTGTGAATCACCAAATATTTTGATGGACTGTGCTTCCAACTCAATCAGTATTCCTAAGTCGATAATTAGTGCTTCATATTCGGCTTGATTATTTGAGCATTCAAAATCTAACTTACAAACACACCTTGTAAGCTCTCTGGTGGGAGAGATTATCATCAAACCGGCTCCAGCCATACTCTTAGCACATGATCCATCAAAATACATAGTCCATGGTATAACTTGACTGAAATTCTGTTCATTTTCTTCCATTTGCAAGCATGGGTATTCGGTAAGAAAGTCAGCAACGGCTTGACCTTTGACTGCTTTTATTGGTACGTATGCCAAATCAAATTCAGACAAGATAAATGCCCACTTGGCTATACGCCCTTTTATAACAGGCCGTGACAACATATATTTTATCACATCAGTCTTACCGAGTACATGCACTGTAGCTGGCAATAAATAATGTCTTAACTTCATACAAGAGAAGTACAAAGATAGACATAATTTTTCGATTGCGGTATATCTTTTTTCAACATCAGTCAATGTTCTACTTAAATAATATACCGCTTGTTCTTTTCCATTTTCATTCTCTTGTGCCAGCATACTCCCGATAGTTGAATCGGTAGTAGACAAGTACAACTTTAGTGGCCTGCCTGCTTTTAGCGGCATCAATACATGAGGATTTGTTAGATAAACTTTGACTGCATCAAACGCTTTTTGCTGTTTATCTCCCCATATAAACTCCTCCTGATTTTTAAAACGCAAGAGCTGTGTCATTGGTTCTATCTTCCCAGATAAATTGGCAATGAATCTTCTGAGAAAATTAATTTTTCCGAGTACCATCTGCAACTGCTTCTTCGATGTAGGATGAAGAAGCTCTATGATAGCCTTTGCCTTATTCTTGTCAATCTCAATTCCCCTTTGATTAACTAGGAATCCCAAGAAATTCCATGCTCGTACTCCAAAGGCACATTTAGCTGGATTCATCTTCAATTTGTATTTCCTCATCCTAACAAAAGCTTGCTCAAGATAATCCAAATGCTCTCCCTGATTTGATTTAATCACAACATCATCAATATAAACTTTCAAGAATTTACCAATCATGTCATGAAAGATAATTCATTGCTCGCTGGTAGGTAGCTCGTGCATTTTTCAGCCCAAAAGGCATCACTATCCATTGAAAAGTCCCGATAGCACCAGGACATCTAAACGCTGTTTTCGGGACATCTTCTTTAGCAATAAATATCTGGTTATAACCTAAATGACCATCCATTATAGATAACATCTCATTTCCCGACGCTGAATCTACTAACATGTCTGCCATCAGCATCTGATACTCGTCTTTTGGAGTGGCATTATTAAGATCCCGAAAATCAATACAGACTCTCAATTTCCCATTCTTCTTTTTCATAGGAACAATATTCGAAAGCCACTCTACATACTTGGCTGTCTCAATGATTTTTGCCTTCAGCAGCCTTTCAATTTCTTCCCTGACTTTGTCAACCACATCTGGAGCAAACCTTCTTGCTAATTGTTTGTGTGGACGAAATCCTTTCTTAATAGGAAGACGATGTTCTACAATATCTCTTGACAAACCAGGCATTTCATGATAATCCCATGCGAAGCAATCTTTGTACTCTTTGATCAAGTTGATTAAATCTTCTTTCATGCCCCCTTGCAGCAATGCACTCACATATATTGGACGAAAACACCCAGGTTCTCCTATATCAACTTCTAACAATGGGTCTTGAGCTTCTGTTGACCTGTTGTCTTCCTTGATTAGTGACTCTTCCCATTCGTCAATACAATCTGAAACTTCAGCACTCTGCTGGGTCATCTCCGCCAGGTATGCGAAGTACCTTTCACAAACTTCTTGCAATAAGGGCTCGCTTTCCATAAAGAGTATGTAACTCCTCCAATGACAAGCTAGACTTGGGAATCCATTCAGTTTTCATATTCCCAAAGCGGCAATAAGCGTAGGATCGTGAATCTGCTTTCGGTGTTCCGATAACATGTCCTCCATGTGAATAATCTTGATGCTTTTGATGAATATCGGTCCACCCTATTGAAGCAAATCCCGAATCAGCCTCAATGTACTCTATTCCTTCACCATTCCAAAATGCTAGAACTTGATGAAGAGTCGAAGGTACACATTGATTAGAGTGTATCCAATCTCTTCCCAGCAACAAATTGTATGAACCATCAAACTCTATCACGAAGAAAGTCGTCCTTGATTTCTTGGATCCTATGGTTAAGTCCAGTACAACTGCCCCTTTGACTTCGGTAACTTCTCCTAGGAAATCAGACAGCTAAACATTCGACGAAATTATGTCATCATCACCTTTTCCCAACTTCTTGAAGTACTTATAAGATATGAGATTCAAGGTAGCTCCCGCATCTACAAAGATCTTACCGACAGCTTGACCATTGACTCTACCTGAGATAACCAAGGACCTTAAATGTCTAGCCTTGTCTAAAGGTACTTTGTCAAACCTTATCACTTCTCTATCAGAGAATTCAAATTCTGCCATTGCTATCTCCTTCTCTGAGATATGCTCGAGTTCTTCTTCTACCACTAAACAGGCTCCATATTCAGTTGGAAGCTTAGCATGAACCATGTTGATCCTCATTGGCGAACGATTCTCTTTCGGCATTTTGGAATGACCAGCTCGGCAACTCTTGTCATCTTCTTGCGACATCTTGAGATTCAGATTCTTTTGTTCTATCTTGACTTGATGCCTCGGATTAAGAGCTACCTGGAATTACCCAAAGTTAATTGTTTGGGAGACTTGTTGAACCTCTATTCCCTTTTTCACCTCGTGGTGAGAACTACTTCCCGAATCATATACAGAATTTTTTTCTGGTTTGACAAGTTCTTTATCATCAGGGTTTCTTTTCCAAACTCAATTTCCTCTCGTACTAAAAGATCTGAATGGAGGAATCTGTGATGGCATTCCTCTGTCCCGACGATTCTTGAAATCCCTCTGTCTGCTTTTCATTCGCTGAAAACGTCTTTTTGCAGTTCGGTAAGATGCTTGCCCCGGCGGTTTAGCTACGGACCATTTTCCTTCAGGAGGATTGTGTGGGATCTTAATTGTCTTTGTCTTCTGAACTTCCTGGGAAATTGATGGTGGTGGACCATCAAATTCATCTCCCCAACCAGATGGTTCAACTGGCAATGACGGGGGTAAGTAATCATTCGTGTCTCCATAGTACACCACGTAATCAAATTTCCCACTAGGTTCTCCAAGCAATCCTACTTTGGGATCCCCTTCTTTGTATCGCTACATAAACTCTTCTTCTTTTCAGGTTTTCGTGGGGTTTCCTTCTCCTTGTGAACTCGTGTTTCAACTTCTTGAGTTGGAGGAACTTGTCTTGGTGAATCGGGACATAACTTCTGCCTCTCAGGCATTTGTTCTAGCTGCCTTGATTGAGCTTCTTGAATTTTTGATTGTGCCGAAACGTTTTCAGTTACTACGATCTTAGACCTTATCTGTGGTCTACCTTCCCGACAGGCGAATGATCCCGATCTGTATCTTCCTCTTGTTCCCCTCATGTACTGGAACTTGGGAACTTCCCGATTCTGATGACTTAATTCTTGATGACAATGGGTGCATAGTTATTTATTATCATATCTTGTAGACTCATGCACATTAACCATACTGATCATCTTTGGGAAAGGATCTGTGTCTACTTCCATTGGAGCCTTGCCTTTGTCTTCAGCAAACTTGATCTTGCCTTAGCGAATCGCTTCTTGAATTGTCTTCCTAAAAACAATACAATTCACCGTATCATGAGTCTTGGAATGATGCCATTTGCAATACCTTTTATCCGTAGTTTCCTCCTTGGACGGGATTACCTGTCCCTCAGCCAATTTAATCATTCCATCTTTCAGCAATAAGTCAAATATCTCATTCAACTTATAGATATCAAAGGAATAATTACTCATTTCCTTGGCTTTAAACTTGGACACGTCTCTTACCCTTGCTAGTTTCAAAGCTGAGCACACATATGGTTTTTCAAGTACCATAGTTGCTACCGCTATCTCATTCTCTTCTTCAGTCAAGTCACCGTATTCGGTACTTTCAACCGATGCTATTGTCTGCCGATTATCCTTTGTCGGCTTCTTATCCTTATCCTTCAGCAGGTGCTCATACTTAGAAACCCGAGCATTTAATTGAAAAAGATCATCAAAAGCTTGCCCCTCAAATCTTTCCTTGAGATTGAACTTCAACCCATTAAAAGCCAAATCTGTAAATTCCTTTTCGGTGAGAGAAGTCAAACACCGATTCCTGGACTTCTTGAAACGAGCAATAAATTGATCTATTGTCTCAGTGCCATACTGGTACATTCTGGCCAAGTCGGCTACTGTTACCTCTGGTACCGTTCGGTAAAACTGAGAATGAAACTATCTCTCCATCTCAACCCATGTCTGAATAGAATTTGTTGGCAAATTTGTATACCAAGTAAATGCTGTCTTTGACAACGACAATGGGAATAGTCTTAACCTTAAATATTCATTTGTTCCAGTCTCTCCACATTGTGCTAAAAAACGACCTACATGCTCCACAGTTGACTGATCTTCCTCACCTGTAAATACAGCGAAATCTGGCATTTTAAAACCCCTTGGATATGGAATGTTATCCACCCAATCAGGACGTGGCTTCTTGTATACAGGTCTTGGTGTGCCTCTCTCTGCTCCCAATTGTTGCATTACCAACTCTGCAACTCTATCTGGGTTCCATGGCCTTAAATTCTGCTGGCCCAACCAAGGATCTTGCCCCCTAGGGTCAACCTGCTGAGGTCTGTTCATGCCTTGTTGATCCATATTAAAGTTAATGGGTGGCGGCCTGTAGAGAGGGTTTTCCACCACATGTGGGTATGGTTGAGCTGCAGGCGGTCTTATAGGATCAATATTAGGCACTGGTGGAGGTATATTCCATACTGGCGGTAAATTTGAGACCATGGGATTGATCACGTTAGCATCAGTGGGGCCAGTTTGAGGGAAATTATAACCACTCACATCATTCACTAGGTTCGCTGTCGTAGGCTTATCCGGCCTTGGTATAATTCTTACTGGAGGTTGCAGATTCGATCCTCCACTACCATTATACCCAACATTGGGATATCCCGATGCTGGTGGAAATGGTATTGTACCAGGGGGATTTACATAAAAGGGAGGAACTTGAGAGGATGAACTAGGACGCGATATTACCTCGTTTATGGCGTTAATCATCATAGGCTTTATCACATCCGTGACATGACGCACCATATGGTTGGTGAGCTCATTCTGCTGCTCCTCAAACATTCTCCTCATCGTGGCTACCAAAGTATTGTCAGGTGCCAAAGCGTCGATTTGTTCTTCGTTCAATTGCCGAGGAATGTCAGCATTGTGATGGGGTACTTCCTCATTCGCTGCCAAATGCTCCGATCGTGCTCCATCATCTGGGTTGTTGATATTACCAACTGGTACTCCATCTGATTGACCTCTGGTTCTCACCATCTCTCTTAATCTTACCACACAGGTCCCACCGGGCGTGCCAAAAAGATGTTCGCTCGTTTTTGCAACAAGGAATATCTTTCACCGAAATTCAGTCTTCGGTTTTTATTAAGAGGGTTCTGTGGCTCAACTTTCGAAAGGAAATTTTAGTGAGAACACGAAGTAACACAGATAGAAATGAAATGGGTAGGAAATCAGTGGATCGAATATGGATTTGAGATCAACAAAGGTTCAGGCTACGTTACAATACTCCTATGAAAGCAGTAGAAAGCTTGATAATAAACTGGAATTACAGAAACTCTAAATGCTGGAAAGGAGAGTACTGGGAAGTTAAAGTGCAGAAAAACTTGAGTTCTTTTGGATGTGTGTTGATCTGTCTCCCTCTCTTCTCTTTCGAGTATTTGTTATTCTTCAGCTTTCCATAACCGTCCGTCGGTTATTTTCTTGCTTTCAAATTTTGAATCTTGGCGCCTTTAATAACTTCCCATTTGCCCACGTTTTATCCGCCAAAACTTGATCTTCAACTGTCAATATGGCTTCAAATTTGAACCTTCTCCAATAACTGCCGTGAACTGTTCGCACCCATTATCCGGATTTCTTGCTCGTAACTTCTTGCTGATATGGCTAGTTCGGCCATCTTGCGATTTCTTTCGACTTCGCACTCCTCTTACTGCTAACTCTTTACAGTTTCGGTATGTCCAGAATCTTACCGAATTTTGAAAATCAATGACCCTATTTTCTTACTTCCCGAATATCGGGTTTAGACTTCTGGACATTTCGGTATGTTTCAGATAACTTACCGAACTTCTCAAAGTAGCTTACTGTTCCCGATTTACCGATTTTCGGGATATGGTGATACTAAAGCCACTTCGGTAACTCATCATTATTTGGTGTAAACAGAAAGCAAGAAGGCAAACAAAACTGTATTAACATAATTCAACAGATTGCTCTATAGCTGTTTTGTGTACAGAGTTGAAGGAGAATTGTCCACTTACAACATTTCCGAACATGTCTAAGAATCGCCTGTACGAGTCATAAGCAAAGCGCTCTTCACTTTTCAGAGCTAAACCAGCCACTACTTCGTCGTTCAATCCCGGGGTTGAGGATAGTGTCCATCATGCCAGGCATGGAGATCTAGTACACATTACAACACGAAACACTCAGCGAAAAGATCGAGATAAACGACTCTGAACATCCCTTTAACCAAATAGAATTACTTCGAGAGCAAACGCTAAGCATCTAATGCTTGGTGGCTCAAACTTCTTTTTCGGGTTAGTTCAACTTATTAAGGACATATTAGTTGTGATAGAGTTCTTACGGCAGCACCAGAGCGAACAAAGAGGAGAAGCGGCATTTCCTTCTCGACACGATTTAAAGCTGTCGAAACCTCGTCCCACAATCCATCTGGCAACTTCAGCAAGTACTTGCGGCATGCCTCGGTCAATATTGTCAGTCCAGGTGGCACAGACAAGCCGATGCTCGCCATCTCAGCCAAGTTGGCTCCTTTCCCTCCCAACTGTTAATACATTTGCATGTTAAGGTTCGCGAAATTTTCCATGATTAACGCATATTTGGACTTCTGATACAAAGAAGCCTTTTGAGTGATCACAATCTCGAAAAAGCAGGAAGTAAAGCTGTATTCAATGGCCGAAAAAATACATAGGGCCTCAACATATACTTGGAACTAAATATTTCGACCATCGGTACGGACAACTTTCATTTGTTTTTCTTATCGACGCGTTAAATTTTACCAATTCTTATAGGAATTTACAAATCTTTATTTGGAATGACATTTTACCAACTTTTTCCAATTAAGTCACCGTTTTAGATTAGCAATTCTAATTTTACTTACTTAATAACATAGAATTGTTTTCCTTAAATTAGTAACTTTAGTTTCTTATCAACATGCTAAATTTGTCAACTTTTATATGTATATCAATCTTTCTTTGTATAACACATCGAATTTTTTAACTAACTAGTTTTGGTTCAATCTCGTTTTAGTTGCTAACCAGCATTCAATTTTATTTTTTTTCAATTTACCAATTCTCTATTTCTTGATCTGAACTGTTTATCCTTCTGACCTTCTGTCGCGACCTAAAAAAAATCAATCAGATTTTAGGCTAATGGATTATCAGGCTAATTAGAAACTAACCTAATACGGACTCTCCCAAACCCTACCAAATCGTAACTTATGGTTCATTAAGATGATTTTAGATTTGGAGTCGCCACTAATCATTTTTGGTAGATTGATTAGGAACCTAAATAGAGTAGCGGGAGAACCACTTTATTTCTACGAACCAGAGATTTTAAGTTCGGGGACTTGATTACACTAGTTAATTAAAACTAATGCCCTTTCGGTACCTTTAATTCCATGAGATATCCTAAGTTTGGCTCAAACTTGATTGAATTCATCTTAAAGTTCAAATGAGGTGTTCTTTTATGTTTTCATTTATTTAAAATGAAATGCAAATGCATGAATTACACTAAATGCGAAAATGCCAAGGCAAAGCATGCAAGATATGTCTGAATTCAATTTAATTAAAACATGCAAAGTGACTCATGAATGCAATATCCAAGACAACATGCAAGCAATCCAAATAGACATGCAAAACTATAACATACGCAAATTATATCTACCCTAGATAGCATGCAATTTTCAATTAAACAATTCAATCATACAAATTAGATTAACCTAAGATGAATGACATGCGAGATATGACGTGGCAAAATAAAATGTGACATGGACGTGCAACATATGAGACATGCAAAAATGCAAGATATGTTATGCGAAAATATGCATAATGTATGCAAAATGATTTTTTAAAAATATGGAAGGCAATTTATAAGTGATACACGAAAATTATGAGCATGAATAACATATGATATGCGAGCATAACATGGAATATGACATATACATGCGCCTAAACTATATAAAATGCAACGTGAGACATGCGAATTCATGCATGAAATATTTTGACAAAAATATGGTATGGGGATATGGTGATACTCGAAAATTTGATGCAATACATGAGAGATAATGCAAAGATATGAAATGGAGTTTCGAAAATATGGAATGCAGGGTATGATATTCGAAAAAAAATATGCCATGAATATGCAATGTATGCATGAGATTTTTTGTATTTTCTTTGGGATTTTCAACCACATGAAGATATGCTTGATTTGATTTTATTGACTTCATTTCCAAGTTGAACTTAATAAGATGAAGTTTCTAGGAAACTTTATCTTCCTAAAGATTTAATTAGATATAATTTCTAAGAAACTATATCTCACTAAATATTTTTGGGAGTCTTAAGTTCAATTAAAATTCAAACAAATCCAAGATATTAATCAAGATAATTCAAGTAAACAAAGATGGCAAATCAAATCCTTCATTCTTGCAATTTTCGAAAAAAAAAAATTTTGATATGCCTAAATCTAAAATCGGCTCTTGAAAGATAACGAACCGGATCTAAATGGCAATTGATCAGGTTGGTTATCTTTCCCGCTTTTTCCAAACCAGAGGATCGTTCCCGAATGGCGACGGGAAGAATCGTCCAATTTTAGGAAGAAAAAACGTTGCCTATTAGGAAAAGCAATTTTTCTAATTTAGATTTAGTCCCTTTTTAAATATTCTAAAGACAATCTTCCCTTATCCGCAAAGATTCACATTTTTAAAGATATGAAATCCAACGCAATCAATTTAGGCAACATGATATTCAAAATACATTCGGGATAGACTTTGTTACCTAAATTGCGGATAACGTCCAAATTTGAACCAATCGGAATTGCGGATCACGACGGTTTGGACGCACGACGGCTCTTGTTCGTGGTAGGACTCGAGCAGTTCTTAGCAGCTACTACGGGGAGGCTTCGTGATGATGCTCAGCTCAATGATCGGAAAGAAACTGGGGGACGAACGGGATCACAGGATGCTCGGCGACGTGCAGGGACAAACAAGCCCAGGACGATTGCAAGAACACTTCAGAAGGCTCTTGGTCCAAGTCACCTTTGCTTTTGTATCAGTATGGGATTAGTGCAGGCGTGGGACCTTGTGTGGCCTGCAAAAAAAAAATAATAATAACACCTTTCAAGTCTCAATGGGCAACCGATTCAATGATGCTCTTTATCCCGATGAACGAGTCCACGATGGGGACGGATTTTCGTCAAGGCTCTCCGGAACAGCTCGTGGCTTCGTCGTTGGTGCGGATCAATCGGATTGCAGTTTCATCCTCGGGGGTCCCGATCTTGAAAACCTGTAAGAAAATTGACAAAGCGGCAAGGCGGTTATCATGAATCTCATTGGGTTCCCGATCTGGAATCAACACCGGATGGTCGCAAATCTCAGCTGGATCATGGCGACGATGGCGATGTCGTCCGTGAGGTGGCTCTGGGATGCTGGACTAGCAAAGAGAGAATTGCCGCTGGTCCTTTTTCTTTTTGGTGTCCCCTGCATGTCATGGGGATGACATGGATGAAGATGGTGGGTTCATGGGGCGTGGATCTCACAGTGGCCAATAATCCCCAAGTCTCCTGTCTCTTTCATACCTTTTCTCTCAATTTCTCCGTCACTCTTTTTGCCGAGAAGTACATGTGGAGTGTGCGTGTGTCCTCTTCTTCAATTCTTTGTGATGGGTCTTTTATAGGCGAGGACGGCTAGGGCCCTACGGAAAGGAACAAAATTCTCCTTCCTCTTTCGTCAATATACCCGCGTGAGAATGAAATCCTCCAAGATATCAATTCTTTTGGACCTTCACACATCTGTTCTTTCCTTTCCTATTCGCCTCTCATTTCTTTCTTATTTTATTCATCCCATCCCATAACCCTGTGGTGAATATAATATGTGCTGAATATGGCTCAGAATACATGTGCCCAAACTGTGAATCTCTTTTGCTTTCTTGGTCTCAAATTTCTAGAACATCCACGAGCTAGGCATAAGTGATCTTTGGCCACGTTAGTTTAGTCCAATTAAGCTCACAAATCGATCATTTAAGCTCACTTACCACCGGTCCAATCAAATGCATGCTAAATTAATATCAAAAGGTGATTTAATTAGTTTTTGTAGGAATTAAAATTAATCCCTGATTTTTATGCATTATAACTAAAAAAATCAAAATTTAGGTGTCAACACCTTCCTTTGCCACATACCTCATCTCCATACTTCTAAAGTGAGAATATAACGCCTCATCATCATCCTCTCTCAAATGTTTAGTTTTCTCACCCTCAGATCTAGCCTCTGTCTCAACATTTTCCTCAGTCATAGAAGGTTCACCAACATTCTCTTTTCCTTTCTTAGAGGGCTCGGATGATCTTCCCACCTTAACTAGTTCAGCCAATTCTCTAGCCTGTCTAATTTCTTTCTGAGTCAACATCGACTCAAAGCCTTGTAGTTCTCCTTCATTCCTAAAACCACTATCGGTCACATACTCCCTAATATCCTTATCGTCTCTCCCATACATTCTCATTCCACGTATCAGATTCGAAATCCTTCTTGCTAGCCTGATTCTATCATATGTAGGAAGAGCAGCATTCTGAGCAGGAGTTCTTACCTCTCTTTTTGAGAGACGATCTTTTAATTCATGCATCTTCCTCGCCTTAACCATAGCAAGGGTTTCAGCGGTTGATTCTGGTTGAGGAACACTGCTCGTTTCCTCGGGCCTTTGCTCTTCACCTCCTTATTCTGAAGAACTTGACAGATCGTATTGAGTAGGGGTGTCAGTAGGAGCCCTAGGTCCTCGGAGTTCCAATTTGCTTGAGCGACGAGTACCAGTCGCGGACTTCTTCATGGTTGAAGGATTTTTGGGTGCCATTGAGGATTTTGCAGTGGAGTTTAAGAGATTTCTCGAGGAAGAAGGATTCAGGATTGAGTCATAGACGAGGGTTTGAGAGAAAGATTGAAAAAAATATTGAAGAAAAAATTTTGAGCATAAAGAGTAAGAGATGTTGCTTCGTGAAGGGGTTTAAAAAGAGGCAACGGTTCAATGTGCAATTTTTGTCTTAACCAAAATTGGAAATTGCTTTTGACAGTTAAAAGATTTGAGATTCAATTTCCAAAAATAAAGATTTGACAAAGATATGTAATATAATATTTTTAGAAAGAGAATATTCACTCAATACAATCAAGGTAATCATATCAATCACAATATATATCAATATATTAAAGAGATTGAGATCGTGGGTACCTTATTTCTAGCCAAAAATAACTACATACGCGTCAAAAATTTGAACGAGCAAACCTGGTGTACATATCCTTCAAATGATGATGACCTCCTTAGTTGATGCGCTAGTTCAGAGGTTTCACTTAAGCAATTGTATCTCCTCAGATGATGCTTTTTGCTCTCAGAAGCGAATATCATCTTCAGATGTTGAGCAAATTCTAATGCTTTACTTTGAACTTTCTCAGACGTTGCATTTTGTTCAGAAGCAGTCTTGACCTGTCTTGTTAGCAACTCAAATAGGCATAACAGTAATACCCAATTCTTGTCTAATATATTCAAAAGAATTCTTTTCTAAGGGCTTCATGAATATATTAACTAATTGATGCTTCGAATCAACAAATTGAATATTAACATCACCATTATGCACATGATCACGAATAAATGATGCTTATTTTCAATATGCGTAGCTCAAGAGTGCATAATTGAATTCTTTGTGAGGTTGATTGCACTGGTGTTGTCATACTTGATTTTCACGTTTGAGTCTTCAACACCAAAATCTCTCAGTTGTTGCTGCATCCACAAGATCTGAGCACGGCAACTTCCCAAAGCTTATGCGGTTGATAGTGCCATAGTATTTTGTTTCTGTGAGTGCCAGGACACTAGCATAGATCCCAGAAGTTGACATGTTCCCGAGGTGCTTTTCATGTCTAACTTACAACTTGCAAGGTAAGCATCTGAGTAGCCACATAAAGTAAAGTCTAAGGTCTTTGGATACCATAATCCTAGGTTAGGATTGGTTCTAACATATTTAATAATCCTTTTTACTGCTGAGAGGTGTGATTCCGTAGGATCTGATTGAAATCTCGCACACATGTAAACATTGAAAATAATGTCAGGTCTAGAAGCAGTGAGATATAATAATGAACCAATCATCCTTCTTTATAACTTCTGATCAACCTGTTTGCCATGTTCATCCTTGTCTAGCTTGGATGAAGAAGACATTGGTGATTTAGTTTTCTTACAGTTTTCCTGACCAAATTTCTTCACGATTTCCTTCGCATGCTTCTCTTGATGTATGAAGGTTCCTTGTTCGATTTGATTCACTTGAAGGCCAAGGAAGAAGGTGAGTTCTCCCATCATGCTCATTTCGAATCCACTCTGCATAATGTGAGAGAAATGCTTGTAGAGTTTTTCGTTAGAAGAACCAAATATGATATCATCGACATATATTTGAATGAGCAGAATATCTTTACCTTCCTTTTTGATAAATAAAGTTGTATCTACTTTACCTTTTTCAAATCCTTTTTTGACAAGGAAATTACTTAACCTTTCATACCAGGGTCGTGGGGCTTGCTTGAGTCTATATAGAGCTTTCTTGAGTTTGTATACATGATCTGAGCTCTTTGGATCTTCAAATCCTGGGGGTTGTTCCACGTACACTTCTTCTTTGATGTAGCCATTCAAAAATGCACTCTTGACATCCATCTGATATAGCTTGAAGTCATTATAGCAAGCATAGGCTATGAGTAATCTAATAGATTCCAACTTGCTACAGGAGCATATGTTTCATCATAGTCAATCCCCTCTTCTTGAGAGTATTCCTTTGCTACTAGCCTTGCTTTGTTTCGGGTCACTTTGCCTTTGTTATCCAACTTATTTCTGAACTCCCATTTGGTTCCAACGATTGGATGATTCTTGGGTTTGGGCACAAGTTCCCAAACTTCACTGAGCTTGAATTGATGTAGCTCTTGTTGCATTGCTTCTATCCAGCTTTCGTCAGCAAGAGCTTCTTCAATTCCTTTTGGTTCAACCTCAGATACAAGTACAAAGGCATTTATGGCATTCTTGAATTTGGATCTGGTCTTGAACCCATCTTCTATGTTTCCAATGGCAAGATCTATTGGATGGCTGGACTTTTATTTCCAGTTCTTGTTATGTTTATCGTCTTGTTTATCCTCTGGAGAAGCATCTTGGTTTACATCCTCTGATGATGCAATTGTCTGGGTATCTTCAATGTTCTGAGTAACCTCGGATGTTCTTCAGTCCTTGAATGTTGGAGTCTACTTAGATGATATGGTGATTTCGGCGCCTAACTTCTGAGCATTATTTCCATCTTCAAACCTTACGTTCATTGATTCTTCAAATGTTCTTGAACTCTTGTTGAAAACTCTATATGCCTTGCTTGAAGTGGAATATCCAAGAAATATTCCTTCATATGATCTTTCTTCAAACTTACCCGGACAATCATTTGAATTTTTTATGATAAAGCATTTACAGCCACATACATGAAAGTATGAAATGTTTGGTTTTCTGCCTTTGTAAAGCTCATAGGGGGTTTTCTCAAGTAATGGTCTTAAGAAGACTCGATTTATGATGTAACATGCAGTTGAAATGGTTTCTGCCCAAAAATGAGAACGGGTTTTACTTTCAATCAAGAGAGTTTGAGCCAATTCTTATAAAGAACGATTTTTCCTTTCAACTACCCCATTTTGTTGAGGAGTATAAGGAGAAGAAAGATTGTGCTGAAAACCATTTTGATTACAAAAATATACAAAGATTTGGTTTTCAAACTCTCCTCCATGATCTATTTTGATGCACGAAATAGAATAACCTTTTTCGTTTTGAACTTTCTTTGTAAAACTTTCAAAATATGAGAGTGCATCATTCTTATGAGTAAGAAAGAAAACCCAAGTAAATTAAGTGCAATCATCTACTATAACAAGATAATACTTTTTACCTCCAATGCTTTGGGTTCGAGTTGGTCCAAAAACATCCATGTGTAAGCTGCAAAACACGGTTAGTGGAAACTTGATTTATGGATTTGTAAGAATTTCTGACCTGTTTCCCAAGTATGCAAGCTTCACACAAATCATTTTTCCCGTATCTAACATCTGGGAGTCCTCTCACAAGCTTTTTAGTTGAAAGCTTTGAGATTTGCCTATAGCTTATGTGTCCCAGCTTTCTGTGCCCAAAGATCTGAGTCATCTTTGATCGATACCAAACATTGGATATCCTCGAATGATGTGTTCAGAAGATACATGTTTCCATGTCTTCGTCTTGTGAAGGACTGCTTTTTGTCCTTGCTAGTACCTGAACACTTATCTTCCACAAAAGAGATTTTGTATCCAATATCACACAATTGGCTTATACTAATAAGGTTGAAATTCAAACCCTTAACCAAAGACACATTATTGATGAAGAGGTTGCCAATCTTCACGGTTCCTTTGCCTATAATCTTTCCTTTATTATTGCCGTCAAAGGAAACGCTTCCTTCATTAAACTCTGTTAAATTGATAAATCCTTTTGAATCTCCAGTCATGTGTCTCGAGCACCCACTATCAAGGTACCATCTATTTCTTCTTTTGATTGGTACCTGCAAACATCAAAAGAATTCAAGTTTTCTTTGGTACCCAAATCTGTTTGGGTCCTCTTGGGTTAGAAGGTTTTGTAAATCTCGGAATATCTTGAGTGGGTCTCCAAATCTTAGAACAATAGCTTCTGGAGTGACTTGGATCACCACAGTTTGAGCATTTAGAGACGTTCTTTCCCTCAGATCTTATAAACTGCTTATAAAAGTGATTTCTGTATGCACGTTTTGAAGGTCTTCTTCTGAGTCTTTCTTTTATTTTAGGAAAAATATTTTTCAAATCACTTTCTTTTGAAGACCAAGTCCAGACTTGTTGTAGTATGGAACTTGTATAAAAAGAATATGTTTTAAAGTTTTTGAACCCAAGGAAAACTTTTTATTGATATTTGAAATTTTCTTTTTCAGAAAAACGTTTTCCGTTTTCAAAGAATCGTTCTCGGTTTGTAAAGTTTCTTTTTTCTTTGAAACCAAGTCAGATGTTTCTTTGATTTGAGAAAACTCATTTTGAAGAAAATTTATTTTATCTTTTTGAGAAACATCGTTTTGTTTTAAACAAGAGACTTCCTTTTTCAACTCGGAAATCTTTTTAAGAGCAGTTTTATAGTTTGAGTACAGTTCATCAATATAATCAGCTACCTTAGAAGGAATAGTAGAGAGGGTCACCTCAGATTCTTTCTCAGAGTCTGAATTAGCCATTAAACAGATGTTGGCGTACTCCTCATCGCTTTCACATTCTGTATCGCTCCAGGTTTCAGCCTTCAGATCTTTCTTAGATTTTTCATCCCTTCCTTTCTTCTTTAGAAGAGGGCAGTTGGGCTTGATGTGGCCTTTCTTCTTGCACTCAAAGCAAATTACATCTTTGTTGTGATCTTTGTTCTCAAATGATCTCTTCTGATCATATCGTCTAAGATCCCTTTTTGCCTTTGAAATTTCTTCCCTTTTTAGCCATCTTTCTGAATCTTTTGACCATGAGCGCTAATTCCTCATCGTCTTCGTCTTCGTCTTCAGAATCTGAGACATCAAAATCATCATTAGTTTTCAAAGCAATGGATTTTTTACCTTTCGAGTGAGCTTCTTCATTGATCCTTTCATCCTCATAGAATTGGAGTGTTCCAATGAGTTCATCCATGGACAGTGGCATGATCCTCTGAGTCTCTCATATGGACGTGTTAATATTGCCCTAATCCTTTGTGAGTCCTCTCATAAGTTTGTTAACTCTCATTAGGCCTGACACCGGTTGCCCATGATAGGTGAGACCATTCACTATTTCAGTGAATCTGTCAAACATCTCTTTCATGATTTCGTTGGGCTTCATTTTTAATGCCTCGTACTAGCCGAGAAGAATGTTGATCTTTGTTTCCTTCACCCTGTCTGTTCCTTCGTAGGTTACGTGAAGTTTGTTCCAAATCGCTTTTGACGAAGGATAATCTGTAATACGTTATATTCAGTTGGAGACAATGCACTATAAAAAGAATAAATAGCTTTGGCATCAAGTGCATCTCTCTTCGCTAATTCGGTTGCAGAAAACGTTGCAGTGGGAGTAGTGTTGTTGTTGTCCCCTGCATTTGAGTTTGCATCGGCTGTTGTATTTGCAGCAAGATCAACGCCTCTTAAAACAACATCCCAGATCTGTGAATCTTGGCATCTGATGAATGCTTTGAATTTATTTTTCCAATCACTGTAATCTTTCCCATCAAAGTAGGGTGGCTTGTTGTTACTTCCTTCTTCAATCCAAGTTGAAACAAAGTTGCTAGCCATAGAGATCGTTAGCTCAGAAGTAATAACACTTCAATAAAAATATGAGCACCAGGCTCTGATACCAATTGTTATTGCTAGCGGTATCACCTAGAAGGGGGTGAATATGTGATTTCAAAGGATTTTAAGAATTAATGCAGAAATATAAACAAATAAGCTTAGAGCTTAGCCCTCAGACGAGGAGCACAAGTAAGATCAGAGATATTATCAGAATAAGCAGCGTGCACAATTCTACTATCACAAAATATAAACAGAAAGAATAAGGGATAGAGAATTTGCACATATGGTTTATCGTGGTTCGGCTTTGTTCAAGCCTACGTCCACTTCTTCACGCTGGCAGCCAATCGGTTGGATTCCACTAGTAAATAGCTCAGAGCTTACAACTCAGTGATAGGTCTTGAGTCGAAAGACTTCTCGCCTAACACTCATCATTGAATGCTCTCCTCTAAGTATTACAGTGTTTGGATCAAAGGTGTATAAAGAATGTGAAGCTCTCTTGATCTTGAAATTTAGAATTCTGCTCTCTTGCTCGTTTGCAATTCGACCTTGAGATGTCCTTTTATACTCCTCCACCTCCAACTTTCCATTGCAAGGCATCCAAGGATCACTCTCCAAAAATTTCCATTTGGACAAGACTGTATCAAAGAAAGATCTCGTTGCCGTTGAGGTGGACAAAGGAAAGAATTCCCTGTTGGATCAATTCGCCCATACATCGTGATCCTGGGTTTTCATAGATAGAGTTCTTCATTAGGTGAGTCATCCTCGTCTCCCCTAATCCACATCCTTGATTGATCTTCAAGATTGAGAATCTCCAAGAACGATCCAGCTCGATTTGCTAGCCGTTGTGATGATGTAATATATCAATTAAATCATCTCAAAGATATCTCTTGATATTCTGGTCGTTGCGCATGAAATACTCTCTCAAAGCTTGGGCTTCATTCCAACGTTTGAGCTCCCTGCTCAACGTGCAACGTCTGAGCTACCCGCTCAACGTCTGAGTTTCATACAGCGTTTAAGTCCCTCAGAACATCGTCCGAGCTTTCCTTGCCAGATTCAATCCCGTGTACTTCGCTAGGACAATCTGCAAGGCAAGTATTTCATTGCATTAACTCATATATTAGATATGATGGATTGTTTTGTCAACTTCAAAATCAATTATGGGCTTTTCTCAACAAATTCAACATTAAGTAAGTTGGACTCCAGAAAAACTCAGTGTTATTTCACATATTACTAGATCATTTGACGGGGTATTGTATATATAATCTCAGTGGAAGCACATGAATTGTGGCATTACAGACAGCGAAGTTTCTAAAATTTGATGTGGTTGAATATGGTAGCTGCTCACAGACTATTGATGATATCGGTATGGTGGGGACTATTGTATCGGTTTCTATGCCTATATAAGACGATCGTGGAGCCTCCCACATCATAAACTGGGCCTGTTAGGGTTTAGGATCTTGTTAATAAGACAGATCCTGATGAAGTTCCTCAAGCCCTATAGGTACATGATGAAGTTGAAGTAGCTCCACTTAAAAGATCTATCAAGCAGAAACGATCGACCATACCATCGAACTATAGAGTCTATCTGGGAGAGCATGACTACAATATCGGCTGTTTGGTTGATCCAGTGACTTACACAGATACTATTTCTTGTCCTCAGTTAGATCTGTGGTTGGATACGATGAAATATGAGATGTAGTCTATGAAACATAATGGTGTTTGGGAGCTTGTTGAATTGCTTGAAGGTCACAAGCTCATCGGCTGCAAATGGGTGTATAAGACTAAAATGGACTCCAAAGAAAAGATTAAGAAGTTTAAAACCAGATTGGTAGCTAAGGTCTTCACTTAGAGAAAAGGAGTAGACTATGAAGGACCTTTTGCTACTCTCTTCTAAAGATTCTTTCCGAGTGATCATGGCATTAGTGGCTCATTGTTATATGGAGTTACACCAGATGGATGTTAAAACTTCCTTTCTGAATGGAGACCTTGATATGAAAGTCTATATGGTGCAACCCGAAGGATTTATAGCTGATGATTCAGGTAAGCTTGTGTGTAGACTGAAAAGTATATTTATTCTCTCAAGAAAGCTTCTAGACAATGGTCTTGAAGTTTCATAGTGTTTTAATTTCATTCGGTTATGTCGAGAATAAATAGGATCAGTGTATATACTACAAAGTCAGTGGGAGGAATATTATCTTCCTAGTGCTTTATGTATATAATATCTTGCATGTGATGAGTAATTTTGGATTACTGCATGAGACAAAGCGGATGTTATCAAAGCGTTTTGAAGGACCTTGATAAGGCGTCTTTTATCCTAGGCATTGAGATCCATTGGGATCGTTCTCGCCGTTATTGGTTTTGTCTCAGAGGACATATGTTGATCGTATTTTGAAAAGATTCAGTATGCAGCATTGCTAGACAGGAATTGCTCCTATCATTAAGGATGATAAACTGAATCTGTTATAGTGTCCTCATACGGTTGTTGAGAAAGTCCAAAGAAGGAATGTACCTTATGCTAGTGGACTTGGAAGCATCATGTATGCTTAAGTTTTCACTAGACTAGACATTGCTTTTGCAATTAGACTTCTAGGCAGATTTTAGTCAAATCCAGAACACGATCTCTAGATTACTGCCAAGAAGGTTTTAAGGTACTTAAGGAGGATAAAGGGCTATATGCTGATTTACAGACATGCTGAGACCTTGCAGCCATAAGGATATTCGGATGCAACACAAGCAATCATGTTTAGAGAAATATACTGTAAATAATTCATTCTTCGCCAAACAAATGGAGCCCGAAAATACTGGGGGCAAAGATCGCCAGTAATCAAGGCAACAATGCAAGAAAAAAAAATACAATACACAACTCCGTAAGCAAGATATGAAACTTTGGAACAAAATTGCTTATAGTCACTAATCTATATTCATGAAATTTCGTTATGACACCAACTGTGTATTTTGTTTCGCGAAAAATAAAATGATTTGAAAAACGTATTTTTGGAAAATGATCGGTTGTAGAATGAATAAAAAGAATTTCATGGTTCACGAATTTTTTTTTAGATATAAGTTGTTGTCGTTCATGAAAATATTTTTTATTGACTAATTATTTTAAGCGATACAAACAGTCATTTTTAGAAAAATATTCAGTAAATAATTCATTTTTCGCCAAACAAATGGAGCCCGAAATATCGGGGGCAACAATCGTCAGTGATCAAGGCAACAATGCAAGGAAAAAGTTAGATACACGACTCAAGAAGCAAGATCTAAAAATTTTGAAAAATTTGCTTTTATATTCATGAAATTTTGTTATGACACTAACGGTGTGTTTTGTTTCGCGAAAAATAAATGATTTGCAAAATATTTTTTTTGGAAAATGATCTCCTGTAGAATGAATAAGAATGAATTTCATGTTCACGAAATTGTTTTAGACAAAAGTTGTTGTCGTTCATGAAAAATATTTTTATTGAGTAATTATTTCAAGAGATACAAACAATTATTTTTCGAGAAATATTATGTAAATAATTCATTTTCGCCAAACAAATGGAGCTCGAAATACCAGGGGCAACGATCGACAGTGATCAAGGGAACAATGCAAGAAAAAAATTACGATACACGACTCAGAAAGCGAGATATAAATACTAGAAAAAAAAATTGCTTAGTCACTAATCTATATTCATGAATTTTTGTTATGACACCAATGGTGTGTTTTGTTTGGCGAAAATTAAATGGTTTACAATATATATATATATATATATATATATATATATATAATGATTGCTTGTAGAATGAATAAAAAAGAATTTCATAATTCACAAAAAAAATTTAGACATAAGTTGTTGTCATTCATGAAATTTCTTTTCATTGACTAATTATTTCAAGCGATACAAGCAGTCGTTTTTAGAAAAATATTCAGTAAATAATTCCTTTTTCACCAAATAAATGGAGCCCGAAATATCGGGGGCAACAATCGTCAGTGATCAAGGCAACAATGCAAGAAAAAAAAAATTAGATACACGACTTGGGAAGCAAGATATAAAAATTTTGAAAAAATTGCTTTTATATTCGTGAAACTTCATTATGATACCAATGGTGTGTTTTGTTTCGCAAAAAATGAATGATTTGCAAAATAATTTTTTTTTTTGGAAAATGATCTTTTGTAGAATGAACAAAGAGAATTTCATCGTTCGCGAAAGTATTTTAGACATAAGTTGTTGTCGTTCATGAAAATATTTTTTATTGAGTAATTATTTCAAGAGATACAAGCAATCGTTTTCCATAAATAATTCATTTTTGCCAAACAAATGGAGCCCGAAATGCCGAGGTTAGGCAAGATGTTAAAAGCTAGAAAAAAATTGCTAATAGTCACTAATCTATATTCATGAAAATTTGTTATGACATGGTGTGTTGTGTTTCGCGAAAAATGAAAGAACTAAAAAATATTATTTTTTTTTTGAAAAATGATTGCTTGTAGAATGAATAAAAAAGAATTTCATCATTCACGAAATTTTTTCAGACATAAGTTGTTGTCATTCACAAAAAAAAAATTCATAGACTAATTATTTCAAGCAATACAAGTAATTAATTTTACAGAAATATTTTATAAATAATTCCTTTTTGGCCAAATAAATGGAGCCCGAAATATCGGGGGCAACAATCGTGAGTGATCAAGGCAACAATGCAAGAAAAAAAAACTAGATACACGACTCGAGAAGCAACATATAAAAATTTCGAAAAAAATTACTTTTATATTCATGAAATTATGACACCAATAGTGTGTTTTGTTTCGCAAAAATATGAATGATTTGCAAAATTATTATTATTATTTTAAAAATGATCGCTTGTAAAGAATGTATAAAGAAGAATTTCATCGTTCACGAAATTATTTTAGACATAAGTTGTTCATGAAAATATTTTTCATTGTCAAATTAAGCAAAATTTTTTAGGAAAACATTCTCTAAATAATTCATTTTCCACCAAACAAATGAGCACAAAAAGCCTGGAGCAACAATCGTCAGTGATCAAGACAACGAATGCAAGAGTCTCGTATGAGACGAGAGTGAACGTTGCGTAGGGTTGGGAAATTAGAGACCTGGCCCGTATCATAACGATCAATGGACAAAATCCAGAGAACTCGGAAGACCTGCTTAGCCTAATTTTGCAAAGAGAGACAAACAATGTACTGTTCAATCCATGTAGCAGAAATTCAAATGAGTCTTATGAAGATTGAGTGCGTCCAGAGCTCAGAGTCAGGCCGCGCGTGCCTGGCACTCGCATTATTACATATGTATTATTTTGACTATTAAGAATTTATTTGTGATTGAGACACACACAAAAAAAAAAAAAAAACAGGAGATTATAGCCAACTCTACTCTTCATAGAGCAACTTGAGCTGCAGCTAGCCTTGCAATAGGAACCCTGTTTCAAGAGTGTCAATGCATCAACACATTATCAGGTAAAATTTAAACAAAAATAATGTGGGTAAACACAATATTAAAGGCAACAACAATAATAGTAGGCATAATGTTATTACTTAACTAAGTCGGTTCACTAAATGATGTGACAGACTCTAATTTATGCGAAATAAATTCAGTCGGTAGATTTGTAGTGTCTCTAGGGATGTCCAAAAGCTAAGGGCATGTTTGGTAAGGCTCATGTTTCTCCGATTCCTCTTTTTTTTTAATCTCGAGAACAGAAAAAGAACAGAAATATGTTTGTTCACGTCAGTTAATTTTTCTATTCACGATAACATATTAGTGGCCAAGGAACAGATTTGGAACAGAAACAAGAAAAAAAAAAATCTACTTCTCTGTTCTCAGGAACAGAATTAGAAAAAAAATCATTTTTGCTCAGAAATTGTTCCCGGAAATAAAATTGTTACCATACAAGCCCTAAATCACCTGAAACTTGAGGATGAAGAAAACCGCTCTTACCTAAACGGCGAACAAGACACGTAGTCCAGCCCAACCTCCGCGAAGAACGCGACGGACAATGGTTCTCCCCCGTGCTCCCCGCATATTCCAACCTGTTTTAGAAACATCAAGCTGGCTAACCTCCTATATATGATAGGAAAATATAGAATCTGGTTTCTCCTAGAAAATGACACAAGAAATGACCGACTTGCTCGTTTTGGCGTTAACAAAAATGATACCGTAAATTCTTTGAACCTACTCTTGAAAGGTTCATTAGTCCTTCGCCGGCATGTATTATGCAGGATTTGTTCATTACCTTTAAGGTAGGCCTAGCTTTCCGTCCCTTTTCTATCGCAATCTTGATCAGCTCCCCCACGCCTTTCCGATCAAGTACCTGCAAGTTATTTTCGACACGGTTGTAGTTACGACTTAGAAGAATGATGACTTAGAAGGATGATGAATGATCAAAACCTGTTGGGGGCTTGAACATATATGTGGGTGGTCGATTTATATAACTTACTCACGTCGAATGGATCAGTTTGCAAAATGCCCTCTGAGAGATAAATCGGCAAGTACTTCCCGGCATCGTCCCTACTGTACCCAAAAGCCATCTGCGTGAGATCGTTCGTCCCGAAGGAGAAGAACTCCGCATTCTTCGCTAACTACCATTATCGAATCAGAGGATTAGAAAAAGATTGAATCAGAGAAACTTTCAACTTGGAAATGGATGGAGAAGAAAATGCAGAGTTGATTCATCCGTTCATACCTCATCCGCAACAAAGCATGCCCTCGGGACCTCAATCATGGTCCCGATCTTATAGCTTATGAAAGAACCCGTCTTGGAGAACACTTCCTTTGCCACACTTTGTATCAGAGTGACCTGGTGCTCTAGCTCCTGGACGTTTACATTTAGAACATGCCTTTACCTCAAAATGCAAATACTGCATACTGTCTACTGTTCACATACTATGATGCGTTCAATGTTGAAATGAATACTCTCCGCTTCTGATGTGTGATGGACTGTAATTTCTTTTGGTTGGAATGTTGTGGAAATATTGGGTAACGGGTAATCGAAGAACTTATACCTCAGGCGTTCCAACGAGCGGAACCATTATCTCGGGAAGGACAGTGATGCCCTCCTTTCTTACCAAGAGCGAAGCCTCAAATATAGCGCATGCCTGCATCTCCGTCAATTCAGGGTACAATATTCCAAGCCTGTACACACACAGTCAACACTTGTATGAATAATGGTAATGATCTGTCCTCGTTGGACCCAGCATCTCACGTCCCTTTGTTAGCCGACCATTTTGGCATCAGACAATTGATCTTAGCTTGAGCATATAATGATTACATGGCGTTAATCCTGTTCTAGACATAGTTTTAAAGCTGCAAGAGGCAAGTATGATAAGGTGCAGATTGAATGCCTTAGTTGATAATCTGTCTAATGTGATCAACATACAAAAAAAAGGAAGACAGAAGTGTTTCTGATTCTGTCTTGGGGATTTCTATGGAAAGATGCCATTCAGTACAGCAGGTACAAATCAGATTGAAAATTGAAAGAACATTTAGTGAGCCAGCTAAAATTAACAATAGAAACTGAATCTTTAGAACGTCATAGATCATCGCGTGAATGTACTCTAGGTGTACCACAAACCTGCAGCCTCTAAGACCAAGCATCGGGTTAACTTCGGACAATTTCTCGATCTTTGACAGGATTTCTTCCTGACTAATACCAGTCTCTGTTGTCAATTCACCGACGATATCCTCAATGTTGCCTTCAGGGAGGAACTCATGAAGTGGCGGGTCTAATAGACGAATAGTCACAGGAAGACCTGAAGTAGAGAAAATTATGGTGCAATGCTAAAAAGGAGGTCATAAGAGACCGGCCAATGAATGAGTAGCTTTGAGAGAACTCGCATCAAATTGCTCAATTGTCGATGAGCAAAAGAATAGTACCATCCATTGCACGGAAAATTCCCGCAAAATCCGATAGCTGAAAAGGAAGCAACCTGTTCAGCGCCGCTTTCCTCTGTTCCGGCGTCACAGCCATGATCATCTTCCTCATAAACTTTATCCTTTCTTCAGAAGCGAAAAACTGATCACACAGCAAATAAACTGTCAATTAGAACAACTGATACAGCTTTGTAGCAAGACAATGTTGCAGAAAATCAAGCAATTACATGAATTATAGTACAACAGCAAACTAAATACCATGTGCTCGGTTCTGCAAAGTCCAATGCCCTGAGCACCGTTCTTTCTTGCTGTTGCAGCATCTTCAGGTGTGTCAGCATTAGCCATGACCTTGCGAGCATCGTACCGACGTACATGTTAGAACTTATTTCATGTTGAAAGCACAAAATCAACAGAATGCTCTGCTATCTGTTTATCAATTAAGGAAGCACCTTGAGATGCCTTATTTCGTCAGCCCATGACATAAAGGTCTCGAGATTTCCGCTCAAAGCCGGAGGAGAGAGAGGTTGTTTTCCCAGTATCACTTCGCCTGTTGACCCGTTGAGCGAAATCCATTCTCCTTCCTTGATTACCAGGTCACCTATCACAAGTACCTGGCAAAAGCATAATATTTACACCACGAATTCCTACTTTTCAATATTCGCCAAAGGTTTCTGCATTGTACCTTCCCAGTGTCATCGACCTGTATATTGGAGCATCCACAGACACAACACTTTCCCCACCCACGCGCCACAACAGCCGCATGAGATGTCATGCCGCCTCTAGCTGTCAAAATACCGGCAGCGGCATGCATTCCTCCAACATCCTCTGCGCTAGTCTCTGTCCTTACCTTTTGCAAAGAATAGAGCAAAATGAAATAATGAAATCACAATGAAGGGACAACCGACAATCGGGGATGCATATTTTTATCAGTTCATACGGATTGAGAGGATCCTAACTTTGTGTACTCACACGACCCACATAAATGCAACAGTCACTGAGAGAATCCTAACTTTGTGTGACAAGTGCACTAAATATGCTTCAAGCTCAAAGTTTTCACTGGATTTAGTTTCCTTCTAATAAAATCTTCGACATTTCAACATGACATTTGGCATGTTAGATTATCACTCGAAGCAGAGCACATGCTCTGCCACAACATCTTATTCAGTTCTTGTTAACTGAGTTTTTCAACCATTATGTACTTCAAGTTGAGGGGTAACTGTTTTCTCTTAATAACATGAATGTTCCTGCAAATTGACAACATATACCAGCAACATAACTTTGTGTTCTTATCATCAACTCGCTCATACTTCACTTTTTGACCGAAGAGCTCATAAAATCATGGTTTTGCATTATTCACTTTTATCTATCAATAGAATGGTAGGGACTACATGTTTGCATATGTATCTGTATACAGAGAGCAAGTGAGAGGGAGTACCAAGATGACATGTTTTCCTTCAGCATGCCACACTTCAGCATCCTCTGCACAGAAAACGACCTGGCCAACTGCAGCCCCTGGAGATGCAGGCAAACCCGTGGCGACCACTTTGTCCTTGTAAGCAGATGGGTTATCAAACTACAGAGAAAAAAGAAAATCCCCATCAGTATCAATGCCACATTTCACTGTCATCGACCTATAAACCAGTGCATGACAGATTTTTTTACATGCACGTAGAGCGCAGTCCACCACCATCGGAATACGCAATGAAGAGAGAGACATATGCGTATTCTTAGAGAAGGCAATTTTGCTTGAGGCTTTTTGTGCTAGGATGGTTGACTTGAAGCCCATGTACAAAACCCTTGAAGAACTGTGATGTGTTTGGTCATGAGACTCATTGCTAGTTATGTAATGTGCGCCACAACAAAACATCTTGTTTCTTCCTTTACAATAATTGCCACATGACACTTGACTGTGCTCTTTTCGTCGATACTCCTGACCCAGTTACGGGAAATGGACTTGGATCAATGCAATTACCTGTGGATGAAGAAGTTGGTTGAGATGCTGCGGTTCCACCATCTTGATTGCAGAACGCTTATCAATTAGCCCTTCCGTAACCATGTCTGCCGCGATCTTCACAGCGCCCGCACCAGTGCGCTTTCCTGTCCGGCACTGCAACATCCACAGCTTATTTTCTTGCACAGTGAACTCTATGTCCTGCCAAAGTCAATATTGTACCAGCTTAATATTAGCATTTTGCTAATTATGCTGATTCTGCGATAGTTGCACAAAGAATCCAATGAATCAAGCGAACAGAACTGTATTGGCAACTTTGACTTGTCACTCTAGATCACATTGGAAAGCCACGAAAGAAATGCAAGCAAGAACATAATGTACTGGATCATAGGATTGATCTTGCCATTTTGAGGAAGGTCTTTTACCATCATATCCTTGTAATGTGCTTCTAAAATTTCACAATTTTCCACCAGCTCATTGTAAGCTTTGGGCATGCAATTTTTCATGGAATCCAAGTCCTGAGGCGTTCTAATTCCCGCGACCACATCCTCTCCCTAGAGCATATTTAGACAGCAAACCATGAGCCGGTAAAGCTCATTAATGCAGAAATTCAAGCAAGAATTGCATTAAAAACCAGCACTTTGACCTGAGCATTGATGAGAAACTCCCCATAGAGTTTCTTGTCACCTGTGCTTGGATTCCTGGTGAAAAGAACACCAGTTCCTGAGGAGTTCCCCATATTACCAAAAACCATGCATTGGATGTTCACAGCAGTTCCCTTTAAACCCGTTATCTGATTGATGCTTCGATACTTGATAGCCCTCGGGTTGTCCCACGAATCGAAAACGGCCTTTATAGCGAATTCTAGCTGTGTCTTCGGGTCTGTGAATTGGTTAGAGTAACAGAAATGATTGATTTGACTTCTTTCTTAAGTTATTGCAGATAACTTTCGTTATTATTCTCTAAACATTGAATCATGTGTTGCTGGGTCTTCGTTCAGTACCTGAAGGAAACTCTACGCCAACTCCGACATAAATCTTCTTGTACTCTTCCACCAGTTCTTTGAGATCAGAGGCTGATAAATCAGTATCATGGTCCACACCTTTTGCGTTCTTCAATATTTCTAACTTCCCCTCGAATGAGGAGTGAGAAATTCCCAGTACCTTCGGATTGCAGGAAAAACTTATTAATAAGTCAAAGTTCATAGAAAGCAAGACGGTGAACAAAACTGTATAATATAATTCAACAGATTGTTCTATAGTTCTTTTGTGTTCAGAGTTGAAGGAGAATAGTCCACTTACAACATTTCCAAACATGTCTAAGAATCGCCTGTACGAGTCATAAGCAAAGCGCTCCCCACTTTTCAGACCTAAACCAACCACCACTTCATCGTTCAATCCCAGGTTGAGGATAGTGTCCATCATGCCAGGCATGGAGATCTAGTACACAATTCAATGTGAAACAATCAGTAAACAATGCCTCGGGCATCAAGATAAACGATATGAAAGATCCCTTTAACTACATACAATTACTTCAAGAGCAAAGGCTAAGCCATCCAATGCTTGGTGATTCCAACCTCTTTTTCCGGGTTAGTTCAACTGATTAAGGACATAAAAGTTGTGATAGAGTTCTTACAGCAGCACCAGAGCGAACAGAGAGGAGAAGCGGCTTCAAAGGGTCGCCGAGTAAAGCCCCCATTTCCTTCTCAACGCGTTCCAAAGCTGTCAAAACCTCATCCCACAATCCATCTGGCAACTTTTTCCCAATCAGCAAGTATTCGCGGCATGCCTCCGTCGATATTGTCAGTCCAGGTGGCACAGACAAGCCGATGCTCGCCATCTCGGCCAAGTTGGCTCCTTTTCCTCCCAACTATTAATACATTGGCATGTTAAAGTTCACGAAACATTCGATGATTAATGCATATTTAGACTTCTGATACGAAAATGCATTTGAGTGATTACAATCTTGAAAAAGTGAGAAGTAAAACTATATATATGGCAGACTAAACACACAAAGCGTAACACATGCTCGAAACTAAATATTACGACAATTGGTACAGACAATCATTTGTGCTTGACTTGCATCTATATAAAGCTCAAGAATGCTCACCAGGGACTTCATCCCTTTGTTTCCCTCGCACCATCCTTTGCCGAAGATATACACTCTCTGGCCATTAAGACATAGGAAAAGCAACAATGATATTACAAACGTTGATAAATTTTCACTGCCTTCACAGAGCAAACAGGGGTCATCTACTGATGTACCCAATAACATAAGACTAGTCACTTAGGTTGGCACTGAAGACATTCTGAAAAGGAAAGAGCTACAATTTAAGTTTTCTTTCAGATAATCCATCTTCATGAAAGAAGAGTACATATCAAAGTTATTTCTCATCTGCATCTTAACTTCGACCATTTCTGACGCGCAGAGCTCATGGACGATGTAAAGTAAGGTATTTATGTCATGTAGGTGAGAAGTTCTTGCGTACTTCAGGAGTTCCATGTCACTTCATTGTCCTGTGTCGTCCACTCTGGCATCGGTTGAACTTCCATAAATGCCACCCCCTCCTCCTCCCCTTCAAAATGATAAGTTGAAGTCTATATTTCGGTTGCAGTAATTACTCGACTAATTGACTGATTTAAGTGGGTGGACTAAGATCGCGTGAGGTGGTGAGGCGGTGCTCTAGAACCGCACAAGTATCTCCTTGTAAGGTTTTCTGAGGATGATAGCTAGCATATCAATTTTCCAGTACAAGGTAATTTCTGAGGTTTGGTGTTGTCTAATGTGCTCGACCTTTTTGCTCCAAAAGAAGAGGCCCTGTTTTCCCTCAACCATTCCAACCATACCTGATCTTAGGTTGCTGTCCATAAATTTTGATCCACCAATCAGGGGCATGATTGGAGGAAATAATATAGCCCAAAGAAAAGGGAAAAAATAAATAAATAAAATGGCCCATGTCCTCAAAAATCAATACATGCCAACTATTCCCGATCCGCATATTAAGCAGACCTGTGAGAGAGGGAAAGGGCCACCTCTTCTTACAGTTCAAGAGCCAGGTTAGCAGCTTTACTACTCCTTGAACGGAGTCAATGACAGTGCAGAGGTAGATCACGTCAGGCTCCCCCTGTTTTTCTTTTATCTTTGTGTTAGTCCAGCAGAGATTTACATCAAAAGGGAAACGAAGACATAAGACGTCTAAAAAACATGAGAGAAGAAAATAGGGAAGGTCTCTCGTACCTTTTCCCCAAGTGAGGCATCGTTGTTGACTGATGAGTCAGCACATGCGTGAACATTTGTTCTACCCTCCATCTTCACCAACACACACACTCTCTCTCTCTCTATCTAGAAATAAGAGATGAGGCGGCGTTGAGCGAACGGCGAGGACGAGGGAGCTGTCGTCGACGGCTTGAAGGCCCGAGGGACAACCGTCGCCTCGTGGCACCGCCGGCCAAAGCTCGAGCGAAGGGGGAGCTGTTTGGTGGCGTCGCCGAACGAAGAAGAAGGAAAGATGACGATGAAGGGAGAAGAGGAAGGGTGGAGGAGTTTAATCCTTCTTGCACTCGACAAAAATGACAAGGGGGGAAAAAGATTATCGTGGGGGAGGGGAAGCGGTGGGAGGAAGAGAGAGAATGGGGGAGGTGTCACAATAGGGGAAGAGCGGAGGTGAGGTGGCTTGAGGGGAAGGAGGTGGTGACACATGGGCGCCAAGTGGCACCGCACGTGTGCCACGTGTCCTCGTCACGTGTCAGTTTTACCTGATATGTCTCAATTTCGCACATATTTAGCTCTACGGGTCCAAATTAAATACATAGTGCCCCAAAATATATCACTAACCTAATAACCCTCCGTGCCAACTACTAATGTTTCCCCCAGAACTCGTATTTTAACATTCCGAGCCCAATAAACACCAATTTGCTCGTAACTTAAGCAGTTGGAAAATTCGGATTGTTACACAAAGAACCATTGGATTGTTACACAAAGAACCAAGTGTAGCTTGGCCAATACCTGGTCGCCAACTTGGTATTCCACATGTCGCCGCTTCTTGTCGGCCCACTTCTTCATGCGTTTCGTGGCTAGACAAGTCTGCGCCAAGTCCGCTTGTTCATGCCACTCCTTAGCGAACTTGTAAGCGGATAGGCTACTCCCTCGATAGCTTGTTGCAACTATACTCGGAGGGAGCAGTTGTTGCTCCGTCACGACCTCAAAATGAATTTTTTTTTTCACGAACTTGCTCTGTTGCAAATTATTGGAGAGCTAGGCTACATCGATCAGCTTCTCGCAATCCTTCTGCGTTGTGCTTACATAATGTTGAAGGTACAACTCCAAGAGTGCATTGACCCTCTCCGTCTCACTCTCAGTTGGGGATGTAAACTCGTAGAGAAGTTGAGCTCCCATACTAGTAGTTTGAATAGCTAATGCTTCAAAAATAGCCTCGACCTAAAATTTTCAATTTCATGCTAATGGAATGTTAAGCGAATTATTCAATTAACCTAATTCAGGCTTTACCAAGTCCATATCAAATTGCAAATTAGGGTTTATGCCTTAACATTAACTTGGAGTCGCCAATAATCTATTTACGGTAGGTCGATTAGACATTTAAATAAAATAACATGAGAATCATTCTATTTCTACGAACTAGAGATAATGAATACGTGGATTTAGTTACGTTAGACTATTCTAACGCCCTTTTGGTACCATTTCATTTTTTATATACGAAAATATTTAAGCATGCAACTTGATTGATTTTAACCTAAGTCACTAGGGCATAGGTTATCGTGCGGGCGCGCAATCAATTAAATAAAGCACTCAAAAATCAAGATAAATGTAATGAGCATGCACCAAGCAATTGGTTCTTTCTTTTTGGTTTTCATTTTTTATATGAAAACTCAACTATATGCAATGCATGAAACTAGTCTAAATGCAATGGCATAATAAAATGCAAACTGTACTATATGAATGCATATGTTAAACTACATGACTACCCCAATGACATGCAATTAAATAAAATTAATCTTAATATGCAAAATATATGAGGAATTAGTTTTCCTAACATTGGATTCTAAATGACATGGCAAAAATGACATTGAATGCATGATGACATGGTATGGATGGCATTTTTTTTATCATTATTTTTGGATTTAATGAAGACCCAAAATAAATTACTAAGAAAAAGTGGTTAATTAACCTAGATTATGCATGAAAATCTATCCTATCTAAAATGGACTATTTTAAACATGCAAACTTAAATATGCAAATTCTATCCTAGAATGCAGTATTTATCTAAACGGCAAATTATCTATAAAATTTTATCCTAAGAATGCAATTTCAATCAAACATGCAATTCTATTTAGAATGAGATGCAATCTAATTTATATGCAACAATTATCTACCTCCAATATCTTTTTAAATATTTAAAACAGCAAATATTTAAAAGATAACAATCCATATCAAGTCAATTCAAGTAAGGAAAGTGGATAAATCAACTTGAATATTTCCGCGATTACTTTCGAATTGATTATTGATAACGCCTTATAGATCAGCCTATCGAATTTGAAATACCCGTTATGTCAATGATTCTATCTAATGCCTTATAGTTAGAATCAAATTCATATATGCGTTGCAGATTAGGAAGTTTTCCTAATTGATATTCCTGCACTTGAAAGATATGCGTTAGATAATAATCTTATCAATTAGGCAACAAATCAATAGATTTTTATTTAATCGCGGATATTTGCTTTCCAAATTCGAACCAAACGGGATCGGCTCGAGATCTCGGACGGATGACCGGCGGTGGACAGCAAGGCTGTCTTGAGGCTCTCGGCTCGACGGCTGGACAACGACAACAGCAGAGGTTCCCAGCGGTTCATGGCCAACCGTGGACTCGGCTTCGTGGGGGGTCACCGGTGAAGAGGGGCTCGTCGTCGGGGCTTCGTACTCAACTTCACGGGGGGTCACTGGACGGTGGGAGATTGGACTGCAACGAGTTAGTGACGATAGGATCCGCAAAAAGAAAAACTTCCTGGACTTGAGAGTGAAGCAACAATGATCACGGGAGGGAGAGCTCAGCTTCAAAGGAGGACGGCCATGAACTCATGCACATGGAAACATCAAAGAAAACCTGCAAGAGAATTGTCATCGCTATTGATAGAACTAAGACCAGATCTCGGCCATAACCTATGAAAGAACACAGCGACGATGAAGTTGTCAGAGTGTAGGGAAAAGATTGTGGAGTGTCGGTAAAGCCTGAGGAGGTGCAGCAAGCAGGGGCGCTTGTGGGTCACTAAGAGATCATCAACGCCGGACGAGCAGTTGCGGATGCTGCTGGAAAATCATCAGGAGCGGCAGTATGGACTGGACCGATCTGGGCTCATATGATCAGTAGCCGTGGAGGTCGCCGGAGCTGCTGGCTTTGCCCGGAATTGCAGAGATCTGGGAGCTTGCCGGTGTCACAAGCGTGCTTGTGCAGTCTGTGCCGTGAGTCTCAATTTGTGAGACATAGATGTCATTATATAGTCAAAACTCTAGATTTAACCTTAATTTCGCGGGCTTAATCTTCAGCCTTTCAAGACAATTGGCTTAATTCCAAGGTCTTTTCCTAATCCCGTTTGGTTCGAATTTGGAAAGCAAATATCCGCGATTCATATCAATCCCTTTCCCCTCTCTGGCAAATTTCGGCCACTTAGTCCTCATAACATGGCTGAATTCCATGCAGTGTGGGCCGAGTCCACGCGTCTGCTTTCGGTCCAATTCCTCTGCAGGTTCGATTTAAGTGCAAATGCATGCTATGCAAAAAATTAAACTAACCTATATGAAAATCACAAGAAAAATGATTAAATATTTTTGCTAGAGACTAAGGCTAGTCCCTAATTTTTATGCAATACTTGATTAAACTAGTAGCCAAAATTTAAGTGTCAACAGCTGCTTCTTCAACTAAGGATTCCTTCATAGCTGGCACGAATTGCGCATATTTGGAGAACCAATCCACCACGACCATGAGAGTTCGACACCCTTCTAGCTTAGGCAAGCTCACGATGAAGTCCATGGAGACATTTTTCCATGGACGCTCAAGACGGGAAATGGCTCAAGAAGCTTGATTAGTCTAGTTGATTTCAACTCAGATTCTTGAAATGTAACGAGCTTGATTAGTCTATTACTTGGGTTTAGACTAGTGTCACGGGGTGGTGGTTGAACCACGACCGTACAGCGACTCGCGGCTGTTTGGATGATGTTGCGCACGAGTCAAGCCTAGGTCCGAGGATCACTCACGCACTCACAATACACACGATCGGTGGAGAGGGAGAGTGAACCAAGAGAGAATGAATCGTGGGGAGAATGGATGATGTTCTATTGATGTTCGGAGGCTACAACTGATTCAAGGTGTTTTACAATGGTAATGCTCAATACTATTTATAATACAAAGGGGCAGCAGCTCGTGTGACTCTTGAGCTGCTCATGCGTCGTCACGTATTGTTTGTCTTATTCACTTGGCATGGCTTGTTTGAATTTTGAATGGTGCGGGCTTTGATGTGGCTATTCGGTTCCCCAATGTTGTAATGATGTTGTTTGCAGACCCATGGGCACGTTCTAGAAGCTCGGGTGGCGAGGGGTCGTGGGTCCGTTCGTCTGCCCACTCGCTCAATCGGTCCCTCACTGGGTCATCCGTGGCATGATGCACAACATTATGTTGCACGAGTCTTGCATCGTGCGATGAGTCAGGCTGTATGATGCACGGATCGTTCATGGATCGATCCTGATCGATGTTTGCATCGTGCAGGGACTGATGTGCGGATGATCTTTCCGATTCGCCCGCTCGACCATCTTGGCGGATGCTTGATCGACGGGGGTTGATGTTGGATGATTCACATGATTGGCCACGAATTGATTCATGGCATGGTCGGCTGGTCGTATCACAGTCAATCCTTGGTTGAGGATTTTGCCGGACCGTGATACTAGCCTATTACACTGCTCGGGCCATACAGGTTTCATTGATCGCGCACCGTGGACGGCCAAGCGAGTAACACATCGATCCAAATGACGTGGGCGATGATTCATAAAAGAAAAAAAAATCACGACCCGCGACTCGGGAGGCAAATGACTCGGGAACCCTGTTTTAAGTGTCAATGCACCAACACATCATCAGGTGAAACCAAAAACAGTTTTGGTGAACACCATATTAAAGGCAACAACAACAATTGTAGGCATAATATCTTCACTTAACTAACTCCGTTCACTAAATGACGTAACGGACTTCAATGGAGTGTTTAAACGAGTGGAGTGACCGTACAAAGTGGTGGACTCGTTTAAACACCCCTTAAATTTTGCGACAGAAATTCGGTCGGTAAATTTGTAGCGTCTCTAGCGTTGTTCAGAAGCGAAATCACCTGAAAGGTAACGATGGAAACAATAGAGCTCACCTAAGTGGCGAACGTAGTCCAGCCCAACCTCTGCGAAGAACGCGACGGACGATGGTTCTCCCCCGTGCTCCCCGCATACTCCTACCTGTGTTACAAACATCAAGTCGGCTAACCTCCTATATATGCTTAGTAAAGTAGAGAATCTGGTTCATCCTAAAAAACGAAACATGAAATGGCCGATTTACTTGTTTTGGCGTTAACAAATAAGAATTAAGGAGGAACTTCTGATGGTGAGAGTCATGAGAGCCGAATTTCGAGACTATAGTAAGGCTAATTCTTTGATGTTATGATGTACGTGTGAGTTATGTTAGAGAAGTTCCACATCGGATAATTGATGTGGTGTGCAGCGGTTAATATATCCAAGTTGGCCCATAACTCAATGACTTAAGCTTTTGAGTGAAGGTGGGTCCAACTGGATATGTTGACGGACTCGAACTTGAGCTCCCTCTTAGCGATCTCCACTCAAAATGTTCATTAGTCCTTCGCTGGCATGCATTTTGAGGGATTGTTCATCACCTTTAAGGCAGGCCTAGCTTTCCGTCCCTTACAACTAACTCACGTCGAATGGATCAGTTTGCAAAATGCCCTCCGAGAGATAAGCCGGCAAGAACTTCCCGACATCGTCCCTACTGTATCCAAATGCCATCTGTGTTGGGATAATCCCATGGGAAGTGAATGAGAAATGAAAGAGGGAGAGTCCCACATAGGAAAAAGAGTAGATGGTTGATGGGTTTAAATATTGGAACTTCACAAATGGGTTTGGGCCCCAAGGGGCACCGCACTTTTGTGGACGGGGGAGGACCTACGTAAAGGTGGATCGGTCCACGCGCGCGCGCGCCGCCGCCGCTCGCTCGGCTCGGTTCGGGCCCGGGTCCGCGCGTTTATTTAATTCCATCAATTTTATTTTTTATTCTATTCTTTTTAAATTGAAGGGACACGATTTGAATAGACATGTTGGATATTCTTTTTCACCGAACATTCGGAAAAAACGAACGAACGTGTCTGTTCGAACAGAACAAGAACAGTTTTTTGGTTCGCATCCCTTCATCAATAGACATGTTCTGCTTCGTGACTCTTCACTTCATTGTCTATAAATACAAAGAGCGTCCGTCACTTTCAAAACTACTGACATTCTTTCACAAGACATTACTCATCTTCATTTTGTGCGATTGTTCTACAAATTTGCGTTCGAAGGAGTCCTTTGAAGACGTACCGCTTCAAAGGAACGCGATCCATTCTATCCTGGGAGACAATTGTCCGATGTCCTCGGGTACAGATTGAGGGGGCAAATTCGTCTTAAGGACACAACGACTTTCGTTGGGCTCGGATCAATATTCTGATTTCTACTTCGAGTTGGCTGCAGGTTAGTCATTTGTTCACATGTCTTTCTGTACGAACTTAGCCTAAGAATAGCGACAACAATCTTAAGACGAATTTCGTTATACTTCTTGTTTTTGCGCTTAGTTCGTATTTTATGTTGTTGTGAACAATCTGCCCTTCGTTCGTTCAATGATCTTTTTCGAACTTATATCGTATCGTTTATAAGAGTTGTTTTTTCGAGATAAACGTTTTTTTTTTCGTGAATATTGTGAGTATTCTGTGTAGTTGTTCATTTCGTATACTGTTTAGGATTTGAAGAAAGTGTTCGGTTGGGCTTTTGTGTTAATCTTCGTCGTTTTCATTATTAAATTTTATTTTCCATAGAAATGGCTTCGACTTCGACTCCGATCACCCCTATTCCGAATCATGGAGAAAAGCCAGAAAAGTTCAATGGTACGGATTTTAAGATATGGCAACAAAAGATGTTGTTCTATCTCACGACCTTGAACTTGGCTAGATTCCTCAATGAGGATGATCCTAAATTGGACGATGGAGAGACTAATAAGGAAAAGGTTGCTGCTGTGGATGCATGGAAGCATTCTGACTTCCTGTGTCGCAACTATGTCCTCAATGGTTTGGACAATACTCTCTATAACGTCTATAGTCCGCTGAAAACGGCTAAGGAGTTATGGGAGAGTCTGGATAAGAAATATAAAACTGAAGATGCCGGATTGAAGAAATTCATTGTCGGTAAATTTCTGGACTTCAAGATGGTTGATTCAAAGACCGTCTTAAGTCAGATTCAAGAGCTTCAAGTGATTATGCATGATATTCATGCTGAAGGAATGACTCTAAGTGAGTCATTTCAAGTGGCTGCCTTCATTGAAAAACTGCCACCGTCCTGGAGAGATTTCAAAAATTATCTCAAACACAAGAGAAAGGAGTTGTCACTTGAAGACTTGATTGTTCGATTGAGGATTGAGGAAGACAATAGGCTCTCTGAGAAGAAAGTTGGCAAGAACCTAGAGGTTTCAAGGGCCAACGTTGTTGAAGAAGGATCAAAACCCAACAAGAAGAGGAAAATGCCTAATAAGTCTGGAGAGGGATTCACCCAAGGCCTGAAGAAGTTCGTCGGCAAATGCTTTAACTGTGGAAAGTCTGGACATCGAGCCAAAGACTGCAGAGCGAAGAAAAGACAGAAAACTCAGGCAAATATGGTGGAAGAGATTTCCAATGGTGTTGATGATATCAATCTGTCTGCTATGATCTCCGAGTGCAACATGGTGGGAAACCCCAAGGAGTGGTGGATTGATACTGGAGCAACTCGTCATATCTGTGCAAACAGATCGATGTTCTCGTCCTACACAACTGTGGGGGGTGATGAAAAACTCTATATGGGTAATTCATCGACCTCTAAGGTTGAAGGCGTTGGGAAGATTGCTCTAAAGATGACATCTGGAAAAATCGTGACACTGAACAATGTTCTTCATGTGCCAGACGTTCGCAAGAATTTGGTGTCCGGATCTCTCCTTAGCAAGAATGGCTTCAAGTTGGTTTTTGTATCTGATAAGTTTGTACTCTCCAAAAATGAGATGTATGTAGGAAAGGGTTATCTGAGTGATGGTTTATTCAAGCTGAATGTAATGACTGTTGTAACCAAGGATGATATGAATAAAGTTGCATCTTCTTATGTGCTTGAGCCTCCTAATATTTGGCATGCTAGACTAGGACATATTAATTATAAGTCAATAAAGAAATTAATTAGTATGGGACTATTACCAAAGTTTAACTGTCCAAGTGAAAAGTGCCAAGTGTGTGTTGAATCTAAGTTTTCTAAGCCTCATTTTAACTCAGTAGTTAATAGAGTCTCAGAACCTTTAGATTTAATACATACAGACATTTGTGATATGAAAACAGTACCTTCCAGAGGTGGTAAGAAGTATTTTATCACATTTATAGATGACTGTTCGAGGTACTGTTATATTTATTTACTTAGCAGTAAAGATGAAGCTGCGAATGCTTTTAGAACTTATAAGTCTGAAGTTGAAAATAAGTTAAATAAGAAAATAAAAGTAATAAGAAGTGATAGAAGATGTGAATATGAATTTCCTTTTGAGGAAATTTGTACCGAGTTCGGTATTGTTCACCAATTTACCGCTCCTTATACACCGCAATCGAATGGTGTGGCGGAAAGGAAAAATCGATCCCTAAAGGAAATAATGAATGCATTGTTGAACAGTTCTGGTTTACCGCAGAATTTGTGGGGGGAAGCTGTCTTGACAGCAAATTTTATTTTAAATAGAGTACCCCACAAAAAGACACAACAAACTCCCTATGAGAAATGGAAAGGCAGAATGCCTAACCTGAATTATCTCAAAGTGTGGGGGTGTTTGGCTAAGGTTGCAGTTCCTAAACCTAAAAAGGTTAAGATAGGACCGAAAACTGTTGACTGTGTTTTTATTGGATATGCTCAGAATAGCAATGCATATCGATTTCTTGTTCACAAATCAGAGATCCCAGATATACATGCTAATACGATAATTGAATCAAGGGACGCTTCGTTCTTTGAAAATATATTTTCGTATAACATAGTATATGAATCAATTGATAATAATAAGAGGCCTCGAGATACTACATCTAGAAGTGATCCAATGGAGGATGAACCTAGACGTAGTAAAAGGCAAAAGACTTCTACGTCTTTTGGACCTGAGTTTCTGACATATTTGTTAGAGAACGAACCTCGGACATATAAGGAAGCCGTGACATCCCCAGAAGCCCCGCTCTGGAAAGAAGCTATCAATAGTGAAGTTGAATCCATCTTGTCAAACCATACTTGGAAATTGGCTGACCTTCCTCCTGGTAATAAGCCATTACAATGTAAGTGGATATTTAAGAGGAAAATGAAAGCAGATGGTTCTATTGATAAGTATAAGGCTAGGCTTGTCGTAAAAGGCTATAGACAACGTGAAGGTCTGGATTATTTTGATACTTATTCACCTGTCACGAGAATTACATCTATACGGATGTTAATTGCTATAGCAGCCTTGTATAGACTTGAAATTCATCAAATGGATGTCAAAACAGCTTTTCTAAATGGGGATCTAGAAGAAGAAATATATTTAGAGCAACCTGAAGGGTTCATTGTTCCAGAACAAGAGAATAAAGTATGTCGGCTTATTAAGTCGCTATATGGCTTGAAACAAGCACCAAAATAATGGCATGCTAAATTCGACAAAGTTATGTTGTCGAATGGTTTCAAGATTAATGAGTGCGATAAATGTGTTTACGTTAAGAACACTCATAACAGCTTTGCCATTTTATGTCTATATGTAGACGACATGCTTATAATGGGCAGTGATAGTGAGACTATCAAGAAGATCAAATGCTTACTCGCAAGTAAATTTGATATGAAAGATATGGGGATCGCAGATGTCATTTTAGGAATTAAAATCCGTAAAACGTCTGAAGGACTATCTCTATCTCAATCCCATTACATTGAGCAAATTCTTGAAAAAAGCAAGAATCTAGGCATATCACCAGTAAGTACACCGATAAATGTTAATTTACATCTTTCAAAAAATACTGGTGAAAGTAAGGCTCAAAATGAGTATGCCAGTATACTAGGCAGTTTAATGTATGTCATGAACTGTATTAGGCCGGACATAGCTTGTGCGGTTAGCAAGCTAAGTCGATTTACAGTTAGTCCAAATGAAAATCATTGGAAAGCTATGAAACATGTATTGGGCTACTTAAAGCATACTCAAGATTATGCTTTGCATTACACAGAATATCCAGCGGTACTTGAAGGATACTGTGATGCAAATTGGATAACCGGCACTAAAGACACAAAATCGACAAGTGGATATGTATTCACACTTGGTGGGGCAGCAGTGTCATGGAAATCATCCAAACAAACTTGTATTGCTAGATCCACTATGGAATCAGAATTTATAGCTTTGGATAAAGCCGGCGAAGAAGCAGAGTGGCTTCGAAATTTCTTGGAAGATATTCCTAATTGGCCTAAACCAGTGCCGGCTATATGCATTCATTGTGATAGCCAAGCGGCAATAGGAAGAGCGAGGAATGTCATGTATAACGGTAAGTCTCGACACATACGTCGAAGACATGACACTGTAAGACAACTTCTTTCTAGTGGAATTATCACGATTGACTATGTGAAGTCAAAAGATAATGTTGCGGATCCATTAACAAAAGGCTTACCTAGAGAGATGGTTGTGAAAACATCGAAAGGAATGGGTTTAAGGCCTATAAATAAGTCATCATAGCGGATACCCTACCTATTTGACTGGAGATCCCAAAATCTAGGTTCCAAGGGACAACTAAGTTATGAAGACTGTGGAGAGTACTGTAATTTATTACTCATTCCTAGATAAAGACAGTACGAATATGTGAAGGTTAAACGAAATCTTTTAATGATTCTGAATTGAGTATGTGATATACTATATATTCAGAAATCACCTATGTGAGTGTGAAGTGAGGGCCGCTTCTATGAGAATTGAAAAGGCCGAATTCTCTAAAACACTCATGAGACCAGGCGGTGTTCATGGCCAAAACGAACACAACAGTGAGAACCAACTTTGTTCGAGAGACAGTTGTGTGATTTCTATTGTCTAGGCTCACACCAAAGATCGACAGTTCAAAGACATCAAGTCTACTGATTGATCGAGTAATCCCGATAGGTTTCACTAGGGAAAGTTCAAAGTCTCAGACTACTTATCCTGATGCAACGTTCTCTCATGGAATAATCGCACATTGCATTTCATGCATACATGAAGAGTCGTAATATCTGAACATCTCATTCATGTGGGGGATTGTTGGGATAATCCCATGGGAAGTGAATGAGAAATGAAAGAGGGAGAGTCCCACATAGGAAAAAGAGTAGATGGTTGATGGGTTTAAATATTGGAACTTCACAAATGGGTTTGGGCCCCAAGGGGCACCGCACTTTTGTGGACGAGGGAGGACCTACGTAAAGGTGGATCGGTCCACGCGCGCGCGCCGCCGCCGCCGGCTCGGCTCGGTTCGGTTCGGGCCGGGCCCGGGTCCGCGTGTTTATTTAATTCCATCAATTTTATTTTTTATTCTATTCTTTTTAAATTGAAGGGACACGATTTGAATAGACATGTTGGACATTCTTTTTCACCGAACATACATGTTCGTTCGGAATAAAGCGAACGAACGTGTCTGTTCGAACAGAATAAGAACAGTTTTCTTTTGTTCGTTCGGAAAAAACGAACGAACGTGTCTGTTCGAACAGAACAAGAACAGTTTTTTGGTTCGCATCCCTTCATCAATAGACATGTTCTGCTTCGTGACTCTTCACTTCATTGTCTATAAATACAAAGAGCGTCCGTCACTTTCAAAACTACTGACATTCTTTCACAAGACATTACTCATCTTCATTTTGTGCGATTGTTCTACAAATTTGCGTTCGAAGGAGTCCTTTGAAGACGTACCGCTTCAAAGGAACGCGATCCGTTCTATCCTGGGAGACAATTGTCCGACGTCCTCGGGTACAGATTGAGGGGGCAAATTCGTCTTAAGGACACAACGACTTTCGTTGGGCTCGGATCAATATTCTGATTTCTACTTCGCGTTGGCTGCAGGTTAGTCATTTGTTCACATGTCTTTCTGTACGAACTTAGCCTAAGAATAGCGACAACAATAAGCGCTATCGATCATTGTCTAATCGGAGGAGAAGAAAAAGATTGAAACTCAAAAATCAGAGAAACTTTCAAGTTGGGATTTGGATGGAGAAGAAAATCGAAAATCCAGAGACGATTCATTCTTTCATACCTCATCCGCGACAAAGCATGCCCTCGGGACCTCGATCATGGTCCCGACCTTGTAGCTTATGAAAGAACCCGTCTTGGAGAACACTTTCTTCGCCACACTTTGGATCACAGTGACCTGATGCTCTAGCTCCTGCACGTTAAACATTTGGAACATGCCTTTACCTCAAAATGGAAATACTGCATACTGTCTGCTGTCCACATACTATGATGCGTTCAATGTTTAAATGGATTCTCTCTGCTTCTGATGCATGATGAACTGTACTTTCTTGAATGTTGTGGAGATATTGGGTAACAGGTAATCGAAGAACTTATACCTGAGGCGTTCCAATGAGCTGAACCATTATCTGGGGAAGGACCGTGATGCCCTCCTTTCTTACCAAGAGCGAAGCCTCAAATATAGCGCGCGCCTGCATCTCCGTCGATTCAGGATATGATATTTCAAGCCTGTACACACGCAGTCACCACTTGTATGAATAATGGTAGTGATCTGTCCTTGTTGGACCCGACATCTCACGTCCCTTTGTTAGCCGACCATTTTGGCATCAGACTATTGATCTTAGCTTGAGCATATAACGATTACCATGGCGTCAATCCTGTTCTAGACATAGTTTTTGCCCTCTGAAAAGATAGTAAAAGCTGCAAGAGGCAAGTACGCTAAGGTGCAGAATGTACTCTAGGTGCACCACAAACCTGCAGCCTCTAAGACCACGCAACGGGTTAACTTTGGACAATTTCTCGATCTTCGACAGGATTTCTTCCTGACTAATACCAGTCTCCGCTGTCAATTCACTGACGTTATCCTCAATGTTGCCTTCAGGGAGGAACTCATGAAGTGGCGAGTCCATTAGACGAATCGTAACAGGAAGACCTGAAGTAGAGAAAATTACGGTGCAATGTTAAAAAGGAGGAGGTCATGAGAGACCGGCCAATGAAAGAGTATCTTTGAGAGAACTGGCATCAAATTGCTGAATTGTCGATGAGCAAGAGAATAGTACCATCCATTGCACGGAAAATTCCCGCAAAATCCGATCGCTGAAAAGGAAGCAACGTGTTCAATGCCGCTTTGCTCTGTTCAGGTGTGACAGCCTTGATCATCTTTTTCATAAACTTTATCCTCTCTTCAGAAGCGAAAAACTGATCACACAGCAAATCAACTGTCGGTTAGAACAACTGGTACAGCTTTGTAGCTAGACAATGTTGCAGAAAATCAAGAAAGAACATGGATTATATAGTACATAACACTTTCCCCACCCACGCGCCGCAACAGCGGCATGAGATGTCATGCCGCCTCTAGCTGTCAAAATACCGGCAGCGGCATGCATTCCTCCAACATCCTCTGCACTAGTCTCTGTTCTTACCTTTTGCAAAGAACAGAACAAATTGGCAAAATGAAATCACAATGAAGGGACAACCGACAATCGGGGATGCATATTTTTATCAGTTGATATGGATTCACACCAATTTCAAGATGTCAGACTAAAAATAGTTGTGTCAAATTACACGTACTCTAAATACTGAGATAAGTGCGTCAAAAGTGTTAAAAGTTACAGCTAAAATTTAATCGAGTATTAAAACTTTTGAAAAAGTGAAGTCAGTGCTAATAATTCAATCAAACACCTAATTTGAGCGGCGAAGAGTGGCATTTATTAATGTATTTCAAGAAGATATTGCGTTGTGGTGCTAAGCGGTCTCCCCATTAGCAAATGTGACAAGTTAACATAAAAACCCAAAAAGACCAAACATAATAAAAAGCAAAAGCAGACCAGAAAAAAAAGAAAAGAAGAAGAGCAAAAATGGAACGAGAGATGGTTGCTCGGAGTGTTGAGGGGCGACACCACCACACTGACTCACCGGCGAGGGCCGACTACCCTTGCCCGACCACAGCTGAGGGCCACTGACCCACGCCGGACCTCGCTGCGGTCGAACAAGGGCCTACAAGATTTTGTGCAAAAACAAATAAAAAATCCAAAGAAGTAACAAAGAAAGCACAATAGATTTAGAGAGAGAATGGAGGCTGGGGGTGTTGAGGGGCGGTGACTTCCCGGCGAGGGAAATGCGACCACAAGCCGTGTTTAGGCATGTTCATCTTTATTTTGGTCCGTAACCAAGTTCTTTGAGCTCTTTGGTCCAAGGTTTCTATTTCTTCCTCTCTTCTTCTTCAACCTCCGAACACACATCATCAATCCAATCTTCACAAGATCTACTCATAATTAGTGGCTCAGATCGAGACCCTTGAATCGGATGAACGGGATGAATGATGATTCAACATCGCCTTCATGTTTTGCACAAAATTCAAATCACAGATGTGACTGACTCAAATGTGGAGTTCATCTACTCTCATGCCCAAAGGGTTATAAGACTTAAGAGTTTAGATTTGGGTGGGTTTGGGCACTCGCGACATGTGTCCATGCCGGCCCTATCGAGACGAGAGTTCTCCTCGGGTGCTGACCCCAAGATGGGTAAGCCCGACGGAAGTAAAGCTATCCTATTGGAGGAATTAGCGGTTAAAAGACTACCTAAAAGACTAAGCGCCCATCGGCGATGCGAAAGATCTGATCGTCACACGTCAAGACGTGTCACATATGTAACGATGCATTGCAATGTAATATGACCAACTGACAATTTCAGTTGCCACTTTCAACACCAACCCGACCGGCAAGAGTTGAACGACACCTATAAATAGCCCTATTTACCGTTCATAGATTGCTACCTTTCTCAACCATCAATAGACAATTACCGATATGATATGACCACATTAATATATTTAGAGAAATTTTAGCGCTATGTAAAACTCCCTATCATACTTGTTATAATATGTCTCGAGTTTGAGAGCCCGTTGAACAAACCCGAACCGAACTTTTTTTTTTATATAAGCCGGGTACAAGAAAGTTCAAAAGATAATGTTGATATTACGGATATTATTTTTGTGCTCGAGTTATGATAAAGATCATGGTAGTTTTCAGATTAAAGTTGGAGGATATATTAGCTTTTCCTATTGGATGTTGATGTCTACGGCTTGAATAGGATAAGTCCAACTGGACTTTAATTTGGACTGTGATTCGGTCAACATGGGCACATATTAATAAATTGTGTTGTGCGTAACCTGGGTAGATGTGGTTGATCAGTACGTGCAGTCTTGAAGCGCCTTTCTTCGATTGAGCGCTTGGGTGGGCTTTGTTCATGGAATTACACGAAGAATATTATTGAAGCGTCGATTCTACGAGTGCTTGGCAGTGGACGACTTCGTGGAATTGCGACAACAACTTTAGTGTTGGAGCCGATTAAATCTTGTGGTAAGATTTGTGTAATTCCTTTGTGAGATTAGGAGATTATTTCGCGAGGAATTGAGAGGCTAAACACTGTGTGAGTTATTGGATGTAATTGGGGTTGGGAAACACTGAAAGTATTTGAGTGACTCGAGTGTGGTTTGTAATCTCTGTTGGATCACTTGTTCTATAGTGGAATTTGTTGTTGCTCTTCCCGTGGACGTAGGTCTCTACGACCGAACCACGTACGTCGGGTGTCAGATTTATTTTCTTGTTCTGTCTATTTATTGTTCGAACTCTTGTTCCCCGCAACAATTGGTATCAGAGCTAGGCCTGCTTGAGTTGAAGCGAATCGATGGCGACAGAAGAAGGTAAAGTGAAAATAGTCAAATTTGATGGGAAAGATTTTGGTTTTTGGAAGATACAGATTGAGGACTATCTATATCAGATGAAGCTGCACTTGCCCCTGTCTGGGGAGAAACCATAGACGATGAAGCAAGCTGATTGGGAATTGCTGGATAGACGAGCGATGGGTGTTATTCAGCTGACGTTGGCTCGTAACGTCGCATTTAATATCGTCAAAGAGAAAACCACTACGGGTTTGATGAAAGCCCTATCAGATATCCATGAGAAGCCCTCTATGATCAATAAGGTTTATTTGATGCGACGTCTGTTTAATTTGAAGATGAGCGAAGGTACGTCTCTTGCTAATCATATCAATGAATTCAATGTGATTGTTAGTCAATTGAATTCAGTTGATATTGACTTTGAAGATGAGGTATCTGCTTTGATTCTATTATCCTCATTGCCTGATAGTTGGAATATTACTGTTACTGCCGTTAGTAATTCTTTTAGATCAACAAGTTTAACTTTTGAAGGGATTCGAGATTTAATTCTGAGTGAGGACATCCGTAGAAGAGAATCTGGCGAATCTGTATCTATTGCTTTAGTAGGTGAAAATAGAAGAAGAACTGGTACACGTGTTAGTAGAAGTAGTATGAACATGAATAGACGCAATCATTCTAGGACTAGTAGTGCTGTCTGTTGAAATTGTGGCAAGAGGGGGCATCTTAAAAGGGATTGCCTTAAGCTGAAAAATGAGAAGGATAAGGGAACTAGAGTTGAATCTGCGGATGATGTTGCAGCTATAGCTGATAGTAATTCGGATAATGCTGATTTTGTCTTGTCTGTCACTGATGATTCGTCGTTTGGCAGATGGATTATGGATTCTGGTTGTTCTTTTCATGCTTTACCAAATAGGAACTAGTTTACTACTTATCATAGTATGGATAGTAGTAAAGTGCAGTTGGGGAACAACGCTGAATGCGATGTTGTAGGTGTTGATAATGTTAGAATCAGAATGCATGATGGTATTGTGAGGACATTGACTGGAGTGAGGCATGTTCTAGAGTTGAAGAAAAATCTGATTTCCTTGAGTGCCTTGGATTCAGCTGGGTATCAGTATTCTTCAGAATGCGGAGTTCTGAAAATTGTTCGAAGTGCCTTGGTGATAATGAAAGGAATCAAGCACAATGGCATGTGTGAGCTTCAAGGTGAGACGGTGATGAATTTCGCCGCGGAGACGTCGGATGCATCTGTTCAAGAGTCAGAATTGTTGCACATTAGCGAGAGAAATCTGAAGGTTCTGAGTGAAAGAAATTTATTATGTAGTTATATTGCTGACGAACTAAATGTATGCAGGTGCTGTGATTTAGATCAACGGCGAAAAGTGTAGTTTAGTGCGATTCTCAAAGAAACCACCAAAATTGCAGAATTACTTCACTTGGATGTTCGTAGGTTATCGGGGTTTCCTTCGAGGAAAAGTGCCAGATTTATGCTAACAGTTGTAGATGATTACTTGAGGAGGACCTGGGTGTTTGTGCTTAGGCACAAGTTTGATGCTATTGTCAGGATCAGGCAGTTGAGAGCTTTGATTGAAAAGGAGACTGGTAAAACGATCAAGTATGTGCGGACTGACAAAAACATGGAGTTTTGCTCGGAGCTATTAAACGAATTCTGCATGAAGGAATGCATAGTGAGACACCGCACTAGTGCTAATGAACCACAACATGTTGCAGAATTGATGAACAGAACATTACTAGAGACGGCCCATAAAATGCTCTCTAGTGCTGGTATGGCTAGAAGATTTCTAGCGGATGCGCTTAGTACGGCGAGCTACCTGGTGAATAGATCCCCATCGACTGTGATTGGATGCCGGACTCTCGAAGAAGTGTGGTCAGGTAATGTTGCTGATTATTCTGTTCTTAGAATATTTGGTTGCCCATGTTGTGTTCGAGTTAGTGATGGTAAGCTCGATGGAATGGCAAGAGAGTGCATGTTCCTATGCTATGCACAAGATGAGCTTGGTTATCGGTTGTGGTGCCCGAAATTAAATTCACCTATTATCAGCAGAGAAGTTACATTTGACGAGTCTCTAGTACTTCTGGCTAGGAGTGACTATAGCAGTGTTCCTACGGATCTGAACGATGTACAGCTTGAGGTGGAGTTGCAATCAGAAACTCCTGAGGTAGCGAATACTAGCAAAGTAATCGACATAGATAGTGCTTATAGCGAGGTGGAGCCCGTAGAGTCAATGGTTGCTGTAACTATTGATATTAACAAGGTACGTATTCGATCTCTTTACAGATATGGATGCAACAGTGGTTTTGCTTTATCTATGGTTAAGCAGGTTGTGTCTGAAAGTACTTGTGGAGCAGTTAAAGGTACATGTGCAGTTGATGTTCTGATGAGGTCCACGGTTATGGCGAAGTTCAAGCGCAGCTTCGACTTGGAAGACGTCTGTGGCGGTTGAGCACATTTGGGCTATTGGGAGACTATCAGCGAAGTTCAAATTATTAGCGAAGCGATTGTGACTTGGCTCAAACATCGAGTTAAGGTGGAGATTGTGATAATATGTCTCGAGTTTGAGAGCTCGTTGAACATACCCGAACCGAACTTTTTTTTTATATAAGCCGGGTACAAGAAAGTTCAAAAGATAATGTTGATATTACGGATATTATTTTTGTGCTCGAGTCGTGATAAAGATCATGGTAGTTTTCAGATTAAAGTTGGAGGATATATCAGCTTTCCTATTGGATGTTGATGTCTACGACTTGAATACGATAAAGTCCAATTGGACTTTAATTTGGACTGCGATTCGGTCAACATGGGTACATATTAATATATTGTGTTGTGGGTAACCTGGGTAGATGTGGTTGATTAGTACGTGCAGTCTTGAAGCGCCTTTCTTCGATTGAGCACTTGGGTGGGCTTTGTTCATGGAATTACACGAAGAATATTATTGAAGCGCCGTTTCTACAAGTGCTTGACAGTGGACGACTTCGTGGAATTGCGACAATAACTTTAGTGTTGGAGCCAATTAAATCTTGTGGTAAGATTTGTGTAATTCCTTTGTGAGATTGAGAGATTATTTCGCGAGAAATTGAGGGGCTAAATACTGTGTGCGTTATTGGATGTAATTGGAGCTGGGAAACACTGAGAGTATTTAAGTGACTCGAGTGTGGTTTGTAATCTCTGTTGGATCGCTTGTTCTATAGTGGAATTCGTTGCTGCTCTTTCCGTGGACGTAGGTCTCTACGACCGAACCATGTACGTCTGGTGTTCGATTTGTTTTCTTGTTCTGTCTATTTATTGTTCGATCGCTTGTTCCGTGCAACAATACTACCCAAGTGTGTGATTACCTTCTTCAAGATAGCATTTTTCTAATTGCATTCGACGCCGGCAATTGATATTATATAAACGGGAAGTAAGCGATAAATATTTATAGAAAATATTATTTTTGAGACGCTATGCGAGTGTAAAAAGTGAAAGATCATCATTGCCTCAGCAAAATCATTTACTGAGTGATAGACAAATCAATGTTTCCTAAACATTTAATTTATCGGGAAACAGACTATCGATATACTTATAACATATAATCCAATAATTCCCCTCATGTATAAGCTACTCGTGAAATGCGAATGACTCCCGTAAACACAGTACGAGTAATGAAGTTTAAGATGGAGTACCGGGAGTTGACCTCTTAATCTATTCTTTGATATCATGTTAGACAAATCGTTCTTTTTTCAAAAAAAAAAAAAATTTGGTCGAATTCAAAAGTTTAAGTTATTAGGGAAGGGGTCGACAATGTACTTATATCATATTTGTCAAGTCTCGAGACTCCCAGATTGTGTTGCCCGGGATCAAATTGTTTATATTAAATTTGATATCCCATGATTTTTTTTTTCCTTTCCTAAGAGACATATGTTATGACGAAACGCAGAAAACAAAGACAGAACAACAGGATTTTACGTGGTTCGATCGAGGCGATCTACGTCCACGGACGAGGCGAAACGAAATTCCACTATGATCAAAGAGAGTACAAGATCGCTAAAGCGCACGGCTCGCGACAATTACATAAAACGAAAAACTCACTCTCTGACAAACATGAAAACCTTAGCAGCAGTAAATAAGGCCCAAAAAAAAAATTCCTCGGGGGCGTTCCCCCCGAACCCCCATAAAGATCTGCTCTAGCGCTAAAAAGATTTAGTTTCCGCTAAAGACCCAACCCTCCGACGTCGCGAACTAAACCTCTACTTTTTTTTCTCTTCTTTTGAGCTGCACGAAATATATGTCAGATTGGATACATAAAATTCAAAGACATATTTAACAACATAAGAAGGACACTCGATATTATTGAGTCAGTCAATGAAGCTCCAATCAGAAATTAATTGCGCAAGTTAATAATCCTTGCTGTAATGTCCACAGTGGGAAACTGACAAAGAAGATTACTAAAAAGCTTAGTAGGGGAAAACTCAGTGAAAGAGCCTTCACATAATTATTACCATATTTAAGGGAGAATCCTCATTAAATTTGTTATCCAAATGCATGATCGAGACGTGTCTTTGCGAATAAGAACCTAACTATTGACCCTTTTTTGAATTATCCGAGAACAAGAACACCAATGACCACAAGGAATTGCACAATTAGTTGCTGGCAAATTGCTATATAAGGCCATGATACTCTCTCATCTCATTGTCCTATCAAGTTTTTGAATTCACCACACACACAAAAAAAGTTCTTCTATCGCCGCAGGTGATGGCTCTTTCTTGGCTCTCTTTGATCATCCTTTCCATTTCATCCGCATCTCCCGTTTGTGCACAGAAATTCGATTTTCCGAGGCTGAGTTTGCAACGCGAGGGAGTCCTCCGAGATCCTGAACGTAGGGTTCAAGTATCGGTAATCGATGATTTCAAAACTTTCTTCTTTAACCAAACGCTCGATCACTTCAACTATCGACCCGAGAGCTACACCACCTTCAAACAAAGGTACTTGGTCAGCTCCAAGCACTGGGGCGGCGCCAATTCTAGCGCTCCGATCTTCATTTACCTAGGTGCTGAAGATCCGATTGACGAGGACCTAATGGTGATCGGATTTCTGACCGAGAACGCTGCTGAATTCAAAGCTTTATTAGTTTATATCGAGGTATCACTTTTGGATTACATCATCTTTTTTTGGTTCATGCGTGAACTTTTTGATCAATTTAGGCGTCTAATACGTAATTAAATTTGTTTTAATTTTGGTGAAATGCTTTTCCTTGTTCAGCATCGGTACTATGGTAAGACAATTCCACTTGGGAAGAGCTTTGAAGAAGCCCTCAAAGACCCAAATGCTCGTGGATACTTTAGCTCGTCCCAAGCTTTGGCCGACTACGCAGCTATTATCAGACACATGAAGGAGAAACTAAAGGCCAAAGATTGTCCGGTGATCGTCGTTGGAGGATCATATGGGGGAAGTAAGTAGAACGAGCGTGTATACATTTTCAAAACATGTATATACTTTTGAAACTTCTCATGTATACAGGAGAAATTAAACACTCAATAGTCCCTATATACAAGAGAAAAATGGGGTTTTGTCTCACCTATTTGGCTGCCTTAGAATATTGAAAAGACAAAAGATGACCTAATCAACAACATCTCTATCCAGTTGCGGCACGCGTAGCTGAACACCATTTTTAATCATGTTGGAACTATGAGCTGTAACTACCTTCGTTGTCAAGGACTAAAGGAAAATAGGAATATCTCAAGAAAGATATATTATTCCATTTAATCTACCAAATTGTTAATGGCTAGCTTTCGCGGATTTCAGTGCTTGCTTCGTGGTTTCGACTAAAGTATCCGCATTTGGCCTTTGGAGCTTTGGCCTCATCGGCTCCGATACTGTACTTTGACGGCATTACCCCACAAGATGGATACTTTTCAGTAGTCACCAAGGACTTCAAGGTAGTCGCACTCCTAATTATCTCTTCTTTTCTTTTTGTTCTAACGACGGATTGCCAAGATTTTTCAAGCACCCAATTTGCATATTCATTAAATGCGGCGGTCTCCCCGCCATAAGGTTGGCACTTAGAGAATGTGCCGGTTTGGTAATTCGAAAAAAAGGACTTAAGTGAGAAAGACGGATGCACATATGACTCGAGCAATCTTTGGGACCTTGATGTTTATTTCATGACTCGTGCTGCGCTTTGGTTGGTTTACACAGGAAGCTAGCGAGACTTGCCACCAAACCATAAGAGACTCGTGGGCGGAGATCGATAGAGTTGCTTCTGAACCTGATGGCCTCTCACGATTGAGCCAAATATTCAAAACTTGTAGGTACGTCTTTTGATACGCCGTCATATAATATGCGTGTCACAATCTCACGATTAAGCGAGATCTTCATTCGCTTACGGCGGCGATCTTGACGTATCACTTACATATGCAACTTAACCACTTTTTTGGTCGCTTGAGTTGATAAAGTGTCATCAATGTTTGAGGCTAAGTTGAAATTCAATTGGTACTCGTTTGGAATGTTCTTTGGGTGAGTTAGGCCCTTGGAGAGTGGGGATGAGCTGAAGAACTCTCTGATATCACATTACGCGGGAGCAGCTCAGTATGATGATCCACCAACATATCCAGTGGAAGTAATGTGTAAAGGCATTGATGGAGCAAATGCTTCTGAAAACGGCATTCTTGAAAAAATATTTGCAGGCGTCGTTGCAATTTCTGGAAACTCCTCATGCTACATCGTTCCTCCCAATGGCACTACCCCTTCTCAAACCAAGTTGGGTTGGAAGTGGCAGGTATATTACCCTAACATTTTCATTTAGTTTATTGAGTGAAGTGATAGGTTATTGGTTCTTGAATATGGTCCATTTGTTTCGATCGATGTTCACAATCTGATACATCAATTAATGAACTAACTGTAAATCAGTCTCTGTAGGTCAAACATAGGTCCAACATTGCTCATTTTGACCATTAAAGACGATTAAGGGTTTGCCTTGGCTATACAATTTTAGGAAAAAGCACTTCACAAAAAGTATTTTTGTGCAGGCTGTTTCACCATCTGTCATAAGTATGAGTTGATTGCAATTTACATATCCTTAGGTTACGAGAAACTTTTACAACATTTATATCCTTAGGTGATGTCCTAATGTAACTATGCAGTTAAATTACCTTGTTTCTCTTGGACTGAAAGAGAGAGCTGTTTGCAGAGATGCAGCGAGATGGTAATGGGTGTAGGCATTACAAACAATTCTATGTTTCAAGAAGATCCTTTCAACATAAGCAACTTCATTGATCGATGCAACCGCTCTTATGGCGTCGTGCCTCAGCCACATTGGATCACCACTTATTATGGCGGTCATGTATGATTTTCAGTGACTTTCCTTAAAGCTATGGCCTCGATATTTGTCAGAAGATGAAAATGATATCCATGCATCTAAAGATCATTGCAAACCTAAAGTATTTGCTTTCCACTTGTTTCTCTTGTTAAAATATTGCAGGATACAGAACAAACTCTCCGTAGGTTTGGTAGCAACATTATTTTCTCAAATGGACTTCGGGATCCTTACAGTAGTGGCGGGTATCGAAACTTAACGAAGTTACATGCAAAAGATTCGATATATCCATTTAGTTGATTTAACAGTTTCTATATTCTACTCTCAGGGTCCTCAAGAACATTTCAGACACTATTGTCGCTATCTATACACAAAAAGGTATGCATACTTCCACAATCTTGATTTAGTGGATAAATCAAGAGGTTATTCCATAACCAAGCATGTACTTCTTGTCGCGTGACTCATCTCGAATGCACAAGGATCATACCAAAGCATCTAGGCCTGTCAAAGGAATTTTCAGTAGATTTTGAATTTTTTAAAGTGAGTTTCCGCTAATAGGCCAAGAACTTCAATGTTATCCAAACTTAAAAAAAAAAAAAACTGCAAAAAATTTATACCTGACACTATTTGCATTGTTTTGAAAGTTTCAGCTATTTCAGATTTTTCTCTTAGTCAAAATAAATGCATCGTAAGATCTCTATTAAGCGAAAAGTAAAAGGTAAAATTCATTTCAAAGGGTCCCCTAATATCATTCTACATATTCTGCAGGGTCCCATTGTTTGGACATACTTTCAGCATGGCAAGGTGATCCAAGCTGGTTGGTCAGACAACGAAAAATGGAGATAGAGATTATAAAAGGGTGGATCACCAAATATTATGCCGATCTACTTGCTCTTAAACAATGATTAAAAGCCTTGATGCCAAAAAATAGCCAATTTAATAAGAGATTAGAATGCAGATCATCTTGTATGTTTTTTTTTTTTTCGGTAAAAGCCCTTGTCCTAGTCATCAATGAATCAAGGAAACGTGGTCCATGATTTCACATTACGATTTTGAATCTTAATGGGCATGCCTTGAATTTTCAATGCGCACTAGGAATTAAGAAAAAGGATCGCCCAAAAACGATATCGGAGCGATAAAATGCGCACTTCCATAGCTTCTTCCTCTCAAACTTCTTACAACAGGACAAATAATATAGGCATGCTCTAACAGCTTGATCGGGATAAGGACACCGTAAGTGCCATAACTTTCGTACGGCGCTCACTTGATTGCCATAACTTTTTTTTTTGTCACTTGAGTGCGATAACTTATGTATAGCTGTCGCGACCCTCCGGAACGAGTCCGAAGTGGCTAACGGATTGCTGAGACCCTTTTTTTTTTGGTAGTGAAATGGATGGGCTTCGACGCTGCCCTCCCAGGCCCATATCGAATCACAACGGCGAGATGTTATTTGTTGAATCGAATTTTGACCTTTAGTGTAGTCGGGTGACATGTGCAATGTGTACATGCCAATGGAGTCGCCACCAATCTGTTTTTAGAGGGTAGATTGGAAACCCTCCCGAGCTGTTGGGAGAGTCCGTTCGATTCTACGGAACCAAAGAAATTGGATTCGGGGACTTAGTTAAGCCAATGTTTCCATTGACGCCCTTTCGGTACCTAAGTTGAGTGATTTTCCTAACTATCATTTTCATGCAGATGACTTAGGATGAGGAAAGCTCTAGAATGTAAGAATTCATGTAAATGGGAATATCTAACCTAACAATCACAATCAATAAAAACAAGTGCGCAAGTCAAGGAATTAGGAAGGTACAGATAAAACACATCAAAATCATGACATGACATATCTAGTAATGCCCTAAAGGCTTAGAAATTGTGCAATTAAAGTTTGGAAAAAGATTTGGGAAGAATTGGGACAAACTGTCTAGAGGGCCAAAAATGTCATTTTGGAGAAGGTTCGGGGACCAAAATTAACAAAAATGGTCAAACTAGTTGAATGTAGTCATTTTCCAATTTTTGTGATTTTTGGGAATTTTTGGGAATTTTCTATTTTTTTAGAATTTTTTATGAATTTTTCCTTGTTTTTATTTTTTTTGAATTTCTGATTTTTTTATTTTTCTTATTTTCTTATTTTTTTAAAATACTTTCCGAACCGGGTCAACCCGGCCCGTGCCTCTCGGGCATCCCACCCAGACCATAAGGGTCCAGGGTTGGCCTAAAAAGACATCGTTTTGCAAATTTTTTATTTATATTTTTGAATTTTTTGAATTTTTATTGATTTCTTCAAATTTTTTTATATTAACACTAGTCCTACGCTCTAGAATGCACCACGTGGCTAGCCCACAACCGTCAGATCAAACCTACGAAATCTACGGTCCAGATCGAAAGGCTCGGCTAATCCACAATCGTCCAATCAGATTTTTATTTTTATTTTCGAAAAATCATTTTTAATATTCAAAAATCAATTTTATTTTTGAAAAATACCATATCGCGCCACGTGGTCAAATCGTGGCCATCCGATCTGATTTTCTATTTTTTATTTCTGAAAAACCGAATTAACCGTCGCCCACGCCAAGTGTCAACTGTTAGGGAAAATCCCCCATGATGTTTAGAAGATGACAAAATAATCAAAGGCTACTAATGTGTTTATTGGTTGAGTAGAACCAAGTGAAAGAATCACAAGCCATTATGCAGATGGTGTATTAACAGAATATTTGAAGGTCATGAGTTATCTATCAATGGTGACCAAGGCATTGGGCGTAGAGGTGTCTACAAGCTTAAGGTACCTAAGTAGAGGTGAACAAGCCTAGAACGGGAAGTTTGGTAAAGCTTGGAAGGACCTTGGATAGGTGAACAGCGAGGTAGAACCACAATTGCCAATATGCTTGGAGGAACCAGAAGATGGAGCTCAAGATACTGCATCTGAATTATGCATCTGAAGTTCTGGATATTGCATCTGAGAAGAAAAGTTTATATTGACCTTAGTTGGATGTTCAGACTCAAGGAGTAGTCGTCGCGTATGTGCTTCTGAGAAAGTTGAAGTCTTGTATTCAGAAGGAGGTTCGTGTTGCCTCTGAAGACTTCAGAAGGAGGTTCGTATTGCCTCTGAAGACTTCAGAAGGAGGTTCGTGTTGCCTCTGAAGACTTCAGATGGAGGTTCGTGTTGCCTCTGAAGACTTAATCTCGTGAAGACTTATATGCGAGCATCAACAAGGTTTCTATCAACATCAAACTCGGTGTATCTCTGTTCAGAAGCTGTGACTTATTCAGAAACAGTGATTCAGAAACTGCGACTTATTCAGAAGCAGCGATATATTCAGATTCAAGATACTGCTTCTGAAGTCTGGTTCTAAAGACTATTCAGAAGCTGCGAGATATATTAATTCCAGATTCTGAAGACCCACACCTGACATATGTTGTTGAGGTATTTATGGAAGTTTGTAACTTTTGATTGACAGGATTATTCTATAACATGATTGATAGAATATCATTGATTGGAAATTACCTTCCATGGGACAAGAAAACTTCCATATTTGAAGAACTCCACTTATGGAAACCGAAGATTGAGTTGTATGGGCGACTGAATCTAAGGGGTTCAGATTCAGCACCAACGGTCACCAAATCTCCCTAGATACAGTCTCGTTCAATCAAGATTGATGGCGTCCAATCGGCGATTGAAGAGCGATCCTTTGAAGACATGTCCAACGGCTAGTTTTGGGGTGAAGGAGTATAAAAGGAGATCCATGGTGCTACTACGGTGTAAGATCAGAATCATCAATTTCAAAGTGCTAGAGTTTTTCAGATTCATACTTGTCTCCATGAACTTAACGTTATAATTTTTGAGAGGCTTTGTAAGAGTGATTGAGAGAGGATAGTGTGATCTATCAAAGAGAGTATCATCACTTGTTGTAAACCTCCATTGATTCATCTAGTGGAATCCAGCCAATCGGCTGTCAACGTGGGAGAGTGGACGTAGGCTTGATCTAAGCCGAACCACTATAATCGTCGTGTGCAATATTCTCTATCTCTAAACTCTTATCATTGTGTTTGATAGAATATTGCATGCTGGTGTTTATATTCAGAATTTGCATACTCATGTTCAGAATCATAAACTGTACATATTCAGATTCAGATTCTATTTTGACTTGATTCTTTTAATTCCGCATTTTCTAGTCAAAATTATTTTTAAATCACCTATTCACCCCCTCTAGGTGATATTGCTAGATCCAACATCAACCACGTCGATCGTTGATCGATCAGCGAACGTTAACGAGTCAGCCGTCGCAAGGAAGAAGACGACCAACGGACGGTCGTCATTCCTCCGGGGCTGATCGACGGCGAAATCTCCTTCGATCGTCGCGATCTTGACACCGTTCGAATCCTCATCTCCTAAACTACAATATATCCATAATCTAGCTCGATCTAACGGTGAAATCTAGACTAATTGAGCTCGAACTAGTGCGGCCATGGCGGAACCTAGCTCACACTACACAAAGAATAGAAACAATCCAAGCATACAAGAAGCTTCTACAAAGTCCAGAGACACTTACCTGAGGTCCCGATCAATTGGGCGATCTCTGGTTTGAGTTCGTGAACTCCCGATAGGTTCAAGGATTTTCGGGGGTAGACGCAGGTTTATATGCAAAATCGAAGCAAAACAAATGTAGGATCGTGATCATCAATGCTCAAGGAGTAAAACGCACAAAGCATTATGAAGAATGGCGATCGGAATCGCGATCCGCCATTGATGCATGGTTCAGAGCTCAAGAATGGAACTCATCGTTTCAGAGATGGTTAGGCCTCTTGAGCTGGTGCGATCGACTCCTTGGACCAAGATGAAGCTTGAGGATGTGGTGTGGAGCTTCGATTCTTCGTCTAGAAGTCTAGTGAAGTCTCGAAAACTCTCGGCTCGAGCTCATGATAATGGCGACGCAAAGAGGCTCTCTCTCCTCTCTTTTTTTTCCTCTCTCCCTAGTTTGTTATGCTCTCTCGAACAGAATGGAACTCTCTCTAGCTCGAAAACGCGTTGGATTTGTTATACCCAATTCGAACGGATTTTGGCACGCTCGGAGCGTGTTCACCGACTCTGGATTGGCATGTGACAACACATGCCAAATGGTCCAAACGGCGACAGAGACGGTAGGCAATTCCGTCAAGTCCGTTTGGTCCCCCAGTGTTCACGAATTGGTATTGAATTTGGCTTATTTTTTGCTTTAGTTATTTCAGGTATCGCCACCACAAAGAATGGACTAGCCGTCGCAGTTCCGGCTGCCTCAAGCCATGAGGTTTGGTTCGTCTGGATCGGAACGGCAGGGGCTACAAAGCCTAGCTAGTAGTGTTGCCAATTATGGCCGGGAGGGGCTTCAATTTTACGATCAAAATTCGGCCTTCCATGGAGATTCAAACCTGCGCGCAAAAGGAAGAAGATGGTGATCCGGGTTGTTGGGTTAGATCTTGTCCGACCAGGTAGACCCGGTTGTCTAAAAAATACAAAATTGACCTGCAAAACTTCAAAATTTGTCAAATTAAATTCCAAAATTGGCTTCCACGATATGGATTCCATCTAGGAATGACTAGTTTTGGAAAAAAAAAATTCAAATTTGAGCAAAAACCCCAATTTTCCAATTTGACCCGAAAGTGATTTTTAAATAATCCAAATCCTAAAAGACTGAATCAAATCAATTCAATCCCACCAATGGATTCAGAATGATGAAAATCATAGGGTAGTGGTCTAGGATTTGAATGAAATTCTCTAAAAATGCTTAATTGCACTTAGAACGAAATCCAAGGACTAAATTGAAAATAAAAAGTGCAATTAAGCCCTTTTTGCCAAAATCGCTCAATTTTCCAAACAATTAGACTAAAATGCAATATGGGCATTAAATAAAAATGTCATGACTTTAAAAATGTAAAAATAAAAAATAAAAGGATTGAAAATGTAATTTTTGGCTCAATTTGGGGTTATGCTTAAAGAATGATTTTACAGTCCTGAATTGAATTTTCCAAATTTTAAAGAGCCAAAATGAAGAGAAAATTAAAATAAAAATATTGAATATTTTTGTAACTTTGTGGCCATGAATTCTACTTTTCTTGATTTTTAGGTATTTTCTAATATATAAAAATAATGAAAAAATGCAAAAAATATCAAAAATTATTTTTTGTTCAAAAATGATTCATTAGGCTTGGCCAAGGCTTCCAAAGTTGATTTTGTAGTTTTTTAAATTTTTATTAATTTTTTATTAATTTTCTAAAAAAGAAATGACTAAAAATCACATGTCAACAATAGCGCTCAATTGAGGGCCAAATTTCTTTTTTTCCCGATCACTTGAGTGCCATATTAATTTTTAATCGATAAATTGAATGCCATAACCTTTTAAAAACGTTCACTATATGCGCTATACCACGTCGAATTTCTGACACTCGGGTAGACGTTTTAATTTCTTTTTGGTACTTAAGGGATCAAATGTAAGTTATGGCACTCATGTGAACTAGGGGTGTCAAACCCGGCCCAACCCGAAACCAAACAAAGCCAAGCTCAGCCCGGCTTGGGCCGACCCGATACCCGAATGACATATGTCCCATATATTCAAATTAGGTCGGGTCAGGTCCTTTTAAATAAAAAAAAATCAAGTTCCAAAATCCCATAGATTTTAAGAATTCAATATTTCTATCATTTGCATCATATTATTCGGGATCAATGAAAAGCGCTCGATTTCACAAAGAATAAAATCAAAGTTACTTTTGACTTAAATTTGAAAAAACTCAAATGCTGACATGGCATGCATCCGAACTAGTCTTTGAGGTTCTGCATTATACTAATAGGGATATCTCGAGACACTTGATCGGTCGATAGTCCTATATTTAACATTGTCACATCCTAAATCCGTACAAGTAAATAGGATAACACAGTGGTCCATCAAGAGAACAAAATCTCAAAGTCGCCGTAACAAACTATACCGAAAACATATATCCTGGACAGAGTACAAGACACGGCCTCGGAGACAATTCCGACATACTTACCTAAACACTCGTCATTCATTGCACTCAAATGCTCTGTCTCTACATAAATCCAAAAACACAAACTATCTCCTTTCCAAGAGTCAAAAGCTATTTCGGGATCCCAGAATGCAGCAAACGGTATTTAAATACATGGCTCTTGGCGCTAGCCGTTAGACATCTATAAAAAAACTCCAAGAGTTACAAACCCTTTTGACCTGTTTACAACTTCAACAGCAGCTTAATACAAAGAAAACAGTATCTAAATACATGCCTACAGCTATCCTAATCCCATACTTGATTCCCAATCCTGACATGGGAATCTGTGGTCTCAAAGCCTACAGTAATTAGCTTGACAGATAAATGAAAGCTTCAACAACACCGGACGAATCTAAGTCATTGCATATAGAGTTTGACACATCGACCGCATTGACAATACATCCACGAAGAATACATCCATTCCCAATCTAAGTTTCTGATATCAAGAGGGAAGACTGATAGTGTTACTCCAACTCATCCAGAAAGTCAGCAGACTCAGCACCAACCCAAATGGACTAAAGGGTCAAAAATGGAGAAAGAACATGTGATATAGTTACAACTCCTCATGTGCTGTCAGATTTCCAAGAATGAACTTATCGTCTTGAAACCGAGATTTTCCGGAAGAGGACCATTTCCTGGTCGGACTGAGATCAGCACCTCCAAACCTATAGCAGCATTTACGTTCGATAAAGTTCCAATGGAGAAAGAACATGCCAACAGCAACAGAAAAGATTTCATCACAGTGATTTAATAAACCCGGAAGTATCGTCACTTATTGTAAACCTCAATTGATTCATCTAGTCAAATCCAACCTATCAGCTGTCAGCATGAGAGAGTGGACGTAGGCTTGATCTAAGCCGAACCACTATACCGTGTAATCAATATTCTCTATCTCTAAACTCTTAATATCATGTTTGATAGGATATTGCATACCGGTATTCATATTCAGAATCTGTATTTGCATACTCGTGTTCAGAATCATAAACTACACATATTCAGATTCAGATTCTATGAATATTTTGACTTGATTATTTTAATTCCGCATTTTCTAGTCAAAATTGTTTAAAATCACATATTCACCAATTTAGGTGATATTGCTAGATACAACAGTTTTGTCCTCTCAAGCTTCTGGCAATAAGATAAATAACGGCAAAATGACATTTCAAGTGCCAAAATTTGTATACGGCGCTCATTTTGGTGCAAAATTTTTTCGTCAGCTCACTTAAGTGCCAAATTGGAGAAAAAATGATTACTTAAGTGTTAACGGCGAGAGATTCCGACCAAAAAATATACGCGGCATTTATAATTACAATATTTTAGAGCCACGTCATTTTTAATTTAAAATCCGTACACGTGGCGAGGTCTGGCTGAGGGCCACCACTGGTGGGGTTCGCTCAACCAGGAAGGAAGAAGACGAGCGAGGTTTGGTCTGGTTTGGTTCCATGCGGAGTCGAGCGTCTTGCGGCGATGAGTGGACCACATTCTCTGTAATTGCAGCGATGAAGCGCGTGAAGAACTTTTCCACAAACAAGCCTCAATCCTTCACATGGCCTGATGAACAACAATCCAGACTTCAAACCCAAAAGACTTGGCGCAACAATGTCGCGTTTCTTCCTGGTTGAACATCCATTTTTCCTTTTGGCTCTCTGCCCAGAATCGATTGGAGTGAGTACGAAATCTCGGCGAGAGCCAGGTCGGCGGGGGTTGCCGGCCACTGGCCGGGGCTGGGCGACCCCCGCCGACCAACCCCCACCCATCGCCGGCTATTGCCGGCGACGGTGGGACGGCGCACAGTCCTCGCTGCTGCAAGCTGCAATCCCATTTTTTTTTTCTTTTGTATTTAGCTTATCTTTTAGTTTTTTAATATTTTTTTAACTTTTAGCTTTTTTTATTGCTGACTGGGATCCTTTGGCGAGTCACGTAAGATTTCCCACAAAGCTAACTGGAGTTAGCACTCAAATAATCATTTTTTTTAATGGCACTTAAGTCATCCAAGAAAAAAATTTGACATCAAAGTGAGCGCCATACACAAATTTTGTGACTTCTAGCGTTCTGCCAATAAATAACATTAGATATGCTCTAATAGCTTGATTCCTCTTATTTTCTATTAACTTGGTTCTTGCTCTGAGTAATACTTCAAAATGGGTTACAAACCCATATTTTAACTCATTTGTTGAAGTGGTCATAAATGGGTCAATTCAAATTAGATATATGGGTTATGCAAAAAAATAATTAGATATATGAGGGCAAAAGGACATAAGAAGTGTCAAAACTTGTGTACGATACTCACTTTAATTTAACTTATTTTCATAGTTAAGTTAAATATTTTTTTTTTGAATTGTTAGCTTTTTTATTTTTTTAATCTAATTAAGTTTGTATTTTTATTTTTAATATATTTTCTTAACTTTTACCCTTTTTTTATACTCACTAGACCTCTGGTGAGTCACATCGGCTTTAGATAATAATAAATAATTGTCACGTCTGATTTTCAGTTAAACAGATTAGAGTTGGCCCTTAAATGATTATTTTTCAAAAAAAAAAATGGCACTTTAGTGATTAGAAAAAAAAATTGACACTAAAGTGAGCGTCGTACGTAAATTTTGACACTTCCTGATGTCATTTTGCCGATATATGGGTTAAGTTGGGTTCTAAAAGAAAAAGCTCGTGAAAATTAATTTTGAATGAGTCTGTTCTAAACTCACTTTCAGCCCTCAATTAAAATAGTAAAGACTTTGAGAGAATGAGACCGAGAGTCCACCCTCATTCTTGTGCACGACAACTCATCCTCACACATCATTGGGAGTCTCTGCTTCATCGAGATTGGGTTTCGCTCCTCTTCTCTCTCTCTCTCTCTCTCCTCGATTCCATCAATTGCGACTCGCCAATCTCCGAGACTCCCAGACTATGTTGCATTGCCTCAAATTCTTTACATTAGATTTGACACCCCATATATTTTTCTCCTAAGAGACATGAGAAAGGCACTCGATTTTGTTGAGTCGGTCAATGAAGCTCAATTCGGAAATTAATTATACATGTGAACGATCCTTGTTGAAGTCCACCGTGGGAAATTGACAGAAAGATTATTAACAAGCTTAGTTGGAAAAAAAAACTCAATGAAAGAGCCTTCACATAATTATTTCCATATCTGAGGAAGAATCCTCATTTAAACTCATAATCCAGTAGTGAAATCAGGATGCAATAAATTGCCTATTTACGTTTTTTAAAGGGTTAATACCACGAAAAATCTCAAACTGGTACACCTGTGACAAATTTACCCAAATTATTTTTTTAACCACCAAAAACCCTAAATTGGTACATCTGTGACAAATTCACCATAAACTAATTTTTTTTACCACGAAAAATCCCAAACTGGTACACCTGTGATAAATTTACCATCCGTTAAATTGGGTTAATACCACAAAAATCTCCAAATTAATACACCTATGACAATCAGAGAGTAAAACCCTAAACTAGTATACCCATCAACTTTCACGTGTCATCCAACTCTGCAATTTGACGATTAGATTTAACGATAACTAACGGAAAGTAAATTTGCCATAGGTGTAACAGTTTGGGATAAATTTTTCACAGGTGTACCAATTTGGAATTTTTCGTGATATTAACCCATTTTTAAATAATCCAAAAACACAAACACAAAGATTCTAGGGAATTATTGGCATTAAGATATCGGATCGTGTCATTAATTGCTAGCAAATTACTATATAAGGTCATGACACTCTCATTTCATTGTCCTATTGAGTTTTGAATTCGTCACAAACATTCTTCTTGCATCTCCACACCCATGGCTCTTTCTTGGCTCTCTTTGATCATACTTTTAATTTCATCCGCAGCTCCCGCTTGGCCACGGAAGTTCGATTTTCTGAGGCTGGGTTTACTCCGCGGGAAAGTGCTCTGAGATCCCGAACGTAGGGTTCCAATATTTGTAAATAATGATTTCAAAACTTTCTTCTTCAACCAAACGCTCAATCACTTCAACTATCGACCGGAGAGCTACACCACCTTCAAACAAAGGTACTTGATCAACTCCAAGTACTGAGGCAGTGCCAATTCTAACGCTTCGCTCTTTGTTTACCTCGGTGGCCAAGGGCCAATCAATGAAGATCTATCCGGGATCGGGTTTCTAACTGATAACGCTGCTCAATTCAAAGCCTTATTAGTTTATATTGAGGTATCATATCTGAATTACACCATTCTTCACTGATCCCACAATCCATTCAAACACCCCCCAAATGATTGTCAATCTAGATGCATGATATCAATTGTCCCCTGATGTTCAGAGAGAGCCAAATTATCTTGGCTTATATAAGAACCAAATTGTTCTAACAAATTTAAGGAACCGGGAGGCGTCTCTCTCATGCCAACCTGTGTAAGGAGAAACACTGACATAAGACCGTAGCGAGTAAAACAAAACAAAACAATTGCAACCTCATTTCTGTGAAGTTTGCTGCAAATCAGTGTTGGATATCATATTCAGTTCCACCAAATATCAAAGAGATATAGAAGTGTCTTGCCTAGAAGGAGAAGATGCACACTCGATCCATGTAGCGTAGATTCCCTGATCTTTCACTCTGTGAAGGAAAGCCATAGCTATAAAATTTAGATAATCATCAATTAGAAACTAGTATATACACACACATCTTCTAACCAGCATGTGCATTAAATCATGTGAGTAAACCAAGAGGAGAATGAGATAAAAGACAGCACCTAATGCAAATAGTCTTCAAGGTCGACAATGAGAGACTCATCATCGAAATCTTCCTCAGGCGGAACTCCAAATAACCAATCTCTAGTGCACAGCTCGGCCTCTACATTTTCAGGCGCGAGAGAACTACGATATTTACTTAAAATGCGTTGTCCAATGCTAAAGGCCGACTCTGAGACAACGAAAGTGATAGGAATGCTCAATATATCACGTGCCATAAGAGACAACTCGGGATATCACTATGAATGAGCTTTCCAATAATCAAGGACATTGAGATCCGGATATTTTTTTCTATCAAGCCTATTCTCCTCCAAATACAAATCCAATTGTGACTTACTAGATTGTGAGCCAAAGTGTTCACTCTCGAATGCATAATACTCATTCTGCTCTATGAAAATATAAGTGCTTAGGACATTGAACTTTCTATTGGGTTCTCATAATGTTTGGCCAAATCATCACAAGTATTCTAAAAATCAGTGAGTTGAAATCACAAATTTTGAATCTGAGGTAATATTTCAGCAGGTGATGGTAATATTTCAAATGGGTTAGTATATTCCATTGTTTCCTTGCTAACTTTCTAAATACATTACTAACAAATTTGTAAAATCACCCCCATGGAAACACCATTACTGCCTAAAGCATTGCTCTAGAATTATAGCTGATGCCTCCCTTGATTGAGATTACTCATAAATCACCAGAAAAGCCAGTAAAACACTAAATTCGGAAGGCTTGAGAGCAACGCATGTAGCATATTTTGAAAATTCTCGGAGCTGACCTCAAACATAAGACTCCGGAAATGAAATTCAAGGACAGGAAGACATGCTCTAAAACTTTAAAATCGTAAGAACTGTACTACTCACAAGGACTCGCGAATGGATCTAGTGGGTCCGACATCTCCAAAGCAATCCTCGTGACCAAGAAACGCCCAAAATCAATTTCAATCATCAGACGTTTTCGCAATTGAAAGAACATTCACCCAGATGGAGACCCTCGCTTTGAAAGACGCAGACGAGTTCTCTCGTTTGAAAGACGCGAACGAGGAAAAAAATGAAGACAGAGAGATGGAGATGGCTTACGTAGATCAGACCTGAGTGAGAGGAAGAGAGACGCAATGGAGGCGGAAGAAACGGAGGCGCGCGATGGAGGCGAGCGAGACGGAGGTAGGCGATGGCGGCGGGCGCTTGCAAGCTGCAAGGGCAAGACTGCAAAGCTGCGTGCGTGTTACATGAGCCGTGAGCCGTGAGCCGTGAGCATGACTTTCTGATGGATGGGTTGAAAATGGGTTGAAAGTGGGTCAAAAATGGGTTTTTACGTGAGACTCATTTTTAACCCATTTAACTTAACTCTAACTTTTTGGACCCATTTTTACTGAGCTTTCTAAAAACTAATAACCCATTTTATATAAAATATGGGTATGGGTCTATGATCTATATTGACAGCTCTAGACACAGCAAAACATCAGTCAGCCCAAATCATCCATTTGAATCAGACTTGGTATCTGCATGTGCTTGCGCAAAACTAGACTCTAAACTTGGCCGGTCTATCCGCAAAACGGGTCATTGATCGCTGAATATGCCTCTCATGCATACTTTGGAATGTGAATGACGGGGTATGCTCGAGAAAATGAAGCAGCAAAAAGAGAGGAGTTTCCTATTAGCTTAAACACTCTTTGAAACAAAAGAAACATCACTTCATTGCAGCAAGAGAAAAGAGCAAGCAAAACTTAGATAATCAACTTCTTATTGCTTCTCTCGGTTAATCATGAAACTCGGTTCGATATCAAATTCAATTTCACAGGATATGTCAGAAGTCATAACATTAAGCTGCGTATTTTGTTGTCCAATAAGGAGAAAGAGGAAAGCCAGGAAATGCTTCGTTGTTCACGTAATCCTGAAAACGCGCATGTAAAGCTAAGTTTTTGGCACGTCTCGTTTGATGCCTTTTGCTGGACTGGGGTACAGATAATACTCACAGGAAGGAATACGTACAGATGATCGATTTTTATGACCGACGAATATATTGTTGTTGCTAACGTTGATTTCAATGTTGTATGATCCAATTTTTTTTTGTTAATTTCCCTCCTAACCCCACCAAACTTTCTAAATGGGTTTTGGATGTACTTGGGTCTCCAAACTCAACAATGGGGATCGTGAGTCGCACGGGGTGGGACCGAGTGAGGTTATTTGTATGGAGATAGGAGAAGGGGGCTGGCTAATGTCCAAAGTTTAAGCTTTTAGAACAGTTGACAATGGTCCCACAAAATTCTTACATGGTATCAAAGCAGGAGGTCCTGATTTCAAATCTTTCAGGCCTCATTTACCTCCCCAATTAAATATGTCCACACTTAGTCCTAGACATTAACAGTGATCCTACAAAATTCTTACACACCTTTTGCTTTTAAAAATTGCCCGTGTTTGTCGCGACCCGAAAGAAGATCCCCCTAAGGATCGAATCGAGGCTAATGGATTGCCGGGCCCTATTTTCTGATGGGGGCTTCGGCGCGGGCCCTCCCAGGCCCATACCAAATCGCAGCGGGAGTTTATCGGCTTCGACCTTGGTGTGGTTGGGTGATATGTGCTATGTGTGCATGCAATTGGAGTCGCCACCGGTCTTTCTTGGGAGGTAGACTGGATACCTCACCAAGCGATTGGGAGAGATAGCTCGGTCCTACGCAACCAGAAATTCTAAGACCGGGGATTTGGTTACCCTAGCTTAAGCTAGAGTCCTTTCGGTTACCGTCCGAAATTGATTGTTATCTAACTCGTGAGCACGCGAGGTTTTATCAATTTGACTCCTAATCATGTTCTTGTCATTCGCTAAGTGTTCATGCAAAATAGTCTTGCGGGGTTCATTTCATGGCATTCTAACTTTTTTTATTTTTATCAAAACGAATTAAAATCAACCGAAACATTCAAAAGGGAATATAGAGGAAGCATAAGAAAAGTTACGCTAAGGCGGTAAATAAAAACCCGCGGCCCTCGAGTATTTAGGTACAAGGCCGGAATACAAAACCCGAGACAGGATCGGGTGTACAATAATAAGACCGGATTGGACATCGGTCTTCCTCCAATGCGGGATAAAAGTAAATTGATGTTGGCCATGTTGAAAAACGGAATAAAAGATCAATTTTGACTTTTCCACGATTTTTTTTTATTTTTTAGGATTTTTCTCGAATTTTCCGATTTTTTTCATTTTTTTTTTTGCGGACCGGGCGGAACAATCCCGGAGATACTGAAAACGAATTGCGCGAAGTTTCGGCGAAAGTCTCACTCAAAATCTCGGGTTTCGCTCATTTTCCGAAAAAAATTGGTTTGGAAAAGTTGACTTCGGGGTGTTTTCAAGAGTGATTATCTTAGCACTCAAATAAAATAGAGGGAAAAAGTTCATACCGCAAGAAATTAAGTATGATCAGGTTTCCAAAACAAGCAACGGCTCGAGAAATGGTCAACCGAGCACGTCGTAATGGCAACGGGAAAATGGCTTGCTGCAAGGCAACGGGAAACCAGGCTCTCACTTTGCAGTTCACCGAGCCAAATTTGAGAGTGATTATCTCGATGCAAAAAACTAATCAGGGGAAACCAATCATACCACGTAAAACTAGGTATGATCTAGTTTCCAAAATGATCAACGGCTCGGGAATTGACCGAATGAGGGCACCGTAATGGTGTCGTGAATGTGCTTGGTGCACAACCAACACTTAGAAAAAAAAAAAAAAACAAACCCCTCACTTTGCAGCTCACTGAGGTGATTTTCGGGGATCGTAACTTGATCCACCGAGACAACCAAATCAAACCCAAAGTATCAACATGAAGAGCTACACACACAGAGCATGTTAGACCAAATAACGACTCAAAAAGCTCGTGAAATGACCAAGGAAAGCGGCCCCGAAGTGGCAGGTCTGGAACTGTTCAAACACTTAGAAAATATTCTGACCCAGGAACCCAGTTCACGGGAGCATATTCTCGGACGTTTTTCTTGCTCTCCGATCATCACCGATGAGCTAAACAAACGCCGACGTGAAGATCTACATACGATCAATAATAAAAAGAAAAATAATTCTCAAAACACGTGAAGTGATAGAGAAAACCGACCCCAAAGTAGGAGGGTCGCACTGTTTTTGACAGATTCAGAGTGCAAAAATGATCAACTGAGCATATTCCGAACCACATATCTTCTCTCACAAATTGAACCAAGGGGAAGAAAACATACCAACATGCACTACTATATTCAGAGAACGTAACGAACCCAAATACACCAAAGAATAATCACGGGAAGGCCATGAAAATTGAGTGCACAGTGGGTGATTCGAACCATTTCCAGCACTTAGGCAAAAAGATGCATAACAGATCAGATTATTTTAGCTACTTCCCGACGCCATAGCTTTTTCCACATGCAAAACCGAAAGCCAAAACTCATATCTATACGTTCTAATACGTACACAGAGCGTGATGAGATCAAGAACAGCCACAAAAAATCACGGAAGTGTAATGAAAAACGAGCGCAAACTAGAGGGTTTGAACTGTTTTCCACACTTTGTCAAAATTTTCAGATTCGGATCAGTCCGACAAGGCAACTTTGGAAGGGCATATCTCACACCTCGGTCATAACTACGGGCCACACAACATATCAATGTGAAGGTCTACGCACCTAGAATGCATTTGAACAAGAAAATACCAAAATATCACGCAGAATGGCTAAGAAAAATAGGTTCAAAGTCAGGGGTTTGAACCACCCGAGGCATTTTATCGAACACGTTACGTGCATTGTTAAAAACGTGCATCCGGGGCATTATCAACAAAACCGAACCACAAAAACATGTAAATGGGACTAAATAAGTATAGAAATGTGCATGAGAGAAGTCGGTTTGGTCCCGTTCGACCCGAAAGTCGAACGAGACTAAACCGGGCAAAATGTACAAAAACAGGGGAAAGTTGGTCGCGAAGGGGTATTCGCGTTACCTTTGCGAGCAACTCCGTCAACGATAGGAGGTCAGTAATGGCTCCGTGTATAGATGAGGTGTAGATGAAGGTTTATGAACTCTCTATGTCGCTCAAGACTCCCTCACGACTCTCTATTTTTCTCTCAAAAATCGCTAATGGTCAGCCCGAGCTCTGCCATGGCCAACCCTCTCTCTCGGTTTTCTGCTCGAAATTGTGGAACCCTTTGCACTCTGGCCTCTCTCCCATTTTATAGATCCCGTCCCACACCCTTGCGCGCTCAATCCCCTCTCTGTCTCCTTGCCCTCATTCTCGGTCTCACCTTTTTTTTTTTTTTGAACCCGAGCACAGCTATATTTTGGCTCTATTATGCTCAGAGGATCATCAAAGCAGATGGGGATCGTTGGTGCAGCGTCTGGGGAGGAAGACCGGGCAGGTGAGCCCCTTTTGGCGTTGCCGCTTGCTGAAGAAATGAAAGGGAATGTCTTATTTTCTGTTTCGGGCGCGCGGGTTCGTCCGCGGTGGAAACGGGGCTCGGGCACGGTGGCTCCGGCGATGCCACGTCTCGAGGTTGGGTTCGTGGGGACCGAAAGAGGGTTGGCTTCAAAGCCCAACCGGTATCGTCGTCAATTATGCTCGTTCGGGCGGTCGATTTGGAAGATTTGTGCTCGGGGGTCGCTGGCGCAGGGAAGCTGAAGGTTGGGGATGATGAATAGTACCGGGTCGAACCCGCCCGACCCGACCGACCCGATTGAGATTTTTCGTCGAATTAACCCCAAAATCGACCCTTTTTCATGAAATTGACACCAAAAACGGGTTTCCCAGCATGTTTTCCATGTAAGAGAGGTGTTTTTGGGATTGAAAAGTTTGGTTTAGTGCAAAAACCCCAAATTTAATGTTTGACCCGAAAATGAATTTTCAATAATCCAAAACCTAAACGGAAAAATCGAACCAAACCACCTCCACCAATGGATCTGGAATGATGAAAAATAAAGGGTGGTGGGTTTGGATTTTCATGGGTACCCCTAGAAAAAGGTTAATTTCATTTTTAGTGAAACTTGGGACTAAATTGAAAATAAAAAGTGCAAATAGGTCCTTTTGGCCAAAATTGAACAAATTCTCAAGCAAATGGACCCAATTACAATTCAAGGCACCAGAGGCAAATGTCATAGCTTAGAAAAAATAAAAAATAAAAATAAAAAGACTCGAAATGTAATTTTTTGGCTCGATTTGGGTTTATGTTTGTGAAGAAACATGGTGGCCCAAACTGAATTTTTGAGATTTAAAGTGTCCAACGTAAGGAGGGCATTAAAATAAAAATATTGGATATTTTTTCATATTTTTTGGACACATGCTATTTTTCGCAATTTTTGGTTATTTTTAAATGAAAAGAAATTCCAAAAATTTAGTAAAAATTCGAAAAATATTTTTCCTCAAAATTGGTTCCTTATGCTTGGAAAAGGCTTCCAAAGTTAATTTTACAATTTTATGAATTTTTTTTCTATTTTTAATTAATTTTCTAAAAGTAAAATGATTAAAAAAAAAAACAAGTGTCAACAATGTTGTGTCGATTAAAATGTGCAAATCTCCAAAGTAGAGAATGGCTTGTCGTATTCATGGGTAAAGAAGAAATGAGCAAAGTTCTACATCTGTTGACCGAACAATGCAGAAAACACTCAAAACTGCAAACTCATCGGGCAAGAAAATATCATGTCACACTTGTTTGAGACCGCATGCGTTGTGCATCGTTAACCATGGTCGACTTCATCCGAGAAATGGAGCAGATTAAGCATTTTAATAAATTTAAAACATCTTGTCACACCTCCCTCGTTCCCGACCACTCAAAATCAGAGTCACAGAGTTGACTTTCTGAAATCAAATTGTATTTTAATCCTTTGACAAGAGAGACATTGTTGATCGTGAAATTTTCGATTTTTACGGTCCCTTGGCCAACCACTTTGCCTTTATTTTTTCACCAAACGACACACTTCTACCATTGTAATCTGAAAGTTGAATGAAGTTTTCTGGATCACCAGTCATGTGACTTGAACATCCACTGTCCAGAAACCATTTGTCTTTTTTCTTCCTTGGTACCTGCAAGTAGAAAGTAACTTACTATTTCTTTGGTACCCAGGTTTACTTGGGTCCATCTGAGTTAATCACAATAGATATATTTCTATTAATAGGTCTCCATACCATCAAGCAATTATTTCTAACATTATTTCTAGCACCGCAGTTTTCACAATACATTGGATAAAAGGATTTTGTAAACTGCTTTTGGAAATGCCGTTAATATGCAGATTTGGAAAGTTTATGGGAAATCATGTCATTTATTTTCGGAAATTTGTTTTTGAAATTATTATCCTTTTTGAAACCAAGACTAGATTTGTTACCATACGAAATTTGTCTGGAAATAATGTTTTTCAAGTTTTTCGAACTTTGGGAAAATTTCTTTGAAGTATTTTCAATCTCGATTTTCAAGAAATCATTTTCTTTCAAGATCAAATCACAATTTTCCTTATTTTGATGAAATTCCTTTTGCAAAAATTCAATCTTGTCTTTTTTAGAACCATTTTGTTGTTTTAAAGAGGAAACTTCCTTTTTCAAAATGGAAACCTTTTTGAGAGCTTCTCTATAATTCGAGCATAACTCATCAATGTATTTAGAAACTTCATCTGGTATTTCAGAAGGATGAACCTCAACATCTGAATCTGAATCTGAATCTGCCATGAGACATATGTTAGCATAGTCATCCTCACTATCTTTAGAATCACTCAGAGTTTCTGCCTTCAATGCCTTTTTGTATTTCTCATATTTGATCTTGTCTTTCTTCAGAAGCGAGCAATTGGGTTTGATGTGTCCTGCTTTCTTACAATGGAAGCACATTACATCTTTGCCTTCCTGTTTGTCATTACTCGATTGTCTCTAATCATTCTTTTTGAATGATTTCTTCCCTTTGAAGTTTCTACCTCTTCGAGCCATCTTTCTGAATTTCTTCACCATGAGAGCAAGTTCTTCGTCGTCTTCATCTTCATCTTCTGAATTTGGCACTTCAAAATCAATTTCAGATTTTAAAACAATAGACTTCTTACCTTTTGAATATCTTGTTTTGTTGGCACGTTCAGTCTCATATGACTGTAAAGTTCCGACTAGCTCATCAATAGATAGAGGTCTAATTGTTTGACATTCTTATATTGATGGCTTGATGTAATTCCAGTCATCTATAAGTCCTCGAATGATCTTTCTGACTTGCATTGGTTCTGCTACAGGAGCACCTTGCCTTGCAAGGCTTCATAATCACTTAGTAGAATGCTAAGATTGGTTTCTTTCACTATGTCAGTTCTCTAATATGTGACATGAAGTCTGTCCCATATAGCTTTTGCTGAATCTTCTTCTGCAACTCGATTATATAGGGGAATGGATAATGCACGGAAAAGTGCGTGCACTGCTTTAGAATCGAGTCCTTGTCTTTTTGCTCTTTCAGAGTCTGACAGTGTTGCAATAACAATTGTATTGTTGTTTCCTTCATTTCCAGTGGAAGGAGTTGCTGTTACAACAGGAACTACTCCATTGACAACAACATCCCACATCAGATCATCTGATGCCTTGAAGAACCACTTCATTTTGTTGTACCACATATTGTAGTCTTTTCCGTCAAAATAAAGTGGTTTGTTGCTGAAATGTGCATCACTTGCTCCTGTGAAATTATTGCTAGACATGATAGATCGTTAACTCTGAAGTAAAACACTTTAAAATAATGAGCAACCAAGCTTTGATACCAATTGATGGATCTAGAAATATCACCTAAAGAGGGGTGAATAGGTGATTCTAAATAATTCTGATACTTAATGCGGAAATTAATAGGTTCAGAATATAAACTGAATAAAATCAGTAAAATAACGTGCAGATAAACTAAACACAGCAAGAGGAGTTTAGGGAAAGAGAATTTGCACGCAATGTTTATAGTGGTTCGGCTTTAGCAAGCCTACGTCCACTCTCGCACGATGATAGCCGATCGGCTGGATTCCACTATGAATCGATTAAAGGTAACAAGAGTTGTAACTCCAATCACTCTTACAAATGAACATCTTAAGAATAAGAATTTTAAGCTCTCAAGAACAAGAGAATGTGAATCTGAACAACTCAGCATTTTGAAATTTTTAGTTCGTTAACTCTCTTCACAACAGTCACCATTGATATTCTTTTATACTCCTTTGACCTCGAACTAGCCGTTACCAAGGTCCTCCAACGGATCGCTCCTCAATCTCTAATTGGACGTCATCAATCTTGATTGACCGAGACTGTATATGAGAAGATCTAGTAGCCGTTGGAGTAAAGTTTGAACCCTTCAGATTCAGTCGCCCAAACAACTAAATCTTCAGTTTCCATAAATAGAATTCATCCAAATCTCCAAGATATCTTGTCCATGGAAGATAATATCCAATCGAGGAGATTCTCCTGATTTGATTGGAAAATAATTTTGTCAATCAAATCTTGTAAACTTCCATAAAAAATCACGATCAAACCGGAAACCTGCCAAACGTGGATCTTCAGAATCTAGCAAAGAGATATTGCAGAATCTGAACGTTATTCGGAAGTAGTCTTCTTAACTAAAAAGACCCTCTGAATTTGAACAAATTAGAACAGTGACTCTGAGCTTCTGTAAAGTCCTTGCTGACGTGTCGCATAAATCTTCTCGAGATAAGTCTTCAGAGGCAACACAAACCTCCTTCTGAAGTCTTCAGAGGCAACACAATTCTCCATCTGAATACTAGACTTCAACTATCTCTGAAGCAAGTGCGCGACGACTATTCCTTAAGTCTGAACACCAATTTTGGAACATTATAAGCTTTTGTTCACATGATCATTTCTGCAATAAAAAATTATTTGCATTAACCAAATTCTCTCACAAGAAGGATAGCTTTGTCAGAATCAAAATATTCAGAGAAAATGTTTTCTCAACACATCTTACTAAATTTCCCCCGGCAAATCCAATCTTTGATCTTATGCATGATTAGATGGTATCTCTTCTGCTGCGGTAAAAATTAATATAAGATCAAGTATTATATTGGATCTACTCCCTTTCGGTTTTCTATATCTCGCAGGATTGTCACGTAATTTCAGTCACTCCAAGAAAAAGGTTAGAAATTGACACTCCACGTCCTTTTAAATCTTCAAGGTACCCATGAAAATATTTCTCTAGGCAAGTGTCAGTTTTGCATGCTATTATTAATGTGACATAGCTCTTCCCTAAGACAAGTGTTTTTAACGAAACTACAAAACCCTAAAATAAGCTGGTAAAGGTACACTCTTCCTCGCTGGCACCAACCCAACCCCCATCCAACGGCTCTCCTTCCATCATTTTTGGATATTTAAACGATGTCCAGCAGATCTTATCTATCACTGTATCGGGGGCCCGGGCCCCACCTCCCCGTTCAAAAGCCGTGGTCAAATCGCCCTGCAACCCATCCTCGGGCGCAAAAGCCAAACCCTAAACCTCCCGTCTCTCTCACCCACTCCTCTCGTAAGTAAGACCAACACACGACACGCCTAAAATATAAAAAATTTCGACAAATAAAAAACGTCGTATATTAAATATATATATTTATATATTATTATGTATGTATAAAATATCAGCGGTGAGTTTCTTTTTTTTTTCGTTAGGTATTCATTATTAGTTTTTTTTGAACTGATTGGTATATTAATTTTGGGGTGGCTAGATATATGATTTAAGTATATATATATTTTTTAAATTTATATTGACTTATTATTTATTGAAAATGCTTAAAATTAACCTCGTGCTTATTGAAATGGCGTGTCGAGATGCTGAACTCGAGTGTCTCTGATGTGTCTAGAGCGCTAATCACGTGTCATTCGCATGTCGAAAAGTGTCGGATGACACGGAGGTCTTCGGAGAGTGTCAGTGCTTCATAGTTGCTCTCTCGTCCCTCATGGCATCGCGACGCAGAGGCCATCCTCTTCCGGCAAGCAGACCCAAGGTCCCTCCCTGCTAATATGTTCAAAATAAGTTCACCGCACCATATTTAATATCTTCTATGAGCTCAGGTACAGTACAGAATTAAATAGAATAACTTTGGAAAATCAATATGAATTTGCCGAGTCAAAAATCAATGAATTATCGACTTTTTTACCAATAATTTTGGTAAGCTTAGCTTTGCATCATTCACGAGGAGTATAGAGTCGTGGGAGGGACCTTTTAATCTCCTGACCTCCACCTCCACTGGTTTTGGTCAATTTACGAAGGTCTTTGCCGAGCAATCAATTAAGAAGATCATGAGAGTCTCAATTGTCTTGTCATGTTTTGAACTTTTTAAAGACAGTCGATCTCTATGTGCTTAGTCTTTTCGTGAAACACTGAATTTAAAGTAATATAAATTGCTGCTTGAAATTGGAAGGAAAAAAAGGTAATATTCATCCTCATTTCGTTCCTTGAAATGGTAATGGGTTGCTGTGAATTGAAGGGCAAAACCCTTAAATAAGCTGGTAAAGGTAATACTCATCCTCGTTGGCACCAACCCGACCCATCTCCATTCAACGGCTCTCCTTCCATCATTTCCAAATCATCTCCAACAGGTCTTTATCTATCACTCCATGGGGGCCCACCTCACATTGAAAAGCCGCAGTCAATCAAAACGCCCTAGAACCCCTTCTCTTTCCCTTCGTCATGTCTTATCGATCTCATCTTCGTCAGAGATCTTATCCATGACCATTGAAAGGTCATGAAATACATGTTGAATGGTTCATGCACATTCGGCCCACAACCAAAAACTGTTAACATATGCTTCGAAGTTTCTTTATTTTTGGTTATAATTAATGCGCACCCTTCTGAGCTTATTAATATATTATTATTTTTTAAATAAGAAGCGTCTTCGATTTTCTCACGGTTCACTCTGTAAAATCCTTAAATATAAATTAATATATAATATTGATAAGGGTACATGGGAGACCTCTTTATTTTGAAGCTTGGAAGTTATCTCTTTTTGTGAAGAGGGCTCGATCCGTTCAGTACCTTATTCTTATCTGAACTCAAATCTAACCTGGATTGGAGCCCCATTAAACTTACTGAAGTAGGTAATATTGGGGTGGATGGAACCATTTTCTTCTTCGTGGTTGACCGAAAGTGCCACATGGCACTAGTGGCCATCGATTTCAGAACAGAGATCTTCAACACCGTGCCCGTGCCGTACCGCACAGATTACTTGAAGCATCGGGAGGGGCTTGTTAATTTCGTGCAAACCACTGCGTATCTTGTGAGGATGTGTTCCCTTCATTTTCCTGATTGTTTGTAATAGTTTGTAATCGATTTCAGTGCGAAAAATCGTTTTCGTCGGTACAGTTCACGGTTCGTTCATAAATTTCTCTGCAATAAAAGTGATTTTCAAATACATGATCGGAACGGGCTCGGTGAGACCAAGATTTTGAGTGGGCATGAAAGAGGTGTGACAAGATGTTTTGTTTTTTTTAAAGTGGAAAAGTTGCCTTTATGAAGAGGATTTTTGTGTTCAAACGAGGAAATCATGAAACACACTTCTCACTATCTCTCTAATCCCAAGGATGTCAAAAACCAAAAGCAACAACAATAGGATGTCAATTTGTACATAATTTTTATTAAACAAGGGATTTTATATAATGATTATAGTGCTTAAAATACAGTGATCTTTCGATTTGCGTTTAAATGGTGTAAAAGATAATACAGATTTTAAACTAGAAACACACAAAAAATAAATTTTGTCGAGGGAGTGATACAAGTGGACAGAGGCGAATCAAAAAGTGCAAATCTCGAAAGTAGACAATGACTTGTCGGAATCATGGGGAAAGAAGAAATGAGCAAAGTTTCAAGTGCATGACCGCGGCCAGAACGATTTGGTTCCATCAAATTCTTAAAGTCACCGGGCCCCACCCATTTTTATGGGGAAATTGCGAAACGAGATTGCGTGGGGATTCTATGCGACGGTGGGGGTATTGGTGGTCATGTCCTTGGGGCTCTTACTATGCATTGGATCACTTAATATTGAAATTTTTATCATATGAGTAACATTATTCAAATTGGACTGTTTAAATAAAAAATGAATGTTCAGATTTAAAAGAGGATTGGGATTCAAAAATTTTCAAATCCTAAAAAAATTCCTGCTTAATTTTTTTTTCCTTTCCTCAACAAATGACGTGGCCCATTCTTAGCCGTTCAAATGAAAATGGACGGCCTGATTTGACTTATATTACTCATGTCACAGAAATCTCAATGTTAGGTGATTTGAATTTCCTTACTCGCATCAGTCCGACGGTGTTAGAGAGAGCAGAAGCGACTATGGTGACGATGTAGATGTAGATGTAGATGTAGATGTAGATGTAGACAGGAGAGCCAAGCGACCCTAACAATATCTCGAGACCATAAACATTTATTGTTGCAAATAAATTACAACTCCATATTTTTCTCACTTTCATCATAATAGGACCCAAAAACAAAATTAGCATTTTGACGCTCTATTTTCTGCCTTTTTTTGTCTTAATTACTGAGCATTTTTCTGAGCAGCATCCCATGATAATGGGTTGCAACACATTGGGAATCTACTTCTTCAAGTTCAACTTTCTAATTAACTAACATAAATGCTATCTCTTCATAATTAATATGGGCAAATCAATTAGTCACGAAAGATCCTACTGTAAAAGATAGGTCTAAGTGAGTAATTATTGCTAAACAAGCCACTCTACTACTGGATTGAATATTTCATTATAGCCTTGAATGTTTCAATACACATAAAATCAAAGATAGGTCAAAATGAGTTCGATCTTCAATATTTATTTTACCTCCCCGTAATATTTTTAGGATTTCTTGTGTGCCCCTATTATCTTAGAACTTGGGATTAGAGAGATAGTGGGAAAAGTGCTTCATGATTTCCTCGTTTGAACACAAAAATCCTTTTAATAAAGGCAACTTTTCCACTGGAAAAAAAAATAAAAACATCTTGTCAAAACCACTTTCATCTTCATCTCGTCCGGCCCGTGCCGATCATGTATTTGAAAATCACTTTCATTACAGAGAAATTCACGAACAAACCGTGAAATGTCTTGACCAAAACGATTTTTCGCACTGAAATCGATTACAAAAACTATCACAAACAATGAAGAAAAGAGAATGCATGACAGTTTTTGGTGGGGAAGGAGAAAAACGTCTCTGACGAGTTAGTGAAGAAAAGAGAGAAGGACAAGACGTTTTTGTTTTCTCTCTCTCTGCCTAAACCAATTTAATCTGCCATTGATGGGCCGTGGTTTTAATGAAAAGAGAAGGAAGAGCCAGCTGTGAACCTCATTCTTACACTGCCAAGTCTCAATCGCCATTGATGCTGCAACTGTAAGCAGTAACACACCATATCCTCTCTTTGCACGCGTCACAATCCTCGTTTTTTAAGTCTCCTCTCTCTTCAAACTCATATCTCCTTTCTTTCCGGACTGTACACGCGTGCTTGCTGATGCAATACACACATCGCGAGTTAGTACTAAATGATTTCTTTTCTTGGAGATTCCATATATTTTCGATTTTCATTTTCTTATGGAAATTCTTTCTTCTTCTTTTTTGTTAACCAAATTATAGATATAATTTGAAATTTTCGTTGGCACTTTTTTCCTCTAAGAACAAATTTAAGGTAAAAGTGGTATAGCTTTTGAATTTTTTTTTTTTTTGGTAAAAAAAGAAAACTTAGAATAAATTTATTAAAGGGCTGAGCCTGAGAATAGTCTAATCTGTTGACCGAACAATGACAATGCAGAAAACACTCAAAACTGAAAACTCACTGGAGGAGGAGGTTGTGTGTTGGATTCAAAGGAGGCCATGGAATGGAATAGGGTGTGGGATGGCAAAAAAGCACCTTTTGGTTCGTGCAGATTTTGGTATAATTCACTGTTTTCTCTCTTTTGTTTTCTTCTTTCCTTCTTTTCTTATTAATTTTACACACTCCCGATTTCCCACGAAAGCTTTTATGACTTTGGATTGATTGATGATATATAACACTGCAAGCTCTGCTCTTTGACCAATTCAGAGTTTCAATAACGTCTGAAAAGAAGAGCCTTCGGGCTGCGTTGGAGATATGCAGGGAACTTGATAACTGCGGCACGCAAACGAGACACCTCTAGGGCTTGGGTTTTGAGGGCGTTTTTCGAAAATGGATTCTAATTTTTGTTTTAAGAAATTAGGGTAATTTCTTTTTATTTTTCGATTCTGGGCCCGTGCGGCACTCACACCGCGGCACGGGCCCACATCCTCCCAGACGCCCAGGCGCCTTCGCCTTTTTCAGGCTGCGCCCGTGAACGCGCCCAGGCGCCTTCGCCTTTTTCAGGCTGCGCCCGTGAAGCCCAGGGCGCGCCCAGGCGCCTTCGCCTTTTTCAGGCTGCGCCAGTGAAGCCCAGGCGCAGGCGCCCTGCTCCTTCACGGGCGCTCAAAATAAATGTGTTGTGTGCGCCCGTGAAGCCCAGGGCGTCTGAAAAGCAGCAGGCGCCTTTTTCAGGCGTCTGCTCCTTCACGGGCGCAAAAATGTGTTTTGCGCCCGTGAAGCCCGGCTTTGCTATAAAGCAAAGCGGGCAGAGCGCACATTCTTCGTTGCTCCCTCGACTGCGTTCATTTTCTCTCTCGCTCGCATTCATTTTTTGTTGCTCTCATTTATTCTCTCTCGCCTTCGTTCTCCTCGCTTGGTACTTACTCTTGGTCATCCTCCCTCCTTTTTAGGCGTCTTTATCGGCATTAAATATTTTTTTTATGTGATTTTATGTTATGTATAGGTTGTTTAGTAATATGTTTTTACTTTTTAAAATATTTTCGTAATGTTTAAATTAATTTGTGAATTTTTTTATGTGATTTGTTATATTAATAACTACAATGTTAATGAGATTTAATGAGTATATTTAGTTGAAATGTGAGGTGCAATAGGTGCAACGAAGCCACTTCACTATCATTCAGAATATATGGAGTGGTACTGTAGACACACACGAAGGTAGATTTCTTACGAGGGAGGTGCAATGGGTGCAGCGGTTCGTGCAAACATTTTTAATTTACTTCATTAATTATTTTTTTTGGTAATATAAATTATTAGCATTTGATAACTTTTGTTGACTTTGATTTCATGAATAGAATGATGGTGTGGAACAAATCATACAATTAAGTTCCGCTACTTTTGGGGAGAATATGCGGGCTATATTGAGGATAGCTAGAGCAATGCTATACGTCTACAATGAGGAGAGGCGGATGACAATGATTCCATCACCCCAACCAGCACCTATAGCAGCACCCATTAGACCGCACGAGGATGATCCACCTGAGACTATTCAGTCGACCAGGAGGACCACTCGAGCTCATCCAATTAATGATGCCGTTCCCTACCCCTTGGCCTATCATACGATAGATTTCACTCCAGGGTTCACTCCAGGTTCAGCCAGACATATTTCAATGCAGGGTTCAATCAGACAGACTTCAATGCAGGGTTCAGGCAGTTTACCGGCCCATTTCATGAGGGATCCGATTTTGCCTTCCGTGACAATCGACAATCTCAGACTTCAGCTAATTCACTGAGTTCTTATGGATCCGATTTCTCTCCTCTTTTCCCATGCCCTTCTACAGTAGGATATGTATCATCTGAGCGTGAGATATTTTTTCACTTTGATGATGCATCCACATCACAACCACATTTCTCATCACTGGATATGCCTTCGTCATCTACACATCCTACTCATCCAGAACCTCGACCTCGTTCTCGGTACAATACTAGACCTGCCAAACAACGGAGACGACCTGATTACGGAACAGGAGGCCACGTAGGAGGACGACGTCATCAGTGAATGTAATTAGGATTGAGGATTGTTATGTATTATTACAATTTTGATTTGCTAGATTTTTTTAGCTCATGGATTGTTATCCATATTCTTTTAATCTGAATATGTCATCTTCTTATATTTTACCAATTTTATTTTATAAATAATTTTAATTAATTAATAAATTTTTCAATTAATTATTAATTATATATCTTAATAAATTTTTCAATTAATTATTAATTATATATCTTAATAAATTTTTCAATTAATTATTGATAATTATGTTATAAAAATAAGATTTAAAAGAAAAAATTTATATTTACAAAGTTATATAAATATAAATGTTATAAATATAAAATAATTAAAAACACTTAAAAAAATAATACGAAATTGAAAAAAAAAAAATTTGCCTCACGGGAGCACGCCCGTGCGGCAGCATGATTGCCGCACGGGCTGGTGGAAAATTTGACCCAACATGGATCGAGGAAGACGAAGTTGTCTTGGTAAAACGTCTGAGGAAGTTTTAAAAGAAGAACGGAAAAGATCCCATGCTTAACTTGGGGGAGTTCTTGAATTTCTTGTACAAGGAAAAGAAAAAACCCAACTTTTCTTTGATGGAACATGAATTTTAATTTCAATTGTCTTATCTGAATTGGAACATGAATTTTAAGTCAATGAAGGGGTGCCCTTGCTCGACCGATTGGAATCTATATGAGCCTTTATCTGCATTGAGCTTTACGTGAATGTAACCGTCGCTGCTCTTACTCTTCAACAAATCTTAAGTTGCGTGGGTAAAAGATAGAACGGCCTTACATTTCTTTGCTATTCTGGAACTCATATTACAGTTTAGGCCTGTTTAGAGCTCCCTATCACTAGTTCCTTGAACTTTTCAGATTGTTCGAGTTGGTATAGAACATTGACTTTCTAGCAAAGAAATGAAGTGAGCATTGTTGATGCAAACTCTTCGTTTTCCTTGTCTAATTGTTTGGAAGTAGGTGGCGCATCCCGCGCATCTGTGTTACACGCTACCGGAAAACATGAGCTTGGAGGAAGGAGCGATGTGCGAACCCCTCAGTGTTGGTGTACACGCTTGTCGCCGAGCAAATATCAATCCCGAGACCAGCATACACATAATAGGATCAGGGCCGATAGGCCTCGTCACCTTATTAGCGGCCCGTGCTTTTGGAGCACCGAGAATCGTCATCACTGATGTAGACGAGCAGAGACTATCGATTGCGAAAATGCTCGGTGCCGATGAGGCGGTTCAAGTCTCAACAGATGTTCAGGTGATGGCATAAATTTTGGAGTTCTGTACTTATGTGAACTAAAGAACATAACCAAGTTGTCTCACCTTTTGCTTTTAAAAATTGCCCGTGTTGTGTCGATTAAAATGTGCAAATCTCCAAAGTAAAGAATGGCTTGTCGTATTCATGGGTAAAGAAGAAATGAGCAAAGTTCTACATCTGTTGACCGAACGACGCAGAAAACACTCAAAACTGCAAACTCACTGCAAACTCATCGGGCAAGAAAATATCATATCACACTTGTTTGAGACCGCATGCGTTGTGCATCGTTAATCGTGATTGAGTGAAGTTGCTTTTCTGGCCCTCTGGCCCTTCCTCAGTCGCGCGATAATTATTAAAGGTTGGTTTCATGTGAACCGCATTATCCTATCTATCATGTCAACCGTACGTCGAATTTGCTTAATGCTCGTCAGTCTGTATCGTTATATAGTAACCCTATTTGGATGTGAAATACTTATATGTATGTTGTATGCGCGTGAAATACGTATTTATGTTTTGTGGCTGCATGATCTTTTTCCATTTAGTTTTTACATTAAAGGAAGGGCACACTTGATGACCCTCCCGCCATACGAAGAAGAGTTAATACCACAAAAAACTCCAAATTGATATACATGTGATAAATTTATCCAAAATTATTTTTTTGATCAGCAAAAACACCAAACTGGTACACCTGTGACAAATTTACCCTAAACTGGTACAATTGTGACAAATTTACCATACGTTAGTTTCCGTTAAATTTTATCGTCAAATTGCTGAGTTGGATGACACGTGGCAATTGCCGGGTGTATATGTTACCCTCTGTTTATTACAGGTGTATCAATTTGTGATTTTTCGTGGTATTAACTCAATTTAACGAAAACTAACAGATGGTAGATTTGTCACATTTGTACCAGTTTGGGATTTTTTGTAGTAAAAAAATTTAATTTAGGGTAAAATTGTCACAGTTGTATCGGTTTAGGGTTTTTGATGGTCAAAAAAATAGTTTGGGGTAAATTTGTCACAAGTGTTCCGGTTGGAGGTTTTTGATGGTCAAAAAAATAATTTATGGTAAATTTGTCACAGATGTATCAGTTTGGAGTTTTTCGTAGTATTAACCCAAAAAAGAATGAATAAGGAAAAGAAAGAATTGCACCCAAGGTCCCTCTCTGCTAATATGTTCAAAATAAGTTCACTGCACCATACTTAATATCTTCTACGGGTTCAGGTATAGAATTAAATAGAATAACTTTGGAAGATCAATGGATTTTGTCACGCCCCGACCCTCGGGCACGCGACAACCCTTCCGAACGTCTCAGGTCAAAAGGACGACATCCCAGGCATGTCATCGACCCATTCATTTTATCTTTTTAATTAGCGCACGCGGAACGAATAATCACCCAGACAATCATAAAAACAACAGGGATAGAAAAGCAGGAATTCACATCAATCAACATCAGTAAGCTTAGCAATAAAGGTTTCTTTCAATTATTAATAGATATTCATTAATCCACGAGGGAGCTACAGAATCTACTAGCCCATCTTCAGGGCTGCTCCCTAAGACCGACAAAAAGGTACCGGGTCAGGACAGGATTAACTTCTCAACTACTCCAAAAGAGGGGCTACACCACCCTCGTCCTCAACATCACCTTGGACCTGAAAAAGGGTTAACCACGACGGGGTGAGAAATAAATCTCAGTGAGCTAGCGCCTAAGCCCGGCTAGGGCGTTGACTCGCTCAGGCACCCTACACACACAGTACAACACAATAGTATATTGCCAATCACATGCAAGCTTACCACGCCTTGGACCACACATATGCAAGACTCGACTTGACATGACAGTCAATTAACCAAGGCAAACAATCAGAATACCATGACAGCTTGCAAGCACAATGCAACACGCGTGTTCCGATTATTAATGGCCACTCGGCCCCGCACACTAGACAGTTGGTGCGCAGCACACTAGACAGTTGGTGCTCAGCACACTAGACAGTTGGTGCTCTACCGGCATGACCGGGCTTCGTCCCTTACTTCCGGCGACGGCAACCGATAGACCGTGTGGTTCCGATCGACACGGCACGGAACTACCAGGAATCCCTGTAGGGGCTTCGGTCCATCCATACTGCGACCGGCATCCGACCAGCCCGGCGACACGGACTGACGTGCATCCGATAAGTCGTGTTATTCCGATCGACACGGCACGAACATATCAGGCATTCCATTATATGACCATACAATGCACATCAGGCAACCAGCTAGTTCATATCTTTGCATTTAGTTCGATGCTCACACGGTCGTGCTTAAAACTTGGCCCAAGGCCATTTTCATGCTCAAAGATGCAGTTTGATCCCACGCATGATCATGTGATGTACTAATTATCCACCAGACTTTGCATCTAAATACGGGTGATCAATCCTCATACAATCAACCACAAATCAATCAGAGCACTCAATAGTCAGGCATTGATCACCACATCAAACAATCGACAACAAATTAACATATCGCACTCAAATATTAACACTGACCACATGCGACTAATCTGTCTACCAACCAATCAGTCAATCAATTCATCGTTCACTCGGCTCTGGCTAATCGCTCGCTCGCGGTCAAACAATTGCAGTCAATCAATCAATCTTGTCTAATCACCAATTAGCCACAGACAACCTAGCTAATCAGTCTAATTTAATCGTGGCCATTTAACCTAAACCCAGTCTTTAACTAAACCGACCACAATTAATCTACTTGAACGCCTACTTATGCTAATTAATCTAGACCCGAACGCAATTAGCGACCTAACCGAGAGTTAGGGGTTAACTCACAACTAAACGGTTCGGCGGCGACGACAACGACGGGACAACGACGACAACGGCGGCGGCGGCGAACGGCGGCAGCGAGCTCCGGTGAGCGGCGGCCGGCTCCGGCGAGCAGCGGCGGGCTCCGGCGAGCGGCGGCGGGCTCCGGCGAACAGCGACGGGCGGCCGGCGGCGGCACACGAGCACAACGACGACGAAGCAGCGGGGTGATCGCTGCGGCACAAGGCAAACGGCGGCACGACGGTTCTCGGGTGGCACTGTTCACGGGCTGAGGTTGGCGGTACGGGGCGAACAGCGGCTGTCCCAGGCAGCAGCTCGCGGTGGCCGGCGACGCGAGGCGAACAGAGGAGGGTGGTGGGTCGACGGGTCGAGGAGCTCGGGTCGGTGAGGCGAGGCCGACGCGACGAGGGATGGCGGGGGCGACGGGACGACGGAACGACGGGCGGAAGAACAGAGGGGAGGAGGCTCGGGTGGGGTCGCGATCGAGAGAGGTGGGGGTCGTGGGCGGCAGCAGCGGCGGCGGTTGAGCTCAGGCGACGGGCTGGTGTGGCGAGGCGACGGACGAGCTCGGGCAGCGGCGGAGCACGGGGCCGAGAGGGAGAGGAAGGTCGCGGGTTGCAGGGGCTGGCTCGGCCGACACGACGAGGGACGGCAGGGCTGCGGTGACCGGCGAGCTCGGCGAGGGGACAGGCGGCTGAGGCTGGACGACGGTGGCGTCGCAGCTGAAGGGGAGGAGGAGGCGCGGATCCGCGGGCCTCGGCTCGGGGGTGGCTCGCGGGGCGACGACGGCTGGGCGGGCGACGACCGGAGGGTGGCTGGAGAGGAGTGGCGCGGCGACGGAGGAGGGCGGCGTGGCGGCTGGGCGGTGCTCGGCAGGTGCGGTGAGGAGGAGGAAGAGGAGGTCGGGTGCAGGGGGGGGAGGTCCACGAAAGAACAGGGAAAGAGAAGAGGGGAGGAGAGAGAAGAGAAAAGAGAGAGAAGAGAAAGATGGAGGTGACGTGAGTGGGTGGGGGCAGATGGGGAGGGGGCACGGCAGCCAAGGGGGGGGAAGAGAGAGAGAGAGAGAGAGAGAGAGAGAGAGAGTGGGTGGGGGTGAGGTGACAAGGGGGGGTCCCACGGGTCAACGTCAGATTTGAATTTTCTTTGACTTTGAGCACAAAGGGTTTCAGGCGCGAAAGGAGGGTTTCGGGCGCGAAGGGTCTCTGACCGGCACTTCGGGATTTATTAAATCTATCTTCAGATTAAAATAAATCGCGTCCAATAATTGTCCCTTAAACCACAAAAATTCCAATTTTATTTATTTTATGGACCTTAGAATTTCAGGACGTCACAACTCTCCCCTCCTTAGGAAATTTCGTCCCCGAAATTACACTATTATTCCAACTCCTCGAACAGAAAAGGGTAACTACTCTTTTGAACTTCCTCATTCTCCCGCGTAGCACCTTCTGTGCCATGGTGCTGCCAAGCAACTTTGACCAAAGGGATCGTCTTGTTCCGGAGCATTTGTTCTTTCCTATCCACGATCTTCACCGAGCGCTCCACGTATGATGCTCGCTCATCCAACTCGATCTCTTCTTAACTTAACACATGAGCGGGGTCTGGCTCATACTTCGTCAGCATCGACACGTGGAAGACGTTATGCACCTTAGCAAGCCTTGGTGGCAACGCAAAACGATACGCCAAAATCCTAATCCATTCCAGAATCTCAAACGGTCCAACATACTTCTGACTTAACTTCCATTTCTTACCAAAACGGGACGTTCCCCTTATAGGCGACACCTTCCGGAACACATGATCACTCACTTAGAACTTCAAAGGTCTACGCCTCCTGTCGGCGTAACTTTTCTGGCGACTCTGCGCTGTTCTGAGTCTATCTCTGATAACCTTGACAACTTCCGTCGATTGCTGTACCAACTCCGGACCAATAATCTTCCTTTCACCAACCTCGCCCCAACAAACAGAAGTCCTACAAGCTCTTGTTGTATGGTAGGGCATTTTGATACTCTGCCGATAGCTGCTGTTGTAGATGAAGTCAACCAAATGCAAATGTTTCTCCCAACTTCCCTTAAAATCCAAAACGCAAGCTCGTAATATGCTCTCGAGTGTCTGAATTGTCCTTTCAGACTGGCCATCCGTCCGCGGATGAAATGTCGTACTAAACTGCAGCTTCGTTCCCAACGTAGCCTGCAAACTTTTCCAAAAGGTGGCAGTGAACTTGGGATCACGATCCGATGTGATCGTCACTGGCACTCCATGAAGACATACTATCTGTCGCACTTACCGCTCAGCGTACCTGTCCAAAGCGAAATCCTTTCGCACAGCAATGCAATGTCAGTCTATCCACTACAACCCAAATCGAATCATTACCTCTCTGACTCCTTGGCAATCCCATCACGAAATCCATTGTGATATGCTCCCACTTTCATTCTAGGATCTCTAATGGCTATAGCAATCCTCCAGGCTTACAATACTGTGCCTTGACTTGCTGGCACGCTAAACACTTCGCCACGAGCTTGGCTAGGTCGCTTTCATTCCATTCCATCAGTAATACTGCCTCAAGTTCTGATACCTCTTTGTGCTACCCAGATGGATACTGTCATTACTGCGACGGGCTCCCGATAAGATCTCCTCCTTATCCGAAGTAAGACCCTCACGGTCTTTGTCTTACTCAACTATGTGGCCTTACTACGCTTCCACTACGCACTCTGATTACTTGTTTTCCTTAATTGCCACAACTCACAGTCATAATTCAAGGTCATCACCGACGCTAACAACTCACAAATTCATCTGGCAAACCCCACTATGCCATCTACTCATAACTTGCCAATGCTAAGTCCACTTGCCATGCCTGTGGTTCTGATGGTTGCTGTCTTACCACACTACACACCTCACCACGATGTTGTTGGGTCACTGGCCGGCAAGTTCGCGTGGGTCTCAACTCAAAACACGACTTCCCTGATCACTCAGTAAGGCCCTCTCCGACTCCCATTCGGAGGCACACACAAGCATTGACTTTCACAAACTCTCCACCAGGCACTTCCACATCCTTGTCCATAGTACTTCAATCAACGCATCCTTCTGATACTCACCACTCCGATCTTAAAGATGCAATACTATGCATTTTCAAAAATATTTTTCACCTTGAGAATCAACTTTAATGCAATAAACAAGTGCAATGCATGATCATCCTCACCACTCTTTACACACCACTCGCTTTCACATCGATCTCATCAATCCGAACTTCCTAACTCCACAAGCGGCCATCATATCTCAAAGATCAATCGTCTAAGATCAATCTATAACCTTATGTTTGATCGTCGTCCAGACAAAGCTCATATGCATTCAATCACACTGGCCCTTAGTCTAAACGTTCGTCGTTCACTTTCTTGCGAACCTTTTCTCATTCATATCACCACTCAGGATCATCAATTAAAGTCGATAACCAACACCATTAGAACGCCACACAAGTTCAAACTTACACCTAAGTACACATCCATCATACAAACCTATCCTTTTCTCGCGACTGCTTAAAACCAAAATACAACCGAAACATCCTACCGCAGACACTACGCTATCCTTTAGCGGGATTGATTCAGGGTGTCCTGCGGAGCGTTCCCTCGCAGTTGTCCTCCTTGCGACACCGGCATCTGTCTTTCCAACTGCCTCTGCGGGCAATCCCTAACTTGGTGGCCAAGCTGACCACACCTAAAGCAAGCTCCCGTCCTAAAAGGGCACGGGGCTGATCCGTGCTTCCGCCTACAGAGCCGGCACGCTTCATTGGGGCGGTACACCGGCTTTCCTACCGCGTTCCTTCGGTTGGGAGGAATGGGGTGCTTTCTTCCTATCATCGGCCTCTTCCCAAACCGTTGGTTATCCCTTGCAGAAGGCGCAAACCGCGATCCAGATGCGGCTGCCCTTTCAGTCATGCTTCTCTCTACCAACTGTGCCTTCTCATACAACTCATTATAATCCTTGAAATTCAGCGGCACCAGCTGATCCTTGATCTCGGGCTTCAATCCATCAAGAAATCTCGCTACCCTATTCACAGGGTTTTCGGTCATCCTGGGCGCATACTTCGACAGCTCGGCGAACTTCACCTCGTATTGGTTCACAGACATTTGGTTCTGTCGAAGACGCAAAAACTCAACCATCTTCTGCTCTCGCGTACAGTCTAAAAAGTACTTTCCATAAAAAGCTTCAGCGAAGGCATCCCACATCGGGACCATACCTTCAGGGAAGATTCTTCCTCGCGTGGCTTCCCACCACGTGCTAGCGTTACCTTGCAGTTGGTAGACAGCTAGCATCACCTTGTCCTCCTCAGAGCACCTCAACAAAGCAAAGGCTTTCTCCAACTCCTCGATCCATAAGGTTGCAGCCTCTGGGACACTTGCTCCTGAAAACTTCGGCGGCTCAAGCTTCAGAAATTGCTCCACCAACTTAAGCATCGGGTGTCCATCATTCCCGTTTCTAGCCAACAGGTCTTCATTCGGAGCGGCGACAGCTTGGTTCCTAACTTGTCGTCCATCTGTATCTTCTAAGGCCTCCAACACCTGCACGATCCCGTCCATTCTAGGATCCTCCTGAGATGCCCTTCCTCTAGGCACCCTCGCATTACGGTTGCTCATCCTGCAGGTACCTTACGGGGCCCTGCTTACCCCAAAGCAACGCATAATGAAAACTTAGGCATACAGCCTAAAACTTAAGCAACAAACACATGCATAGGGTTTCCAATCCTACTAACTATCCCAAAACCCAACGCTCCTTATCACTCCAAGCCATGACCAGATGGATCAGACTGACCTTGCTCTGATACCAAAACGGGGATGTCACGCCCCGACCCTCGGGCACGCGACAACCCTTCCGAACGTCTCAGGTCAAAAGGACGACATCCCAGGCATGTCATCGACCCATTCATTTTATCTTTTTAATTAGCGCACGCGGAACGAATAATCACCCAGACAATCATAAAAACAACAGGGATAGAAAAGCAGGAATTCACATCAATCAACATCAGTAAGCTTAGCAATAAAGGTTTCTTTCAATTATTAATAGATATTCATTAATCCACGAGGGAGCTACAGAATCTACTAGCCCATCTTCAGGGCTGCTCCCTAAGACCGACAAAAAGGTACCGGGTCAGGACAGGATTAACTTCTCAACTACTCCAAAAGAGGGGCTACACCACCCTCGTCCTCAACATCACCTTGGACCTGAAAAAGGGTTAACCACGACGGGGTGAGAAATAAATCTCAGTGAGCTAGCGCCTAAGCCCGGCTAGGGCGTTGACTCGCTCAGGCACCCTACACACACAGTACAACACAATAGTATATTGCCAATCACATGCAAGCTTACCACGCCTTGGACCACACATATGCAAGACTCGACTTGACATGACAGTCAATTAACCAAGGCAAACAATCAGAATACCATGACAGCTTGCAAGCACAATGCAACACGCGTGTTCCGATTATTAATGGCCACTCGGCCCCGCACACTAGACAGTTGGTGCGCAGCACACTAGACAGTTGGTGCTCAGCACACTAGACAGTTGGTGCTCTACCGGCATGACCGGGCTTCGTCCCTTACTTCCGGCGACGGCAACCGATAGACCGTGTGGTTCCGATCGACACGGCACGGAACTACCAGGAATCCCTGTAGGGGCTTCGGTCCATCCATACTGCGACCGGCATCCGACCAGCCCGGCGACACGGACTGACGTGCATCCGATAAGTCGTGTTATTCCGATCGACACGGCACGAACATATCAGGCATTCCATTATATGACCATACAATGCACATCAGGCAACCAGCTAGTTCATATCTTTGCATTTAGTTCGATGCTCACACGGTCGTGCTTAAAACTTGGCCCAAGGCCATTTTCATGCTCAAAGATGCAGTTTGATCCCACGCATGATCATGTGATGTACTAATTATCCACCAGACTTTGCATCTAAATACGGGTGATCAATCCTCATACAATCAACCACAAATCAATCAGAGCACTCAATAGTCAGGCATTGATCACCACATCAAACAATCGACAACAAATTAACATATCGCACTCAAATATTAACACTGACCACATGCGACTAATCTGTCTACCAACCAATCAGTCAATCAATTCATCGTTCACTCGGCTCTGGCTAATCGCTCGCTCGCGGTCAAACAATTGCAGTCAATCAATCAATCTTGTCTAATCACCAATTAGCCACAGACAACCTAGCTAATCAGTCTAATTTAATCGTGGCCATTTAACCTAAACCCAGTCTTTAACTAAACCGACCACAATTAATCTACTTGAACGCCTACTTATGCTAATTAATCTAGACCCGAACGCAATTAGCGACCTAACCGAGAGTTAGGGGTTAACTCACAACTAAACGGTTCGGCGGCGACGACAACGACGGGACAACGACGACAACGGCGGCGGCGGCGAACGGCGGCAGCGAGCTCCGGTGAGCGGCGGCCGGCTCCGGCGAGCAGCGGCGGGCTCCGGCGAGCGGCGGCGGGCTCCGGCGAACAGCGACGGGCGGCCGGCGGCGGCACACGAGCACAACGACGACGAAGCAGCGGGGTGATCGCTGCGGCACAAGGCAAACGGCGGCACGACGGTTCTCGGGTGGCACTGTTCACGGGCTGAGGTTGGCGGTACGGGGCGAACAGCGGCTGTCCCAGGCAGCAGCTCGCGGTGGCCGGCGACGCGAGGCGAACAGAGGAGGGTGGTGGGTCGACGGGTCGAGGAGCTCGGGTCGGTGAGGCGAGGCCGACGCGACGAGGGATGGCGGGGGCGACGGGACGACGGAACGACGGGCGGAAGAACAGAGGGGAGGAGGCTCGGGTGGGGTCGCGATCGAGAGAGGTGGGGGTCGTGGGCGGCAGCAGCGGCGGCGGTTGAGCTCAGGCGACGGGCTGGTGTGGCGAGGCGACGGACGAGCTCGGGCAGCGGCGGAGCACGGGGCCGAGAGGGAGAGGAAGGTCGCGGGTTGCAGGGGCTGGCTCGGCCGACACGACGAGGGACGGCAGGGCTGCGGTGACCGGCGAGCTCGGCGAGGGGACAGGCGGCTGAGGCTGGACGACGGTGGCGTCGCAGCTGAAGGGGAGGAGGAGGCGCGGATCCGCGGGCCTCGGCTCGGGGGTGGCTCGCGGGGCGACGACGGCTGGGCGGGCGACGACCGGAGGGTGGCTGGAGAGGAGTGGCGCGGCGACGGAGGAGGGCGGCGTGGCGGCTGGGCGGTGCTCGGCAGGTGCGGTGAGGAGGAGGAAGAGGAGGTCGGGTGCAGGGGGGGGAGGTCCACGAAAGAACAGGGAAAGAGAAGAGGGGAGGAGAGAGAAGAGAAAAGAGAGAGAAGAGAAAGATGGAGGTGACGTGAGTGGGTGGGGGCAGATGGGGAGGGGGCACGGCAGCCAAGGGGGGGGAAGAGAGAGAGAGAGAGAGAGAGAGAGAGAGAGTGGGTGGGGGTGAGGTGACAAGGGGGGGTCCCACGGGTCAACGTCAGATTTGAATTTTCTTTGACTTTGAGCACAAAGGGTTTCAGGCGCGAAAGGAGGGTTTCGGGCGCGAAGGGTCTCTGACCGGCACTTCGGGATTTATTAAATCTATCTTCAGATTAAAATAAATCGCGTCCAATAATTGTCCCTTAAACCACAAAAATTCCAATTTTATTTATTTTATGGACCTTAGAATTTCAGGACGTCACAGATTTGCTGAGTCAAAAATCATTGAATTATAGGCTTTTTTAACAATAATTTTGGTAAGCTTAGCTTTGCATATTCACGAGGAGTATAGAGTCGTGGGAGGTACCTTTTAATCTCCCGACCTCCACCTCCACTGGTTTTGGTCAATTTACGAAGGTTTTTGTCGAGCAATCAATTAAGGAGATTGCGAGAGTCTCAATTATTTTGTTTTGAAATTTTTAATGATAGTCGACCTCTCTATGCTTAGTTCTTTCATGAAACACTGAATTCGAAGCAATATAAATTGCTGCTTGAAATTAGAAGAAAAAAAGAAGGTAATATTCATCCTCATTTCGTTCCTTGAAATGGTAATGGGTTGCTGTGAATTGAAGGTGCAAAACCCTTAAATAAGCTGGTAATGGTAATACTCGTACTCATTGGCACCAACCCGACCCATCTCCATTCGACGGCTCTCCTTCCACCATTTACAAATCTTTACACGATCTCCAACAGGTCTTTATCTATCACTCCATGGGGGCCCACCCCACATTGAAAAGCCGCAGTCAATCAAATCGCCCTAGAACCCCTTCTCTTCCCCTTCGCCATGTCTTATCAATCTCATCTTCGTCAGAGATCTTATCTATGATCATTCAAAGGTCATGAAATACACGTTGAATGGTTCATGCACATTCGGCCCACAACCAAAAACGGTTAACATATGCTCCGAAGTTTTTTGATTTTTGGTTATAATTAATGCGCACGCTTCTAAGCTTATTAATAGGTTTTTTTTTTTTTTTTTTAATGAGAAGCGTCTTCAATTTTCTCGCTATTCACTCAGTAAAATCCATAAGTATAAATTAATATATAATATGGACAAGGGTACATGGGAGACCTCTTTGCTTTGAAGCTTGGAATCTATCTCTTGTTGTGAAGAGGGCTCAATTCGTTCGGCACCTTATTCTTCTTCAAACTCAAATCTAACTTGGATTGGAGCCCTATTGAACTTATTGAATGAGGTAGTATTGGGATGGATGGATCCATTTTCTTCTTCACGGTTGATCGAAAGTGCCACAAGGCACTAGTGGCCTTCGATCTCAGAACAGAGATCTTCAACACCGTGCCCATGTCCTTCCCCACGGATGACTTGAAATATCGGGAGGGGCTAAAGATCATTGAATTCGGCAACCGCCTTATGGTGGTAAACACGAACAACGTAGAGACCGGGCTCGACGTGGATCGAGTAGTTGGCTCAAGGTAGAGGGAGAAGTCAGATATTCGTTTCATGTTAAGGTTGTTTTGGAATGAGACGTTTCTTCGATTTTTCGCTATAATTAACGCGCACGCTTCTGGGCTTATGAATAGGTTTTTTTTTTTAAATGAGAAGCGTCTTCGATTTTCTTGCGGTTCACTCTGTAAAATTCGAAAGAGTAAATTAATATATAATATAGACAGTGATACATGGAGGCCGCTTGGCTTTGAAGCTTAGAAGCTATCTCTTGTTGTGAAGAGGGTTAGATCCGGTCGCTTCTCCGAACTCAAATCTAACTTGGATTGGAGTGGCCCCATTGAACTTACTGAAGGAGGTAGTATTGGGATGGATGGAGCCATCGTCTTACTCACGGTTGATCGAAAGTGTCACAAGGCACTAGTGGCCTTCGATCTTGAAACAGAGATCTTCAACATTGTGCCCTTCTCCACAGATGACTTGAAGTACCGGGAGGGCCTGAAGATCATTGAATTCGACAACCCACATATGGTGGTAGACACGAACAACGTCGAGGCTAGGCTGGGAGTGGATTGAGTAGTGGGCTCGAGGTAGAAGGAGAAGCCGATATTCATTTCATGATAAGGTTGTTTTGGAATGAAATTCTTCGATTTTGATCCAGACACATAGATCTATTCAGTCAAAATTTTACACACCTGGGTTGTTTGTACCAAGGACGATTCTGTCACAATTTTATCTCCAAAAAGAATCGACTCAATTCGAAGTATGTGTATATCAACAGAGTGAATTGGAACTGCAAATGTTTCCACGATAAGCTCTCCACTAATTGGATCTGACAGAGCATACCGAATGGACAACTTTCCAGTTACTCGAAAACCACCTATGCATCATCATCTTCCACGTAAGATGTTGGATCAGGCGACTGTATATTTTGCTTTAGACAAAGCAGCAAAACCAATAAGGATTTTACAAACGATTGTAGCACAACTTGCTCATCCTGTCGCTTTTCATCCAAAAGTGCATGAGCAAATAAATGAGCGTAGTACAGTGTTCTATCTCACCGATTGACTATAGTTTAGAATTATGCTAAAAGACACTGAAAGATAGGTACATATAGAAGTTTGCCTGATTTCAACTCGGGAAGCAATGGATGTCTTTGGGTATCCTGAGTAACATAAAAGATAACCATCTCAGGAGAAGCTGATTGATCAAGAAGCTCAGCTGAAAAAATTAACAGAGGAAGCACTGGATTAGATCCTACCCGCAAGTTATCATTGCCAAAACTGAGTTAGAATCAATGAGGAAGCATGTCATACCCTTATCAGTTTCTAAAATGAACTCCATTGTGGTACATAAGGATTTGTGCAGATACCCTCTTGTTGCATCTGCAGTTAGTAAGTACTGTAACAGATTTAATGAATATCAACCATGAAAGTAGTCCCTAAATTCAGACAGAAATTATGACAAAAAAAAATTCAGACAGAAATGAAAACATTTTTAGAAGGGGAAATGAGAAATCCAATAACTAAGTGCAAGCGTGCAATGCGGTTGCCCATCCTTTACCATTTTTCACTATGCGCCAACTGGCCTTTAGAACTCATTCATGAAAGGACATGATGCATATATAGCGTTACCTTATCATGTCTACCAAATTTTAAAAGCTCGTACAATTACTACGACAAATAAAGAAAGAGAAGGACACATCAGCATCTGATCATGCTCATCAATCACCTTCATAGAATAAATATCAAATTTCTTTTGATCCTATGATCCTTTACCCGTGCTCATACATCAAGCGCATCTAATCTTGTTATCTGTTATCCAATCCCAACTGCTATGATATATGGTATTACCACGAAGAGCCCCCATCTAATGTCAGGTTAGCACAGAGAATGACTTAGTTTCGTCCTCTCGCTTACAAAAATGATTGAACGAAAAATATTTTTATCGTCCACGAAAATTTTTAAACATAAATAGTTGACAATAATAATAATAATAATAATAATAATAATAATAATATTCATTGACTAATTATTTCAAGCAATATAAGCGATTATTTTAAGAAAATATTTATCAAATTATTCAATTTTCATGAAATAAATGCACCCATAATCTTCAATTCTCCTATCACTTCTTTATCGAGTCTTGTTACGAGGCCGAGTATCACTTCGGTCTTCAGCGAAGTCGAACATCGCTTCATAACAATTAACAAGGTCAATTGTTCCTTCCTTATCCAAGTCCGTACTCTTGCCTCTTCACTTCGAAGTCTAATTTTTGTTATAAAGTCTTCTTTTGGCCACATCAATCTTCTTAATTATTCCTGCATTTTTTTTTGCCAAAACTATAGTATATCACGGGATCACAAGGTAGCTCACTAATCCCATATTTCTAAGCGGAGAAATTCTATGTTAACTAACTCTATGTTACAAAGTTGATGTGCGATGAAATGTTACTGGGAGATGAAAGTGGCTCGCTTATTTCCTGGGCACTCACAATCTATAACGTCAATTAGTACACCAATTCTATGTCGGTCTTAGTATACCGAGCATTACTAGCAAATAATCGGTCGAAAGATCAAGTCATTGCTACGAAAACCGAAGGAGAGCACAAAGAAAGGGGGAAAGTGTCAAAAAAGTCTTAAATTTATTGCATTGTTGCCAATTCAGTCATAAACCTTTTATTGGTGCCGATTTAGTCCCAAACCTTTTGTATTTATGTCAATTGAGTCTTTCCGGTCAATTTTAACCAGAATTCGCTGACGTGAACGTTGGTTATTCCACGTGGCACGACCGACGCTGACGTGAACTTTTTAAAATATTTTTAAAATATTTTTTTGAATTTTTTAATAATTTTTATACTTTGTTTTCTTTCTCTTTTTTTTCCTCCTCCTTTCTTCTTCGTTCTTTTTTCCTCCCCTCTTCTGCTACTTCTGCATTGCAGGCTTTTGCAACGGCTAGCTACCACTCGACCGCAGGCTACACGTCGAGACGACTGGCCTTGCCGGGCTGAGGGCGAGCCTCGCCACGCCTGAGCGAAGGCGACGCCTCGTGAGTGTTGGCGTCGCCGGATCTGGCCTATGTGAGCCTCACCCAGGCCAGCTTTGGCGACGCTGACCCATGTGACCTCCATTGCTGCCGCCGTCGCCAACCCACGACCTTCGCGAATGGTGAAAGACAGAAAGGGACGGCAGCGGCGACACCAGTGGCGAGGGGTAAGTGTTTGACGAAGGCTGCAGGCGAGATGGCGAGGTATCGTCGCGACCTCGACCAGGCAAGGACGGCTTCAGCCAAACGAGGATAGCCTCATTGGGCCTCGTCCTCGCTCCAGCGACGCCGGCAGATACCATCCTGTCTGGGCAAGGGTCAGTTGTGGCGAGGCTCGCCCTCGGCCAGGCGACGCCAGTCGTCCCGACGTGTGGCCTGCGGCCGAGCGGTGGTCGGCCATTGCCGAAGCCGGCAACGCAGAAGTAGCAGAAGAGGGAAGGAAAGAGGGGAGGAAAAAAGAACGAAGAAGAAAGGAAAAAAAAAAGAGTAAAAGAAAACAAAGTATAAAAATTATTAAAAATTTTAGAAAAATATTTAAAAAAATATTTTAAAATGTCCACGTCAGCGACGGTTGTGCCACGTGGGACGACCGGCGTTCACGTCAGAGAATTCTGGCTAAATTGACTGGAAAGACTTAATTGGCACAAATACAAAAATTTTAGGACTAAGTTGACATCAATAAAAGGTTTAAGACTGAATTGGCATCAATGTAATAAGTTTAGGAATTTTTTTTGACACTTTTCCCCAAAGAAAGCAATAGAAACGATCAAAGCACAAGATCAACAAAAAAATTTGGATACAAATCAGTCCATGTTCACCATGCCAGGGCTTAATCATTGTAAAAGCACCTTAGTACTACTCAATCAAACTCATATTTGTTATTAAAGAATTTAAATTATTTAACTTATAATCCCGTCAGATCTATTAACTTCTCCATTCAACATATCATTTAAGGTACTTTGACCAACATAGTTGAATCATTGCAGTTACCTCTTCCACCACACATCACTTGCTATGTTTTTCCCATTGATTGGTTCTTTATTTTATTGCCGTACAGTTCAAAAACCACATAGAAACAAAATAAATTCGTACGAAAGCTCGATAAAATAATCTGAGGAAACTCTATGGTATTAAATGCAATGAACCTTAAAAGTGGTGTTGTCCTTGTCCTACCAATCAATAATGGAGGAATTAAGTAGCCTCATCTTATCATGAACATTCATTTTCTATAACATGGGAAGGGTTAGCTGGCTCTTGATCCTTTGACTCGGTGTCTTGCTTAGGGAAACACCGCACCTACTGAGATTTGTCACTTTTACTTTGTCTAGTGCCTTGAGTACATCATCATCTCTTCTTATTAGCTAGATATAAAATAGATAGGACGAATTATGCTAAAAGCATTTTCAATCTAATAGTGGAATGTATGGATGGAGAAGATATATTAGGTAGGGATAAACTTCTTAAACGTCTTATCAAAGATCATTAACATGGTTAGAAGATCAATTTTTAATGTCTTTGTGTCCCATTTGATGTGTCATTTTGCATGTGGATTTTGTTGTGAAATCACGAAAATTGCAAATTTGAAGATGTGGAAAGCGAAAACGTATGAGACAAGCAAGTACTGCCATTAAAGATAAATTCTGTACTTCCTTCTCAAAGTGTGGAAGGCAGTCGGGTCAATTGATACCGCTGCCATTTTTCCTTTGTTAGATTTTAATATAATTTTGCTTCTCGTTCTTCAATTTAATCGACTAAATTTGACCCCATGTAATTTAAAAGAATAAAACGACACAAAATTAAAGACCCACTAAACCTATTAAGCCCATCTTTTTTTTTTTTGAAAAAAAAAAGAACAATTAATTCTACTCCACTAGTCTTACAATTAGCCCGTGATGTTTAGAAATATATCACTCACACCCTCCATACATCCTTGTAGTTTCCTAAACTTCAAGGTGTAATATAGATTCTGTGAAAGCTCAAGGTGCAAAGTGCAAATTCTAGAAGTAGGTGATGCAAAGGGTAAGATAAAAGAAAATTAGAGATGACTTTTGTTATTTCATAAAAGAAAACTGAAGACAGAACATATGCATACAGCTTGTTATCGGACAACACACTATTCACAGAGTACTAATATTAGAAATTTGGTACTATGATTTATGTTTTTATGTTTAATTCGGAGAATTCGTTGGATGGACTATATTAGAAGGGGTTAAATGCATGTGCATATGATTAAATAAAATGTGGAGGACCTGTTTCGCCTTTTTTGTCTGCATGTCTTTTAAGCACATGCAAGGTCGGTTGGGTCTACGTTGTTGCAATGCCTTTTTCCTTTGTATTTTCCAATTTTTGTTTTTCTTTCTTCTTTTTGAGTGAAGCAACTTAAAATTCTTCTTGGCATGTCGGGTACTGTTTTTCTAATAATAATAAAAAAACACCAACATATGTTCAATAGTCATTTTCAACAAATGTTTAACTATTTATTCAACATCGAATTGACGCCCAAAAAGACCCATACTAATGGTACTTGTCGTAAATAGAGATCATCAACAGGAGGTCGGCAGTCCGAGCGACTCGAAAGACAGATGAAGGGATTTGGCCACAACGGGCTTTCTTGAGAAAGTTTTTTTTTTTTTCAAGAAAGTTGAGCTCGCCTAATTTCGGCAAGATTGGGAGGTTTTGTAGAGTTTCACTTAATCTTTGTCGTATAACAATAATCACTTAAAAAAACGTTAGGGGACTCGCGGTAGAAATCAATGGGTTGACGAAAGTTAACGGATTTTTCATGGCTTCATGTGAATTAGCTACGAATCTTTTTCGGGTAATTTTTCATTTTTATCGATTAAAGACTTTTTTTTTTTTTAATATCGAACCGGCAAATTTTTGTATAAAAGAAGACAAGGAACATATTACGCGAGCAATGTTTGCCAAGAGACACACCTTCACATCTCATTACCCTTTCAACATCAAAGGCCGACAAGAACCTTAAACGTAGAAACATGCAATAAATTAGAGGAGGCTTTTGAAAGGGCCCAAAACTGCCAAACCAGCCATTATAACAAAAGCTAAAGACCCAAGCAGAGACGAGATGATAGACATGGCCACGCGGTCGCAAAACTTGTCAACGACGTTGAACACTTTCCCCCCTTTGCACGTGCGAGTTCCCCTCGTGGCCGATGACCCCGACGGCCGTGGCGGCACCGCTCCCGGAGAAGAGGGGCACCACCATGACGTCGTCTGAGATTGCCACCCCGAGGCCAGCACTCTGCTCTTGCCCTCCTTGTTGAAGAATCGGAGGACCAGGGAGAGAGCCGCGTAGCCATCCGCTATTTCGGTCCGTCTGTTACCCGTATGGAACGCCTTTTAGCGCATGCTCTGCTACTGTAAAGCTTATTTTCTCTGGAAGTGATTCTAAGAGAGCAAATGGAATTTGCAGGTGTGGATCCTATGCGACTGACCGCAACCGACTCTACTGAAGCTTACTTCCACATTATGGGCGGAAACGTAGACACTGCAAATCCGACTCTACCGGCAGTAATGGATCCTATGCGACGACTGCAACCGACTCTACTGAAGTTTACTTCCACATTATTGGCAGAAATGTAGACACGAAAAATCCGATAAACACACGAGCGATTGGCCCTCCTGTACTTTCTCAATGACTAGGTTTTTTAGTTGAGCAATTGTGCTGGCTAGCCTGCCGAGGGCTGGCGATCTCCGCCGGCCCCTCCGGCGATGGGCAACAGTAGCGCTCCAGCTGGCCAGCCTGCATTCTCTCTCACTTTATTTTTTTTTTTACAAAATAAAATTGTAGCTTCTCTTTTTTTGTTTTTTAATCTAATTTAAAGACAGAGAAAATGGAAGGGAAAAAATATTGAAAAATGATTTAAATACTGTTAAATATTATCCACTTCAATGTCGACAGTGACACGTAGGATGACTGGTGTTCACGTCAGCGATTTTCGGCCAAAATTGGCAGAATGGACTCAATTGGCATAACATAAAAAGGTTTAGGACTCAATTAGCAAAATTAAAAAATTTACGAATAAATCGGCAAAAGTGTAATAAATTTAGGACTTTTTGGACAATTTTCCCCGGAACATGGAAAATGAAGTACTGGCGTTAGTTGATATTAGTATCACCCCAGTTATGAGAATGGAGAGACCAAAGAAAACGATAAAGAGCAGGGCTGAGACGACAAGAGACACACCATCGACGCCGTTGGATGACATATCTGTTGCGAACTCTCCAGCATATCTTCAGCAATTTTGACGATGGTAGACACACAATGCAAGCCCACAGTTGCGACATCTAGCATTGGCTGCGATCTTTGACGCAGAGGTCAGGCGACTAGAGATATCATGTGCCCTATGGCCGGCAACCTCGAATCTAAGGTTGCTCTTGGTCTCCGAAGGTGGACGCTCGCACGTCATTCTCTATAACAACCCAGTCCGACAAGGGCGGAGAGTAGTCGCCAGGGCTAGAGGACCTAGACAATGAGAGGCTTCTGACAGGCTTCTAGAATGGCGAATGAGGTAGGAATGAACCAAACTGTGCACCGAACAGAGTGAGAGCGATTTTGGAATAGATATGTGAAAACTGAAATTAACTCATAGACACGCCTTTGATGTAACGACAATTTAGCTTTGGAATTCCAAAGTTAAGCGTACACATGTGGGAGCACTCCAAGGATGAGTAACTTCTTGGGAGGGTGCTCACATGTACACCAAAGGACAAAACTGTGAGGCTCAGTATGGGACAGGCCAAAGGGGACAATACCTCGATGAGTTAAACAGGATGTCACACTATGGTATTAGAGGGGGACCCCCTCCAGTAGGTGTGTGGTTCAGGGATAAACCAGGCGAAAGCTGATGGGCCTATAATGACCCGGTCCGACAAGGGCGGGGAGTGGTCGTTGGGGCTTAGAGGGCCTAGACAATGAGTGGCCCCTAGCAGGCTTTTAGGATGACGAAGGGGGTTGGAATGAACCGAACCGTGCACTGAACAGGGGGAGAATTTTGGACTTTATATGTGAAAACTAGAATTAATTCACAAAGGCGCCTTTTGATGTAATGACAATGCTTAGCTTTGAAACTCCAAAGTTAAGCGTGCTTTAGTGGAAGCACTCCCAAGATGGTCGGTGACATCCTGGGAAGGTGCTCATATGTACGCCAAAGGACAAAACCGTGAGGCTCGGTGAGATAATCCAGGATGTCGCATTCTCTCTCTGCCAAGTCCTTTCCCCACTCTCTTGGCTCGCATTTTTCTTTTCTTTTTATTTTTTTAACCTTATCTTATCTGGGTAAATCCCACACCTTAGGTGCGATTTTTTCGATGGACTATATCTGGATTATCCAAAGTTTGTGTAACTCCAAATGCCGGATAAAATATAAGTTATCCTAGTTGGGGCTATATCCCGTCGACCAAACATAGCCTCAAGGGAAAACTTCAAACAAAGGAAGACGCAATTAATGTCCACATGCATGGCACCAAGTTAAAAAATAGTCGTTGCATCAGTAAAACTATTTACTAAGTGATAGAAAAATCAAAATTTTCCAAAAATTTAACCTAAAAGGAAAGGGATCATCGATGTATATAACATATTTTTTAACACTCCCCCTCCCATATGAGTTGGTCCCTTGCACGTGTTGAATCTACTCCATGTCATGAAACTTGAATAACTCTTATTTTGTGTGAGAGGGAATACCGAAATTTGGGTCGATCATGTATTCAAATACTGAGACTCCTAGTCTATGTTGCATTGCTTCGGATTATTTTCCTAAGAGACATGAGAAAGGCACTCGATTTTGTTGAGTCAGTCAATGAAGCTCAATTCGGAAATTAATTATACACGTGAATGATCCTTGTTGAAGTCCGCCGGGGGAAATTGACAGAAAGATTATTAACAAGCTTAGTTGGAAAAAACTCAATGAAAGAGCCTTCACATAATTATTACCATATCTGAGGAAGAATCCTCATTTAAACTCATAATCCACAAGTGAAATCGGGATGCAATAAATACAGAGATTCCAGGGAATTATTGGCCTTAAGATATCGGATCGTGTCATTAATTGCTGGCAAATTACTATATAAGTTCATGACACTCTCTCATTTCATTGTCCTATTAAGTTTTGAATTCATCAGAAACATTCTTCTTGCATCTCCACACCCCATGGCTCTTTCTTGGCTCTCTTTGATCATCTTTTTCATTTTATCTGCAGCTCCCGTTTGTGCGCACAAGTTTGATTTTCCGAGGCTGAGTTTACACCGCGAGAAAGTCCTCCGAGATCCCGAACGTAGGGTTCCAGTATCTGAAGATTATGATTTCAAAGCTTTCTTCTTCGTCAACCAAACGCTCGATCACTTCAACTATCGACCCGAGAGCAACACCATTTTCAAACAAAGGTACTTGATCAACTCCAAGGACTGGGGCGGTGCCAATTCTAGTGCTCCTATCTTCACTTACCTCGGTGGCCACGGGCCGATCGAGGATGACCTAAGAACGATCGGGTTTCTAACTGAGAACGCTGCTCAATTCGAAGCTTTATCAGTTTATATCAAGGTATTATATTTGGATTACAACATCTTTTTTAGGGAAAAAGCATATTGCAGTTGTGCCAATTCAGTCTTAAACTTTTTAATTGTGCCAATTGAGTCCTAAACCTTTTCACATTTTGTCAATTGAGTTTATTCAGCCAAATTTGACCCGAAAATTGTTGACATGGACTCCGGCTGTCCTAAGTGGCACGGCCGATGTTGACGTGAATATTTTTTTAATTTTTCTGTTATATGTTTGACAATTTTTTAATTTTTTTTCTTTTTCTTTATTCTTAAGGGCCGGCAGGAGATCGTCGCCAACCTCCGCCGGCCACTGGGCGAGGACTCGCAGCCCTTGCCTAGTGGCCAGCGAGGACTCACAGACCCTCGTCCAGACGCCAATGGCCCGCGGCCTCCTGCCGGCCCTTAAAAATAAAAAAATAAAACAAAAAAAGACAAAGAAAAGGAAAAAAATCAATAAAAAATTAAAATTTCCATGTCAGTGCCGGCCATGCCACGTAAGACGATCGGCGCCCAAGTCATCAATTTCCAGTCAAAATTGACCGAATAAACTCATTTGGCAAAATATGAAAAGGTTTAGGACTCAATTGGCATAATTAAAATGTTCATGACTAAATTGGTACAATTTCAATAGTTTTAAGACTTTTTTGGTAATTTTCCCCTTTTTTTAGGTCCATGCCTGAATGTTTTTATCTATTCGGACGTCTAATACGTAATTAAATTCGTTTCAATTTTGGTGAAATACTTTTCCTGCTCAGCATCGGTACTACGGTGATTCGATTCCATTTGGGATGAACTTGGAAGACGCCCACAAAGACCCCAATGTTCGTGGATACTTTAGCTCGTCCCAATCTTTGGTCGACTACGCAGCTATTATCAGACACGTGAAGGAGGAACTAAAGGCCAGAGATTGTCCAGTGATTGTCGTGGGAGCATCTTATGGGGGAAGTAAGTAGAATGAGTGTGTATATATAGCCTAAGAATGTCAGTAGTGTCCACAAACTGATTGTTTTTTTTTTTCAAGAATCCATGCAAATTTTTATTGGAATCGAAAAATAAAAAATACAATCAATTGCAAAATTAAACACTCAATAGTATCTATATATTTAAGAGAAGATGCGGTTTTACCATTGCAATACAAATAGCGAAAAAACGAAAAAAATGTGATCCAATCATTTTATCAAATTGTTAATGGCTAACTCACGGGGATTTTAGTGCTTGCTTCGTGGTTTTGGCTAAAGTATCCGCATTTGACCGTTGAAGCTCTGGCCTCATCGGCTCCAATACTATACTTTGACGGCATTACCCCACAAGATGGATTCTTTTTGGTAGTCACCGAGGACTTCAAGGTAGTCGCCCTCCGTCTAATCATCTCTTATTTTCATTTTGTTTCCGATTCTTTCGGCGTGGATTCAAGCTCTGCCGCTCGTCGTTCATCGCCGTGCCGCCACGGGTTGTCGTCGCTGTCATCGCCGGACGATTTGTTTGTGAGTTAACCCCTAATCTCTGATTAGGTCCTTAATTGCGCTTAGGGATAGATTAATTAAGTTAATCGTGGGTTAATTTAGCCAAATCATGGTTAGGTTAGTTTAAATGAGGTTAGGTTAATTAGATAACTATGGTTAGGTTAGGTTATAGTAACCATAGTTACTTTAGTTTAATCATGGTTACTTTAGATTAATCATGGTTAGATTAGATTAACCATAGTTACTTTAATTTAACTATAATTGCTTTAATTAACTGTAGTTATTCTAGTTGACCGTGGTCGGGTTAATTAGCTGATATGGACCTAGTTAATTATTGTTGGGCTGATTATCTGATGTAGTGTTAATTAATTAAGGTCGAATTAATCAATTATGGTTAGGCTAATTAACCTTAGTCCGGATAATTAATTATTAATTAATTAATTATTATTGGGTGCTGATTGAATAATTGCTGCGTGCCTTGGGTGTTTAATTATGTGGATCTGATGAGTGATCGCCTATGTCGGAATATCATGTTTAACTGGAAGCGAATGTTCGTGTGATTACATGTGACCTTTCTACTGCTTCTTTGAGCATGAAAACAGCTACTAGCTAAGTTTTGAGCATGATTGTAAATGTGACAGCATTGGACTAAAAGTGAAGATATGAACTAGTTTGGTTGCCTGGTGTGTTTGTGTGGTCACACGATGGTTGAGCGTCACCCTAACATAACTGGGCACGGACTTATCAGGCGACGAGCCCAAGCCATCAAGAAGGTTGGCACTAAGAGAATGTGCTAGTGTGATAATTCGAAAACAGGACTTAAGTGACAAAGACAGATGCATATTCTTTGGAACCTTAATGTTTAATTCATAATTCATGATGTGCTTTGGTTGGTCTACACAGGAAGCTAGCAAGACTTGCTACCAAACTCGAAGAGACTCGTGGGCGGAGATCGATGGAGTTGCTTCTGAGCATGGTGGCATAGTACAATTAAGCAAGATCTTCAAAACTTGTAGGTACGTCTTTTTATGCGTCGTCCATATAATGTATGAGTCACAATCTCAAATAAAGTGAGATCTTCATTTACTGACGGCAGCGATCAAGATGTATCACGTACATACGCAACTTAACAACTTCTTTTGTCGCTTGAGTAGTTAACGTGCCATCAATGTTCGAGGCTAAATTGAAATTTAATTAGTACTTGTTTGGAATGTTCTTTGGGTGAGTTAGGCCTTTGGACAGTGGGGATGAGTTGAAGAACTATCTGATATCAGAGTACGTTAAAACGGCTCAACGTGATGATCTACCAAATTATCCAATGGAAGAAACATGCGAAGGCATTGATGGAGCAAATACTTCTGGAAACGGAATTCTTGAAAAAATATTTGCTGGCGTCTTTGCCATGAAGTATGTAGTTTCCGATTGCTACATCATTCCTGATATCGATTTCCATACTGAAAGCGACTTGGGATGGGGGTGGCAGGTATATTACTCTTAACATTTTCATTTCGTTTATTGAGTGAAGTGATAAATTATTGGTTCTTAAATATGATCACTAGTGGGCGTCGGCAAATACAAGGCTTGGCCGAGCCATCGGGGCTTGTCTTTGTGTAGGCTGTATCATCATCTGTCATTGTTGGCGTGATTTTCTCTCCTATCTTAGGAAAGGAGATTTGTTAATATTGTATTCCTATAATTCTAGGGTGCCTTCCTTTTTTCTTTTTCTTTTTTTCTGATTATCTTCCTATTTCTGGTTGCTTGTTTCCTTTGTTGGAGCAACCTTTCCTGCACATACGGTTGAACAATGGCAGCTGGTCCAATACAACAAAATAACAAAAAGAGAATGAGAGTTTTTTGTCCGAGGACGTAGGCACATTGCCGAACCTTGTTAACCTTTGTGTCTTTGTGCGATTGTTTGTTTTTCTACATGGTATCAGAGCAAGTGATGACCCTGATTATTTGAAGAACTTGTCTCGTCCCCGTTCTCTTTGAGTGTTGACTATTGGGTGGGCACCATGACGAATCCAGAATTAGAATATGGAAAACTTCCCGACAAAGGTGCGAGCTCTGGATCAGAATCAGGGAAGGTTGTGGTGCATGAGGGAAACAGGCAACGTCTTACATCTATTTTGCTGAATGGAAGGAATTTCTTCCATGGTCGAGAGCAGTGACCATCGCACTTGGAGGCCGATCGAGGGTTGGACATATTACTGGGCAAACTAAAGCCCCCGATGAAACTCATCCAAAGTTTGAAGAATGGCAAGCAAGCGATCACAATGTTATGACTTGGATCTTCAACTCAATGGAGCCTAAAATCTATGAGATCTTTGCTTACTCAAATTCGGCCAAAACATTGTGGGATTTGTTGTCTAAGATGTATGGTCAAGTTGATAATGCATGTCGAATTTTTGAGCTTCAACAAGGTCTTGCTAACTCCAAGTAAGGTGCAAATTAGTCCTTCACAGAACATCTGGGGAGCATGAAGAAACAGTGGGATGAACTCCGTCAGTACAGACCTGCAACCCAGAATGTGCGTGACTATGTGCAAAGGGAAGAACAAGATAGAATTTTTTATCTCTTGGCAAGCCTAAGGCCTGAGTTTGAAGACACCAAACATGACATTCTTATAAGGCTGCAATTGCCGTCCTTTAATATCGTGTGCTCCATAATACAGAGTGAAGAAACAAGGAGGAGAGTCATGCATTCTGATTCGCTTGTGGCACCATCAGTAGGCTCGTTGGAGCACTTGGCAAACGCTATTAGTTCCAATGCCAGGCAAAGTGATGCTGGTACTCGATTTGTCATGGGGAAAGGAAAGAAGCCCAATCGTTTTCATTGTGATCAATGTGATCGAGATGGGCATTCCAAGGAACGATGTTGGGTTCTACATCCTCAGTTACGTCCAAATAAGGACAAGGGTCCAGACTCTAAGATAACAATTCAAGGGAATACCATAGACTTCCAATCCAACTTGGAGTCCCTAACGCTACAGGTTCAACAGCTACTTCAAACACATGGTTCGGGTCCCTTTGGTACTGAATCTGAAAATTTGGCCAAGACCTTTGGTAATATTAGTGCACTTTTTGTTGAGTCTAGAAATCGATTTATTGTTGATTCTGGTGCTACAGACCATATATGTAGTTCCCCACATATTCTATATAATACTGCTGCTAGCTCTTTATATCCACTGATCACAGTGGCTAACAGAGTGCAGGTGCCAACCCAAGGTGTTGGGCAACTGAATGTGCTTTCGAAAAAAACTGAGGCTTTATTGGTTCCGGATTATCTTCTAATTTAATGTCTGTGAGCAAATGTACTAAATAGTGAAATTGTAATGTCATTTTTAATCCACAGAAGGTGTTGTTTCAAGATCGCAGTACCAGGAGGATGATTGGTGAAGGACAACTTCGAGACGGGCTGTACACCTTAGATTTGCATGGCGAAGCGTTGGTGGCTAGGAAGGGGGTTGTGGATACCTCTCGTCTATGGCATTGGCGCTTGGGTCATCCTTCAGATCGAGTGTTGCACTCCTTAGACACGCCTTTGACTCATGATTCTAGTAGTTGTGATCCATGCCACTTTGCCAAGCAACATAGGTTGCCTTTCCCTAAACATTTGCATAAATCAACTGAATTGTTTGCTTTGGTACATTCAGATGTGTAGGGATATTCTCCTGTTGATTCTAGAGAGGGTTTTCGGTATTTTGTTACCTTTATTGATGATAAATCGAGAGCTACCTAGCTTTACCTTCTTAAGTACAAAAGTGAAGTACTTACTGTTTTCCAGGATTTTTGCAATATGGTGACTAACCAGTTTAATACTTCTGTGAAGGTTCTTCTTACCGACAATGGTACCGAATATACTAATCAGACATTTCAGTTTTTTTTTTACGAAGCAAGGATATTACTCACGAGACATCATGTGTGGGTACTCCACAATAAAATGGGGTAGCTGAAAGGAAGAATCGTCACCTACTGGAGGTCACCCGGGCCTTGTTATTCTCCGGGAATTTGCCTAAATCCTATTGAGCAGATGATGTTCTTACTAGGTGTTATTTAATTAATAGACTCCCTAGTCGAGTGTTAGGGTATATAACTCCTATGGAAGTGTTGTATGGGCGAAACTTTGATATATCTCACTTAAGAATTTTTGGTTGTGTCTATTATGTTTACTCTCAAACTGGTGGAAAGTTAGATCCTCGTGCCAGGAAATGTGTGTGTGTTGGTTATTCATCTGTCAAGAAAGGGTACAAGTGTTATGACCCTTGCACAAAGCATGTCTATATTTCTCGGGATGTTGTATTTGATGAAACTCATATTTTTTTTTCCTGACAAGAGCCACATTCAGGGAGAGTGCACAAATTATTATAAGAAGTTTTCCTATGAATTTGCTCCTGTTCCTGTGGATGTTAATGGGACCGGTGAAGCCGAAGTCAGCAATGGGCGCGTCGAAGTCAACAATGGGAGCTGTGCTTTGGGGCACGAATCTACAGATTAAGAAAATTCAAAAATGGACCAAGAGATTGAGGCAACTGCTGTTCCAGAAGCTGAACTTGGAATTGCCACAGAGAGGTTGACAGATGAAAGGGCAGCGGATGCAATCTCGTTACGAAGGACATCTTGTGTCACTCGACCCTCAACTCGTCTTAGGGATTTTACTACTTATTATTCAGTTCAATATCCTATTTAAGAATTTTTTGGCTATGACAAAATCTCTCATAATTTTTTGAGTTTCTTATCTGCCATTGAAGAACAACAGGAACCGTACAACTATGAGGAAGCAAGGGAAAAAGCCATTTGGTTTGGTGCAATGAAGGATGAACTTCAGGCTTTAGATCGAAATTGTTATGACGAACGCAGAAAAACAAAAGACAGAACACCGGGACTTTACGTGGTTCGATCGAGGCGATCTACGTCCACGGGCGAGGCAAAACGAAATTTAACTATGATCAAAGAGAGTACAAGATCGCTAAAGCGCACGGGTCGCGATAATTACATAAAACGAAAAAAACTCTCTCTAACAAAACATGAAAAACCCTAGCCACAGTAAATAAGGCCCAAAAAAAATTTCCTCGGGGCCGTTGCCCCCAAACCCCCATAGAGATCTGCTCTAGCACTAAAAAGATTTAGTTTCCGCTAAGGAGGTTTAGTTCGCTCGCTCCGGGTTGGGCCTATCAACCCAACCTGGAGCGAGCGAACTAAATCTCTACTTTTTCTCTTCTTTTGGGCTGCACGAAATATATGTCGGACTAGATACATAAAATTCAAAGACATATTTAACAGAAAAATCGTACTTGGGAACTGGTACAACTTCCAAGAGGGCAGACGACAGTTGGTTACCGATAGATCTATAAGATCAAATACAACAGTGACAGATCAGTCGAAAGGTACAAAGTGAGGCTAGTTGCAAAAGGATACACTCAAACGTATGGTATAGATTACAAAGAAACCTTTGCACCTATGGTTAAAATGAACACTGTGCGTGTTCTTATATCTGTAGCTGTTAATTGTGGATGGCCCTTGTTCCAAATGGATGTTAAGAATGCATTTCTTTATGTAGATTTGGAGGAGGAGGTTTATATGGATTTTCCTTCTGGTCACCCTTGTAGAATAAAGATGGAATTGTTTGCAGGTTGAAGAAGGCCATATATGGTTTCAAGCAATCACCTAGAGCTTGGTATGGTAAACTGAGTGCTGCGCTCATCAAGGTTGGAATCAAAAGAGGGGCAGCAGACTCTTCAATGTTCACCAAGGCCGATGACAAAGGTATAGTTGTTGTGCTTGTTTATGTTGATGATATTGTGATTACAGGTAGCAATCAACCTGGAATCGAAGCACTTAAGCGGCATTTGAGCAAGGAATTTGATATCAAAGACCTTGGCAGATTGAGGTATTTTTTGGGTATTGAGGTTGCGAGATCTCACAAAGGATTATTTTTATCTCAGAGAAAATATGTTATGGATTTGCTGAAGGAGACTGGGAGGTTAGGAGTTAGACCGGCCAACATTCCTATGGAGTTTAATAGTAAGTTCATTTCAGATGACACTCCATTACATGATGTTGGGCAGTTTCAGCGGCTTGTTGGACGGTTGATTTATCTAACTATCACTAGACCTGATATAGCATATACTGTTAGTTATGGAAGTCAATTTATGCAGAAACCAACTCAAGGGCATATGGAGCTAATAAATCATCTGCTATAGTATTTGAAGGCCACGCCTAGGAAGGGAATTCTAATGAAAAATAATGGTCACACAGAACTTGTTGGCTACACTGATGTAGATTGGGCCGGGAGCTCTATAGATAGGAAATCTACTACAGGGTTCTGTATTTTTGTGGGAGGAAACATTGTCACTTGGAAAAGTAAAAAGCAAACGGTAGTTGCTCGTTCGAGTGCAGAGGCAAAATATCGGGCCATGGCTACTACTACCAATGAAATTGTGTGGCTGAGACTACTAATTCAGGAATTGGGTTGCAATTGCATGACCAAGCCTACGAAGTTGTTTTGGGATAATCAGGCTACAACTCGTAAAGCTTCAAATCCAGTGTTTCATGAGAGGACCAAACATATAGAGGTGGATTGCCACTTTGTGAGAGAAAAGGTGCAAGACTAGACAATTGAGACCCTATACATTCGGAGTGAGGGTTAACTGGCCGACGATTTTACCAAAGCATTACCCAAGGGAGTATTTCAAGAAATGATAAGCAAGTTGACCTCCGACAAGGTCTTCGGCCCAACTTGAGGGGGTGTGTTGGCGTGATTTTCTCTCCCATCTTAGGAAATGAGATTTGTTAATATTGTATTCCTATAATTCTAGGGTGCCTTCCTTTTTTTTTTTCTTCTGGTTATCTTCCTATTTCTGGTTGCTTGTTTGCTTTGTTGGAGCAACCTTTTCTGCACATATGGTTGAACAATGGCGGATGGTCCAATACAACAAAATAACAAAAAGAGAATGAGAGTTTTTTGTCCGAGGATGTAGGCACATTGCCGAACCTCATTAACCTTTGTGTCTTTGTGTGATTGTTTGTTTTTCTACGGTCATAAGTATTGCTTGTATTTAACATATCCTTAGGGTACGAGAGACTTTTACATCATCGATCCAGTCCAAGTTGGATGAATTGAACACGCTTATCCCATAAACAATCTTGGTTTTCGCAATTATCATTGTGAGGTGGGGTCCTAATGCAATAGTGAAATTAAATCACCTCGTTTCGTTTGGACTGAACGAGAGTGTTGTTTGCAGAGATGCAGCGAGATGGTAATGGGCATAGGCATTACCAACGATTCTATGTTTCAAGCAGATCCTTTCAACATAAGCGACTTCATTGATCGATGCAACCGCACATACGGTGTCGTGCATCGGCCGCATTGGATCACCACCTATTATGGCGGTCATGTATGATGCACTGTGACTTTTCATAAAGATATTGCCTCGATATTTTGTCAGTAAATGAAATTGATATCCATGCATCTAAAGATCATTGCGAACCTTAAAATCTTTGCTTTCCACTTGTTTCTCTTGTTAAAAAAATGGCAGGATATAGAACAAGTCCTTCAAAGGTTCGGTAGCAACATTATTTTCTCAAATGGACTTCGAGATCCTCACAGTAGTGGCGGGTATCAAAACTTAGCGAATTTACATGCGGAATATTCGAAATTTCCATTTAGTCTGGTTTAACAGTTTCTCTATTTTACTCTCAGGGTCCTCAAGAACATTTCAGAGACTATCATAGCTATCACTTCACAAAAAGGTATACATATTTTCGCAATCTTGATTTAGTTGATAAATCAAGAGGTTATTCCCTAACTAAGCATGTAATTATTGTCATGTGACTCATCTCGAATGCACATGGATGATGCCAAAGCATCTAGATGTAGATGCCTATTTAAAGGAATTTTTAGTAGATTTCGAATTTTTTAAAGTGAGTTTGCGCTTATAGGCCAAGAACTGAAAGGTTATTCTACCTTTAAAAAAAATGTAAAATATTTCATGCGAATATACTTGACACTATTTGTATTGTTGTGAAAGTTTAAGTTTTTCGAATTTTTTATAATAAAAAGTCAATATAAGTGCATCGTATGATCTAATTAAGTGAAAAGTAAAAGGTAAAATTCAATTCAAACAACTTCCTTCATATGGGGGCTCCATATTTTGCAGGTACCCATTATTTGGACATACGTCCAGCACAGGAAGTTGATCCAAGCTGGTTGGTCACACAACGAAAAAGGGTGGAATTATAAAAGGGTGGATTACCAAATATTATGCTGATCTACTTGTTCTCAAACAATGATAGAAAGCCTTAATGTCAATAAAAAAGTCAATTCAATAAGAGACTAGAAAAAAGAAAAGGAAAAAAAGAAAGAAAAGGATAGTGAGTGACTAGAACAAATAGACGGGCTTCAATCTTACCATAAAGTCGTATTGTCCTTCTTTGCTCCATTTAAGAGACTATATTTTTAGTGTGTTATGACTAATGCGAAAATAATAACGAAATTAAAATCGAGAAGAAGAAAGAACACAAAAATTTATGTGGAAACCCTTGCAGGAAAAATCACGGATAGAGGAGAAGCAAAATCCATTATAGAATCAAGGATTACAAAAGGCGGCTCAAATATGCTTCTTAACTTAATAGTTTGAGAAAGAGAAATATTTATACTACTGCTCTCAAACCCTAACGTTGACCTAAGCTCATAATTAATTCAAGACATATCAACAAATCTCCACCTTGTCTTGAATTCCTCAAGTAGACATAAGTGATAAACAATCTTCTCCTCCCACCAGAGTAAAATTCAGTTGCAGCAAACATTAACCAAATCCAAGCAATGCATGAAATTTAGCAATAGGCAAAGACTTCGTCAACATATCAGCTGGATTGTTTTCTGTACCAATTATAGCCATCAGCAAGAATATCTCGAATATAATGATACCGCACATCAATGTGTTTTGTTCTCTCATGATACATCTGATCTTTCGTAAGATGTATAGCACTTTGGCTATCGCAATGGACAACAGTTACACCCTAATCCACACTAAACTCTCCAAATAAGCCTCTTAACCATATGGCCTCTTTAACTGCCTTTGTAATAACCATATACTCTGCCTCTATGGTAGGCAAAGCAACTATATGCTGTAAAAAAGCTTTCCAACTGACTGCACAACTTCCAAGAGTGAAGATGTACCCAGTCAAAAACCTCCTCTTATCAAGGTCACCAGCATAATCAGAATCAACATATCCTGTAAGAGTTTCACAAGTTTTCCCAAACTCTAAACCACAATCTGAAGTACCCTTCAAATATCTCAAAATCCACTTCACTGCTTGCCAATGAACTTTACCCGGGCATGATAAATATCTACTTACCTCGCTGACAGCATGTGATATGTCAGGTCGAGTGCAAACCATAACATACATAAGGCTACCAACCGCACTAAAATATGAAATATGTGACATATATTTTATTTCCTCATCTGTATGTGGACATAAACCAACTGATAATCTAAAGTGAGCAGCAAGAGGAGTACTTACTGGTTTGGCATCTTTCATGCCAAAACGATCTAACACATTCTCTGTGACGTCTCGAAATTTCAAGGCCTATTAAATGAATACTATTGGACTGTTGGAATTTAGTGACATTTGTCGGACGCGGAATCATTCAATCTGAAGGACGTTGATCGTCAATTGAAGAGTAGTTAATTGTTGTTCGATTAGTTTAGTCGCGCCGTAGATAATTCCCGCCGAATTCCTTTGCGCTAGTGCCGACCCTGAACCAAATATTTTGAACCAGTCCTAAATCGTCAAATTACCGAAATACCCTCAGATATTATTCATATACGCCAGAAACAATTAATACCGAATGACCGTGGGACCCACCTCATTAATGCCAAGTCAAATCTACCTTTTTGACCATGAGAAATTACAAAATTGCCATTGGACCAACGAAATTACCCTTTTACCCTCAAAGGCAATTTTCTCTCTCTTCCCTCTCTCTCTCCTTTCTCACGCACGACAGCCCACTTCCCCCTCCATTTCGCGCCAACTTCATCACCTTCTTCACCTCATCTTGCTGCTGCCGTCGTCCACCGTGAGCCGCCGTCGACCACCGGCCACCCTCTCGTCGCTCGCGCCCTCGCCACGCCGTCGCGTGCCGCGCCCAGCCGAGCCTCTCGCCGCTGATGCCGCCCCTGCCAAGCTGCTGTTCGAGCTCAGCCGCGCCTCGCCGTCATTCGCTAAGCCCCGCCGGAGCCACCAAGACGTCGCCGGACCTTGGCCGAAGCCCCGCTGAGCTTGCCGCCCGCTCGTTGAGCTCCGTTGTCGTCGTTTGGCCGCTATCCAGCCGCCGTTCATCGTCGTCCGAGTATCGCATTGGAAAACCGGCACTGTGGTTGCGTTTGGATCGACGAGACGAGTCCATGGGATCGTCGCCGGGAAATTTTATTGTCGTCGCCGCCGCCGCCGGAAGCCGCCACCCATCGCCGGTCGCCGCCAGTTAATTAGTGAGTTAACCCCTAATCTCTGGTTAGGCTATTAATTGCACTTAATAGGTTAATTAGTTAGTTACTGTAATTAATTAGTTAGTTACCGCAGTTAATAGATAGTTACCGTGGTTAGATAGTTAACTGTGGTTAGATTAAATAGTTACCATAGTTAGTGAATAGTTACAGTGGTAGATTAATTAACTACTGTAGTTAGTTGGATTAACCGTGGTTAGGTGGAATAGTTACCATGGTTAATTGCCCGTTGAATTGTGCCGATAATTTGTGGTGTCTAATCGTGGATCGGACTGAGTGTTGATTGCACTTAAATGCTGAATGATCACACTAGTGTCGATATGCCATGTTAAATTGAAATTGAATATTCGCGTGACCAAATGTGACTTTGAGCATGAAAATGGCCGTGGGCCAGGTTTGAGCATGATGTGAGTGTGGTTGCATCAAAAATGAGATTTGGCTTGAGAGCCGGTGAGAAAATGTGAGGTCACGCATGGTTTTAATTGTGTCACCTTAACGTAACTGGGGGCACGAGCGATACCCTTGTTGGCATGGGTTGCTGCCTAATAAGTCTGTGTGCCGGCGATTTACCGTCCGGGATTCCACGGCTTATTGGTTGCCTGTCAGTCCGTGCCGACGACGTACTGTCCAGATTACCACGATTGAGTAGATGCCGGTCGCAACTTGTGTTGGTCCGTAGTCCCTCCTAGAATGATTCCTGGTATGCTCGCCTTAGGGGTCTTGAGGGGGCTATCGGATGCCGTCGCCGTAAACGTTGTGGGTCGACGCCCGGTTAATCCGAAAGAGTACTAGCAGTGAGGCTGTACTGTGGCGAGAGTGGAGTATCTCTTGGCCGAGATGACCGGAACACGTGTGTTGCATAGTGCATGAATATTGTTGAGTGTTCTGGTTGAGTGACTAATTGTTGTTATGCATTACCATGATATATCTGTCGTATGGCTCAAGACGAGGTACGTTGCATGTGGCTGTTCTTCTGATGTTAGGTTTAATTAGCTAGAATTGTTAGATTGCTTGCGTGAATCAACGTCCTAATTGGACTTAGGCGTTGACCCGCTGAGATTCATATCTCATGTGTTTTGGCTGAATGCCTTTCAGGTTTGCGAGATGGCCGCGCGCTACGTTAGATTTGGTGTTCCTATCGACCTGACCACGGTACTTCATTACCGTCATGTCGCCAATTCTGAGAACGTGTGGGAACAGCATGTGATAACCGTCTGGGTTGACGAGGGGTTGCCACACTATGTGGCACACCTCTTTAAGACCTGGTTCGTGTGTCAGGCTAGTGTTCCCATAGGACCGATTCGGGGGTTTGATGTACCCCTGGGTGTGGGTCCAATTGTCCAGACTTGGGACACGGTGGATACTGACATGCCGGACGGGGAGGTCGAGGACCTAGATCCGAGTTCTGAGGAGGAGGACTCAGATTCGCTGCCTGGTTATCAGGGTTGACCCGGTGTCGTTAGCCCGGGGGTTAAGAGGATCTGCGGAGGAGTTTTTGGAGGCCGTTTTGTATATATAGTCGGTAATGTAGGAGTAGCGTATTGGCTAGTGCGCCCTGACCCGACCCGATATCTTTTTGTGGGTCCAAGAGATCGGTCCAAGAAGGACTTGTATATTATATGTTGTTTTTCCTGCAGACTAATCAGGATGTAAATAAAAGGTTGTTTGTTGTATCTCCTTTTTGTCTATCCCTGTTGTATGTTGTCTGGGGTTGTTATCGCTTCCGCATGTGCTTAATTATAAGATAAAAAGAAATGGGTCGATGATCTGCCTAGGACATCATCCTTTGACCTGACAATTGGAAGGGGTGTCGCGTGCTCGAGGTTCAGGGTGTGACATTCTCAATGTAGCTTTTCTGAGAAAGATACAATTTTCCCCTTTTTCAATCTCGCCGAATTTTCATGCCTTGGATTTTCTTCGTTGAACCTAAATCCGTCATATCAAATTCAGCGCTCAACTGTGCATTCAAATTCTGTATATCATATTTATCTTTTGCTGCAATCAACATGTCATCAACGTATAATATAAGATAAATATAAGACCCGTTTGAAAGTTTGTACAGATATACACAATTGTCAAAGTTGCCTCTACAATAGCCAAGTTGCACCATAAACGAATGAAACCTTTTATACCACTGTCTAGGCGATTGCTTCAAGCCATATAAAGATTTTTTCAATAAATAAACATGATCTTCCTTACCTTTAAAGTAAAAACCCTCTGGTTAACCCATATAGATTTTCTCTTCAAGTTCACCATGCAAGAAAGCTGTTTTCACATCGAGTTGTTCCAATTCTAAATCATGCATAGCAACTAACGCAAGAAAAACCCGAATGGAGCTGTGTTTAACGACAAGTGAAAACACATCATTAAAATCAACTCCCTCAATCTGACTATAGCCCTTAAAAACTAGACGAGCTTTAAATCTGATGTCTTCAACTTCAGGAATACCTTCCTTTTTTTTGAAGACCTACTGACAGCACACGATTTTCTTTCCTTTTGGTGGCTTGACAAGCTCCCAAGTTTGATTCTTTTCAAGAGATTCCATCACTTCATTCATAGCAACTAACCACTTTGTTGAATCTTTTGAAGAAACAGCTTCCTTATACGATTTAGGCTCACTATACTCTATCGACTCTGCAATTGCAAGAGCATAAGCAACAAAATCTGAGCACCCATACTTCTGCGGAGGATTCACTGTCCTTCTTGGTCTCTCTCTGGCAATAGAATAATTTTCTTCTTCTTTAGGTTCTTCAATCTCAATATTATCAGTAGACAACTGAACTGGTTGCGTAGAAGTTACTTCAAGCTCCACCTTTTCCCTTGCACTTTTGAGATTTCCCAAACAAGTAACAGATGATTCCTTGATAGGTTGAAGCATAATAGACTCATCAAAAGTAACGTCTCTGCTAATAATAATCTTAGATGAATCAGAGCACCAAAGTCTATAATATTTTACACTAGAAACATAACCAAGAAAGATGCATTTTTTTTGCTCTAGGCTCTAGTTTTCCTTTATTAACATGTGCATATGCTGGACATCCAAACACTCAAAGAGAAGAATAATCAATAGGTTTACCTGATCATACCTCCTCGGATGTCTTGCATTCAATAGATGTACAAGGAAAACGATTTATCAACCAACAAGCTGTGTTAACTTCTTCAGCCCAGAACTCCTTGCCCAAACCAGCGTTAGACAACATTCAACTAGTTCTTTCTAATAATGTTCTATTCATGCATTATGTAATATCATTCTGCTGCGGGGTATTCACTATAGTATGATGCGTCACAATTCCTTCGTTCTAGCAGAACTCATTAAACTCGCCTCTAGAAAATTCTAGCCTATTATCTGTTCTCAGCCTATTGATTTTCTTATTGGTTTGCTTCTCAATCAATGTTTTCCATTGCTTAAATGTAACAAAAACATCACTCTTCTACTTTAGAAAATAGGCCCAAACCTTTCTTAAAAAATCATCAATAAAAGTGAGTATATATCGGGAATCAAGGCCTTTCAAAGGTACTTTCGTAGGCCCCCAAAGATCAAAATGAATAATCCAAAGTGCCATTTGTTGTGTGAATTCCTGTTTTGAAATTGGCTCTTTCTGTTTCCCAAAAACACAATGCTCACAGAAATCCAGTTTTTCAATTTTCTGACCACACAAAAGACCTCTCTTATTGAGCTCCTCCATCCCCATGATACTTATATGGCCTAATCTCATATTCCATGATTTAGTATTATCTGACTCTGTCAAAGAGGATGAAACTGTAGTTGAACCAGTAACTGTAATGCCTTGCAGCTGATACAAAGTGCTAATTTTTAGCCCTTTCAGTAACAAAAGTGAACCTCTCATAATTTTCATAACTCCACCTTCTACAGTAAATCTACAACCATTAGCATCAAGTGTACCCAAAGAGATGAGGTTCTTCTTCAAATCAGAAACATGTCTGACATTATGTAAGGTTCTATCATGCCGTCGTACATCTTAATATTAGCAGTCCCAATCCCAACTACTTTGCATTTAGCATTATTGCCCAGTAGAATAACTCCACCATTATATTCGTTGTACATAGAGAACCAATCATGATTAGGACACATGTGGTACGAACAGTCTAAATCAAGAATTCAACTATCACAGAATTTGTCTCTATCATCTACAACCAATAGCCAATTTTCGTTTTCTTCTTTAGCAACACCAGCTTGAGCGGGATTTTTGTTTCCCTGATTCTATCTGTTTTGGTAGTTGTGATTATTGTGATGATTGACATTCTTTGATTTTGTTAATTTTGGTTATTTTATCTTTGCTACTTTGCCTTCAGTTTTAGACAATTTATCTTAATATGCCCCTGAGACTTACAAGAGTTGCAAGTCAAATACCTATGTTTCGATTTTGACCTGCTCTTGCTACTATTGTTTCTCTCAACAAACCTTCCCCGAGCAACTAAACTATCCCCATGATTATTACTGCCTTCAAAAGTCAATTTTGTATCAAGTTTTTGGTTATTTAGCAAACTAGTCTTGATATCTTCAACATCAATAGTCTCTCTACTAACAATTATGGTCTCTCTAAAATTCTTATAAAAGGGAGGTAGTGAAACTAACAATAAAAGAGCTTGATCCTCATCTTCAATCTTAACATCTATGCTTCTTAATTCAGAGATAAGAGCATTGAACTCCAAAATATGAGATTTAAGAGAAGTACCTTCAGCCATACAAAAAGCGAAGAGTCGTTGCTTGAGCCTCAATCGATTGGTGAGAGACTTTGTGAGTAAAATGGTCTCTAATTTCATCCATAAACCTGCAGCTATTTTTTGATCTAGTACCTCTTGCAAAACTTCATTCGTGAGGCACAACTGAAAGTGGACAAAGCTTTTTCGTTCAATTCTTCCCACGTTTCATCTGGCGTGGTTTTCGGTTTCTTCCCTTTACTAAATAGAGTTTTCTTCAAACCCCGCTGCGTAAGAACAGCTAACATACAAACTTGCCATAGGTTGAAACTGTCGCTCCCATCAAACTTTTCAATATCAAATTTCGTTGTTGAACTTGAAGCCATAACCAGAAGATAAAAAAAAAACCATAAGACTCTGATACCAGATTGTTATGACTAATGCAAAAATAATAATGATATTAAAACTGAGAAGAAAAAAGAGCCCAAAGATTTACGTGAAAATCCTTGCAGAATAAACTACAGGGAGAGGAGAAGCAAAATCCACTATAGAATCAAGGATTACAAAAGGCGGCTCAAATATGCTTCTTACCATAATAGTTTGAGAACGAGGAATATTTATACTACTGTTCTCAAACCCTAACGTTGGCCCAAACCTATAATTAATTCAAGACATGTCAACATAGTGTCATCTTCGAGGTTAGTTGTTATGGCGCGGAGCTTTACTTAAAAGGAATTGTGGCCAATTCCAGCGCAAAAAATATGAAGAAAAGCAAGCAAGAAAGATCTAGGACTTGTAGCTAATAGGTATGCGGCCCTATTGGTAAAGAGATTGGGGAAGTGAGGACACTAGTATCATAGGTGCCGGGTTCCACTCCTGCGCTTTGCAAAATGGTAGAGCAAAAGTCAGAAAGAGAAGAGTTAGAGATAGGACAGACAAAAAAAAAAAAAAACCCTCTAGGACTTGTACGATTTAAATAGCTAAGACTCAAGGGTATGTTATATTTTAGGATCATTTGTAACGAGGAAGTAATTCACCGTGAATGTTAAGTGTTTGACCTGTCTTTTGTTGGTGCAGACAAACTGGTATAAGCCCTTGTCCTAGTCATGGAATGCAGATCATCTTTTATGCTTTTTGCCGATGAAAGCCCTTCTCCTAGTCATCAATAAAATGAAGGAAAAGTGGTTCATGATTTCACATTACAATTTTGAATCTTAATGGGCTTGCCTTAAATTTTCAATGCTCACTAGGAATTAAGAAAAATGATCTCCCAAAAAAGATGCTGGAGCAATGAGATGCGCACTTCCGTAGTTTTGTCCTCTCAAACTTATTAGACATGCTTTGATAACTTGATTCCTCGTATTTTCCACTAATTTGATTTTTCCCATGAGATTCATCTCGAAAAGTTATCGCCCAAGAAAGATACTAAAGCGGCACATTCCCGAACTTTTATTCTCTCAAACTTCTTTCATTAGGACAAAAAGCATAAGAAACTCTAATAGGTTGATTCCGCCTATTTTTTACTAACCGGATCATGATCTAGAGTGAAAACGCCGTTCATCCAGATCCTGATTTTTTTTTAAAGTCTCCCTTAGTGTGAAAGCCTACGGTGATCATCTAGAGTGAAAGATGTCGGCCATCCAAATCCTTAACAAATCTTCTAAATGTTCCTTAGTGGAAATGCATTCTGCCACTGGGAACATCATCGGGAGGGACAACCATCGGCCACCCATATCGTTATAAAGAACGCGATTCGAAGTGAAAATCTCCGGCCACCATATCCTTGAACATTTTCCAAGTGTTGAATCCTCCCGCCTCCAGGATCACGAACAGGAATGAAATCCAATGGCCACTCAGTTCCTTAAAAAGAATAATTTGAAAAATATTTTCCTAAAAATGATCGCTTGTATTACTTGAAATAATTATTCAATAAAAATTATTTTCATTATCGATAAGAGCTTAAGTCTAAGTACTTATGTGGACGATGGACAAACTTTTTGTTCATTTATTTTTGTAAGTGATACATGCGATCATTGTTAGGAAAATATTTTTCAAATTATTTGCTTTTTGCAAAACAAATAGACCATTAATTAACCGTGACGATCATGACACAACCTCATGGGACCAAATTTTCCCAACTATAACTGCAAAACTAGAAAAAGGAAGAGAAAACATAAAATAATTTCGTCAAGCACCTTGAGAATGAACGCTTCATTGTCGATTCGCTCAATACAGATGGAATCGCCATGATCGAGCCTCTCTTTTGTATGGACGGTGAAATTGGTCATTTCTTTGCACTCTCATTGCCGAAGAGAAGGCCAAATGGAGCTTAGAAATTTGACTGAGTAACTGCGAAATTGCAGATTAGATCTGAGAGATGGAAGGGGAAAAGAGAACGAGAGGAAGGAGGAGGAGGTGATGTTACAGATGAAGAGAGAATCCGAATGTCGTAACGTGACTTGGTTATATTGGTAGATTAGGTTTATATTAAAGGGCATAATTGTCATTGTATTGTTTTAGCCCTAAACCCTATGTATATATTGTAAATTACTTCATCAATGAAAGTCAAGGGTTCACCCAAACTCTACATGGTATCAGAGCAAGGTTCCTTGGAGGCCGTCTCTCACGTCCAAAGCCGCCGTTTTTTTTTTGGCACTCTCACTCACTCACTCTCTCTCTCTCTCTCTCTCTCTCTGGTCTTCTCGCTCGAGATTATCTACTGTTGCTAGGGTTTTTTTCCGTCGTTGGCCCCCGAATCCTCCAGATCCGCAAAGCTTGCTCCTTCGGCCGCAAGTCACCATGGCAACCGAGACTCCAAGCTCTTCACCCACCGTTCCCGCACATGAGTGGCCGGACAACCCTTATTTTAGGCATCATTCTAATAACCCTGAATCTAATCTCGTTGGCATGGTCCTTACGGGTGACAATTACAACAATTGGTCCCGTGCCATGGAGATTGCACTTTCCGCCAAGAACAAGATGGTGCTTGTTACTGGAGAATTAAAAAAACCAGCTGCAACCGATCCTGCCTATGCGTCCTAAATTCGTGTGAACAATATGATTTTATCATGGATTCTTAATTCCATCCATCCAGATTTGGTGCCAACGGTTCTTTACATAGAGTCAGTTGCTGATGTCTGGGCCGATCTTCGCGAACGTTTTTCGCCATCAAATGGTCTTAGGGTTTTTCATCTCGAGCAAAAGATATGTACCCTTACTCAACGTGACGATTCCGTGACTAAGTACTACAACGACTTGCGAAGCTGCTAGGATGAATTGAATAATTTGGATCCATTACCGCAATGCTCTTGTTCCGCTCATTCTACCATCACCACACAACAAGAGAATCGACGCTTGTTTCAATTTCTCATGGGTCTCAATTCGAGGTATGCTAATGTTATCAGTCAGATTTTACTAATGAATCAGTTACCTAGTGTTACACGTGCATATGCACTAGTTCTTCAAGATGAGTCGCACCGCCATATCCAATCGGACCGCCCACTATCCGATCAGACCAGTATTTTGCTTAGCACTCATGGCAACCATGCTCCACAGCCATACACGAATTCATCATCCTATGGACCACCCATCTCTCTTGGTGCTCCCGCTCCGTCTGCCAACCTAGCTAAACGGATGAACAAGTCTCGTGGCTGGGAAAGATACGCCCACTATGGCATCCTGGGACATACACGGGATGTGTGTTATTGACTTCATGGCTTCCCTCCCAACCAAAAGCAGCGCCGTGGACAGCCATCTACCTCTTCCCAGCCCGCGGACAATAAGTCTAGTCATACTTCCGATGCGGCATCTCCTTCGTTCACAAATGATCAATATAAGCAACTGACGCGCTTGCTACAAGAGGTAAACATCTCGAAAGCCAACCTCTAAGCTAATGTTCTCGGCTTATCTTCGAATTCATTTAATTTCGATACCTGGGTTATTGACACTAGTGCCACCAACCACATCACATTTGAACCCCGTCACCTTACAAAATCGACACACTATCCCTCTCCACATCCCACCCTTGGGATTCCGAATGGTGTTGGTGTCCTCGTGACATCACACGGTTTGGCCCCTCTTACCCCAACTATCTCCCTTCATAAAGTCATTTGCGCTCTCTCTTTCAAATACAACTTATTATCAATCTCCAAGCTCACTCAAACTTTAAACTGCTCAGTCACTTTTTTTTCCTAACCACTGTCTTTTTCAGGACCTCTTGACGAAGAAGATCATTGGTCGGGGCCATGAGCGTGGTGGTCTCTATTACCTGGAGATTCCTACAGAATCTGTCGTTCTTTTTGCTGCAACCTCTTCACCTCATCTTTGGCACGCCCGCTTAGGACATCCATCTGAGTCAGTTTTATCTACTTTGCAACAAACTTTATGTTTTAGTCTAGCAAAATAATTAAATCCATGTGACACTTGTCATTTATCCAAGCAAACACGTCTGTCTTTTGCGTCAGCACTATTACTTCTTTACGTCCTTTTGATCTTATTCGTGTTGACATTTGGGGACCTTATTCTCATTTTACACATAAAACATGTCGTTATTTTTTATTTATTGTTGATGACTATTTGCGTTCTACTTGGATTTTTCTGCTTACTTTTAAGCCTGATGTAATTGATTCTCTGATTCGCTTCTTTGCTTTTGTTGAAACTCAATTTCAAACCAAAGTACAAAATGTTCAATTTGATAACGGGACTGAATTCCTTTCCTCTCACTTACAAGAGTTTTTTGCGCCCAAGGTGTTCACCACCAGGCAGTTGCCCTCACACTCCTCAACAAAATGGAGTTGTTGAGTGTAAGCATCGTCACTTGCTCAATGTTGCTCGTGCATTGCGTTTTCATTCTAGCATGCCTCTTCATTTTTGGGGGGATTGTGTCTTAACTGCTACTCATCTCATTAATAGACTACCTAGTCCTCTCCTACATAATAAAACCCCATATGACCTTCTCTATGGCAAACCACCTTCATATTCTCATCTTCGTGTCTTTGGCACATTATGCTATGCTTCTACCGGTCATCTGCACTTCGATAAATTTAGCTCCCGATCTCGCCGATGTGTTCTAATCGGTTATCCCACAAACCACAAAGGTTACCGTCTCTATGACCTCCAAGACCAAACAACTTTTACCAGTCGCGACGTTGTTTTCTATGAATAAGATTTTCCTTTCCATCAAACCATCGAACATACCACAATTGAACAGACCCCGGTAATTCCATTACCCATACCCGACCTTGGTGAAACATCCACCACGGTACTTGCACCGACCTCACCTTCTCAGCCTCATGCACCCACGGCCGCACCATCACCCACTGAACCTGAAGCCGTGCCTCGGCCATCTCGGCAACGCCATCCACCTGGATATCTTCGGGACTACCACTGCGCTGTTGTGGCCTCCGATCAATCCTCTTTGGACTCTAAGGTAACCGGAACAGGTATTCTTTACCCCTTATCCAATAGTTTATCATACTCACGTTTTTTACTCACTCACCGTGCTTTTTTAGCCTCCATATCCTCTAAGCAAAAACCTGAAACTTATGACGCTGTGTATCAATCCCCCAATTGGCGGGAGGCGATGTCTTTTGAGATATAGGTCTTTGAACAGTATGACACTTGGGAAATTGTTCCTCTTCATCCTGATAAACACCCCATTGGATGTAAATGTGTTTACTGAATCAAATATAATTTTGATGGCACCATTGAGCGCTATAAGGCTTGGCTCGTTGCAAAGGGTTACATTCAAACAGAGGGAATTGATTACCATGACACCTTGGCGCCCGTTGCTAGAATGGAAACTATTTGCACTTTATTAGCTCTTGCTTTGATTCGTCTTTGGCCTCTCTACCAATTAGATGTGAATAACGCTTTTCTGCATGGTGATCTTGACAAAGAGGTCTACATGAGGTTTCCACTGGGTTTTCATACTAAGGGGGAGAATTTAGTCTGTTGGCTTCAAAAATCACTTTATGGCCTTAAACAAGCATCAAGGCAATGGTTTGCTAAATTCTCTTTTGCACTGTTTGATGTTGGTTTTCAACAGTCCAAGGGGGACTATTCACTTTTTACATTGGTCCGTGGCTCTCTCTTGACCATTGTCCTTGTTTATGTTGATGATTTGGTGATCACTGGTGATGATGCAGTTATGATTCAACTTGTCAAGCGATTTCTTGACACATAATTTCACATTAAGGACTTGGGTACTCTCAAATACTTCTTGGGCATTGAAGTTTCTCGTTCCAAGTCTGGGATTTTCTTGTCACAAAGGAAATACGCTCTTGATATATATATATATTTTACGTTGGTCTTCTTGGAGGACGCCCCGTTGATACTCCGATGGAACCCAATATACAATTTTCGGACTGCTCCCCAACTCTTAAGGATCCAGGTTCATATCGACGACTTATTGGTAGATTATTATATCTTATAGTAACTCGTTCAGATTTACTCTTTGCAGTGCAACATCTTAATCAATTTATGCACTCTCCTAATGAAGACCATTGGAATGCCGCCCTTCGCATTGTGCGGTATCTCAAGCATGATCCCTGCACCGATTTGTTCTTCCCATTCGATTCTACTCTCCAACTTAATGGTTGTACAGATTCTGATTGGGCATCTTGTTCTACATCCCGACGATCTGTTTCTGTCTACTGCATGTTTCTTGGTTCTTGTCCCATCTCATGGCGTTCCAAGAAACAAACCACTGTTGCCCATTCCTAAGGAGAAGCTGAATACCGTGCTATGGTGTCTGCCGCATGCGAAATCACATGGCTTCACATGCTTCTCTCAGATCTCCACGTCAACATTGCCACTGTTGATCTTTTTTGTGATAATAAAGCGGCCATCCACATCGCCACTAATCATGTCTTCCACGAACGCACCAAACACATCGAGATAAACTGTCACTGGGTTCGTGAAAAAATTCAAGATGGCACTTTGTGTATTCTTCATGTTCCCGGTCACTCCCAACTCACGGACTTATTCATGAAACCGGTCACACGTGATTTATTTTGTAATTTTAAGAACAAGTTGTTGACATGTTTACATTCACCAACTTGAGGGGGAGTACTGATAGATTAGGTTTATACTAAAGGGCATAATTGTCATTGTATTGTTTTAGCCCTAAACCCTATGTATATATTGTAAATTACTTCATCAATGAAAGTCAAGGGTTCACCCAAACTCTACAAGTTAAGATAGTAAAGTTTTCATAGCGATGACAAATAGAGGGAAAGAGGAAGTGCAAGGCGATTTTCAACTTTTTATGAAGGTCATCAAAAACCCTAAGTTATATCAACTGTGACACATTAATTCTTTACTTTATTCTGTGACATCAAAAATCTCAAACTTATATTTGTGTGACATATTTAGCCTTCGTCAAAGTTCTATCGATAAGAATCGTTAAAAATCTACCTACATGGATACCAGAAAGTAAATAGTGTTGACATGAGTGAAATAAAGATGATGTTAGTTTTTCTTTTTTCTTTTTTCTTTTTTCCTATTTCTAAAGACACAACCACTCTTCCTCTTCCAAATAAATATTGGAAATGGAAAACACCATTTTAAATTATAAAAATTCATTGAAAATAGTAATAAATTTATATATTTTGAACGAGAGGCTCGTGGAAGGTAATCTACCACCATGCGCATGAATGTAAAATAATATCGGTTATTGTAATTGTAAAGTTGTTAAATCTTCCTTTGTAAACATAGGATTGGTTTTGATCCGTCACATGAATTAACACACCATTCGATACTAGAAACTTTTTTTAAGAGTTGGGTATACCAATTTTTTTTTAAAAAAATAAGGGTCCAAAAATTCGGAATATTTGAACTTGTCAATCTGAGTCTAATCAAGTTTCCACTATTTTTTACGAAAATATTTTGAAGTTGGAAAAATAAACAAAAGGGAAAAAGTCACTAAACATCCCAAATTATGCCCACTGTGACACATTTGCTATAAACTTTTTTTGTGATACCAAAAATCCTAAACTTTTACACTTATGACACATTTACCCTCCGTCAAGTTGCTGTCAACGAGAACCATTAAAATCTACCTACATTAATGTCAGGAAGCAAATGTTGTTGACATGGCACTCGAATGGCTTAAGCAAAATAACGATGACGTTATTTTGATTGAAAAATCATCTGACCAAACATTGATGGAGGGTAACATGTCACAGAACTACAAGTTTGAGATTTCTTATATCACCAAAAAGAAAAAATTAGGGTAAATGTGCCACAGTCAGTATAATTTGAGGTTTTTAATGTCATAAAAGAAGGTTTAAAGTAAATATGTACAATACGTATAGTTTGGAGTTTTTTTTTTATGACTTTTTCTCTACACAAATCCTTAAAGTCATCTACATCTTGAGCTTAAGTTCATTTCTGGTTGAAATCATAATGAAGTTGAGTCAAGCTCGATTATCTGATTTTTCAACGAAGCCAAACTTGAATATTTGGATTTTCCAATAAAGTCGAGCTCGAGTAAAAAAGTCAATATCCAATCAAGGTTGAAACTCATTTTGAGCACCGAGTACAAGAAAAACTCGAGCTCGACAGTTTAAAGACTCGACTCGACTTGGGCTCGATTGGACCATCGCGAGAACAAGTTGGACACTCGCTCCGAGCAAAACAATTATTGGGGAAAATAAAAGGAGAGAAGGGCTCTTCTTTTGTCTTTGTTAGGGCGGCAAGATTCTGAAAAGACTCACAAGGACTCTGTGTTGTCCCTCTAAGCCACGTGTCACAAATAGAAATTCATTGAACCCATCAGACCGAGAAAGGACTCGTATGTTCTAGAGTAAAGTAGTATCGGGGGCGATATAGAAAATATACTCATATACTCTGAAGACTTCTCATCAATCTTCACCGTCAGATCAAATAGAAATCTAATAGAAATCAACGGTTGCAATGAGAAAAACTCATATATAAATAGAGTGTCTCTATCCAAGCATTTGAGCAGTATAACATTGATTCAGAGAATAAAGAAGTGCAACGCAATATTCAATGTTCTTTTGCTTTTAAAGACACGGCCACTCTTCTCTTCCAATTAAATATTGGACTCAGCTAAATGGAAAATCTTGCAATCTTGGCTTATGGTCTAACACCCTTTTGATTTTGGGAAAAATTACTTTCTTAATCGCAATTAGATGAAGCTGAGCAGAGATTGAAACTGAAATGATGTGGTGGGGTTCAGAGAGGGAATAGAGATGTAAGAGAGATTTGGCTAATCCGGAAGAAAAGCCCAACGGAGAAAAGAGTGATTTTCTTGATATCGACGATGGGGCAAAAGCCCTTTACTATCCACTCCAGTCCCGCTTTGAATACTCTCAACACCACATCGCAATTGATTAGGCTATAACCCGACCTTTTCTAGATAGACTACCTCTTGACAGCTTTATAGTCATAGCCAAACTGAAATGGCTACGACTCTAGTGAATCCTCTAAAAAATGTATAGCACTTCAATTGTGTTAATGATGATGATGCTCTTTATTATGTCGGTATTGTGGTTCCCATTTCTTTGAATTTGGAGTATTTTTAGCATGAGGTTCAAGAATTTGGTCTACTTCATGGTTGCTCCTACATAAGTATTCGTTTTTTTTTCCCCTCCTATAAAGCATATTCGTCTTGAATTACTTGTCTAGAATGTACTGGTAACTAGGGGTGTGCAACCGGACCGGGTAGAACTAGGAACCGGACTGGACCGCCTGAAAAAACCAGTCCGGTTCCTAATTCCAACGTGAACAAGTCCGGTTTCCTATTTCAAATTTTTGGAATCGGTTTGAACAGGTCCGATTTCCCGATTCCAAGTGAAGACCCACCCAGGAACCGGGCCGGTTTTGAAATCAATTCTTAGCTACACTAAAACTAATATAATTTCTCTAAATTGAGTCTAACTATGCCTCGCCTCATTTGTTTCTTCTCCATTCTTTGTCACATCTCTTTCTATTCTTTGGAGCAATATTTTTATGGATGAATGGAGAATGGAGTTTAAAATTTTATTTTTATGAATGGGGAACGGAGTTTGTAATTTATGTTTTATGTTACGTGTTTGAACTTTTTATTGTTTATAATTGTACGTGACTACGTGTTTGAAATTTCATTTATAGTTGTATGTGACCACATGTTTGGCGGATGGGGATTTATGTTGATTATCTTTTACTTTGAGCCGTTTTGTTGCTAATATTATTTTGATGTAAAAAATGAAATCAAATAAAGGAAGTAAAAAAATAGGCACTCGGCTAGACCCTGAAACTATACTAGAAAAACAGAGAAGGTTCTAGAACTGGTTCTAGGAAAATAGGGTAGGTTCTAGAACCGGTTCCAGGAAAATAGGGTAGGTTCTAGGTTCCAAAAACTGAGAACCGGTTATAATATGATAGGTTCTAGGTTCCAGATCTGGAACATACCCATCCTGAAACCGGCCACCCTTACTGGTAACAGGGTCAACTACAGATTGGCTGACTGATATATATATGATATGTTTAGCCTATTTGAATAAATTTTCTCAATTGAGTTTGGGAAGTAGTTTTTGGGTGGAAAGCTGATTAGTGAGTGCTGACGGTCCTTGGTGGGTTCTCAGTCGCTCCTTGCAACCGAAAAGGGAGGCACTACACACCACGCACAACATCATTTACCCGAACGAACCCCACAAACTTGAAGCTCGCAGAAGACAAAGCTTGGGAAACAAAAGACTACGGGGGTTGACGTACTCAAGCTCGTGAGGAGCGATGAGGATTGGGCAAGGAGCGATTTGCTTGAGGAGCGGGAGAGGAAGAAAGAAATGTGAAATTGAAAAGGAAGAACCAAGAAATGTGAAAAATTGAAAAGGAGAAAACTAATTACAAATCAATTTGGGATTTTTCTTTCTTTTTTACGTAATTACAATTTCAGATAATGGTCGGAAGATGTTGACTGGCGAACATTTGGCCAACCGGTTAGTAGTTCAGGTCCTTATTCAGAAAGACTTGGCTACTACAAGATTTTATTTGAATCAAAATTTATTTTGGATCCTTTTTTGAGAAAATAACCCCTTCATGTTCTTATTTAGAATTTTCCCGAATTTGGAAAGAGAGACTCCTAGAAGATAATCTATCACCATGCCCGTTTTAATTATAAATTTGATTGATTCTGTTTTTATAAACATAGGGTTTGGTTTTGATCACTCACAATTAACACACCATTCGTGACCGAAAACTTGTTAGAAGAATTGGGAATAAGGATGTAGAAAAATAAGGATCCAAAGCCTTGTGATATTCAGTTGTCAATATTCAACTTGACAGAACCTAATCGAGTCTAATATATTTTTATTTTTGATTTGATAATGGGCCACGCTTTTTTCACTCCATAATTGGCTAATACACTCCTTTTTTATAATGTTTTGACCATATTATCTCTGGTGGGACTTAATTTTTAGCCGATTATATCCAGATGATAATTCAATTTAAATGTGGGGCCTATTTTGACCTTATTCTCCCACTTGCTTGTTCATCATCCTCTTCTTCCTCTTTGTTCTCCACCTACGTCCTCCATTGCGCACCCAACCCCGAAGGTTCCATAGACTGCGCCGTTCGCTCGCTTCGCCGCCTCGTCGTCCCTCGCGCCTCGACCTGCCATCATCGAGACATCACTCTCTCAGCAACATAATCCGCTTTTAGATCCTGAAGTTCTCCTCCTCACTCGGTCCGGATCTTCTCTTTAGCTCTAGTCACACCGACCCTGAATTCCGGCGCGTGAGGATGCTTGACAAGTGCTTGGGAGCTCGCCAGAGCAACCATATCCGACTAGAGGTGTGGCACCGTAAGGTGACCATCCTATGACCGTCATTGTCCTTCACGACACCATGGCGCTGGCAAGTTCGGCACGCTGGAGCAGGACTTTGACTACCACCGCGTCCACTTCTACTCGCGGAAGCACGTGGAGCCCCATTGCGACCTCGAGGAGGTCCTCATAGAGTGCACCCGGTCGTTGGCTCAGTCCGAGTCAACTCAGTCGTCGTCAAATAGCTACAAGACGTTCAACATGTGGAATATCCTTGTCGAGGAAGACGAAGACGAGAAATCGGATCCGAGCAAAAGCTGTACAGTCTCGGCCTGAGGATATCTGATTGGGACTAGTAGAGAGCTGAGTGGTTGAGGAACACCCAGATTATTCCAATATCATCGGGCCGAACAAGCCTAGCGTTTTGCTCGTCACAGGTTCATCTCTGAAGCTGTACGAGAACCCCGTCGGTGATCATTACTTGTCGAAATCGGTTAAGAATAAGATAGATTATTGTAGGTTGCACGGTATTGAGATCTTTCACAATAGGGCACTCTTAGATGCAGAGATTGCTAGGTTTTAGGCCAAATTGCCTTTGATTAGGAAACTGGCGTTGTCACATCCGGAGATTGAGTTCTCGTGGTAGATGGACAGTACTGCTATGGCGTTTGACGTTTCATGGGAGAGGTATAAGGACTCTAACGTTGTGATGCATGGTTAGAATGAGAAGGTGTCTGATCAGAAGAACTGGATTGGGTTGAATACCAATAGCTTCTTGCTTAGGAATTGTCAATAGTCACTGGACATTGTTGCTTCTCATTGCTCTCCTCAACGAAGTTCTGAACCATCCTCAGATCAGACCGAGCATGGATGGAACTTAGCCACTCCACTCCACCTCTTCCATCCTTGCAGTACTGAGGAGGAGCTTCACCGCCGGTCGCCTTATCCAATGACGAAATTTTCGGGACCCCTCAAAACTGTCAGTGAAACAAGCAAAAGAGAGAACGGAGAGATAAAGAAGAAAAAGAAAAGAACCAAATAAAAGGTGGGACCCAAATTGGGCTCCAAATTTAACTAGAATCATAGCCCGAAAGTGAAACCCATAAGAGATACTATGGTCAAAACACCGTAATAGGGAGTGGAAAAAGCATGCTCTTTGATAATTATGAAAACAAATAGAAATTTTTAAAATCATATACACTTGAGGTTATTATATTGGAGTTTGAGATCAAGTTCATTTATGTCTCCAATTACGAAGAAGTCCAGTGAAGCTCGAATATTTATATTTTCAAGTGCAATCATTCGAATATCTAGAATTTTTAACGAGGTTTGTTTAAGGAAGTCCTGCGTGAGATTTGTCTCAAATAAGATCATGAAGTAGGACTTGGTCTCAATTCACCCTCAGCTCGTCGACCGCTCAAATTTTCGCTAGTTAGGAAGCACGTGCGTCGCAAGTGCCACTTTTCGCGCCCGTGCCAGGGGCATTTTAGTAATGATCGTCATTGGACGGGTTTTGGGATCTCATGTATTAAATGGACTGGGCTTGCGAAGCCCATAAAAAGTTAACCAAACTCAGACTTAGTTTTAATTTTTCGTCCAATAAACTTATTCTATTTGACGATCCAACTATGACCTCATCGCCGCCCTTAGACGGCGGGCGAGTTCCATCGCCACCGCCTATCCACCAGAGCGACGCCGATGAGGATGACGAGAACGTGAAGCAGCTCCGAGAGTGCTCTTCTCTGTACCTTTCCTTGCAGGTACCTGTCCTTTCCTGTCGTATGTTCTGAAGAACCCTAAACCTCCGATCATTCCCTTTCGCTCCTTCTGATTGTAAAATCCTACATGGGTATCTTCAGGATTGTCTTGTTAACAACAATAGAAACTGGAAATCGTGTCAGAAAGGTATGCCATAAATGGGATTATCGTGTAATTTACATGGAAGAATCAGCGATGCATCTGATACCGCGATTGTGCTTTGTGTTGTTTGACATGATCAATAGAAGTTCAAGCTCTCAAGGCGTGCAATGAGAAGAGGAGTGGCAGAGGAAGGAAATGAAGATTCGACTAAGGTTGAACAATGAAACGCTCCGTTGCTTTTGTATTCTAAAGGGCTAAGATTTGCCTCTTTTTTCCTTTCTTTGTCTGAGAAATAGTGGATGCGAGGGAGGATTCCTAGCTGGTACTGACTACTGATTCGTGAACTGTGAGGTTGCTTCATACCCGTTATGTAGCAAGATTTTGTTTATATTGTAATTGACCTCAGGAAACAGAAAGTTGACCTCTTTTTGGAAATTCTTCCTGTATTGGATGTTAATGAGAGAAGTTGGTTAATTTGATTTGATTGATGGAGCATTAAGCATGGCTTGTGTATCTCGAATTGAAGGTCATGGTTGGACATTCTTCATTTTGTTCGTATGACATCTGCTTGAAGAATTCGGCAAGCTGAGGTTTTCCTCTTTGATAAACCCTTTTGAGGTGGCTCTTGCAGTCTTTTACTTTCCCACGGGAATTGGCAAGTACGATGAGGCTATCCCATCTCATTTTTCTTGGTATGAATGAGATGTTGGAGTTGATTGTCCTTTTGATTTCTCCCTTTGTTTATCAGTTTTGAACTCTTAGATTTCTACTTAAGTTTTGATGTGGTGGCATTGGAAATCCGAAGTCACATGCCTTCTGTCATAAAATGTATGATGCATCCGAATGTCCACATTTGGTATCTGTATCATAGTTTTATATTTGATGGAGAAGCAGGAAATTGATGGAGTCAAGTGCTGTGACTCCTAATAAATAGCCTCCTTCAAATATTGAAGATGAAACTCCTAGTGCATGTGGTGACTGAAGGGGTGTCATCTGAATGCAGTCAATTTACTTACAAGGTGAATATCATGTACTAAATAAAAATCCATTCCTACACTTTTGGATGGGGCCATGCATGCATGGATTTTCTTGGTGGGATTTCTAGGCTTGCCCTCGTTGCTGTTCTGCTGTAGAGCGTTCAACTTTTTGTCTCTATATCTTGTCCCTCTTTTGCTTTGCTGCCTTTAATACCTCTTTCTTTGCTTATCTCTTGTTTAAATACAGCTTGAAAATGATTTATCTGGATCATGAGAGTTGTACCTTTATTGGTTTGACATTCAGTTTGGTGGATATCCTAAAATGATATTGGATCTCAACTATGTGTTTGAAGCTGTTGCAAATCGAATAATGTGTTAAGTTCATGTTAGCATATGGATTATTGGCTGATGTTGAAGCTTCCGGTGGAAGCAAGCAGGGCTTGGAAACCAGTATCCCAAATTTCGGGAAAATGTCTTTGGCTGGTGGGCAGGTCCTTGTTAAAACTGAGGAACAGATGGTGTAGAACATTTTGATTTATCCTTCGCACTGGAAGTCCATGTTTTTTCTTTATCCCAGGATATAAAGGGTCATTTTTTGTCCCTATTGATGTCAACCATTTTACTGGTCGAGATCTTTGTGAGATTATGCTCATCAAAAGTAGTCCTCAAATGAGATTGCTATGCAAATGTACAATGGTTTTATTCGGCTTAGGTAGATTTGTATGCTCATTGCTTGCCATTTTCAGGTGACAGGAGTTTTAGTATGCACTGGCCTACTGTGGTAACCGGAATTCAGTAAATTTCACAACAAAGCCAATCCAATTGTTGGTTATTCCAAAGAGTGGCCACCGCATCCGATACTGCCTTACATACACCAGATTAATCTCCCATTTACTCTCTTGGAAAACCAAAGAAAAGAACTGCCCCTTTGCTTCTCTAGGGTTACCTACGTACCAGAACACAACATAATCTTGTTCTTCATTGCAATCAGATGCCATAAACACCACTTTGGAAGTTGTGGGACTTGGCAATTACACTTTAAAGCCCTTTCATCTCCCAGTCTTGCATTGTTGATGAAATTCTGAGCGTAAACCTATTGTTCTCAAGGTTCATGAACATTTCTCAGACATAAATTTGATCGAAACAGTGTTGGCACCGTGCTGTCCAGCAATCCGAGTCTGAAACACCTTGCCCTCGAAGACATGGCCCGAATGCCTACCCCAAGCTGCACATTTTACTTCAGTGGTTCTTCCATCAGGCTTCGGCTGTAAAATCTGTTCTTTTATAGGTGCAATAAACAAATCAGTTGATATTGACCAAAAAACGAATGTACCGAAAGATCACGTCACGGAGCGATTTTTGGGACACCCTCTAGAGAGCTGAACCGCTGCAACCAGAACCAAACAACCACAGGGGACGACTACGAACACCATCAAAGAGCTCGTTCTGAATTTTTATCAGTAGCTGCAGCCATTGCAGGATTTGACACTCTCTAGGAAGAAACAAGAGTCTGCAAAAGGAGTCTCTTTTGAACCAACAAGTCCTCCTTTTATTTTTTGTTTTGAGAACTTGGGATCCACATCCCCATAGATAGTCTGCGGAAAAGAAGGAATGTGCTGGTCAATACATGCTTGCTATGCAAAAAGGGACATAAGTTGTGAGGCATCTCCTTTGTCGTCCTTGGGCAAGAATGCTCTGCGCAGGTTGGCAGATTTGGACAGAGCAAAACAAGATAGCATTTGAGAAAAACGGAAGATCCGTTTCCTTAACTGTTGAAGCCGGTTCAACATACTTATAGAGTGGGAATTCACTTGGGATGAATGGATTGATTCACGTTGTAGTTGCTTTGTCTTCTAAAAGACAGCTCCTTTTGTATATGGGTTTGCACTCCCTTGTGTTCTATAGTAGCCAACAAATTTATTGAACATTAACGTAGAAGTGTAGTCATGACCACCTTCACGGGCTTTGGATAACTCAGAGAGGAGCCGGCAAGAGGCAGGCTGATTGGCGATCCTAAGTACCACCTTCCATGTCGAAAGTTCTTCCGCAAAGGTCAAGCTGCATTCTATTCTCTGTCCCGGGAGGCGTCTCATTCCAAAGATGCATGCTAACTCATTAGAAATGCTCTCGCTTCCGTTTTGTTTCGATGGTGTGCTTTATGAATATTATTCTCCTGTGAATTCTTATTAGTCTCTCTGGAACTGGACAAGTACTGCACACCGAGGTCAATGTGATGAGAAGATGCTGTAGACTTCATTGTTGTACATGACATCTGCTGCCTAAACTTCTTGTCACGATTCACGGTGTGCTTTTTCCTTTGTAATTAACCATACGAAGCAGCTGTTACTCTTACCTGGAAATTGCCAGCGCTTCTAGGTTATGTCATCCATCTCCTTTCAATGGCTTTTGTGGTTCTCTTTTCATTGACCATGTCTCAGTTTTCTATTACCATTAATGACTTCAGCGTATGAACTGCTAGATTAATGCCTAAGTTTTGACATGGCGGAATTGGGCCATCCCTGAGTCGCGGGCAATTTGATCGGAAAATCTTAGATACATTTGATCTCCCCGTATTGCACTTGCAGTACTTCAGTCTCAGACCAAATGAGGAAGTAAAACATGTAGGACAACTGATAGAGGCAAAGTGCTGGGGGATTCTCTTACCAATAGCGTTTTCACTATTGGGGCATTTGACTGTGAAGGTGGATAATTACATAATTTGCCAACTCGTTAACGAAGTGAATACCATTGGACACCGGGAGAGATTGTCTCATTGGTGGGATCTCAGGCTTGTTCTTATCGCTCTTCTCCACTAATCATTTGAGCAATGTGGTGAACAAAGCCAAGCACGTACGCAAACTAAGACTCTGTTCTTTAAAGAGTGTGATTTGGTTCTCTCAATCAATCTTCTTTTGGGACGCCTCGGACCGATCTGGCCCCTCTTTTGCTTCGTTTCTCCATTTGATGTTCGTCCCTAATTCTCTCTCTCTCTCTCTCTCTCTCTCTCTCTCTCTCTCTTAGATGCAAGTTCGAAATGATCATTTTGCATATTAATAGTCGCACTTCTAAGGGCCGATAATGATTAAGACGCTCAGTTAGATGGATGTCTCAAGATGATTCAGAATTTCAGATGAAGCCGCTACTGTAACCAGAATTCAATCAATTTCACTGCAAAGCCAAAGCCAAAGCCAAATCTTCAGTTACTATGCTCATCTGGACCGCATAACAGAGAACACATTCAAGGCAAAACCATGATGTCCATTCATCACCTGTAAGAAGTCCCATTTTTGCCTTCCATTATTGACTAATATCCAAGCATAGCCTGCTCTCTGAGTTTCATGAAGATTTCTCAGACGCAAATTTGATCGAAACGCTGTTGACACAATGGCGTTCATCAGTCGGTGTCGAAAATCCCTCGCCCTTGAAAACATGGCCCAAGTGCCCGCCGCAAGCTGCACATGTAATCTCGGTTCTTCTTCCATCTGGGTCTGGCTGAAAAACAGTTCTTGTTAGAGGTGCAATTGGCAACGTTATTGAGGACGACGACAAAGACTGAACTCACCGTTCGATTTATTGCACCAGGGAAGCCCTCATAGAAAGCTGGCCAGCCGCAGCCGGAATCGAACTTGGTGGTGGACTTGTAAAGCGGTGTCCCACATCCAGCACAGTTATAAACACCTTCAGCGTAGAACTTATTGTACTCCCCTGTGCCTCGCAACCTGCAGAAAAATCAAATCTAATCCCTTCAAACATACAGTATTCTCCAAATCTACCGATCTGTTCCAGAATTTTAGCAAATGAACACAAAAAAACATTCACCAAATATAGCCTGCCAAACCTAACAATTCAAGAATTCCCATCATAGTGAAATAGCTTGTCATGTTATAAGTTCTAGGTTGCTCATGGGAAGAGAAGCATCAGTACCAAATTCAAATTGAAGATCCCCTCTCACAGAATACGACCACAACTAGCTGCATCAGAACTCTAAAGCACAAGTATAAGCAGCCTGTCTCTTGGGGTGCAGTAACTACTTGTACACAGTACAGCACCCAACAGATGTGTCTCAGCTCTATTTGTTCGATTGTACTGCGAACGGCAACCAAATTATATAGCAACACATTCTGAAGTCGCAAAGACAAGATCATCTGCTACGTCGTCTAAGATGCAGACTCATCATCTTATATGAAAGACACTCAACCTTGACCATTGTTCTTTCATTCCCAAGAAACCTAAAATGTTACAAGCCTAGAAGATACATTACAAGCCTTTTTTTTGGGGGTCTTTCGCAGTGTGTATAAGCCATATCAACATTCTTCAATTCGATCTCACATTTCAGTTATCTAGATTTCTCTGTGATCCGAGAACTTTTCGATTTAAAACAAATGGACAACCATCTTCGCTTCTGTAATCATTCTAGACCCAACACTTCATCAGAGTCGAGCTGTTGAAACAGTTTAGTCCCATCCATCAATAGCACGCCGACCCACCACACTCCCACCCCCATTGAACAATCAAGAATCGATGAATCATCAAACAAAGGAACAAATAGGAAAATCACAAACCCTAGAAGCCAAGCCCCCCCTCCCCAAGAAAAAAAGGGAAATTTGCTAATAAAACAGGATAAGGCCGGAATCGACTCAATTCACCAGATAATTGAGCAATCGAGCGTAAGGAAGAGGAGAGAGATTGAGGATTACTCGGTGCCCTTTTGGCGGAGGATCCGAAACTGTTCGGGCGAGAGAACAGCTCTCCATTCCTCCTCCGTCTTTTCGATCGTACCAGTCGAAGCCATGTCTATATCGATCGAGAGAGAGAACGAGAACTACTTGGTTCTTCTTCTTCTTCTTCTTTGTACAAGATTGGATCTTGCGTGGCTTCTTTCAAAATGAATTGGAACTGAACAAGGTGAACGTGAACGTAGACGCTTTCAAGGAGCTGCCAAGTGAACGGGGACGTGAATCGGAGCAATATCCGGTGCAGGCTGTAACCTTTAGGCAGTAGGTGAGTCAAAAGCTTTGACTTTTGTGTGTGTGTGCATACGTTGAGTCTAAGTTTGTAAGTTTTTGCTTACATCTCTAACTTATATTTGTTGTATATTCAAACTAGTCATTTCATCGTAAACCTTAATGACAAAGTTGTTGTACATGTTGGCAGATAGTCCAGTGTCGTGCTAGCATCCTTCGCGCCAGGTGGGAGCTTCCATTGGCACCGTTGAGAACGCAAGGGAGGTGCTGGGGATGCTGCTGCTATCGCGGGGCTTGGACTATGGCCAGGTCGCGTCGACGAGTGGGGTAACACGAGGCGACGGCAACACGGGGTAAGGTGGCAGTGGCAATGTGTGAGCTTGAGCATGAGCATGAGCATGAGCATGAGCATGAGCACCGCGGAGCTGGATGTGGTCTTGTCCTTGTCCTTGCGCGTGCATGTGAGAGTGCGCTCATGTACCTATGTGCGCCCGCGAACATGTGTGCCTTCCAATTGTAAGTCATTGGCACCACATAAGTCACATTGACACCACATGAGAAGACATTTTAAAAAAGTACAATGGTTACTTAAAATAGAGAAAAGTAGATTTTGAGGTTTTAATAAAGGCAGATGGACCATTGATAGTGTTGACACTTTAATTTTGACGACACCATTCAGCTGTTTACTACGTATAAATTAGGGATCGATCCTGATCCGTAAACAATAATTTACATTTTGCATGTTAGGAACATTATATTGATAGACCCACATAAACTGCATTTTAATTGGACCGATGTTGAATGAGTTTAAGCAGGGAGGCTTTGAGCTTAATTAAACTATCTGAAGTAAGCCCGCAAGACAATGAAATTCGGCCAAGCCCATTCAAGACCCGTAATGGCTGAAGATCACATAGGGAGAGTTTTTTTTTTTTTTTTCGAAAACATGGGGAGTGTTAAACTAGGAAAGATTACATTCTCTAATCAAATTAAGGAACAATAAGGCATGTTGTGCTCCAAAATTCGGCCGGAATAGGGGGTTCACATTTGAGGTTGGCAAGGCTCACAACACACATATGCGATATACACATGACGTTGAATGTGAGGTGCTCTTTTCTTCCATCGTTCGTTGTCATCCGTCGAGCTGCAGCCGCCACGCGATCAGCGCCTTCGTCGAGTCCGGCTACTCGATCGTATGAAGATCTCTCTCTCTCTCCTATATCTTTTCTGTTTTTTCGTTCCCTTTCTTTCTTTTTTGATAAGGCGGTTGGGGACAATAATGGGCCAAGGCTTTAAACTTTGGGCCTGGCCCAGTTATTACGACAATCCTCCATATCACCACCTCTACGCCTCCACACTTCGCAGCGATCTTTAATGTGGTCGACTAAACTTGCCTATGTATTGTCGTCGCTTGACCTTGCTTATTGCAGTCGAATGCAACTTTCCTTTCCCGGATGGTCGCCACCATCGCCGATTTAAATTTGGAAAACGTACTTCATGTGATGGTCATTGGACTGAAGTAGATTAACTGTTCAATCACATTGCCCACTCGATATGCATCCCGATTAGCTTTTATGTTTGAATTTCAAAGCTCTCCCTTGTTATGAACCGATTTCTCCACATGATATAATAACCACATAATATTTTCTCCATCGATAAGGAAGCTTTTAGCTACGTTTGGACGCCTGATTTCTAGTTAGGATAGGACTGGATAAGATATGATATGAAAATCATGGATTTTACTTTATCATATCCATTGTTTAGTGAATCGCAGTACTAAAGCCGGATATTTTCACATCCTATCAGTGTAAATGAACTCAAAAATTGCACAAACGGATATGGTAAGAATATATCACGACACTCTTGCTTACTTCATTTTTATTTGCTTATTTTTCATTATTTTTTCCTCCTTTTTTTTAAATTTTTAAATTTTTTATGTCCTATCATATCATTTTTTTTCATCCTTTTAATTTTTTTATATTAGAATTTAGAGATTATTAACATTTAAATATTATTTTAATTTTACTAATTTAAGAAATTTATTATTCGAGAAAATAATCCACATTTATCCCACGTCCCCATTGGATAACTTCTATCTGGAATATATCCCACTTACATCTGATCTCATCCTACCTTGAGCAGGGACCAAACATAGTATATCAATAAATTATATCATATTCTGAAATTTATTTTCACTAAAGCTTTCTTTCGTGGATTTGCTGCACAGGCCCTTGGCAGGCTTGAGGTTCACCATGGCCTTGTATTAGGTCTTGGGCCTTGTGACCCTATGGTTGCTTTTAGTGGGGCCTTTTCGGCCTTGTGGTCTTTTGGTCACTTCTTAACCTAGGTAAATCATTCTCTCTTGAGATTCATGGATGTCAATCCATGTCAATGGTTTGATTATGAATACGAGGGCAATGAGTCTCGAAGCAGATGTCCACATTAGAAAGAGGGACAAAAATTTGAATAGGAGGGTCTGAAATCGACCCCATTTACAAAATTCGAGTATGTGAGAGCGTAAAATACTAGGTGCAAAGAAGGTTATTTGCTGAAATCGAATTAGTAGATGGTCCGGCAGAAGTTGAATGTGGGTCTTGTTTTTAATCATCCGATTCATCTCATCATATCATTTATCTTAGTGAACTAGTTTTTCATGAACTTCTTGCTTCTTAGTATATATAACATTTACTCAAAACTCACTAAAGAATTCAATCCACATCATGAATCAGTACCGGCAACGAGTTGGACACCTCCCAAGGCCAGCAAAAACGAAGCTTGACCTAAGTACCTATTTGCTTGTCTGGTTCTATGAGGAGAGCACATGTTTATATGCAGTGTCATCCCAACTGGTGTCCCCTTCTCACTCTTTTAATTATAGAAAGAATGTCATCCTACAAGAAATATTAACGACAAGTTCAAAACACACCATTGCTAGCGATGAAACTCCTTAAAAGCTCTTGTGCCTCCAACGACTCAATAGGTGGGAGAAACAGACATTCCAAGGGATTGTCATAGAACTAACACCCTTAAGGATTGGAAAATTCGTTAATTAAGAATGTAGGAGCGAACGACAAAACAAGGTACGATGGAAAGAAAAATGATGACAAAAGAAAGTAAGAGAAGTAAAAGTGCAAGAGAGAGAGGAAAAACAAAGCTTTAATCAAAATAGAAAGGGAAGGGAAAATTCAAATTCGTCTCTTACAACCCCTCCACATCAGCACTTGGCCACTACACAAAAGAACCTCAAATGAGCTTTTAGGCGTGACAAACCTGAGTGGGAGCATTATCATGATATGCATGATCCTCCCATTTTCTCTCTCAACTTCAAAATCATCTCTCTATCTTCTTAGAACTACTCTTTTATCCCTCTCTAGCTACATAACCCATCACCCAATAACGTTATTACCCATCTCAGAGTCCCATGAACATGTTTTGAACAATCCATAACACCCCCCCAATTGTTCTAAAACCCTAGTTCTTACCCCTTCCCTCTCTTCATAATTACTCCTTTTTAGCCTCTCTCATACTCTCTACCCTCTAACCGGAGAACTTTGCCGGCGCTTCTCACTTCCGGCGAGTCGTCGTGAACGTTTGGAAGACTACGGTCCCGGCGGCGGGGAATTCATCGGCCGAGCAACTCCGGCATTTGAGCCCAACGAGCTCTAGGGCCTTGGCCACCCTCCTCCACATGTCGTGGCTCGCGCAAGTGGTTGCCACCGACATGGTCCCGGGCCGGAAAACCTGTGCCACCTTCTTCAAAACCCTAGAGATTTCGTGCGGGTCATCGTAGATCGACCCGACGCATTCATAGCTCGCATAGCTGAAACCTTCCTCGGGGGTCACGTGTATCGTCGAGTAACGGTCGCCGTCAATTCCGTTCATGGAGTACCCGCAAGGGTCGAACCCGAAATCGCAAATGAGAGCCCTCGGATTGATGTCTCCGATCCCAGTGAGCCCTGTCATCTCCCTCCCGGCGGAGTCCCCTGAGTGCTTCTCATCATCCCCGGCCCCTTGCCGGAAGAACTGACTTGCCGAAGCACGGTCGAGCTCGGTCATGCACACCTCAATGGTGTAGAGGGCATCATTTCGGTCTTCCCCTACCTCATGATGATGGGATGAGTCATCATCATCGTCATCATCACCATCACAAGCAGTGAAGACATGCCATGAATGAGAGGACACATCGGAGGGCATGACACAGGCCTTTCTAAAGCAAAGCCTGCTCGGTAAATTCTCCTCCAAGAAGATGACTTCCTCTTCGAAGCTTGTGTGAGGGGAAGGCTGGGCTTTGGGGAAGATAAAGCTACCCCTGGTGTACCTGCACATGCGCACCGTGAGGCCGAGGCGATCGCTGGCCAGGTGGACCAACGGACGGACGGATTTCAGCAGCTGGGTGGTCCCACATGTCTTGATGATAATCTTGGTCGGGTAGACGAAGAGGCTCGACTCCGACAGAACGTAGGCGTCGAAGTGGCGATTGGCCACGGCCGAGACCACCGTGCACTGCACCGCGTGGAGTATTTCCTCCAGACACTCGAAGTCAAGATTCCTGAGACCCATCGAGCCCGTGAATAACGGGTCGTCGCCGAAGAATTGGAGCTCTATGCGTTTCTCAAAGCCCTCAAAACCAGAAGCAGCCATTTCAGCACAAAAGAAAGAATTTGAAAAAGTTCGAGACAAGATGGTTTTTTCTTCTGGGAAGTTAAGGTAAGGTTAGAGAGAGAGAGAGAGAGAGAGAGAGAGAGAGAGAGAGAGAGAGAGAGAGAGATGGTGTGAAATTTGAAAGGTTTGCAAGTGAGATAGAAGTGGGAAGTGGACAGTTTTTATAGGTGGGGGAAGAGAGAGAGAGTAAGTGGGTTAGGGGAAGTGAAGGAGGGGGGGCATGCGGGTGAAGCAACCAAGAACAATGATTGCAGGCATTATGGAACGAATACGATGGTGTCGAAATTTTCTTGTTTTTCTTACTTCTTTTGTGGAGTTTTGATTCTTCGGACAAGAACAGAGGAACGAAATTTTTGGCCACGCGGATTTTCTTGTTCCTTCTTGGCAAATGCAAACCTGTTTATGAGTAAAGCTTGTCCGGGATTGAGCCACGTGATTTGTTCACAAGTAAGCTTTAAAAGAACAAAGGTGTTTAAATATTGATCTCAAGATACAACTATTGAGATGATTTTCAATATATAAAGATATAACAAATTGTTACACTTTGTAAGGAAACAATACAACACTGATTTTTTTTTTTAAAGATATTGTCATATTACAAAAGTTTTCAATTCCTTGATTCTAACATTTTCAAGAATCAGCACTTGGGATTTTAATTGATATCTCCAGATTCTTCTCCCTTAATTGATAAATCAGTGCCTTTGCTCCCCCTCAAATTGGAAATGAGAGAATCCCAAATTCCCAATTTGAGATGTAAGTTTCCAAATGTATTCCTAGACAGTCCCTTAGTTGTTGCTTCATCCACAAGATCTAAGCACAGTAACTTCCCAAGGCTACATATTTAGCTTCTGCGGTTGATAGTGCCACGGTGTTTTGTTTCTTTGAGTGCCAAGACACTAGCATGGATCCCAGAAGTTGACATGTTCCCGAGGTGCTTTTCCTGTCTAACTTACATCCTGCAAGATCAGCATCTGAGTAGCCGCATAAAGTAAAGTCTGAGGTCTTTGGATACCATAATCCCAGATTAGGATTGGTTTCAATATATTTAATAATCCTCTTTACTTCTGAGAGGTGTGATTCCTTAGGATCTGATTGGAATCTCGCACACATGCATACACTAAAAATAATGTCAGGTCTAGAAGCAGTGAGATATAACAATGAACCAATCATGCTTCTATATAACTTCTGATCAACTTGTTTGCCCTGTTCATCATTGTCTAGCTTGGATGAAGAAGACATTGGTGATATAGTTTTCTTACAGTTTTCCTGACCAAATTTCTTCACGATTTCCTTCGCATATTTCTCTTGATGTATGAAGATTCCTTGTTCGGTTTGATTCACTTGAAGTCAAAGGAAGAAGGTGAGTTCTCCCATCATACTCATTTCAAATTCACTCTACATGATCTGAGAGAAATTCTCGCAGAGTTTTTCATTAGAAGAACCAAATATGATATCATCAACAGATATCTGACTGAGTAGGATATCTTTACTTCCCTTTTTGATAAATAGAGTTGTGTCTACATTACATTTTTTAAAACCTTTTTCGACAAGGAAATTACTGAACCTTTCATACCATGCTCGTGGAGCTTGCTTAAGTCCATACAGAGCTTTCATGAGTTTGTAGACATGTTCTGAGCTCTTTGGATCTTCAAAACCTGGGGGTTGTTCCACATATACTTCTTCTTTGATGTAGTAGTCATTCAGGAATGCACTCTTGACATCCATCTGATATAGCTTGAAGTCATTATAACATGCATAGGCTAGTAGTAGTCTTATTGATTCCAGCCTTGCTACAGGAGCATATGTTTCATCGTAGTCGATCCCTTTTTCTTGAGAATATCCCTTTGCTACGAGTCTTGCTTTGTTTCTTGTTACCTTGCTCTTGTCATCCAACTTGTTTCAGAACACCCATTTGGTTCCAATGATTGGATGATTTTTAGGTCTGGGTACTAATTCCCAAACTTCACTGAGTATGAATTGATATAGCTCTTGTTGCATTGCTTCTATCCAGCTTTCGTCTACAAGAGCATCTTCAATTCCTATTGGTTCAATCTCAGATACAAGTGCAAATACATTTATGGCATTCTTGAATTTTGGTCTGGTTGACCCAGTCTTCTATATTTCCAATGACAAGATATGTTGGATGACTGGATTTTAGCTTCCAGTTTTTGTTGAGGTTGTCATCTTGAATATCTTCTAGAGAACCATCTTGGTTTACATCCTCAGAAGATTCAATTGTTTGAGTATCTTCATCATTCTAAGTATCCTCAGATGTTGGAGTTTGCTAAAATGAAATGGTGATTTTAGTGCCTAACTTCTGAGCATCATTTCCATCTTCAAATCTCATATTTATCGATTCTTCAATTGTTCCTGAATTCTTGTTGAAGACTTTATATGCTTTGCTTGAAGTGGAATATCCAAGAAACATTCCTTCATCTGATCTTTCATCAAACTTACCCGAACGATCATTTGAATTTTTTTAGGATAAAGCATTTACAGCCAAATACATGAAAGTATGAAATATTTGATTTTCTGCCTTTGTTTTGCTCGTGGGGGGTTTTCTCAAGCATTGGTCTCAAGAAAACATGTTTATGATATAATATGTAGTTGAAACGGCTTCTACCCAAAAATGAGAAGGGACTTTGCTTCCAATAAGAAGAGTTCGAGCCATTTCTTGCAAAGAACGGTTTTTCCTTTCAACTACCCCATTTTGTTGAGGAGTGTAAGGAGAAGAAAAATTATCGTGAAAACCATTTTGATCACAAAAATATACAAAGATTTGATTTTTAAATTCTTCCCCACGATCTATTTTGATGCACGAAATAGAATAACCTTTTTCATTTTGAGTTTTCTCGGTAAAACTTTCGAAATGTGAGAATGCATCATTTTTGTGAGCAAGAAAGAACACCCAGGTAAATCTAGTATAGTCATATACTATTACCAGACAATACTTTTTACCTCCAATGCTTTGCGTTTGTGTGGGTCCAAAGACATCCATATGTAGTAGCTGCAAAGCACGATTAGTGGAATCTTGATTTATAGATTTGTAAGAGTTTCTGACCTATTTTCCAAGTGTGCAGGCATCACACAAGTTAGTTTTCTCGTATCTAACATATGGGAGTCATTTTACAAGATTTTTGGTTGAGAGCTTTAAGATCTACTTGTAGCTAATGTGTCCCAGCTTTCTATGCCAAAGGTCTGAGTTATTCTTAATGGATACTAGACATTGGATATCCTTAGATGATGTGTCCAGAAGATACATGTTTCCATGTCTTCGTCCAATGAATGACTTCTTTTTGTCCTTGCAGATTCCTGAACACTTATCTTCCACAAAAGAGGTTTTGTATCCAATATCCCATAATTGACTAGTACTTATGAGATTGAAATTCAAACCCTTAATCAAGGACACGTCGTTGATGAAGAGGTTGTCAATTTTCACAGTTCCTTTGCCTACAATCTTTCCTTTATTGTTGCTGCCAAAGGAAACGCATCCTCCATCAAATTTTGAAAGATTTATGAATCCTTTTGAATCCCCAGTCATATGTCTCTCGAACAACCACTATCGATATACCATTTATTTCTTCTTCTTGATGGTACCTACAAACATCAAAAGCATTCAAGCTTTCTTTGGTACCCAAATCTGTTTAGGTCTTTTTGGGTTAGAGGATTTTCTGTATCTCAAAATATCTCTTGTATTCCTCCAGACTTTAGGATAATAATTTATAGAATGATTAGGATTATCATAATTCGAGCATTTATAAAGATTTTGTCCCTTAGATCTTCAAAATGAGTCTTCTCTTGAGTCTTTCTTTCACTTTAGGAAAATCATTTTTCAATTCACTTTGTTTTTGAAAACCAAGCCTAGATTTGAGTATGGAACTTGTATGGAAAGAATATGCTCTAGGGTTTTTGAGCTTGAGGAAAACTTCTTATTGATATATGAAATTTCTTTTTTGAGAGAGACGTTTTCCTTTTCAAAGAGTTGTTCTCGATTTGTAAAGTTTCATTTTTCTTTGAAATTGAATCGGATTTTTCCTTGATTTGAGAAAACTCATTTTGAAGAAAATTTATTTTATCCTTTTGAGAAGCATCGTTTTGTTTTAAATAAGAGACTTCCTTTTTTAATTTGGAAATCCTTTTAAGAGCAGTTTTATAATCTGAACACAAATCCTCAATATATTCAGACACATCAAAAGGAATTTCAGAACGAGTTACCTCAAATTCTTCCTCAGAGTCCGAGTTAGCCATCAAATAGATGTTGGCATATTCCTCATCGCTTTCGCATTCTGTATCGCTTCAGGTTTCAGCTTTTAGAGCTTTCTTGAATTTTTCATCAATTCCTTTCTTCTTTAAGAGAGGGCAGTTGGGCGTGATGTGCCCCCCCCCCTTTTTTTTTTTTTTTGCACTCGAAACAAATTATGTCTCTGTTGTCTTCTTTGGTCTCAGATGATCTCCTCTCATCATATCGTCTGAGATCCCTTTTTCCTTTGAAGTTTCTGCCAGTCTTCTGAATCTTTTGACCATGAGTGCTAATTCCTCATCGTCTTCATCTTTAGAATCTGAAACATCAGAGTCAGCATTAGATTTCAAAGCAATGGATTTCTTACCTTTCATATGAGCTTCTTCGTTGATTCTTTCATCTTCATAGGATTCGAGTGTTCTAATGAGTTCATCTATGGTCAGTGGCATGATCTTCTGAGTCTCTCGGATGGACGTCTTAATATTGTCCCAATCTTTTGTGAGACCTCTCAGAAATTTGTTGAGCCTCATTGGTCTTAAAACTAGTTGCCCATGGTAAGTGAGACCATTCACTATTTTAGTGAATCTATCAAACATTTCTTTCACGATTTCGTTGGGCTTCATTTTGAATGTCTCGTACTGGCCGAGAAGAATGTTGATCTTTGTCTTCTTGACCCTGTCCGTTCCCTCATAGATTACGTGAAGCTTGTCCCAAATCTCTTTAGAAGAAGAACAATCTGCAATACGTTTATATTCAGTGGGAGACAATGCACTATAAAATGAATAAATAGCTTTGGCATCAAGTGCGTTTCTCTTTGCTAGTTCGGTTGCAGATAGTGTTGCAGTGGGAATAGTGTTGTTGTTGCTGGTGTTGTTATCCCCTGCATTTGAATTTGCACTGGCCATTGTATTTGCAGTGGGATCATCGCCTTTACGAACAACATCCCAGATTTGCGGATCTTGGCATCTAATGAATGCCTTGAATTTATTTTTCCAATCACTGTAATCCTTCCCATCAAAGTATGATGGCCTGTTGTTGCTTCCTCCTTCAATCCAAGTTGGAACAAAATTTCTAGCCATAGAGATCGTTAGCTCAGAAGTAATAACACTTCAATAAAAAATACGAGCACCAGGCTCTGATATCAATTATTGTAGCTAGCGGTGTCATCTAGAGGGGGTGAATAGGTGATTTCAAAGGATTTTATAAATCAATGCAGAAATATAAACAAATGAGTTCAGAGTTTATATCTCAGATGATCAACACAAGTAAGATTTGAGATACTCTCAAAATTAACAGCGAGCACAGTTCTACTATCACAGAATTTAAATAGACAGATCAAGGGATAGAGAAACTGCACAAGGATTTATAGTGGTTCGGCTTTGGTTTAAGCCTACGCCCACTTCTTCACGCTGGCAGCCAATCGGCTAGATTTCACTAGTGAATAGCTCAGAGGTTACAAATTAGTGATAACTCTTGAGTCGAAAGACTTCCCACCTAACACTCACACCAGAATGCACACCTCTAAGTAATACAGTGTATGGATCAACGTGTATAAAAAATATGAAGCTCTCTTGATATTGAAATTTAGAATTCTACGCTATTACCCTTTCTCTTTGACTTTGAGACTCCTCCTTTTTATACTCCTTCACCTCCAATTTCCCTTTGCAAGGCGCCCAAGGATCGCTCTTCAAACTTCCCATTTGAACGAGACTATATGAAAAAGAAAGATCTCGTAGCCGTTAAGGTCGATAAAGGAAAGAATCCCCCATTGGATCAAATCGCCCATACAATCATGATCCTGGGTTTTCATAGATTGAGTTCTTCATTTGGTAAGTTGTGCTTGTCTGCCTTAATCCGCGTCATTGATTGATCTTCAAGAACGATCCAGCTCGATTTTCTGGCCATTGTGATGATGTAATATATCAATTAAATCATCTCTAAGACATCTCTTGATATTCTGGTCGTTGCACATGAAATACTCTCTTAGAGCTTGAGCTTCATTCCAATGTCTGAGGTCCCCGCTCAATGTCTGAGCTCCATACAGTGTCTAAGTCCCTCAGAACTTCATCTGAGCCTTTTCTGCCAGATTAAATCCTGTGCAAACCACATCTTTGGATAATTTGCAAAACAAGTATTTCATTGCATTAACTCAAATATAAGAGATCATGGATTATTTTGTCAACTTCAAAATCAATTAGGGGTATTTCACAACACTTGTTACATATTTGACAGGAAACGAATTTGTTTGTTCCTTCACAAGCTTCTCGATCTTTCTTTTATTGAATTGTGGCTTGTGACCCTACGAATGCATAAAATCAGCCCGAGAATTTTTCATTCTTGGACCGTTGTGAGAAAGCCCTCTTCCATGGGAAGAAAAATGATTGTTGTTGGAATGTCGAAATTGTTTTCCCTTATTGCTGCTTTTAAAATTACTTCTCTGACTAAAGAAAACCATCCCATGTTGAATTACAAGGGAACTTTTATTTGACAGCCGACTCTCAAAGCTTTGTAGTTGCGAAATTAAGTTAGAAAATATTGCCATTGGAGGCTTCAACATGGAGGTTGTGAATGAATCATATTGATAACCTAAGGCATTCAAAACAAAGAGACCCTTCTTCTTCTTTTTTTCTCAAAAGGACATCCGATAGCAAATAACTCATTAAAATATTTCTAAAAAGCACCAAGATACTCATGAAGAGAAGAAAAATTATCTCTATGATATTTTTGGATTTGTAGAAAAATTGAAACTTCACGTTCCTTAGATATCTTGGCAAAAATATTTTATAAAGCTAACCACACCTCAGCATATGTCTTTAAGTCTACTACTTGAGCAAGAACTTCTTCCGAGAGTTTTGCAATGATCCATACCTGCGGAAGGCGATCTGACCTTCTCCATTGTAAAAACTCTAGATTTATCACTTCCTTTGAGACTCTAGGTTCATTTTCAGAAGCAGAGCAGGTGATTGTTGAACTCATGATCTGGTATTCACCATCAATGAATCCCACCAGACCATGACTTTCAATTAGAGCAGGCATTTGTGCTCTCCAATATGAATAGATTGTTTGTGTCAATTTCAGTGACACAAAATTGCTAATGTTCGAAGACGAGAGGGGTAAGGATACTTGGGGGAAGCCATGGTTAAGGATCGATTTCTTTTGAAGATATGCTCGGATACCATAAAAGAACAAAGGTGTTTGATTCTTAATCTCAACGTACAATTATTGAGATGATTTTCAATATATAAAGATATTAAAAACTGTTACACTTCGTAAGGAAACAATACAACAATGGATAATAATAATGAAGATATCATCATATTACAAAAGTTGTCGATCCCTTGATTTTAGCATATTCAAGAAACAACGCTTGTGATTTTGATTGATATCTCCAGATTCTTCTCCCTTGATTGATAAATCTGCCTGATAAATTAGTTTTCATGGTCACTTTAACAATATTTAATCCTAGCAAATTTTTAGTCTACATATCTTATTTTTATGCATATTATGATTGAATGTACAAAAAATAATGGCTTGTGAGTATTGGATTTCTAATTGATATACTAGAAATAGTAGAATTATGCATATATTTATTAATAAACTTTGAAAATATATTTTTATGACAAGGTTCTAAAAGAGTTCGACAATTAGTGATACTTATTTCATAAATGAATCATATTCGACAAGTACTTTTATTTGACAAATATAGATTAAATTCACATTAAATGAATAGTACTATTAAAAGCATCATCGAGACATGCGGCTATAGTTTATCCTGATATAAGAGAAGAATATCACGACCTACCTAGTATTTTCCAATTTGCTATTTATACTTAGTAACTGTTGACCCCAAAAAAAATTACCATTATAATGGATAAGTGACAGGTTTAGTCAATAATAGTAGAGTTTGGTGAAAGAAATCACCGATGAACAAAATAGTCGACAACTTGAAGAGAATCGACAATTTTGATAAAGTTATCGACAACAAACATTAGTTATCGACGAGGATCTTCATTGGAGATGAAGTCAATAACATCAACATATAACTGCCGAGTAGATATTTTCCGATATGCAACGTGTTTGGGATAAATGTTTATAGATAATAGGATATTGTGCAACTTCTTGTAACCACCTATAGGATTATGAAGTTATTCCTTTTCCAGTAACCCTGTACGTAATGTCCTTTTATAAGCCTTGGTAAAGGGTGATAAATACTCCAAGTGTACTCGTTGTAAACCCCCCAAATCAGTCAAAGAACTCAACATTCTTGCAACTTTATCTTTTATTTTTACTTTCCTTCAATTTATATGACTAGCAAATAATTGCCTCCAGCCTTCGTGTCTTTAATTTTCTTGCAATTTACTTCCCCGTCTAAAATCAACTAAGGACCCTTAACAACTTTTGAGGATTTACTCATCGACCCATCTATACTTTAAAAGATATTTTATCAATAATATTTTTGGTCAAAAATATTTTTGTCGTGCTTGGTAGGACACATTTTGTTGATTCGAGGAGACTAACATGACAAGAACTTGAAATCATCAAGACTCCGACACCATTACCACAAACTGGTAACGAGACGTTATCCGCACATTTTGATACTTCAACCGCCGAGAAAGCGACAGAAGATAATTGACATGAGAAAGTTTTTCTTCCAATGAACCACATTGATGAGCAATTGATGGAATTTTCACGTAATCCCAACATGGTGTCTTCTGAATATTTGATGTTAGGATGCACTTGTGAGTTGTGCTAGAGAAGTCCCATATTTGAGAATTGATGTTGTGTGGAGCAGTTGATATATCATAGTTGGCTCATAACTCATTGGCTTAAGCTTTTGAGTGAAGGTGGGTCCAACCAGATATATTGATGGGCTCGGACTTGGGCTCCCTCTTGGCGATCTTCCCCGGCAAAAGGTATTGGGCTTCTGCTATGCGCTCCCAACAAATGGTATTAGAGTCGATGGTTGATTGGTGGGCCTCCAATCTGTTCCGGTGTTTGGTGAATATCTCAAGGAAGAAATCTCATGATCGATGCTTATTTCGAGTGGAAAATAATTGCCATCACGGTTGGTCTGGCGAGAATAGACCATGGACAGTTGGTCTAGTAACGCGAGTCTGGCGAGAAGAGACCATGGACAGTTGGTTTGGAGACGCAAGATAGAGACCATGGGTGATGCAATCCTAAGTTAGCAGTTGATGTTGGTTAGTTGCGGTGCATAGTTGAGGGTGCATTGCAATCACTTGGAAATTTAAGTTTAGATAAGTTGATGCAGAAGGATACTTGAATTAAGGGGGGGGGGAGCAAACCTAACACTAGAGCTCACACGTGAGGGGGAGATTGTTAGGATGCATGTGTGAATTGTGTTAAAAAAGTCATATATTGAAGAATTGATGTGGTGTGGAGTAGTTAATATATTCTAATTGGCCCATAACTCATTGGTTTAAGCTTTTGAGTGAAGGTGGGTCCAACCGGATATATTGACGGGCTCGGACTTGGGCTCCCTCTTGGCGATCTCCCCCGGCGAAAGGTATTGGGCTTCTGCTACGCGCTCTCAACATTTGAAGAGCTACATGATTATATAAGCAACTATATTATGAATCATTTGTTCGACGTGATTAAACCATTGATCATCAATATTGTGAATGACACCATCTCAAAATCAGGATTGTTCAACAGGTACGTTACTAATAATGTTGGTCATCGTAGTCAACCCCCTATAGCAATTATGCAAAGGCCTGAATCTTCTAATCAAGGCTAGAATAATGAGACTAATTAGGATAATATTGGCCAAAATAATCAAATTGCTAACACTAATTTGGTAAATCAAACTAGTCGATAAGTTAGTCAACTGCCAAATATTGAAAATGTAAGGCTAGTGGCTCCATTGGTACCACACAATGTGAGTATTCCTATTGGGCCCACCATGACGATCGACGTAAATAATCCGACAAAACCAACATTATCGCTTAGGGGGTAAGATGGGCAACCGAATCCACACTTAAACGCTGCACAATTTGTCTAAGAAGTTCGGCAACAATTGGGGTTCATCCCCAACAGTTCGATAATCAACCCTTTCCAAAAGTTTCTAAACTTCTGGCTTCCTTTCTACTACGATGATGAACAATCAACACCAAGCACATTATTCGATGAATAGCCCAATATGGGGAAGCGGGAACAAATGAGGTTTTAAAACTTAGGTTGATTCTTGCTTTTACCTGGTACACTAATTTACCACCTAATTCAATGTATAATTAGGCAGAGATGAAAAGACAATTCCATTCTCAATTTCATAGAATGATACCTGAACTATCTATGGCTAATTTGACTTAGACTTTATAAGTATAATAGTGAGTCAATCGATTGGTTATTTCTTGGTTAAGAAGGCAAAGAATATGTGCCTCACTTCGCTATAAGATAAAACATTCATGAATATGGTTTTCAACGCGATAAAATTTGTTGAGAAAACCTCCTCTAAAAGATTTTGATATTGACAAAACTGTCCTTAGTCTTATTGAATTTGGTAAATACATTTTACTATATTTTATTTCAAATGATACACGAGAGATAAGGAGTTTGTATTTTCCTCAGTTGAATATTCAAACTCAAGACGAGAGTGTCACATATTTGTCTTTGGAGGAGTTGAATTATGTTATCCAGATTAAATGTAATGACACTTATGTAGATTCAACTACACCTTTGAAGAAGACTCATATGTGAGTATCAACAAGGACTCTATTAACTTTCAACTTAGTGTTCTATCTGTTCAGATTCTGAAGACTAATTATGTTTCTGAAGACTGTTCAGTAACTGCAACATGTTGAGTTTCGAAAACTATTTTATTTGAAGAGCCACGTATGACGTATGCCTTATATGGCTGAGGAATTCTTTGAAAGGAAGTTTGTAATCTTGATTTATAATATAGTTCTACAACGGATAATAGAATATCTTTGTTGGAGATTGTCTTTCTAGAGACAAGACAACTTCCATAAATGAAGGTATATACTTATGAAAACCAAAGATTTAGTTGTATGGATGACTGAATCAGATGGGTTTAGATTCAACACTCAACGGCTACTATATCTTCTACATACAGTCTTGTTCAACCAAGATTGATGGCGTCCAATCAAAGATTGAAGAGCAATCCATTGAAGACTTGTCTAGTGGATAGTTTGGAGGTGAAAGAGTATAAAAGAAGATCAATAGTGCTGTCACGAGTGTGCTATCAGAATCAACAATTCCAAAGTTCAAAGAGCAGTTCAGATTCTATAGACTTGTCTTCGTGATATTCATATTACAGTCATTGAGAAGCTTTGCTAGAGTGATTGAGAGATGATAGTGTGATCTATCTAGGAGAACTTCATCACTTGTTGTAAACCCTCTTTGGTTTATCTGGTGGAATCCAGCCTATCGGCTGTCAATGTGGGAGAGTGGATGTATACTTGATCTAAGCCGAATCACTATAATCATCGTGTGCAAATTTCTCTATCCCTAAACTCTCTTTACTTAGTCTGGTAGAATATTGAACTTGTGTTCAGAGTCAGAAATTGCATACTATCAGATTCTGATTGTGTGATATTTGACTTGATTCTTTTAATTTCGCAATTTCTAGTCAAATTCGATTAAAATCACATATTCACTCCCCTCTATGCGATATTGCTAGATACAACAAAATTTAACATGCTAGAATGATTTGAAGGCCAAGACTTTGCCTATTTATTTCAATTGGCAATAAGAGTGCATAAGTATGAGCAATTTTTAAAGATACGGATAGATGGTCATGTCAAGGCTTTACACAAAATATGGCTTTAATGAATAATTATGAGTCAGAGTATGAATATGACCCGCATGAAAACATTGAAATAAATGTGGCAAAATGATGCTCGTAAAGCTTTATGTTTGTTGATCTTTAAAGCCTGCCAAAATGAAAGAAACAAGAATGGCTAGGGTAAAGAAGCTTAAGTTTACTCGTTTGACACTAATAAGTTAGACAAAATCTTTAATTTACTTTTAAAAGATGGCTAGAAAAAAATTAACGAAAGGCCAAGTTATCTCGAGTAAAGAAGATTTAGTAAAAAAAAAAATATTGTAAGTGGCACAATTCATGAAGCCATAGCACAATTGATTGTATTGTTTCCAAAAAACAATTCAAGAAGCAATTCTCATATTTGTCGATGACAATGGGGCATATGATGCCCCTAGATTATCTAATTTAAAAGAATCGAATGATTCTCATTCAATTCTTTTAAAATGGGACATATGCTGGCACTAAAAATCACCAATATTTGGTTGTAATAGACAAGTGACAGACTTAGTCGATAATAGTAGAGTTCGGTAGACAAAAGTCATCAGTGAACAAAACAGTCGACAAGTTGAAGTGAATCGACAATTTTGATAGAGTTAACGACAACAAACATTAGTATCGACGAGAACCTTCACCTGAGATGAAGTCATCGACATTGACATCAACATATAATTGCAAAGTAGTGATATTTTCGGATATGTAACTGATTGTGGATAAGTATAGTTAGATAATAGGAGATTGTGTAACTTCTTGTAACCGCCCATAGGTTTAGGAAGTTATTTCATTGCCAGTAATCATTGTATATAACTTGTATTTATAGCCGTTGGTAGAGAGTTATAAATACCTTAAATGTACTCTTTGCAAACCCCCCAATCAATAAAAAAACTCAACATTTTTGCAAATACATATTATATCTTAACTTTCCTGCAATTTACATGGCTTTTAGTTTTCTTGTCATTTTACTTTCCTATTCAAAATCAACAAAGGAAACTTTTAAATCTTTGCCAGTTCACTCATTGGTCCATATATACTTCGAAAGATATTTCATCAACACTATTTTGGTGAAACAGATACATTTCATCCTAATCAGCCATCTTAATTAGGGTTACTCCACATGGAACCTCATGTCCCTAGAAAATCATCTCTATCTTTTCAATAAGTAATCACGCTCAAATAGATTGGAGACCATATATGTCGCAAGAAATGAGGCAGCACTCAAAGAAAGCCGGGCATGCATATCTGGTCAAACCCTAACCATGCACAGTGTAAGGAAATTATAAGTGTCCAAATCATTCGCACGACAGTTCTCTCCAAAACACAAACACAATCATACATAAGTCTAAATGTTCCTAATGCCTGGCAACCTCTGCATGTCGCTCATAATTAGTAGATACCTATATCATTAGCCAGATAATTTGCTTCTTCATAGGCGCCCTTAAATAGCTTTACTTTATGCTTCGACAATATATATATATAGCTTTACTTTTTGCTAATAGACAAAAGAAATAATTCGAAAATGGTCACCACTTTGTTTCGTTTTACACCACACAATGTTTATCTTACATGTAAAAATGAAAATAAAATCTTATATAAGAAAATTAACAGCCAATAATTTCCAACAGTTTCCTTGAATTCGGGGATCGCACATGAAATTGAAAAGGTTGACCATTAACTTTTGTCAATGCAATATATATATATATATACTTTTTGCTAATAGACAAAAGAAATAATTCGAAAATGGTCACCACTTTGTTTCGTTTTACACCACACAATGTTTATCTTACATGTAAAAATGAAAATAAAATCTTATATAAGAAAATTAACAGCCAATAATTTCCAACAGTTTCCTTGAATTCGGGGATCGCACATGAAATTGAAAAGGTTGACCATTAACTTTTGTCAATGCAATTACAAGTGGGGGCAGTATCATATCATTCTCTCTTCTTCTTTTTTTATTTCTTAATTGCACATCGATTGCGTTTTCGAGATCTCCAAATTTCAAATGAAGTTCCCTCCCAAGCATTACATCAACTAATACGTATATATGCTGTATCGAGATTACGTCTTTTTCATCCTCTAAATATTTATCATTTTCCATTTAATCTTTTAAATCGTTTTGTGTAATTAAGTTTTCTAATGATCTAATTGATTTGTGCAATCTGGATAATAACTGTTCCAATTACTGACTTAATTGAGGATAATGTTGATGCGATCGAAATTGACATATCATCGTTTTTTTATGGAGAACCATTAACATTACTAAAATTGATGTAAAGCACTGAGACTGTGGACTGGCAGAGAAACACGGCCGGGGCAGCTAGGGTTGTTACAAAACAAACTCCATGGACGCTTTCTCAGATAACAATAAGGGCTTTGCAACAAGTTGATTATTATGACGAGACGGAGAGAAAATGTAATATTATGTACATCACCAAATGAAGGGTACAAGGTCCCTCTATATATATATATGGATGCCACTAGACTTAATTACAACAGCAATCCTAAATATATGTACACAGCATCCATCAAAGAGATATAACGTTACGATGAAACCCTCATCCAAAAGTTTAAATATGAAATGACAATTCGTATCGGTTATTTGACAAACACTATTTACTTCTCAATTTTTGACTTTCTTAATTTTCATTTTGACACTTGTTTTTTTAGCAAAATGACACAAATGGCCCTTGAATTTGACCTAATATGTAATGTGGTCCATGAAATTTTAATTTGTTAAATGTGGTCTTTGAACTGTCGCCCAATGCACAATGTGTCCCTGAACTTTTAATTTGTCCAATGTGGTCCCACGACTTTTAGTACATGTTCAATTTAGTCCATGAACTACATGAAGATTTTCAATGTTACCCTCATTGAACAAATTAAAAGTTTATGAACCACATTACACATTTGATCCAAGTTCAGAGATCATTTGTGTCAGGGATCATTTGTTATCACTGACCTGGCACCACATCACCCTTGTTAGACATGGGAAATAGCTATTGGAAGCTCTTATCTATGGTCACTCAAAAGATTGTATGGGCAATATGCTGGACCCATCACGACCACGCATTGCACCCCCCCTGGCTTGCACGCGCATCACCATGAGAGGAATAAGCCCACATCTCACACTCAAGCCAAAACATGGATCAGCTCTCTCTTTGGTCAACCACTTTCCAAAGCCTGGAACCATGCACGCATATTTTCGAAGCGAATCTGCCCTAAAAAGTCCCAAATCGAATCCCACACTAAAATCCTAAACCCACCTTTTCACATAAAAAGAAGTTTGACAAAATCTTCCCTCTTTACAATTATAAAATCAACTCTTTTCAACTTAGAAACTCAGAAGCTCAAAAGAAAGCAATTGTAGAGTGGATATGCAAGCTAGTAGCTACGAGCTAGCTAGTGGGCTTTTTGGTCCCACAAAGTGGAAGTGGCCTTTTTCGAATATTGAGTATTTCTGAGGTATATTTACTTTTGTACCAATCACAAAATTACTATCCAGACTGATGTTGACCTAATTGTCACGCACTGGTAACTAACAAGACCTTCCTCGAATCTTTTAGAACAATCGGTTGTTTTGCTACAGTCTTATACCGTAGCTATTATGTCATCAGATTAGAATGAAAACAATCACTCAAATTATAAAAGTAAACTAAAATGGTTTTGCTCCTCCTACTGAAATGGTGGACCACGACCATGGTTGGACCACACTCTTATATGAATTGTGATTGTGCCCTCATCAAACCACCACAAGGAGCTCCCACACTAGCTTAGCATCATCTACTATGTGCCCCAACTTCTTGGCAACACAAGGGGCCATTCTTGGTCTAGGGTTTCAATATTCTATCTCTCCTTGTGATTATTTTAAGTCTGTAGAGACATGGGAGTCCCCACAAGGTCCTTGCTTTGAGGGACATTGGCAATTCTTGTTGGCATTGGACCAAAAAAGCCTTTTAGCCGCCAAGCATGCTTGCACGCGCACAATTCCCACACATGTTTGTGTATAGCAGATTGATACACACAATTAGACATTTCTATACCCCTTTAGCTAGTTGATCTTTTGGGAGCACTGATGAACAATCCTGAGTGCTACTGTTCCATGCGCACCCAATTGTTTTTGCTAAATTGTGGATGGAACCCACTTTTTTAGTCTTGTTTTGTGACATGCCAACATCAAAGATGTGTATGGTCATTTTCCATAAATAGGAGAAAATGTGACATGTCTCTCTCCACCAAGAGCCTCTTGTGGTGCCGATTAATTTACCTATCCATTACGATGAGACGAGGGACTGAGGCGACTCGATAGGATTGATCCGGTGTTCTAAGAGGTCGAGACACCCGGTGTAGATAACAAAGAAAGTAACTAAATGCATACTTTACCGAAGGTTGTAAGTTTTGATTGAGAAACTAATTCAGTTGAAACAAATAAGTTGAATGAGGGAACAGCTTGACATTGCATAATGACTTGAGGCAAATTTAGAAACCATTGTCTTCTTTTCAGGGAAGGGGTTATTTGCCCATATTAGATATAAATTTCTTAACTCAGCAAGTCCTTTCACAGAACTTCTTAACTCACCAAGTCCTTTGTGAATCTAAGATTTAAACTTAATACAATCAAATGCCTTAAAAGGCTGTTGATGTAGCCATTCCTACACTTTTTCATTGACTTGAAGCGACATCAACTGGCTGGAATGGAGAAGACATATCTGATTGGGACTTAAACGGCACATGTCAAGTCACAAATCATCAAAAAGCATTGAAAGCAAAGTACATTTGGACCCAAGAAATGCCTTCGAAAAGAACTGATGGCTTATCATGGCAATTTGGATAAGTATGCTACTTTAATATACATATGCTAGCAACATGTTCATGAATGCATGTAGTGTGGTACCTTTCAAACTTCTCCCCGGAACTTCACTAGTAATAACATCTTCACATGGGATGATCATTAGTCAAATTGGTCTTACTGCAAGGTAGCAATCTCTTTATTGAACTTATAATTATTAGTGCTATCTCATATAGACGTTGTTCAAAATCGCGAGTTCTTAAAAAAGTCGGGCAAATAAAACCTACGCGAATTCCATATTAGGGTTTTGAAAATCTAGAAGTAAACCAATTCTTGGTTGCATTCAAGATCTAACCCTCTTAAACTATCAGCTCGATCGAGTATTTAAAGGCCAGAGAGAGGTAAGACAACCACTAATATTTTCTTGTTTTAGCTAGCAAAAATTACAATCTCTTGATTGACATACTTCCTAAAGTGAATTCTCCAACTCCTTACATAATTCCTCCATTTTGAGTTTCACCAAAGTATAGTGCATTTTCTCTTTTTCTTTCTTGTACCACACCACCGGGCAGCTCGCTTGAATGCCAAGAAACATTTGTATTCCGCTACAAAATTTATTTTGTACACTGCGGGAGGTTCCACTTTTCTATTCCCTTCCGCTTCCAATATCCCAATAGCACCTTTGTCTAAAGCTTTCAATGAGACTTCATATACGTAATGGAATGTCTAGAATCCAACTCTTGGATGTTTTAGTTTCAAAAATAAAAAAGACTCGAGGAAATCTTAGAATTAATGTACAAAGGTAGGGAGAACCTTTCACTATCTAGGCGCCCTAAGCTGCTTGGCAAAGAATTCTGTCATTCATGGACTGTCGCTTGGGTGGGATATAACCCTATTTTAATTTCCAAGGAGGAGGGCTTATGCACTCCACTCGTTACCACTAAATGACGAAGCCAGGTTCCATTCCCTTTTGAGACCAAGAGCCTATGGACAGCTTACCTTCTTCGAAAGCTAAGGAACAGCTGGATTCCTCGACAAAAAATACACACTATTCCACGAGAAATTGCACTTTTGGATATTATGGGTATTGCCAACATTCGGGTCGTCTATCCTTATATGAATGCCCACAAACTATCTTGTCCATGTGCATCCGACAAGGCTCCGATAGACAGGATCCTCATTCTACTCGAAGCGGGAGACATCATGATTCGAACACGCAATCCGCCGTCATCCAATCAAGTGCGTAATTGCTCAGCCAATCCTTTCCACGATATTCGAATTTCCCAGTTCATAAACTAGGATGCAGCTACTTGTATTCTTCTCTTTAGTCTCATTTTGATTAAGGGTGTCATTCTTGGTGGGGGGCCCACCATGGGCAATACAAAGTGGAACCAAACGTTTTGGAAAAAGAAATGTTGAATGAATGAATCTACTTGGAGGAGCTCCCACATGAATCATGTATGCCTCACACTGTGCCAAAAGGTTTTGATCCAAACAAGGCATGTTTGGAGGGCAAGCTCTTAAGTGCACATAATAGTCTTTGCCCCCACAAAACCAGAACGCCCACACACTCTTTCACACTACTTGGGGAGTGACCAAATAATTTCATTTTCCTCGAGCCCTTCAAGGGGGGAAAATTAGAAAAACAAAAAACAAAATCTATCTCGATTGGCACGCCACATCATTCCTCATGCTGTGCATGCTTCATCTCAAAAGGGAAAAGGAATGAAAGAATTAGAATGAGGAAAAGAAATGAATGGCAAACTCTCCCTGCCAATTGCTCCACGACAGACATCATTCTTCCCGGTGCCCTGTGACCCTTATCTTTCACTCTGCTGTCTCATTGGCTCTCTACCTCCAATTCCAATTGCAATAGCCAAAGGGTGTTGTTCTATCCTAGGGTAAAGGGCATGTGAAATTCCAATCACTTCCCCTCATGCTTAATTCTAGATATTTGTGGTAAAATAATTAAATATTAAACCACGTCTTCATCTAATAGCTTAAGTTTTTAGAACAATTAGCAGTGGTTTCAAAAAATCTCACATGGTATCAGAGCAGGAGATCCTTAGTTCAAATCTTTCCAAGCCCTATTTGTCTCCCCAAAAGACTAGACTAAGCGTGAGGGGAAGTGATTAGAATGATTAAACATTAACCCACTTCTCCATTAATAGTTCAAGTTTTTAGAATAGTTGGCAGTGATTTTACAAAATCTCACAATCTGCTCTTTCAGATAATGTTTCTATGACATTCCCTCTCTATTTGACTATTTTATGGAGAAAGTTGTGAGAAAGAGAAACAAAACCTTGTGTGGTACTTCAAAGAGAATAGCAAATTGACCAATAAGACCTAAATAGCAGTTTACCCTTTGCATATGGACCTAGTCCTATTTGTGAGTATGTCCAGCAAAGATCTCACCTGGTGAGAATTTTATTGTGTATGTGATCTTTATACATGAGCCTTGAGTGCGATCGGCATGGCTTACTTGATTAGATGGTATACACCCTATACTAGACACCTTCAGCATGAAATAATAAATTGAGTGGGGAATGATAGGGAAAGAGGAATTGACATTGGCACTGAACTTAATAAAAAAGATAATCCAATTGCTATGTTAATTTGGTTTGTCCAAGGTGTTGGGAGCAGCAGTAGAAATCTAATAACCATAACAGATTGGGAAACCACCTTGGTAATCAGATTTCGGGCCCACCAATCTATTATCGGCTCTTATACTATTCGTTGGGAGCATGTAGCAAAAGTCCGATACATTCACTCGAAAAGATCACAAAGAGGGGGACTTAAGTCCAAGCCTGTTAAAATCTCCAGTTGAACCAACATTCACTCAAAATTTTAAGCTAATGAGTTATGAGCCAACTAGGATATATTAACTGCTTCACACCACATCAATTCTCCGACGTGGGACTTCTTTAACACAACTTACACGTTATCAATGCAACAGTCGTAAAAGGGTTGATATCAACTGTCAAACTCATCCGAAAAAGCAAACAAAAGTATGAGTGATGTAAATGCCTAAAGATAGTTTTTGATGCGAAAATTGAGTTAAAATAGTTATCATAAATGAACCGCGTTTGATTGCAACAAGTTATTGAAGCATTGAAAAACAACAATGCATTCTCATTCTCAAAGCATGAATAAGGCTTAAATCCCTCGTGACTTGACATAATGTTCCTTTTGCTTGAGACACAACAATTCAAGAATTAGGTTACTTTGGTTTTTCCTTAGGAGGGGAGGGACGCGATTGAAAGATCATAATCTTTGCACAAATTATGTGCACCCAATTCTTACGAGCCCAATGCATGTGACAACTCAAGCTAATATTAAGGCTCCGTTTGTTTGGCGGAAAATGAGTAATCTGTAAAATATTTTTTGAAAAATGATTGTTTATTTTCATCATCTAGGTAAAATGTTTAGACATGTATTGTTGTCAGTAATGAAATATTTTTCAATAGCTAATTATTTCAAACGATGAATGCGATCACTTTTAGAAAAAAATAAATACTTTTCAAATCACTCATTTTTCGCGAAACAAATAAAGCCTAAATTCTCGTATAAAATGTATGACAAAAAAGAAGAAGGAAGTTCTCATATAAAATGACGACTTGTACGTATTGAGCCCATATTAATAAGGTGTATATCTTACCCCCACAATGAGTTTCCTTCTTTCTTTACTTTGCCTTTTCCTTCTCCACTTCTTTATTTGCCCTAGTCTCCCCATTTTGCTCCGGACAATTCCTATGATCCTCCGGAGAATGGATATCCCGATTGTAATTTGTCGCGACTTCTTACATTTTTCTAACTTTTCATATCACACACAAATCTAAAAATTTTACCACGAATGAGAAAGATTTACCCTTTTATTTTTCCTCGAAACACCCTTTTGCTCTTGTCCAAAGTGGGTTGCCAGCTGCCAATATAATGCTGATAGAACCATGCGTCATTCTCACCTCACACTTTGGCCTAAAAAAGAGAAGAGAGAGAGAGAGAGAGAGAGAGACTTTTTGAAGTACTGATAGTGTCAGGTTCAGGCATGGATATGTAAGCATGGAAGCCATAATGTTTCCTCTGCTTCAAACCCTGTCATTTACACTAAAAATGCATCTCACTTTCTTGTACCTTAACTTTTCAGAGAAAATTCCATGTCCCCAGAGATTTTTTTCCCTTCTAGCCCTTTTAGGATTCTGTTTTCACTTCTTCCAGAAAGAAGGTGTGTGAGAGAGAGATAGAGAATTGATTTTGGGACATGGACCAAAAGATTGTTTGCTGACATCTTGGAACTCTTGCACATGATATATTAGTGGAGCCAATTAGATTCTAATTGTACACCTCTAATCATTGCATTTGTGAAACCAACATGGATATGGGGTTGAAGCATATCTCAGCTAGACTTATTTCTTTGACACGTTTCCTGCTAATTGTTTCTTGAAGGTGACAGCTAGGCCATCTGTCTTTAGTTTGAAGTTTAGGATATTATAGACACTAAACCCGATTAAGGAAAATTAGTCTAAAGATTGATGGGACAAATTGCGAGCCAGCAAAAAAAAAATCGTTGTATCATTTTGTCAATTAATCTAGTAAATGGTACATGTCGATGTTATTTTTAAAGTTGAGATATGGTTGTGTAAAATTGTCATATCTAGTTATGCTGTTAAAAAATCGGATAATCAGATCTCGAACAGTCAGGTCAAGCTCAAATATCCAGATCTTGATTGGAACTTAATTACCAAAGAATTTTGGTCTAAGCACAACTACATGAAGATTTTGAAGTGCCATTGAAATAAAAATAACCACCATAACTAGAATAAATAACTTCACCTACTTAACCGAGTCAAGGATTTTCAATATTAGTTCCACTCGGTATTTAGCGGTTGAGCTACTCGAGTTCTCTATATGAATTGATCTCGAGTTGCTCACCAAGGACTTGGCTCGGATCACCCCTAATTATTGCTTCACAAATTCTCTGCACATCACCAAGTAATTAGAGAGAAGAGGGTGTAATTAGATCTCTGGACCAAAGGAATATTGCTGACACCTCGGGACTCTCCCAAATATTTTCGTTTCTTTTTCCCAATAGCTTAAAGCAGCCAATGAAACTCTAGTTGTACACCTCCTATGATCACATTGCAGTTTCAAAAGCATATGGGAGTGATGAACATTGAATATAAGTCATTGTTGAACTCATTTCCTAGACAATATGTCAGATTTACAGCAGATCCTCATCCATAATATGAAATTAATTAAGAAATCAAGTTGGTCTCTTGCTCTTGTGGGTAAAGGTGATATGGAGATATAGGATTTGTCATCTAATTTTGACATTAAGTTATTAAATCCATTTTTTTTTTTGGTTCACTAGGAACTGTCGAACGAATTTTCCAAAGTACTTTTGGCCCGACGAATTAGATTGCAATTATACGAGTCAAATGATTGCATGTGATGTTTTCTAAAACTAGAAAGGATTTGGTAATCTTTCCCTTAATGGTCCCTGTTTTGAGACTCTACTTATTAAGGACTGTTGGTGTGCTCCAGGAGTTTTATATGATTTTATCAAACATGTCTCCATAGCATTACTCAAACATCAAGAAATATTGTGATTTTCGACATATTTTCTCTCTCGTGTTATGGATTGAAGATGACATATATACTTATTAAGTATGGTTAAGAAGTGCACCGAGGACGCTCCTAATGTAAAACACGATTTTATTTCCCTAATCTATCGTAGTATTCACTGTTCAAACTTTTATGGCACTCATCAGATATGAAAGAATTATTGAAGTGCTCACTCTTTACAAAGAAATTGGACAGCTTCAATGAAGTAACGAATATTATAAAGATGATATATCTACCGCAGTTATTTTTATTCCATGACTTGGTATTTAGAATGTCTTGTTCGACAGAAATTTCTCGATATGCCTATGAAATGAATGGGGAAGAAACTATTATTGGTGTGGAATTTCACTGGCTTGAAAATCATCTTATTACAAAGCAAGGAAGCAGGCAAAACTACTGGATCTTCATAGAGAAAATCGGGGGCTCCGTTTTGATTGATCAAATTGATAGACATCACCTGGACATTTTAAATTATATTTTTTGCTGGCAAAAATATAGAATATAACATCAGAAATGGCCGTATCCTATCTTAAGGCAGTCACTGACACACGACGAGAGAGAGAGATCAACTGGAAAGTGCACGTCGTCCCATAACAACGATGACCATTAATGCAATGTAGTTGCCAATCTCCAATTCTCTCCTCTTCCTTTTCCCGGTTTGTCGAGCTCCATACGCTTCATTTCCTTTTTCCCAATTTTGATCTTTTCAATCCTTTTGCTGTGACGTCCTGAAATTTCAAAACATATTAAATGAATAATATTAGACTGTTGGAATTTAGTGACATTTATCGGATGCAGAATCGTTCAATCTGAAGGACGTTGGTCGTCGATTGTCGATTGAAGCGTAGATAATTGTAGTTCGATTAGATTAGTCGCGCCGTAATTATTTCTCGCCGAATTCCTTCGTGCCCGCGCCAACCCTGAACCAAATATTCCGAACCAGTCCTAAATCATTAGATTACCGAAATACCCTCAGATATTATTCATATATACCAAAAATAATTAATACCGAATGACCGTGGAACCCACATCATTAATGCCAAGTCAAATCTTACCTTTTGACCTTTAGGAAATTACCAAAATACCCCTAAGACCATTTTCTCTCTCTTTCCTTTTCTCTCTCCTCTCTCTCTCTTCTCACGGCAGCCCACCCCCCTGCTCACTTCACCACTCCATCTTCTTCACTTCATCATCTTCATCATCTCACCTTCGTCGCCGCCGTGGACTGCCGCCTCCCGTCGTGCGCGCCACCGCCGTCCACCGCGCCTTGTTGAGCCGCCGGTCGCCAGCCCCAGCCGCCGCCCCTGCTCAGCTACTGTCCGAGCTCAGCTGTGCCTCGCCGTCGCTCGCCAAGCTTCGTCGGAGCCACCGAGACACCGTCGGACCTTGGTCGAAGCCCCACCGAGCTTGCCGCCCGCTCGCCGTGTCCGTCGTCGTCATTTGGCCGCGAGAACAGCCGTCGTTCGTTGTCGTCCGGGTGTCGCCTTCAAAAACCGACACCGTGGTTGTATCTAGATTGACGAGACGAGTCCGTAGGATCGTCGCAGGGAAATTTTGTTGTCGCCTCCACCGCCCATCGCCGACCGTCGCCTCCAGTTAATTAGTGAGTTAACCCCTAATCCCTGATTAGGCAGTTAATTGCACTTAATAGATTAATTAGTTAGTTACCGTAATTAGTTAGTTAGTTACCGTAGTTAATAGATAGTTACCGTGGTTAGATAGTTAACTGTGGTTAGATTAAATAGTTACTATAGTTAGTGAATAGTTACTATGATAGATTAATTAACTCCTGTGGTTAGTTGGGTTAACCGTGGTTAAGTGGAATAGTTACCATGGTTAATTGCCTGTTTATTGTGCCCGATAATTTGTGGCGTCTGATCATGGATAGGACTGAGTGTTGATTGCGCTTAAATGCTAAATGATCACACTAGTGTCGATATGCCATGCTGAACTGAAATTGAATATTCGCGTGACCAATTGTGATTTTGAGCATGAAAATGACCGTGGGCCAGGTACGAGCATGATGTGAGTGTGATTGCATAAAAAATGATATTTGGCTTGAGAGCTGGTGGAAAATACGAGGTCACGCGTGGTTTTAATTGTGTCAACCTAACGTAACTGGAGGCACGAGCGATACCCTTGTTGGCATGGGTCATTGCCTAATAAGTCTGTGTGACGGCGACGTACCGTCCGGGATTCCACGGCTTATTGGTTGCCTGTCAGTCCATGCCGGCGATGTATAGTCCGGATACCACAGTTGATGAGGTGCCGGTCGCAACTTGTGTTGGTCCGTAGTCCTTTATGGAATGATTCCTAGTGTGCTCGTCTTAGGGAATTTGAGGGAGTTATCGGATGCCGTCGCTATAACGTAGTAGGACGACGCCCGGTTAATCCGGAAGAGTACTAGCAGCGAGGCTGTACTGTGACAAGAGTGGGGTATCTCTCGGCCGTGATGACCGAAACACGTATGTTGCATAGTGCATGAGTATTGCTGAGTGTTCTGGTTGAGTGATTGATTGTTGTTTATGCATTGCCATGATATAATTGTCGTATGGCTCAAGGCGAGGTATGTTGCATGTGGTTGTCTTTTGGGTGTTAGGATTAGTTCGCTAGAATTGTTAGATTGCTTGCGTGAATCAACGTCCTAATCGAACTTAGGCGTTGACCCGCTGAGATTCATATCTCATGCGCTTTGGCTGATCGCCTTTCAGGTCCTCGAGATGGCCGCGCGCCACGTTAGGTTTGGTATTCTTGTCGACCTAACCATGATACTTCATTACCGTCATGTCGCCAATTCTGAGGACGTGTAGGAACAGCATGTGACGACCGTCTGGGTCAATGAGGGGTTGCCACACTATGTGGCACACCTTTTCAAGGCCTGGTTCTTGCGTCAGGCTGGTGTTCTCATAGGACTGATTCGGGGGTTTGATGTACCCTCGGGTGCGGGTCCAATCGTCCAGACTTGGGACACGATGGATTCTGACATGCCGGACGGGGAGGTCGAGGACCCAGATCTGAGTTCTGAGGAGGAGGACCCAGATTCGCCACCTGGTTATCAGGGTTGACCCGGTGTCGTTATCCCATGGGTGTTGAGGAGCTATGGAGGAGTTTTTGGGAGGCCGTCTTGTATATAGTCGGTAGTGTAGCAGTAGTATATTGGCTATAGTGCACCCTGACCCGACCCGGTATCTTTTTGTGGGTCTAAGGGATCGGTCCAAGATGGACTTGTGTAATTTATATTTTTCTTATGGACTAATCAGGATGTAAATAAAAGGTTGTTTGTTGTATCTCCTATTTGCTTATCCTTGTTGTACGTTGTCTGGGGTAGTTATCGCTTTCGCATGTGCTTAATTATAAGTTAAAAAGAAATGGGTCGATGATCTGACTGGGACATCATCCTTTAACATGACATTTGGAAGGGATGTTCGCGCACCCGGGGTTCGGGGTGTGACATTTGTTATATCTTGTCAATACTAGATAAACATCTAGGACATATGCTATCCACCCCGAAGTACCTCCATCAGGACAGGGATTAGAATGCGAGGAGAAATAATAAGATCCCATCAAAATAAGGGTTAATACCATGAAAAATTTCAAATTGATACATTTGTGACAAATTTAACTCAAATTATTTTTTTTACCACAAAAAATCTTAAACTGGTATACTTTTGACAAATTTACCCCAAACTGGTACACTTGTGACAATTTTATCCTCCGTTAGTTTTCGTTAAATTTTATAGTCAAATTACTAAGTTAGATGACACGTGGCAATTACTGGGTGTACACGTTTGGCAGTTTTTACCCTCTGTTTGTTGCAAGTGTATCAATTTGGGGTTTTTCGTGGTATTAACTCAATTTAACGAAAACTAACGGATGGTAAATTTATCACATGTGTACCAGTTTGGGGCTTTTACTGGTAAAAAAAATTAGTATGGGGGTAAATTTATCACGGATGTACCAGTTTGGGCTTTTTGCTGGTCAAAAAAATTATTTGGGGTAAATTTGTCATAGGTGTACCAGTTTGGAATTTTTTCTGGTAAAAAAATAGTTTGGGGTAAATTTGTCACGGATGTACCAGTTTGAAATTTTTCGTGGTATCAACCTTTAAAATAAATCCAAGGATTGCACATGTGAACATAGATACTTCCATCAAGTGTTTGGTGCACTTAGGATAGGAATTTACAAAATAAAAAGAACCAGTTAAGTTACTGAAAAAAATAAAAATAAACGAGAGAGAGGGCTCCTGCAGGTGGTCACTTGAGGACGGTGACCAAGCGCAAATCTAAGAGAGAGAGAGAGAGAGAGAGAGAGAGGGAGGTGGGAGGGAACCTCAGGTGACTCAGGATAAACAAATTATCATATCCGATATTTGGAGCCTGCATGATCTAGCTAATCAAAGAAGATCAATTACCCATGTAAATGTACTTGTCCATCTATTGTATGCACAGTAAATATGCTATGAGCATGAAAAGTAAGGAGACAACAACAACATTTGCCCTTTCTTTCTTATAAAATTCGCATGCGCCATGTAGTTCATTGTCTAATCAATTTTGAGGTCCTAATTTGTCTGGCAAATTCGATCCTAATGGAATGGAATCTTTGGTATTGATGGAATTGGCGATAATGCCCACAATTTCAAGATGCGACTTGTTTAAATGCTGGAAGATGATTGCGTGTCACTTGGGAATCTATCCAAAAACTTCATGATGAAAAAGAGTATGCTATTCTTTGAAGGTGTCGATTGTCTTAGCTGGTCTAGCTCTTTTATATTTAGATTAAGTTATTGGATGATTTAAACTATAGGAAAATATGCCCATGTTCCTTTTAAATCAGACTAGCAATGGTGCACAGGTGTGGGAAAATTGTCAAAAAAAGTCCTAAACATATTGCACTTTTGTCAATTCAGTCCTAAATCTTTTGCATTTGTGCTAATTCAGTCATAAACCTTTTTTTTTTGTGCCGATTCAGTCCTAAACTTTTTTTTTTGTGCTGATTCAATCCTAAACCTTTTGCATTTGTGCCAATTCAGTCCATCATGCCAACTTTGAACGGCCGGCACTGACGTGGACTTCTATTGAGCAAAGGAAGTTTCGATTTCATATATCAGATGACACCCATAAATCAAATCCTGAGCTTGGCTAAGATTGACAAGAAAAGTTTTGATCTTTGAGATTAAACTACCAGATTCCAGTCAATCACTATGAACAATTTGAATTGGGGAATAAAAAAAAGATAAGAGGAAAGCCTACAAATTAGAGGAGCTGCGAGGGAAAGTTCAATGTTGAGTATTCTTTCAGGGGGAGTCACTGAAGTAGCGAATGACATTGAGGCTGTCGAGCTTTACTCGTGGAAGCTGAGAACAGAAAATGTCGAGCTTTACTTGACGGCAATGCGAGGCCATGGCTGGGCGAGGCCGAGCCACGCCCAGCTCGCGTAGCGACGGCAATGCCAGTGGTCGGCAAGCACGTCCAGTCTTCTGCTTCCAGCGTGGGGAAGGAAGAAGATGAACAGTAAAAAGAAAAAGAAAGAAAAAATAAATAAATAAAATAAAGAATTTGAAAGAATGTTAAATATTATTAAAAATTACCCCGTCAGCGTCGACCGGTATCCACGTCAGCGCTGGCCGGTCAAAATTGGCCGGATGGATTAAATTAGCACAAATGCAAAAGGCTTAAGACTGAATCGGTACAAAAAAAAGTTTATGACTAAATTGACAAATTTAAAAGGTTTAGGACTGAATTGGCAAAACTATAATAGGTTTAGGACTTTTTTGACAATTTTCCCTACGGGTGTTATGTGTGTAAAAAAATTCGAAATTCGAAAGATTAAGCAAAATTACTTTTCTTAAGAAATATTTGAATTAGAAATGCAAAATACATAGGAATTGCAAACGTGTGGGTACAGATTTCAAGATTCGAAATCTTTTGTTAACGTTGTTATTGGATAGAACATATTCGAAAGTTTTGCGATTTATGAGAGATAAAATAACGAATCTAGGACCCACCCATGGGTGACTCAGTTGGTTAGGGCGCACTTGAGATTGTGTGGTTAGGCGCACTGGTCCCAGATTTGATTCCCCAGCTGAGCACATGTGATTTAAGTGAGGGGGCCATAGCTGTGGGTTGCTGTGATAGTCGAGGTGAGCGACATCTCAGTTACCAAAAAAAACAAAAAAACAAAATAACGAATCTAGGCATTTGTGTATGGACACAATATTTGCAACATAAGTACTAAAATTTATTTGTGAAAATGGTTGAGACTCCTTAAAAGTAAGAGATCATCTTTGGTTGATAGAGAAGTATAGATTAACGTATTGGATTATCTAAACTATAGGAAAAAAAGGCCCATGTTCTCAAACTCGGTTTTTGCAATTCCTCTTCCAAGCCATCCCCCTACTTTGTTGATGTCTTTCCTATTTTCACACAAAAATAGGTGAAGTTTTTGCAGAGCATGAGCCATTCTATCACCTTATACTTGGGAAAAAATAAAACATAATTTACCCTAAGGATATTGCAGCTTTCGCTCCAATTCCTAAAGTTTAGAGTTAAACAACTCACTCTATCGTTCCTGTTTTCCCCACGGCCTCATAAGTAATCAATTGGATCCAAAGGTGCCCCATCCATGATAAATTTATCAGAGCTTAGCCAACCTTTTTTCTTCATCGTTTTTGGGGGCGAAACTAGGCCATGGGTTTCTTGTAGGTGGCCAAACCTTGCAACAAAAGTACATGATTAAGGGTCCATTTGTTTGATGGAAAAATATTTCTAGAAAATTATTTTTCGACTTTCCGATATTTGAATGACGGAAAATTAATCAATCTACAGAAAACGTCTTCCATGGACTGAAAACAAGCTTAGGTTTGGAAAAACGATATAGCCTTTGGGTAGGCTCGTCAAACGGGTGGATTGGGTCATAAATAGTCCAATCCAAATTGACTCATTTAGTTGTAATACAAATTTATCGATCAATACCTAACCCAACCCATACCTAACATTTTTAGCATTTTTTTCTCCTTATATTGTTGCATTTGAAGAATAGATGACTCCATGAACTAGCTCACGTTCCTGAAGAGTGGATGGCTCCATGAATGGATGGTGAACAGATATGGTAATTTGATTCAAAATTTTTTTTTTTTTTGGGGTCGAATATTGAATCTCATTGATGTGGCAGATTTTATACACGTAATTATATGGCGAATTTTTCAATGCGGTAATTAGATTCTAATTTGCTTATTTAAATATTGATACACAATTTATCCTATTTTTATATTTTTTTTTCTCCCTACTGTTCTTATGTTAAAAGTACAAAAAAAAAAAAAAAACAGGATTTAAGGAGAATCTGGCTGCCAATGCTATCTCTTTGCTACCCCCATCACACCATGTTGACTTCACGAGACAGAAGACGAGTTTGTGGGGGAAGATCACGTTTAGAAAACCATTTATTTATGACTCACTCTAGTTGGACTTCAATATTTTAAACCCATTTTCACCTAGCCCATCAAATGTCTAACAACCCAGTTACAACCTAGCCCCAAATATATGAGTCAAAAAATGAATCCACTCATTTTGACGCATTAACATTTACCTTATGGCACGAAGAAAATCACTTTTCCTAAACCATCAAACAAATAAAAACTAACTATTTTCATTGAAAATGATTTTTATGGCAACTATTTTTCTTTAGATAAAACAAATGCAACCTAAATAAATTTTTGGAAATGGCTCAACTGGCTCGTCACTTCTGCTAAGCTACAATTGCCAGTTGTATCACATGAAAAAAGATCATGAGTAGCATTCTTCCAAATTGAGGCTAAAAGATAAGGCAGAACGAATATTTCAGTCACTAATATGAAAAACTTTTCGACTTTAAGAACTGAATCGGAACCGATAAGATTAAGGACCATATGGTGATTGATGAATCAACAAAATTACGACAATTTTGGAATCCTTGAAAATTTAACTGTGTAAAATTTCACGCATCCTTTCAAATAGAAAACCTATGATTATAGTCGATGATATGCAGTCAATACTATGAGCACAGAGAGGAAGACGAAAGAAAGCGAGAGATTCGGGATTAATGGCCTAGGAAAGATACCAGAACAAATTTGATTTCCAAAGTGACTTCACAAATCAATTGCACATGTTTTCTGGTCAAAGAATATGGCATGCGCAAATCATATTGTAACCAAAGCACACATGTGAGTACAGTCAAGTTGTAATTTCTAGAACAGTTAGATTATTTCACAATACTCTATGCAAAGCACTAGATACACTACATATAATCATATATAGAAGTGCAAGCATGCAAAAGAAACGAATGCAGAGTCACGGCCACAAGCCTCAAGCTTGATCAACTACTGGAACCAAACTTTGGCATTATAATCATCTTCATGCACAGAATTACAAAATTTCCTCTGGTTTTTCTTTTCACAGTGGTGGTTTAATTTTACACCCTTCTTCGCTTCTTTTTCTCTAGCTCTATCTGATCAAAACCACAGGCAAGACAAAATAGGGATAATGACACCAGTAGTCCGTGAATTTTAATCCAATGTGCAATATCATACTTTCAATTGGTTCAAGATCCCTAAACTACTTTAAAATGTTCAATGTCATCTCCTTGTTAATTACCGCGAATGACATTTGCTAAAATAGACACCAATCTATTAAAACTCATGTTGATGGAGAAAATTATACACGTGGATTAAACACTTTTAACTTGAAAACTTTTTCTTCACTCTAGACAACATGGAAAAAACCAAAAGCTTGACTTAAATAGAAGCTCTTGTTAGCTCAATCCTCTTAAACAATGTTTCAGGGTTTGTAATCTCACAAACCTTCTTGAAAGGCAAAAAAGAATAATGAAAGCAACACTGCAATCTTATTCCACAAAAGTTTATCTAACCGAACCAATTTAAAAGCTCATGGACAACACTACATACTAGACATCTCCATGACTCTAATTAATTGAAAGTCCTAGGCAAGGTCCGAGTCTGTTTGTGTTCCATTCAGTCAGATAACTAGGTTCAGCATGAATGAAATAACACCTGCAGGTCCAATGTTGAAGTTCCTTCTGAGTTCTCACACAACAGTCGTGAAAGGCAGTAAGCAATCCACAGTTTTCACATGACTTCCGTCTATTTTGGCATTGCTACAGAGGGACATCTGCCCAAGGTGTTCCACAATATATAATCCCCAGCAGTCACCTGTTATAAGCAAGTAAACAAGATTGCAACAGAAGAAATTGAAAAATATGAAGAACACGGCTTTAAAAAATTGATTGCTGTTTGAAGAAGTTTTGAGGCCTGAAAAGATGTACAAGGCAAACTTTCATGTCTGATCACTTTCCACAAAAGGTCAGTGTTCCATCATTCACCAGGAAATCAACTGAGTAGCAAATTGTCTTTCCTTCATGTCATCTTGGGTATGTCACAAAGGGAATGCATCACTTTGGTAGACAAAAGAGCATATATCTTCTTTAAAAATACCTTCTCCAACCACTTATGTTTACAGGATTTTGGTAAACCATATCATCATATCCACTTTCTGACTAGTATTGCATACCCATGCAATACATGTCCATTGACAAACAACACTACTGTCCATTGTTGAGTTTGAACGCTCAAGAGTTTGAAGTCAAACAGTGTGCTTGCAAATGATTCACTGAAGTCTAACAGGGGCATCAATAAACTTGCAAAAGCCTCATCATTACACAGTTTAATCAAGATATAGTGATGAGGAAGTCCAAAAACAGCCTATAAGATTTCATTTTGCTTCGATACTGATAGTTCTGGCCTGAATCAAATGTTGAAAAAAAATGTGTATTAATTTTCTTTTCATTACACTGTGGCCCGCTCAAGCAAATTGGAAAAAAAAAAAAAAAACCAATTTCAAGTTTTTGATAAGAAGAGGTCTGCTACCTGAATTGAGAACTCCACTGGTGCTTTAACAGACGGATAGATGCTCACCTGCATTTATGGAAGACATGATCAAAAGCGAAAACATAGTGGCTATATATTATGCCTCACAATATTGAACAGGAAGACCTACTATTTGACTAAAAATTAGAGAACATTTTTTAGCTGCTCATCCTCTAAAGTTCCGTATGAATCTAAAAGAGAATAAAGGAATATTTAAAAGTACCCCTATCTGCAAACAGCAGCAAAACTCAAGTGCCAGTCTTCTCAGGTAATTGAAAACTACAAATGGGCAGATAAAGTCAGCTTTTCCAAATTGAACAGCCAAAATAGCTGCCTATTGTAGAATATGATCCAGATTCATTCAGACACAGCCCATTCCAATCTCACATTGCCTCGTAGAAGAACATGTATAAGACAGACATGCCAAGCCATGCACATCTCTCGAATTGAAAATTCAACTATTTAGTACATGACAACCACAAAAGAATGAAATTATACATTTTGAAGAGGTATTTCAAAAAGCACGCATTACATTTCTGCACCTCTCTCCGAAACTAAAATCTTACAGGTACACCAAACTTTTTGCAGCGGGAGAGCAAAAAAGTCACTTTTCTACTGTAAGCCAAAAGGAGTTATAGCTTCGACCAAAAAAAAAAAGGAGTCAGCAAGGTGTTAAAAAGAAACTTACAGATTTAGGATCAATGGATATCCCAGACAATGATGCCCCAGCAATTCTGAAAGACACCTGTGATCATGCAAACAATAGCCCATAACAGAATTTCCCACATCAGTTGCAAGAGATAAATGTGTCGAAAATGGGATGCAAAAGCAAGCACTAGTAGTGCATCAACAATAAACCTAACAAAACATCGTGAATAATCTTCTCCAGAGCATTTGCTATTCTTGCAACCAAATTACTGATGGCAAACTATTTTTTGGCGTGCTAACTCTATGACATCTCCAGCAAGGCTTCTCTATGATTAATTCCCCACATCACATATCAACTAACAGAAAACGCATGGGATTGGTTGTATAAGTGGTTCACCGATGAATGAGTTCCCTTTTCCATTCACACCACAAACAAGTATAATTAGTTGAACAGCCCAGTACCGTCAAGAGTGGACCGACACAGTTTCAAGTAGACAAACAATACTAAGCTAAGAAAACCATGTCATGAATACCTATTCTGTATAGAATGACTAGGGTTTCTCTTGGCAGAAGAAAGACAACCAGTGAACTCCACTTTATAAGAAAGAAATGGCTTTTGTCGATGCACACGGAACCACATACATGAAGCCATAAATGCATGATGCATCACAAGAAAATAAACTGCATAAACTAACATCCAAGTGAAACAAGACATTCATACTTTAGCATAATTGTATGCCTGCCAGTAAAATGGTTCCTCTAAATCAACTGGAGGGAGATCCTTGGTCATTTTCTCCATCAGAAATTCCTCTACATTGACCATATTATTGGTGGGTTCTGTGTCGACATCACTATCTTCCTCTTCCATGCTTCCGAAAAATGATTTCGTAAAAGGGAACCTTTGGGTTTGCCGTGGTGCAAACTTAACTGTCCCTGGGAAGGTAGCTTCAATGCTTTTTCCAACAAGACCTCGTCCACTTACTAAAATTTTCCACTCGACGGAATGCTCTGTCGTTGAAATAGTTCCAACTGAAGGAGTTCCATCCACAGAGACAATCCTTCTTCTAGGAAAAGGCATTGTCAGAGTACAGAACTCCATGGTCAAAGGAGCCTTGTAACCTTCCATCAAACTTAGTTTGAACAAAAATGCACCTTCATCTTCCGAAACCATTGACAATTGATAGAATCCCTTTATGGGAGGTCCAAGCCCACAGGATGCTTGATAACGCATCAGAACAAAATTACCCAACGGTGGTGAAAACATCACAGACTGTTTATCCGTACCCTGTTCCGGAGCTTGAGCAGATGGATGGAATGATAACGACTCAATGCGACTGCTATTTAGTCCTATCAAAGGAAGGGACACATCAGGCAGTCCTTCTAATTCTGCTCGACAATTAACCTGACCTGAAACTGAAATGCTATCTGGAATTTCATCACGATCATACAAGGCAGCAGCGACAGTTTCATGAATAGTAAAAAGTATTTTCTGCTTCCCCTTGTAAAGATACGGCTTCCATGCAGGCTGTTTGACATCTGCAGGAGGCAGATCTGCTGAAGAAAACCCATTAAGCTTGATAGTGAAAATATTGGAAGCATTGAGATCCAAAGGGGTACCTATATTTGAAGAATAGAAATGAATAAACCATCAGCCAATCCTAGAAAGATGAAAGGCACAGTTCAGAAGAAAAAGGTGACAAAAGCGGCTGTCATAAGCGGAGTAAACATCACTGACCAAAGGGCATCGAGCTACTAATGTAAGTCCTTAATGCATCCTTATCCAATGGCCTTGAACCAATTTTCATAACATCTGATGAGAAAGCACCAACAGAAGTGTTGGAGGGAGCTGAAGATGCAACTGGAGCTGCCACAGGCTTTGCTCTTGAAGATATACCTATGCTGCCAGTTAAGGAATCCAATAACCCTCCCACGGATGGGGATGCATTCACAATCACTTCTGGTTCAGCCATATCTCCAGAAATTATCTCACCAATGGCATGTGCTACCATGAATGCCCTGCAAAAAAGATAAAAAGGAAACAAATAGTGCCAATGAGAGAAAATACAACAATCGTCAAAGGAGAGACAATGGATAATGCTGGGTCACCATCATTCGACGCTTCAAATAGGATTCAGTAATTCAAGGGTAGTCAGACTGAAAGAAAAGGCACGTAAATGATTCTAGATGATATAAATTACAAACCAGCACAATCTGGAGACAATTACTCCATTGCTACAAGCCTAATGCACAACTATACCTGTTAATTGGAATTATATCTGTCTGGACTGGAAAGGAGAACCTCACAAAGAACAAATGCATAGGACATCACGGTGAATGTTGAACGTAACAGAAAATGTTTCCTTTTGGTTAAGGAAGGTGATAAAACTCAGGCATATCCCATATGGAACATGATATGAGAAAAACACTCCCATAGATCAAAACCATTCTTCAAGTTGCATTCAACATTTTAACCATGACAAAGCATTCTCCAATTGTTTCCTTTAACTTACAGAACAATCTAGTTAGGCTAGACAGAAATATTAGCACGAAGAATAGGTTATTAACTACTAGTGCACAACAAGAGAGTACAAAGTATACTGATGGTTTGATGCCATAGAACTGAGAGAGAGAGATTTCTAATGTCTCCTAACTAATAAAATGAGTAACTTACCATACCCTGTGACTGATGGAAGATCAAGCAGGAGCGAAGATAAACTCCCATCCACTCCTCCAACAGCATTGCCACAATCAGATCTTTTACATAGTTCCATATATGAATTTAAATGTCCAAGCTCAACCAAAGGCAGTACAAGGATGCAGAACTGGCTCTTCATATGCAGAATCAAAGGCCACAACAGATAATTCTCTCTTGCCTCTTCTTTGTTAATGTAAATGCTAATGACATGACGCGTAACTGGATCATCTACCCAAGAATCTGAACCTTCAGCAGACTGAGACACACGTATGCCAAATCCACGAACAGATCCTTCTCTAAACATAGATGGTTGATGTCAAATTAGTAGAAAACTATTGAAGGCGCATGAGAGTAGAAACAGGTAAACTGCAATATGTGTTCTCAATAGCTATGCAAGACTAATAACCATCTAATCCAGTTATCATTATTTAGACTGGGTCTGCAATACCAGTGCATAATTTTACGGAGTGATGCACAGATTTTTAACAGATCACAACCAAATTAACTCCGAACTTTAAACATCAAAAGCTCACTTATTTTGTCCATTCTCACAAAGCATTTTTCCGCAAAATGCAACCACTTCCTCATATACTCAATGTCGAAACCCATGGCATTTGAACAAGAGTGACTCTTCGACCAAAAAAAAAACAAGAGTGACTCTAGCATCCACTAAACATTCACGTTCCTTACTATGCAAATTATGAGCGAATGTTATATCAACTTAAGGGAACAAACGTCAAGCATCAATTTTTGGAGACAAGACAGAGATATAATGTGCAAATGATTGTTCCTGGAGGCTGTTATCAGCGAACAACATGCGAATGCAGTTTTGACGTAGGAAAATAATAGAAGTGTTCAGGTCGTGTAGAAATATAAGCAAACATCGAAGCAAACTCCTCAAGTAAAATACCAAGAAGCTCTCAACTTATTGTATTGACATATTGACAAACCTCTTCTTTCTCTCGGCAAATGAAGAAGCCAACTCTGAATCAGACGGCAAATACGGCAATGCCCCACCATCAACACTTCCGCCGTTGCGCTCGTTCTCACTTTTGCAAGCCGCCCGCCACTGTTTCTCCACCACCGGAAACCTCCTGTCATCACATTCAGTCAAAAGAAGAAACATAAAACTCCCATCAGTAAACAATCCACAGCAGTAGGCCAGGCGCTCTATAGCTCGAGGCTTTGCGGGGAGATGGTTTTGTCACCGCTGTGGTTCCCTGACTCAATCCATTCTAGAAAGCACAGAGGTCAACACTACTCGGGCTTCTGCAAGAAATCCAAGAGTGGGTCGTAGCAAGCGGCCAACAGGAGGTCTCTGCCCCATCAACCACTTTGTAAACCAAATTCGTAAACCAGTCTCGCGATAAACAGCATTATCCAATCGAAAAATGACTGGTAACCCCACCGACAGTTCGAATGCAAACACATAAACCCGACGAGAGAGCGACCTGGAGAAGACGACGGCGTCGTGGCTGTTGAGGATCCAGAGAGCTCGGATGCTGCAACCGGTGGTGGGCATGTTTTCGGAGTCTTCTTCTACGCTGCGATTAGCTCCGCCGGATTGGGAGAGAAGGCGAAAGAAATTGAAAACCTTGAGAATTAGGGACGAACCGGTGGATGAATCATGGAGCGGACGATGAGGATTCAAGTTTGATCGAAGAACAGTTGAAACGACGAGTCGTTGCGTTGAGCAGAGGTACAAAAGGCATTTAAATGCTTGAATAATTATCAGGTTGAGTATCATTTTGTACGAATCGAGAGGTAAAAACAAACACCTAAAAATTTAAATTAAGAGCGATAACAATTGAACATCAGACAGGTACGAGCTTATTGAAAAAACCAGTGTAAGTGAAGATCCAGTTATAAACGATGCGGATAAAAAGATTTATAGTATCGAACAAAATGGAGAAAAGCATGAAGTACCATCGTACAACAAACCAAAGGATTGGAGATAAACCACCAAGAATGGTGGAGGTACCAAAGTATTACTTGTGCAAGATGAACATATTTCATTTCCTTTGTCTAATGCTTTTGTTGGTTTGATTTCAAGCAAGAGGAACTCTCTTCACCGCTCGAACTTTGGCATGACACATCTATTAGCCTAAGACCGTTGTGTAAAATCGCGTAATAAAAATGTCTTGCAAAATTGGCCTAATTGTTTGGGGTATTGGGGGATTATCAACTCATGAGCTGTCATTTTTTCAAATCTCACCGACTGCTTGCAACCGCTCTTTGTCAAGGTCACCTTCACAGCCCAAAGACCTGAGTTTTAACTTTTCAGGGTATTCATGGACCTCCAAGTAGCCCAGCTTTATGCTTGTGGGACCGAATTGTAAAAAAAAAAAATAAGGTACGCATCTACCAACACTATGTTTTGATATGACTGTATGCTGTGAAGTGAACTGGATTTTGATGATTTTGATGGATTAATGGTAAAGCAGTGGCACATGATGTTGTTTTTCTGATTCCTGTTCTTTTATTCTTCAGAACAGAAAAAAAAAAAATAGAAACCTATTTGGTACCATCAGTTAATTTTTCTGTTCCAGGAACATATCAGTGGCCAAAAAACAGATTTTAAACAGAAACAAGAAATAAAAAAAAATTCATTGTTTTCTTGAACAAAATTAGAAAAAATCATTTTTGCTCAGGAATTATTCCGGAGAACAAAATTGTTACCAAACAAAGCCTGGTTCCCAAATTCATTCCCAGTTTTCAGGAACTTGAAAACATAACCAACGCAACGTGAAAACAAATGCATTCATCCCAGCTGTACCAAGTCCAAGCGGGCCAAATGACCAAACAAGCAATCCTTTTCTTTTATCCCGTGACCGGATGATTCTTCAGTTTCATTATGCAAACAAGGATTTGATTCCTACGTGAACATTGAGTTGAAGAAATATTTGATCTTGAAGGAGCTATGTCGACGTCAATGTGTCCCAACCGGTCAGCGATCTGTCCAAAGTCCCCAATAAAATCGATTACTGAAGCGCAATTCGAACAGAATTATACATGTAGAATCTGGGAAAAAAGATCCACATACCTGCAGAAGAAAAGTGAAGAATTCCTAGTCATAAGATCAGAGCTGGTGAGATATGTGCGGGATATGAGCAATCTTGCACCAGTCCTCGCCTGCGTCTTTTTTGCACCTCTCCTCCAAATCTGGGCAACCTGCGAGTCTTAGGTGGCTGAGAGATGCAAGCCTTCGCATTCCTCCAGGTAATGATGTCAACGAGGGGCACCGGATGATTTCAAGCCATTGAAGTGATTGAAGGGCCTCGATCTGCTCTAGTAATACCTTCAGATTTAAGCAGTTTCTAATAGAAAGAAGCTGGAGATTGCTGAGCTGTAGAAGCCACCGTGGGAGAGATGCTAGTTTGGGAACACAACGAATGTCCACGTACCAAAGACTCTTGAGTCCTTGCAAATCCAAGATGTTGCCCCTTTCGTCTTTGGATAAATCGAGCTCCTCACATTCCCAAATATAAAGTTGCTCAAGGTTAGATAAATGTCGCACACCAGGTGAGAGGGAAGTTAACTGAGGACATCCATTGATGCTAAGATGTTCGAGTGAAGCAAGACTTTGGAAACACTTCTCAGGCAAACATTCTAGAAACTCCATCTCCAAGATAAATAATTCCTTCAACTTATTAAAGCCAACTATCTGATTTATCAACTCTGGATTGACCTTACTCAGCATCAACTCCTCAACGTGTGGAATAAGTGGCATGGCTTTCAAGTTTTCACAGTAACCAATATGTAAGCTTAGTAGACTGGCAAATGATGCTGTTAAAGTGGATGAATGGCCTGACTCAATGTATTCCAATTCAGGCAGCCCCCAAATCCATAAAGACTTGAGGTGAGGTAGTTGGCCCAGTTGAGGGAGATGTTTACATCTTCCACAACAGTAGAAGCTTAACTCAACTAAATTGCGCAAAGAAGACACAAGGTTGTCCATCATCCACCTTGGAAAGCTCTCACCTTTATATCCATCGATCCTCAACTTCTGTAGATTTGAGTGCGGCCTTAATCCATCTAGTAGAGCTTCATCTCTTTCCCCAATTACTGCATCATCAGTATCTACATAGCCTCATCGAAGTTCCAAAGATTCTAGAGAATGCTTCCCTATCAAATTCGCACCCCTGGATTCTACTACTACATTTGTTACGTGTTTCAAATTTTCAATGCTAAGGCTTCCCCAGATGTTATTAAGCCCATTCAGCTCCCCAAGTGCGCAATAATTCTTAGCAAGAGCTTTTTCTTTAGGCAAAATGAAACGCGTTAGCCTATGCAGAGAACTCAATTGCCCCAGTCCGCATGGCATATAACTAAGCTTCCAACAATCGTCTATGTCTAGATTCCGAAGGCTGACTAACTTCCTCATATCCCTTGGCAATTCTTCAAGGGCAGAACAATCGAAGAGATTAAGTGTTTGCAAACTCCGCAATATCATAATGGAGTTAGGAAGCCTTTTGAGTGTACTATTGTGAGACAGATCGAGATAGGTGAGATGCTTCAACTTATAAATGGACCTTGGCACCTTCTTGACATTTGTGGCATGCAAATCCAAGATACGCAAGCTCTTACAACTTTGAATGAGTAGGAGTAAATCTGCTTCACTTGTTGTTTCTCTTTGTTCCATTTCCTCATACATAGGTTCTGGCACAACAGAAAGAAATGTTCTGAGTGCACTTGCTCTCAAGCGTGAGATTTGAAGTTCACCCATCATATTGAAAGTTAAACCATGAGATATATGACGAGTTCTTTCGAGCACGTACTTTGTGTCATCCCATGTCGCCCAACACTCGGTCCCTGCAACCAAGTAGGCTAGATCATGCATCAAATCATGCATCTTGCAAGTCTCCGCTTCTGTGAATGGATCTCTTTGAAAATCTTGGAAGAAGTTACTCCAAAGTAGATCCATAAAATATCCATGAGCAATGTCTTCTAAATGCTGACTTCTATTTGATGGCTGTATAAATCCTTCTGCTACCCAAAGATTGACCAAAGTCTACTTCTTTATCTTGTGGTCTTTGGGAAACAATGAGCACAACGCGAAACATTGTTTCAAATGTGAAGGAAGGTGATTATAACTTAGCCTAAGAATAGACATTATACGGTCCCCTTTGAGACACTTCTAGGAGCTCATAATCTTTGAAATGTAACCATTCCAGTTTAGTTTTCTTAAAGAATAGTAAACTCCTAACGGTCCGAACAACTAGTGGAACCCCAGAGCACTTTCTAACAATCTCTTTCCCGATGGCTAGCATGTGAGGATCTTGTATCTCCTCTTCTTTTTGACAAGCCATTTGCAATAATATATCAAGAGACACACTTTCAGATAAGCCCCGTAGATAATGAGGCGGAGCAATACCGGTGATCTCTGCAACCAAGGGAAGGCGTGTAGTTATAAGGATCTTGCTTCCTCTAGCACCTCCGACCAATAAAGTTTTCAAGCTTAGCCACGTTTCTCGTTCTGCATTCCACATGCATTCAAGACACTCGTTGAATATACCGAATGAAGGGTATGTTTGCTTGAGTAAACCACATTTCACAAATTAGTTTTCTGAACTGTCGCAAGTTTGGTTTATTGAAAATGATCAATCAATGACAAATCATTTGCGGTCAAAGAAAATATGCATGCCTAAAATTAGGAAGACCGAATTTCCTAACCCGAAAAGAACGAAACATTTTCATTTAGCGTTCGACTATTTCGTATAATTGTATTTAGGTGAAATTACTGCTTTGAATGTGAAATTACTCTTTGGGTGTGTTTATTTCGATGAAAATTCTTCATGATAAATAAAAGTACTTTCTAAATAGTAAATCGTTAACCAAATATGAATGATTATACTAAGTGTGCTAAGTCCAGTATGCGAGATGAATTTACAGACATTTAAATAAGTTAGTCATAGTCGATGCTTAGTGAAAATCTATCACATAATTTTATAATATCAGTGTTGTAAATCGATCCTAACATACCTAACACTATTCTTTTCAAAGAATTGAAGTTAGGCAGAAAGCTTTGACCAAACCGGGCAGAGAAGACTTCCTCTACTGGAGAATAGAAACCACTTGTGCATCCAAACCTCAAGAGTATTGCACTTTTATGATGGGGGCGTGTACTGGTTTTACTCCCATTGTAAGTGAATGATGGCACATCCTTGATCCTGGAGTAACCGAGTCAGTAACAATTGTTTCGAAATCTGGCTGAACACTCCCATCCCAACTTACAACAGGGCAGAATTGAATTTCCACATCTTACCTAGATGCAATATACCAATAGGAACTCATTCTACTCAAATTTGACTACTCGAGAAGTTTCCGATCAGTGACCGGCCTAATTTTTGTTTCGAAGCTCATCCTATTTCTAATCTCCGAACTCCAATTAACCAATTCATACATGGCAATACAATAAGTTCAGCCTTCCTCTCTTTTTCATGGAGAGAGAGATATATTGGAACATGGACCGACAATTCTAGAGCCGCCCATCTTTTCCAACTCCAGTGAAAGGGGGCACTTCACACTGAAATTGGGCCAATATGTGTGGGACAAAGCACTTCTCATCCATCATGAACATATAGTAACGAACTTGATTTAGTACTTTATTGCTCAGAATGGAAGAACGATGTGGACCGTGCAATTTGCTGTTACTCCCCTGCTTCCACAATCTGTTCTTGTCCCCACGGCATGAAATCGGACTGAAGGATGAGAAAGAGGTAAGCGACGCCTTGTTCAGATGCTAGGCTATCTTCAGTCAGCAAAACCAAAAGAAGAAAGGTAAATCAGGGTCTCACCATGCCCTAACAGACTGAAAATCCACATAGCCAATTGATCAAATGCAAGTTTCACTAGGTTTGCAATACCAACTTCTGCCCTAACATCAGAAGAGTGGTGTCTACATATGTTTAAGTCACCCAAAAAGCTATTTTGGTTTCGTATGTAGGCACATTCAGGTTTTAGTAACTGAGGGGTGAACATGCAATAATACAACTAATGATCAAGTCCATCAAAATTAGCGTCATCACTAGTAGATTGCTAAGCAACGGCATAAATTATGTGAACACAGCATAAGATATGTTTGATTGTTTTAACCAAGATGCAATTATGACAAAAGAAACCAAAACACAATGCTCCAATCTCTGTTTGATTCACCGGAACAAAATCTGGAACCAATCTTCAATAATTTCATATACTTTTTTTTTCTTTTACAATAATAACGACCTTAAGATTTCCGGACAAGGAACTCGGAAGTCAGAAAACAAACTTGACTGTCGAATCAGCCATTATTGCATGCACCGAGTTCGTGTGAGCCCAGCACAGATCACGTTGATCCCTCATGAGACCTGCCAAAAACAACGGTTATTATGCACTTGGCTCACATGAACCTAGCGCATGCTACAATTTTTCCTGTTGAAGAGATGGCCAGGCACTTCAAAACTCACTTCAAGACTATCAGCAGTGTCAACCCAAGCAAGAGTTGCATCTTTTTCTTTGTTAGTGACTCAACAATAGAACAAGTAGCAACTGCAGCTATTAATTATTAACTCTTGCTAATCAACACAACAGTTCAGAACAACCCTGTGCTGCTTCTAGCTTAATTAGTTAGTTAGAAAGTATGGAGAAGAGGGCACCACAAGCAGGTACAATGATAAGCAATATTGCTAAGAAACTTCCAAAAAGATGTCAGAAAACAATAGCATTCATGTACATGATGGAGAGATAAAAACAGATGCTGCCAGACATAACCTTTTTAGGCCCTGGACTAAATGCATGTATTCCTAAATCTGCTCTTCGTTCTAAACTCAGGAAACGTATTGAAAAATAAATAGGAAGAGGGAAGGAGCGTGGGGAAGAATGCTCCACCCGGGCCACACCAAATAGATGAATTTGAGAAGAAACAATGAGGAAAACAACAATGCTTTGCCGAGATTGGAAGTACCTTAAAGGTAATTATGGCAGCGCCACAGTCAGTTTCTCTTCGTTATTCTCAATGTTCCTTTGTGCATCTGGCAGGCTCTTTAAGACCTGCTTGTGATGCCAAATTATGCAACCAGACAACACAAGATCTAGCTGCCCACTGGCATTACAACAAAATCTCACACCCGTGAAAGTATATTCAAAGTCCTATTTGAAGGGCTCTTTAAGGCTGGGATTCAGTCAAAAAGGAGGCATCATATATTTCAATTCCGGACTTTGATTCAGCAACTAGTATGTTCCAATTTTTTGAAAAATTCCAACATATTTGGAATCAAAAGCTGGCAGCCAATTTATCCTTTTCTTGTTTGCTATTTTTTTACTGGTAATTGTGAAAAGATTCTTACACACACCTAAAATTCATGAAAAAGTGCTGTACCGTTTTTCTATTCTAATATTTACCTGAAGCATGAAATTTAACGAAGATAATCATGGATCAAACTATGAACACGCACCAAGTTATAAAGAGTTAGAAGCTTTTACAAATACTTGTGTTGAAGTTGAACTTAAAGATAATTGCAAGGAACCTGAATTTGTTTGTATTAAGAAAAAGCATAAAATGCCCAAGTGTTACCCTTGAGATCCTGATGGAAAGATGTGCTAAATGCACGATATATAAACAATTATCCTCAGAATGTAACAGAATTGCGGTCCAAGTACGTCTCTTGATATACAGCGTATTCAAGAGTTCTTTTATCCTCAACCCTAATTGACCTCCATAAATATCTCATTTCATTTGAATCAGCACTCCAATGCATAAGATTATAGAGGCAAATCCAACTTGCGTTTTAACTACGTAAAGAAACGTAACCAGGAGAGTGATGATCCAATTTCAAAGCAACAGATTTACCTGATATAGATGCCAAGAAACAAATGCGTCGGTGGCAGCATAAAGTTGTTGTTCTTCTGATAAAAAAACAGCCTCCCAATTTCCACACCTAATTTTCATGGATTTCTTCAGCTGCAAGATGTAAAAACTCTGATTAATGCCAGCTCAAATCTTCCATGGACATTCAATCTCACTTATTTTAAAGGCCAGCTTTAATGGAGAAGCAGCCTACAGCATGCAGTCTTATGCCGGAACCACATTTGATCCCCATTGATCCTTTTCCTTCAACCATCGCATGAATAAGCTCATGCAACATCTTGTAAACTAATCAAGATAGAAGCTATCTTTCAACATATTTCACAGCTTATTCATCATATTTGTTGATTCAAGGCATACATCCATTGACATGGACAACGAAGCAAAACACGAATTAACGATTTACATATAAGTCAATACTGCAGAAGTTCTTTTGGCCCAAACTCAGTCATATATAATTGACAAAATTGATCTAGAGAAGCTCTGCTAGGAAAATTTAAGTGCCTCCGCTAGGACTTTCCAACAACTTGCTAGAACTAATGTTTATGCATTCACGATCTTAAGTTCTATAACTGGAAACAAGTTGTTGAAAATAACTGAGAACTGAACACATTATATTTACCAAATGTGCAATTGCAAACACTATTTATATGTTGGAAGATTCTAATGTCACATAAAGGCTAATTTATTAAACCATTGAAAAAACCAATTCCTTAGTAGATTTTTTACTTAATTGTTTAAGCCAAAATTAGGGATAACAAATGGGTTTAATCTTATTTACATATACAATGTTTGAGTTATTGGCACTTAATTGAGCCATCAAACAGAATCTAAGATATGGCAAATGTAAAAGCAATTAACTAGCACCTAAACCATACTATTCACAATTACGTAGCATCAATTTCAGACTCTAAATCTAAAGGTACATATCACAAGCTGATGTTCAAAAAGAAATAAACATGGCCCTTGGGAATATTCAAGACAGGAAACACATGATTCAGTAAAATCCAATATAAATTAGTGTTTTTAATCGAACCTGACAAGCCGGTTCAATTGGGTACCGGTTGTTCCACCGACCTCTTATATGCTCTAAACTGTCAAAGGTCAAAACTGGTCAAGAACCAGATCAATCCCGGTTCAACCAGTGAGCTGGTTTTGCTTTGAATGGGATCGTAACCTTACAAACAATCAAATTGGGTATCTACCATGCATAGATTCAAACCCCTTCTCTGCTGACTAACAACCACATGCCAACCAACTGGACTGATGGCCGGTTTTAACGTACTTTCTTCCCCATTTTGAAAAATAAGCAAAGTGGCACTAAGGTACACTCATACTCACACCTTTCGGTTTGCTTTTTGGCACCTTTGCCATCTTTGTCAAACTCAAGATGCACATGTCGGATGTGGTACACTATGTATAAGAGCAAATTGAAGAACTCAGTTAAAATAAAACCAGGTGACGTAATCGCTTTCACCAATTAAACTGTGTATGACCATTCTGGTTTGGTCTTTTGTATGCTATTAAGACCATTGATCTAAACAGAAATATGAGTTTTTGGCTTTTGCTAGAGCAACTTGTAGCCAGGTTCTATGAACATGGAAGAACAACAGATCTCAATTTGAAATACGAGAAGGTTTTAGTCACTATAGGAGTAGAATTTGCGATAAGATTACAAATTATGCGTCAAGAAGTACATTCTTAATACAGCACAAAAAACACTGCAGATAAGATTTGATTACACTTGCCAAATCCTCTCACATTTGTAGCATTAGCCATCAAGTTAACTTTACTCAAAGAAACTTTAATTGATAATCAGTTGCCATTCAGAATATGTGCTCCATCAAACAAGTAGAGATACTGCTGTCCAAACAGTCGATTCAACAAATATATGGTGGCCAAATAACTTATACATAGCAAAGGATCAAGGCACTTAGGTTGAGCCTTTAACTGTCAAAGGGACTTTATCACTGAAGTCCAGCATTTAGACAGCAAGTGAGAAAATTATTCATGAGTGGCCATGACAAGTGCAAAAGAACTTGAACTATAACCTGCTTATTTATAAGCACCTCGCTTAGAGATGCAAGACCCCATCTATTACGAGGCAGAGCAAGCTTTTGATTAGCAAGTTCTGAAAGATCCTGAAAACCATTGACAGATACATTGTAATCCTTAAGCACCTTCCTAGCATCACCAGCTATGCCTGCTCCAACCTGTACATGCAAGCATAACATCATTATGCAGTTAAGTTATACAATTTCTCAAAATCAACTAGACATATACCAATAGCCACAAAAAACTAGACATATGCCAACCTTTAATACGGTGGTATCCTCTAAAATAAGCTTCAAACTAGGAGGGACGCCAGAATGAATAACATGCATCACATGGCAGTGGTCATTGTCACCACAAATCTGCATTACTGCCGTCTTTCGAGGTGGAACACCTGCAAGTCTTGCATTAAGATAATGACTGAGCAATAAAATGTAGTGATTTTAATCTCTATTTCTACTTCCTTTTTATTCCTCGAGAGAAAAAGGCAAGCTTACCTCCAGAGCATGCACCCAAGACCATAAAAATAAAAACACATCAAATTAGAAAAAAACAGAAAAAAGATGAAGAAAAAGAAACTTTGTTTATGCCACTCAGAAACCTTAATTGCCTATTTGGAACTTAAAAGAAGTCCTTTTAGCTTTCCCTTTAAAATTTCGAAAACATACAGAAAATGTACATTCCTAGGGCAGTTGAGGAAAAAGACAGAAACGACTCTTCATCGTCAATATTTTAAGGTGTTAGGCATCCGACATAAGCTAAAGATCAAATTTCAGACACTAAAAGAAAATGAACGGCAAAAAGTAAAAGTTACTCCAAAAGACCTTGTTTACCAACACCAGAAGCAAGGAATGAGAAACAAGCACAATACTGAAAAACATCAAGTTAAAAACAGATCTGTGTAGATATACAAAGCAAAATACAGATTTACAAATGTAAAACATCGTAATAACTTCACATGCGACCAGAACCAGGATAGTGCAGCACAATTGAAAGAAATGAAGCTAATATTTCAAATATCAGATCATCAATTTGTAGAAAGAAACAAAATTTGTTGGCATTGAGTTTGTATACAATGTAAGTAGATTACAATACCACTTTCCTAGCAGGAAAGAACTGTCGACAGACCCCTCAAGTGCAGGAATTTGTACCATTTCATTAAAGTAGTTGCAAGAATACCAAGTCTTGCTGCTGAACAGAAATCAACAAATAATCACAGAGATGTAAATTCGATCTAAACACAGAATCAAATCACTACTAAGCAGACCTCCAAGCACCATTAAATATAATGCGAAAGCAGAACTGACCAAACCTCTTTGAAACGTGGGCCTATACTCAATGTCAAAACCAATTATGACTTGATCCATTACACTTTTCATGACATCAATTTTCTTCAAAAGCTCTGCTGCGGCTCTCTCTACAACAGTAGCACTCCGGCTGTACGTAATCCGACCTCCGAATATCATCACAGGGAGTTTAATCCGCATACTATCTGTCATGTGAAAGGCGGTGAATAACGGTTCCATCACATTTGCACATAAACACTACAAATCCAACTTTTCCCCTTCTCAGTTAAAGGAGGACAAGCCTTTAACTAAGCTGAAACCGCAAAAACAGGAGAGTGAATTATACAACAAAGCAATCAAAGCTACTAATTTGTGGTTTAGCAATCTTAAAAAAATCAAAAATAAGAAAACCAAAATCTTGTCTTACGATAACCCAGAATTGCTCTAACAAAATGCAGCTATAGTAAAGTCCTATCCTATCTGAAACCCTTTCACAACCCCATTGGCAAAAAGTTTCTCGCTCACGGAAAAGAGAGGGGTCATAAAGAAATGAAAGTGAGACGGGTCTCATTCGTACGCTGCAAAGAAAATGACCCGGGTAAACGCCGTCGGGGTCCGTCGGGACGATAGTCGTCGTCGTTCCCGGTGCCGGAGAAGGACCGTCGCTTCTTGGAGATGGCGGTTTTGACGGCGGCTTCGATGTCGTCGAGTTCTTGGTCGGTGAGGGGCTTGTCCCAACCCGGGACCAACTCGGCGCCGATTGAGCGAGCGTTGGTAACAATGGTGGGAGTGTCACCGTCGGCGTTCGCGATTTTCATCTCCGATCGGCTCGAAGTCACGGAGGAGGGAGCCCGAATTCAAACAATCTGTAGGAAAAAGGATTAGTTCACATAAGACAACGAGCTCGAATTTGAAATCATACGTCATGTCGATGGACCGGCCAGCACGGCGCGGGCACTTTTGGTCGAAAAGTCGTTCAAGGATGCCCTCTCAAAAGTCAAAAGTAATAAGAAAGATGTAGGGAGTGGGTTGGGACGAATCCCAAGCACGGCCCAATCTATTCAATTATGTGTTACCGAATGAATAGCTCAACACGATTCAAATATGTTTTTTTTTTTGGATCGAAAAACGATTCAAATATGTTACGAAGGGCATCAACGTCACGTTCCAGCCCCAATTCAAAAGGTCACGCTGTGTGTGCGATCCTTGGTCACAAGTACTATACTTTTCTCGATCAAAAGTATTATATCAACTTACAAGCACACAACGCTCCGATTTTAAGGGGCACATGCAATTCACAAGATCGTTTGAAAACAAGAGGAAGTGGATTGTGAGAAAATGTTGTACTCAATTTTATTGATCAAACAACCATGCATTTTGAAACCAACTGGTTCCATTCTTCTTTCAAATTCTGGAATACCTACCTTAATGTCATAATCTCGCTGGAAATCAAATCATAGTTTCTACATGCAGTTAAATGTATATCTAGTGATTATTTGGAAAAGAGAATTTTGAGTAGTTGAATTCCCCTGAAGAGCTTTACAAGTATTATCAATTCTAGGATGAGTAAACTTTACAAGTGTTTTGAGTTAATACCGTCGAGAGATTATGAAAAATTAGAAAGCTAGGAAAAATCAAAGGTGCCCCTAGGCTGACACCGATCAGGCGGAATTGTCCGCTTAAAGCGGGCTTAACCCAAGTGACCATGGACGAAGCGCCTCGGACGAGCGTAGATCGAAACAATCACCAAGGACTTGTGACACTCTCCCCCGCTCAATTTGCCGATGTCCTCGACGACTTGCCTCCTTCTTTGCTTGGCTTCTGTTGGCTTGTCTCGAACAATCCATTCGGCTAGGACCTCTTCCACAGCATCGCCCACTGGAAAGTTGATCTACACTCCAGATCGAGTCGGCACATCCCGCATCTGGTCCTCCATGTCTGTATGAAGTGGAACACCAAATGGATCTTCAACCGAGCGGGCGACTGAAGCCGATAAGTAACTTTGCCAACTTTCGCCAGCACCGGCGCAAGCCCTTTGTACTTCCGAATGCGTGGTCGATCCTTCTTGTTAAGGTACCACAACAGCTCCGGAAGGATCCTTAGCATGACAGGTCGCCTAAGCTGGTACTAGAGCCCGCTTTTTTCATCCTCTTAAAGGCTTTCTCAAGATAAGCTCGGGCAATGTCAGCATCTAGCACTGCCATTGTGTGAGGAAGCTGCGGCTGCTGGCGGTCACCACTTGAAACTACTGACTTTTTGTTGGAGGAACAGCTCCGCCAAATGTTGAAGCAAAATTTGGAGCAAGTTCACTCAAATTCTTTTGGTTGGCAGGTGCCTCATCTACTCTTCCAGCATCTCGTTGAACCATTCAATCTGGGCCATCTATCTGAGAATGAAGGTTGTAAGTCATGCATAGCTTGGACCCCTTGGTTCTACCAGAAATTGCATGTCGCGATCACTGATTATGCTCCGGGGCAGAGCCTAGTGCTTCACTAGATGGCAAAAGAACAAGGAGGCTGTCCCTTCGGTTGTATAGTGCCTGGGAAGCTAGAATAAACATTGCATACTTGGAGAACTGATCCACCACAACCATGATCGTCAAATATTCCCACACCTTAAGTGATGTAGTTCATCGACGCACTCTCCCATGGACGTATCGTGACGGGAGCAGCTCAAGTAACCCAGCCTGTTTGTGTCACTCAATCTTCTCTTGCTGACAGATAGAGATCTGCTTGTGTCACTCCTTCATATTCGGAACGAGTAACTTTGCTTAGGAGGCTCATCATTCATTGCCATCCGGGATGACCTGTCCAAAAGGCATCATAACACTCACACATGAGCGTCCTCCTCAGGTTTCCTGCTCTCGCGATCACTAGTCTGCGCCTTTCGGTGATAATCAAGCCATCATCCACCAAGAAGCGATGCGTCTTTCCTTCCTTGATCGAGTCAAGAAGGTTTCTTGTTGTGGGATCACTCTCAAGATGCATCCGAATCTACTCGAACATGGTCAATGCACTTGGCTCGCTGCCAAGATGTTCACTCTCACCAAGGTGCAAGGTCTGCCGGCTAAGTGTCTGCTACCCAATATGTTTGGCCTCTCTTGTATTCGATCTCATTGTCAAATTCGGCCAAAACTACTGGCATGCTTGGCAGCACATTATCAGTCTTGACCACTGTTGACACCAAATAATAAAGAGTTACCGAATGGACTTTAGTATCATTGTGTCCCGAAAATCGGTAAATCGGGAATGGTAAGCTACTCTGAGAAGTTCGGTAAGTTGTCTGCAACATACCGAAATGTCTAAAAGTCTAAACCCGATATTCGGGAAGTAAGAGAACAGGGCCATTGATTTTCAGAATTCGGTAAGATTCTGGACATACCGAAATTATAGAGGGTCAGCAGTAAGAGGAGTATGAAGACAAAAGGAACCACAGGATGGCCAAACTAGCCATGTCAGCAAGAAGTTACGAGCAAGAAATCCGGATAGTGGATGCGAACAGTTCACGGCAGTTGCTGGAAAAGATTCAAATTCAAAGCCATATTGACAGTTGAAGATCAAGTTTTGGCAGATAAAACGTGGGCAAATGGGAAGTTATTGAAGGCGCCAAGATTCAGAGTTTGAAAGCAAGAAAATAACCGACAAACGGTTATGGAAAGCCAAAGAATAACAAATAATCGAAAGAGAGGAGAAAAAAGACAGATCAACACACATCCAAAAGAACTCAAGTTTTCTGCACTTTAACTTCCCTATACTCTCCTTTCCAGCATTTAGAGTTTCTGCAATTCTAGTTTAGTTTCAAGCTTTCTACTGCTTTAGTAGGAGTATTGTAACGTAGCTTGAACCTTTGTTGATCTCAAATCCATATTCGATCCACCGATTTCCTACCCATTTCACTTCCATTTGTGTTACTCCGTGTTCTCACTAAAATTTCCTTTCGAGAGTTGAGCCACAGAACCCTATTAATAAAAACCGAAGACTGAATTTCGGTGAAAGATATTCCTTGTTGCAAAAACAAGCGAACATCTTTTTGGCACGTCCGGTGGGACAATTGTGGTAAGATTAAGAGAAATGGTGAGAACCAGAGGTCAATCAGATGGAGTACCGGTTGGCAACATCAACAATCCAGATGATGGAGCACGATCAGAACATTCGGCAGCGAATGAGGACGTACCCCATCACAATGCTGATGTTCCTCGGCAATTGAACGAAGAACAAATCCATGCGTTGGCACCTGACAACACTTTGATAGCCACGATGAGAAGAATGTTTGAGGAACAGCAGAATGAACTCACTAACCATATGGTGCGGCATGTCTCAGATGTGATAAAGCCTATGATGATTAACACCATAAACGAGGTAATATCGCGTCCTAGTTCATCCTCTCAAGTTCCTCCCTTTTATGTAAATCCTTCTGGTACGATACCATTTTCACCAGCATCGGGACATCCCAATGTTGGATATAATGGTAGTGGAGGATCGAATCTGCAGCCTCCAGTAAGGATTATACCAAGGCCAGAAAATCCTACAACAGCAAATCTGGTAAATGGTGTGAGTGGTTACAATTTCCCTCAAACTGGCCTTACTGATGCAAATGTGATCAATCCCATGATCCCGAATCATCCACCAGTATTGAACATGCCTCCACCAGTGAATGTCCCTAACTTCGATCCCATGAGACCACCTGTAGCTCAACCATATCCACAAGTGGTAGAAAATCCTCTCTATAGGCCACCACCACCCGTTAACTTCAATATGGATCAACAAGGAATGAACAGACCTCAGCAGGTTGATCCTAGGGGGCAAGATCCTTGGTTGGGCCAGCAGAATATAAGGCCATGGAATCCAGACAGAGTTACAGAATTGGTAATGCAACAATTAGGAGCAGAGAGAGGCACACCAAGACCTGTATATAGGAAGCCACATCCCGACTGGGTGGATAACATTCCATATCCAAGGGGATTTAAAATGCCAGATTTCGCTGTATTTACAAGTGAGGAAGATCAGTCAACTGTGGAGCATGTAGGTCGTTTTTTAGCACAATGTGGAGAGGCTGGAACAAATGAATATTTAAGGCTAAGGCTATTCCCATTGTCATTATCAAAGATAGCATTTACTTGGTATACGAATTTGCCAGCAAATTCTATTCAGACGTGGGTTGAGATGGAGAGACAGTTCCATTCTCAGTTTTATCGAACGGTACCAGAGGTAACAGTAGCCGACTTGGCCAGGATGTACCAGTATGGCACTAAGACAGTAGATCAATTCATTGCTCGTTTCAAGAAGTCCAGGAATCGGTGTTTGACTTCTCTCACTGAAAAGGAATTTACAGATTTGGCTTTTAATGGGCTGAAGTTTAATCTCAATGAGAGATTTGAGGGGCAGGCTTTTGATGATCTCTTTCAATTAAATGCTCGGGTTTCTAAGTATGAGCACCTGCTGAAGGATAAAGATAAGAAGCCGATGAAGGATAATCGGCAGACAATAGCATCGGTTGAAAGTACCGAATACGGTGACTTTACCGAAGAAGAAAATGAGATAGCGGTAGCAACTATGGTACTTGAAAAATCATATGTGTGCCCAGCTTTGAAACCAGCAAAGGTGAGAGATGTGTCCAAGTTTAAAGCCAAGGAAACGAGTAATTATTCGTTTGATATCTACAAGTTGGATGGGATATTTGACTTGTTGTTGAAAGATGGAATGATCAAATTGGCTGAGGGACAGGTAATCCCATCCAGGGAAGAGACTACTGACAAAAGGTATTGCAAGTGGCATCATTCCAAGACTCATGATACGGTGAATTGTATTATTTTTAGAAAGACAATCCAAGAAGCGATTCGTCAAGGCAAGATTAAATTCGCTGAAGACAAAGGCAAAGCTCCAATGGAAGTAGACACGGATCCTTTCCCAAAGATGATCAGTATGGTTAATGTACATGAGTCTACGAGGCATGATAATAGACAATTGTTCACCCGTTGCCATCGAGAATTAAGTCATCAGCATCGGGAAGTTCCCGAATTCCAGTGCATGAGAGGAACAAGGGGAAGATACAGATCGGGATCATTTGTCCGTCGGGAAGGTAGACCACAGATAAAGTCTGAGATTGTGGTAACTAAAAACGTTTCGGCACAATCAAGAAGTCAAGAAGTTGAATCAAGGCGGTCAACACAAGTGTCTGAGAGGCGGGAATTTTGCCCCGATCCACCAAGACAAGTTCCTCCAACTCAAGAATTTGAAACACAATCTCACAAGGAAAAGGAAATCCCACGAAAGCCTGAGAAGAAGAAGAGTTTATGGCAGCGATATAAAGAAGGAGATCCCAAAGTAGGATTGCTTGGAGAGCCTAGTGGGAAATTTGATTATGTGGTGTACTATGGAGACATGAAGGATTCCTTATCCCCGTCATTGCCTGTGGAACCATCTGGTTGGGGAGATGAATTTGATGATCCACCATCATCAATTCCCCAGGAAGTTCCGAAGACAAAAACAATTAAAATCCCACACGATCCTCTCGAAGGAAAATGGTCCTTGGCTAAACCGCCGGGGCAAGCATCTTACCGAACTGCAAAAAGACGTTTTCAGCGAATGAAAAGCAGACAGAGGGATTTCGAGAATCGTCGGGACAAAGGAATGCCATCACAGATTCCTCCAATCAGATCTTTTAGTACGAGAGGAAATTGGGTTTGGAGAAGAAACCGTGATGATAAAGAACCTGTCAAACCAAAAAAAATTTCTGCATATGATCCGGAAAGTAGTTCTCACCAAGAGGTGAAAAAAGGAAAAGAGGTTCAACAAGTCTCCCAAACAATTAACTTTGGGCAGTTCCAGGTAGCTCTTAATCCGAGGCATCAAGTCAAGATAGAACAAAAGAATCTGAATCTCAAGATGTCGCAAGAAGATGACAAGAGTTGCCGAGCTGGTCATTCCAAAATGCCGAAAGAGAATCGTTCGCCAATGAGGATCAACATGGTCCATGCTAAGCTTCCAGCTGAATATGGGGCTTGCTCAGTGGTAGAAGAAGAACTCGAGCATATCTCAGAGAAAGAAATAGCAATGGCAGAATTCGAATTCTCTGATAAAGAAATGATAAGGTTTGATAAAGTACCCTCAAACAAGGCTAGACATTTAAGGTCCTTGGTTATTTCAGGTAGAATCAATGGTCAAGCTGTCGGTAAGATCTTTGTAGATGCGGGAGCTACCTTGAATCTCATATCTTACAGGTACTTCAAGAAATTGGGAAAAGATGATGATGAAATAATTCCATCGAATGTTCAGCTGTCTGATTTCCTAGGAGAAGTTACCGAAGTCAAAGGGGCAGTTGTATTGGACTTAACCATAGGATCTAAGACATCAATGACGACTTTCTTCGTGATAGAGTCTGATGGTTCGTACAATTTGTTACTTGGAAGAGATTGGATACACTCCAATCAATGTGTACCTTCGACTCTTCATCAGGTTCTGGCATTTTGGAATGGTAAGGGAGTAGAGTACATTAAGGCTGATTCGGGATTTGCTTCAATAGGGTTAACTGGTATTCATCAAGATCATCAAGAGTATTCACATGGAGAACATGTCATCGGAATACCGAAAGCAGATTCACGATCTTATGCTTATTGCCGCTTTGGAAATATGAAAACTGAGTGGATTCCCAAATCTAGCTTGGCATTAGAGGAGTTACATACTCTTTATGGAAAGCGAGCCCTTATTGCAAGAAGTTTGTGAAAGGTACTTTGCATACCTGGCAGAGAAGACCCAGCAGAGTGCTGAAGTTTCAGATTGTATTGACGAATGGGAAGAGTCACCAATCAAGGAAGACAACAGGTCAACAGAAGCTCAAGACCCATTGTTAGAAGTTGATATAGGAGAACCTGGATGTTTTCGTCCAATATACGTGAGTGCTTTTCTGCAAGGGGGCATGAAAGAAGATTTAATCCACTTGATCAAAGAATACAAAGATTGCTTCGCATGGGATTACCATGAAATGCCTGGTTTGTCAAGAGATATTGTAGAACATCGTCTTCCTATTAAGAAAGGATTTCGTCCACACAAATAGTTAGCAAGAAGGTTTGCTCCAGATGTGGTTGACAAAGTCAAGGAAGAGATTGAAAGGCTGCTGAAAGCAAAATTCATTGAGACAGCCAGGTATGTAGAGTGGATTTCGAATATCGTTCCTGTAAAGAAGAAAAATGGAAAATTGAGAGTCTGTATTGATTTTCGAGATCTTAATAATGCCACTCCAAAAGATGAGTATCAGATGCCGATGGCAGACATGTTAGTAGATTCGACGTCGGGAAATGAGATGTTATCTCTAATGGATGGTCATTCGGGTTACAACCAGATATTTATTGCTAAAGAAGATGTCCCGAAAACAGCGTTTAGATGTCCTGGTGCTATCGGGACTTTTCAGTGAACAGTGATGCCTTTTGGGCTGAAAAATGCATGAGCTACTTACCAGCGAGCAATGAATTTCATCTTTCATGACATGATTGGTAAATTTTTGGAAGTTTATATTGATGATGTTGTGATCAAATCAAGTCAGGGAGAGCATTTGGACTATCTTGAGCAAGCTTTTGTTAGGATGAGAAAATACAAATTGAAGATGAATCCAGCTAAATGTGCCTTTGGAGTGCGAGCAAGGAATTTCTTGGGATTCCTAGTTAATCAAAGGGGAATTGAGATTGACAAGAATAAGGCGAAGGCTATTATAGAGCTTCCTCATCCTACATCAAAGAAGCAGTTGCAGATGGTACTCGGGAAAATTAATTTTCTCAGAAGATTCATTGCAAATTTATCTGGGAAGATAGAACCAATGACCCAGCTCTTGCGTCTTAAAAATCAGGAGGAGTTTATATGGGGAGATAAACAGCAGAAAGCGTTTGATGCGGTCAAAGTTTATCTGACAAATCCTCCTGTATTGATGCCGCCGAAAGCAGGCAGGCCATTAAGGTTGTACTTGTCTACTACCGATTCAACTATCGAGAGTATGCTGGCACAAGAGAATGAAAATGGAAAAGAACAAGCAGTATATTATTTAAGTAGAACATTGACTGATGTTGAAAAAAGATATACCGCGATAGAAAAATTATGTTTATCTTTGTACTTCTCTTGTATGAAGTTAAGACATTATTTGTTGCCAGCTACAGTACATGTACTCGGTAAGACTGATGTGATAAAATATATGTTGTCACGGCCTGTTATAAAAGGGCGTATAGCCAAGTGGGCATTTATCTTGTCTGAATTTGATTTGGCATACGTACCAATAAAAGCAGTCAAAGGTCAAGCTGTTGCTGACTTTCTTATCGAATACCCATGTTTGCAAATGGAAGAAAATAAACAGAACTTCAGTCAAGTTATACCATGGACTATGTATTTTGATGGATCATGTGCTAAGAGTATGGCTGGAGCTGGTTTGATGATAATCTCTCCCACCGGAGAGCTTACAAGGTGTGTTTGTAAGTTAGATTTTGAATGCTCAAATAATCAAGCCGAATATGAAGCACTAATCATCGGCTTAGGAATACTGATTGAATTGGAAGCATAGTTCATCAAAATATTTGGTGATTCACAGCTAGTGGTGAAGCAACTGAGAGGAGAATATCAGTGCTTAAATGAAAATTTGATTGGCTATTATTATCTAGCCAAGAAGCTGTTGGAACAATTTAGAGAATATGACATAGTCCATGTCAAAAGAGAAACCAATTACGAAGCCAACGAATTAGCACAGATGGCTTCTGGTTATAAAATATCAAAAGAATTGGCTAATATTGCAGCCATCATCACATTATCGGTACCTTCTATTGAACAAAGAGAAATACCGATAGCGATCAGTGAGGTGATCCGAGAAAAGGACTGGAGGCAGCCCATTATGGAATACTTGAAAAATCCTGATTCAAGAGATTAAAAGCTGAAAAGGCAAGCGCGCAAAACGAGACGGCAAAATGGCGCTGGAAGCAAAAAGTAAGTGTCTTGTCATCTTTGGCATTTAAAAGAATTAAAATTCTTTTAATTCTTTTAAAGGGGGCATCTGTTGACACCAAATAATAAAGAGTTACCGAATGGACTTTAGTATCACTGTGTCCCGAAAATCGGTAAATCGGGAATGGTAAGCTACTCTGAGAAGTTCGGTAAGTTGTCTGCAACATACCGAAATGTCTAGAAGTCTAAACCCGATATTCGGGAAGTAAGAAAACAGGGCCATTGATTTTCAGAATTCGGTAAGATTCTGGACATACCGAAATTATAGAGGGTCAGCAGTAAGAGGAGTATGAAGACAAAAGGAACTGCAGGATGGCCAAACTAGCCATGTCAGCAAGAAGTTACGAGCAAGAAATCCGGATAGTGGATGCGAACAGTTCACGGCAGTTGTTGGAAAAGATTCAAATTCAAAGCCATATTGACAGTTGAAGATCAAGTTTTGGCGGATAAAACGTGGGCAAATGGGAAGTTATTGAAGGCGCCAAGATTCAGAGTTTGAAAGCAAGAAAATAACTGACAAACGGTTATGGAAAGCCAAAGAATAACAAATAATCGAAAGAGAGGAGAAAAAAGACAGATCAACACACATCCAAAAGAACTCAAGTTTTCTGCACTTTAACTTCCCTGTACTCTCCTTTCCAGCATTTAGAGTTTCTGCAATTCTAGTTTAGTTTCAAGCTTTCTACTGCTTTAGTAGGAGTATTATAACGTAGCTTGAACCTTTGTTTATCTCAAATCCATATTCGATCCACCGATTTCCTACCCATTTCACTTCCATTTGTGTTACTCCGTGTTCTCACTAAAATTTCCTTTCGAGAGTTGAGCCACAGAACCCTATTAATAAAAACCGAAGACTGAATTTCGGTGAAAGATATTCCTTATTGCAAAAACGAGCGAACAACCACGAACTTGGATCCAAGCATATAGCATTTCCATACTCGGAGGAATGTATGATCGGCCAGAACTCTTTCTCTTGGGCTGTGCACATCCGCTCGGTCGCCAGTTGGCCATCTTTCATCAATCCACCTCCTAGGTCAATGTCTAAAGCGTCCATGTGTACCTTGGACGGTTTCATAATATCCGAGAGTGTGAGGAAAGGATCCTCCATCACGGCGTGCTTCAGCTTCTTGAATGCACCATTGCACTCCCCATCCCAAGTCCACAACCGATCTTTCTTCAGCAACTCAATCAGTGGTGTCGCTCGCTTGGAGTATCCCTCCATGAATTGGCGATAATAGTTTGCAAGACCAAGGAATGAGCGCAGCTCACTCGCATTCTTTGGCACATGCCACTCCTTGATGGCCTTAACCTTCTTCTTATCCATGCCGATTCTCTCCAGCTCAATGATATCTCCAAGGAGGTCAAACCTTTCCTTGGCAAAACAAGCACTAGCTGCGCTTCACTAATAGGTGATTTTCTTTCAGCATCTCAAGTACCAAGCACAGGTGCTTCTCATGGTCAATTGAAGTCTCGATGTACACCAGGATGTCATCCAGATACACCACAAACTTGTCAAGATAGTCATGGAAGACATTGTTCAGTAAGGTGCCGCATGTGTCTAGCACAGTTGTGGGACCAAATGGCATGACCAAAAACTCCAGGCTCCGTGGCATGCCGCACACGCTGTCTTGGGCTCTTCCCCTCAGTAATTCGGACTTGATGATAGCCCGACCTCAAGTCAAGCTTGGTAAAGTACATGGCTACACTCAGTTGATCGAACAGGTAATAACCACCGGAGTGTGATAGTGATTCTTCACGGTAAGCTTGTCAAAAGCCCTGTAATCGATACATAACCGTAAGCTCTCATCCTGCTTCTTCTAGGACAAGACTGGGGCACCATGAGTGGCCTTTGGATGGACGAAACTTGCCTCTAGCAACTAGCTCAGCCTACTCTGGAGGGACCATCCAATAGGCACTCGAGTAGATGATCGAATCTGCAGTTCAATTGTATAAATAATCGCTGAGTGCACAGTCCCGGCAAAAAGGTGTATCGAATAACATCGGATGATGACCGCAATGGAGTGGCTCCAATCCCATGCACATCCTGTTGAAAAGCAAATAAAGAACACATGATTTAACGAGGTTCGGCAATTTTTGCCTACGTCCTTGGTCAAACATCTCACCCTCACTCTTCTTCTTTTTTCTTCTTCGTTATATTATCAAGTATGTACAGACCAATAGATTTATAATCTGACGGACTTCTTCTACAAGTCAAGTCTATACAAATTAGGAAAAAGAATCCTCTACAAATCAGGAGGAAAAATAAAATCCTACAAATTAGGGGATTACAGTTCACGCCAACACATCATGTATCCTTTGGGACGTGACCATCGCTTTCTTGGGTTACTTCATCTCCTCATGCATCGTCGAGAGGCTGACGAACAAGAACGGCCTGATGCTGTTGCCGGTCCTCAGGATCATCCCTTTTATTCTGTTCGGTCAGGATGAGATCTATGACTGGGTGACGCAGGCCCTGGTGAAGGCCGGGGGCGCGTTCTGGTACTGTGGTGTGGCCTTTGGCGGCGCCCGGGGGATCATCACGGTGAACCCTGCCAACGTTGAGCATGTGGTCCGGACCTGGTTCGGTAATTACCCAAAGGGCAAGTATTACCGGGAGAGGTTCCGCAACTTGCTTGGCGGCGGGATCTTCAACGCGGACGACACCGAATTGAAGGAGCAACAGCGGCTCGCTACGTCAGAGATGCACTCGTCGCGCTTCGTGCGGCACTCATACGATACCATGCGGGAGCTCGTCCACCACAAGCTCCTCAAGCTTCTGGAGGCAAGGGTCGCCGCCCCAGGAGACAATAAGCCGCCGCTTGACCTCCAGGACGTCCTCCTCCGGTTCACGTTCGACAACATCTGCAACACGGTCTTTGGTATTGACCCGGGCTGCCTGACCGTTGATCTGCCCGAGGTGCTCTTTGCTAGGGCGTTCGAGGAGGCCACCGAGTTTACGCTGCTCAGGTTGAGACGCATCTCATATAGCAGTTGCATCACTTTTTGATTTATTTCTCCATCATCATGGAAACTCCTTTGGCCACGCCGAGGATCGGGTACGGGTTAGAGCTCATGGCCTTGATCTGACTTGCATCATCCTCCGATGCAAGTCCAAGTTGGCTAGCTTCAAGCACATACACAAAGTTATAGGTTACTCCTGAATCAACCATGGTCCATTCGATTTTGCCATTAGCTTGCAATTCCGCATACATCAACTTAGGATTCGTTTGGGGAGTTGGAACATAGGAACCTTAACGGGTAAGTTGAGGGAGAAATACTTTTGCCAGAAGGATAGTGAATATTGCTTGCCTGCAAGAGACTAAATGGGTAGGAGAAAAGGCTAAGGAAGTGGAAGGCACTAGATTCAAGTTGTGGTACACAGGCACAAACAGGAGTAAAAACGGAGTTGAGATTTTGATCGATAAAAGTCTCAAAGATAGAGTCGTTGATGTTAAAAGAACAGGCGATAGGATTATTTTGGTTAAGGTAGTTGTGGGAGATTTGATCTTGAATATCCTTAGTGTGTATGGCCCCCAAGTTGGACTACAAGTATCCGATAAGAACAGATTTTGGGAAGATCTGGAGGAGGTTTTAAGGGGGATGCCACGCGAGGAGAAGGTATTCTGATGTAGAACAGTTGGCGTGCAATTATTTAGAATTACGTGATCGTCAGAATCGCCGAAAATCTCGGCAGTTTTTCTGATTTAGGAAATTCGTAATTATCTTTAATTTTAAATATTCTGTTTGATTAGATTAGATTCAGTTTATTTGATGTTATCTTTACTTATTTGATTTCCAAAAGGAGTCCTATCGCTATATAGGACGTCCATCTCTATAATTGAGGGGTATCACAGTATCAATATTGAATCAAAACTTTCGAGTTCCTTGGAGTTGTTTCGAGTTTGCTTTCTTGCTGCGTCATTTGGTATCAGAGCAGGCATCTCCTGTGACGATGGTCAATAACGCGAACGTTAATCTCCCCGTTGCTGAGGGCCGTGAAAGCGAGCCTATTACATTGGCTGAGTTCACCCAGTTCGTGGATCAAACCGATCGTAGGTTTCAAGAAATCCTTGAGGCCATACAGCGTTTATCCACAAACCCCGCACCCGGCGTTCTTCCAACCGATCGACTTCCTGTCGGTCGTGATCCCGAAGTTGTTGTGGACCGTGGGGTCAATATCCGATATAGACGGGTAGACTATGTCGAAGACTCTAAAGACGAAGACGAGGAAGATTTTCTAGACGTGCCTATTCGAAGAGGACGGCAGAATGGAGGATTCTAGAATGATCCTATCCGTGGTGGTTGGCGCTATGGAGGACATCGGCGGGATCCAGAGCAATATCAGTTAAAGGTAGATCTACCAACCTTCAACGGGAATTTGAATATCGAAGATTTCCTAGATTGGCTGTTGGAAGTTGAAAAATTCTTTGACGCCATGGAGATTGAAGAGGATCGACAAGTTAAGTTAGTTGCGTACAAACTGAAGGGTGGTGCTTCGGCTTGGTGGGAGCAAACGCAATTAACCCGACGTCGACAACGAAATGCTCCTGTCCAAACGTGGAATCGCATGAAACAGATGCTGAAGTCACGGTTTCTTCCCACTGATTATGAGCAGTTGTTGTTTCAGCAATTTCAGAATTGCAAGCAGACGAACCGAACAGTCCAAGCCTACACGGAAGAGTTCCTCCGACTTTCCGCCCGCAATAACCTAGCTGAGTCGGAAGCGCAACAAACTGCTAGGTACATAAACGGCTTGCGACTGAACATTCAAGATCATGTTTCTTTGCATCGTGTATTTTCGGTTGAAGATGCCCAGGAGATGGCGCGAAAAATCGAGATACAGTTGGAGAGGACTACCCCTAGTACTCGTGGAAGCCATTATTCTGGTCGTGGATCCTTCGGAAAAGGGAAGCAAATTAATGCTTCAGGTTCCTCAAGTCAGCAAACCGGTGATACGAACCAAGCGCCGGGAGGTGTTGCTGGGATGCCTAAGGAGCCAGTCGCGGCAAATAACCGTGCTCCGAACGTCTAGAATCCTTATGCCAAGCCGCAACCGATCAGGTGCTATAAGTGTAACGAATTGGGCCATTGTTCGAGCGATTGTCCCCGTCGGAGAATGGCCAATATCGTTGAGCATGAAGAGGAGGAGTATGAGGAAGATTGGGTGGACGAAGAAGAAGTGGAAGATGAGGCGGGCGAGCAAGTGAATTGTGTTGTTCGTCGTTTATTACTTGCTCCGCGGATAGAAGACACCTAGAGAAATCAGCTTTTCCGCGCTCGTTGTACTGTAAACGGCAAGGTATGCGATGTTATAATTGACAGCGGGAGTTGCGAGAATATAGTGTCAAAGGCTTTAGTGGACCATTTACAGTTGAAGACGGAGCCACATTCCGCGCCTTATACAATCGGATGGATTCGCAAAGGACCTGAGCTTAAGGTAACACATGTATGTCGTTTACCTATCTCTATTGGAAAGTCGTATCAGGACACTATTATGTGCGATGTTGTAGAGATGGATGCATGTCATGTGTTATTAGGGCGACCATGGCAGTATGATGTGGATATTACACATCGAGCTAGGGAGAACACATACTCTTTTGTATGGAATAAAACCAAAATTACGTTGAAGCCGAGGGGTGATACTCCCCAGGCCCCACAGAAACAGGGTTCTAGTTCTGGCATTGTGCAAAGTGCAGGAGTTATGTTGAATATTCGTAAACGTGAAGGGATGTACATGCTTGTAGAGAAGAGTGACAAACAGACCGTGGTTCGTATTCCTGAAACTCTTAAGCCTTTGCTAAAGGCGTTCTGTGATGTAATATCGGATGATTTACCTGACGGATTACCTCCTATGAGGGATATCTAGCATGAGATTGACTTTCTACCAGGTGCCAGTCTCCCTAATCTGCCGCACTACCGGATGAATCCAAAGGAGAACCAGATTTTACAAGAGCAGGTGGGAGAGCTCCTCCGCAAAGGTTTCTTGCGCGAGAGCAAAAGTCCTTGTGCTGTACCCGCACTTCTCACGCCGAAGAAAGATGGAAGTATGCGTATGTGCGTTGACAGCCGTGCCATTAATCGGATAACTGTCAAGTACAGGTTTCCAATTCCCCGGCTTGATGATATGCTGGATAGACTTGCTAGATCAAGGGTCTTTACGAAGATCGACCTTCGAAGCGGCTACCACCAAGTTCGCATCCGTCCAGGCGACGAGTGGAAAACAGCCTTTAAAACGAGTGCAGGTTTGTACGAATGGCTTGTCATGCCGTTTGGACTCACTAACGCGCCTAGTACTTTTATGCGTTTGATGACTCAGGTACTCAAACCTTTTATTGGCAAGTTCGTGGTTGTTTTCTTCGATGATATTCTCATTTATAGTCCGGACGAACGACAGCACTTAGAGCACTTGAGGGATGTTCTGCTGACCTTGCAGAAAAATCAGTTATTTATTAATTTGAAGAAGTGCAGCTTCATGACTGAGCGACTTCTTTTCTTGGGTTTTATTGTTGGAGCAGAAGGTCTCCATGTTGATGCAGAAAAGGTGGCAGTAATCCGCAATTGGCCAATTCCACAGAATGTTGGCGAGGCTCGAAGTTTCCATGGCCTTGCGACGTTCTACCGACGTTTTATTAGAGATTTCAGTACAATCGTGGCCCCGATCACTGATTGCTTAAAGAAAGGCAAATTCCATTGGGGTGATGAAGCTTTGGCCAGTTTTAAGCTTATCAAAGAAAAGCTCTCAACAGCCCCGGTATTGATGCTTCCAGATTTTGAGAAAGTGTTCGAGCTGGATTGCGATGCTTCGGGTGTGGGAATCGACGCTGTTCTTTCCCAAGAAGGTAAGCCTATTGCCTTTTTTAGTGAAAAGCTTAATGAAGTTCGGTGGCGCTGGTCTACATATGAGCAAGAATATTATGCTGTAGTGCGCGCTATAAAGCATTGGCAGTGCTATCTTTACCAGCAATAGTTTGTTCTTAATACTGATCATCAAGCTCTTAAATACATTAAGAGTCAGAAGCATTTGAATAGGATGCATGCACGATGGGTTTCCTTTCTGGAGCAGTTTAATTTTGTACTTCGTCATAAGGAAGGCCGTTTAAATAAAGTGGCGGATGCACTCAGTCGGCGTGCTGCGACACTCGTGACTATGCGCACTGATGTTGTTGGTTTTGATCAACTCTGTTCTCTTTATCCTGATGATGCTGATTTTGGTATTATATGGGAGAAGTGTTCTGAAGCAGGTTCTCATGGCGATATGATAATTCATGACAGGTTCCTATTTTTCGGCAATAGATTATGTATTCCTCGAAGTTCTTTGTAGGAACAACTTATTCGAGAGCTTCATGGCAGTACTCTTGGCGGACATTTAGGCCGTGATAAGACTGTAGCCTTAATGGAGGAACGGTACTATTGGCCACAACTGAAGCGTGACGTGGGGCGATTTGTCGGCAAGTGTTATATTTGCCAGACGGCTAAGGGCCATTCTCAGAACACTGGCCTCTATACTCCCTTGCCGGTTCCTTCTGGTCCGTGGGTGGATATCTCGATGGATTTCGTGTTGGGACTTCCTCGCACCTAGCGAGGTGCGGATTCTGTATTCGTGGTGGTTGACCGGTTCTCCAAGATGGCACACTTTATCCCTTGCAAGAAGACTTCGGATGCTTCACATGTGGCAAGTTTGTTTTTTCGTGAGGTAGTCCGTCTGCATGGGGTTCTAAAGACCATCACTTCTGATTGTGACACGAAATTCCTAAGCCATTTTTGGCGTACTTTATGGCGTTTGTTTGGGACGGATTTACAATATAGCAGCTCTTTTCATCCCCAAACGGACGGTCAGACCGAAGTTGTGAACCGTACTATGGCAGATATCATTCGATGCCTCTGTAGTGATGTGCCCAAGCAGTGGGATCGGTATCTGGCTCCTGCTGAGTTCGCCTTCAACAACACTGTTAACCGTTCCACGGGAAAATCTCCTTTTGAGATCATCTATGAGCGTACTCCGCAGCATACTTTGGATTTGGTTCCCTTGCCCAAGATTCCAGGCTATAGTGTCGCGGCAGAGCATTTAGCGACCAGAATTCAGGAAGTCCAAGCAGATGTTACTCGCCAATTAGCTGCTTCGAATTCCAAGTATAAAAAAGATGCTGATAAACGGCGCCGTTCGAAGACTTTTGAAGTAGGCGATGAGGTCATGATTTTTCTGCGAAAGGAGCGCTTCCCTGTTGGTACTTATAATAAACTGAAGCACAAAAAGGCTGGTCCTTGCCGAATATTGAAGAAGATCAACGACAATGCTTATGTGGTTGACCTCCCTGATGATCTCAACATTTCTCCTACATTTAATGTGGCTGACTTATTTGAGTATCATTCTCCTGATACTCCCCTCTATCCTGATAATAACTCGAGGGCGAGTTCTTCCGCAGAGGGAGGGAATGATGTAGAACAGTTGGCGTGCAATTATTTAGAATTACGTGATCGTCAGAATCGCCGAAAATCTCGGTAGTTTTTCTGATTTACGAAATTCGTAATTATCTTTAATTTCAAATATTCTGTTTGATTAGATTAGATTCAGTTTATTTGATGTTATCTTTACTTATTTGATTTCCAAAAGGAGTCCTATCGCTATATAGGACGTCCATCTCTGTAATTGAGGGGTATCACAGTATCAATATTGAATCAAAACTTTCGAGTTCCTTGGAGTTGTTCCGAGTTTGCTTTCTTGCTGCGTCATATTCATAGGAGATCTTAATGGACATGTTGGTCAAAGTATTGGCGGTTTTGATAGAGTTCATGGAGGTTTTGGCTATGAGACTAGAAATGAGGCTGGCGAAGACATCTTGAGCGTTGCATTAGCTTATGATTTGATGTTGGCAAATACCTTCTTCAGAAAAAGAGAGTCACATCTAATCACTTTTTGCAACGGCCAAAATTGTAGCCAGATTGATTTCTTTCTTGCGAGAAGAGAGGATAGAGCCTTGTATGTAGATTGCAAAGTCTACCCTGGAGAATGTGTAGCTACGCAACATAAGTTGGTGGTCTTAGAGGTTCGGTATAACAAAGTACAGAAAATGCAGAGAAGTGCTCAGAACCCCAGAATAAGATGGAAGTTAAATGAGGAAAAACAAATAGATTTCAAGGAATGAATGCTTTAGGAAGGGCCATGGCAACTCGAGGGAGAAGTAAATATGATGTGGAACGAGATGTCTAACTGCATCCAGAGAGTGGCAAGAGGGATGTTAGGGGAAAGTAAAGGAAACGGACATCAAACAAAGGAAACTTGGTGGTGGAATGAAGAGGTGCAGGAAACCATTTAGAAAAGCCGTTTTGATATCCATATGGAATATCTCATAATCAAGGTATGTAGCTACAGCCAACATAATTTGAATGGATTTTAGCATGGCTACAGGTGAGAAAGTTTCGTCATAATCGATCCCTTCTTTTTAACGATATCATTTCGCCACCAGTTGTGTTTTGTAAGTTCCAACTTGACCATCAGCGTTCATCTTCCTCTTGAATATCCATTTGCAGCCAATTGGTACAATACCATCAAGCAGGTCAACTAAAGTCCAAACTTCATTGGAATACATTGAATCCATGTTAGATCTGATGACTTCTAGCCATTTACCAGAATCGATGTCCGACATCGCCTCCTTATAGGTGTTAGGATCACTCGGCTCGTCACCATCATTTACAATGACTAATGGTTGAATATCTTCGACCGAGTGTCCATAACGAACAGGTGGACGAGACGTTCTCGCACTTCTCCTAAGAGGTTGTGTATTAGAAGCTCCCACTGAATCAGAGATTAGTGTCTGAACTTGATTGTTTGGTACTTCACTATTTTCTTTTTGTAAGACTATTTTTCGCTCATCACCACCTTCCTAGATGAACTGATTCTCCAGAAAAGAAGCATGCCTACTGACCGAAACTCTTTGGTCAGAATGAAAATAGAAATCATATCCAGGAGTCTCCTTTGGATATCCAATGAAGCGACCTTGTTCAGACCTTGCCTCCAACTTATCCATTTTTCAGCTTCTTGACGAAAGCTGGACAACCCCAAATCTTAACATGATTAAGACTTGGTTTCCTATAAGGCGTAGTTGGAACAGATTTGGACGGCACTCTGTTCAGTAAATATGCAGCCGTCTCAAGGGCATATCCCTAAAGGGATATAGGCAAATCAGTGTAACTCATCATAGATCGCACCATATCTAATAAAGTGCGATTTCTTCTTTCAAATACACCATTATGGTCTGGAGTTGTAGGAGGTGTCCATTGTGATAAAATGCAATTATCTTTAAGATAATCCAAGAATTCATTACTAACGTATTCACCTCCTCGATCATATCGAAGAGCCTTAATACACATTCTCGTCTGTTTCTTAACTTCAACCCTGAATTCCTTGAACCTTTCAAAGGATTCAGATTTATACTTCATTAAGTATAAATAACCATACCGTGAGTGATCATCGGTAAAGGTAATGAAGTAAGAATAACCACCTCTAGCAGTTTCATTAATTGGTCCACATACATCTATATGTGTCAATCCCAATACGTCAGCAGCTCGCGCACTATGTCCTACAAAGGGCGCTTTGGTCATTTTTCCTAGAAGACATGCCTCACAAGCTGAGTATGGTTCAAAATCAAACGGATTAATGTACCCATCATTACTCAACTTGTTGATTCTGTCTTCTCCAATATGACCTAATCAGAGATGCCAAACATACTTTGGATTTGGACTATCTCTAAAGCCTTTAGTTATGGCATTTACATCATGATCAATTTGCTTATTGACATTGGTAATCGCATTACCGGATATTGTAATGGTATACAAATTGTTGATTAATAAACTAGAACCAACACATCTTCCGTTATGAAAAATAGAACATACATCATCAGCAAAAGAAAATTCATAATTCTCTTTACTTAAACGAGGTATAGAGATGATGTTCCGTACATCATTCTCATAATACAAACAGTTTTTCAAAATCAGAACATGTCTAGAGGGCAAACATAAACGAAAAGTCCCTAGAGCTAATGCAACAATTCTTGCACAATTTGCAAATGTCAGGACAATCTTATTTCGCCCCCAACATCCTGCTTATTTCTAGATTCTATAAAGACATACAAACATGTGACATTGCAGCAGAATCTAGAACCCATAAGCTAGATTCAGTACTAACCATAAGGTTGGTTTCAATAAGCATAGACACCATACCTTCATAAGGTTGGTTCTTTGGCTTGACCTTCAAGCTTGCAAGGTACTTCTTACAGTTCCTCCTCCAATGCCCCATGACACCACAGTAATGACATTTCCCTTTTTCAATCTTGGGCTTGACTTGCACAGTAGCTTTCAAAGGCTTCTTCGGTTTCTTTTTCTTCGAAATAGTCTTACTATTTAAAGAAGAAACCTTAGCCATAGCCACTACATTTGGCGTCGTGTTGTGCATTTCCTTCTCATAAACATAAACTACCAGCATACTATGTAACTCAGCAAGAGTTTTCTCCATATTATGCATATGAAAGTTTTGGACAAAATCAGAGAAGGAATCGGGCAAAGATTGGAGGATCAAATCCAGATTATTCATAATAAGATTTAGCCTAGCCAATTCTTCTATGTGCCAGATCATTTTCAAAACATGATCATTAACTGATGATCCCTTAGCCATCCTCATACGGTACAATGCTTTAGATATCTCATATCTAGAGGTTCGACCATTTTCATCAAAGAATTCCTTTAAGTGCAAAATGATCGACTTAGCATCTTCCATGCTTTCATACTTCTTTTGAAATTCATTATTCATCGAAGCCAGCATATATGACCTAACATTTAAGTCATCATCATGTCATTTATCATAAGTGACACGTTCCTCTTGGGTCCCACCCTAAGGAAAAGAGGTTGGCATCTTTTCATCAAGCACATACCCGAGTTTTTCAAAATTGAGAATAATTCTCAAATTTCTCAGCCAGTCAGTGAAATTGGGTCCAGTCAAACAATTCTTGTCAAGTATCGAAGCGAGCGGGTTTGTGTTCACCATTTTCAGAGTAATAATAATAGATATGTGCAGAAAATTAATTGTTAGCAGTTGTCTTTCAAAGTAACTATTTCATTTTGGCCTTTAAATGAAATAGATCCTCCCATTAATTTTACATCAAATCCATACTCCTTAACATGAGAAACGGCAATCTTTGTTGGGTAAAGATTACTAGTGGGTATTGGAGTTCCACCAGTCTATAGTTCACCTCACCTAACAGTTATTGGTATTCTATGAACTCAATGAGTGAATCAACTTATTCAACGCATCGTATGTGAGTCCCAATCTTAACTTGGGCCTCTAGACCATGAAAGTCTCATCCGACAGTTATTGACTTCACAATCATAATTAAGTCTAGCCCATTGTCTCATGCAAGTATTGAAAACGCATACGACTCCTCACCTAATAGTTATTGAAAATCGTTCGGCTCCAACCCCACAACATCATATGCATAATGGAGTGGTCCAATAATATGAATGACAATTGATCCCCATATATCCATAGCCAGTCAATCAACCACTATAATATTAGATCAAACCACAACGATGGAAGGCCACGAGTCTGAAACCCGTTACGACTTAATTTATCAACAAGAGGTAATGGTCTCACCTTACACATTAACCGGTTTAACATGCTCAAACAAATAAATAGATGTCAATCGCATAAACATCTCCCCTACATGGTGATTATGTTTAACAGGTCTCGAACCAATGAGGCCTCATTTAACCGTTATATCACCACAGCAATGAAGTCATAATTTAAAGCATTGGAAGGCACAAATTCAATTTTGCATTGAATCAAATTCATGGCCAAGCAACGTAAGCCGCGTCAACGAATCAACGTCACCGAAACAATTTCCAAGTGCATGATTCTAAGCGGTAACAGCGTTCTCGCCTCTAGATTCACCGTCGCAAATCGTTTTTGCAGAATTCATACGTAAAATAAAACTAATAACAAATATTCCATTCAAATTGATTTAGTTCTAATTCTTTGCTAAGTTGATTATAACAATAAATTTCCACAGGCCACGTAATAGAAAACAATTCTCTAAAATAAATTGGCCGATGGCAAGAAATACTATGAACCAAAACCAATTAAACGCACGAATACGCCTAAGGATTGGCTCTGATACCACTGTTGGAATTCATACGGAATTCTCGTTACGCGTGTACGAGCAAAAACAAAACAGAAACAAAATGAAAATTTACGCAACAAAAATAGAACCCGCACACGTATCTCTAGAGGCATCATTCGCTCGTTTCAATCCAAAATCGCATTCGACGGAGAGGGTTAACGGCTTACCTCTAGTAGCGTGCCTAACCCAGGTTGGTTCAGATGTTCTTCTATTCCAATCCGACAAGAGTCGGACCTCTAGTTTAGACACACCACCAATCGACGGAGCTTTCAAAACCACCACCTTGATTGTGCTAGCAATCTCCCGGTGACAGCAGTCAGAACGAGGGCGTAACGGCAGCAGGACGAGGGTAAGGATTCTAGAGAAGCTTTTGATCTAACAATTGTCGTTGGAAATGAACTGACGTAAGCTATTTATAGCAGAGGAGAGACAGGGTCGGTCAGTCCACGGTCCGACATGTGTCCCTCGGGATGCTGCATTTCGGCCCTTTTCCTCCTTTCTTTTCCTTGCCCGGACCCAATTGCTCAAGCATATGGCTCAATCGGAACCTTGTTCAAGTGGATTGCAAACATAATTGGGATTCCTACCACTGTTGGGATTCCTACGAAACTCCCGATATGCGTGCATGGGCGAAAACAAAACAGAAACAAAACGAAAATGAGGGCAGCGGAAATAGAACCCACACACGTATCTCCAGAGGCGTCATTCGCGCGTTTCAATCGAAAATCACATTCGACAGAGAGGGTTAACGACTTACCTCTTGTAGCGTGCCTAATGTAGCTTGGTTCAGTTGTTCTTCTGTTCTAGTCCCATAAGCGTCGGACATCTAGTTCAGACACACCACCAATCGACAAACGAAAGACGGAGCTTTTGAAACCACCACCTTGATTGTGCTAGCAATCTCCAGGTGACAGGAGTCAGAACGAGGGCGTAACAGCAACAGGATGAGGGTAAGGATTCTAGAGGAGCTTTTGATCTGACGATCGTCGTCGGAAATGAACTGACGTAAGCTATTTATAGCAGAGGAGAGAGAGGGTCGGTCAGTCCACAGTCCGATACGTGTCCCTCGGGATGCTCCGTTCCGGCCCTTTTTCTCCGTCCTTTTCGTCCCCCGAACCCAATTGCTCAAGCATATGGCTCAATTGGGACCTTGTTCAAGTGGATTGCAAACATATTTGCAATACCGACTTCCTCGTTCAACATCGTCATGTATTGTTTATGGTGTGTGACATCCCTAGGTTCATCACTGAGCTGGCAGTAAGACATACACTAACACATTAGTGCTTCTAGGAGAACTAATTGTCCCTATCAGCTTCCAAGTCTTACAAGCCATGAGTGACATCTAGCAATATGTCACGGCTACCCAGATAGTGTGAATGCTTTAAGAACATAATGAACCTGTCAGCTTTGGCTATAGTGTAATTCAATCCTTATGTCTTACCATGCTCCCAATCGAACAAAGGCCATGAAATATTTGTCAAGCCACCAATTCGATCATATGCACAAACCCAATTTACATGCATTTATACGAGATATTCTCGGTTACAACCCCGGTCGAGGATTTCAATGCAATGTCACGATTAGATCTCCTTGTATGTAATAAGGAGATAGATTCCACTGTTGCGCACACGCGTGACTTCGTATGTGAACTAACTATGACCATCAAGTATAGAGACAGATCAACGAACCGGCAATATGCGTACTTGTGAACTATAGCCATCCAACACACAAGTCAACACTGTGCCTCAGGTCTAAGGACTATTTACACAAGACCAAAGCATGAACGATTTAGACATTGACCACGCTCGAGGCTTCCATGTTTGCTAATCATTCAATGCGTATCACGTTCAATGCACTTGTTCGGTACAAGCACCTGTGTTCTAACTCAGGTATCATAATACCCAATGACTTGTGACTCGTCATTGACCGAGAACAGTTTAAAGATTCAGTCTAACTGTGAACCTGTCACACATATTCTTGACATCTCAAGAATAGGTTTAGTCACAACTGATCTTATGGAATCATTCATCTAAATGATGGGACAGATGAATGAACACATCTTTGCTATCAATTAAATATACAATTGAAATATGATTGAAAGTACAACTAAAATCCCTAGTATGTAACCGTTACATGTTTGCTTTAGGGCATACAACTAACATGTTGCTCTTCTTCTTCTTTTTAAAAGTGAAAGCCCTAGATTGTTGCTCCTCCTCCTCCCCTTCTTCTTCTTCTTCTCCTTCTCCGTCTTGCTTCTTCTCCTTCTGCATCTCCTTCTCCTCCTCCTTCTGGTTCTCCTCCTCCTCCTCCTCCTTCTTCTAGCCGGTGATGAGGGGCTAGCAAAGTCGCGCCACCACCTAGGCGATGGTCGCTTGGGTCATGCGACGCCTGGGGTTGCGCGACCTAGGCAGCCATCGCGCGGCCCCAATCGACCCTTGCTGGGGGTCGCCTAAGGTCGCGCGACCTCGACCGGCAGCCCAAGCCCTTCGCTGGAGAGTTTTAATTTTTTTTTTTACTTTTAAAAGAAGAAAATTAAAGCCAAAGCCATTTGCAATTTTTTTTTTTTGGTCAAACACTACTGTAACTCAAAGTAGCTTTACAATGGATGTTATACAAAACCCAATTTGCATTTTCCCAAAGCCCCTTAGGTTAAGGGCGTTTGCATTTCCTCAAGACTCATTTTGAAGCCGAACTAAACGCACTCATAGACTGCGTTTGGTGGGCCGGATAAAACTTCGGATAGGATAACTTTTATCCTATTCGGTGTTTGGAGTAACGCGAACTTTGGATATGACCCGATATAGCTCGGATATAGTCTGGATAAAAAGATCCTACCTAGAGGGTGGGATAGACCCAGATAGAATATGTGAAATTTGGAAAAAAAAAATTAAAAAATGAAAACTGAATTTCACATTTGGGGGAAAAGGATTCTACAATCTCTTCTCTCCCACCTCTGCTGTCCCTCAAGCTTTCGCCTCTCTTCTCATCATTTCTTCCCCTCTTCTTCTTCAACCTATTTCTGCGTTGTTCATTTTCATGAGTCACCCAAAATTCCATAGCCCACGCGACGACAAGAAAGTCTCTGAAAAATCTCCTAAAGCCACTCTGCTTCACTCCAACTGGTGATCAAGGTTTTGATTAAGGTTTGAGTTTTCACGCCTACGAGTATAGGTTTCGATGGTATAGATATACAATCCTTGTGCTCTATTGCATCTACATGTGCTCGGAATTGGAGTTCATGCTCGCCATGTAAGTCGTCCTGGCTCGTGCTTGCCATCTACGCCGTCACGTCTTGCGCCACCCTAGGGCTTGACCTCGGCAGTTCAACGAGCCCTACCTCATGACCTCGCAGGACATATGGGCCGGCGATGGAACCTTATGGTTAGCAGCATTCTCCGATTCACTGTTTACAACCCGTGCAGCGCTGCTCACGCCCCTTGTCCAAGGTGGTGGCGGCGGGCTTGGGCGCTGAGTTGTTAATAGTTTTCACGACTTCCATTTTTTTTAGTTTTAATTCTGCAAATCAAACATTCATCTGGATAATATTTATTTAAATACATGTTATATCTGTACGCGAACAAACGTTGGATAACATATTTAAAATCCTATCCTATCCTTATCCTTATCCTATCCGACATTATCCTATCTAGCAAAAATGTTCGGACGACCAAACGTAGCGATAGAGATTAACGTCTAAACATTGGTATTCTTCAATGCCACATATCCAATTGTCAAAATACGACGACAGATGGTTGGTAGTCGCTGCTATGAGCATCGGCGATGAATGTTTATTGGAGAGACATTTGAAACGCGGTTTTGAAACTTAAAATCAATAAAACAGTTGAGATCACACATATTTTTAGGGAACAATTACCACTTGAAAACAAGATCGTGTGATGACCATTGTTACGAGAAAGAAGATCATGGAGCAGTTCACACACGGCGAGGGCAACCAACATGGGTGTGAGATTTGTGGAAATTTAGGAGCATGGAGGCAATCGACGGAAGTTACTCGAGGAAATGCAACTACTGAAAACAGTTTATCATTAAACTGTTATAAATACTGCTAGTTGTTATGGGCCTACAAAGCCCACTCGAATCTTGTTTTCTCTTCTCTTCTCATGGAATACCGTGGTGTCTTGTTTATGTCACCATGTACGGTGCATGAACACACACATACGACTTGCTTGGGTCGTTATGGGCCCACAGAGCCCACTAGACGTTAAGGCTGCGTATGGTAACGTTTCTGTTCCCGGAACAACTTTTGGAATAAAAACACTTTTTTCCGTTTCTGTTCCCAGCAACGATTTCTGGGAACAGAAACGCGTTTGGTAACTGCAAAAAAATTATGTTTCCGGAACAAAAAAAGAACAGAAACGAGTTTTGTAACTACATAAAGGCCATATCCTCAACAAAATTCCTCCACCTATAGTAACTTCTAAAAAAATTAGTAAATAAAATAAAAAATGATATTACTAAAATACTTTCATGCTATATGAATTTTTTTTCCTTTTTTTAAAATTTTTTTCTGAATTTTTCCATTTTTTTAATTTTTAAAAATATTTTTATTCAAAAATATATTTTATTATTAAAAAGTATTTTTTATTTTATTTCATTTTTCTCCGGTGGCGGACGGCGAGAGGCGGCGGCAACCGGCTGCGGCGGATGGCGGCGGTAAATAAAATAAAAAATGATATTACTAAAATACTTTCATGCAATATGAAATTTTTTCCTATTTTTTTTTTTAATTTTTCTGATTTTTTTCCTTTTTTTAAAAATTTTTTTAAATTTTTTTATTCAAAAAATATATTTTTTTATTAAAAAGTATTTTTTATTTTATTTCATTTTTCTCCAGCGACCGGAGGCAGACGGCGACGGCGACCGACGACGACAGATGGCGGCGGTAAATAAAATAAAAAATGATATTACTAAAATACTTACATGCAATATGAAATTTTTTTCCTGTGTTTTTTTAAATTTTTCTAATTTTTTTCGTTTTCTTTAATTTTTTAAAATATTTTTATTCAAAAAATATATTTTATTATTAAAAATTATTTTTTATTTTATTTCATTTTTCTCCGGTGGCGGCGACCGGCATCACTTTGGGAACAAAGTGTTCCCAATTGTTTCTAAAAAATGTTCCAAAAATGTTTCTAAAAAATGTTCCGAAAACACAAAAGCAAGTTTTTTTGTTTCTTGTTTCTGCTCCAAAAGTATTTCTATTTGTCAAAAGTGTTCCATGTACACTTTAGGAATAGAAACACTTTTTCTGGAATGTTACCATATGCAGTCTAATAGGTTGACCAGTGGGTCAGGTACAACTTTTGAAGGATAAGAACGGTACTCGTCGGTGAGTATTAGGAATCGGCAAAAATGACTAAACATTCAATGCCTAGTTCTGAGCAGTTACCTAAGGAGCACATAGAGTTGAAGATCAACCGCTTTTAGATAATGATCTTATCCCGCAAACTTCAGGAGCAGTTAAGTTTAAAAAGTAATAACCGCTATTGACCGTTATTCTTTATGTACTCGGCTCTATGAATAGCCGAAAGACTTCCGTAAGAGGAATAAATGATCAATACAACTTATCAAATTTCCTCGCAATTTATCTTTCTCTATCAGTTTTCCTTATCTGTTGTCACTTTTAGCTTTATCATTAGTTTTAGTTCATCCCGCTAGCAATTCATTTCCTGTCCGAAAGAACCCAAAACCATTCTAAAAAAGCCGAAGATCTTACGTTTTGGTAAAAGATATTTCGTCAACTATTTCCCAGTGTCGCGACCTAAGATCAAGTTTTTCGATGTTAGGTTAATGGATTACCAAATTAATTAATTAGATTAATTAATTTAGCTCGAACTCTCCCAAATTCTACCAAATCGTGACTTTGTGGTTCAAGTGATTATCTTGCAAAAGATTTTTAATTTTTCGGAGCCGCCACTAATCGTTTTTTTGTAGGCCTATTAGAAGCCTACGTAAATTAGTGGGAGAACTAAATTACTTTTTCGAGCTAGAGATTTTAAGTTCGGGGACTTGGTTACATTAATTTCTTAATTAATGCTCTTGCGGTACCAATTTTCATGAAAATGTTTGATTTGGCAATTTTAATGTATTCTGACATGAGATTCAAAGGTGAATTTTTTTTGGGTTTTCTTTTTACGAATTTTTTGAATTTTCCATGTATTTTCAAAATTAAAAATTAATGGAAAACGATAGTGAAATGGTTCAAGATTATCTTAAAAGTTTTTATAATTAATTTACATTTAAACCCCAAAAGTTTTAGGAAATCTTGAAAGTTTTTAGAATTAATTTACATTTAAATCCCAAAAGTTTTAGGAAATCTTGAAATTTTTTAGAATTAATTTACATTTAAATCCCAAAAGCTTTAGGAAAATATTTTAAACCTTATGTCTACATTTTTGAAGATTAATTCTACCCTAATGGATTCAAAAGAATATTTTTATTTAATGAACATGATCCATATATAAATTCTACCCTAGAAATCCTATCGTTCTAAAAAAACTGATAAGACGTGGTTTTTAAGAAACGATATCTTGCTACATCTTTTTTTTTTAAAAAATTTTCTTTGATTTTGTGAGATGAATTAAAAGATGAACCACCAAGGATTTGTTGTTGTTGTGATTTTCGGTTTTTATGAGTGAATTTAAATTCAAATTGCAAATTTTTTTTAATTAAAAGATAATTATCACTATTTCTTTCAAATTAAGTTTCGATCTAAAACCTTATAGATCGACCCTAAAATTTGAAACACTTGTTATGAGTTCTATCTAAAGCCTAATAGATAGACTTATTTCCATGTGTGTGGTTGCGGATTAGGAAATTTTCCTAATCGATGACATGTTTAAATATTTTCGGGTATCTTGAGTATCAAATTTTCAAATTATTACAAGATTATCAAAAAATCCCCAGAATATTCACATTGAATCACGATCTTTCCAATTTAAGCACAAGATTTTCGAAAATATTAAATGTCCAAATTTAAGATGCAATTTTTCAATTTAGGCAATTGAATATACTAAACTTGCAAGGCAATTTTCAAGATATGCAAATTCATTCAATCAAAATATACAAGGCAAGTGAACATTCAAAATTTCAAGGATATCGAAGGCCAAATTTTTGATGTGCAACCTTGATGAATTATGCAATTTTCGGATATGCAAATATGTTTAAAATATGCATAATTTTTCAAACAAATGAAGTGAATATCCAAATCATGATAGGAAACTTACCCTAATTGCAAAATTCGTTTTCCTAATTTGAATCACCGAATCTTGTCAACCAAGCTTGGACTCTAGGACCGGCTCGGTGAGGGACACGCAAGGCTGGACTTGTGGAAGACTAGGGACTCACGTTTGGGCTTGGGACTCCTCATGGCTGGGCTCGCTCGAGGATCGGTGGCAGCGGCTACAGTGGCTTCAAGCGGTACCACTAGGCGTCGGGGAGGAGCAACTACACCAAACAGCAGCAACTATACTCGAGCCGGGCCAGCAGCGACATCCAGTAGTGTCAGGACGGTCCCAGTTCAGTAGAGGCAGCAGCTACAGGCGTCGGAGCAGCGGGGATGATGGCCGTCTTTCTGGTTATCGAACACCAGTGGAAGGAATCAGCGAGGTTTCGCTTCTGTCTGGCGATTACAATGAGCTCGGATGGACCCCGGCAGAAGGCAGTAGACGCGGGCTCAAGCGGACACTGGCAGACGACGGTAGCAGAGACGTATAGCGAGACTGAAGCAACAGGAACGACGGATGGCGGGGCTGTGGCAACGGGCACGGCAGGCTGGTGCAGCGGTCGTCGGGCGTCGGACTGAGGTGGAGCGGCATGGCAGAGGCGACTCCAGCTGGTGGCGACGTCGGGCGGAAGCAATGACGGGAGGAAAACTCTGCCGAATAGGGATGCTCGGTCACCACTCCCTCTATTGCTCTCAATTCTCTCTCAAGTTTTCTGAAAAAATTCTGAATAATAGCCGATGTCCTTAAACCCTACGCATAACATTGTTTAAATAGGCAAAAACGTTGCAAGCTTGGGCTTATAAATTTTAATTTTTTCAAAATAGGTCCCGGATCGAAATATGCAATCAATTAAGTCCCGAAGGGCCTAATTGCATAAATAAAGATCAAATTTTTGGCCTGTAGCATATGTGAATAGGGCCAGCCGAAATTCCTAGAGCATGTGGGCTTATCGTGCGTTTTTTTGGGCTCAATTTAGCCTCTTTTTTTTTTTTTTTTTTTTTTCGAATAATAGATAATTAATTAAAAGCCTTTATAAATGAACATGAATGGGCTGATTTGAGCTCAAAATAAGCCATAATGGCCTAGCAAAATTCGGCACTCCCTCCTTTATTAGTGCCGAAAATTTTATCTGGGCTCGAGTTTGATTGCTTGTCAATTTAAGCTGAATTCTTTTGCCGCCGGTTCAATAAAAATGCAATGCATGATTTGACAAAAATTAAATATGAATAAGGAATTATTATTATTTTTTTGGTAGGAACTTAATTCCTGATTTTTTTTTATAAATGATTTGAAAAGATAATCAAAATTTAGGTGTCAATACCCGGCGAAACAATATGTATGCTGGGTGTACCCATTTCTTATCCATGGAGTCATGTCCATGGTTTTTCACTATTTAGTAGACAGGGAGTTAGGCAAATCATAAGAGATGCTCTGTAAAACGATTCAAGCTGCCCCAATAGTCTAAAAGCTTTTGCTGTAAAGGCAGTCTATCGTCTCTGGCTGGGTCGAAATTCGCTTGGATTCCAGTTGTTTCGCAACGGTTCGCCTATAACCTGCATTTAGTACTAAAAGAAGCCTCAAGTAGAAATACTTCCAATCACCCTGAATACACCACTCAAGCTGACTGCGCAGTATGGCTAAGAACATAAAGGAGCTATCACTAAGGCCACTAAAGAAACTACTACCACAGTCTTAACATTTACAGTTGTACCAGGGGCCTCGAAGCCACTTGATTCTCTGTTTCTTAGGGGTCGCGATGAGAGGTTAATGCAGAATACCATCTTCCTTGGGGCTTCAACGAACATTATTCACCTGAGAGCCTCTCATGCTTTTGAGATATTACCAGGAGTTTAGCAAGCTAAAATTAGACATTCACCGTCTGTAAGATTTCTTTCGCAGAAACTAGAATTCAAGACGAAGCAGACATTCAAAACGAATAAAGTGCGAACTAAATCTTCTGTGTAGATAATTCTGATGGAAATTGTTCTGGCCCGCATTCTGATTATCTGATGGCTTCTAGTCTTTTAGTGATTGTGTTCCCCATTGCCTACTCTGGTTAATAAGGACTGCCGCTATGCTAACACATACGGGTCAAACATTTTGTTGGAACTTATGAAGCATGTAGAAAAGCAGCAGTAAACCTCAAACTGAGGACTTCCCAACAGATAGTGATACCCAACAGGCAATACTCAATTCGAATCAACTCTGCCATTCCCCACCGCTTGATTCAAATCACTACTGCTTATCGCCATCTCCAGATGTGAAGCGAAAAGACTCGAGGCAATGTTACAATTGTACTACTTTAGGAAGTGAAAGAATGAAAGCCTCGCAACAATTCTTCTGACAACAATGTGATGAAACATGCGCTGTTATTGAACTAAAAGCATTTGATGTTAAAAAGTCTCTGTAGGAATGAAGTAGAAAACTTACCGAATACGTTGGAAGCCATGATGGTTTCCTCAGGTAGAAAAAAATCGAGTCCCCTCCCAAATCAATTTGAATGGATACAGTACACTCTTAACAATACAATTAATATATTCACCATCCATTAAGCTAAAATTGTTCAAGTTTACTCACAGCCATTTTAGGGGTGGACAGTGAATATGAGTCACGCACAGATTGTAGAGATCCAAAACTCCAGACCTGCATCAAGTGAAATGAAAATTTAAATAAGTTAACCTAATAACTGAGAGCACAAATGCAGATCCTCATCTTTGATGGTAAAACATGTATAAACAAAGCAAAACCTTCATTTATACTGACACCTAGCATCTTGCAAGTGCTCACACCATTCTTGATGTACAAAATCTCTTCTGATAAAGATGAGAATTTTCACTACTTACATCATTTTCAGTCAAGATTTTATTAAGATAACTGACTAAAAACAGGACAAACAAATGGAGCTACCAAGAACCATGTGAGAATGGTGGTTCACCAAATACCAATTGACAAAGATGATTTTAGCAAACCAATACGATAAACTATGATTTTGGATGAGTTAAGAATTCAGAGTACTTTCTCAGGAAATACAAGAAGTTAGTTAACCAAGCTAGCATGATAATCAGTACATACTTACAAATGATAAAGCAACGGAAAATATAGTTGAGTGCTTTTTGCATCCATAGATACTCAAACTAACAAAGACCAGTCAATCAAGAGAAGGCAGAAGACACTAGGCAAAGTAAATACATGTATCACCAACCTACCAGCCATAATCAAGATGAAATGCCAATTGGTATGGGCAAGACGGATCAAGATCAATCGAGTGTATTTTCCTGGTAATATTGTCTGCGTCTACCTAAAAAGAACATGTGAGTGCATTTATTATCACTAAGAGAAAGAGGTTCGTACTTATGCTCTGTGGCCCCGAAGATGGTCTGCAAAAGTTTCTTGTGAAGATGCATGCATACAGAAATTCTCACGATTATCTCCAAGGCATGCTTCAATGCTTCTTCAAGTAATGGACTTTGTTAGAATCCGACTTTAGTCCATAAATCATGCAAAGTTTTGACAGCATCTTAGCATTTAAAAATGTTCATAAATAACACTACTACTTTTATTATAACTGAACTGCCTTAAGTCATTGAATTAAATCACAGCAAGGAGGCATTCTGACAATAAACTTACATTGGTTTGGTCCTTTAATCGTGCCAAGACAGCATCTAGGCATCAGAAATAATTGAGATATACTCTTACTACTACATTCTGATATACTTTTACTACTTATGTCCAAGTTAACTTTAAAAGAGTCGGTGGACGATTTTTTTCTTCATCAATGAAACCTCGGACAGTAACTTAAATTCCAACCCAGAGGTCTAGGCAGAGACAATCTTTATACAGTAGTTACCATATTACCCCAGAATATAAAAATGCATCGGGTTTCCATAATCGAACAAGAATAACATCGAATAGACTTCCAGTACTAGCTTATCTTAACTGCAGAGTACGAATCGTACAGTATAAAAGATCGAAGAATTAAATCAATCCAGGAAGAATCATAATTCAATAAAAGGGCTCTCAACAATAACAGAACTGCAAGATGTAAACCAAAGAGAAGTGAACTAAAATGAGTGCATGCACAAACCAAGCCTAAACGATGAACAGTTAAGTACATTAGCATAGGGCAGACCATTTCCAGCAGCAAGAACATTAATAGTATCCTCAAAAGTTCAATGCACCTCCAAGAATCACTGACAGCAGGACATCCTAAAGATGCTATAATCGCGTTTATTAGACAAAGTTTTTTACTACAGAAGATGAAAAGGAATAACAGGTGCATTTCCAGAAGACGATTTATCATCGCTTGCTACACTACTCGAGAAATATCTGTAAATACAGAAAGGAATGTATGTCAACCCTTCAAAAATTTCCAAAGCGAGTGCCAGTTAACGATGCCAGCTCGCATCAGTCACAAAAGAATTGACTAACAGAAAAAGAGGACAGGAATCAAGTTAAAGGTGCTCCTCCCAGCCTTGCCAAGATTTAAAGGTACCAGAATATATGCAGTAAAGGGATAGGCATGTCCTTAAAGACCTCCAAATAATACGCTCTGTAATCGATGTCATTGCTGCCCATGTAGTTTTGAAATTGAAGGCTCTCAAGCACACTCCATGCAAAATTATCTTCGCTTCTAACATCTAATAACTGTGCAATTCAACAAAGAATTCTAAAGAAGCATCAGTTCCGGTACAAGCAACAAGAGAAATAAGAGAGGCCATAAATACATTTCCCTCATGATCAGGCAATTTCTTTTGGTCAGTCGAGTCCATCATATGATAATAAAATTAGAATCCTCCTTTTTACTTCACTTAAGCAACTTACCTTGAGGCATCTGTAGAAGTGAAAGTAACGTAAAAAAAAACCTTTAAGTGCATCGGCCCAGGGAAGGTTGAGAAGTTGCATTCTTCTTAACATCTGCACAGGATTAACAAAATTTACTCGTGGAATTGAAAAATCTCAGTTTTGCTCCAGGATTCAGCCTGTAAGTAAAAGTTATAATAGATATTAAGGTTGAGACTGCAGTTTGTTTTAGATTTCATTCACTAGATCAGAAGCCTATTACAAAAAGCAATATCATGATATTCCAACAGACCTCTGCACCATCACAGATTGCATATTGCAAAGGCAGGAAGATTAGACACAAACAGATATGGAGTTAAGCGTAAATTAATCAACAGGTTCATAAAATGTTGAGACTAAGATGTAATCCATACTCATGTCCAAAAATAGTATCTTAAGAAACACATCTGCAACGTAGTAGCTCATAAGAAAGCTCGTTGTACCCATCACTTTTTCGTATTATGAAGGCAGGAAGATAACATAGACATAACGAAGAGAGACATTAATCAGCTTTCTGGCCCGACCTGTGCCAGCATATGCAATGCAATCGAAAAGCCACAACAGAAATTGTAAAAGGCGGCCCGCAGAGTATATGAGCTCCAAACCTCATTTTGGTAAGCAATATTCCAACAAACAACATCAAGTTGTTCTGGTGCGGAAAAGTGCATCACGTTTTTGGCTTTGACCTCCTTCGAACCTAAGAAAGCATGCACGCTCTGGGAACGTCAGGTAAAGATAAATTCAACAGTATTACGACACGAAAAATGGAGTAGCACACATGAATCTAAAGTGATTCAAGAAGCTTTAAATGGGTGTGCTACACCTCACCATACTCGCGTGCAGGTGCATGCTTGCGCGCTGCGGATAGAAATAAGCTTTAATCAATAATTTCTTTTTTATTTCGAAATTAATTATTCTATAATTTTATTGCATTATATTTTAATTGCGACTGTTCGGGCATGAACGGTTGTGTCCGAATGGCGGTTATCACACACGAATGGTCATGTCCAAATTGCGATTTTCGGACATGAATAGGTGCGTTCGTATGGGCAGTTCAGACACCAAGATGCATGTTCTATTCGTATTATATAATGGACAGTTCTGTTCAATTTGAGAACTTACTTTCATTTTTCGATTTCCTTTAAAAGAGAGACATCCATCTTTCCATTGTTTCGTAGAGAGTTTTAGGAGATTTTCTGGAATTGCTATCCAGTATTCTTACCGTGACTTTGCTATATCCTGAAGGGAATTTGCCAGAAACCTATAGCAACTTCGTGGGGCAAATTGATCCTAAAAGAGAGTGATTACACGCCTCAAAATCCGACTACATTGTTACTCCTTTTCCTCTAATATATTTCCAACAATTTTTAGGATCAATTTCGTGCAACAATGGAGTCGGAAACTATCAAAGTGATGAATCAGGATATGGTCAAGTTGGATCGATTCGATGGCAACAACTTCGCACTTTGGAAGGACAAAATGATGTTTCTGCTTACGGCTTTGAAGATATCATATATACTGGACCCGAATTTGGGGCCTATTGAAGGTCCTATTCCTACCACTGAAGAAGAAGAACCAAATGCCGAAGAAATTGAGAGGGTGAACAAGGCAAAGAAGAAACGTGAAGTAGACGAACTACTCTGTCGTGGGTACATTCTGAATACTCTGTCCGATCGACTGTATGACTTGTTCACGGAAATGAAGTATGCTAGGGAAATCTGGAATGCACTCGAATTCAAGTACAGAGCAGAGGAATAGGGTACCAACAAATATCTAATTGCTAAGTACTTCGATTTCAAATTCAATGATACTAAACCCCTTATGGAGCAAGTCCATGAATTACAAGTTCTAGTGAACAAAATTCATGCTCTCAAAATCGACATACCAGAAGCATTTCAAGTTGGAGCAATTATTACCAAATTGCCTTCAAGTTGGAAGGACTATGGGAAAAGGCTAATGCACAAGACAGAGGACATAACTTTGGTTCAACTCTAGAAACATCTTCGCATAGAGGAAGAGTCACTATTGCGTGAAAATTCTGGATTATATGAGACTAAAGTGAATGTCCTGATGGGTAATGGATTTCAGTCCAAAAATCACCCGAACTTGAAATGCAAGAGGGAGCAAAATTTTAAGAAGGCACAAAAGAAAAAGAAAGGAGGCTGTTTCGTTTGCGGAAAAGTGGGCCATTTTGCAAGGGACTGTAGGCACCGCAAGAACAACACTTCCAAGGAAAAGAATACACCAACACCAATTGTGAAGGAGGATACCAATGCTATTGAAGAAAACTATGTGGCCATGGTTACACATAAGTTGTCAAACATGGAAATTTCTGCGAAAATTAATGGTATTGTGGCCACGATTTCTGAAATCAACGGTACTTCTGTTCAATCGAGTTGGTGGTTGGATTCCGGAGCAGCAGTCCACGTGTGCAAGGATAAGTCCGTGATCAAGAGCTTTCAAGAGGTTGTTGACACTAACTTTCAAGAGGTCCAAATGGCAAACAACAGTATTGCAAAAATCGAAGGCCAAGGCTCCGTGGAGTTAGACTTCACTTCGGGAAAGAAAATTACCCTTCTGAATGTTTTGTATGTACCCGAGCTTAGGAAGAATTTAATTTCTGTCGATTTGTTATGTAAAAGGGGGTTTCGGGTACTATTTGAATCCGACAAGGTTATCCTGTCGAAGAATGGAATATTTGTGGGAAAGGGTTATGCCAATGACGGCATGTATCAACTAAGTATCAATAATAAGATTGAATCTTCTGCTTATACTGTTGACTCTTCATTTTTATGGCATAGTAGATTAGAGCATTTAAATTTTCGCTATTTAAAGAATATGAAAAAATTAGACTTGATCAGTTTTAATGGTGAATTAGATAAATGTGAAATTTGTGTTAAGTCTAAATTAACGAAGAGGCCTTTTCTAAGTACAAAAAGGAATTCGAATTTATTAGATTTGGTGCATAGCGATATATGCGAATTTAATGGAATGTTAACTCGTGGTGGTAAAAGGTATTCTATTACCTTTGTGGATGATTGCAGTAGGTATTTGTACGCTTATCTCCTAAGATCGAAAGATAAAGAGTTTACCATGTTTAAGAAATATAAGGCCGAAGTAGAAAATCAATTGGAAAGGAAAATTAAAGTTCTACGTTCGGATAGAGGTGGTGAATATTTCTTAAATGAATTTTCATTATTTTTTTTTGAAGAACATGGTATTATTCATCAAATTTCAGCACTATACACTCCACAGCAGAATGGGTTGGTTGAAAGGAAAACTAGATCTCTTGGAGCATTGATTAACTGTATGCTTTCTGACTCAAAGCTACCAATTAATTTATGGGGTGAAGCATTACTTACTACATGTCATATTCATAACAGAATACCATCCAAGAAAAATAACGTAAGTCCATATGAATTGTGGAAAGGTAGAAAGTCAAACTTGTCATATCTTAAAGTGTGGGGGTGTTTGGCTTATTATCGAGTACCGGACCCGAAGAGAACAAAGCTTGATCCTAGAGCTATTAAAAGTGTTTTCCTTGGATACGCTAAAAATAGTAAAGCTCATAGGCTTCTTGATTTAGAGTCAAGTGTCATAGTGGAATCAAGAGATGTTGAATTCTTTGAGAATAAGAGTTCTACGGACTTTGAAACTATTGAAAATAATAATTAAAGACCTATAGAAATACAAGTAGATTCTCATGAGCAGGAAACAAAGGATTCGAAAAATATGACTGAACCAAGGAGAAGCACTAGAGCAAGAAAATTGAAAGATTTAGGTCCTGACTTTGTTACTCATGTTTTCCTTATTGAAGGAGACAGAGATAATCACGTGGTAAATAAATACCTATTATTATTATTAAACTTAGAAGACGATCCTAAAAGCTTTGATGAAGCAATGTCTTCTAGAGATGCTTCTTTTTGGAAAAAAGCTATAAATGACAAAATGGATTCGATTATGTCTAAAAATATTTAGGTATTAGCTGATTTACCAAAAGGATTGAATCCTATTGGGTGCAAATGGGTTTTCAAAAGAAAATATAATTCTAATGGTACTATCCAAGCTTTTAAGGCTAGGTTAGTGGCCAAAGGATTTAGGCAAAAGGAAGGAATATATTATTTTGACACGTATGCTCCTGTAGCACGTATAACATCTATTTGAATTCTATTTGCCTTAGCATTCATTTATGATCTTTAGGTTCATCAAATGGATGTAAAAACTGCTTTCTTAAATGGAGATTTAAATGAGGATATTTACATGGAACAACTAGAGGGTTTTGTCCTTCCTTGGAATGCAAAGAAAGTGTGTAACTTGATTAAATCTCTTTATGGGCTTAAGCAAGCTCCAAAGAAGTGGCATGAGAAATTCGATTCAGTCATACTGTCCAATGGTTTCAAACATAATAGTGCTGATAAGTGTATTTACTCTAAGTTCACCAAAGACTATGGGGTCTTGGTTTGCTTATACATTGATGATATGCTTATTGTTGGAACCAATATGACTAGAGTCAATGAGACTAAAAATTATATAACTTCGAATTTTAAAATGAAAGATTTGGGTGAAGTAGATACTATATTGGGCATCAAAGTTAAAAAGCATAGTGGGGGTTACTCTTTGAGCCAAGGAGATTATATTGAAAAATTCTTAAATAAATTCCAGCATCTTGGATACAAAGTGTCGAGTACTCCATTTGATCCCAATGTGAAGTTAAATTATAATTCTTGTAGGGCAGAGCATAACTTGAATATGCGAGTGCTATATGGTCTTTAATGTATGCGATGCATTGTACTAGACCTGATATTACGTTTTCCGTATGTAAATTGAGTAGATACACTAGTAATCCAAGTATAGAATATTGGAATGATGTTACCATAATTTTTGGCTATCTTAAGAGAGCACAAAATTTAGGATTGTTCTATAATAATTATTTGGTTGTACTAGAAGGATACATCGATGCTAGTTGGATTACAAGCATAGGAGATAAACATTCCACCTCCGGATGGATTTTCACATTAAGACGATGTGCTTTATCTTGGGCGAGCAAGAAACAAACTTGCATATCTCACTCAATGATGGAATTAGAATTTATTGCTTTAGCAGTAGCTGGGAAAGAGGCCGAGTAGATTAGGAATTTGTTGTTGGATATCAAATTGTGGCCTAGTCCTATGCCTCCTATTTCTATCCATTGTGATAGTCAGGCTACTTTGGCAAGAGCTTATAGTAGCACCTATAATGGTAAGTCTAGGCATATTAGCCTAAGACATGAGTGCGTAAGAAAATTGATTAAGGATGGTATCATAACAATTGTCTATGTAAGGTCAAGAAAGAATCTGGCTAACCCTTTCACAAAGGCACTACTAAGAGAGGTAGTAATAATGAGCTCAAAAGAAATGGGGCTGAAACCATTTAATTAAAATCACCAATAATGGTAACCCGACCATATACTAGCACATCACTAGTTATATGGCTTAATGGGTAAGAACAAGTTATTGAAAGTGATTGTATGATACTGACATTAGCCCCGACATGAGAGAATCAGTATCGTCTGTTACGTTTTTAGAGGCTGAATTATATTCTTAATGAAGTATAATACATTAATGTATCGCGTTTAAAAGTAACAGAAACATGTGATAGATACTTCACCTATATGAGCTTAGAAGTGGTGCCGCTTCTTACGAAAGTTATGATTGCTTTCTAGAGAGCTCATAAAAAGGTACAAGCACAAGGCCATAACAGCGCTAAGTAAATTATAAACTTCTCGTTGAAACAAGAGGTTAGTATATGTGCGGTATGTCCGGTTCTATTACTAAAAGTAACAAGTTTAAAGCCAGCAGCTACTTGTGACTTTGATAGAGCTTTGAGATACTTGCACTAAATAAAGGTTTAACTCGAAAGAGACCTTCATGTATGTATACTGATCTCATGGAATTTTGGTTGTATCTTATTTTAAATAAAAAAAATTATTAAAAATTTTATTTTACAAACAAAGTGGGGGATTATTGGTGTTTGTTTGTAACACAAACAAATAAGGCAATTTTCTTGTCCCACATAGGAGGGATGAGAGAGTGCAAGACACTTTAAATTTGAGAAGGCTATTGTAGTCTTTCAAATGGAGAAATGGGTGGGTACGCTAGACCTCACCATACCCGCGTGCGGGTGCGCGATTATTAGGCGCACTTACCACTTTGCGCGCCACAGATGGAAATAAGCCTTAATCAATAATTTCTTTTTTATTTCGAATTAATTATTCTATAATTTTATTGCATTATTTTTAATTGTGACTGTAACGATTGTGTCCAAATGGTGGTTATCACACTCGAACAGTTGTGTCCGAACGGCGGTTATCACACATGAACAGTTGTGTCCGAACATCGGTTATTACAAACGAACAGTCATGTCCGAATTGCGATTTTTCGGACATGAATAGGTGTGTTCGTATGGGCAGTTCAGACACCAAGATGTGTGTTCTATTCGTATTATATAATGGCCAGTTCTATTCAATTTGAGAACTTACTTTCATTTTTCAATTTCCTTCAAAAGAGAGACATCCATCTTTCCATTGTTTCGCAGAGAGTTTTAGGAGATTTTCTGGAATTGCTATCCAGTATTCTCATTGTGACTTTGTTGTATCCTGAAGGGAATTTGCCAGAAATCTATAGTAACTTCGTGGGGCAAATTGATCCTAAAAGAGAGTGATTACACGCCTCAAAGTCTGACTACATTGTTACTCCTTTTCCTCCGATATATTTCCAACACACTAAACATGTTATAGCTCCATAATAGTACAATTTTCAATTTGCCAGTGAAAAAACTGGACGAGGGTGATATCAAAAAGTTAAAGACAGTCGTGTGCAGTGGTTTTACATCACGTATTCAAAGAACATCTACTGGTTCTTATCTCAGTAGAAAACCACGATATAAGGCATGGAGCAGAGGTAGACAGGTAAGTAATGTCAGTTTGTTGTAAGTAACATGAACCACTCAAACAGGGTGCATTTCTGCTACAACTGCACTTCTGCAAAATGACATGATTTCCACGTCATGATAATACGTGAGTGTGTCACCTTCCTGTGGTTTCAATATTAGTTGGAAAAGAAGTTAAATACAATTCCCTAACAAGCAAAACCTCCCTGAACCTTAAGAGGCATTTATTTATGTGGAATTAATGATAGCAAAAGGTGGTAAAGCTAAAACTTACATGGTTGATTACTCTCATAGTAAAGGGTTTCAAAATCGTGAATTGCTTGGCAGCATGAATTTGTTACAGATGCCAAGTAGTAACCCTGCAAAAACGAACTCAGAGGTGAGGACACGAGCACAAATGAGAACTAAACAAGTATAATTTCATGAAGAATCTTCAATATTAATATTGTCAGAGTGAGTGCCAATAAGCCTCTGCAAGGTACTAACACCTGTTGGGTTTGCACGGAACATGTATGGGAGAAATGAAATATAAACGCAATGGAAATAAACAAACCCGTACACGGATCACGAGAGGCGTCGTTGATGCGTTTCAATTGAAAATCAAACTAATCGAGGAGGGTTGACGGATTACCTCTCGTAGCGTGCCCAACGCAACTTGGTTCAGATGTTCTTCCATTTGAGTCCCACAAGCGTCGGACCTCTAGTTCAAACACAGCACCAATCGCACGACGAACGGAAAGACGGAACATGTGGACGATCACCACCTTCGATTGTGCCAGCAATCTCGTGGATATGACACTCCGCACTCTCGATTTTTAGGTCACAAGAGCGAGAACAACGGAAACAATTATCTGCTCTCTCTCAATTCTTGCACGCTCTAAAATGCACACACCCTTTTAAGAGAAAACCATTTTCTCACCGACCACAATGCACACACCCTTTTAAGAGAAAACCATTTTCTCACCGACCACAATGCACCATCCTCTTAATCTCCTCATGGTCCGCTATTACTGACCCGTGGTCAGCAAGCTGCTAACCACAAGGTCAGCAACTTGCTGACTCATGATCAGCAAGTTTGCCGACCTACGGGATCGGTAATTTGTGAAATTTGGGTGTGCAATTGGCACGCCAACATGTGTCCAATTTGAGGTGTACGTGCGCATCACATGCACGTACGTTCATGACCAAAAATAAAAATCAAATTAAATCTCATTTCATTTAATTTCAATCCTACTAATTTAATAGTCATGATTGCAAACATATTTGCAATACCGTCTTTCACGTTCAACGTCATCATGTATTGATTATGGTGTGTGACATCCCTAGGTTCATCACTGAGCTGGCTGTAAGACATGCACTAACACATTAATACTTCCAAGAGAACTGATTATCTCGATCAGCTTCTAGGTCCTACAAGCCATGAGTGACATCTAGCAATATGTCATGGCTACCCAGACAGTGTGAATGTTTCAAGAACAGAATGAACCTGTCAGCTTTGGATATAGTGTAATTCAACCCCTCTATCTTACCATGTCCCGATTGAACAAAGGCCATGGAATATTTGTCAAGCCACCATTTCGATCACATGCACAAATCTAATTGACATGCATTTATATGAGACATGAACCTTTCATTCTCGGTTACAACCCCGGCCGAGGATTTCAATGCAATCTCACGATTAGATCGCATAGGACATCAACCTTGCATGTAACAAGGAGACAGATTCCATTTTGTGCACACGTGTGACTTCGTATGTGAACGAAATATGACCATCAAGTATAGAGACGGATCAACGAACCGGCAATATGCGCACTTGTGAACCATAGCCATCCAACACATAAGTTAACACTGTGCCTCAGGTCTAAGGATTATTTACACAAGACCAAAGCATGAACGATTAGACATTGACCACGCTCGAAGCTTTCATGTTGCTAATCGTTCAATGCGTGTCACATTTAGTGAACTTGTCCGATACAAGCACCTATGTTCTAACTCGGGCATCATAATACCCAATGACTTGTGACTCGTCATTCCCTTAAGTATCCAATACTCAATGGTGAAGCTAAGAATACACTGGTCTCAACAGGATCATTAATATCCACTCAATGATCCATCGACCGGGAACAGTTTAAAGATTTAGTCTAATTGTGAACCTGTCATAAATATTCTTGACGTCTCAAGAATAGGTTCAGTCACAACTGACCTTGTGGAATCATTCATATATAAATAATTGGACATATCAATGAACATGTCTTTGTCATTAATTAAATAAGAAATTGAAAGTACAACTAAAATTCCTATCATGTAACTATTACATGGTTGCTTTAGGGCATATATCTAATAATCTCCCACTTGCAGTAAAGCCAACTAGTCTGGTACCTCAAATCCATTTTGTCAATGTGTCTTTCAAATAAAGACTGAGGTAAGGCCTTAGTGAAGGGATCTTCCATGTTTTTCGTTGAGGCAATTTTCTACAAGGCAATATAACCTCTCCCAACTATTTCTCGAATGAGATGGAAGTGTCTCTCAATGTGCTTGGACTTCTGGTGAGACCTCGGTTCCTTAGCTTGAGCTATTACCCCATTGTTGTCACAAAATAATGTAATCGGCTGATCAAAGAAAGGAACCACTCCAAGTTCAGAAATGAACTTCTTCTTCCAAGCGGCTTCCTTTGCAGCTTCAGAAGCTACTACATACTCTGCCTCAGTGGTGGAATCAGTAGTTATGCTCTGTTTGGAACTCTTCCAACTAACTGCACCACCATTGAGTGTGAAGACAAACCCAAAAGTAGACTTGTAATCATTAGGATCCGATTGGAAATCGAAATCAATATAAGCTTCAACTTTGAATTCTCCTTCTCCATATATCACGAATAAATCCTTAGTCCTTCGCAGGTACTTAAGGATATTCTTGACTGTTATCTAGTGTTCTACCCCTACATCAGACTGATATCTTCTAGTAATGCTTACAGCATGCGCAATATCATGTCTCATACATAGCATTGCATACATTATGCTTCCAATAGCGGATGCGTAAGGTATCTTCACCATCCGCTCTCTTTCTTCAGGAGTGTTAGGACACATTTCCTTGGAAAGATGGATTCCATGCCTAAAAGGCAATAATCCTCTTTTGGAACATTGCATGTTGAACTGCACTAACACTTTGTTTATGTACGTAGACTGTGAGAGGCCAATCAATCGTCTCAATCTATCTCTATAGATCTTGTAGGTTGCCTCTCCCAAGTCCTTCATGGAGAATTTCGATGACAAGAATTGTTTGATCGATGATATCATTGGTATATCATTCCCTATCAAAAGTATATCATCGACGTACAAAACTAGAAATGCAATTGCACTCCCACTAACCTTCTTGTATACACATGGTTCATTCGGGTTCTTGATGAAGCTAAACGATTTGATTACCTTATCGAAACGGATGTTCCAACATCTGGAGGCTTGTTTGAGTCCATAAATGGATCTCTTAAGCTTACACACCTTCCGAATGTCACCATTGGATTCAAAATCCCATGGTTGTTCCATATAGATGTCCTCCTCGAGGAAACCATTTAGAAAAGCTGTGTCACGCCCCGTGTCCAAACGAGCACGCGACATCCCAAAACACATCGCTCTGGTCAAATATCAATGCGATATCCCAGGACAGTTGCCGACCCAGATCGATACTTAATCGCTTAGAAACGAACGCTAGCGGAAGCAAATGAAAACACCCAGACAAAATTCAAACAGGAGGGTAGAGAAGAGAGAAATAGGAAAACAACCATCAGATAAACATGCCAAGGTTCAAGATACAGACACGGACAACACCAGAGCCGCCATCAACTACAAAAGGGGTGCTATGGCCCACTAACCTATATCCACTACTAGGATATACCAAAAAGGGGAGGAACACTATCCTAGTCTTCAACCCTCGTCATCACCAGACATCGGCTCCTCTTCAGGATCAGACTCCATAGGTTCCTCTTCAGGGTCAGACTCCATTGGCTCCTCGGCACGCTCCAGCTCCTCAAGCTTAGTGTCCGGGTCAGTAACTTCACTATCCCACGGCTTACACTCGGTAGGGTCCAACTCCATGGGATCATTATGTTCGTCCTCGTCATACGGTACGTTGTAAACTTCAGGAGGTTCACCCCTCCCTTCTTCAGCTCCTCTAGTCCATGCCAAAAACTTAAGACTCTTCCAAGCTCCATTTCCTAAGTCTATCCTCACAGTACTAGAATGTTTATAGAACACCCTACCATCGCCCAAAACATACTTCGTCACTATGCGGTCGATACGCCTCGGTATCCCAAAAAGCGGTGATGGAGTCATACTCAGGGACGGGGTTCTGAAAGGTGTGGGAATACAACAATGAGAATAAATCTCAGTAAGCTAACCCCTAAGCCTCGCTTAGGATAACGGTACCTCCAAGCTAACCCAACATGTAGTTCAAACCCATTTAGACTACCAGCTTAGCCACACCAGACAGCAGAACACATGCCCACTAAACACTCCAAAGTTAAGTGTTTCCTCTAGAGTAATTCAAACCAACAAATCAATCAATCCAGCTTACAGCTCAATTCCAATGCACTCATCCAAGCATAACAATAAGTTCATACTTATATAGCCAAAACGAAGAACGACTCGCGTTTAACGCCTCAGGTCCGGGTTACAACGCGCGTTTAACGCATCAAGTATGTAACCAACTGTCTCATTAGACATTATATCCCGCGTTTAACGCATCAGGATTAACTCAACTCCCCGCGTCATAACGCATCAGGGTTTTAACGACATGAATAACATAATCTTCATTTCTAAACATGCCTCGCGTAAACATGCGTTAAGGCAAGAATTCATGCATTCAAAATATGCCAGCTAATCAGCTAATTACTCGAAAGCTAAGCATGGCATAAGTTCCACAATTGAACTAATTCCTTTCCAACATGTTTATCAAGCAAGAACGAGCAAACAAGCCACAATTGGCACATCCGGGCTACATAGCCGAACACATATACACACGAGCACATTGCAACTCATCAATTTAAATCAATGGCACAAGATCACCATCAAATCAGCCCCTACTTCTCATGTGCACAAAAATTACTCGAATTAGTTCAAACTAAGCTATTTGCGAACACAAGTCGGTCTAAGTAATCTCGAACCTTCCAATTGATCCTCCAACCACTCTAAACCACAAGACAAGTCCCCAAGATCATCCTAAGCCTCAATCAAATTCGGATCAGCCCGTGAACAGTGAAAATCTTCGATGAACAATGCAAATCTTCGATGAACAGTGAACCCCTTCAATGAATAGTGCTCTAAAACTTCCTAACTATGCACATCAACCTCTAATAGACCTAACTAACCATCCCTAACACTCAAGATCACTCTCCAAGCTTCCAAGATCACCCAAACCATTTTTCTCATTCCCGGTTTTCTTCGATGAACAGTAACCCGACGCCCCAAAATTCACTAATTTCACTCCTAAACATGCTTATTGGTACTACATTAGCCTACACAAGGATTAGGGGGTTTCCTTACTTGATCTAAGCTTGAAAAACCACTAAGAGAGCTCAAAACAGCCACTTCCTTTCGCGGCTGCACCCGGTGATTCCACGGCTGAATGGGCGGCGTCTGGTGGCGTGAAGGATGGCAAAGCTTGGCTGGATACTGGTGAGGTTGTGGCTGGCCGGCGGTGGCGGCACGGCAGCGTGGCGGCGGTCGTTGGGCGCACAAGGCCGACAGCCGAGAGAGAGAGATGAAGGAGAGAGTGAGATCTTCGAGTGAGAGGGAGATAGTGTGAGGTGAGAGAAAGGCAAGAACACTCCCCTCTTGGACTTAGGCTTAGCTTGGGTGGGAGTAGGTGGGAGTTGGTCTTGGGATTTTTGGGGTTTTAATGGGCTAAAGACAAGGAATTCAAATCCTCTCCATTATTGGCTCTTGCAAATAAATGCCTGAAGGAAAACTGGCGATCTGCAATGTCGGGACTGATTGGGAATTTTGGCACAGGCGATCCGTTTGGCTGGCCACTGAACTCTGAACCCAAGCGAGGCGACGCCCAAAATATTAGTCATGAAATTCCTGATGATTCGATATACAATTCCGGGGTCTAATTCGCGGTCTACACTAGTTGATTGCGACTTCAAAATATCCCAAACTGATGGGCGGCTTTTAGGAGTTACGCGTATCGACCCGCAATAGGTCCACGTACTTAAATTCCTAGTTAGCCTTTCCCTTACGGTCAGTCGTCTCGAGAGTGATCAATTTCGAGTGAGATAAATCTAGAGTGCAATAACAAGAAATCCATTCATTCATAAATCCCGAAAATGGGTCGAATTTCAGAATGTCACAACTCTTCCCCCCTTACAAAAACTTCGTCCTCGAAATTTACAACAAAACTAATTATCCAAATAAATGGGAATGTTGACGCCTCATTTCTTCTTCGCTTTCCTAGGTGGCTCCTTTTGTCCCATGGTGCTCCCAGATGACTTTCACTAGCTGAACTATCTTGTTCCGCAGAACCTGTTCCCTTTTGTCCTCAATCCGAACCGGTCTCTCTACATACGAAACTCTGTCATCCATTTCAATGACTTCATGATCGAGTATATGAGTCGGGTCGGGCTCGTACTTCCTCAGTATCGACACGTGAAATACATTGTGAACCTGCGACAAATTCGGCGGCAAGGCAAGACGATAGGCTAAAGTCCCAATTCGTTCCAAAATCTCGAACGGACCTACGTACCTTGGACTTAATTTCCCTTTCTTTCCAAATCGAGATAAACCTCGCATCGGTGAAACCTTAAGGAAAATGTGATCTCATTCCTGGAATTCCAAAGGTCTACGTCTCTTGTCTGCATAACTCTTTTAACGACTCTGAGCAGTCCTCAGTCTATCTCTGATAACCTTTACTGCCTCAACCGACTGCTGAACCAACTCTGGACCTATCACACTCCGTTCTCTTACCTCATCCCAGCACACTGGCGTTCTACACGCTCTGCCATACAATGCCTCAAACGGTGCCATTCTGATACTCTGCTGATAGCTGTTGCTGTACGCAAACTCGACCAGATGCAGCTGTTCTTCCCAACCCCCTTTGAAATCTATTACACATGCCCTCAACATGTCCTCGAGTGTCTGTATTGTTCTCTCTGACTATCCATCTGGCTGCGGGTGATAAGCTGTACTGAACTACAGTTTCATTCCCAAGGCGGTCTGCAGACTCTTCCAAAAGTTGGAGGTAAATCTTGGGTCACGGTCCAAAGTGACAGTTATCGGCACTCCATGATAGCGTACTATCAGTCGCACATACAAGTCAACCAACCTATCCAAGGCAAAATCTTTTCGCATGGCAATGAAGTGCGCAGACTTAGTCAACCTGTCTACCACGACCCAAATTGAATCATTGCTCCTCTGACTCCTTGGCAAACTTGTCACGAAGTCCATCGTGATATGCTCCCATTTCCACTCCAGGATCTCTAATGGTCGCAACAGTCCACCGGGCTTACAGTGTTGTGCCTTCACTTGTTGGCAAGTCAAGCACTTGGCCACATGCTTGGCCACATCCACTTTCATTCCATTCCACCAGTAATGCTGACGTAAGTTCTGATACATCTTCGTGCTGCCCGGGTGAATACTGTAGTTACTTCGATGAGTTTCTGACAAAATTTCCTCCTTAAGTCCTTCTCCATTGGGCACGCACAGACGTCCGCGAAACTTCAATATCCCATCCTCGGACATTTGGAAGTCAGGTTTCCTCTTAGTTGCATCCATTTTTACAACCTTCTGGATATCGGGGTCCGTAGATTGCGACACTTTAATCTTCATTTGAATCTCCAGCTCTATTCTCAAAGTAGCCAACAAACTTGAAAGGTGGCCTACCTCAAGCTTGAATTTCGAATCTCTTATTCCTTCGAGCAAAGTCCATTCCTTGATCATCATACAGGCGATGCTCGATTTCCGACTAAGTGCATCCGCAACTTTATTAGCCTTCCCAGGGTGGTATAAAATGTCGCAGTCGTAGTCCTTAAGCAATTCCATCCAGCGGCGTTGCCTCATATTCAGTTCCTTTTGGGAAAACAAGTACTTCAAGCTCTGATGATCCGTGTAGATCTGAAACCTTTCTCCAACCAAATAGTGTCTCCAAATCTTTAATGCAAAGATGATTGCCGCAAGTTCCAAATCATGCGTTGGGTAATTCAGCTCATGGGGTCTCAACTGTCGCGATGCGTATGCAATAACTCTACCATGCTGCATTAGAACGCATCCTAATCCCTTTAGCGACGCGTCACTATAGATCTCGAACCCTCCGGGACCAGATGGTATTGTCAACACTGGTGCAGTTGTCAACTTATGCTTAAGCTCTTGAAAACTCCTTTCGCACTTATCCGTCCATTCAAACCTCGTCTCCTTCTTCAATAGACGTGTTAAGGGAGTAGTTATCGCGGAGAACCTTTCCACGAATCGTCTATAATAACCTGCCAGACCTAGAAAACTTCGAACTCCTGTCACCGTTATCGGTCTTGGCCAATTCGCAACCGCTTCGATCTTCGTCGGATCTACTGAGATTCCATCTCCTGATATTATATGACCTAGAAATGCTACCCGATTGAGCCAGAACTCGCACTTACTGAACTTGGCGTATAGTGCGTGTTCTCTTAAGGTCCGTAGAACCATACTTAGATGTTCCTCATGTTCCTCCGGGCTCTTCGAGTATACCAGGATGTCGTCGAGATGAACACTATGATGAATTGATCCAAAAACTCCTTGAATATCCAATTCATCATATCCATAAAGGCAGCTGGGGCGTTGGTTAATCCAAAAGGCATGACGGTAAACTCGTAATGTCCATATCTCGTACGGAATGCCGTCTTCGGTATGTCCTCCTTCTTGATCCTCAACTGATGATAGCCCATCCTCAAGTCTATCTTGGAGAATACTGTTGTCCCTTGCAGTTGATCGAACAAGTCGTCGATCCTCGGCAGTGGATACTTATTCTTGATGGTCACCTGATTCAATTGCCGATAGTCAATGCACAATCGCAATGACCCGTCCTTTTTCCTCACAAACAGTACTGGCGCTCCCCATGGCGACGCACTAGGACGAATGAATCCCTTATCCAGCAACTCCTACATCTGAACCTTCAACTCCTTTAATTCTGACAAGGCCATCCTGCAGAGCGCTCTAGAGATTGGCTCTGTCCCAGGGGCCAACTCGATTACGAATTCCACTTCTCTCGTAGGTGGCAATCTCGGCAATTCTTGAGGAAAGACATCGGGAAAATTGCGCACCATGGCTATGTCCTCTAGCATTGATTCCTTAATCGATGAATCCACAACAGATGCTAGGAATCCTTGACACCCTTCATCAAGCAGCTTAGTCACCTCAAGTGACGAAATCCAAGGGATGGAGGTTCCTCCTCGGCTTCCCACAAATTCATATCTAGGATGACCAATTGGATTAAATTGGATCACCCTGCTACCACAATCCATTATAGCCCTTTGTTTTACCAGCCAATCCATTCCTACTATCACATCAAAGTCATACATATCTAATATTGCCAAGTCTATCCATTCATCTCTACCACCAATGTTTAACTTACAGTTCGAGCATCCTAACGAAATCAGCACCTTATCCTTTAGGGGTGTCATAACATGCAGCATTACTCCTAACGGTTTCGATTCAATTTCAGCCAACTTCACAAACTGAGCAGACACAAAGGAGTGCGACGCTCCCGGATCAAACAAGGCATAAGCAGCATGATCACATAAAGAGACGGTACCTGTGATCACGCCTGGAGCATCCTCCGCGTCCCTTCGCTCCACAGCATAGACTCTTCCTTGAGCTGGTAGTCTGTTTTGGTTATTCTGCGGCGCGGCTCCAGCTGGAGGTCCTACCCGAGGTTGCTGTGGTTGGAATCGCGGTCCCGCAATCTGATTCGGACAATTTCTTATCTGATGACACATCTGGCCACACTTAAAGCATGCCCCCATCCTACCAGGGCAAGGACCATTTTCATGCCTCCTGCCACAAGATCGACACACCATGCCAGATTGGTATGCCGGTTTCCCAAAGCTCTTCTTGACAGGCGGGACAAAACGCCGGTTTCTTTCCTTCTGCCTCCTTCCAAAGTGGCGATTGTCCCTCGCAGGTGCATACCGCGATCCAGATGCGGCAACCCTATCATTCATGTCTTGCTCAACAGCCTGAGCCCTCTCGTACATCTCGTTGTAATCCCTCAAGTTAAGGAGTATCAGCTGGCTGCGGAGTTCCGGTTTCAGTCCGTCACGAAACCTCCTTGCTTTGTCTAGCGGGTGCTCGACCATCCTTGGTGCAAACTTAGATAGTCTGGCAAACTCGGCCTCATACTGGTCAACTAACATTTGATTTTGACGAAGCCGTAGAAACTCCATCATCTTCCTTTCTTGTGCTGTCTCTAAGAAGTACTTCCCATTGAAGGCTTCTACAAAGGCTGTCCAATTCGGAACTGTACCGACGGGAAAAGTCATTTCCTTAGTGGCCTCCCACCAATCATTTGCATTATCCTGCAGCTGATACATTGCCAGGGTAACCTTCTCTTCCTCAATGCACCCCAGAAGTGCAAAAGCTTTCCTTAGCTCTTCCATCCAACGAGAGGCGGCCTCTGGATCACTCTTTCCATCAAACTTAGACGGTTTCAGCTTCAAGAACTGCTCCACCAGTTGGTGCATTTGACGATTCCCATCACCATTTCCTTGATTTTCACCATTAGCTCCATTTGCAGCAGTGGCGGCAGCCTCAGCAGCTTGAGCGATAGCGGCAGCTCGTTCTTGAGCCTGCCCCCTCATCAGATTTCCAATTTCCTCCAAGGCTCTCAAAATTCCATTCATTCTAGGATCTCCCGCCCCTGGTCTTGCTCGCGAGCTAGAAGCTCCATCAGTTCCTCTACCCCTTCTGCTCATTCTCACCGGAATCTCACAAACTTAAACCTGCTATAATTCCGCCAAGGAATTAGAGACCTAAGCCAGCTACTCAAGTCTAGCACATCTAAGCAGCAGATCACAACAATCACCACAAAGCAAGCAACCACAATGCAACAGTCACGAGTACTCAACCAGCACAGATCATTCTCTTACCTCTGCTCCAGCAGCACCTGCAACTTAGTACTACCAACCACAAGCACGAACTCACACAACATGCATAACGTGCCTAATTCTAGCGAACTACTATGGCCTCTCTATCTATTACCCTCAAAACCATCATTCCTTATCACTCCAAGCTTCGACCAAACACGGATCGAGCTGACCTTGCTCTGATACCAATTCAACGGGGATGTCACGCCCCGCGTCCAAACGAGCACGCGACATCCCGAAACACATCGCTCCGGTCGAATATCAATGCGACATCCCAGGATAGTCGCCGACCCAGATCGATACTTAATCGCTTAGAAACGAACGCTAGCGGAAGCAAATGAAAACACCCAGACAAAATTCAAACAAGAGGATAGAGAAGAGAGAAACAGGAAAATAACCATCAGATAAACATGCCAAGGTTCAAGATACAGACACGGACAACACTAGGGCCGCCATCAACTACAAAAGGGGTGCCATGGCCCACTAACCTATATCCACTACTAGGATATACCAAAAAGGGGAGGAACACTATCCTAGTCTTCAACCCTCGTCATCACCAGACATCGGCTCCTCTTTAGGATCAGACTCCATAGGTTCCTCTTCAGGGTCAGACTCCATTGGCTCCTCGGCACGCTCCAGTTCCTCAGGCTTAGTGTCCGGGTCAGTAACTTCACCATCCCTTGACTCACACTCGGTAGGGTCCAACTCCATGGGATCACTATGTTCGTCCTTGTCATACGGTACGCTGTAAACTTCAAGAGGTTCACCACTCCCTTCTTCAGCTCCTCTAGTCCATGCCAAAAACTTAAGACTCTTCCAAGCTCCATTTCCTAAGTCTATCCTCACAGTACTAGAATGTTTATAGAACACCCTACCATCGCCCAAAACATCCTTCGTTACTATGCGGTCGATACGCCTCGGTATCCTAAAAAGCGGTGATGGAGTCATACTCAGGGAAGGGGTTCTGAAAGGTGTGGGAATACAATAATGAGAATAAATCTCAGCAAGCTAATCCCTAAGTCTCGCTTAGGATAATGGTACCTCCAAGACAACCCAACATGCAGTTCAAACCCATCTAGATTACCAGCTCAGCCACACCAGACAGCAGAACACATGCCCACTAAACACTCCAAAGTTAAGTGTTTCCTCTAGAATAATTCAAACCAACAAATCAATCAATCCAGCTTACAGCTCAATTCCAATGCACTCATCCATGCATAACAATAAGTTCATACTTATATAGCCATAACGAAGAACGACCCGCGTTTAACGCCTCAGGTCCAGGTTACAACCCGCGTTTAACGCATCAGGTATGTAACCAACTGTATCATTAGACATCATATCCCGCGTTTAACGCATCAGGATTAGCTCAACTCCCCGCGTCATAACGCATCGGGGTTTTAACGACATGAATAACATAATCTTCATTTCTAAACATACCTCGCGTAAACAAGCGTTAAGGCAAGAATTCATGCATTCAAAATATGCCAGCTAATCAGCTAATTACTCGAAAGCTAAGCATGGCATAAGTTCCACAATTGAACTAATTCCTTTCCAACATGCTTATCAAGCAAGAACGAGCAAACAAGCCACAATTGGCACATCCGGGCTACATAGCCGAACACATATACACACGAGCACATTGCAACTCATCAATTTAAATCAATGGCACAAGATCACCATCAAATCAGCCCCTACTTCTCATGTGCACAAAAATTACTCGAATTAGTTCAAACTAAGCTATTTGCGAATACAAGTCGGTCTAAGTAATCTCGAACCTTCCAATTGATCCTCCAACCACTCTAAACCACAAGAAAAGTCCCCAAGATCATCCTAAGCCTCAATCAAATTCGGATCAGCCCGTGAACAGTGAAAATCTTCGATGAACAGTGAACCCCTTCAATGAATAGTGCTCTAAAACTTCCTAACTATGCACATCAACCTCTAATAGACCTAACTAACCATCCCTAACACTCAAGATCACTCTCCAAGCTTCCAAGATCACCCAAACCATTTTTCTCATTCCCGGTTTTCTTCGATGAACAGTAACCCGACGCCCCAAAATTCACTAATTTCACTCCTAAACATGCTTATTGGTACTACATTAGCCTACACAAGGATTAGGGGGTTTCCTTACTTGATCTAAGCTTGAAAAACCACTAAGAGAGCTCAAAACAGCCACTTCCTTTCGCGACTGCACCCGGTGATTCCACGGCTGAATGGGCGGCGTCCGGTGGCGTGAAGCATGTCAAAGCTTGGCTGGATCCTGGAGAGGTTGTGGCTGGCCGGCGGTGGCGGCACGGCGGCGTGGCGGCGGTTGTTGGGCGCACAAGGCCGACAGCCGAGAGAGAGAGAGATGAGGGAGAGAGTGAGATCTTCGGGTGAGAGGGAGATAGTGTGCGGTGAGAGAAAGGCAAGAACACTCCCCTCTTGGACTTAGGCTTAGCTTGGGTGGGAGTAGGTGGGAGTTGGTCTTGGGATTTTTGGGGTTTTTGGGGTTTTAATGGGCTAAAGACAAGGAATTCAAATCCTCTCCATTATTGGCTCTTGCAAATAAATGCCTGAAGGAAAACTGGCGATCTGCAATGTCGGGACTGATCGGGAATTTTGGCACAGGCGATCCGTTTGGCTAGCCACTGAACTCTGAACCCAAGCGAGGCGACGCCCAAAACATTAGTCATGAAATTCCTGATGATTCGATATCCAATTCTAGGGTCTAATTCGCGGTCTATACTAGTCGATTGCGACTTCAAAATATCCTAAACTGACGGGCGGCTTTTAGGAGTTACGCGTATCGACCCGCAATAGGTCCACGTACTTAAATTCCTAGTTAGCCTTTCCCTTACGGTCAGTCGTCTCGAGAGTGATCAATTTCGAGTGAGATAAATCTAGAGTGCAATAACAAGAAATCCATTCATTCATAAATCCCGAAAATGGGTCGAATTTCAGAATGTCACAAGCTGTTTTGACATCCATCTGGAATATTTCATAATCAAGGTGTGCAGCTATTGCCAACATAATCCGAATGGATTTCAGCATGGCTACAGGAGAGACAGTTTCTTCATAATCAATCCTTTCTTTTTGAGGATATCCTTTCACCACCAGCTGTGCTTTGTAAGTTCCAACTTGACCATCGGTGTTCATCTTCCTCTTGAAGATCCATTTGCAGCCAATTGGTACAATACCATCAGGCAGGTCAACTAAAGCCCAAACTTCGTTGGAATACATCGAATCCACTTCGGATCTCATGGCTTCTAGCGATTTACCAGAATCGATGTCCGCCATCGCCTCCCCATAGGTGTTAGGATCACTCGGCTGATCACCATCATTTATAATGAATAATGGTTGAATATCTTCAACCAAGTGTCCATAATGAACAAGTGGACGAGACGTTCTCGTACTTCTCCTAAGAGGTTGTATATCAGAAGCTCCCACTAGATTAGAGATCGGTATCTGAACTTGATTGTTTGGAACTTCATTATACTCTTCTTGTACGACTATTTTCCGCCCAACACCACCTTCCTGGACGAACTGATTCTCTAGAAAAGAAGCATGCTTGCTTACTGAAACTCTTTGGTCAGAGTGAAAATAGAAATAATATCCAAGAGTCTCTTTTGGATATCCAAGAAGTGACCTTGTTCAGACCTAGCCTCCAATTTATCCGTTTTCAGTTTCTTGACGAAAGTTGGAAAACCCCAAATCTTAATATGATTAAGACTTGGTTTCCTACTATGTCATGCCCCGAACCCGGCGAGCTCGTGGACATCCCATCTGGCCGTTTCTATTTTAGATTGACTTCCAGGATCCTTCGGCCCACGATTTCGAAAATCCATAAAACAGGCGAAAGCGAGTAAACATCTCCATACATTAATACAAACAAATGACTTAGGACAAAAGTGGTATACATCACATATCTGAATAATACACTTCAATTGATACAGCGGTCAAATATCAATGGTTCAATCTTAATCCACAAAACCCAACCAAATCCATAAGGTCACATAATGTGTTATATTCATTCGACCAACTAATTCCTCGAATGCCCATCCTTGGCAAACTTGGTGTTCCATGGCCTGATACCTGAAAAAAGGTTAATCCCTATCGGGGTGAGATATAAATCTCAATAGGCTCACCCCTAAGCCTCGCTTAGGACAACACGTACCACTAGAACAACCTAGTATGCAGTCTAAACCATCTAGACTACGGCTCCACAACGCGAAGAAAGCTAACAAGATACAGTCAACGCAATTAACTACATTAGGCTCAAATCACAATTCCAATACTTAGCACTCATCAATGCTTCACATGGCTCAAATTCCCACAATCAGGCCCGCGTCATAACGCCTCAGGCTTAGTAAAATATCTCCAAATATCATGCCCGCGTAATAATGTCTCAGGCTTAATGCAGCATGGCACCCGCGTCAGTACGCCTCAGGCTACCATCTCAATTCATAGACCCGCGTTAGTACGCCTCAGGTCGGTCCCGCGTTAGTACGCATCGAGACGGGCACAAACCTCGCGTTAGTACGCATCAAGGTACGATGTGCATAAATATTCGTGAGCTCAATTCACAGACCCGCGTTAATACGCCTCAGGTCAAGACCCGCGTTAGTACGCATCAGGTCAGTCCCGCGTTAGTACGCATCATGACAGGCACAAAGCCCAGTCAGACATCAAATCCCGCGTTTAACACCTCAGGATTGCACAACACCTCGCGTTTAACGCCTCAGGGTTCAAATCACATATAATCACTATAATGCATTGGTTTTCACAAACAAGCCCTGCGTAACACTCATCAAGGCATAGCTCACGCTCACCCAATCACACGTGCACAACACGAGATTATAAATTAATCCACACAATCTAGGGTACAATTAAATCAGCCCGGAATTTACATCCGCACACAACTCTCTCAACCGAGCCGCACACCGAACTTTTGAGCACAACCAATTTCCACCACCTCAACTATACTAACTAATGCTTCAAATATAATCCCAAGCATTCAAATATCACCATGCAAAATTCCAATCTCGGGTCCCCTAATGGCAGCCCCTAAAATAGCCCCTAAATGCACATAAATCACTCCTCTCAAGTGCAAATCAACCACAAACCCATTTGGGATTAACATCCCACATTAATCATGTTTCTAACCACCTAAATCATCATCCAAGAGTCTAATATTCATCCTAAACACTTTTAAATCTTTGGATCTTCGATGAATAGTATTTTCCTTCGATGAATAGTTCACATCTTCGATGAATAGTGCTCGGCCTTCAATGAACAGTACATGGCAGCCACTAAAACTCACTAAAAATCCACATCCAAGCTAATCCATGATAACCTATCACCCTAATCAAGAGTTAGGGGTTTGCTTACTTGAGATTAAGCCTGAATCGAAGGGGAATGCGCCAAGTCTTCCACGATCAGCCTCCGTGCAGCTCAGTTCCACGAAAATCCAACAGTTTATTTGACAATCAGGCTTCAAATCCTCGTAGCCCTTGATCTTATGGTCACATAGGCGAAAACGGAGCTCGATTCGCCCTCCGGACGAGCTCAAACGAGCGATTCCAAGTCGGACTTGCGCAGAAAAACGGGAAAACGGCCTCTCGGGTTTGGCCGGCCGAATGGAGGAAGAGAGGATGAGGGAGTTCGGCCAAGGGAGAGGGGAGAGTGCAAATGAGGAGAGAGAGAGGTAAGAACACTTCCCTTCATCTTAGGCTTGAGTGGGAGTAGGTGATGTTTGGTGGGGGGGTTGTTCATGGGATTCAAGATGTGACTTGGAGTGGTTGGTGGGATTTTTCAAATGTTCAAACTCCCACCAAGGCCTTTGGCTCTTGCAAATGAATGTCGCGAAATAAAAACTGACAATCTGTAACTTTAGGATAGGCCGGGAATTTTAGTTCGGACGATCAGTATGGCTGGCCAACGAACACTGAGTCCCAATGAGGCGACGTCCAAATATTAGCAATAATATCCTTGAAAGTTCGACGCCCGAATCCGGAATCTAATTCGCGGTCTACACCAGTTGATTGCGACTTTAAAATATCTCAAACTGACGGGCGACTTTTAGGAGTTACGTGTATCGACCCGCGATAGGTCCACGTACTTAAATTCCTAGTTAGCCTTTCCCTTACGGTAAGCCATCTCGAGAGTGATCAATTCCGAGTGAGATAAATCTAGAGTGCAATAACAAGATATCCATTCATTTATAAATCCCGGAAATGGGTCATATTTCAGAATGTCACATACTATGCCATATCTCATAGTGCGTAGTTGGAATAGATTTGGACGACACTCTATTCAGTAAATATGCAGCTGTCTCGAGGGCATATCCCCAAAGGGATACAAGCAAATCAGTGTAACTCATCATAGATCGCACAATATCTAATAAAGTGCGATTTCTTCTTTTGGATACACCATTATGCTTTGGAGTTGCAGGAGGTGTCCATTGTGATAAAATGCCATTATCTTTAAAATAGTCCAGGAATTCAGTACTACTGTATTCACCTCCTTAAGCAGATCGAAGAGCCTTAATACACTTTCCCGTTTATTTCTCAACTTCAGCCCTGAATCCCTTGAACCTTCCAAAGGATTCAGAATTATACTTCATTAAGTATAAATAGCCATACCATGAGTGATCATAGGTAAAGGTAATGAAGTAAGAATAACCACATCTAGCAGTTTCATTAATTTGTCCACATACATCTGTATGTATCAATCCCAATATGTCAGCAGGTCGCGCACTATGTCCTACAAGAGGCGCTTTGGTCATTTTTCCTAGAAGACATGCCTCACAAGCTGAGTATGGCTCAAAACCGGATGGATCAATATATCTATCGTTGCTCAACTTGTTGATTCTGTCTTCTCCAATATGACCTAATCGGAGATGCCAAACATATTTTGGATTTGGACAATCTCTAGAGCGTTTAGTTATGGCATTTACATCATGATCAATTTGCTTATTGACATTGGTAATCGCATTACCGGACATTGTAATGGTATACAGGTTGTTGATTAATAAACTAGAACCAACACATCTTCCGTTATGAAAAATAGAACATACATCATCAGCAAAAGAAAATTCATAATTCTCTTTACTTAAACGAGATATAGAGATGATGTTCCGTACATCATTCTCATAATACAAATAGTTTTCCAAAATCAGAACATGTCCAAAGGGCAAACATAAATGAAAAGTCCCTATAGCTAATGCAGCAATTCTTGCACCATTTACAAATGTCAATACAATCTCATTTCGCCCCAACATCCTGCTTATTTCCAGATTCTGCAAAGACATACAAACATGTGACATTGCAGCAGAATCTAAAACCCATAAGCTAGATTCAGCACTAACCATAAGGTTAGTTTCAATAAGCATAGACACCATACCTTTCGCAAGGTTGGTTCTTGAGCTTGACCTTCAAGCTTGCAAGGTACTTCGTACAGTTCCTCCTCTAGTGCCCCATGATACCACAGTAATGACATTTCCCTTTTTCAACCTTGGGCTTTGGTTGCACAACAGTTTTCATAGGCTTCTTCCATTTCTTTTTCTTCAAAACAGTCTTACTTTTTGAAGAAGAAGCTTCAGCGATAGCCACTACATTGGGTCTCATGTTGTGCATTTCCTTCTCTTAAACTACTAGCATGCTATGTAACTCAGCAAGAGTTTTCTCCATGTTATGCATGTTGACGTTTTGGAAAAAACTAGAGAAGGCATCGAGCAAAGATTGGAGGATCAAATCCACATCTAACTCATTATCCATAATAAGATTCAGCCTAGCCAATTCTTCTATGTGCCAGATCATCGATAACCCCTCAACCATCCTCATACGGTACAATGCTTTAGATATCTCATATTTAGAGGTTCGACCATTTTCATCAAAGAATTCCTTTAAGTGCAAGATGATCGACCTAGCACCTTCCATGGTTTCATACTTCTTCTGAAATTCATTATTCATCAAAGTTAGCATATATGACCTAAATTTTAAGTCATCATCATGCCACTTATCATAAGTGACACGTTCCTCTTGGGTCCCACCCTTAGGAAAGGAGGTTGGCATCTTTTCATCAAGCACATACCCGAGTTTTTCTGAATTGAGAACAATTCTCAAATTCCTCAGCCAGTCGATGAAATTGGGTCCAGTCAAATAATTCTTGTTAAGAATTCAAGCGAGCAGGTTTGTGTTCACTATTTTTGGAGTAATAATATGTCTGTGCAGAAAATAAATTGTTAGCCATTATCTTTCAAAGTAACTATTTCATTTTGTCCTTTAAATGAAATAGATCTTCCCACTAAATTTATATTGAATCCTATACTCCTTAAAATGGGAAACGGCCATCTTTGTTGGGTAAGGATTACTAGTGGGGATTGGAGTCCCACCAGCTCATAGTCCACATCACCTGACGGTTATTGGTGTTCTATGAACTTAGTGGGCTTAAGTACACCCCAAGTGCCACAACTTGTGTACAATGCTCACTTTAGTGCCAAAACTTTCAAATCGATCACTTCAGTGCCAACTTTTTTTAAAATCGATCACTTCAGTGCCAGGTTCAATCTGAAGCATACGTGGCTACCAGAAAGTCTACGTGGACTTTACGTGATTTTTTTTACATAAAACAACAGGAGGACGTGGCTCGCCGAAGGCCGACTCAGCAATTTGAAGAGCAACACGACATCGTTGAAGCTGATTTCGCCCAAACATAAACCATAAATCCCCAAATTGAACCCAAAATTAGAAACCCTACCGCGGTTGAAGTAAAATTGAGTCCCCATTTCGATTTCGCCCCAAAATTAACAGCCCTAGGTAGAAATGGAGGGAAGGAGCTTCAGTAGCGGCTCAAATTCGTTTCGACGAACTGAAGAAACTGGTGAGATTTACTATTATTGTGGGTTACCGAGTCCAACAAGAACATCTTGGATTCGATTGAATCCTAGGAAAAGATTTCATGGATGTGGCAGGTATAGAGAGGGGTCGAAGTGCAAATATTTCAAATGGGTTGATAAAAAATTCTCCGGTCGAGCCACAGAGGTGATATTGGAGCTTCTTGAAAGACGACATGAACCTCCACCGGCATTCATGGACGAGTTGGATGATGTCGATTCAAGGGAAGCTGAGATGAATGCTGTAACATCACTGGCCAATCAATTAAAGAAGGAAGTGTCAACAATGAAAAGACAAAGAAAGTGTGATCGAGCTTTAATTGTCATTTTGGTATGTTGTGTAGCCTAGGTAATGTTCAAGTGTAAGGTGTGTGATGAGAGGAAGTTTCTCAGTTTACCGTAGGTGAAGTTCAGTTCGATATGTACTTGTAATCGATAATGTTGTATGGATGAAGGAGCTTGCTGCAGTATTTTGTTGGAAATGGAAGGTTGTAATGCAGTGTTTGCTTAGTTTTTGGTCAGTTCTTCGACTAGCTATGTATTGTCAATCTCTTTTTGTATAGTTTTTGGTTTACTTGTTTGGTTTGCTGCAAAAGTGGCTGGTGGTTTGCTGCAAATGGGGTGCTGATTTGGTGCTCTGTTGCTCAAGTTGCTGGTTTGCTGCATTAGTTGCGTGGTTTGAATTGGTTTGAGTTGAAGAAACTTACAATTTGTTAAGTGTATTGTGCAATATTTGTTTGCTTGATTTGGTTTCGTGCAATGGAGTTGCTTGGTTTGGTTGCAAACATCTGCAAATGTTGTAGCTAATTGAAGTGTGGTTTGCTGCAAATGCTGGTTTCCATGGTTATAATTTAAGTGCCATAAGTTTTAAATGTTGATCAATTAAGTGCCAGTCGGGGTTAAAAGGTGATCACTTTAGTTCTGAGTTCTTCTGAAAGTGATCACTTGAGTGCCAAGTTGTTCTGAAAGTGATCACTTAAGTGCATCATTAAAACCCGCAATACCAATTCGTGCAGCAGCAGCTCAATAGTGCACCAGACCTGCGGATGTGACCAAAATCAAGCAACTTATGCTCAAGCAAACCCTGCAGTACCATTGTGCGCAACCAATTTACTTGGTGCATTGACAATATGCACCACGCAGTTGCTGGTACTATTGGTTCTCTGCACCAGCAAGTTGCGGGTGCATTCCCTAATCTGCACTAGCAACCTGCACCAAGAGTGCACCAGGTGCACCAGCAACTTGCTAGTGCACCAAAACCTGCAGTACGAAATGGTGCATTAGCAAAACTTATACCAAACAGTAACTATAACCAGCTGCCAACAACCAGCAACTACAACCAGCTACCACAATATTGATACCTGAATTTTAATAATCTTTTTCTTAGAAAATTAATAGAAAATCCATAAAAATTTGTAAAATTGTAAAATCAACTTTGGAAGCTTTTGCCAAGCACAAAGAACCAATTTTGAGCAAAAAATATTTTTCAAATTTTTACGGAATTTTCAAATTATGAAAAGTAGCATCAGTGTCCACAAAAATATGAAAAAATAGTCAATATTTTTATTTTAATTCCCTTTTCACATTGGACACTTTAAATCTCTAAAATTCAGTCTGGGTCACCATGTTCCCTCACAAACATAAACCCAAATTGAGCAAAAAATTATGTCTTGAGTCTTTTTAATTCCAATTTTCACTTTTTCTAAGCTAAGAAATTTGCCTCTGATGCCATGAATTGCAATTGGGTCAACTTCCTTGATAATTTGTTCAATTTTGGCCAAAAGGACTTATTTGCATTTTTTATTTTCAATTTAGTCCCGGGTTACACTAAAAATGCAATTAAATTCCTTTTAGGAGTACCCATGAGAATCAAAGACCTCTACCCTATGTTTTTTTTTTTTTTATCATTTTGAATCCATTGGTGGGGGTGGTTTGGCTTGATTTGGTCATTTAGGCTTTGGATTACTGAAAATTTATTTTCGGGTCAAACTTTGAATTTGGGTTTTTGCGCAATTTCAAATAAATTTTGCCCAATCTCATCATCCTTAAATGGAATCCATGATGTAGAATCCAATTTTGGTGCTTAATTAAAAAAATTTAATCATTTTGGGGTCCAATTTGAAGTTTTTAGCTGAATCGGATCAATTGGGCGGGTCAAACCCGGCCCGATTGACCCGGGTCGACCCAGCCCAGCAGCAGTAGAGAGTGAAGCAGCAGCAGAACGCATGGGCATAGGAAAAGAGACCTTTCCTCCCTTTCACGTTTACGGCAAAAACTCTCATAAGCAAAAGAAAAAAGAAGAAAATGCAAAGCGTCAGACTAGAAGCGAAAAGGGAAGGGAAGGGAAATAGAGGAAGGAGCAGACACCATTTCCCCCTTTCCTCTTACGCCAGCTCTACAGGCCCATCAAGCTAGAGGAGGATTTCAAAAATCTTGCACCAATTGGTGATAATCCAGACCCCATTCTCACCCCTGAAGCTACTGCTGTTCCCCAGGCTGCCAAATGAGGAAAACAAAAGAGCTCTTAGCAGGTTTTGACTAGGGAAGTAGGGGAGACAGAGGCGATTTTTGGAAAAGGGCCCTTGAGCCTTGCGTAGGCTCTGGGAAGCTCTCCTTCATGGCTCGACCACCGAGAGAGAGGGTCCAAACAGGAGAGACCTCTCGGCTACAAAAAAACGAGAGAGAGAGGTTGAAAGGTGGACGTTGAGGGGGGATTTTTCGGAGCAAAAAAACAGGGCACAGAGGGACAAATCGAGGGAGAGGAGAGAATTTCTGACCGTCCTCAAGCTTCGGATACACCCCACCAACGTCTACGAACATCCTTATACCATCACCCAAGCGACACCGATTGCCGTCGTTGCCGTTTCCTTCCCCGAACAGGTCTGACCCGAGCCCCCTGTTTTTGTGCTCAGGTTTTGCCCGGTTTGGCTCCATTCGGCTTTCAAGTCGAACGGAGCCAAAACGATCTCTTCCAATTGTTCCGTCGGGCTTATATAAGCTTGTTCTAGTGTACCCATGCTTCTGTTCTGAGCTTAATCCCCTGTATTTGCATTTTTAGTATCGCATACCATGTGTGTGTTGAAATGCCACGAGCAGTTCATACCCTCTACTTTGAGCCCATTTTTCATTGCCTTTCCGTGATCATTTTTGGCTTTTATTTGGCTTGTTGTGATCTGTGCACGTAGTAGGATACATTTGAGTTTGGTTTTACTGTTGGTGATGCGTGGATGTCGAGATATGGGGTCGAGAACATGCTGTGTTAGTCTGTATTTTCCTCTGTTTTTGCTTAAAACAGTCCAAACCCCCTACTTCGGGGTCATTTTCTCCCTTGTTTTGTGTGATTTTTGGGTGATTTTTGGTCAGTCTCTTTCGAATATGTATTTCTTCATATTGATATGTTGTGTGGCCCCTAGTTATGACCAAGGTGTGAGATATGCTCTTCCAAAGTTTCCTTATTGGTCTGATCAGAATCTAGAAATTTTGCTGAGCGTTGGACTCAGTCCAACTTGCCTGTTTCGTGCTCGTTTTTCATTATCTTAATCTAAGTATTTTTGGACGATTATTGGTTTTTTGTGTTCCTGGTACATAGAAGAACACGTGGTTATGCTCATTTGCTCTTGGTTTTATTTTTGGGGAAAGTTATGTGGTCGGGAATACCCCCTGTTGGCCCGATTTAAGCCTAGATTTCTGGAAAACAGTGCGACCCTCCTACTTTGGGGTCGATTTTCTCTCAAACCTTACGTTTTTTTAGCATTATTTTTGTTTGATATTATTCCTTGTTGTAGATCTTCGCGTCGGTGTTTGTTTCGCTCATTGGTGATGATCGGAGAGTAAGAAAAACGTCCAACAATATGCCCCTGTGAACTGGGTTTCTGGGTCGGAATAGTTTCTAAGTGTTTGAACAGTCCCAGGCCTGCTACTTCGGGGTCACTTTTCTTGGTCATTTCTCGAGCTTTTGGGTATTTATTTGGTCGAGAATGCTCTTTGTGTGTAGTACTTCATGTTGATACTTTAGGTTTGATTTGGTTGTCTCGGTGGATTAAGTTATGATCCCCGAAAATCACCTTAGTGAGCTGCAAAGTGAGGGGTTTGAAAATTTTCTTTTAAGTGCTGGTTGTGCACCAAGCACCTTCATGACACCATTACGGCATGCTCGTTTGGTCAATTCCTTACCCGTTGATCATTTTGGAAACTAGATCATACCTAATTTCACGTAATATGATCGATTTCCCTTGATTATTTTTGTGTACCAAGATAATCACTCTCGAATTTGGCTCGGTGAACTGCAAAGTGAGGCTGACTTGTACCCCAACAAGTCATATTCCCGACACCATTGCGACGCGCTCGGTTGATCATTTCCCGAGCCGTCACTTGTTTTGGAAACCTGATCATACCTAATTTCTTGTGGTATGATCTATTTCCCACTATTTCATTTGAGTACTAAGATAATCACTCTTGAAAACATCTCGAAAGTTAACTTTTCCAAATCAAATTTTCTTTTGGAAAATGAGCGAAACCTGAGATTTTGAGTGAGACTTTCGCCAAAACTTCGCGCAATTCGTTTTCAGTATCTCCGGGTTTATTCCGCCCGGTCCGCAAAAAAAAAATGAAGAAATCAAAAAAATTGAGAAAAATCCCAAAAAAAAAACTGCGAAAATTCCGAAATTGATCTATTATTGCATCTTTTGGCATGATGAACACTGACATGCATTTATCCCATGTGGGAGAGCGACCGATGTGATGTTCCGAAATTTCAAGACCTATTAAATGAATAATATTGGGACTCTTGGAATTGAGTGACAATTATCGGACACGGAATTGTTCGATCTGGAGGATTTCGATCGAGGACTGAAGCGTAGATAGTTATAGTTCGATTAGTTTAGTCGCGCCGTAGATAATTCTCGCCGAATTCCTTCGCGCCCGTGCCAACCCTGAACCAAATATCATGAACCAGTCCTAAATCGTCAAATTATCGAAATACCCTCAGATATTATTCATATACGCCAGAAACAATTAATACCGATTGACCCGTGGGCCCCGCGTATTAATTACCTTAGTAAATATCCTAAAACACTATTCACCTTTTGACTTTTTGTGAAATTACTAAAATACCCTTCAAGACAACTTTCTCTCTCCACTCTCTCTCTCTTCCCTCTCTCTCTCCTCTCTTGGAATCCCACGGCAGCACCACCACCACCACCACCCTTACGCTCACATTTTCATCTTTTCACCATCTTCTTCACTCCAACTTCATCTTCACCTTGCCACCGCCGTCCACCGTTCGCCGGACAGCCGACCGCCCCTCGCCACTCGCACCCTAGCCCCGTCACCGTGCGATGTGCTTGCCGAAGCTCCGCCGTGCTGCCGGACCAAAGCCGCCGTCGCCTGGAGTTCCGCGAGCCCAAACCCGAGAGGACCGCGTTTCCCCTTTTTCAGCGTGCGCCCGACTTGGAATCGCTCGTTTGAGCTCGTCCGAAGGGCGAATCGAGCTCCGTTTTCGTCCACGCGACTGTAAGATCAAGGAATACGAGGATCTGAGGACTGTTTGTCCAGGAAGTTGCTGGAATTTCGTGGGTTTGGTCAGAACAGAGGTTGGTTGTGGAAAACCGGGGCGTTCCGCTTCGTTTCAAGCTCCGCCTTCGTCACCACAGCCGCTGCCCTTGCCCGTTCGCCATCGTCCAAGTGTATTCATCTCAAACCGTCACCGTGGTTGAGTCCGGATCGTCGAGACGAGTCCGTGGGACCGCCGCCGGAAAATTCCGCCGCCGCCGCCGCTCCTCACCGCCGATCGCCGCCGATCGTCGCCGCAAGTTATCGAAGTGAGTTAACCCCTAATCCCTAATTAGGACATTAATTACACTTAGTAGTTTAATTAAATAGTTACCATAATTAATTAGTTAGTTACCGCAGTTAATAGATAGTTACCGTGGTTAGATAGTTAACTGTGGTTAGCTTAAGTAGTTACCATAGTTAAATTAATTAGTTACTGTGGTAGATTAATTAATTACTGTGGCTAGTTGGATTAATCATGGTTAGGTGGGATAGTTACCATGGTTAATTGCTTGTTTTATTGTGCCTGGTAATTATTGGGGTTTGATTGTGGATCGAACTGAGTGTTGATTGCGCTTAATTGCTGAATGATCACACTAGTGTCGAGATGCCATGTTAATTGAAATTGAGCAGTCGTGTGACCAATTATTTATTTCGATCATGAAAATAGCCGTGGGCCGAGTTTTGAGGATACTCGTGAGTGTGATTGCATCGGGCTAATGTGAAGTAAAAACTGGTTGTTTGCCTGATGTGTTTGTGTGGTCACACGACGGTTAATCGTCTCCCTAACGTAACTGGGGGATATGGGGCGGTACTCCTGGTGGGTCCGTCGCTTGGTAAGTTCGTGCTGGCGACGTACAATCCATAATCGTACTACTTATCAGTTGCACGAAAGTTCGTGCTGGCGACGTACAGTCCGGATAGACACGACTGGTCGGATGCCGGCCGCAACTTGTGATGGACCGAAGTCCTTATGGAACTACCTGATATGCTTGCCTTAGGGGTCTTGAGGGGCTATCGGATGCTGTCGCTGTAATGGGGTAGGACGACGCCCGGTTCGGCTGGAAGAGCACTAGCAGTGAGGCTGTACTGTGGCGAGAGTAGTGTATCTCTTGCATGATAACCGGAAAAACCGCATGTTGCATAGTGCTTGAATGCCTGCGAGTGTGACGTTTGTTGGCTAGATGCCTTGTTCTGCTATTCTTTATTGCCATGAAATATCTGTCGTGTGGCTCAAGGCAAGGTGAGTTGTATGTGGTTGTTTATTGGCTGTTGAGCCGTGCTCCTGTTTGGTAGCTAGAGCGTGGCGTGAATCGCACGCTATTGATCTGCCATCGCATGTTTAGGCCGCCTGAGTGAATCAACGTCCTAATCGGACTTAGGCGTTCACTCATTGAGATTTATATCTCATTTGTTGTTGTTAACTGTTTTTCAGGTCCGTAGTGTGGCGCTCTGGTTAGTCAGCTGGCGCAGCTGTGGAGGTTCTTTTGGAGTTAGTTTTTGGTAGTAATTAGCCTTAGACCCGACCCGGTATCTTTTTGTGGGTCTTAGGAAACGGCCCTAGAGAGGAGTTTGTAGATCGGTTGTGTTTCCTGGCTAACTGGTATATAAATAAAATGGTGTTATTGTTGTTGTTGTATCTCCTGCTTTTCTATCCCTATTGTATGACTATCCGGGGTTTTGTATCGCTTCCGCATGTGCTTAATTGAAAGATAAAAAGAAATGGGTCGATGACATGCTTGGGATGTTATCTTTTGGCCTGGTGTTCGAAAGGGATGTTCGCGCGCCCGAGGTTTGGGGCGTGACAACCGATGTCCAATCCGGTCTTGCTTTTGTACACCCGACCCTGTCTCGAGTTTTTATATTTCGGCCTTGTACCTAAATACCCGAGGGCCGCGGGTTTTCTTTTATCGCTTTAGGGTAGCTTCTTGCTTCTATTTGTGTGTTCTTTTCCTTTGATTGCCTTGGATGTTTCTTTTTCTAAAATCGCGAAAACCCGAAAAAGTGAGAATGCCACGAAATAAACCCCTGAAAGACCATCTTGCATGAACACTTAGCAACTGACAAAAAAAAACATGATTAGGAGTCAAAATTGGTAAAAATCTCGCGTGATCATCTTAGGTAACAATCAATTCCGGACGGTAACCGAAAGGACTCTAGCTTAAGCTAGGGTAACCAAATCCTCGGCCCTAGGATCTCTGGTTGCGTAGGATTGAGCAATCTCTCCCAATCGCTCGGTGAGGTATTAGGTTTACCTCCCAAGAAAGACCGGTGACGACTCCAATTACATGCGCATATAGCACATATCACCCGACCACACCAAGGTCGAAGCCGATACACTCTCGCCGCGATTTGGTATGGGCCTGGGAGGGCTTGCACCGAAGCCCCCATCTGAAAGTAGGGCCCGGCAATCCATTAGCCCGATTCGATCCGCGAAGGGATCTTCTTTCGGGTCGCGAGAGCTGGCGACTCCGCTGGGGACCTTAAGAGGATTTAAGCCGTAACAAACCGGTTGTGTGATTACCTAACTTGGTCTACATTTTGTAGCGCGTGTCAAAGTCGCTAGGAAAATGAGGTTAGTCTCTAACTCGTGTTAAATGGTCTTGCAGATGGGAGTTATAAGGGGAGACGTGGTTGTTGACTATTTTCTCTTACAGATAGGGGTTTGGATGTATGTTTTGTGGATGATTATATCGAAGCGCTGATTGTTAGATTCAATCGCATGTTTATCGCTTAAGTACAACACTGAATGCACACACAACCGTGCCTAAAACCCCGGGCGCATTCCTTAGGAAACCAATAGAAAGAATTGGAAATGGAATCTCTGTGGGGAAAAAATGGGGTAATTCACTTTCTAATTCTGCTCACTTCGAACTATGGATTGGGTGCCAATGCAACGATAGTTGTGCAATGGAATCAACCTTTCTAGAACTAGAAGTGGGAGCCTTTAAACCTTAGGCACATCACCTCTTAGGTGTCAAATCCTCACAAGTCTCATGCGCATGTCTCTGCGGTTGGTATACCTAAAACCACAAAAATGGGCGTTTTCGGTTGGTAAGACCTTTCTATCCGTTAAACTTGTGGCATTTTATTTCATGCTTTTGAAATATTCAACTCATTGCTTATCTTTAATGTGATCATAGTATTAATTACATTTGAATCATTCAAGTGATTGAATTAAACACCATTTTAAGGGTAGATAGAGATGGCTTCCCCGAGCCTTCTGGATGCGAAGGCAAAGATGGATATTAACACCTCATCAGACGAGAAAGATTCCACCATTACTCCTCCGACTATTCCATCACCCATGGAGGTTTCTGAATTGTCGTCCAATGAAGATGGAGATTTGAAGTAGCTGATCCCAAAAGTTATTTCCTGAAGACCAGACTTGGGGCATCTCTTAGTGCTTAGGGTCACATTCCTTTGATTTGCTTTACCTTTCTAGTCCTCTTGTATAGGATTTCTTTTTCTGGAATTCCCTCTATCTCTTCCCTTAGACTGATTGTACTAGGGATCTATTCTGGCTGTATGCACCTTATTTGAACTTTGTTGTTTTTCTTTTGATTTATCATCGGAATGTGATGGTGGCATTTCTTTCAATCACCCGAATATTCCCAATCAATCATATAATTCCATATGGGAGAAATTCGTATTGGAACCCTTATTTGACCTTTTGGCCATATAAGGGAATCCAATACCTATTTCGTCAAAAGGAACTATAAGATTGAATTGGTTCATGCATGCCATTTTCATCATATGTAATTCATGATAATTGGCCAGAATCTTTCGTGTTTTCAAAATTTAATGGGAAGATAAATATCCGAACTAATCCCGTTCTTAACAAACAACTTTAACTTGGATACCCTATCTTCCATTGAATTTAAAACACATTGAAATTGCATTTTACACTTTTTGAACATTCCATTGATTTTCCTTGGAATTGATCAAAAGCAGTTATCGTGGATTACATCCCTTTCAATGGTATGCTTTCTTATGAAAAATATTGATAAGAGCTTTCCACGCAAGGCTAAGACTCTTGTAAAGACTCTTATCTTCATTATCACGAGAAGGCATAAAATTGAAAGGATTTATGCTTTCTTTTACATTTCCCTCCTCTAATACCATCCTTCCATCAAAACAGGTGATAAAAAGCGGTAGAGGAGAATCTCACAATCCGTTCGTGAGTAGACATGGAGGATAACGACACCAATGCACGATTTACTAAGCTGGAGAATCAAGTGGCCCAGATTTTTGTAATGCTCTCGAAACTTTCAAAAGAAGATAAGGCTCTTGTTCCGTTGTCTACTACGGAGAGCCTTGTGATCACACCTACTGGATTGGCAGTTATTAATACCAAAGAGGGGGACGTGACCGAAGAAATTCTTTTGGTCCCACGCCCCATTTTGATAAAAAGGACCTAGCTACTTGGTGGAGAAAAAAAAACCTACAAACTTAATCGAAGCCGAGATTCATTTAGACATTCCCCAAAAGGATGACACGTCGTCTCCTGGTTCTGAAGAGAAAGCTCCTGATGTTTTTCAAAGGCCGGAATTCGCCAAGAAGTACGATGGCATTGGATGTCCAAAAACTCATATCAATCACTTTTTGGGAGAGATGACTGATTATGTTGATGATGATTCACTCATGATCCAGAATTTTCAATATAGCTTGATTGGTTCTGCTTTGGCATGGTTTATGGCACTTGATATTAGGGGCATCCAAGAATGGGATGATCTTGTTGACCAGTTTCTACAACAATATAGATATAATATGAAGACTATCCCCACCAGAATGGATTTGAAACATGTGGAAATGAGAAGGAATGAAAATTTTAGATCATTCGCACAAAGGTAGAGAGTGAAAGCTGCCCAAGTTCAACCCCTGTTGAATGAGGATGAGTTGATAGGATACTTTCTAACAGCTCTTCCGTACAATTCTTTGATCGGTTGTCAATCGTTTTCGCACTTGGTAGACGTTGGTGAAAAGGTGGAATGGGCCATGCGAAATGACAAGTTTAGAAACAAGGAAAGTTATGGGGAATACTCTCAAACCAGCAAAGAACCATCTAATGAAGCGAATACTATGTATCGAGGAATGGCAACCATGAGTCAAACTCCCAAACCAACCAAATCCTATGGAAAGCGTGCGGGAATTTTCCAAACCAACCCGATGATGATACTTGTCTTCAATTTTCGAAGACTTGAGGCCTGGGTTCCCGCATGCTTCCTAATTTCCAAATGAATTATAGAGGAAGGAGAATATCCAATGATATGAGGATTAGTTCCTACTTCACGATTTCCCTTTGGGAAATCCCATTTCGTGTTTAATCTAAAGGGACGAGGATGTCCAATGATATAAGGATTAGTTCTTATTCCTTGATTTCCTTTCAAAAATTACCTTTCGAATTTGATTTAGTGGAATGAGGATGTCCGATGATACGAGGACTAGTTCCCTCCTTTTTCTCGTTTCTTTCATCAAAAACATCTTTCAAAAGAATTTTCCAAAAACTTCATGCATAAACTTTGATTCTGCTCACGCAATGATTTATGTAGAATGTTTCGAGGAGTAGTACTTCAAGAAGATAAATGTGATCGTTCTAATGAAAGCACCTCATATATGGTCTAACTTGTTGACATATGTCTCTTGGCTTAGGTAAAAAATTAGTCAAATAACTCAGATTGCTGAGGTGGATGGTTGGAGATCAACAAGGGGAGTCCACTTGGGGCAAATCCCTCATCCCATCAAGAGATTAGTCCGGAGACAAAACTCTCCCTTCTTCACCAGAAGAGCATATTGGGGCAAAGCTGCCAAACCTGTTGTGACAAGCATCGAGACATGTCCTGCTGAGGCAAGATGCCTGAAAAGAACAATTTCCTCGAGCAACGGAAATACAACACCTCAAAGGGGGTATTCTGTTCCTAAAAATTCAAACGAAGTCAAATATGGGCTAACACTCATTTCTTCATGTGCAGGTGATGGAACTTAAATTGGATAAGGAATTGCAAGAAAATATGGAAAAGCGCTAAGGCATTTGACCGAGACAGACATCGCCTAACTGGGGCAAGTAGATCGTCGGTGCAACTGGATACTAAAACAAGATCCTCCCTTTCCAACAAGTCAATGGATGCAAAAGAAATGCATGTCCATCAAGCAAAGAGGGATGTGTATCCGTCAAGCGAATGTGGAAATGCCAAGAACTTTAAGGAACACACCCCATAGGGATTCGCAGCCGTCTAGCAAATACAAATCCCGCAATAGGAACTTTTCGAATGAAGAGCAACAGACAATGCCTAGCACAACATGATGAAGGGACCTTTTCAATGCAAACCTATGAGGGGTCGTCGCCATGGAGGTCAGGGGTTGCCACGCCTAAAAGGTAAGTATCATTTCCCGTCAAAACTTTGAGATTTCGAAGAATCTAAGAAAACTCGATAATGCCATGTCTAGAAAGACATAGAACTTTCACGATCACTTCATTTGCATTCACTCAAAAGCTTTTGAAGTTATCCAAACATGCATTGAAACATACATCATGCATCATAAATCCGCATGGGGATCGAATTTTGTTGAAAACGAGATGAGTTTCCAAACGAAAGTGGTTAAGACCTATCAATTAGAGTACCTCAGAAGATGAGAGTCAAGCCATGCCCAAACACGTCCCTATACACACTTGAGTGGTGAGTAGAGGCCTTTGCTTAGGGACGTAGGGATCATTCGCAGCGATTACATCAATTGAGAGGACAAGAGGCATTCATTTCTCCCTCCGAAACACTACAGGTGACCATTAGTAACCCCTTTGAACGGCGGTTTCATTTCTTTACCCCTGTCAAGAACCACTCCACATCAGGGCCAAATGGAGGTAGTTCCAGCAGCACTATGAGGTAAATGGTTAGAAATTTTCTTGCTCGGACTAACATCAATCTTCGGGCGTTTCTTTGCATTTAAGCTCATATGGTAATTCAAGTGTCTTAGGACGACGAAAAGCATTTGTTTCTCTATCCTACACACTTTCATCCTTTGGACAGCCCACTTGAGCCTGTGAATTCATTTCTTGAACCCTATTGGTGATCGTTGTCCATTCCAAGATGAAGATGGCCCACCTCCAAGCAGAAGAACTCAGAAGGATCGGGTCCACAGACAATTCCCGAATGAACTCTTTGAGTGTGCTTTTATGTGTGTTTGCATATTTCTTGTAAATTCTTTTGTCGTTGTAATTCCTTTAAAAAAAAGGAAAAGGGATTCAAAATCATGGAATCATAAAAGAGAAAATTTAGCCTAAAAGAAAAGCGCTCGCTCCAAAAAAAAATCAAATCAAGATAAAAAAGAAAAACGGGAGTCGGGAGTAAAAGTAGCGAAGGCTGAATCCCATAGAAAATCTCGGGCATTAAAAAAGCAAAGTGCCTATCAAAAGCAAGGCCGATGCCCTGTCAAACCCTTATTCATTTGTAAATACTTTTGAATTTCATACGTACGTCTTTGTAAATTCTTTGAAAAATGTTTGCATCTTGCATTTCTTGTGAGCCCCCAACGGGGCCTGGTTGTAAAGAAAACTCGCCAGGGGAGCCCAATTGCAAAATGTGCTCCTCCATTGGAGTTCACGTCATCCTCAAGCAACGACATCAGCAGAAGTTCACACCATCCTCGTACAACGATGGTGTTCTTTGAAGAATATTGCAGAAGATCAAGATCGGTGACAAATCTACAATGATCACCAATGTCAAACCCTCCTCATATTTTTTCTGGACCAAAGCAAGCCTTTTTCTCCCTTGGTCCCTAATCCTAACCTACGTTACAACTCGTGAAAGTCTTTTCAGATTAGGGCACTTGAGTTAACGTAGAGTTGAATGATTTTAAGCATCGTTCGAAAAGGTACGAGCAAGATTATTTCTCTCTCATTTTGCAGGGTTCTTGACTTGTAAATTCGAAGCAGATGATGAAGATCTTTCGTTACTTGGCCTTGACTCGTTTATGAGTCTCCCTTGGAAACCTTTAACCAAGCCCAACATTACGATACCTTAAAGACCTTTCAGATCAATCAAATTATATGCACTGCGAATAGCTCCGAAATCCTATGCATAGGTTTGAGAGAAAATTCGAGCGCTTTCAAAATGAAAATCGAAACCTTTTGGAGAAATTGTGAGAAGTCCTCTTTGATGAGCGTACTCCAATTGATGTTTTAATCAAGCTCTTTTGGTAATTTCAGATCATTTGATTCAAAATCTTCCCCATAAGGAATTTTGATCACCAATGTCACGTTGCAAGATATTTTGGATAACCTCCCACATTATAATGCATCTAAAAAGTTTCTGGATGATTATTAGCTTGTCTAAATCTTAGAATAATATCAAAGCAAGATTTCCATAAAACTTTGGAGCCTTTCTTAGAAACTAAGCCCTTTTGCATTGCCTAAACGCAACATTAGGATTTTCAATTACACCCTTCTTGGTAAAATGATTCGGGTTTGAGCTTCTACAGGATTCCTGGTCTCCCCAGATCCCAGAATGGCACCCTCCTTGGTAAGATAATGCGGGTTAGAACTTCTGCAAGATTCCTAGTCTCCCCAGATCCCAAAATGGCACCCTCCTTAGTAAGATAATTCGGGTAGAGCTTCTGCATGATTCTTGGTCTCCCCAGATCTCAGAATGGCACCCAAAACCAATCTTTGAAACCATAACTCTTTTGTTCGCCCTAAAAAGCGACATTAGGGTAGTTTCCTTATTGACGAACGAAATGAATCTGTACCTCTTCTGTTCTCCCTAAAAAGCGACATTAGGGTAGTTCCCTTGATGACGAACGAAATAGGTCCTTACCTCTTCTGTCTACCCAAAAGGTGACATTTAGGTAATCCTTAGTGACTTCTGCTTATGGAATGATCCACCTACAAGTCCTGAATCCCAAGCACCACTTAGGCGAGTCCTTTTAGTAGGATATGTCGTCTCTAGAATCCTTTCATTAGGAATCCTATCGTGGAATGATCCACCTTCAAGTCCTGAATCGCAGGCACCACTTAGGCGAGTCCTTTTAGTAGGATATGTCGTCTTTAGAATCCTTTCATTAGGAACTCTATCCTGGGTTGACCTACCATACGGGTCAAAGCTTAGGCAAGTCCTTTTAGTAGGATATGTCGTCTCTAGAATCTTTTCATTAGGAATTTTATCCTGGGTTGACCTACCATACGGGTCGAAGCTTAACAACCCTAGGGTATTATTAGAATGAATCCTCAAGTATCTTTTCAAAGAGCATTCATGTCAGGCAATAGCCGCGCGGCAGGCAAGTAAGTGCTAGGTAAATCTCTTTCTCTGATCTCTCTCATATCATAAGAGCCTCCTCCAACTCAGTCTGGACCCAAGCTTACACAAAGAGGTATTGGAGGCTAAATTTCATAACTCTTTTTGTTTTCCCCAATTTAGTCGATTAAGACTCAGGTGTCATCTCGTATTTGAAAGGAATCTCTATCGAGCTTCCTCTCAAAGAGGGGTAGCTGTTGACACTTGAATTTTAATCATCTTTTTCTTAGAAAATTAATAGAAAATCCATAAAAATTTATAAAATTGTAAAATCAACTTTGGAAGCCTTTGCCAAGCACAAGGAAACAATTTTGAGTAACAAATATTTTTCAAATTTTTACGGAATTTTTGGAATTTCTTTTCATTTAAAAATAGCCGAAAATTATGAAAAATAGCATCAGTGTCCACAAAAACATAAAAAAATAGCCAATATTTTTATTTTAATTCCCTTTTCACGTTGGACACTTTAAATCTCAAAAATTCTGTCTGGGTCACCATGTTCCCTCACAAACATAAACCCAAATTGAGCAAACAATTATGCCTTGAGTCTTTTTAATTCCAATTTTCACTTTTTATAAGCTATGACATTTCTCTCTGATGCCTTGAATTGCAATTGGGTCCATTTCCTTGAGAATTTGTTCAATTTTGGCCAAAAGGACTTTTTTGCATTTTTTATTTTCAATTTAGTCCCGGGTTTCATTAAAAATGCAATTAAATTCTTTTTAGGAGTACCCATGAGAATCAAAGATCTCTACCCTATGTTTTTTTTTATCATTTTGAATCCATTGGTCATTTAGGCTTTTGATTACTGAAAATTCATTTTCGGGTCAAACTTTGAATTTGGGGCTTTTGCGCAATTTCAAACAAATTCTGCCCAATCTCATAATCTTTAAATGGAATCCATGATGTAGAATCCAATTTTGGTGCTTAATTGAAAAAATTTAATCATTTTGAGGTCCAATTTGAGGTTTTTAGCCGAACCGGATCAATCAGACTAGTCAAACCCGGCCCGATTGACCCAGGTCAACCCAGCCCAGCGTCAGCAGAGAGTGAAGCAGCAGCAGAATGCATGGGCACGGGAAAAGAGACCTTTTCTCCCTTTCACATTTACGGCAAAGACTCCCATAAGCAAAAGAAAAGAGAAGAAAATGCAAAGCGTCAGATTAGAAGCGAAAATGGAAGGGAAGGGAAATAGAGGAAGGAGCAGACACCATTTCCCCCATTCCTCTTACGCCAGCTCTGCAGGCCCATCAGGCCAGAGGAGGATTTCAAAAATCTTGCACCAACTGGTGATAATCCAGACCCCATCCTCACCCCTAAAGCTACTGCTATTCCCTAAGCTACCAAATGAGGAGAACAAAAGAGCTCTTAGTAGGTTTTGACTAGGGAAGCAGGGGAGACAGAGGCGATTTTTGGTGAAGGGTCCTTGAGCCTTGCGTAGGCTTTGGCAAGCTCTCCTTCATAGCCCGACCACCGAGAGGGAGGGTCCAAACGGGAGAGACCTCTCGGCCACAAAAAAAAACGAGAGAGAGAGGTTGAAAGGTGGACGTTGAGGGGGGATTTTTCGGAGCAAAAAAATAGGGTATAGAGGGAGAAACCGAGGGAGAGGAGAGAATTTCTAAGCGTCCTCAAGCTTCGGATACACCCCACCAACGTCTACGAACATCCTTATACTATCACCTGAGCGACACCGACTGCCGTTGTCGCCGTTTCCTTCCCCTAACAGGTCTGACCCGAGCCCCCTGTTTTTGTGCTCAGTTTTTGCTCGGTTTGGCTCCGTTCGGCTTTCGGGTTGAACGGAGCCAAAACGATCTCTTCTAATTGTTCTGTCGCGCTTATATAAGCTTGTTCTAGTGTACCCATGCTTCGGTTCTGAGCTTAATCCCCTGTATTTGCATTTTTAGTATCGCATACCATGTGTTTGTTGAAATGCCTCGAGCAGTCCAAACCCTCTACTTTGAGCCCATTTTTCATTGTCTTTCCGTGATCATTTTTAGCTTTTATTTGGCTTGTTGTGATCTGTGCACGTAGTAGGATACATATGTGTTTGGTTTTACTGTTGGTGATGTGTGGATGTCTAGATATGGGGTCGAGAACATGTCGTGTTAGTCTGTATTTTCCTATGTTTTTGCTTAAAACAGTCCAAACCCCCTACTTTGGGGTCATTTTCTCCCTTGTTTTGAGTGATTTTTGGGTGATTTTTGGTCGAGTCTCTTCCTCGTGTGTAGTTCTTCATATTGATATGTTGTGTGGCCCTTGGTTATGACTGAGGTGTGAGATATGCCCTTCCAAAGTTTCCTTGTTGGTCTGATCAGAATTTGGAAATTTTGCCGGGTGTTGGACTCAGTCCAACTTGCCTATTTCGTGCTCGTTTTTCATTATCTTAATCTAAGTATTTTTGGACGATTATTGGTTTGTTGTGTTCCTGGTACATACAAGAACACGTGGTTATGCTCATTTGCTCTCAGTTCGATCTTTGGGGAAAGTTATGGGGTCGGGAATAACCCCTGTTAGCCCGATTTAAGCCCAGATTTCTGGAAAACAGTGCAACCCTCCTAATTTGGGGTAGGTTTTCTCTCAAACCTTACGTGTTTTGAGAATTATTTTTGTTTGATATTATTCCTTGTATGTAGATCTTCGCGTCGGTGTTTTTTTCGCTCATTGGTGATGATCGGAGAGCAAGAAAAATATCCAACAATATGCTCCCGTGAACTGGCTTCTTGGGTCGGAATATTTTCTAAGTGTTTGAACAGTCCCAAATCTGCTACTTCGGGGTCACTTCTCTTGGTCATTTATCGAGCTTTTGGGTCGTTATTTGGTCGACAATGCTCTCTGTGTGTAGCACTTCATATTGATACTTTGGGTTTGATTTGGTTGTCTCGATGGATCAAGTTATGATCTCCGAAAATCACCTCAGTGAGCTACAAAGTGAGGGGTTGTGCACCAAGCACCTTCACGACACCATTACGGCATGCTCGTTTGGTCAATTCCTCATCCGTTGATCATTTTGGAAACTAGATCATACTTAGTTTCACGTGATATGATCGGTTTCCCCTGATTATTTTTTTGTACCAAGATAATCACTCTCGAATTTGGCTCGGTGAACTGCAAAGTGAAGCTGGAATTTTGGCCAAGTGTTGTACCCCAACTAGTCATATTCCCGACACCATTGCGACGCGCTCGGTTGATCATTTCCCGAGTTGTCACTTGTTTTGGAAACCTGATCATACCTAATTTCTTGTGGTATGATCTGTTTCCCTCTATTTCATTTGAGTACTAAGATAATCACTCTTGAATACACCCCGAAAGTTAACTTTTCCAAATCAAATTTTCTTTTGGAAAATGAGCGAAACCCGAGATTTTGAGTGAGACTTTCGCCAAAACTTTGCGCAATTCATTTTCAGTATCTCCGGGTGTGTTCCGTCAGGTCCGCAAAAAAAAATGAAGAAATCGAAAAATTCGAGAAAAATCCCAAAATATCAAAAAAACCGCGACAATTCCGAAATTGATTTTTTATTGCATCTTTTGGCATGATGAACACTGATATGCATTTATCCCATGTGGGAGAGCGACCGATGTCCAATCCGGTCTTGCTTTTGTACAATCGACCTTGTCTCGGATTTTTATATTTCGGCCTTGTACCTTAATACCCGAGGGCCGCGGGTTTTCTTTTATCGCTTTAGGGTAGCTTCTTGCTTTTATTTGTGTGTTCTTTTCCTTTAATTGCCTTGGATGTTTCTTTTTCTAAAATCGCGAAAACCCAAAAAAGTGAGAATGCCACGAAACAAACCCCTGAAAGACCATCTTGCATGAACACTTAACGACTGAAAAAAAAAACATGATTATGAGTCAAAATTGATAAAAACCTCGTGTGATCATCTTAGATAACAATCAATTCCGGACGGTAATCGAAAAGCCTCTAGCTTAAGTTAGGGTAACCAAATCCCCGGCCCTAGGATCTCTAGTTGCATAGGATTGAGCAATCTCTCTCAATCGCTCGGTGAGGTATCCGGTTTACCTCCCAAGAAGGACCGGTGGCAACTCCAATTACATGCACGTATAGCACATATCACCCGACCACACCAAGGTCGACGTCGATAAACTCCCGCTACGATTTGGTATGGGCCTGGGAGGGCCCGTGCCGAAGCCCCCATTCGAAAGTAGGGCCCGTCAATCCATTAGCCCGATTTGATCTGCGAAGGTATCTTCTTTCGGGTCGTGACACACAACCAGCAACTATAACCAGCCGCCAACAACTAGCAACTACGACCAGCTGCCAACAACTAGCAACTACAAGTAGCCACCAACAACTAGCAACTATAACCAGCCGCCAACAACATCCACAAATGGCCAACAACACAATAAGAACTACCACCACAACAATATAAATAGCAAAAGCATAATTCAAAAACAAGAAGTTCCATTGACATTGAACTTACATTTTACATAATTTGAATAAACAACCATGTCCGTCGCATCAAAATGACAACATACAAGCAGTACGAGTTCCCAACAAAAAATAAATACTAACAGGCAATTCTAGTTCCATTCTAATCCTACATTCAACATTCATATCAGTCAACATTGACAACCCCCCAGCTCTTTTTCTTTCGATGGCTTTTTGACTTGGTTCATAATCCTAGCACTCTTTCTAACATATGCAAGTTTTGGTTCTTCAAGTGGCGTATCGGCCACTGGTTCAGATGGAACTCTTGCTGGCTTCTTACTTGGTGGTTGTTTGGAACCTGGTGGTTGTTTGGAACCTGCAGGTTTTGTCTTCTTCTTTGTCAAACTCTTGTTTGGCGCGGCCGTTAACTCTTGGGTTTGCCCACCTTCGAAGATAAGCATCTCTGAGCTTCTCCAAGGCTACAACAACATAATAATAAGCAAATGATTGAGAAAATTTGAAATGGCTGTCATTAAATGGAGAAGTCCTACGAAACTTACATGCAAGTTAGTCATTCCAGTGCGTTCGTCTATGAACAGGCCATAACCATATTCCCTCAACCTCTTTCCAAGAGCCCCTCTTGTTAGCCGGGGAAGTGGTGGCTGTGCAGTAGGTTCTATTGGCTCTGGAGGTGGTGGCGGCTGGGCTGTTCTCTCAGTTCTTGGTCTCCTTCTCACCTGAAGTGTGGAAACAAGGTTACACTATTGGCCATACAGTAACACAAACAAACAATGTACATCTTACTGGATATTTTCTCCTCGTTTACTGAACGGTTGACTCAGTGTGGTCTTTTGTTGGCCCTTCATGTGGTTGCACAGCATACCCTCCTGCAGCAAGTGGAATTGGGTCTTGAGGTGGCTGCACAGCATGTCCTCCTACAGCAGGTTCTATTGGCTCTTCAGATGGTGGCGGCTGGGCAATTTGGTCAACTCTTGCCATTCTTCTCACCTGAAATGTGGAAATGAGGTTAGACTATTGCATAGTATAAAAGAAGACAAACAAACAATATACATCTTACCGGATATTTTCTCTTCGGTTGGTGAACAGTTGACTCATTGTGCTCTTTTGATGGCCCTTGAGCTGGCTGCACAGTGTACCCTTCTACTGGTTCTTGTGTCGGATCTGTAGCAACCTGTTGTCCTTCATGTTGCTTCCTCACTTGACAGCCTTTCTTATTGTGCCCTAACATACGGCAATACGAGCACATCATCTTTCCACCAGCCTTGCTCATCCTTTGTCTTGAAATCTCTCCTTCCTCCAGTCTTTGTCTCCGCTTTGGCCTTCCTACTTGCTTCTTTAGTGGCAAAGGTACAGGGGCATCACGATTGGTTGGCTCCCAAAATTTGCTACTTCTAATTGGTTGCATCATGAACTTATATGCATCAAGATATGACCTTTTCTCATAGCAATCAGCAAGGTAATGTTCTAGGTTCTCTTCATTCCATTGGATGGCAGAAATGGCATGTGCGCAGGGAATTCCAGTTAGTTGCCATGCTCGACATGAACACTTCCTCCTCTGGAGGTGAACCACATACGTGTCGTCATTCTTCTTGATCTCAAACCCGTCATCGCCATTCCAAATTGGACGGCAGAACCTACTAGCAGCCAAGTTGTCATCTAATGTCTTCGCAATCCTAGGACCACATTCTCTAGTCCACTTCGCAGCATCATCTCTTTTATTGCGCAGCCTAGTCATGACCATAAGTCATATATCCTCAAGCATGGCAATGATTGGTTTGCACCTAGCGGCTAATATGCTGCCATTGAAAGCTTCGCTGAGGTTGTTGTCGATGATATCGCACTTGAATTCTTCGTTGAAGAAGGCCATATACCAATGCTTCACTTCAGTTCGGAATAGCGCTTCGAAACCATCCTTAGTCAGCTCAAGCAAGCCCTGTTTGGCTATCCTAAAGTCAGCCATGTTCGTGCTCTTTGCAATTTTCCAAAATTGCTTCTGTAGCTTATCCCCTTTGTACTTCTTTGACCAATTCGCATATATGTGCCTTGCACACATCCTATGCTCAGCATATGGCATCAAGTCAGCTAATGCAGGAACAAGCCCCTACAATATTAAACCAAGGAATAATTGTAAGCAAAGGAAAAATACAACTTAATGCAAATGAACATTTGAAAAGAATGAATTGACGATGGCTTTATCTTCTGTTGGTCGCTCATAAAAGCCCAACCTCTACCGTCGGTTATCTCTAAGTTAACCATCAAATTTTTCAAGAACCAGGACCAAGTGTCATTGTTTTCTATCCTCACTACAGCCCAAGCTATAGGAAACATTTGGTTATTGCCATCTCAACCAATTGCAGCCAACAATTCACCCTTGCACAAACCCTTTAGAAAGCACCCATCCAATCCTACTACTCTTCTACAACCAGATAAAAATCCTCGCTTGCATGCATCGAAGCACACATAAAACCTATCAAACATGGTCCCTTCATCGCGTAGTGGCCTCTCCACAACCTCCACATACACTCTACTTGGTGGGTTTTGAAACCTACATTCGTAAGCATAATCCCAAACCTGGGCATATTCTTGCTTGTATTGACCCAAGAGTCTTCTCATGACCTTATACTTGGCTCTTTTGCACTAATTCTCCGACATGTTAATCCCTACCTGCTCCTTCACCAGCTACTTCAAGTGAGGACTCCTAATCTCGAGCATCGCCTTGATCGTGTTGAAGAACTGCTTCGACAACCACCTACTTGTTACTCTTTTATTGTCAAAAATAATTGAAAACGTATGTTCCTCCTGGAATGATCTAATTTGGAATGACCCACTTCTCTTGCTCAGTGAGGCATAGATCTTTCATGCACAATTATGTTGTGGACACCTAGCTCTCACATACTCTTTTATATTTCTAAGAAACTCTAGAATCCTCTGCTTAGCAATAGAGTTCTTGACAATGGCATCCTTAAACTGTTTCGTGTCCTCAAATTTCATACCAAGACACAAAACAGGACATGCTACAGTTGGATCATAGGAAGGGTACTTACTTTTCCTTCTACGCACGGTTGCAGATACGTCTTCTTCTTCAAGCTCATCATCGAAAGTACCAACCCAGTCTTCACCGCCAATTTCCTCATCGTTACCAGCAACTGTAGCAGGTGTAGGTTCCTCCCTATTTGCTGGTCCAACTCCCTCTAATTCTCCAAATGCTGCACCTTTTTTCCTCGCAAAGTCCTTGCTGTTTTGCCTCGACCGTGCAAGCTCATCATCGTCATCGTCGTCCCTTAGGAAGCCGACATTTCCCAAAGCTTCATCATCATCGTCATCATCACTGCATTCTGCAACATCCCAATCTAATCCAGTGATTGCCTCATCGACTATATGGCTTATCCCCCTCTCCTCACTATCCTCCCTCTCCCCACAATCCTGCCTATTACCCCAATCCTCCCAGTTTGCCCACTCCTCATGTCCTTCTACAATAGTTTCATCTCCATGAGAAGTGGAATCAAGGCCTACTTCTCTTGTTTCAGTTATGTGCTCATGTTGAGCCTCATCATCATCTTCATCATCCCTATCACTGTTGACATACACTTTGCTTCGTTGCCATGAAGATAGTGATAAATTAGATCCTTAAACCCATTCTCATCCCACAACTTTCTCAACCCTTCCCAGGAACACAAAAAAGTAATTTACCTACTTTGCAATCGTACAAGTGCACTATATCCCTGACGAAAGAAACAAACGACGACGTCCTTACATTGAGGAAAATTGTTTCTTCATTTCCACCTTCATAGTCCCACTCGTCGATGCCAATCACAAAATTCCCACCATAACAGATAATGACAGCAACAAAGATTCTTGTCCATGCCTGCACGAAAAGAAAAAAATCAATAAATGTATCAACTTTTGGGACCACAATCAACAAATGCACATGGAGGTCCCCACAGGCCTGCTTTTGATTAAAGAGTCATTATTTGTCGTCTAGTATCAACAAAGCAACAGGACAACCAATGCATTCACTTCACTAGTTCCTAGCAAATAAAAAAGATTTTTAGTCTGCAAGGGCGTCCAAGGTATGATTAAACAAGTGGGACCGAAAGTGATGCAAACAATTCAACTTCGAAAGGGACCGAAGGGACCTCTTTTTATGGGGGCGCACTATCCTCCTTTATCAGGAAACCAAAGGCAGAGGCTGTGATTAAACAAGTGTACGTCCCCAACGCATCAACTTCAAGCCTTCAATTTATCATATCACCTCTAAGTTTGCCCTCCGAACCCTAATTTTCCCCTCGGAGCCCTAATTTCACCCTAATTTTGACAAAAGACGCATACCTCATGACGGCGAACAGGCGACGGCGACAGCCGACCGAAGATGAACGATGGCAAGCGAGCGACGGCGGTGACTCCATGAGCGACGGCGGTGACTCCATGACAGTCCCGACCACTCCTTCGCACAAGAGAGACGACCAGTGAAGACTAAGAGAGATTGAGCGATGTCATTTGTGTATTTATCTTATGATACACAAACGACGTCGTTTTTCATTTCTTCCCTTGTTCAAGCCACGTTGGATTTCCACCGTGGCAGCCGCTTGTAAAAATTTGCCACGTAAGATAATAAACGTCAATTAAAAAATCCACGTAATTCATATTGTTGGATTTTGGCCGGATTTTGGTCGGATTGGCATTGAAGTGCATGATTTTCTCCAAAATTAGCACTGAAGTGATCGATTTAAAAAAATGTTAGCATTAAAGTGATCGATTTGAAAGTTTTGGCACTAAAGTGAGAGCTGTACACAAGTTGTGGCACTTGGGGTGTACTTAAGCCAACTTAGTGAGTGAATCAACTTATTCAACGCATCATATGCGAGTCCCAATAATAACTTTGGCCTCTAGACCATGAAAGTCTCACCTGACAATTATTGACTTCACGTTCATAGTTAAGTCTAACCCATCGTCTCATGTAAGAATTGAAAATGCAAACGATCCCCTCACCTGACAGTTATTGGAAATCGTTCGGCTCCAACCCCACAACATCATATGCTTAATGGAGTGGTCTAATATTGTGAATGACAATTGACCCCTATGTATCCATAGCCGGTCAATCAATAAATAGATGTCAAACGCATTAAACATCTATCTTTCGTTGTGATCATGGAATTATGTTTAATGGGTTTTGAGCCAATAAGACCGCATTTAACCGTTATATCACCACACTTTCGCGCGTGAGCAATAAATTCATAATTTAAAGCTTTGGAAGGCACAAACAAAATTCTGCATTGAATCAAATTCATAGATGAGAAACGCAAGCCGCGTCAATAAATCAACGCCGGCGAAACAGTTTTCATGTGCGCGATTCTAAGCGGTAGCAGCGTTCTCGCCTCCAGATTCACAACCGCGAATCGTTTCGCAGAATTCATACGTAAAATGAAACTAGCAACAGATTCTTGATGCAAAATTGATTTAGTTCTAATTTTTGCTAAGTTGATCAAAATAATCAACTTTGATAAGCCACGTAATAGAAAATAATTCTCTAAAACAAATTGGCCAGTCACAAAAATTAATATGAACCTAATCAATTAAACGCATAAATACGCCTAAGGATTGGCTCTGATACCACTATTGGGTTTACATGGAACATGTACGGGGTAAAATGAAATATAAACGCAACGAAAATAAATAAACCCATACACGGATCTCCAGAGGCGTCGTTCGTGCATTTCAATCGAAATCAAACTAATCGAGGAGGGTTGACGGATTACCTCTCATAGCATGCCCAACGCAACTTGGTTCAGATGTTCTTCCGTTTGAGTCCTATAAGCGTCGGACCTCTAGTTCAGACACATTACCAATCGCAGGATGAACGGAAAGACGGAACTTGCGGACGATCACCACCTTCGATTGTGCTAGCAATCTCGTGGATAACACTCCGCACTCTCGATTTTTCGGTCACAAGAGCGAGAACAACGAAAAAAAATTTCTACTCTCTCTCAATTCTTGCACGCTCTAAAATGCACACACCCTTTTAAGAGAAAACCATTTTCTCACTGACCACAATGCACCATCCTCTTAATCTCGTCTTCTTGCACGCCTATATATGGACAACAATTTTCTGACCTACGGGGTCGACAATTGGCACGTCAGCATGTGTCCAATTTGAGGTGTACGCGCGCATCACATGCACGCACGTTCATGACCTAAAATAAGAATCAAATTAAATATCATTTCATTTAATTTTAATCCGACTAATTTGATAGTCATGATTGCAAACATATTTGCAATACCGTCTTTCACATTCAACGTCGTCATATAGTGGTTATAGTGTGTGACATACCTAGATTCATCATTGAGCTGGCAGTAAGGCATGCACTAACACATTGGTACTTCCAAGAGAACTGATTGTCCCGATCAGCCTCCAGGTCCTACAAGCCATCAGTGACATCTAGCAATATATCATGGCTACCCAGATAGTATGAATGTTTCAAGAACACAATGAACCTGTCAGCTTTGGTTATAGTGTAATTCAATCCCTCTATCTTACCATGTCCGATCGAACAAAGGCCGTGGAATATTTGTCAAGCCACCAATTTAATCACATGCGCAAATCTAATTGACATGCATTTTATACAAGACATGAACCTTTCATTCTCGATTACAATCCCGGCCGAGGATTTCAATGCAATGTCATGATTAGATTGCATAGGACATCAACCTTGTATGTAACAAGGAGACAGATTCCATTTTTCGCACACGTGTGACTTCGTATGTGAACGAACTATGACCATCAAGTACAGAGACGGATCAACGAGCCGGCAATATGTGCACTTGTGAACCATAGCTATCCAACACACAAGTCAACATTGTGCCTCAGGTCCAAGGATTATTTACATAAGAACAAAGCATGAACGATTAGACATTGACCACCCTTGAAGCTTCCATATTGCTAATTGTTCAATGCATGTCACGTTCAGTGAACTTGTTTGGTACAAGCATCTGTGTTCTAACTCAGGCATCATAATACCCAATGACTTGTGACTCGTCATTCCCTTAAGTATCCAATACTCAATGGTGAAGCTAAGAACACACCGGTCGCAATAGGATCATTACTATCCACTCAATGATCCATCGACCAGGAACAGTTTAAAGTTTCAGTTTAACTGTGAACCTATCACAAATATTATTGACGTCTCAAGAATAGGTTCAGTCACAACTTACCTTATGGAATCATTCATATATAAATAACTGGACATATGAATGAACACGTCTTTGCCATTAATTAAATAAGAAATTGAAAGTACAACTAAAATCCCTAACGTGTAACTATTACATGGTTGCTTTAGGGCATATATCTAACAACACTTTCATCTAACAGCTTCACCTTTTAGAATAGTTAGCAATGGTCCCACAAAATCTCATTGTACTAACACCTGCTGTGACATTCTGAAATTCGACCCATTTTCGGGATTCATGAAATGAATGAATATTTCATTGATGCATTTTAGTTAAATCTCACTCGGATTTGATCACTCTCGAGAAGACTAACCGTTAGGGAAAGGCTAGCTAGAAATTAAGTACGTGGACCTAAGGATTTGACCATGGACTGACACTTTGGCCATAAGAATTGATGAGGAAATATTTTGGGCCATTATAGACCGATCCAAGAATGGTTATAGAACGATTTGCCGATGCTATACAATTGGATCGCGGGTGATTCTGTTTGACCATTGTATGGATTGCAAACGTCCTGAAATCAGTTTCTAACGATCGCGTCCTTTGAAACTAGTAATTGACCCTCACAATTACATGACAACCAAGGTCGCCATGGCTTGAGTAAACTTAAATATGACTTGATAACAAATCAATCACGAGTCGATACGCGTAACTCTTAAAAGCCACCCGTTAGTTCGAGATACACTGAAGTCGCAATTAATTGATTTTGGTCTCGAATTGGACTCCGAACTTGGACGTCGAAATTTTACGAATACCAATACCAATATTTAGGATGTCGCCTCATTAGGACCCTCGATGGAATGGTTTACGTCAAATAATTGGAAAAAGTGAAATTCAAACCGAAAAGTGGAAAAGACCATTATACCCCTGAGTTGAATATGCTTCCTTTATTAGGTGCAGCCAAAATTATCAAGGATGAGTGAGCAGCCCACTTGCCTCACTTGCCTAGATATTTATCTTTGAAAAAGTCAAAGCTTCTAGAAACCTTTTTGGACTTTAAACCCTAGCCCTTGGATGAAGCTTGGAGGGGAAGATTAGAGATCCACCATCCATTTTGGAGATTGAATCTTTAGCTGCACATCTCACTCTCTCACTCTCTCTCTCTCTCTCTCTCTCTTTGGAAAAAAAAAGGGAAGAGACCACTTTGTTCTTTCACTTTCACTTCTCACTTTCACTTCATTTCACTCTCTCTCTTTCTCACCGTGGCCGAATTACGCCACCACCACCACCATCACCGCCGTGAACCACCAGCCACCACCGCTGCACCGCCGGACCACCGTGGACCGCTGCTTGGTCGCCGGAGTGCAATCTGGGCGTGGTTGCTTTAGCTTGGTTTAGTGGTTGTTTAAGCTTGGATTTGTGGTAAGTTACTCTCTAAACCTTGATTAGGTTGATAGGTGACCGAAGGGTAGGATGAGATTAGTAGCTGATTAGGGCTTATTTGTGGCATAATCCGAATCTGATAATTGTGGCTGCCCATGGTTGGTTCGGGTGTTAATCTTAGGTGGTTTGTTAATTTAGACCATGGTTAGTTGGTGTTTACTATATGTGGTTAGTTTAAATTAATTTTGCAGTGGATATTTCTCTTGTTGTGAAATCTGATTGTGTGGAGTTAATGGACTGATTTGGTGTTATTAATCTGTTCATGTGGGTTTCATGATGAATTATGTGCTTATGGTTGATCATGTGGTTTAATTGACTAATTGCGTGCATATGATGAATTGAGGTGGCTGACCTTGCGTGATTAGGATCAATTCATGGCCATTTGTGTAGAGATTGGTGTTCGCATGATCACCTAAAAACCCTGATGCGTTTTACGCGGGGATTGGAACTCATCCTGATGCATTTTGACGCGGAATGTTAATGCGCCCGACGGGGCAAGTGATAGCCTGCCTAATGCGTTTTACGCGGGTAGTACCGTGGCCTGATGTGTGTTACGTGGGTCGTTAATAATCCGAACTTTATGAGTGTGACATGTTTTGTGGGATACTAAGCATTAGGGAGTACGATTTGGGTGCGTTCGGATTATTAGTAGATTTTATGCATGTATATGCAATGCCATGATTTGAAAGTTTGGGTAGATTCAATTGTGTTAATTAGAAGGTTCGCCTCGTTGGTTAGAATTGCATGTTAGGGTGATTCGGAGGTACATGTTACCCTAAGCGAGGCTTAGGGAGTTAGCTTATTGAGATTTATTCTCATTATTGTATCCCAAACCTTTCAGACCCCCGACCCTGAGAATGAACGACCCACCGCAGTGTTTTGGGATACCGATGGACATTGACCGCACGGTGACAGAGTGTCCTGTGGGTGAGAGTAGAGTTTATGTTAGGCATGCTAGCACGGTTTGGGTGGATGTGGGGGATACATTTTGGAAGCCCCACACCTTTTTGGCGTGGACCTATAGAGAGGGGGACATGTCAGTCGCCCGCTCCAAGGTTTTGACGTACCCTACGATGGAGTAGGTGAGTGGGACCCCATGGAGATCGTTCCCCCTGACGGAGTTGTTACTAGCTCGGATACCAGTCCTGAAGACTCAGACCCTGAGGAGGAGCCTATGGAGTCAGATCCAGAGCAGGAGCCGTCGTTTGAAGACGGTGGAGATTGAAGATGGGCGTAGTTTCCTTTTCCTTTTTGTGTACCCTCTTAGTAGAGGGGTTGGGTTAGACGACCACCGATCCTTTTTGTTGTATGTGGTTGTCTATGGTTATGCCTGTATATGCATCGTGTGTACTAATGTTATGTAAATAAAAGTGGTTTGTTGTTGTGTTCAATTCTCTCTCTTCTATCCTATTATTTGTATGTTGTTTGGAGAGTTCGAGTTCGCTTCCGTTAGTGCTTATCAGTATGTGGTTAGACTGGGTCGGCGACAAGTCCTGGGGTGTCGCAAACTTAACGACCGATGGGATGTTAGCACGATCGTAGGGTTCGGGGCGTGACACCTGCAGCTGCCATGCTCATGCATGTGAGTCGACATATGCGCCGGAGAGAGAGAGAGAGAGAGAGAGAGAGAGAGAGAGAGAGAGACTCCTCAAGTCAGGGAAACTGGCCTGTTACAATATCCCAACACGCGTTCTAGCATTACCAGATAACGTATTTGCTTCCCATGTATGTTCAGTTCAAGGTTGAATGTGTTTTAGACAAATATACATGCATGCGCAAGCACAAGGACACAGCTGAGGCAGAAGGCAGAAGAGAAGTCTGATTCAGCCAATTAATGATGCACTTAACTATAGTAAAAGCGCCAAAAAATCCAACTTCATAAGAAAAGGTCGTAAATTGGAAATTCAGACTCATCCTATTACTTACCTTATTGTCGAAGTCCAGACAAGAGATGGCTAGCCTAGGAAGGAACAAAAACCAGTTTAACTTTTGGCCATCTTGATTAATGAAATCAATCACTAGTTTTCGCATGGACTTAGGAAGAAAGAAGAAAAAAATAACAAAAGAAAGAATTGAAAAAATAATTAATTGAATGGCTCATGTTGCTTATGTTTAAATATGCTATGCAAAGAGACACATGTACATGAGAGATACAATTATTCTTTGGTATATTCCTTTCGATCATCTTTGGCAAGACGACATGAAATTCTACCAAAGTTCACATTAAGTAGTATCAAATAGAGTAGAAAGAGACCTAATAAAAAGACGCGTATATCTAGTACTTACTGATATAAAATGATCAATATGGAAGGCAATTTAGTAAGATAGAACTCCTAGACATCTGGCAACCGTGGCAAGTAATACATCCTTAAGACAACTCCATTGTATGACATGTAGGAAGAGACCTAATAAAAAGACGCGTACATCTAGTACTTACTGATGTAAAATGACCAATATAGAAGGCAATTTAGCCATGAAAAATCCTCAAGAGAGTATTCATATGCGAGCAAAACAAAGTGACCCTGTCTTTGCCAGACGTGACAAGGTGCACACAGTCTCATTAACCTATATCAAGAGTTTGTTGAGCTCTTTCTTATGAGACATTGCAAAACCTACAGTTAAAGCTATTCGCCAGCCCCTCCCGGATTCCTATTACCTGGGGAGTTCCCTTAGTTTCAGCCTCTAGGATTTTCTAAAGTATTCTTAGGGGCGGGCGATACGGTAATTATCCCATATTCTAGAACTTTCATCTTTAATGTCAGTAGTTGTTAGATGGGGAGATGCGATCTTAGCCACTAGATCAAGAGACGATCAATGGTTGTAATGCAAGGCCCTCTAATATAAATAGAGGTGTCCTCCCCCTCATTTGTATCAATCCAACACTTGAAGCAATACAAAGCATTCTCTCCCACAGCTTCTCTTTCTAAACACTTTCTATCTCTGCGATCCGGGTGATTCAAGCAAACAATCCCTGTAAAGTCTTAGCTTAGGCGCTCCAATGATCCATGGAAGCCTAAGACACTGCACGGTTCAATCCTCAAAAGTTAGCCCGTGACATATGCATATAAGGTAAGAACTGAAAACGAAAATATCGGCGAAAAGCAGATAAAGAAAAGGAAAAAGGAGAGCTCTTGATGAATCTACTCGGCTGGATTTTATAAACTTGACTAAGCTACCCAAAAAAAGCTGTACGATTGCGTTAACCCTGAAAACGGAATAATTAAGGACAAATGAACTTACAACAAGAAGACACAACAACATTCGCATAAGAAGCAAGAAGAGAAATGGTACTTCCGTACATAGGTAGTCGCACATGGAGCTCCATCAACATAATATCGATGTGGAAATATCCGGACCTTCCAATATAAGATCAACAATGAGAAAAAGAGAGAGAGAGGAAAACACGAAAACGGATGAGCAACAAGCAACACAAAGGAACAAGTTGGTGGAGATTCAAACGAATTCACCTCCGGATACGAATGCAGCAGCAGACTGGACAGATAGTGGCAATACTTGGGCTCGAACCTGCCATTCAATTCGACGACGCTTCTCTTCCATCGGTGCCTTCGAGATCATTTCAATGGAGCAAGCAGGCGATCGGAATTTTCGCTTGATCAGAATCGAAATCAAATGAAATGCATGAGTTGGGGGGAGCGAGAGGTGATACCTTTCGATTGTCTTCGAAGCACGAACCGAAGGCGGCTCCACTGAGATGAGGAACTTGTCCATCGAGGGGAGATTGTGGATTCAAATGACTGAGAAGGAATTGCAGTTTCGGACAAATGTGTGTGTGTGTGAGAGAGAGAGAGAGAGAGAGTCCGAGCAGCTATTTTCCCGCGTCCGCTCCACTTAGCTTTGGGCCGGATGGATCATACCGATTTTGATTTGAGAAGAATCCTAAACTTTAGGCCAATATACAATGTGATCTATGAACTTTTAATTTGTTCAATATGATCCTATACTTTTGGTACATGTTAAATTTAGTACCTGGAATGTATGAAGATGTTCAATGTTGTCCTTGAACTTGAATTAATGGAATGACAACATGGAACATGTTCATACAATCCAGGGACTAAATTGAATAGTACCAAAATTTTAAAGACTATATTGAACAAATTAAAAGTTCATAGGCAACATTATACATTGGGCAAAAGTTCAAGGACCACATTAAATAAATTTAAAGTTCATGGACCACATTGTACATTGGGCCAAAGTTCAGAGACCATTTGTGTCATTATCCCATATTTGGAAAAGAAGATGAAAATGCCACAAGATCAAACAATGAAAAACAACAAGCGAATTTGTACATTTTGGAGAGATTCCGAGTGTTTTCTATTGAATACCTCAAGATTTAAGCCCACAATGAAGGAGTACTGGACAAAATTGCGTTACCAAACGTTTAACCAAAAAGGATAATAACACAAATATCCCTGAACTTTGATTCAATGCACAATATCGTCTTTGGACTTTTAATTTGTGTAATATGGTCCATGAACTATTGATAAGTGTTTCAATGTAGTCATTCCACATCAGTCATTTTCACATAGTGTAGAGAGTAACTCGAACATTATTTACGAATAGTTTTTTCTCTCTTTTTTTTCGGGAATTTACTAATAGTTTAGAGATTGCAATTAAGCAAATTAAAAGTTTATGGACGATATTGCACATTGGGCCAAATTTCAAGGACCTTTTGTGTCATTTTCCCTAATCAAGATGCTAGGCTTCTGATTCCTGTTCCTATGTTGTTAACTACGATTGGCCTCATGAAAGCATAAATGTTCGATCAACGCATGTACATTTCTTAAACATATAATGATCTTGAACAACTTATCCATCCAAGTATTCCTCTGGACGTGCTTGTGATGGTGCTGTTCACGACAGATCGGATGTAAGCCACATCCGGTGATCCTTACACGAGGCAGTACAACAAAAAATTTGCAAGAGAAACTATAGGGTCTTTCGAGTTTGCAGAGATTGTAACTAGTATATGTCAGGATTCGGCACACAACTATAACGAAATAGAGCATAAAAGAGAGAGAGAAATCGAGACACAAAGTTTATCTTGGTTCATCCTTAAATTATGGCTACATCCAGTAGATGATTCCACTATAATTAACACCCCGCACCTTTCTGTTACATCACTCAGTTACAATCGAAAAAGAGTATATATAGTAGCAGTACCTATTCATGGAACTTCCGTGTTTTCCTGTCGATGGGGAGTATGAATCACACCCCAACATAACCTGATTGCCACTTAGAATTTGCAGATATCTCTTGCTTTGAATAATTCATTAATGTCCATCGAACCAGCAAGACGCTTAACTAGATTCTTCGACTAGTTTTTGCCGGCACCCAAAAAACAAATTGTTCGAAGTTTTACAACGTTCACTAAAACCATCGCCTTCTAGCAATTGCATCATTCGATCCAGTATTAGTTTGCTTCCTCTTCCTCTTGGAATCTCCTCCAGCCGACGACAGCGGCCTTTTGCCGCTCTGACGAAGTCTTACTTGATTTTTCATTCGTCATAACCTCCTTAAGAGAACTTACTATCTAGACTTGCTTCGCCCTCCAACTGATTTCTTCGAGAAATTTGTCGTAATCTTTCTATTCCTATCTAACATTGAGCTGCGATCAAACTAAGATTCAAACTGATTTTTCATTTATCACATGCTTCCTGAGTATAATGTCTTCAACTAAAGCATATTTTCAAAAAAAAAAAACTCCATTTGCAGCTTTGCATAGGACAAAGCTTTCAGATCAAACTAAGATCCAAACTAAAATTGCTATGATTAACAAGAATCAATCCAAGAGCAGTTACAATATAGAAGCATAAGTGACCAAACCAAAGAAAAGGAACTGTATGTCTGTTCAACACCTGAACTTCAGCTGTAGATGTCACACTTGAAGCCCAATCTGACAAGTCAGACATGCGTCGTTCCTCTGGTTCTGCTACTTCTCGGGAAAAGAATACTAGAAGTGTCAAAATTTTAGTACGGCACTTACTTTAATGCCAAATTTTTTTGCTGGCTCACTTAAGTGCCAAATTGGAGAAAAAACGATCATTTAAGTGCCAAATCGGAGAAATTCCGCCCAAACTAATTACGTGGTAATTTGTTTTTAAAAATCAGTCCACATGGAAAATTTTTTTACAAAATTCAGTCCACGTGGATTTCTAAACTTAAGAATAAGCTAAATTTTTTTCAAAATAAAAAATAAGATTAAAATAAGCGAAAAAAATGAAAAAAAAAAAAAGGGAAACGGTTTGCAGTGGCGAGGGCTGTAACTTTTTAATTATTTAGAACATTTAGTAGTGGTCCCACGAAATTTCACACAGTTGTTTAAGCCAATGATCAAGTCTACGTTATGGTCCAAATGAAAAACCCTTAGATTAATCAAGGTCTTTAACCATTTGATTTTATCTTTTTCTTAGCTTCATCAATTGAATAAATGACACCAAATATCCAAATAGCAATAACAGACTTAAAATTAAATAAAATTTATTTTGAGTATGCCTGACTCGTTGGAAACTTGTATATAACCATTGGGTCCTTTGCCCCATGGCAGGATGTCGAAGAGAAAGTTACTTACTCAGCTGCCACGTGTAATTTTCATCAAATTGAATTTAACAAAACAATAAATAGAAATGAATCGATTGAAAATAATAGCGTATAGGGTCTTTCTTATGCTAAACTCTGAACATCTGGAACTGGAACTCAATAGCACTCATTAAACAAATTAATTTCATGTATTTGATTGTTCATAATTTGATTTAGTAACAGCAATATATGTGTGATCACTTGATGCACTGGTTTAGCAGGGGAAAATTGCCAAAAAAGTCCTAAACCTTTTGCACTTTTGCCGATTCAGTCATAAACCTTTCAAGTTTGCTGATTCAGTTCTAAACCTTTTCACTTTTTGCCAATTCAGTCGTATCGACTGAAAACCGCTGACGTGGACGCCGACGATCTTACGTGGCACCGTCAACACTGACGTGGACAATTTAAAATAATATTTTAATATCATTTTGAATATTTTTATTTAATTTTTGGTGGGGGCGTCCCTCCCCGACGCTGGCGGAGGTCGAGGCCAGAGGTAAAAAAGAAAAAGAAAAACAGAAAAAATAACAAAGGAACAAAATAAAAAATAAAAAAAATTGAAAAATATTAAAATATTAAGAGGTTCTGACGATTGAATGACAAAACGAATTGACATCAGAGCTTTATATAGGGGAAGCAGCTGAAGACTAGGCCAACCAGGCAGTGACACGTGGCACACGCCGGTAACATGCATGTGCCATGTACCGACACGTGGCTGGCCACGTGTGTAACGACCTGAATCTTTCACCTACTTGACAAAAATGGGTGAATTAGTATTAACGGGTCTAGATTAGTCCCAATTGGTCGAGTTTAGAAGAATTATATTGGCCCGAAGATATTTTTAGGGACACTACGTGTTGAATTAGGGTCCTATCGGGTCAAATATGTGAGAAATTGGGATCGAACGAAGACTGACGCGTGCAAGTGAGTGTCCACGTGTCCGGACGTGTGGGACACGTGTCAACGTATCGGACACGGGTTGACATGAGGTGAGGAGGCGGACACGTGTCAACCGCCTAGGACACATGTCACACCTTGGTCCATCCGGTGCTGACTCATCCTAAGCTGCTGGTCATCACCTGCTTCCCCTATATATACCTTTGACGTCAGTTAGTCTGGTACGATCGTCAGAACGCCATTACTTTGCCAAACCTTTGCTGTGCCGACTCTCTCGGCCGTGTATCTCACCGTCCATAGCCACCGTCGTACCGCGCCGTCACCGGTGCCTCGCCGCCACCGTGTCGTCCAAGAGGATCGCACTCAAGAACGAGGCGAATCCAAGCCCGTTCGTCATTTCTATTTTCGTTTCTTTGAATTCGGAACTAAGGCAAGTGGATTTCTAGTCCTGATTACTAGATTATCTATGGTTTTGCTATTGTGATCATTCTTTGCCGATCTGTCTTGGTTGTGATGACTTTAGTTTGGATGATTATGAGGTTCTGAGATTCTATCCTTGGAATACTTTGGATTCTAGTTTGATTCTGAAATTCTATCTATCGCTGGATTTTTGATTGGATTCTATCCTTCGTATACCTTGAATTCTGGTTGAATTGTGAGATTCTATTCTTTGTAAATGTTGGATTCTGTGGTGGTAACTTTGTTTGCAATCCTATGAATTCTATAGCTGGTTTAGTCGTTCGGTCTAGGGATCTCCTTGCGGGGATTTGACCCCTATTGATTAACAATTTTCAGATAAGCAATCTAGCAAGGAGAAAGCTAGTATGATACTTTGGTTAAGGATTTTGAGAGATATGGCTATCGATGGGAGCCGTGGATGTAGATCCTAGTAATCGGAGTAGGTTATCTTCCTTTGTAAATCCTCCCAGAGCCTTTGAACATATATAAAGAACTATTTCATTAGATATAAATATGTGAAATGAAATGAGAAGTTGAAATCTGACTGTTGTTGTGTTATGATTGATGATTGTCAAAAGTTTATAGCTCAACCCTCAAAGGCCATACCCTTCATTGGACGTGTCTACCAGATTGTCAGGGTGTTGTTTTGATATGCACTTGTCTTATATGACCGTCTATTTGTGTTTAACTAAGCTTCCGCATGCACCATATTACACTAAGTAATAAAATATTAAAGTAGAGAACGTGATTTATAAAGCCTTCCCAAGGTGTGGTGAACTAGGTCGTCGCAACATGGTATCATAGCGGGATTTGGAGTGATAAGATGCGTTAGAGGATGAAGTGTTTGGTAGACACGTGCACGTTGAAAATTACAAGTGCATGTGATTGTGGTTATTAGGGATTGACAATAGCATATGCTACATAGCCAAACGATTATGTTGATCACTGCTTAAGTTTGATGATTAGTATGATTGTTTGTGAAAATAGCAGGGTGATCAACTGGAACATTGGACGATATAGTAAACGAAGTTTCTAAAATCTATGGTTAAGATTGAAATGTTGTGGTTTGATGGTTAGTCTTGTATGATCTATTTTAGATATGGAATTGTGATAAGGCGATTGACATTTGTGAATCATAGGACTAGATTGTGAAGTTGTGAATAGAGGTTTAGATATTGATCTTTTGTAAAGATCACTCGATGGTTTTAGTTAGGTTTAAGTTGTGGATCTGTACCTGTTCAAGTCTGAAATTGTAACATGCATAGCACGGAGTTATTGCATTAAAAATGCTTATTTTTGAAAACGTGCATGCATGATCATATCATTATTTTATATCGGACTTGAATAACCGTCAGCTTGGTATGGGACGAGCTATACGGGATACCTATAAACCGTAGTGAGACATGGTACGGGACGTGTTGAGCGGGACTCTCTTCGTAAGTGTGTGACTTTGGGACAAACCAGGCGAAGGCTGGTGGCCCTGTAACGACTCGGTCTGATGAGGGCGGGGAGTGATCATTGGGGCCAGAGAGAGCTCGGACAAAGTGCAGCTCCTTGCAGGTTTTTAAGATGGCGATGGGGGCAGGAATGAACCAAGTCATGCATTAAAAGAGTGGGTATAGGTGTTGTGCTAAGTCTGACTCGTTTTCGATTTTCTATCAAAACGAAATCGAAAATTTGAGTTGATTTATGAAAACCTAAAATGTTTTCAGACTTCGGAATATTTTCAATTTTGGATCGAAACGATATCGAGTTTGAGTTGAATTATGCTTTTAAACCGTTTTGTTTCCAAAAGTTGAGCTGCGTTGGTTTCAAGTTGAAATGTTTTCCTGAGTTCAAACTTGAATATCCTTGAAACTACATAAATATATCATTGCAACTCTGGTATTAAAATGAAAGTATGATGAATGAATTGAAATGCCATTGGTAAGAAATGCCTGAAATGCCTGGTGGATAGTTGATGTAAGTCTATTTGTTGAATTCCTTCGCAGTAAGTCAGAGAGGATATTTTAATACCTCCGAGGATAATTCCGGAGAAGATCCCATCTGTGTGAGGGATATTTGTGAAATATTTTATGACTGTAATCAACGAAACCACAGGCTTAGCATATGGAACTGGCATCATGGTTAGCAGAAGTTTATTACGTCTTGAATTGTGATGGGCGCTCTACCAGAATATACTGGACATTGATCCATTCTTTGACGCCATTGCGATTGACGAGTCATGAGAATGATATTTGAGAGGTGAATTAAGGCTATATGAGTGAATGGCATAATAGTGTTGCCAGATTGATGATGAAATAGTTATAGTCGATGATGACCCTTGCAATAGGATAAGATTGCGGGATGTGCCAATTGAGATCAGAATACGTAGTGAAGCGTAGTAGGCCACAAAGTTTAGTAAAATGTGACCCTTACCTTGTGATAGAAGGGAACAAGATTAAAATTTCGAGGACGAAATTTCCTAAGGTGGGGAGTATTGTAACGATGGCCATGCCGCCGCGATGCCATGTACCATGGCCATGCCGTCCAAGAGGATTGCGCTCAAGAATGAGGCAAATCCAAGCCCATTCATCGTTTCTATTTCCGTTTCTTTGAATTCGAAACTAAGGCAAGTGGATTTCTAGTCCTGATTACTAGATTATTTATGGTTTTGCTATTGTGACCATTGTTTACCGATCTGTCTTGGTTGTGATGACTTCAGTTTGGATGATTCTGAGGTTTCGAGATTCTATCCCTTGGAATACTTTGGATTCTGGTTTGATTTTGAAATTCTATCCATCGTTGGATTTTTTATTGGATTCTATCCTTTGAATTCTGGTTGAATTGTGAGATTCTATTCTTTGTATACGTTGGATTCTGTCGTGGTAACTTTGTTTGCAATCCTACGAATTCTATAGCTGGTTTAGTCGTTCGGCCTAGGGATCTCCTTGCGTGGCTTTGACCCCTGTTGATTAACCCTTTTTCAGATAAGCAAGCTAGCAAGAAGAAAGCTATTATGATACTTTGGTTAAGGAGTTCGAGAGATCTAGCTATCGATGGGGGCCGTGGATGAAGATCCTAGTAATCGGAGTAGATTATCTTCCTTTGTAAATCCTCTCAGAATCTTTGAACTTATGTAAAGAACTATTTCATTATATATAAATATGTGAAATGGAATGAGAAGTTGAAATCTGACTGTTGTTGTGTTATGATTGATGATTGTCAAAAGTTTATAGTTCAACCCTCAAAGGCCATACCCTTCATTGGACGTGTCTACCAGATTGTCGAGGTGTTATTTTGATATGCAATTGTCTTATATGGACGTCTATTTGTGCTTAACTAAGCTTCCACATGCGCCATATTACACTGAATAATAAAAGATTAAAGTAGAGAACGTGGTTTAGAAAGCCTTCCTAAGGTGTGGCGAATTGGGTCGTCACAACGTGTCCCCCCTTCTTGCCACGTCAGGACACGTGGCTTGCCACGTGTCCTCTCCATTTGACACGTGTCACCTACCTTGGCCACGTGCTGACACGTGGCCCCTTTCGTGTCGGCTCGTCCCTATCATCCTCGTATGGTCCCAATTTTCACATACTTAGCCCAATCGGGACCTAATTCAAGTATAATATGTTGCCTTGTCGTCTCGTTGTTAATTCTAATTTACCCAATAACACTCAGAATAAGCTGTTTGAGATTTTGGGGTCATCACAAGTATTGTAAGCCGTATACATCGTGGATGGATGAGATTGCTTATCCAAGAGGCTTTAAGATCCCCGAGTTCACTTTGTTCATAGGAGAAGATGATCAATCGACGTAGCAGCACGTGAATAGGTTCGTTCCATGTGCGCAGATGCTATGCATGCTGACCATTGGAAGTTAAAGTTATTCCCATTATCATTATCAAAGACAGCCTTTACCTGGTACACCTACTTGGCTCCCAACTCAATAAATACCTTGTGCCAAATGGAAATGATGTTTCACGGCCAGTTCCAAAGGGTTCAACCCGAGGTGTCTATGGCAGATTTGGCAGCTATGAAACAACAGAACAACGAATCGGTAGACCACTTTGTCGCTCGGCTGAAGCAAACTAGGAACAAATGTCTGGTGTCGTTACATGAAAATACATTTGCAGACCTTACGTTGAGTGGTCTTAAGTTCAATCTTAGGGATAGGATGGTAGGTCAGAATTATAATGACCTTTTTTAATTGGTATCATCTACTTCAAAGCACGAGGCTGTCCTGAAAGAGAAAGAGAAGAAATACACCAAACATGACGTGAATTTCTTCTATGGTTATGAGTACCGAGATGAACTCGACCAGCCTGATTACGCTGAGGTGGCTATGGCTAAAATGGCGATTAACAGGCCTTATACCTGCCAGGCTCTGAAACCTGTGAAAGGGACAGAGAGGTTCAAAGAGAGCATCACTTTCAAGGCGAAGGATACTCAGATCTACTCTTTCGACATAAGCATGGCAGATGAAGTTTTCATTCTACTACTAGTAGATGGTTTAATAAAGTAGACAGAGAACCAAGTAATTCCCAACAAAGAGGAGTTGGTTGGAAAGAAGTATTGTAACTGACATTATTCGTGGAGCCATAATACAGTTGATTGCATTGTGTTTAGGAAAAATATACAAGAAGCAATCAAGCAAAACAATATCAAATTTCTGAGGAAAAAGAAAAAGAGCCCATGGGAATCGACGCTGAGCCATTTCAAGTGATGACAGGGATGGTGTCGATCACGCTTAGGAAGACACAATTTGGATAACCAAATTTTTGTTCTTGTTGTAAATGGGAGATTGTTCGAAACCATAGAGCAGTTCTCATAGGAGAACATGAGAACGACATCCGAGTAATAGTCGGAGAAGCTGGTAACATCTCAAGCCAGCGAGGAGGCACGAAAAGGCCCTATCAAACGCATAGGTCCAGAGGGTTAAAAGTGGCTCTACGAGGACCTGTAACGAGTCACAACCAAAGAGAGTTTTGGGAGTCGGTTAAAAATTTGTGCTCCCATTGTAAGTGAGAGCTAAGCAAGATTTACCGACCTCCATTTCGAAAGAGGCTACCAAGACAACAGTTTAGGATGCTTGAAAACTTTTATGCAGATGAAAACTTCTTTGCTCCAAGACCAAAGGGCTGGCCGAGCGTATTCAGTAGGATAGCTTTCCCTAGGGGGCAACCCTAGAGGAACAAGGTTGTCAAAGATACACATGGGCATCAGAATCGAAGTAAAAATGTGATTGAGTTACTTCATGAAGGAGCTTATCTTCCAAAGACCGTTAATTGAAAAAGGACCTTGAAGGTGCCTCACGACCCACCAAAAAATCAATGGTTTGAAATGGAGAAAGTTTTGAAACCAGGGGGCACCTCATCAAGGACCTAGAAGAGAAGGATCCTTAGAAAGAAAAAGATGCTGGAACTTCAACGTTTTGTGGATCAAGTACAGATTACCCAAGTTCAGCTAGCTTTGATTGCTTCCCACAAACCCAAGATGGTTAGGACTCAGAACTTGGCTTGGAAAAGGAAAAAGGAAGAGAGTATCGACATTGAAAAAGAACAAGAGGAGATAGCAGCTACTGCTGATTGCAAGTCAAAGTTTAGACCGGCACTCTCGTCCGATTGGAACTTCCTGCTATATCATGCACGGTTCATTTTAAGTTACCCTCAAATTTTAAAGCATCATTAATGAGAGTTGAATTGCGAGTAGATATAGGCGCTGATGAAGAGAACAGAGTAGAGTTCCAATTTGGTGAGGAAGAAATGGTGGAGTTGAAAAGCCATCCATCCAAGACTCCAGACATCTTCGAGCTCTCAACATTAGTGCAAGAGTCAATGGTCGGCCTGTATTCAACTTTGAACCTCATCCCATATAGGTACTTTAAGAAGTTAGAAAGGAAGGACACCGAGATAGTTCCTTCGAATATCTAACTTACGAATTTCACAGGGGAGATCAACGAAGCAAGAGGGATATTTTTTTATAGCAAATTTGATCGTTGGATCCAAAACATCTAAAGCCTCGTTCTACGAAGTGGAAGCTAATGGGTCATACAGTCTGCTACCCGAAAGGGGTCCGATTCATGGAAATCAATGTGTGCCATCCACCCTACACCAATGTTGGCATTCTGGAACGGTGACAGAGTGGAGTATGTTAAAGCCAACACAAAAGCACAAATTGCTTGTGCTCACACCCTTGGAGTCAACCAAATCTAAGGCAATCAAACACATAGTAATACCTATGTTATTTAGCCACCAAAGGTTGACCCCAAGAATGTAGCGTTCTGCCATTTTGATGAGAGGAGTATTGAATGGATCTCTAAGAATGAACTGGCAGGACAGTTGAGTGAGGTTGTCCATGGAAAGCCTTACATTATTAAGAGACCTCGATGAGTGGTATGCGGCCCACAGGGCCGAGTATGCTGAGCAGTTTGAAGACATGGATGACTGTATAGCGGAGTTCGAGGATTCACCCATCAAAGAAGACGACAAAGTTATACATGTCCAAGATCCTATATGTGAGTGCATTGCTGGAAAGCGATTTCAAAGCACAATTGGTGAAGTTGTTAAAGAGGTACAAAGATTGTTTCCCCTGGGATTACAATGAGATACCAGGGCTAGGTAGAAATGTGGTAGAACACAGATTGCCAATTAAGAAAGGGTTCTGACCGCACAAACAGCCACCGAGGAGATTTGCTTCTGACGTGATCCTCAAAATCAAGGAGGAAGTTGAGAGGTTGTTGGCTGTTGGGTTTATCAAAACTGCTTGGCACATGGAATGGCTTTCGAATGTGGTCCCTATGAAGATGAAGAATGGAAAAATCGGGATATGTATTGATTTTAGAGATCTTAACGCTGCCACCTCGAAAAATGATTATCAAATGCCAATGGTAGATATGCTAATTGATTTAGCGTCGGGTAGTGAGATCATGTCCCTAATGGATGGCCATTCTGGGTACAACAAGATATTTATAGCAGAGAATGAAGTGCACAAAACAGTGTTGACACCTAAATTTTGATTATATCTTTTCAGTCATTTATTTTGCATAAAAATTAGGAATTAATTTTAATTCCTACAAAAAACAATCAAATCATTTTTCATATTTATTTTAAGCATCATATTGCATTACATTACATTTGCATTAATTTGGACAGACAGTGAGAATTGAGCTTTAAATTGACAGATGACTGAACCAAACCCAAGCACAAAATTTTCGGCCATACTAGGGGGAAGTGCCAAAAATTTGAGAAGGAACTATAAGGCCTATTTCAAGTTCAAATCATCCCATTCATGTTTCATTAATCAGGGAAGGCTTTTCAATTAAAAGACAAATTAGTTAATAAAAGCCTAATTAAGCCTGAGAAGACGCAGTCAAGCTCATTTGGACCTAGCAGAATTCGGCAAGCCCTTGGGATAGGGCCAGCCAAAATTCTTATTGAGTTTAGGACATAAATTCGTGCAAATCAGACCCTCATGGACATTATTTTAAATCATGTTTTATTCCGAGGTTCGTTTTGCGATAATTAGAAAAGCTTAGACTCTTATCATGCAAGCTCTTTGTCTATATATACAACACTATGCCTAGGGTTTTAGGGAGACATTCTTTATACATGGAAAAAGAGAGAATAGGTCCGTGAGTTTTCTCGTCACAACACTTGAAAGCCACGAGAGAACGAGAGAGAGTGAAGTCGAGCCTCCCGCCGGTGTTGTTCGGCCGAGCCATCTCTACCACCCTCTGTCGTCGCTGTACCATCCTTCCTCGACCATTTGACAACCACAGTGATCTCCTACTGTAGTCTGGCGCTTTTGTGATGGCTTGAATTTTCAGAGTAGATTAGTAAAGGTCAGACTTGAGTTTGGGGGATTTAATAATTGGAGTGGTGGTTTATTGATTCGAAATTGTAGTCGGAAGTGATGCTATTAAACGGACCGTTTGTGGACAATGATTGGTGCAAGATTAAATCGGTCTAGGGTGAAGTTTAATTCGCGACTAGAACGCGAAACTTCTTGAACCACTGCAGCCCACTTCCACCACCTCTCTTTCCCCTCTTATTTATAGCCTCTCTCTCTCTCTCTCCTCCCACTCTCATTTTCCCCTCTTCCCCTTCGTGGACAGCACCCTCCCTCTCCCTTTCTTTTTCCTCTTCTTCGTGGAGTCCGCCCATGACTTCCTCTCGCCCGAGCTCCTTCTTGCTTTGGCTCGCGATGCCACGACTCAATGCCGGAGATCCTCAATGGCTTCCTCTCCCTCAGCTCGCCCTCGACGTCGCCGCTCATTTTTCCATCCCGTCGGACCCTCTCGTGCGCGTGCCAAGAAGGAAATGGGCAGTTTGAGCTCATCCAGAAGGAGAATTGATCCCCGTTTCTTCGTACGCATTCCTAAGGCAAGTGTTCATCTACCTTTACCACTAATATGCCCATTTGTCACTCATTATAGCGCAAATCGCTGAAATAGGAAATGGGTTTGTCGATGGCTAGATTCGGTTGCATGTTGGGGAAATTGGTAATGCGTGTGTGATCCGTTGCTTGAGTTGTCATCTCTGGTACTTGGGTAAGCTGCTTATATGGATTGATTGTCGAATCTATCGTTGGTTACGATGATTTGAAGATGGGCCGTAGAGAGTATTTCGGCCATGTGCTTGGAGGGGCCAATTCGTGTGGTTTGTGCGTCACAAGTTGGCTCTGCTAGTTTAAGCGTTGTTACCTAGGCTATGGAAGATAGAATCTATAATAGATTACCGAGTAAATCGTGAACTTGAGGAGGCTTGGTATCGGGATGATGTGGATGTTTGGCGGTGAAATTTGAGGGGAGATTTGATGGAGGTTTGTGGGACTAGAGTAAGCGGAACCTATATGAGTTGATCGGCCTAAACTATTGCTAGCTTGTGACAAATTGAAGTGGGACCAAGTAGAAGGAGTTTTGGCCACAAGGTTTTGGGAAATGATCCAAGAGGTTCGGTATGTACATGGTGAGTCCGCAGGGTATATGGATGGTATTGGTTTCTGAGGAGGCCAAAATTACAGACGGATCATTTGATAAGTCACCAGTTCGGCATAAATGGAAGGTGAGATTACATGAGTTTCGACCTTAAGATGCGGAGGAAAGGTCAATAGATTCATCTAGCTCCTTCATGTCCCTTTTGTGTTTTGTTAACCTTCAGCGCCTATATTTGTGTGACTTTTGTGTGGTATTCTATTGATTCGTAGTTTGCTAAGATCTAACTGAATGAATGATTGAATGGATAGTTTAGTCGTTTGGCTAGATGTTTTTCTTGCTGAGCTTCGGCTCACTCTTGTTGTTAAAGCTCTTTTTCAAATACCCAAGTTTTCGCGGCTCAAGGTGATAGTGATGGTGTCGAAGCGTGGCGAAGGGAATAGTGAATAGTATTTGAGATTAGACGTTTCCCTTTAAAATTCTCCCAGTGTACTCTTTCGTTTTAAAGGATTGGTGTACTTGAACGCCTGTTATTTATATAAAAGTATGTATTTTTCCATTGGCCGACTACTTTTGCTATCTATTGTAAGCCGTAATGAACCATAAAGAGGTTGTACCCTTTAGTCGTCCCTACCTTATGCATGCAATTGTGTGACGGCCTCGCCTGTTTAGTTATTAACCTTCCGCATGCACCCTCTGATATAACTATATTAAGAGATTAAAGCAGCTATCGTGATTAGCTTAAGAAGGTGGCGGACTGGGACGCTGTGCTTTACAGCTTTTGCTTGTTGTCCAACAATCTGAAGTTGCTGTTCGGGTGAGCGATTGGTCGCTGTTTAGGCCAATTTCCTACTGCTAATTGGGTGCTGTTTTCGTTGTTGTTCCACGACGGATCGAGGTGCTGTCCAGTCCGTATCCCTTGCTATTCGGGTACCAAATTAGTTGTTGTTCTTGAGAGCATTATTACCTAGAGGGGGGTGAATAGGTGATTTTAAAAAAATTTAAGAAATCAATGCGGAATATAACTATTCTGCTCAGAACTTCATTCAGATGATATTAGCTAGTAAGATCTGAGATCCCCTTAGAAGCATAACTTCGTTTTGACGATACTACTAGGAAGATTTGAGAAACTTCGTAGATGCAGCGTCGCGCACACAACTACTTTCACAGATATATTAACAGAGAGACTAAGGGAAAGAGCATGTGCACAGAAGATTTATAGTGGTTCGACTTTGTTCAAGCCCATGTCCACTTCTTCACGTCGGCAGCCAATCGGCTAGTTTCCACTAGTGAATGACTCAGAGGTTATAGCTTGGTGAATAGACTTTCCGTCTAACACTCTCACACTCGTATATTCTCCTCTAAGTATTACAGTGATGGATCAAAAGTATCTGAAGGATGTTAAGCTTTCTTGCTCTTGGAATTTTAAATTCTGTTCCCTCGTACATTCGCTCTTCAGCCTTGAGATGTCCTTTTATACTCCTCCACCTCTAACTACCCGTTGCAAGGCACCCAAGGATCGCTCTCCATAATTTCCCGTTTGGACTAGACTGTATCAAAAAAATCTCGTAGCTGTTAAGGTTGATAGAGGAAAGAATCCCCCTTTGGATCAAATCGCCCATACAATCGTGATCTTGGGTTTCCATAGATGGATTACTTCATTAGGTGAATCATCCTCATCTCCCTTGATCCACGTCCTTGATTGATCTTCATGATTGAGAATCTCCAAGTACAAATCCAGCTTGATTGCTAGCCGTTGTGATGATGTAATTTGTCAATTAAATCATCTTGAAATAGATCTCTTGATAATCTAGTCGTTGCACGTGAAATACTCTCTCAGAGCTTAAGCCTCATTCCAACGTCTGAGCTTCCCTGCTCAATCGTCTGAGTCCTCTACAACGTCTAAGTCTCCCGCTCAACGTCTGAGCTCTTCAAACACCGTCTGAGCTTCCCGCTCAACGTCTGAGCTCTTCAAACATCGTCTGAGCCCATTCTGCAAGATTCAATCCCATGTAACTCGGTCCATACACCTTTGGATAATCTGCAGAATAATATTTCATTGCATTAACTTAGATATTAGAGATTATGGATTGTTTTGTCAGCTTCAAAATCAATTAGGGGTTTTTCTCAACAACCTCCCCCTTTTTTATGATGACAAAACCATCCACAAATATACCAATTGTTGTATGAGAAATGTGAGTAACATAATGATTTGTCACTCAAGGAAATTTTGCTGAACAAAGATATATCATGTAGTATTTTTAGCAAAAGTGAGTTCTGGAAAATAATGAATTCAAGGTGTGAATTCCTTTTCAAAGTGTAGTTCGTTTTTCCTTTAGAACTTCAAAAGTCCTGTATCAGAGTTTATAAGGTCTAACTCATTTCTCATATTTCCACATCATTCATTTTAATTTCGATCTGAGAAATATAAAAGCATGTATCAGAGCATTATGAAGAATAGATTCAGAGCGTAGATACGTAGCAAGATATAGGTTCAGAGCGAAATCATATAAGTATGTCATTACTCAGAACTTGTATGTAGAATGACGTGAGTCATTCTCAGAACCTGTTCCTGTGATATTCTCAGAACTTGTATCATTCTCAGAACTTGTATGCAGAGAACGACTTATATCATTCTCAGAATTTAGAACCTGCTCACCTTAAAGTGTAACATTGAAACCTGTTCAGAACGTGCTCCTGCAAATCATAACGTTCTCCTTTCTCCTTTTACAGTAAACAATTAGTGAGATATCTCTCCCCCTTTTTGTCATCAGTACAAAAGACATAGATCGAACTAGTAAAAGTATTCAATGAGCACTCAATCAAGTTCAATCAATAAACTGTGCAAGCCAAGTATAAAAACTTGTGCAGGCTAGAATATTCGAACTTAACAATGATTTAACCAAATTCAGATATTGGACACCAGACTTTCGTGGTTCGGTCGTAGAGACCTACGTCCACGGGGAGAATAACAACGAATTTCCCTATAGATCAAGCGATACAATGAAGATTACAAACCACACTCGAGTCACTCAAACACTCTAAATGTTTCCAGCTTCTAATTACATCCAATAACTCACAAGTGTTTAGCCCCATACTTCCTCACGAATAAATTCTCAATGTCACGAGTAAATTGTACAAACCTTACTTCAATATTTGTTGCTTGAACATTAACTCTTCTGGAATGTAATTCACGAGTAAAAGCACCACGTTGGATTGCACGCCGACCAATATATATTGAGCACACCCACGGCCAAAACTTTTTCAAAGTTCTGCACCAACACTAAAAAAAAAAATTGACCAAAGAGGAAAATTTACGTAATATATATCTTCATGGATACGTACAATAGCCAACGACATGGATAGGAAAACCCATGTGGCTTTTGTGAATCCAACTTTCCTCTTTCAATTTTCTTTTTCTTTTTCTTTAGCTGAGTTCAAATCCTAATAGAAAGTTGGAAGCTTTTCCTCAACATTTCCAATGTCCCCATAATCCAACTTTCAGACTCTAACACCGAACAAATAACATGGATTTCCATGGCACATATTTTAATGTCGACAAATTGTAATTTATATTAGGTCGGGCTTTGTTTGCGAACTCAAACTCGAGACATATTTTAACAATTTCCACCTTGACTTGACATTTGAGCAAAGTCACAATCGTCGCTAGAGTCCGAACTTCCATGCTACTCTCCCACAGCCCCCATGGGCTCAACCACCACAGACATCTTCCAAGTCCAAGCAGCGCTTGAACTTTGACATAACCGTGGACCTCGTCAGAACACCAACTGCACCTGCACCTTTAACTACTCCACAATGACTTTTTGACACAACCTCCTCTATAGCAGATAAAGCAAAACCTTCATTGCATCTATATCTGTCAGAAGATCGAACACGTACCTGTCGGGAAAATCCCCTATGAAGTTCTGAAGATGACAAAGACAATCAAAGGCTACTAACGTATGTATTGGTCAAGTAGTACAAGGTGATATATACACAAGCCGCAGTGCAGATGGTATCTTGATCAGCATCTGGTGTGATGCTGAGTGCTCTGTAATAATTGGGAATGCTCTATCGATATGGAAGGATCACTGTAGATATCTGAGGTGAATAAGGTATCGGGTGTGGAGATGTCTACAAGCTGGAAGGATCTCTACAAAGGTGAACAAGCTAGAAGGAACTTGATCGAAGGTGAACAAGCCAACAAGAATAGGGATGTACCTTAGCGAAGGTGAACAAGCCTAGAACGATAATGTTCGTTGAAGCTTAGAAGGACCACACTTATGAAGATGAATAGCTTGGTAGAATCATGATCGTCGATATGCTTGGAATGACCAGAGGATAGAAGAGTGGATCGCCATCAAGACAGTAGATTGTTGGCAGGAGCAATTCTCTTCAGATGAGGTAGAAAGGCAATGGCAATGCCGATGGTCCAGTGAGTTCAATGAAGATGAGGAATAAGCTATGATGCTGATGCCCTTAAAGGTCTTTGGAAGCTGACTCGGCCATTCAGTGAAGACGAGGAGTCAGCGTAGGTGTTGATGTAGAAGTCTTTGGAAGCTGATGGAGCCAAAAGAATCATTGGAAGATTGGTTCCCAGTCATTCCACACGAGTTTGTTGATGGGCGGCATCTATAGACTACTGATCATCTATACTCCAGATTATATGGGCAAGGAGCAGTGCAGATATCGAGCCCTAAAAGTTGCTGACCATCTGCTCACCTGATGGGAACGTTTATTGCGATTAATATAGCTGTTAGAAAGGCTTGAAGTTTGCATCAAGAGCACTAGAGATGTGTCAGAGTAGTTATGGCAATTCTGATAAGAGACAGACACTGACAGTAGCAAAGAGACTGGTTTGGGAAACTAGCCATTTTGATATAGTCAGAAGTATCCGTTCTGAAGATGGTGAATTTAGTGACCATCATCAATGATCCTACACCGTCAGCAAAGATGAGAAACCTTGTTGTGACAGATGAGTGAACAAGTACCAAGAGGGGATATCATGGCAGCTTGGAAGGACCAGTCCAGATGGTGTTCTTGAAAGCCTTTGGGACTGATGATGTCACACCCCGAACCCCGGGCGAGCGACCATCCCTTCCAAACGTCAGGTCAAAGGATGATGTCCCAGGTAAATCATAGACCCATTTCTTTTATCTTATAATTAAGCACATGCGGAAGCGAATACTACCCCGGACAACGAACAACAAGGATAGGTAGAATAGGAACTACAACAAACAACAACAAACCCTTTTCATTATTTGCTTGATTAGTTCACAATACACACATAATTTACACAAGTCCTTCTTGGACCGATCCCCTTAGACCCACAAAAAGATACCGGGTCGGGTCAGGGCGCACTACAGCCGATACACTACTGCTACACTACCAGCTATAAACAAACGACTTCCAAAACTCCTCCGCAGCCTCTCCAAAAACCCCCGGGCCAACACCACCGGGTCAACCTTGGTAACCAGGTGGCGAATCTGGATCCTCCTCCTTCGAACTCAGATCTGGGTCCACGATCTCCCCATCCGGCATTTCAGCCTCCGTTGCGTCCCAAGTTTGGACTATTGGACCCGCACCCAGGGGTACATCAAACCCCCGAATCGGTCCTATGGGAACACCAGTCCAACACATGAACCAGGCCTTAAAGAGGTGTGCCACATAGTGTGGCAACCCCTCGTCAACCCAGACTGTCGTGACATGTTGTTCCCATATGTCCTCAGAATTAGCGACGTGACGGCGATGAAGTACCGTCGTGAGTTCGATCGGGACGCCAAACCTAACGTGGCGTGCGGCCATCACGAGGACCTGAAAGGCGATCAGCCAAGCGCATGAGATATGAATCTCAGCAGGTCAACGCCTAAGTCCGATTAGGACGTTGATCACGACCTAACCATTCTAGCGAACTAATCTCAACCTCAGAACACCAACCACATGCAACGTACCTCGCCTGGAGCCATACGACAGGTACAACATAATAAGGAATAAACAATGCATCAACCAATCTGCCAGAACACTCAGCAATGATCATGCATTATGCAACAAACGCGTTTCGGTCAGCCGGCCAAGAGATACCCCACTCTCGCCAAAGCACAGCCTCAATGCTAGTACTCTTTCGGATTAACCGGGCGTCGTCCTACTACGTTACAGCGACGGCATCCGATGGCTCCCTCAAGACCCCTAAGGCGAGCACACCAGGGATAATTCCAGGAGGGACTACGGACCAACACCAGTTGCGACCGGCATCTCATCAGCCGTGTTATCCGGACGGTCCGTCGCCGGGCACGGACTGACAGGCAACCAATAAGCAGTGGAATCCCGGACTGTACGTCGCCGGCACACAGACTTATCAGGCGGCGACCCATGCCAACAAGGGTATCGCCTGTGCCCCCAGTTACGTTAGGGTGACACGGTGAAACAACTGCGTGACCTCGCGCTTAAAACCGGCTCTCAAGCCAAATCTCATTTTTGATGCTCAAACCTGGCCCACAGCCAATTTTATGCTCAAACTTGGCCAACGGCCATTTTCATGCTCAAACTCGGCTCACGGCCATTTTCACATTCAAAACTGGCCCACGGCCATTTTTACATTCAAATCTAGCCCACGGCCATTTTCACACTCAAATCTGGCCCACGGCCATTTTCATGCTCAAATTCACAATGGATCACGCGAATAATCAATTCCATTTAATATGGCATTTCGACCCTAGTATGATCATTCAGCAATTTAATATGCAATCAACACTCAGTCCGATCCACGATCGGACGCCACAAACTAGGCACAACAACATGCAATTAACCATGGTAACTATTTCACCTAACCACGGTTAATTCAACTAACCACAGCAGTTAATTATTCTACCACAGTAACTATCTAATTTAACTATGGTAACTAATTAATCTAACCACAGTTAACTAACTAACCCAGGTAACTATCTATTAACTGCGGTAACTATTTAATCTAATTACGGTAACTAATTAATTAATCTAATTAGTGCAATTAACGGCCTAATCAGGGATTAGGGGTTAACTCACTCCTAAATTGGCGGCGACGGTCGGCGGCGACCGGCGGCGGCGGCGGCGGTGAATTTTCCGGCGACGCTCCTACGGACTCTCCTCGTCGATCCGGACGCAAACACGGTGTCGGATTTCCAAAACGACAACCGGACGACGATGAACGGCGGCTGGACAGCGGCTGAAAAATGGCCAAACGACGAAAACAGAGCTCAACGAGCGGCCGGCAAGCTCGGCGGAGCTTCGGCCAAGGTCCGGCGGGTCCTAGGTGGCTCCGGTGAAGCTCGGCGGACGACGGCGAAGCCCGGCGACGCTTGGACAGCAGCCAAACAGAGGCGGCAGCAACTCGGCTGGGCGGCACCGCGACGGCGCGGCAAGGCGGGGGCTCGGCGGGCGTGCGACTGGCGGCGGCGGCGCGAACGGCGAGCGGCGGAGCGGCGGTTCAAGCCAAGAAGATGAAGATGATGAAGATGAAGTGGTGATGTGCGTGAAAATGGGCTGCCATGCGTGAGAAAACCAAGAAGGAAGAGAGAGAAAGCGAAGAGAGAGAGAGAGGAGAGAGAAAATGGTTTTCAAGGGCATTTTGGACTTTTCCAAGGTCAAATGGCATTTTGGTAATTCTTCAAAGGTCAAAAAGGTGATTTGACCATGCATTTATGATGCGGGGCCCGCGGTCATTCGGTATTAATTGTTTCTGGCGTATATGAATAATATCTGAGGGTATTTTGGTAATCTGACGATTTAGGACTGGTTCAGAATATTTGGTTCAGGGTCGACGCGAGCGCGAAGGAATACGGCGAAGACTAATTACGGCGCGACTAATCTAATCAAACTATAATTATCTATGCTTCGATCGACAGCTAACGACCTTCAGATCGAATGATTCCGCGTCCGACAAATGTCACTCAGTTCCAACCGTCCAATATTATTCATTGAATATGCCTTGAAATTCCGGGACGTCACAGATGAAAGGTGGTAAGATCGTTGTGATTGTTTCAACATGTCTTTTGGTCGATATCATCACTGGTCATTGTAGCAAAGTTACTCCCAAGCAGCGGTGGTGATAGTGCGTGTGCACTGGGGATAGTGTGCGTGCTTGTTGGTTTTAGAGTAATATTGTTGGTCTAACAATGGTGTGAAATTCGCGGACCAGCATGACTGTTGATACTTCAGAATAGAGCCGTTTAACGCTCTGGATTCTTCAGACAAACACTGCATAATGACTGTTGAAAGCTGACACTATACACATTACGGTTGAACAGTGTACCTGGTGGTATCATTCTTTGCATGCGAGAGGAGCTGCACTGTTTGATCTTCTGGCAAAGACTGAAGATGTGCTATATGACCTCCTGACTTGACAAGTACGGATTGTCTCCGATCAGGACCAGTACTATTTGTCTTTAGCTTGAATCAGTACTATTGTTGTCTCCCATGCGGATAAGGATGTCCAATGTGCCTGCTGTCCAGCTGTGCGTCCTTGGTTGCCAGCTACGCATCCTTGAAGACCCTCAATGGCTAGTATGAAGATTAAAGGTCTATATAAGGAGAAGGATGGCTGAAGAAGCAAGTGGGAGAGTGTTGGGTGAATGTGAACAAACCGAGTCTTAACTCTTGAGTTTTCTTCTTCTGTTTACTTCTGTTGTTAGCATCTGTGATGCTGATTATTGTCTCTGTGTTGTGCTACTAAGTTGTAATAGCAAATAGTCAAGTGTACGAATGTATGAGTAGTGGCTGTCCTGATAGTGTGATATATCGGTATTGGAGCAGCACTGCCGATTGTAACTTGCTTTGCTGATTACTAATGGATTCCAGCCTATTATGGCTATTAGTTTGGAGAGTGAATGTAGGCTTGGGGATAAAGCCGAATCACTATAAATCTCAATGTGCTATCTTCTATCTCTTTATTATCACCATCTTGATTACATTATCTGTTTATCAGCACCACACCCGATTACTTTTATGTTCATTAGCATCACTACAGATTGTGTTAAACTGTTTATGCTGGTAGTGAAGTTTTAACTTGTTATATTCCACAAAGTTTTTTTTATGGATTTGTTCTATCTATCTCACTTTATTTACATACTAGCATCACACATACTGGTTCGTTGCACATAACCATCTTCACTGGTGATGGTTTAGTATTCCGCAAAAGTTTATTTTTATCTTCACTTGATCTATTCCCTCCCCCTCTAGGTTGTATTGTTACCCTCAACAATTGGTATCAGAGCCTCGTCACTTGTTTTTAGAAGTGTTTTACTCTGAGCGTAAAGATCTTGTTTTGGCTAACTCTACAAGAGGCGGTTTTTACAAAAATTCTGTTTGGTGATTATCTACTCTTTAAACGCAAGTTCTGGAACTACTTCATTGTTTTCAAGGATTTCTTTATTTTGAATGGAAGTTTTCCGTATTTTTATTTTATAAAAGGATCTTCATACGAACTCTTCTTCTTGGTTTTGAAAGATTACTTTGATTATGTTATTTGGACAGAAGATTATTCCAATCCAAATGAGTAATCTTACTTCCTAGTAATGTTACTTATGAGGATTCTTCTAAACGAATAATCCAATTTATCTCGAAGCCTCAAGTTCGTATTGTTCATCTCTGACCCACACGATCGCAGTACATGATCTTAACATCACGTGTCAATCAGATGGTATCTTCACTGAAAATGGTCAGCTTGATCACATACAATCTGCATTGATGATAGTGTGTATTAGATTGGAGAAGTGATGCATCAGGTCTGATGATAGTGAGATACACACTGTAAAAGGACCATTAATGGCACAGACTATGGCTGTTGCGAGTTTGGATTCCGTAGTAGAAAAATCGTGGTGTAGCACGACTGATGATGGTGATGAACAAGCATATGGAAGCAAGAGGAATCACCACTCTCAGCAAAGAGAAGAACAACCACAGTTCCATCCACTCCTTTTCATCACGATATCTAGAGAAGACTTGCACAAATTTCTTAAAGTTATTTACTTCGTACATTGTGTATTGTCTTATCTAAATTCATGAGTATTTCTTCTTGTGCGACAATTAAAGATATTCAGGATCAACTCTAAAGTCACATTTGAAGGAACCAATAGAGAAAGGGAAATGAATCTGAACATTATCATTGGTGATTACGAGACAACCAAGCATTCTCATTGATGATTACGAGATATCCAAAATGAGCCACATGAAGATATCAAAGGGATGTACAAGCGCTACAACGCCATCATGAATGGACTTGCTAAACATGGCAAGAGCTACACAAATGAGGAACATTCAAGCAAGATTATTGGAGCACAACCACAAGAATGAGTTCATGCGAACATCGTCAATACACGAAGCTCAAAGATGTCAGCTCTTGACCTTGGATAAGCTTATTGGAATTTCATGCCTTATGAAGTCAAATCCAACAATGAGCTGAGAAAATCCAAAGGTAAAAAGTCGTTTGCATATATAGCTAACACTCTTCATGCAGATTTTGAAGGATTGTACTCCAACGACAATGGTGGCGATGATGATGATGAGGAAATGGCTTCATTGATTCAAGCGCTCCTAAGGTTCTTAAAAAAGAAGAAGAAGTGCAAAGGCAATCTATCGTGCATCCGAAGCTCAAAAAGAGGAAGAAACGCTGGATAGAAAATGCATTGAGCAAATCGAACTGAAGATTGGATGATATCAGCATTGATCTTGACTAGTACCAGAGTAGACATCAGCACTACAGATTATCTATAACAGATCACCTAATATGATCCTATCCATTTCCTAATGCTATCAACGAATGATCTCAAGTAAGTATTGGTAAAACTCGAATTCAAAGGTATGGTATGTGTTGAACTTCTATTTTGGCTAAGAGAATCAAATTTCATGATTATCCGCTAAAGTACTTTGCAAATTTAATATATGTTAATCGACATTGGTATTCATCAATGCCATGTATCCAGTTGTCGAAATACTACGACGGATGGTTGGCTGATTTCAGCATGGGTGACAAATGTTTATTGGAGGGACATCGAAACCCGTCTTGAAACTTAAAATTAGCAAAATAGTTGAGATCAAGGGTACACATCTTGGAGGGAAAAGTTACCACTTGAAAGCATGATCATGAGACAATAAGTTTTCCAAGAAAGAAGATCATGGAGCAGTTCACATACGGCAAGGGCAATCGTTTGAGAACATGAGTTCGAGACTTGTGGAAGTATAGGAACATGGGAGGCAATCACGGAAGTTATTTAAGAAGAAGAAGAAAAAGAAGAAAGAAGAAGAAGAAGAAGAAGATAGGGTCTTCTGCGAGAGACTGTCGGAGCTCCCGAAGGAGCCATGGTTCGATCTAGAGTGAACGAGCCGAGGCAAGCTCGATTTTAGCTCGAGTTCGATTCTGCCTCTAGCGGCAACTTTCGATAGGCTCTTGCCGACGCTGTACATCTCAGAGTACTCGAACACCATCCCAGCGGCCTCCTCAAGCTTACTGATTAGGATCTTGGTCTTGGGTCTATTTTCTTGGAGTCTAGAGAGTCCACGATCTTGCTGTAGGCGAAGTCAAGGGCGTGGATCAGGGGCTGGAGGACGAAATTGTCATCGGAGAATGGCGAGGCGAGCCTCGGCCTCGCCAAATCTAGTGAGCTCGTGGCTCTCTTCGCCGCCTCGAGCTCGCCATCGGCAAGGCCGCGAGGCTCGGCCTCTCTCGAGGGCAGCGAGGCAAGCCTCGCGTAACAAGCGCGACGTCCCAGGCTGCCGCCTTCTTACGCTAATCGCGCTGTCTTTTTTAATCTATTATTACGTATAATACAGAGGGCGCATGCGGAAGCCTATAGCTAAACGGCCGAGGTCGTCACACAAGTGCATGCATCAGGGTAGGCACGCCTAAAGGGTTCAACCTCTTAGGATTTGCTACAGCTTAAAATAAATAGTAAGTTCATTCAACAAATTGTCAAAAGTACTTTACTTTTATATAATCGTAAATGGGTTCATTACATTATCCATTCCAATTTACAATTGAAAAGCTAATCAAATGACATCTCTTCCCAATTCCCAAATCCCATCAACCGTCGACACCATCGTCACCACTATCTGAAAATGGTAAAGCCACGAGGGGTGAGTATAAAACTCAGCAAATAGAATACTAAACCAAATGACTAAATCATCTATCTCGCCCCATGATCCGGCAGTAGTTCAAAACAACATGCACGCAAGCACTCAAGGCACAATCAATCATACCGTTTACTCAAAATTCCTCTAGGGTGTAGTCTAATTGCACCCATTCGGGGGTTACCTAGAGTAAGGTCGAATTCGTACTACATGATCCGGAAACACCGTCAACAACCTCCTCTAATCTCCATGACCGAATAACTATTCGATCTCAATCCATGACTTGCCTCACCGATCGCTTTCGGAGTATCTGACCCACAATAGTTAACTGCTCACGTCTCACAACTCTAAATCCGCCAGAGAATTCAATTTACGGCTACATGACAACTCAACTGAGCGCCTAATGCTAAAGGTCGCTCATCCCATGACCGGTGCCAAGTACTAATTCCCCTCATTCCAACGGCGTTCACAACGATCAGCCTTTAAACCCCGATTACCTATCTCTTGAGGACTCTAATCTATCCACCCGACCCTACATGCATGGCCATTTACTTATCCATGTCAAGTACCCACATTTCGGCACAAACTCAGCCCACACCGTACCATCCGGCAACTACCATCGACAATAGGTAATTTAGTAGTAAGGGTTAGTAGACCACTTGCCTTAGGAACTCACACGAAGAAACAGGGATCAATTCGCCACCTGGATGAGCTCGAATCGCCATTTCTTCCTCCTTCCTTCTTCGTCCGCCGCGACAAGGAGAGAGAGAGGAAGTGAGCGGCGTCAAGGGCTGGTGCACAAAGAATAGAAGCTTTGAGGGACGAAGTCGACGAGCTGAATTGTCGCCGGCCATGCAGGGGAGGGAGAGAGCTTAAGCGGAAGTCACCAAGAGAGAGAGGAATGAGAGAAAGGGAGCTATCCACGAAGAAGGGGAAGGGAAAATGAAGAGAGAGAGAATGGGGGAGCTTTTATAGGAGGGTAGGTCGGTGGGAGGGGCTGAGCAAGGGGATTCGCGGTTCAACCGCGAACCAAAGTTGCGTCGAGACCGTTCTCGAAAACTATTCACTCAAATAAACACTAATGGTCCCAATAAAATTGCCGCACCTAATATTCCAACGTCGCGCTCACATAATCCACCGCACTACAATTCAATCCCTCAAGTTCACATTTGATATAAACCGAGCCCGATAATTACTATTCCACTCATTAATCCATTTGTCGAAAAAATCAGCCGTCACACCTCGGCCTCGCTAGATCTTGCGAGCTTGGGGCTAGCCTCGCCGCCTCGAGCTCACCATCGAGGCGAAGATCTTCCACGTTGCAGCTCTGTCGTTGGAATCAGAATTGTAAGCATGGAAGAGAGAAACTGTGAGGAGAGAGAATGAGATGAAGGAGAGAGAGACTGCGAGGATCTCAGAGATGGAGGAGAGAGAACGGGACGGAGGAGAGAGACAATGAGATCAGAGGGATGGAAGAGAGAGAACGTGGATGGAGGAAGAGGATGGAGAAAGGAAGATTTTCTCTATTTCAGAAAGTTATACACGAGAGAAGCCTGATATAGAGGGGAAAATGATTTGCCTTTCTCAAAAAAGGGAATCATTTTCCTCAGTTTTAGAACGAAATTTTCCATTGACCGAAAAACATTTTCCTTGACCATGTATTTTCTGACCCCTAAGGCCAAAAATTGGGGAAAATGTTTTCCAGGAAAAAAAAATTCGTGAAACAAACGGAGCTTTAGCTTGCAATCTTTTGAGCTTGTTTGGGTCCTCCATCGATCAGGAGAAGCCGGGTCAAAATTACTGGGAAGAAAATTGAGTCCGAGTGTGAACTGGTGCAATTGAGGGTCTCTGGAGTTGCCGTCGATCCAAATTTTAGCTGTTGGGCCTGAGGTTCTCATATTACATTGTACCTAATTGAAGAGTGAAGAAGATCCCTAATCTTCATGAGATGAACGGATGACCTAAGCGAATTGAAACCTAATTATCAATGAACTACCATACCTCTAGTTTATACTGTTGAATTTGTTGTCCCACATCACTTGATAATGGGTCCTATAATCTGTTTATATCCATTTGGTCTCCCTCCACCTATTAGCTTAAGCTTTTGCATTGGACTTTCTAACATATACATGCAGAAAAAACGTAGTGAGAAAAATGAATGCAAGGTCATATAACTAACTGTTCTTTTGTCAGGGGTTAAACTCCGCCATTATCGGCGAATTTGATTCCTTAGATGATTTTCTTTGATAATGCATGATTAATTTATCGGTGAAATTCATGTTTCCTTTGGAAAATGGACATTAGAATTTTCGATCAAATTGACGATCATATTATATATAGGGTGTGTTTGTGTCAAGGAAAGTGATTTTTGAGAATTGGTTTTCTAGACTTTCGCCCGTTTGGTTCATCGAAAATGACGAATCAATAGAAAACACTTTCTGATCAACAAAATTTTTTATGTATAAATTCAGGAAAGTCAATTCCTCCATCTAAAGAGGTGAAAACATTAGTACGAGTTGGTGAGGCTCAAGCCTCGCTGGATCTGGCGAGCTCAGCCTCAAGCTTCACCTGGTCGCCTCGCCAGTCTCGAGCCAGGCCGAGCCTCACTCGCCTTCGGTCGGCAAGCCGTTGGTAAATCCCAATGGAGGAAGAAGGTGGAGGAGTCGCAGTGGAGGAAGAAGGTGAAGGAAAAAGAAAGAAAAAAATGGAAAAAAAGAAAAATATAAATAAAATAAACAATGAAATAAAGTCATGAGATTGAATCATTTTTCAAATGTGATCCAAACATCAGAAAACATTTTCGAACAAACATTGTTGGGGTGTGGTTCATACTCCCCAACGACAGAAAAGTACATGGGTCCGGCTTAGCGCTGAGCGGGCAGGGGTCCAGGGAAACAAGTTCGAGAGCAAGTCAGAGAAGTGCATCTTCATTGGGTACGATGAAGGTTTTAAATGGTATAAGATGTGGAATTCTGATACTAAACGTATTATCTACAATAGGGATGTGGTGTTCAGAGAATCTACGATAAATCAGATTATTTCACAGGCTCCTGAAGAACCACAGACGGTTGAGTTAAAAATAAATGCAAGTCTCATAATCTAAATGATGAAAATTAAAAATGCGAAAGATGTCCAAATGAATACGACGATTTATGGTACTATACATCTATGGTAATGTTACTGAACTTGAATGATGCAACGGAATGAAAGAAATCTACATAACCAATTAAAAGCTATTATGACTAGCAAAACTGGTAATGTAAATGCAAACATTCCTATCATGGTACAGGTCAAATGAATTTATTTTATGAGATGAATAAAGCATATTCAAATGTTCATGGTAATTTGAATCAAGCAATATATCCCTCAAGAATTTTCTTATTAAGATAAAGAAACAGTCTTATTAGATGATAGACTGGCTGATTATGCCCGAATTCAGATCATCGAGGCCATCAGCCTGAATTTTCTATGCATGTGGACCGAGATTGCGAAAGAATACTTGCCTGCTAAAGAAAAAGGAATGCTGCAGTTTTGTCAACAACATTCTTGCTACTATAATATATATTTCGAATTTGAGCCGTCCATAAAATCGGAGCGAAATCGGAGGATGTAGAACGGCCCATGATATATGAACAATTTCTGGATTGTGACATTTATTAGAAGAAGTCATCCAAGTTGGTCATAATTTCTTTTTTTACCAAACTCCTCGAAACAAAAACAAAAAAAGAATTGATTATATAACAGTTTTTGGGTGACGGTTATGCTAACAGTCTGTTTTGGGCCACAAAAACTAAATAATAATTAACTGAAAATTATTCTGGGGTCTACACTTTTTCAGAATTTGTGGTTCACAATACACTATTATTCTCACAGTGAAAGACTGCTATACTAGCAAAATCTATATAAAAAAAAAACAGAAAATTCCAAAGCCACACGTGATCCATGCCGGTCCTTGAGCCATGTTTCACGTTCTTTGTCCTCTGATTTTTTTTTTTTTTTTTGCCTGCAATTTTCAGCTAATTCCGCTGAGCCTTGTCCTTCCTTTGTCAAGTCATTGAGCCCTTTTGATCGAGAATAGCAGCTGCCAAATGGCCTCGTACGCAGAGGGTCCACTCAAGCTTTGTTTCCGTTAAAATTGTGTCTCGAGTTCGAAGGTAGAGATTTTTTCGTGTTCCTCGTTTATATTAGCTGCGGAATAGACATCTCCGACAAGTTAGGCTAGAAATTCATTCATGCATCCGACCGCAAATGGAAAACTTCACAAGCTTGTCTTCTTTCGTCGAATTCTCTTCACCAACACTAGCGGAGCTCTTCGGAATATCTTATCAGCACAAGAGGCAAATCTAGAAGAAAAGAAAGAGTCACCATTGAGTCTGGTGGTCCCCTGTTTTTTTTTTGTTTTTTTCCTCCATTTTGTCCGACCGGAAGCGTATATTGTGCAATTTGTTCCACGTGGAGTGTGTGGGCGATTGTGATTGTGTATTTTCCAATTTATTAGGGGCTTATTAGGCTGCCACTGACCACTCTAGATTTTATTCTTTTTCTCATCATCCTTATCACGACTAGCTCTTCCTATGGACGTAAATTTCAACATTCGAGCTAAACTACGTTAACCTCTCTTGTCATTTACTGTTCCTGTTATTTTCTCTGCAATAGCGCAGAAACTGCAAATACGTGCTCGTCGTTCGTCCGATTAGGCTGTAATGTTAAGGGGAGTTAGTCTGCCGGCCGACGATCACGTAGCTTGTGTAAAAATTTCAGGCCAAACGGAAATTGGAAAATCCACTTTTGAAGGCCCAACATCACCGTTTTTCGTTTAGGCAGCCCAGTGCAGGATCAGCCAACGTTCCTTCGGGAAAATGCGAATTCGAGAAATTATACTTGGAAATAACGCACGAGCCATGAATCGTTTGGATATAGACTCGAAGACACTTGCTGTGATACTTAGCTTGCTATCTTTTGAGCATGTTTGGGTCCTCTATTGATCAGGAGAAGCCGGGTCAAAATTACCGGGAAGAAAATTGAATCCGAGTGTGAACTGGTGCTATTGAGGGTCTCTGGAGTTGCCGCCAATCTAAATTTTAGCTGTTGGGCCTGAGGTTCTCATACTATATTGTACCTAGCTGCGGGTGAACAAACCTAGTACTGGAGCTCACACATGAGGGGAAGATTGTTAGGATTAGGATGCACGTGTGAGTTGTGTTAGAAAAGTCTTACATCGGAAAATTGATGTGGTATTGAGCAGTTAATATATCTCAATTGGCTCTTAACTCATTGGTTTAAACTTTTGAGTGAAGGTGGGTCCAACTGGATATGTTGACGGGCTCGGACTTGGGCTCCCTCTTGGCGATCTCCCGGATGAAGGTATCGGGCTTCTGCTGCGCGTTCACAACAATATAGGTGGACAGCAAATATTTCCACCTCCTGAATTTCTTTTTTCTTTATTGTTTTGGGTTGCTTTCTCTATTTATATCAATGCTTTCCCTGCAATAATTGCATGAGTGCAAGGTGGGCAATAGCTCGAAGCTTAGCCAATGGAGTACTCCCCAATTTCGTTCTTTTGGCTCAGCCTCCTCCTTCCGGCACTCCTAGCTTTCCTTCGCAACCGCCGGAACCGCACCAAGCTTCCCCCTCAGCCCCCGGCATGGCCCGTGATTGGCAACATCCTTGACCTCGGGACCACGCCGCACCAGAACCTCCACAGCTTCCGAGCCAAGCACGGGCCGGTCACGTGGTTGAAGCTCGGTTCCATGGACACCATGGTGATCCAATCGGCTCAGGCTGCCACGGAGTTCTTCAAGGGCCATGACCTCGCATTCGCGGACCGTAAGTGTCCCCACGCGCTGACGGCACTCGGCTACGACCAGGGCTCGCTCACCGTCGGCCGTTACGGCGACTACTGGCGCGTTCTCCGGCGTCTTTGCTCCGCGGAACTCCTCGTGAACAAGCGCGTCAACGAGACTGCCTGCCTCAGGCAGAAGTGCATCGACAGCGTGATCGTGTACTTAGAGGAAGAAATGGCGGTTAAACGAGCAACAACAGGTTATTTCTTACGTGCTTGGTGTTATTTCTGACGTTTGTGTTGCATTCGTAACCTTGAATGACCGAAATAATAGTTTTCTTCTTTGAAGGAAAGAAAAAGGATTACTATAACGAAAAACTCCAAACTGGTATATCTTTGACAAATTTACCCTCCGTTAGCTTTTGTCAAATTGTAGTATCTAATTATTGAGTTAAATAACACGTGGCTATTGACGGATATACCAGTTTGGGGTTTTTACCCTCCGTTTGTCATAGGTGTACATGTTTGGGATTTCTTGTGGTATTAACTCAATTTAACTGAAGCTAACATAGGGTAAATCTGTCATAGGTGTACCAGTTTAAGGTTTTTGGTGGTCAAAAAATTAGTTTTGGGTAAATTTGTCACAAATATACCAGTTTAGAGATTTTTGTGGTTAAAAACTTAATTTAAAGTAAATTTTTCATAGATGTAACCATTTGAGGTTTTTCGTGGTATTAATAAAAAATAAGATAAGGGAGACATGGAGAAAGGAATGTTTAAACTCCTTATAAAATATCAAAGTAGGATGATGATCCTATACCCTACGCAATATTTCCACCAGTGTCACAACTACTTCTCTGATTAGAATCAATCGTTAAAAAGGTTTCATTTTCATGAAGAGGAAGGAATCGACTTATCCCACTTCCTCTTTCTCATGGCGTTTAATGTGGTGGGCAACATGGTGCTCTCGCGGGACCTGCTGGACCTGAAATCGAAGGACGGGCCCGAGTTCTTCGACGCCATGAGCCGGTTCATGGAGTGGGCCGGCAAGCCGAACGTAGCCGACTTTGCGCCGTGGTTGAAATGGTGGGATCCGCAGGGGATCAAGGCAAGCATGGCGAAGGACATGGGTCGAGCCATGAGGATTGCCGAAGGGTTTGTGAAAGAGAGGTTGGAGGAGCGAAAGCTCAGGGGAGAGATGAGAGCAACGAATGATTTCTTGGACGCAGTGTTGGATTACGAGGGCGATGGGAACGGAGGCCCACACAAAATCTCTTTGGAGAATGTCAACATAATCATTCTGGTAAGTTTGCTCATCTCTCCCTCGTTTATCATGGCCACAAGGAAATGATTAGATTACCATCTTAGGATTATTAGGTCGAATTCGATTTATTAAGTGGTGTGGCAAACTTAATTGACGTTGAAACAAGTAGGGTCACATCACGTGTCACGGAGATGTTTTACTATCTAATTTAATAAATCAACAATCGGGACTTCTTCAAAATTGATCTCAAAATGAGTAATTCCTTTGCGAATCCGTACCCTAAAAAGTCAACTTTGATGTCAAAGAGCTAAGTTAATGAGAATTGATGTCATTGACGATACATCCTAAAATACAAGCATTGATTATGAGAAACCAATAAAATTAAGTTGATAAGGAGTGAACAGTTTTCGTCGATCGACTAATAACCGAGTCGATGTCAGTCGAGTCGAGAAGCATTGGTATTGGGCTCAAAAAATTTGACCAAAATCAAATCGACTGCAAGAATAAAATCAGCGCAAACAATTATAGCAGCCAAACTCTTGTATGGAATAATTATCAAAGCTGTTGACTGACAGTTCTTGTTCTTGTTGCTTTCTTTGTGCGCAATAGTCCATCAACTCGAAGTGTAGGTACTGCTATGTTTGATCAGGATCGTTGATCAGGTGAAACACGATAATTGTTATTATTGAGCCGACGATTCGAGGGAGCGATTTTTGAGCGAAATACAATCTCTTAATTATAGCACGAGACATTAGTGGTATCCCCAGCATGACTTGATCTTGTAGTAAATGGGTTCTCTTGATGGTGCAGGAAATGTTTTTTGCTGGATCAGATACTTCAAGCAGTACCATCGAATGGGCAATGGCGGAGCTGCTCCGCCAGCCCGAGTCGTTGAAAAAGGCCAGAGACGAGCTCGACCAGGTGGTGGGGTCGAACAGAAAGCTCGAAGAAAACGACACGGAAAAAATGCCGTTTTTGCAAGCTGTGGTGAAGGAAACCCTAAGATTGCATCCACCATTACCTTTACTCATCCCCCGAAATGCTCTGAAGGAAACCAATTTCATGGGCTTTGACGTACCCAAAGACACCCAGGTTTTGGTGAATGCATGGGGCATTGGAAGAGACCCAGATGCTTGGGAGGACCCATTGGCATTCAAACCAGAGAGGTTCCTGGGATCCAGCATCGACTACAAGGGTCAGAACTTCGAACTGATTCCATTCGGATCGGGCAGAAGGATGTGCGTCGGACTTTCGTTAGCGCATAGGGTGCTTCATCTCGGCCTTGCGACATTGCTTCACCGTTTTGACTGGGAACTTGGCTGCGGTTTGACTCCGGAGACCCTCGACATGAGAGAGCGAGGTGGGTTAACAATAAGGAAGCTCAATCCTTTGAAAGTGATACCTAAGAAACGTAGTGTGCGAGGTCCTTCTAATGTCATCCCTAAGGTATAATTTCAACATGTAATTGCCCTAAGGTTATTAGCGCTGATCTTATTATGTCACGGATTAAAAAAGCTGTCCAAGGAAGACTTCTTAAGACTGCTGTTGTTATCTTTGGGCAACAACATGTTCTTGTGTCAGCATTTGGGTCTTGTTTAAATTTTATGACTTGAGCATGTAGCAGGGTAGCTCACCTGCCTTTTATGCCATCAATAATACCTCCTTACTGTTGGATCTAGCAATATCACCTAAAGGGGGGGTGAATAGGTGATTCTGAACACTTTTTACTGATTTAATGCGGAAATTAATAGGTTCAGAACATAAACTGAATAAGATCAGAAAAAAGACGTCCAGATAAACTAAACACAACAAGATGAGTTTAGGGAAAGAGAAATTGCACACAATGTTTATAGTGGTTCGGCTTTTGCAAGCCTACGTCCACTCTCCCACGATGATAGCCGATCGGCTGGATTCCACTATGAGTCGATGAAAGATTACAAGAGATGTCACTCTAATTACTCTTACAAAGGAACCTTTCAAGACTGAGAATTTTAAGCTCACAAGAACAAGAGAATGTGAATCTGAACAACTCAGTACTTTGGAATTTTAAGTTCTTGAACTCTCCCGTAACAGTCACCATTGATCTTCTTTTATACTCCTTCGACCTTGAACTAGCCGTTACCAAGGTCCTTCAAAGGATCGCTCCTCAATCTCTGATTGGCACCATCAATCTTGATTGACCGAGACTGTATATAGGAAGATCCAGTAATCGTTGGAGTAGAGTTTGAACCCTTCAGATTCAGTCGCCCATACAACCAAATCTTCAGTTTCCATAAATAGAGTTCATCCAAAACTCCAAGATATCTTGTCCATGGAAGGTAATATCCAATCGAGGATATTCTCCTGATTTGATTGGAAAATAATCCTGTCAATCAAATCTTACAGACTTCCATAAAAAGACGCGACCAAACCAGAAACCTGCCAAACGTGGGTCTTCAGAATCTGGTAGTGAGATAATGCAGAATCTGAACGTTGTTCAGAAGCAGTCTTCTGAACCAAAGAGACTCTCTGAATCTGAACAGATTAGAATAGTGATTCTGAGCTTCTGCAAAGTCCTTGCTGACGTGTCACATAAATCTTCTCGAGATAAGTCCTCAGAGGCAACACAAACCTCCTTCTGAAGTCTTCAAAGGCAGCGCAGACTTCCTTCTAAAGTCTTCAGAGGCAGCACAATTCTCCTTCTGAATACTGGACTTCGACTATCTCTGAAGCAAGTGTGCGACGACTACTCCTTGAGTCTGAACGCCAGTTATGGAACATTATAAAGCTTTTGTTCATATGCTCATCGCCTGCAATAATAAATTATTTGTATTAACCAGATTCTCTTACAAAGAGGATAGTTTTGTCAGAATCAAAATATTCAGACGGAAGGTTTTCTCAACAATCTCCCCCTTTTTGATGATGACAAAACTTCCTTAATAAAAGTTGATATATATGAAAAAATTTGTATCAAAGTTAAGCTCGGAAAAGATTTCAGTAATAATATGAATATAACTCAATTGAATCTTTTCAAAAGAATGTGCATCTGAATATATAAGATATGCACTCTGAGTGATAGTAGGATATCACCATATGTTGTATACGACGTTGAATTCGTTTGAGCGCATAGGTATAATTCGCGTAAGTGTGCATCCTGCAATATGATAATGATGAGGTATTTTCTCCCCCTTTTTGTCATCAGCAAGATAAAATGGCAATTTACACATACATTAATGGAGATTCACACATATATTAAAAAATATAACATCTAGGGTGCACATAAATGGAACATCCGACAGAGATAAAAATAAAAACAAATACGGACAATTTGAAAAACAATTTCAAGATGACGGAGGTGGGTTTTGTTTTGAAGAGGAGGAGGGAACATCAACATGCTCTTCATCATCTTTCTGAGCAGCTTCAACAGATTTGCCCATATCAGCAATGTAGGTGGCAAATTCTTTGAGTTCCTGCATCTCTGGAACCTCTTTGCTGATCCTTTCATCTCTGATCAAAGTATAAGTATCAATGCTGGCCATCTCAGAGCAGAAAAGGCGACAGTATTTATGAAGTATTTCCTCAAATCTGTGCATCTTCTTTTCAATGTTCATTTCCATCCTGTCCATCCTCTGCATAACTTCTACCCGAAGTTTTTCAACTTCCATCTGAACAAGACTTGGTGAAGCATTCAGTGTCCCTGCAGAAATCTGTTGGTGTTCTTCTTCCACCATCTAAGCTTTACCCTTTGAGGCTGAATCCAAAATTCTCTGAGAGTTTATCTCCCCCTGAATCTGATCAAGTGTTGAATCTGGAATGATTATAACAGGTTCAGCGGTAGTTGATTCAATTTCTGTGGGTTGCTCTTCAGGTATTTCCACTGGAAGTTGTTCCTTTTGAACAGCACTTTCCTCAATAGCTTTTTCCTTCTGAATAGCAAGTTCGACATCAGCTTTCTCCTTCTGAACAGCAGTCAAAACCTCTTCAGTCTAAACAACATTTGATTCCTCATGTTGTTCTTTTCTGCTGGACTCCTCCTTTTTAGTATCAGCCTTGTCCTTCTGAATAACTTCAGTCTGAACAGCAGATTCTATAAGTTGCTCCCCCTGAATCTGAGCTGTTACAACAGGAGAGACTTCTGTTGATTCTCTAGCTGTGACAACAAAGTCATCAGATTTATCAACCCCCATGTCCTTAGGTGGTGATGAGGACCTCTTCTTTTGTTCTCGAGCAACTAGAACATCAATAGTCGTTCTGTCATCTAGTTGCTCTTCCATTATCTCCACGTATGCACTAGTAGCAAGCTGAGCTTCTTTCTCTGCCTTTTCTCCAGATGTTTCATCAGCTTCTACATTCCCACTCTCATGAGTCTTATGGGGATCCTCTTCTTTGTCCATAGGATCCTCCAACTCATTTGCTATTTCAGCAATCTCTTCAGCTTCTGACATGATGTTTCCTTCTGATAGCACAGAAGGAGTCCTCTCATCATCTCTCGATGATACACTTTCTTCTTCTTCTGCTTCCTCTTCTTCTGAAGACTCACTCTGAGCAATGGTCTGTTTTCCTTTTGTGGCCTCTGTCTTCCTTCTTTTTGCAGATCTCTCACTCTCTGCATTCTGTTCTTCAAACTCAACCAGGACAGCCTCTTTGTTCTTGTTGATCCAACCACCAGCAGACTGTCTAAAACCCATCTTCTGAATCATAGACTCCCCACCTACCATTAACTGAGTTTCATCTTAAAGAAGCTTTCCAAGAATCTTGATATTTTGGAAGGACATGATCCGATAGATCAACCCTGCATAGGGTAATTGTCCTTTGGTCTTTTGGACAGTCCTGTACATGTGGAGGAGAACAGTATGTGCTAGAGAGATCTTGCAGCCATTCAACAGACCCCACATCAGCTTGGCTTCATATTTCGAAATGTCAGTTTTTGAAGCAATCTTGGGTCTTAAGCTTTCAATGACAACCTTGTGCATTACAATGTGCTTCAGGGGAAAGTCATTGTAAGCAATGTGTGCCTTGGAATCTCTAGAGTAATTCTCTTTTCCAGTCAGAGAACTGTAGGCATCATCAGGTTGCACATTAATGGGCATAAAATCCATTTCATCAACTCCCATTAATCTTGCTAGCTCCCCGACATGCAGATGATACAGGACTCCTTCAACCGTATAAAACAAGGAATCAAAATTGCTGAAACATAAGCTAGAATAAAAGTAAGCTGCCAAATCAGGAAAAGTTGGCCTCCTTGCAGTTGCAAAGTCCCTCAACTTCATCTGCTCTAGATGCTTCCTAATAGGGATACCAACCCTATCAAAATACTTAAGATCAAATACCCTGTGGGGTATAACTCCTCTTTGCTTCAGCATCTCGAATTTGTCAGAATGCAACTGACTTAAAAACAGTTTGCTTTCAAAGTTCTTGTCTTTGATAACCCCTCTGATTTTCTTGAAGTCTTTAACCAGCACATCATCGTCGTCATCAGGCCTTCCCTTTGTTTCACTTTCTTTAGTTATAGCATCCATAATAACAATGCTCTTAGATGGAGACTTTTTAGGTTTAGAGACTCCAGTTTCTACAACCTTTTCCTTGCCCTTTCGAGATACATTCTCAGGAACAATAGTGGCAATAGGTGTCACAGTTTGCAGAGGAAGTTCTAATATAGCAAGAAAGTCTTTCTCGCTTGCAAACTTGTGAATATTCAGCAACAACTTGACGTTTTCGTCACTAGAGCCAGTGTTCTTGAAAGAATCATACAGTGGTTTTATAGAGAGAGCCAGAGCGACTCTTTCATCGAACTCAGACTGAGACAAACCTGATTCCTTTTGGGCAATATGTCTTTCTTCTTCGTGATCAGACCCAGAGATGTCAATGGATTCGGTGAGACGTGCTTTTCTGCCCTTCGTCAACCTTGACGATTTTCTCCTCAGACTTGCACCTTCTTTTGCTACTTTCTTCATGGTAGATGATGATTTCGGAGTCATGGATGAGAAAGTTGGAGTTTTTAGAGAGAAAGATTTGGAGTGAGCGAGAAGGAATGTAAACAGAGAGAGAGAAATCAGTTTTTAGGGTTTGAGAGAAGATTGTGATATGTGATAGAGGTGCCGGTTCAAGGCCTTATGAAAGTTTTTTAAAACCCGTAAAGCGGTTATTTTTGGAAATAAAATCAATTTAAAATAAAATCCAAAGATCAATCCAAAGAAACAGAATTATTTCAATCAATCAACGAGGCATATATATAGAAATTAGAGAACGTAGATTTAGAGAACGTACCTTGGATTCTTGCTTTATCAAGAATTTCTAAATGTAAAGAGGTGTAAGATGAACTAACCTTGCTTCTGAAGTACTAAAAATATGCTTCTGAATATAGGTTATGCAAATTTGCTTCTGAACTTTGCTTCTGAGTTCTGCTTCTAAGCAGTTTTGCTTCTGAGCTCTGTTTCTGAGTTCTGCTTCTGAGCAGTTTTGCTTCTGAGCTCTGTTTCTGAGTTCTGCTTCTGAGCAGTTTTGCTTCTAAGCTCTGTTTCTGAGTTTTGCTTCTGAGCAGTTTTGCTTCTGAGCGCTGTCAATTGACCTGTTCTCAATATATCTTAAGAAAAAGGATTAGTAATAGCTAATTCGTTTCGGATAAAATTGAAAGACTCTTTGTCAAGAGGTTTAGTAAATATATCTGCGAGTTGATTTTTTGTATCAACATACTGAATGTGAACATTTTCATTCTGAACATGATCGCGGATAAAATGATGTTTGATCTCGATGTGCTTCGCTCTTGAATGGAGAATAGGATTCTTGGTTAGATTTATGGCGCTTGTATTGTCGCATCTGATCTCCACATTTGAGTCCTCAACTCCATAATCTCTTAGCTGTTGCTTTAACCATAAGATCTGAGCACAACAACTTCCAAGAGATACGTATTCAGCTTCTGCTGTACTGAGAGCAACTGTGCTTTGCTTTTTGGAATACCAGGAAATAAGCATATTTCCCATAAGTTGACAGGTTCCTGAAGTGCTTTTCCTGTCGATTTTACATCCGGCGAGATCTGCATCTGAATATCCCTTCAGAATGAAATCAGAATCCTTTGAATACCAAAGACCATAAGCTGGATATGTTCCAATATATTTGATAATTCTTTTGATTGCTGTAAGATGCGATTCTTTTGGATATGACTGAAATCTTGCACATAAGCAGACGCTATAAAGAATATCTGGCCTTGATGCAGTGAGATATAGAAGCGATCCAATCATACTGCGATAAAGCTTCTGATCAATATCTTTTCCTTGTTCATCTTTATCAAGCTTAGACGAATGAGACATTGATGTTTCCGTCTTCTTGCAATTTTCTAAGCCGAATTTCTTGATAATTTCAAGAGCATATTTCTCTTGATGAATGAATATTCCTTTCTTGGTTTGTTGAATCTGAAGTCCAAGAAAGAATTTTAATTCTCCCATCATGCTCATTTCGAATTCATCCTGCATTGCTTTAGAGAAATTCTTGCATAGATATTCATTAGAGGAGCCAAAAATAATATCATCAACATAAATCTGAACAATAAGAATATCCTTACCCTGCTTCTGAATAAAGAGAGTGTTGTCAACATTACCTTTAGTGAACTTTTGTTCAGATAGAAAATTGTCTAACCTTTCATACCAAGCACGAGGTGCTTGCTTTAATCCATATAAGGCTTTCTTTAGGGAATATACGAGATCCTTTCCTCTTGGTTCCTCGAAGCCAGCAGGTTGCTCGACATAGACTTCTTCTTTGATGTAACCGTTTAGGAATGCCCTTTTCACATCCATATGAAAAAGTTTAAAGTCATTGTAACAAGCATAAGTAAGAAGTAGCCTTATGGCCTCTAACCTGGCAACTGGTGCGTATGTTTCATCTTAATCTATTCCTTCTTCTTGAGAATATCCATTTGCCACAAGTCTTGCTTTGTTTCTAACCACCTTTCCTCTGTCGTCCATTTTGTTTCTGAACACCCATTTTGTTCCTATTACAGGACGATTTTTGGGTCTTGAAACGAGATCCCAAACATTATTGATCTTGAATTGATGAAGTTCTTCTTACATGGCATTGATCCAATTTTCATCAGTAAGAGCTTCTTCAATTCCTTTAGGCTCGATTTCAGAAACTAATGCTATATTGCTCATTGCTTCCTTGAATTTCGATCTGGTTTTGATTCCTTCATCCAAGCTCCCCATTATTAGTTCCTTGGGGTGACTGGATTTATGTTTCCAGTTTCTGTTGAATTTCTCGTCTTGAGCATCACTTGGATCATTAGATTCAGATGGTATTACCTCTGGTTCTTCTGCGGTTTGTTGGCTTGTTTCTTGATTCTGAACTTCTTCAGAAGCATGATTCTCTTCTGAATTTTCATCTGGTTCTGAACCTTGATGTAGAGACGAAACTTGAACATATTCAGATTGATCATTCTGAGTCTGAATATTTTCATCAAACTTGACATTCATTGATTCTTCAACACATCGAGAGTTTTTGTTGTAGACTCTGTATGCTTTGCTCGTTGTAGAATATCCCAAAAATATTCCTTCATCTGACTTCTCATCAAACTTAGTAGCTCGATCATTTGCATTTTTCAGAATGAAGCATTTACAACCAAACACACGGAAGTATGCTAAATCTGGTTTTCTCTCTTTAAAAAGTTCATAGGGAGTTTTCTCAATGATTGATCTTAAGGAGACACGGTTTAAAATGTAACATGCTATTGACACAGCCTCTGCCCAGAAATGAGATGCAATTTTACTTTCGATCAAAAGAGCTCTCGCCATTTCTTGTAGAGAACGATTTTTCCTCTCCATAACCCCATTTTGTTGAGGTGTGTAAGGAGATGAAAAATTATGCTGAATTCCAAACTCATCACAAAAATTAGAAAAGCTTTGGTTTTCAAATTCTCCCCCACGATCAGTTTTGATGTAGGAAATAGAGTAACCTTTCTCATTCTGAATCTTTTTAGAAAATTTTGAGAAGGATGAGAAAACATCATTTTTGTGCGCAAGAAATAAAACCCATGTAAATCTTGAGTAATCATCAACTATGACAAGGCAGTATTTCTTACCTCCAAGACTTAGTGTTCTGTTAGGACCAAAGATATCCATATGAAGCAGCTGCAGAACACGTTCAAATGATACATGATTAACAGATTTAAAAGAGCTTTTTACCTGTTTCCCAAGTGTGCAGGCTGAGCAAAGCTTAGATTTCTCAAACTTTGATTGTGGTAGACCTCGAACTACTTTCTTGGAAGATAGCTTGGAGATGTGTTTGATACTGATGTGGCCTAGCTTTCTGTGCCATAGTTCAGATTCATCTTTGATAGAAATAAGACACTTGATGTCTTCAGAATCAACATTCAGAAGGTAGATGTTTCCATGACGTCGACCAGTGAAAGTTTGCTTCTTGTCTTTACTAACACCTGAGCATTCTGAGTCTTGAAAGCAAATTTGATAACCAGAGTCACAGAGTTGACTTACTGAAATCAAATTGTATTTGAGTCCTTTGACAAGAGAGACATTGTTGATCGTGAGATTTTCGATTTTTACAGTGCCTTGGCCAATCACTTTGCCTTTATTCTTTCCTCCAAACGATACACTTCTACCATTGTAATCTGAAAGTTGAATGAAGTTATCTGGATCACCAGTCATGTGACTTGAGCATCCACTATCCAGAAACCATTTGTCTTTTCTCTTCTTTGGTACCTGCAAGTAGAAAGTAACTTACTATTTGTTTGGTACCCAGGTTTTCTTGGGTCCATTTGAGTTAGTCACAGTAGATATCTTTCTATTAACAGGTCTCCATACCATCATGCAATTATTTCTAACGTGATTTCTAGCACCGCAGTTTTCACAATGCATTGGATAAAAGGATTTTGTAAAATGCTTTTGGAAATGCCGTTGATATGCAAATTTGGAAGGTTTATGGGAAATCCTTTCATTTGTTTCCGGAAACTTATTTTTGAAATTATTTTCCTTTTTGAAACCAAGACCATATTTGTTACCATACGGAATTTGTCTGGAAATAATGTTTTCTAAGTTTTTTGAACTTTGGGAAAATTTCTTTGAGGTATTTTCAATTTGGGTTTTCAAGGAATCATTTTCTTTCAAGATCAAATCACGATTCTCCTTGATATGATGAAATTCCTTTTGCAAAAATTCAATCTTGTCTTTTTGAGAATCATTCTGTTGCTTCAAAAATGAAACTTCCTTTTTCAAAATGGAAACCTTTTTTAGAGCTTCTTTATAATTTAAGCACAACTCATCAACGTATTCCGACACTTCATCTGGTATTTCAGAAGGGTGTACCTCAACACCTAAATCTGAATCTGAATCTGACTTTGCCATAAGACATATGTTAGCATAGTCATCCTCGCTGTCTTCAGAATCGCTTAGAGTTTCTGCCTTCAATGCCTTTTGTATTTCTCATACTTGATCTTGTCTTTCTTCAGAAGGGGACAATTGGGTTTGATGTGTCCTGCTTTCTTACAGTGGAAGCAGATTACATCTTTGTCTTCCTGTTTGTCATTGCTTGATTGTCTCTGATCATTCTTTCTGAATGATTTCTTGCCTTTGAAGTTTCTACCTCTTCGAGCCATCTTTCTGAACTTCTTCACCATGAGAGCAAGTTCTTCGTCGTCTTCATCTTCATCTTCTGAATCTGGTACTTCAAGGTCAATTTCAGATTTTAAAGCAATGGACTTCTTACCTTTTGAATCTCTTGTTTTGTTGGTGCGCTCAGTCTCATAAGATTGTAAAGTTCCGACTAGCTCATCAATAGATAGAGGTCTGATTGTTTGACATTCCTGTATTGATGGCTTGATGTAATTCCAGTCATCTGTAAGTCCTCGAAGGATCTTTCTCACTTGCATTGGTTCTGCTACAGGAGCGCCTTGCCTTGCAAGACCACTTGCTAGAATTTGAAACCTGTCAATCATTTCAGCAATTGATTCATCTGGCTTCATTTTGAAGGCTTCGTAATCACTTAGCAGAATGCTAAGAGTTGTTTCTTTCACTCTGTCAGTTCGCTGGTATGTGACATGAAGTCTGTCCCATATAGCTTTGGCTGAATCTTCTTCTGCAACTCGATTATATAGAGGAATAGATAAGGCATAGAAAAGTGCATGCACAGCTTTAGAATCGAGTCCTTGTCTTTTTGTTCTTTCTGAATCTGACAGTGTTGTAGTAACATTTGTATTGTTGTTTCCTTCATTTCCAGTGGAGGGGGTTGCTGTTACAACAGGAATTACTCCATTGACAACAACATCCCACATCATATCATCTGATGCCTTAAAGAACCACTTCATTTTGTTGCACCACATATTGTAGTCTTTCCCGTCAAAATAAGGTGGTTTGTTGTTGAAGTGTGCATCACTGGTTCCTGTGAAATTATTGCTAGACATGATAGATCGTTAGCTCTGAAGTAAAACACTTCAAAATAATGTGCAACCAAGCTCTGATACCAATTGTTGGATCTAGCAATATCACCTAGTAAATAGGTGATTCTGAACACTTTTTACTAATTTAATGCGGAAATTAATAGGTTCAGAACATAAACTGAATAAGATAAAAAAAAAAAGACGTGCAGATAAACTAAACACAACAAGATGAGTCTAGGGAAAGAGAAATTGCACGCAATGTTTATAGTGGTTCAGCTTTAGCAAGCCTACGTCCACTCTCCCATGATGACAGCCGATCGGCTGGATTCCACTATGAGTCGATGAAAGATTACAAGAGATGTCACTCTAATTACTCTTACAAAGGAACCTTTCAAGACTGAGAATTTTAAGCTCACAAGAACAAGAGAATGTGAATCTGAACAACTCAGTACTTTGGAATTTTAAGTTCTTGAACTCTCCCGTAACAGTCACCATTGATCTTCTTTTATACTCCTTCGACCTTGAACTAGCCCTTACCAAGGTCCTTCAAAGGATCGCTCCTCAATCTCTGATTGGCACCATCAATCTTGATTGACCGAGACTGTATATAGGAAGATCCAGTAGCCGTTGGAGTAGAGTTTGAACCCTTTAGATTCAGTCGCCCATACAACCAAATCTTCAGTTTCCATAAATAGAGTTCATCCAAAACTCCAAGATATCTTGTCCATGGAAGGTAATATCCAATCGAGGATATTCTCCTGATTTGATTGGAAAATAATCCTGTCAATCAAATCTTACAGACTTCCATAAAAAGACGCGACCAAACCGGAAACCTGCCAAACGTGGGTCTTCAGAATCTGGTAGTGAGATAATGCAGAATCTGAACGTTGTTCAGAAGCAGTCTTCTGAACCAAAGAGACTCTCTGAATCTGAACAGATTAGAACAGTGATTCTGAGCTTCTGCAAAGTCCTTGCTAACGTGTCACATAAATCTTCTCGAGATAAGTCCTCAGAGGCAACACAAACCTCCTTCTGAAGTCTTCAGAGGCAGCGCAGACTTCCTTCTGAAGTCTTCAGAGGCAGCACAATTCTCCTTCTGAATACTGGACTTCGACTATCTCTGAAGCAAGTGTGCGACGACTACTCCTTGAGTCTGAACGCCAGTTATGGAACATTATAAAGCTTTTGTTCACATGCTCATCACCTGCAATAATAAATTATTTGTATTAACCAGATTCTCTTACAAGGAGGATAGTTTTGTCAGAACCAAAATATTCAGAGGGAAGGTTTTCTCAACACTTACTTGTCAAAAGAAAAAAAATTACCCTAAAGTTGGTTCCACACGTGGGTCCACAAAATGGACGGTTTTGATGAACTTGATCAAATAGACTCGATTCTATACAGTGAATTCCCGATTCAGAGACCACGAGCAGTACCATTTAGTGGGGGTGATGCTCCACCAACCAAAGTTAAGATGGCAAAAGCTTAATCAGGTTGTCGAGCGGAAAAGAAAAGGTCAAAGAGACCGATATGAAAGAAAAGGATCAAAAAGAATATCGTACGATCTTTCTAGATCTTGTCAAATTAGTTTCGTTCAATTTGACTAACGAGAAATAATGACATAATTTTTTTATTACTTTTTTAAGACACGTGGACTCAGCACTAGGATCCACATAAACCTGGTCCACAGTGCTTTCGTCCATCTCATAAACCCTTCTATTCGTTTGAAAAATTATGTAATCTATAACAAAAGTCAAATTACATTGAACTAAGACTAGCATTACAAATGGTGAAGAAACAAAAAGACGTTGCACTATAGATATCATGGCTTCAACATTCAAATATGCGCCAAAACAAGACGAAATATGCACAGTGAATCAAACAATCTTCCTAAAAGAAATAGTATCAATAAGAGGAGCATTATGTTATCCTTCAAGAACAATACACAAATTGATAAAAGGATAATTAGAATATACGAAATTGATTTAAAATTCATAGAGCAGTGATGGAAGTACTAAGGCTCGTAATTGACTTACTAAGTGATGCTATGTAAGTGATTATATAAGTTAATGGGCTATTATGTTGGATATTTCAGTAGTTTTAAATTATTTGAAGGTAACGGTTGTGATAGCAATTATAACTGCCATGAAAGCCATCACTTTGTAATGGTTTTGCAATGGCTGGTCTTTACAACGACCATGCAACGACTTTCTAACGGCTTTGTAACGCCTGATTTCTTTTTTTCATAACCCTCTATTATTACAACGGCTTTATAACGGTTTTATATGGGTTCTTTCTTTCTTTTGAAAAAAAACTTCAAACTACAATCCTTCAAGAATCTTTGATTGAAAAAGAGAATATTTCCCTTCTTTCTTTTCTCTTCTTCACTGGGTAATACACATAACGTTGTCCATGTTCCTTCTAATATTCAGTGCGGAGTATAGAAGAATGTCTGTTATATCTTGGGAAGATAGCCGCTAGAAGCCTATCTCATCGAGTTTCTTACTCCGATGGGCGAAATTATCCCTAAGAACAATGCTTGCATGCCTCAGACAATTAATCTTACTTTTCTCATCTTTTCCAACATATTTCCTACAATTTTTATTTTTCTTATTATCTAACATTTTTTCAACAATCTTAAGGATAACTGCCTTGTGAATTTCCAAACAGGAATTGCCGTTGGAATTGAACGAGAACTCGGAGATGGTGAAGGACAAGTATCGCATATTCGTGGGCGATTTGTCATGAGACATTACTAAGCATCTGTACAAAAAAAGCTTTTGGTTGTTTCAGAAACCATGGATTTTGCTTGCGGCTTGCGAGGCAACAAATCCTAAAGAAAACAAACGTGGATGATTTGACAAGTTGGAGAACAATGGTTGATGGTGTCCTCAACATTGAACTTCGTCGATGGGCTGAAATTCTGATTATTACTCCTATATCAACTAATACTTTGGCCAAGGTAAGTTACCTTTGCTGAGAAAAACCCTTAATTAATTTTGAAGTTGACAAAACAATTCATATTCTCTAACATCTGAGTTAATGCAATGAAATACTTATTTTGCAGATTTTTCTATTGTTTATTCAATTATTGGAGAATAAGTTACACAGGATTAAATCTAGTAGAAAAGGCTCAAACGCTGTTTCAAGAGTTATCGCAAAGCTCAAGCTCTGAGGGGGAGTATTTTATATCCAACGATCAAACTATCATGAGATATGATAATTGAGATATTATGTGACGTCCCGGAATTTTAAGGCCTGTTATGTGAATAATATTGGATCGTTGGATTTAGTGACAATTGTCGGACGCAGGAATCGTTTAATCTGAAGGTTGTTGTTAGTCATCGGTCGAAGCGTAGTTAATTGTAGTTCGATTAGATTAGTCGCGCCGTAATGAGTCTTCGCCGTATTCCTTCGCGCCTGAGCCAACCCTGAACCAAATATTCTGAACCAGTCCTAAATCGTCAGATTACTGAAATACCCTCAGATATTATTCATATACGCCAGAAACAATTAATACCGAATAACCGTGGGCCCCACCTCATTATTGCAAGTCAAATCCACCTTTTTGACCCCTTGGAAATTACAAAAATGCCCTTTGACCTTGGAAAAGACCATTTTGCCCTTCAAGACCATTTTCTCTCTCCTCTCTCTCTCTTCCCTTTCTCTTTCACGCACGGCAGCCCATCTTCTTCACCGTTTCACCATTTTCACTTCATCTTCTTCATCTTCGTCTCACGTTCGTCGTCGCCATGGACCGTCGCCGCCCGCCGCTCGCGCCGCCGCCATCCGCCGCGCCCCCGCCAAGCCGCCGGCCACCCTCACGCCGTTCGCTAGCCCCATCCGCAGCTGCTGCCGCCTCTGTTCAGCCGCTGTCCAAGCACCGCCGAGCCGCGCCGTCGTTCGCCGAGCTTCATCGGAGCCACCAAGGAGCCGCCGGACCTTGGCCGAAGCTCCGCCGAGCTTACCGCCCACTCGTTGAGCTCCGTTGTCATCGTTTGGCCGTTTTCCAACCGCCGTTCGTCGTCATCCGAGTGTCGTTTTGGAAATCCGACACCGTGGTTGCATCCGGATCGACGAGGAGAGTTCGTAGGGACCGCCGCCGGAATTTTTGTCGCCGTCACCGCCGCCGGAAACCACCGCCGGCGCCGCCGCCCTTCGCCGATCGCCGCAGACCATCGCCGCCAGTTAATTAGTGAGTTAACCCCTAATCCCTAATTAGGCCGTTAATTTCACTTAATAGGTTAATTAGTTAGTTACCGTAATTAATTAGTTAGTTACCGCAGTTAATAGATAGTTAACTGTGGTTAGATTAATTAGTTACCATAGTTAAATTAAATAGTTACTGTGGTAGATTAATTAACTGTTGTGGTTAGTTGAATTAACCGTGGTTAGGTGGATTACTTACCATGGTTAATTGCATGTTGTTGTGCCTAGTTTGTGGCGTCTGATCGTGGATCGGACTGAGTGTTGATTGCGCATTAAATTGCTGAATGATCACACTAGGGTCGAAATGCCATGTTAAATGGAAATTGAATATTCGCGTGACCAATTGTGATTTTGAGTGTGAAAATGGCCGTGGGCCAGGTTTGAGCATGAAAATGGCCGTGGGCCAAGTTTGAGCATGAAATTGGCAGTGGGCCAGGTTTGAGCATCAAAATGAGATTTGGCTTGAGAGCCGGTTTTAAGCGCGAGGTCACGCAGTAGTTTCACCGTGTCACCCTAACGTAATTGGGGGCACAAGCGATACCCTTGTTGGCATGGGTCGTTGCTTGGTAAGTCTGTGTGCCGGCGACGTACCGTCCAGGATTCCTCGGCTTATCGGTTGCCTGTCAGTCCGTGCCGGCAACGGATCGCCCGGATAACATGGCTGATGAGATGCCGGTCGCAACTTGTGTTGGTCCGTAGTCCCTCTTGGAATTATTCCTGGTATGCTCGCCTTAGGGGTCTTGAGGGGGCTATCGGATGCCGTCGCCGTTAACGTTGTGGGACGACGTCCGGTTAATCCGGAAGAGTACTAGCAGCGAGGCTGTGCTTTGGCGAGAGTGGGGTATCTCTTGGCCGGCTGACCGGAACGCGTTTGTTGCATAGTGCATGAGTATTGCTGAGTGTTCTGGCTGATTGGTTGATGCATTATTTATTCCTTATCATGTCGTATCTGTCGCATGGCTCCAGGCGAGGTACGTTGCATGTGATTGTTGTTCTGGATGTTGGGTTTAGTTCGTTAGAACTGTTAGATCGTCTGCGTGAATCAACGTCCTAATCGGACTTAGGCGTTGACCCGCTGAGATTCATATCTCATGCGCTTGGCTGATCGCCTTTCAGGTATTCGTGATGGCCGCGCAGGTTGAGCTGTGGAGGAGCTTTGGAGGCCGTGTTGTGTATAGCTGGTAATGTAGGAGTAGTGTATCGGCTGTTGTGCGCCCCGACCTGACCCTGTATCTTTTTGTGGGTCTAAGGGGATCGGTCCAAGAAGGACTTGTGTAAATTATGTTTGTATTGCGGACTAATCAAGCTTATAAATAAAAAGGATTTGTTGTTGTTTGTTGTCTTTCCTATTTGTCTATCCATGTTGTTTCTTGTCCGGGGTTGTTATTCGCTCCCGCATGTGCCTAATTATAAAATAAAAGAAATGGGTCGATGATCTACCTGGGACATCATCCTTTGACCTGACGTTTGGAAGGGATGGTCGCGCACCGGGGGTTCGGGGCGTGACATATTATATTATCACAACGACTAGCAAATTAAGCTGGATTCGTTCTTGAAGATTATCTAATCATTAAGATTATTATATCTATCAAGGACGTGGATTAAGGAAGACATGGATGACTTACCAAATGGAGTAGTCTATCTTTGGAAACCCAGATCACGTTTGTATGGGCGATCTGATCTAATGTGAGATTCTTCCTTTGTTATTCTGAACGGCTACAAAATCCTTTGTATACAATCTCGACCAAACTGGAAGATTCTGGAGAGTGATCGTCTAGAGACCTTGCAATGGCTAGTTTGAAGGTGGAGGAGTATAAAAGTAAACCTCAAGGCTGAAGAAAAGATGGGAGTTCAGAATCTTAAATCTCAAAGTTTAAGAGAGTTCCACATCATTCATATATTTTTTTATCCAAACACTGTAATACTTGGAGGATTTCATTCAATTACGTGAGCATTAGATGGGAAGTCTATTCACTCGAGAATCATCATTGAATTGTAACCTCTGAACTATTCACTAGTGGAATCCAGCCGATTGGCTGCCAGCGTAAAGAAGTGGACGTAAGCTTGAACAAAGCCGAACCACTATAAACTCTCTATGCAATTTCTCTATCCCATGAACTCCTTGTCATTTTAATTTGACAGTTGAAGTGTGCATGCTACTGATTCTGAGGACATTTCAAATGTTGCTCTCGCTTAGACTCTAATCTAAACACTGAGTTTATTTGTTTAAATTCCATATTGATTGCTAAAATGATTTGAAATCACATATACAATTACATGTGATGATATTTGAGTGTGACATCCCGAAATTTTAAGGTCTATAGAATAAATAATATATGGTTTTTACGGTTTAAGGGACAATTATCGGACGCGATTTTACTTTGATCTGGAAATGAATTTGGTAAACCCTGAAGCGCCGGTCAAAGACCCCCTTCGCGCCTGAACCCTCCGCGAAATTACCCTACTACCCATAGATATTATGCACTACAAGACAAGAAAATTCAAATTTGAGTTGACTTGGGGGCCCCCTTGTCAAATCCCAACCCACCAATCACATCTCTCTCGCTCTCTCTCTCTCTCTCTCTCTTCTTCCCCCCTGTTCTATAGTGCGACACCCCCCACGCTCGCTCGACCCTCTCCTCCCCTCACTCGCACGACATCACCAACCACCACCACCACCTCTCTTCGTCGCCGCCGCTTCACCAGCCGCCTGCAGCCGCGCCACCTGACCATCACTTGAGCTCCGTCCGCCGCCGCTGCTGCCGCCCCAAGCCCCGTGGCCTCCACCTCTCCCTCTCGACACTCTCTCCCGTCACCGTTCGTCACCACCGCGCCCTCACCCACCGTCCGTTGTCGCCGAAGCTCCATTGCTCGTGGACCCAAGGGTCCCCGAGATCCGCGACCCCTGTACCCCCTACTCCGCCTCGTCGCCACCCCAATCGACGCCAGCCGCTCGCCCTCTGCCACCGCGAGCTGTTGCCCCGTCGTCGAGCTGCCGTGCCGCCGCCGACTAGGCCCTTCATCGCCCGTACAGCCGCCGACCAGTTTCCCCCCCCCTCAACCGCGACTGCGCTAACTATAGCAGCCCGAGCAGCCACCAACCCGATGCCCGTCCGCCTCACCGAACCGAACCACCCAAGCCTTAGCCACCATCCAGCCGCTAAGACCCCGCTACCGTCATTGCTCGAGCCGACCCATAGCTCGGACCGAGCCGTCATCGTTGCCGTAGCCCCGCGCTGTGCCGACCCGAATCGCGTCGTCGCCCGTATCGCTTGCCCGCCGTCACTGTAGTTGTCACGGGACCATAGTTGTGAGTTTGCCCCTAACTCTTGGTTAGGTCGCTAATTACATTCAGGTTTAGTTTAATTAGTCTAATTAGGCATTTAAGTAGATTAATTGTGATCGATTTAGTTAGAAATCAAATTTAGGTTAAATGATCGCAATTAAATAAATTAGACTGGTTAGCTAGGTGGTCTTTGGCTAATTGGTGATCAGACTGGATTGTTTGATTGACTACAGTTGTTTAATCGCGAGCGAGCGTTTGTTTAGAGCCGAGAGGGCAATGAATTGATTGACTGGTTGGTTGGTAAGCGGATTAGTCGCCTGTGGATAGTTCATGTATTCAAGTGTGATATGTTGATTTTGTTGTCGACTGTCTGATGTGGTGATCAATGCCTAATTGCTGAATGGTTTGTGATTGACGGTATGAGGATTGATCACCCGTATTTAGAGGCAAAGTCTGGTGGATAGTTCGTGCATCACATGACCATGTGTAGGATCAAATTGCATATCAGAGCATAAAAATGGCCAGTGGCCGTGTCTTTAAGCATGATCATGTGAGCATTTGACTAAATGCCAAGATAAGAACCGATTGGTTGGATGATCTGCTTGTGTGGTCATATGATGAGATAAATCTGTGCCAGTCGTATGATTTTTCGTGATAAATTCGTGTCGTGCCAGTCGTACGGAGCCACACGATTTATCAGACGCCAGTCGCAACTTGTGATGGACTGAAGCTCCTACATGGATTCCGGGTAGTTTCGTGTCGTGCCAATCGTATGAATCATACGGACTATCGAACGCCGTCACCGAAAGTAAGGGACGATGCATGGTCATGCCAGTAGACACTACCAATCGTAGTGTTGAGCCACACCTACCACACCCCGAACCTTGGGTGCGCGACCATCCCTTCCAAACGTCAGGTCAAAGGATGATATCCCAGGCACATCATCGACCCATTGCTTTTATCTTATAATTAAGCACATGCGGAAGCAATAACAACCCCAGACAACATACAATAGGGATAGACAAAAAGAAGATACAATAAACCACAACAACCTTTTTTTATAAACCTGATTAGTCCATAAGAAAACATGTATACACAAGTCCTTCTTGGACCGATCCCCTTAGACCCACAAAAAGATACCGGGTCGGGTCAGGGCGCACTACAGCCGATACACTACTGCTACACTACCAGCTATTTACAAAACGGCCTCTAAAAACTCCTCCGTGAACCAACTTGCACTCCGGGCTAACGACACTGGGTCAACCTTGGTATCTAGGCGGCGAATCAGGGTTTCCCTCTCCAGAGCTCGGATCTGGGTCCTCGGCCTCCCCGTCCGACATATCAGAATCCATCGTGTCCTAGGTCTGAATGATTGGACCCGCACCCAAGGATACATCAAACCCTCGAATCGGTCCTATGAGAGAGCACCAGCCTGACGCACGAACCAGGCCTTGAAAAGGTGTGCCACATAGTGTGGCAACCCCTCGTCGACCCAGACGGTCGTCACGTGCTGCTCCCAAACGTCGTCAGAATTGGCGACATGACGGTAATGAAGTACCGTGGTTAGGTCGATAGGAACGCCAAACCTAACGTAGAGCGTGGCCATCACGAAGACCTAAAAGGCGTTCAGCCAAAGCACATGAGATACGAATCTCAGCGGGTCAACGCCTAAGTCTGATTAGGACGTTGATTCACGCAAGCAATCTAACAATTCTAGCGAACTAATCCCAACATCCAAGAGACAATCACATGCAACATACCCCGCCTTGAGCCATACGACAGATATATCATGGCAATGCATAAACAACAATCAGTCACTCAACCAGAACATTCAGCCAAAGATCATGCACAATGCAACAAGTACGTTCCGGTCATCATGGCCAAGAGATACCCCACTCTCGTCATAGTACAGCCTCACTGCTAGTACTCTTCCGGATTAACCGGGCGTCGTCATACTACGTTACAGCGACGACATCCGATAGCTCTCTCAAATTCCCTAAGGCGAGCACACTAGGAATCATTCCGTAAAGGACTACGGACCAACACAAGTTGCGACCGGCATCTCATCAACCGTGTAATCTGGACTATCCGTCGCCGGCACGGACTGACAGGCAACCAATAAGTCGTGGAATCCCGGACGGTACGTCGTCGGCACACAGACTTATTAGGCAGCGACCCATGCCAATAAAGGTATCGCTCGTGTCCCCAGTTACATTAGGGTGACACAATTAAAACCACGCGTGACCTCGCATTTATCATCGGCTCTCAAGCCAAATCTCATTTTTGATGCAATCACACTCACATCATGCTCAAACCTGGCCCACGGCCATTTTCATGTTCAAAATCACAATTGGTCACCCGAATATTTAATTTTAGTTCAGCATGGCATATCGACACTAGTGTGATCTTTCAGCAATCAAGCGCAATCAACACTCAGTCCGATCCAAGATCAGACACCACAAATTATCGACACAATACAACAGGCAATTAACCATGGTAACTATTCTACCTAACCATGGTTAATCCAACTAACCAGAGCAGTTAATTAATCTACCACAGTAACTATTCACTAACTATAGTAACTATTTAATCTAACCACAGTTAACTATCTAACCACGGTAACTATCTATTAACTGCGGTAACTAACTAATTAATTACGGTAACTAACTAATCAACCTATTAAGTGCAATTAACTGCCTAATCATGGATTAAGGGTTAACTCACTAATTAACTGGCGGCGATGGGCGGTGGCGGTGGCGGTGAAATTGTCCGGCGGCGGTCCCACGGACTCGTCTCGAAGATCCGGACGCAACCACGGTATCGATTTTCAAAGGCGACACCCGGACAACGACCAACGGAGGCTAGACAGCAGCTGTTCTCGCGGCCAAACGACGACGACGGCCTCGGCGAACGGGTGGCAAGCTCGGCGGAGCTTCGGCCAAGGTCCGGCTAGAGCTCCGGCGGGGCTGCACGAGCGACGGAGATGCACGGCGGAGCTTGGACAGCGGCTGCTTGGACAGTGGGAGGCTCGGCAAGGCGCGGCCGAGCGGCGGCAGGCTAGGCGCGGCGCGAGCGGCGGACGATAGTGGCTCAGCGACGACGAAGGTGAGATGATGAAGACGATGGAGATGATGAAGATGGAGTTGCCGTGAGAGTGAGAGAGGGAAAGGGTGCACGGCCAAAAAGGGAAGAGAGAGGAAAGAGAGAGAAAAATTGGTCTTTGAGGGCAAAATGGTAATTTCCAATGTCCAAGGGCAATTTGGTAAATTCCCATGGTCAAAAAGCAAGATTTGACTTGCCATAAATGAGGTGGGTCCCACGGTCATTCGGTATTAATTATTTCTGGCGTATATGAATAATATCTGAGGGTATTTCGGTAATCTGACGATTTAGGGCTAGTTCGGAATATTTGGTTCAGGGTTGGCGCGGGCGCGAAGGAATTTGGGGGGAATTAATTACGGCGCGACTAAACTAATCGAACTACAATTAATTACACTTCAATCGACGATCAACGTCCTCTAAATTGAACGATTCCGCGTCCGATAAATGTCACTAACTTCCAACAGTCCAATATTATTCATTTAATAGGCCTTGAAATTTTGGGACGTCACAACACCAGTCATGTGCGCCGGGCCTTGTGACCGTTAATAACCGGAATACATGTGGAGCATTGTTCTTGCAAGCTATTGTGGTATTCTGGTTGATGCCTTGGTTGGTTGACTGTTATGTCAAGTCGAGTCTTGCATATGTGTAATGTAAGGCGAGGTAAGCTTGCATGTGATTGGCATTATACTATTGCGATATATTGTGTGTGTAGGACGCCTGAGCGAGTCAACGCCCTAGCCGGTCTTAAGCGTTAGCTCACTGAGATTTATTTCTCACCCCGTCGTGGTTAACCCTTTTTCAAGTTCAAGGTAATGCAGACGAACATCAGATTCCGCGTTCCTACTGATCAGTCATTCTATATCATGCGTCATCCGATTCCAAGTACGGACTGGGTCTGGGAATGACACGTCACCACGATCTGGGTGGATGAGGGATTTGGCCACCAAGTGGCCCATCCCTTTAAAGCTTGGTTCGTGAGTGAAGGTGATGTTATCTGTGGCCCGCTCCATGGATTTGAGGGACCGCCTAACCCGACCTTTACGTCCCTGCCTAGGATCTAATGGATCTCGATACGCCCGATGGAGAAGTAGTGGACCCCGAACATGACTCTGAGTCTGAGCCATATATGGCATCTGATTATATCCCCATGCCTCCCTAGTAGTAGACACCTGGCGATCCCTTTTTGAGAGCTCTATTGTTGACGACAAGGGTGGTGTAGCCCATCTTTTGGAGTAGATGAGAAGTTAACCCTTTCCGACCCACCTACCTTTTTTATTGGTCTTAGGGAGCTGCCCCGAAGAATGACGTTGTAATTATTCCATATAGCTCTGTAGGGTTAACGATCATCTGCTTTTGATGTTATAATGGAAATGGTCTTTGGCTGATTAATTGTTGTTGAGTTTCCTGCTTTGCTATCCCTGCTTATGCTTTTGTCCGGGAGTGTTGCACGTTTTCGCATGCGTAGTATATTTCGGTAGGTTGTTAGCGCGCTTGGAACGTTAACCTTCATGACCTAAGGTGGTTGGTAGGGATGTCGCGAGCTCGAGGATCGGGGAGTGACATCCCCACCCAAGGTGGTATCAAAGCAAAGTCAGCCTAATCCATCCGGTCATGGCGTGGAGTAATAAAGAGCGAAGGAACTAGGATAGTTAGTAGGATCATAAGCTTATGCATGTGATTGATGCTTATGTTGGTGTGGTCGAGTTGCATTCTCATCGCTGGTTGCTATGGGGTGGGCAAGGCTTCGTACGCCCCTGTGAGATGAGCAACCCCGATGGGAGAACACCTTGAGGTAGGCCTGTCAGAGAGGATCCGAGGATTGATGGGATTCTACATGCGCTGGGAGCGCTAGGAGATCTAATAGGACACCAGATGAGGAACCAGGCCGCTGCCGCTGAGGCCCCGCAAGGAAACATGCCAGCTGGGAATGAGAACGAAGGGCGCCAAGCGCAGAAGCTAGTGGAGCAATACTTGAAGCAGAAGCCGCCTAGGTTCTTAGGAAGTGGAGACCCCTAGACTGCCATCTCGTGGATCGAGGAACTGGAGAAGGCGTTTGCCCTGCTAAGGTGTTTGGAAGAAAACAAGGTCACTCTGGCCATCTATCAGCTGCAAGGGAATGCAAGTACAAGCGGTGTAGATATCCTAAGAACTGATCTCAATGGTTCCGTACTTATGCCAGCTAGCTTAACGAACTGTTCAACAACAAAGGAGTGGGAAGCTCTAGAATCAAACAAAGCATAAGCTACTTGGTTATGCAGAAAGACCATACCTGAAACGGTCGGTGAGTCCTTCGCCTCTTCGCGGGTGACAGCATACACCCTTCCCTGTACTGGCGATCGGTTCTGAAAGTTCTGCGGAACATTCCCTCGCATTTTACCTCCCTGCTGCAACTGTCCTCCCATCTGTCTCTAAGGACAATCTCTAATTTGGTGGCCATGCTTGCCACAACCAAAACAAGCACCTGTCCTCCTTAGGCACGGGGCAGACCCATGCTTCTATCGGCAAATCGGGCACACGATGTTGGGGCGAAACGTCGACTTCCCAACAGCGTTCTTCCTGTTAGGTGGAATGGGATACCTATTACTCAGCAACATCCCTTTCCACCAACTGAGCTCTCTCATACAGTTCATTGTAGTCTCTCAGGTTGAATGGTACTAATACACTCTTGGTCTCTGGTTTCAACCTATCTCGAAACCTTCTCGCCCTATCCTTGGGGTTATCCACCATCCTCGGCGCATACTTGGACAGTTCGGCAAACCTTGCCTCATATTGGTCCAATGATGACTGATTCTGGCGAAGGTGCAGAAATTCATCCATCTTCTGCTCTCGTGCACAATTCGAGAAGTACTTTCCATTGAAGGCTTCCGCGAAGGCACCCCACTCCGAGACCACACCCTCGGGAAACACACTTCCTTGCGTGGCCTTCCACCATGAGCTAGCGTTACCATGCAATTGGTAGACAGCTAGTGTTACTTTCTCCTGCTCAGAACATTCTAACAAGGCGAAGGTCTTCTCCAAATCCTCAATCCATGAGGTTGCAGCCTCAGGGTGACCAGTTCCCGAAAACCTCGACGGTTTGAGTTTCAGAAACTGTTCTACTAATCTATGAGTCTGCGGTCTGCGGATCTCGTCTTCAGCTAACGGACCCTCCTGTGGAATGGCAGCTGCAGCTTGGTTCCTCATTTGCTGCCCCATCAGGTTCCCCATGGTTTCCAACGCTTACAGGATCCCTTCCACTCAGGGATCTGCATGAACTACCCTCCTCTGGGCATTTCCGGTTCATCCACCCTACCCACTCTAGGTTTCGCTCGGGCGGCCCTTCCTCTGCGCGCTGCAGGAATGCGGTTCTCTTCCACTTTAGGAACAACTGGAGCAACTCTTTCCCTAGGTACTATCGGGACACGATCCCTTTCTATTTTAGGATCCACCTGAGTTGCCCTACCTCGGGGCGCTCTCCGACTAAGGCTGTTCATTCTGCAGGATCGTAAGGACTCATGCTCGCCCAAAGCAACACATAATGAGAACTCAGGTTTACCACTAAACAACAATCAAGTAGCAAACACAAGCATAGGGTTTCAATCCTACTGACTATCCCAAACCCAGTGCACCTTATCACTCCACAAATCAGGCTCTAATACCAAAACGGGGATGTCACACCCCGAACCCCGGGCGCGTTAATATCCCTTCCGAACGTCAGGTCAAAGGATGATATCCCAAGCACATCATCGACCCATTTCATTTTATCTTATAATTATGCACAAGCGGAAGCAACAACAACCCTAGAAAAAACTGTAACAGAGATAGAAAAGCAGGAGATACAATCACAACAACAACAACACCAAACCTTTTTATTTATAACCATGATTAGTCCACAAGGAAAAACATCTATTACATAAGTCCATCTTCGGACCGATCCCTAAGACCCATCAAAAAAATACCAGGTCGGGTCAGGGGCGTACTACCGCAGATACACACCACTACACTACCAGCTATCAACAAGGCGGCCTCCAAAAAGCTTCTCCACAGCTCAACTCGCACCCCAGGTTAACGACATTGGATCAACCTTGATATCTAGGCGGCGAATCTGGGTCCTCCTCACCAGAACTTGAACTCGGGTCCTCGACCTCCCCATCCGGCATATTAAAATCCATCGTGTCCCATGTCTGAACGACTGGCCCCGCACCCAAGGGTACCTCAAACCCCCAAATCAATCCGATGAGAACACCACCTTGACGAACGAACCAGGCCTTTAAAAGGTGTGCCACATAGTGTGGCAACCCCTCATCGACCCAGACGGTCGTCATGTGTTGTTCCCAGACGTCGTCAGAATTAGCGACATGACGATAATGAAGGACCGTGGATTGGTCGATAGGAACACCGAACCTAACGTGGCGTACTGCCATTACGAGGACCTAAAAGGCGATCAGCCAACGTATATGAGATATGAATCTCAACGAGTCAACGCCTAAGTCCAACTAGGACGTTGATTCACCCAAGCAGTCTAATAAAACTAGCGAACTAGGCCCAACATCCGAAAGACAACCACATGCAACGTACCTCATCTTGAGCCATACGACAGATATATCATGGCAAGGAATAAACAACAAATCAATCACTCAACCAGAACACTCAGCCATAAATCATGCACAATGCAACAAGCGTGTTCCAGTCATCACGGCCAAGAGATACTCCACTCTCGCCACAATACAGCCTCACTGCTAGTACTCTTCTGGATTAACCGGGCGTCGTCCTACTACGTTACAGTGACGGCATCCGATAGCTCCCTCAAATTTCCTACGACGAGCGTACTAGGAATAATTCCAAGAGGGACTACGAACCAACACCAGTTGCAACCGGCATCTAATCAACCGTGGTAATTCAGACTATCCGTCGCTGGCACGGACTAATAGGCAACCGATAAGCCGTGGAATCCCAGACGGTACGTCGCCGGCACACAGACTTATTAGGCAGCAACCCATGCCAACAATGGTATCGCTCGTGTCCCTAGTTCTATTAGGGTGACACAATCAAAGCCATCGCGTGACCCCACATTCGTCACAGGCACTCAAGCCGATTCTCATTCCCAATGTAATCACATTCACATCATGATCAAAACCCATCCTGGGCCATTTTCATGTTCAAAATCACAATTGGTCACGCGAATATTCAATTCCAGTTAAATATGGCATCTTGACACTAGTGTGATCATTCAGCAATTAAGTGCAATCAACATTCAGTCCGATCCACGATCAGACACCAATAAATACCAGGCACAATAAAATAAACAATTAACCATGGTAACCATTCCATCTAACCCTGATTAATCCAACTAATCACAGTAATTATTTAATCTACCACGATAACTATCCACTAACCATAGTAACTATTTAATCTAACCACAGTTAACTATCTAACCACGATAACTATCTAATTAACTGTGGTAACTATCTAATTAAACTACAAAGTGTTATTAACAGCCTAATCAGGGATTAGGAGTTAACTCACTTCAGCACAGGCGAAGACGGTCGACGGCGACCGGCGATGGGGGGCGGAGGTGAAATTTCTCAGCGACAATCCTACGGACTCATCTCGACGATCCGGACGCAACCACGGCGACAGTTTGGAACGACGACACCCGGACGATGGCGAATGGAGGCTGGACAGTAGCTGACTTCACGGCGAAACGACGATGACGGACTCGACGAGCGGGCGGAGGGCTCGGCGAGGCGGCGCGGCTGCACCGGCGGCACGGTAGGAGCTCCGGCAGGGCTGGTTGGGGCTCGGCGAGCTGCGGCGTGGCTCGGCCGGCGGCTGGATAGGGGCCGTTTGGGCGGCACGAGGCTCGGTTGCCGCGGCTGAGCGGCGGCACGGTGGATGGCGGCACGGCGCGAGCTGCGGTGGCTCACGGTGGTGGTCGGCGGCGGCAAGGTTCAAGCCAAGAAGAAGATGAAGATGAAGTGAAGGTAGAGATGGAGTGAACATGAGAATGAGGGGGAAGGGGTTGCCGTGAGGAAGAGAGAGAGAGGAGAGAGAGTGTGAAGAGAGAGAAAGAGTCTTTTGGGGTAAAATGGTAAAAAGCCAACGTCAAAAGTCAAAAAGGAAGATTTGACTTGCATTTATGAGGTGGGGCCCACGGGTCAATCGGTATTAATTATTTCCGGCGTATATGAATAATATCTGAGGGTATTTCGGTAATCTGATAAATCAGGACTGGTTTAGGATATTTGGTTCAGGGTCGGCACGGGCGCGAAGGAATTCGGCGAGAATTATCTACGGCGCGACTAAACTAATCGAACTATAAATATCTACGCTTCAGTCGTCAATCAACGTCTTCCAGATTAAACGATTCCGCATCCGATAAATGTCACTAAATTCCCAACAGTCCAATATCATTCATTTAATAAGCCTTGAAATTTCGGGACGTCACACCTTTGGAGAGTGGAGATCAGAAATTTCAATCAAAAATGACATGACGTCTTACCAAGGTAAAAGTAAGCACATAATTACGTGATTTCGGTAGGACAAATATGCTGATAAAGAAATCCGTGAAATCCAAGGAAGAACAAGACATCATAATTTTGATTGGAATTTTCAATCTTTGATAACCGATGGATTACACTGAATAATACTGAACTAAAGTTATAGGATTCGATTGCGCAATTTAAGAATTGCGGGTTAGATTGCATAATTCGCGTAAGTTGTTGGACCAAAAATGTTTTTCTTCCAATGAAATGGATGGAATACAAGAACCAGCGTAACCAGCATGTTTACTCCTTTTCATTGCCAAAATATATATATCAATGTTTTCTCCTTTTTATAGGTGGACGGTAAATATTTCCACCTCCTGAATTTCCTTTTCTTTATTGTTTTGGGTTGCTTTCTGTTGAGAAAACCTTTCCTCTGAATATTTTGATTCTGACAAAACTATCCTTTTTGTAAGAGAATCTGGTTAATATAAATAATTTATTATTGCAGGCATGAGCATGTGAACAAAAGCCTATAATGTTCTATGACTGGCGTTCAGACTCAAGGAGTAGTCGTCGCACACTTGCTTCTAAGATAGTCGAAGTCCTACATTCAGATGGAGAATCGTGGTGCCTCAGTTGACTTCAGAAGGAAGTTGGTGCTGCCTCTGAAGACTTCAGAAGGAGGTCTATGTTGCATCTGAAGCCTTCAGAAGGAGGTCTATGCTGCATCTGAAGCCTTCAGAAGGAGGTCTATGCTGCATCTGAAGACTCATCTGTAGAAGATTTATGTGACACGTCAGCAAGGATCTTACAGAAGCTCAGAGTCACTGTTCCAATCTGTTCAGATTCAGAGAGTCTCTCTGGCTCAGAAGATTGCTTCTGAACAACGTTCAGATTCTGCAATATCTCGCTACTAGATTCTGAAGACCCACGTTTGGCAGGTTTCCGATCTGACCGCGCCTTGTTATGGAAGTTTGTAAGATTTGATCGACAGGATTATTTTCCAATCAAATCAGGAGAATATCCGCGATTGGATATTACCTTCCGTGGACAAGATATCTTGGAGATTTGGATGAACTCTATTTATGGAAACTGAAGATTTGGTTGTATGGGCGACTAAATCTGAAGGGTTCAGATTCACTTTCAACGGCCACTGGATCTTTCCATATACAGTCTCCGTCAATCAGGATTGATGACGTCCAATCAGAGATTGAGGAGCGATCCTTTGAAGGGCGTTGGTAACGGCTAGTTCAAGGCTGAAGGAGTATAAAGAAGATCAATAGTGACTGTTTCGAAGAGGAATCACGAACTTATAATTCCAAAGTGCTGAGTTGTTCAAAAACACATTCTCTTGTTCTTGTGAGCTTAAAATTCATTGTCTTGAGAGGTTCATTTGTAAGAGCGATTGGAGTGACAACGCATGTAATCTTTCAACGACTCATAGTGGAATCCGGCCGATCGGCTGTCATCGTGGGAGAGTGGACGTAGGCTTGCTAAAGCCGAACCACTATAATCATTGCGTGCAATTTCTCTTTCCCTAAAGTCATCTTGCTGTGTTTAGTTTATCTGCACGTCCTCTTACTGATCATATTCAGTTTACGTTCTGAACCCTTTATTAATTTCCGCATTAAATCTCAAAAAGAGTTCAGAATCACCTATTCACCCCCCTCTAGGTGATATTGCTAGATCCAACAATTGGTATCAGAGCCTTGTTGCTCATTATTTCGAAGTGTTTTACTTCAGAGCTAACGATCTATCATGTCTAGCAACAATTTCACAGGAACCAGTGATGCACATTTCAGCAACAAACCACCCTATTTTGATGGGAAAGACTACAATATGTGGTGCAACAAAATGAAGTGGTTCTTCAAGGCATCAGATGATCTGATGTGGGATGTTGTCGTAAATGGAGTAGTTCCTAATGTAACAGCAACCCCTTCCACTGGAAATGAAGGAAACAACAATACAAATGTTACTGCAACACTGTCAGATTCTGAAAGAGCCAAAAGACAAGGACTCAATTCTAAAGCTGTGCATGCACTTTTCTGCGCATTATCCATTCCTCTATATAATCGTGTTGCAGAAGAAGATTCAGCCAAAGCTATATGGGATAGACTTCATGTCACATATCAGGGAACTGACAGAGTGAAAGAAACAAAACTCAGCATTCTGCTGAGTGATTACGAAGCTTTCAAAATGAAGCACGATGAATCAATTGCTGAAATGATTGACAGGTTTCAAATTCTAGCAAGTGGTCTTGCAAGACAAGGCGCTCCTGTAGCAGAACCGATGCAAGTCAGAAAGATCCTTCGAGGACTTACAGATGACTGGAATTACATCAAGCCATCAATACAGGAATGTCAAACAATTAGACCTCTATCTATTGATGAGCTAGTCGAAACCCTGCAGTCATATGAGACTGAGCGTACTAACAAAACAAGAGATTCAAAAGGTAAGAAGTCTATTGCTTTAAAATCTGAAATTGATTTTGAAATGCCAGATTCAGATGATGAAGATGAAGACGACGAAGAACTTGCTCTTATGGTGAAGAAGTTCAGAAGAATGGCTCGTAGAGGAAGAAACTTCAAAGGGAAGAAATTAGTCAAAAAGAATGATCAGAGACAATCAAGCAATGACAAACAGGAAGACAAAGATGTAATCTGTTTCCATTGTAAGAAGGCAGGACACATCAAACCCAATTGTCCGCTTCTGAAGAAAGACAAGTTTCAGTATGAGAAATATAAAAAGGCATTGAAAGCAGAAACTCTAAGTGATTCTGAAGACAGCGAGGATGACTATGCTAACATATGTCTTATGGAAAAATCAGATTCAGATTCAGATTCAGATGTTGAGGTACATCCTTCTGAACTGCCAGATGAAGTCTCTGAATATATTGATGAGTTGTGCTTAAATTATAAAGAAGCTCTCAAAAAGGTTTCCATTTTGAAAAAGGAAGTTTCATCCTTAAAACAACAGAATAATTCTCAAAAAGACAAGATTGAATTTTTGCAAATGGAATTTCATCAAATCAAGGAGAATCGTGATTTGATCTTGAAAGAAAATGATTCCTTGAAAACCAAAATTGAAAATACTTCAAAGAAATTTTCCCAAAGTTCAAAAAATTTGGAAAACATTATTTCCAGACAAATTCCGTATGGTAACAAATCTGGTCTTGGTTTCAAAAAGGAAAATAATTTCAAAAATAAGTTTCCAGAAACAAATGACAGGATTTCCCGTAAACCTTCCAAATTTGCATATCAACGGCATTTTCAAAAGCATTTTACAAAATTCTTTTATCCAATGCATTGTGAAAACTGTGGTGCTAAAAATCACGTTAGAAATAATTGCATGATGGTATGGAGACCTGTTAATAGAAAGAAATCTATTGTGACTAACTCAGATGGACCCAAGAAAAACTGGGTACCAAACAAATAGTAAGTTACTTCCCACTTGCAGGTACCAAGGAAGAGAAAAGACAAATGGTTTCTGGATAGTGGTTGCTCAAGTCACATGACTGGTGATCCAGAAAACTTCATACAACTTTCAGATTACAATGGTAGAAGTGTGTCATTTGGTGGAAAGAATAAAGGCAAAGTGATTGGCCAAGGCACTGTAAAAATCGGAAATTTCACGATCAACAATGTCTCTCTTGTCAAAGGACTCAAATACAATTTGATTTCAGTTAGTCAATTATGTGACTCTGGTTATCAAATTTGCTTTCAAGACTGAGAATGCTCAGGTGTTAGCAAAGACAAGAAACAAACCTTCACTGGTCGATGTCATGGAAATATCTACCTTCTGAATGTTGATTCTGAAGACATCAAATGTCTCATCTCTATCAAGGATGAATCTGAACTATGGCACAGAAAGCTAGGACACATCAGTATCAAACACATCTCGAAGCTATCATCCAAGGAACTAGTTCGAGGCTTACCACGATCAAAGTTTGAGAAATCAGAGCTTTGCTCAGCCTGCACACTTGGGAAACAGGTAAAAAGTTCTTTTAAATCTATTAATCATGTATCATCTGATCGTGTTCTGCAGCTGCTTCATATGGATATCTTTGGTCCTAACAGAACACTAAGTCTTGGAGGTAAGAAATACTGCCTTGTCATAATTGATGATTACTCAAGATTCACATGGGTTTTATTTCTTGCACACAAAAATGATGCCTTCTCATCCTTCTCAAAATTTTCTAAAAAGATTCAGAATGAAAAAGGTTACTCTATTTCCTGCATCAAAACTGATCATGGGGGAGAATTTGAAAACCAAAGCTTCTCTAATTTTTGTGATGAGTTTGGGATTCAGCATAATTTTTCATCTCCTTACACACCTCAACAAAATGGGGTTGTGGAGAGGAAAAATCGTTCTCTACAAGAAATGGCGAGGACTCTCTTGATCGAAAGTAAAATTGCATCTCATTTCTGGGTAGAGGCTGTGTCAATAGCATGTTATATCTTAAACCGTGTCTCCTTAAGATCAATTGTTGAGAAAACTCCCTATGAACTTTTTAAAGAGAGAAAACCAGATTTAGCATACTTCTGTGTGTTTGGTTGTAAATGCTTCATTCTGAAAAATGCAAATGATCGAGCTGGTAAGTTTGATGAGAAGTCAGATGAAGGAATATTTCTGGGATATTCTACCACGAGCAAAGCATACAGAGTCTACAACAAAAACTCTCGATGTGTTGAAGAATCAATGAATGTCAAGTTTGATGAAAATACTCAGACTCAGAATGATCAATCTGAATATGTTCAAGTCTCGTCTCTTCATCAAGGTTCAGAACCAGAAGAAAATTCAGAAGAGAATCATGCTTCTGAAGAAGTTCAGAATCAAGAAACAAGCCAACAAATCGCAGAAGAAACAGAGGTGACACCGTCTAATTCTAATGATCCAAATGATGCTCAAGACGGGAAATTCAACAGAAACTGGAAACATAAATCCAGTCACCCCAAGGAACTAATAATGGGGAGCTTAGATGAAGGAATCAGAACCAGATCGAAATTCAAGGAAGCAATGAGCAATATAGCATTAGTCTATGAAATCGAACCCAAAGGGATTGAAGAAGCTCTTACTGATGAAAATTGGATAAATGCCATGCAAGAAGAACTTCATCAATTCAAGATCAATAATGTTTGGGAGCTCGTTTCAAGACCCAAAAATCGTCCTGTAATAGGAACAAAATGGGTGTTCAGAAACAAGATGGACGACAAAGGAAAGGTGGTTAGAAACAAAGCAAGACTTGTGGCAAAGGGATATTCTCAAGAAGAAGGAATAGATTACGATGAAACCTATGCACCAGTTGCCAGGTTAGAGGCCATAAGGCTACTTCTTGCTTATGCTTGTTACAATAACTTTAAACTGTTTCAGATGGATGTGAAAAGTGCATTCCTAAACGGTTTCATTAAAGAAGAAGTTTATGTCGAGCAACCTCATGGCTTCGAGGAACCAAGAAGAAAGGATCTCGTATATTCCCTGAAGAAAGCCTTATATGGATTAAAGCAAGCACCTCGTGCTTGGTACGAAAGGTTAAGCAGTTTTCTATCTGAACAGAAGTTCACTAAAGGTAATGTTGACACTACTCTATTTATTCAGAAGCAGGGTAAGGATATTCTTATTGTTCAGATTTATGTGGATGATATTATTTTTGGCTCTTCTAATGAATATCTATGCAAGAACTTCTCTAAAGCAATGCTGGATGAATTCTAAATGAGCATGATGGGAGAATTAAGATTCTTTCTTGGACTTCAGATTCAACAAACCAAGAAAGGAATATTCATTCATCAAGAGAAATATGCTCTTGAAATTATCAAGAAATTCGGCTTAGAAATTTGCAAGAAGACGGAAACACCAATGTCTCATTCGTCTAAGCTTGATAAAGATGAACAAGGAAAAGATGTTGATCAGAAGCTTTATCGCAGTATGATTGGATCGCTTCTATATCTCACTGCATCAAGGCCAGATATTCTTTATAGCGTCTGCCTATGTGCAAGATTTCAGTCATGTCCAAAAGAATCGCATCTTACAACAATCAAAAGAATTATCAAATATATTGGAACATATCCAGCTTATGGTCTTTGGTACTCAAAGGATTCTGATTTCATTCTGAAGGGATATTCAGATGCAGATCTCGCCGGATGTAAAATTGACAGGAAAAGCACTTCAGGAACCTGTCAACTTATGGGAAATATGCTTATCTCCTGGTATTCCAAAAAGCATAGCACAGTTGCTCTTAGTACAGCAGAAGCAGAATACGTCTCTCTTAGAAGTTGTTGTGCTCAGATTCTATAGTTAAAACAACAGCTAAGAGATTATGGAGTTAAGGATTCAAATGTGGAGATCAGATGCGACAATACAAGCGCCATTAATCTAACCAAGAATCCTATTCTTCACTCAAGAGCGAAGCACATCGAGATCAAACATCACTTTATTCGTGATCATGTTCAGAATGAAAATGTTCACATTCAGTATGTTGATACAAAGAATCAACTCGCAGATATATTTACTAAACCTCTTGAGAAAGAGTCCTTCAATTTTATCCGAAACGAATTAGCTATTACTAATCCTTTTTCTTAAGATATATTGAGTACAGGTAAATTGACAGAACTCAGAAGCAAAACTGCTCAGAAGCAGAACTCAGAAGCAGAGCTCAGAAACAAAACTGCTCAGAAGCAGAACTCAAGCAGAGCTCAGAAGCAAAACAGCTCAGAAGCATAGCTCAGAACCAAAACTACTCAGAAGCAAATTTGCATAACCTTTGTTCAGAAGCATATTTTTAAGTACTTCAGAAGCAAGGTTAGTTCATCTTACACCTCTTTATATTTAGAAATTCTCGATAAGGCAAGAATCCAAGGTACATTCTCTAAATCTTACGTTCTCAAATTTCTATACATATGCCTCTTTGATTGATTGGAATAATTCTGTTTCTTTATATTGATCGCTGGATTTTATTTTAAATTGATTTTATTTCCTAAAATAACCGCTTTACGATTTTTCAAAACCTTCATAAGGCTCTGAACCGGCACCTCCATCAAATATCGCAATTTTCTCTCAAACCCTAAAAACTGATTTCTTTCTCTCTGTTTACACTCCTTCTCGCTCTCTCCAAATCCTTCTTTCTAAAAAATCCAACCTTCTCATCTATGGCTCCGAAATCATCATCTACCATGAAGAAAGCAGCAAAAGAAGGTGCTAGTCTGAGAAGAAAATCGTCGAGGCTGACGAAGGGCAGAAAAGCTCGTCTCTCCGAATCCATTGATATCTCTGGGTCTGATCATGAAGAAGAAAGACACATTGCTCAGAATGAATCAGGTTTGTCTCAGTCTGAGTTCGATGAAAGAGTCGCCCTGGCTCTCTCTATAAAACCTCTGTATGATTCTTTCAAGAACACTGGCTCTAGTGACGAAAACGTCAAGTTGTTGCTGAATATTCACAAGTTTGCAAGCGAGAAAGACTTTCTTGCCATATTAGAACTTCCTCTGCAAACTGTGACACCTATTGCCACTATTGTTCCTGAGAATGTATCTCGGAAGGGCAAGGAAAAGGTTGTAGAAACTGGAGTCTCTAAACCTAAAAAGTCTCCATCTAAGAGCATTGTTATCAGGGAGGCTGTAACTGAAGAAAGTGAAACCAAGGGGAGACCTGATGACGACGATGATGTGTTGTTTAAAGATTTTAAGAAAATCAGAGGGGTCATCAAGGACAAGAACTTTGAAAGCAAACTGTTTTCAAGTCAGTTGCACTCTGACAAATTCGAGATGATGAAGCAAAGATGAGTTATACCCCACAGGGTATTTGATCTTAAGTATTTTGATAGGGTTGGTATCCCTATTAGGAAGCATCTAGAGGAGATGAAGTTGAGGGACTTTGCAACTGCAAGGAGGCCAACTTTTCCTGATTTGGCAGCTTACTTTTATTCTAGCTTATGTTTCACCAATTTTGATTCCTTGTTTTATACGGTTGAAGGAGTGGTGTATCATCTGCATGTTAAGGAGCTGGTAAATTTAATGGGAGTTGAGGAAATGGATTTTATGCCCATTAATGTGCAACCTGATGATGCTTACAGTTCTCTGACTCCAAGGCACACATTGCTTACAATGACTTTCCCCTGAAGCACATTGTAATGCACAAGGTTGTCATTGAAAGCTTAAGACCCAAGGCTGCTTCAAAAACTGACATCTCGAAACATGAAGCCAAGCTGATGTGGGGTCTGTTGAATGGATGCAAGATCTCGCTAGCACATACTGTTCTCCTCCACATGTACAGAACTGTCCGAAAGACCAAAGGACAACTACCCTATGCAGGGTTGATCTATCGGATCATGTCCTTCCAAAATATCAAGATTCCTGGAAAGCTTCTTCAAGATGAAATTCAGTTAATGGTAGCTGGGGAGTCTATGATTCAGAAGATGGGTTTTAGACAGTCTGCTGGTGGTTGGATCAACAAGAACAAAAAGGCTGTCTTGGTTGAGTTTGCAGAACAGAATGCAGAGAGTGAGAGATCTGCAAAAAGAAGGAAGACAGAGGCCACAAAAGGAAAACAGACCACTGTTCAGAGTGAGTCTTCAGAAGAAGAGGAAGCAGAAGAAGAAGAAAGTGTATCATCGAGAGATGATGAGAGGACTCCTACTGTGCTATAAGAAGGAAACATCAGTTCAGAAGCTGAAGAAACTGGTGAAATAGCAAATGAGCTGGAGGATCCTATGGACAAAGAAGAGGATCCTCATAAGACTCATGAGAGTGAAAATGTAGAAGCTGTTGAAACTACTGGTGAAAAAGCAGAAAAAGAAGCTCAGCTTGCTACAAGTGCATATGTGGAGATAATGGAAGAGCAACTAGATGACAGAACGACTATTGATGTTCTGGTTGCTCGAGAACAAAAGAAGAGGTCCTCATCACCACCTGAAGACATGGAGGTTGATAAATCTGATGACTTTGTTGTCACAGCTGTAGGATCAACAGAAGTCACTCGTGTTGTAACAGCTCAGATTCAGGGGGAGCAACCTATAGAATCTGTTGTTCAGACTGAAGTTATTCAGAAGGACAAGGCTGATACTAAAAAGGAGGAGTCCAGCAGAAAAGAACAACATGAGGAATCAAATGTTGTTCAGACTGAAGAGGTTCTGATTGTTGTTCAGAAGGAGAAAGCTAGTGTCGAACCTGCTGTTCAGAAGGAAAAAGCTGTTGAGGAAAGTGCTGTTCAGAATGAACAAATTCCAGAGAAAATACCTGAAGAGCAACCCACAGAAATTGAATCAACTACCACTGAACTTGTTATAATCATTCCAGACTCAACACCTGATCAGATTCAGGGGGAGATAAACTCGTAGAGAATTCTGGATTCAGCTTCAAAGGGTAAAGCTCAGATGGTGGAAGAACAAAACCAACAGACTTCTGAAGGGACACTGAATGCTTCACAAAGTCTTGTTCAGACGGAAGTTGAAAAACTTCGGGTAGAAGTTATGTAGAGGATGGACAGGATGGAAATGAACATTGAAAAGAAGTTGCACAGATTTGAGGAAATACTTCATAAATATTGTCGCCTTTTCTGCTCTGAGATGGCCAGCATTGGTACTTATACCTTGATCAGAGATGAAAGGATCAGCAAAGATGTCCAGAGATGCAGGAACTCAAAGAATTTGCTACCTACATTGCTGATATGGGCAAATCTGCTGAAGCTACTCAGAAAGATGATGAAGAGCATATTGATGTTCCCTCCTCCTCTTCAAAACAAAACCCACCTCCGTCATCTTGAAATTATTTTTTCAAATTGTCCGTATTTGTTTTTATCTCTGTCGGATGTTCTTTTTATGTGCATTTTGAATGTTACGCTATTCTTACAATATATGGTTGAATCACCGTTCATGTATGTGTAATTTGCCATTTTATCTTGCTGATGACAAAAAGGGGGAGAGAATACCTCATCATATTGCAGGATGCATACACGCGAATTATACCTATGCGCTCAAACGAATTCAACGTCGTATACAACATATGGTGATATCCTTCTATCACTCAGAATGCATATATTATATATTCAGATGCACACTCTTTTGAAAAGATTCAATTGAACTATATTCATATTTTATTATACAACATATGGTGATATCCTTCTATCACTCAGAATGCATATATTATATATTCAGATGCACACTCTTTTGAAAAGATTCAATTGAACTATATTCATATTTTATTGAAATCTTTTCCGAGCTTAACTTTCATACAATCCTTTTATATATACCAACTTTTATTAAGGAATGTTTTATCATCATCAAAAAGGGGGAGATTGTTGAGAAAACCTTTCCTCTGAATATTTTGATTCTGACAAAACTATCCTTTTTGTAAGAGAATCTGGTTAATACAAATAATTTATTATTGCATGCATGAGCATGTGAACAAAAGCCTATAATGTTCTATGACTGGCGTTCAGACTCAAGGAGTAGTCGTCGCACACTTGCTTCTGAGATAGTCGAAGTCCTACATTCAGATGGAGAATCGTGGTGCCTCAGTTGACTTCAGAAGGAAGTCGGTGCTGCCTCTGAAGACTTCAGAAGGAGGTCTATGTTGCATCTGAAGCCTTTAGAAGGAGGTCTATGCTGCATCTGAAGACTCATCTCTAGAAGATTTATGTGACACGTCAGCAAGGATCTTACAGAAGCTCAGAGTCACTGTTCCAATCTGTTCAGATTCAGAGAGTCTCTCTAGCTCAGAAGACTGCTTCTGAACAACGTTCAGATTCTGCAATATCTCGCTACTAGATTCTGAAGACCCACGTTTGGCAGGTTTCCGATCTGACCGCGCCTTGTTATGGAAGTTTGTAAGATTTGATTGACAGGATTATTTTCCAATCAAATCAGGAGAATATCCGCGATTGGATATTACCTTCCGTGGACAAGATATCTTGGAGATTTGGATGAACTCTATTTATGGAAACTGAAGATTTGGTTGTATGGGCGACTAAATCTGAAGGGTTCAGATTCACTTTCAACGGCCACTGGATCTTTCCATATACAGTCTCCGTCAATCAGGATTGATGACGTCCAATCAGAGATTGAGGAGCGATCCTTTGAAGGGCGTTGGTAACGGCTAGTTCAAGGCTGAAGGAGTATAAAGAAGATCAATAGTGACTGTTTCGAAGAGGAATCACGAACTTATAATTCCAAAGTGCTGAGTTGTTCAAAAACACATTCTCTTGTTCTTGTGAGCTTAAAATTTATTGTCTTGAGAGGTTCATTTGTAAGAGCGATTGGAGTGACAACGCCTGTAATCTTTCAACGACTCATAGTGGAATCCAGCCGATCGGCTGTCATCGTGGGAGACTGGACGTAGGCTTGCTAAAGCCGAACCACTATAATCATTGCGTGCAATTTCTCTTTCCCTAAAGTCATCTTGCTGTGTTTAGTTTATCTGCACGTCCTCTTACTGATCATATTCAGTTTACGTTCTGAACCCTTTATTAATTTCCGCATTAAATCTCAAAAAGAGTTCAGAATCACCTATTCACCCCCCTCTAGGTGATATTGCTAGATCCAACACTTTCTTGTGAACAGGATAAGAGTGTCTATTTTTATCATGCTTTCCGTGCAATAATCGCACAAGTGCAAGGTGAGCAATAGCTCAAAGCTTAGCCAATGGAGTACTTCCCAATTTCGCTCTTTTGGCTCTGCCTCCTCCTTCCGGCACTTCTAGCTTTCCTTATGAACCGTCGGAAGTGTACCAAGCATCCCCCTCAGCCCCCCGGCATGGCCCGTGATCGGCAACATCCTGACCTCGGGTCCACGCCGCACCAGAACCTCCACAGCTTCCACGCTGAGCACGGGCCCGTCACGTGGTTGAAGCTCGGTTCCGTGGACACCATGGTGATCCAATTGGCTGAGGCCGCCTCGGATGTTCTTCTAGCTTTCCTTACGGTCCGCGAACCGTAAGTGTCCCAATGTGCTGACGGCTCTCGACTACGACTAGGGCTCGCTCGACATCAGTCGTTATTGTTGAAGTTAGCGAATACTTCGGGGACACTTGTTTCTCATACTGAGCACGCCCACGTGAGCTTAGGGAAACTGAAATATGAACCTACGCCTCTGCTTCGCGGAGCTCCTCGTGAACAAGCGCATCAACGAGACGGCCCACCTCAAGCAGAAGTGCGTTGACAGTGTGATCGTGTATTTAGAGGAAGAAATGGCGGCTAAACAAGCAACAACAGGTTATTTCTGACGTGTGTGTTGCATGTGTAACCTCCAATGATCGAAATAATTGTTTTTCCTTCAAAGAAAAGTATCAAAGTAGGATGAAGATCCTATACCTTACACAAAATTTTCACTAGGGTGAGCATGGTATAAGGGTAGAACTTGAAATTTGGAATTGGACCGGTAAGGAACCTGTGCTTTCAGGTTCCAAAGTTTGCAGGATAGGTTCCAGGTCCTACAAATTAAGGAACATGTTCCGACGAGTAGGTATCAGGTTCTTGATAGGTGAAACCTGCCTGGAATCTATAACAAGTTTTTGTGTTTTTCCTAGTATATGTCTTGGCGCGATCCTGCGATATTATATGGCATTCGATGATAAGTGGGTAATCTGGAACCACTAGTCTGAGTTTCCATTTCCGGCAATATTTGTGACTGAGATTTTTACTTTGTTAATGTTTCATATTTATTCGTGTGTCTAACTATGACTTGTGGTCAAGTGGATTGGTGATGATTCACTGCAATCGTTCAATTAAAAATATAGGTGGAACCTGTGTAGACCCTGAAATTGACCCTAGAACCTGTGGCATGCTAGGTTTCAGGTTTTAAGCTATGTAGGATAGGTTTCAAGTTCCAAAAAATGAGGAACCTCTTCCCGGGGGTATGTTTCTATTCCAGGTGAAACCTGTATGGAACCTCGATTCGCTGACCCCTAATTTCCACTAGTGTCACTACTATTTCCCTTATTATGATTAATCGTTAAAAATGTTTCATTTTTATGAAGAGCAAGGAATCGACTTATCCCACTTCCTCTTTCCCCTGGCGTTCAATGTGGTGGGCAGCATGGTGCTCTCGCGGGTCCTGTAGGACCTGAAATCGAAGGACAGGCCCGACTTCTTTGACGCCATGAACTGGTTCATGGATTGGGCCGGCAAGCCGAACGTGGCCGACTTCGCGAGATGGTGGGATCTGCAGGGGATCATGGCAAGCATGGCGAAGGACATGGGTCAAGCCATGAAGATCGGCGAAGGGTTTGTGAAAGAGAGATTGGAGAAGCGAAAGCTAAGGAGAGAGATGAGAGCGACGAATGACTTCTTGGACGCGGTGTTGGATTATGAGGGCGATGGGAAAGAAGGCCCACACATAATCTCTTTGCAGAATGCCTACATAATGGTAAGTTTGCACCACTCTTCCACGTTTATCACGACCACAAAGGAAATTAACATTTTAGGGTTATTAGGTCAAACTCGGTTTATCAAGTGATGTGGCAAACTTAATTGACATTTAAATAAGTACGGTCACATCACGCGTCACGGAGACGTTTTAGTAGCTAATTTAATAAATCGATCATCGGGCCTTCTTCAAATTGGATACCAAAATGAGTAACTCTTTTGCGAATCCATGGCACCCTAAAAAGTCAACCCTGATGTCAAAGAGCTAAAGTTAATGAGAATTGATTTCATTGATGATACATCATTATGGCTTTAATTATGACATTAGCTTGAGCTAATGCTGATGAAGAAGAGTAAAGGCCACTAAGACAACGAAAAATATCTTAAGTCGAGCCGTAGTGGCGAATCAAAATCAACCACTAAACAAAGTCAATGTCGTTTATGAGTATTGACCGATTAATAGAACATGTTGGGTGTCCACAAGAAAGGAGTGAATAGTATGTTGACTAGCACATGTGATCTAATATTGGCTGTGAATATAGTCGACGGTAAAACACCAGCGTTGATTACGAGAAATCGATAAAATTAAGTTGATAAGGTGTGAACATTTGTCTCCCATCAACTTATAACCGAGTCAATGTCAGTCAATTCAATGCCAATCAATTCAATGCCAATCAAGTCGAGAAGCATTGATATTGGCTCACAAAATTTAGCCAAATTCAAATCAGACTGCAAGGATAAAACTAGCTCTAACAATTATTGCCATCAAACTCTTAAGAGGGGAACAATTATCATGACTGGAACAGTTATCATAGTTGTTGACTGACGGTTGCAGCAAAGCAGTTATTGTAGCCTAGACTATAAAAAGATCACGTCTCAAGGGAAAAAGACAAACAAACAAACAAAAGAAGAACAAGATTTACTTATTTTAATTCACTTTACTTTCGTGCAATTCATTTTCAATCATTTCCCAGCAACTTATTTCTTGCCATTCCAGTTGTTTATTTCCTTTTGCCAATAAAACACTTTGCTCTTGTAGTTGTTGTCATTAGTGGATCCATTTCGTCAATTTTAGGACCCAATCATCAAGTTCTTGTCCCTTTCTTCATGCACAATCGACCATCGATTGAAGTATAGGAACTGCTATGTTTGATCAGAATCGTTGATCAGGTGAAGCAAAATAACTTCTACTATTGAGCCAACGATTCAAGGGAGCGATTTTCAAGCGAAACACAATCTCTTAACTATAGCACGGGCATCGACATTAGTGGTATCCCTAGCAAGACTTGATCTTGTACTAAATGGGTCTCATTGATGGTTTAGGAAATGTTTTTGCCGGATCAGAGACTACAAGCAGCACCATCGAGTGGGCGATAACGGAGCTGCTCCACCAACCTGAGTCGATGAAAAAGGCCAGAGATGAGCTCGACCAGGTTGTGGGGTCAAACAGAAATCTCGACGAAAACGACATGGAAAAGATGCCGTTTTTGCAAGCCGTGGTGAAGAAAACCTAAGGTTGCATCCACCGTTACCTCTACTCATCCCACGAAATGTTCTACAGGAAACCAACTTCATGGGCTTTGATATACCCAAAGACATCCAGGTTTTCGTGAACGCATGGTGCATTGGAAGAGACCCGGATGCATGGGAAGACCCATTGGCATTCAAATCGGAGAGGTTCCTGGGATCCAACATCAACTACAAGGGTCAGAACTTCGAGCTGATTCCATTCGGTCGGGCAAAAGAATGTGCGTCGGACTTTCGTTGGCGCATAGGATGGCTTGTTGGAAAACGCGTTGTTGGACTTGATTAATCGCTCTTTATTGTTCAAAACGAATGCTTTCGTTTTTGTTATTTCTAATTGTTCCAAGATCTTATAAATTGAATTAATCATATTCAACTTTTTTTGTTCTATCTCAAAATATCCATTCACTCAAAACTGCTCCACTTCCATTTGCACTTTCCGTAAACGGCCCAGGCTTTTTCTAGCTGTCCTACTCCTGCTTGAGCTTTCCGATAAACCAATCCCCTATTTCAGGGACATCCCAGGGAATTGGGCGGCAGTTCGACTTCGGAGACCCTCGACATGAGAGCGGGCAGGAATAACACTAAGGAAGCTCCATCCTTTGAAAGTAATACCCAAGAAACGGAGTGTGTAAGGTCTTTGGCATATCTTTGGGCAACTACAAGTTTTTTTTTGGGGGGGCGGGGGGTCAAAGGCAACTACAAGTTCTTGTGTCAGCATTTGGGTCTTGTTTAAATTTGTACGACTTAGAGCATTTAGTACCTGCCTTTTATGCCATCGATAAAACCTTACTCGTCGAAAAAATAAAAATTACTCTAAAGTTGGCTCCACACGTGGGTCCACAAAATGGACGGTTTTGATCAACTTGATCCATTAGACACGAATCCATACGATAAATTCCCGATAGCAATTTGTTGAATAAAAGAAAAGAAATAATTATTTGACAATTTTTAATCCATTATGACACTAACATCCTGTTTTGGATAAAGAAATAATTAAAAAATAATTAAAAATTATTATGTGTCTACTCATTCACGAATTTGTTGCCTTCCATAAATTTTACTCTCACAAGTCACCCAAAATCTGCTTACAAAAATTTGCCAAAGAAGCCTGCAGATACATCTTGATTCATAATCATGATCTATTTGTACATAATCCAAAAGAATATATTTGGACGCCCTTCGGATTTATTTTTTTTCTAATCCGCTTTTGAACTTCTAACCAACTAATTTTGTTTAGGCTCCGTTTATTTCGTAGAAAACGTTTTCCTAAAAATGATATTGTTTATAAAAAGAAGTGAATGAAAAATACTTTCATCGTTAACCAAAATGTTTATACATAAATTACTGTCGATAACAAAAACACTTTCATTTGTTAATTGTTTCAAGCGATACAAACGATTATTTTTCACACCATTGATTTTTCGTGAAACAAACGGAGCCTTAGCAAGTTTGTCTTTTACTGTTCTGTGGCTTATAATTAAGTTCTCGTTAGGACCAATCGATTGCATACAAAATGAATGCATCAACAAATAAAATTGATCAAAACAAAGATAATCAGTTAAAAAACCACAGTTCAACTTTTTGTCCATCATCCTAGATCATTTGCCTGCGCACGATATCCTCTTACCTAACGAAAAGCTCTGAGTTATGATTAACAAAATTTGGTCAAGTTCAAAAATAAATCAGGCTCTAATGACACAAACAATTCGTTTATGTGTCCTACCACTCAAGAAAAAGAGGGCAAAAGCAATAAATCCAAAATGAGTTGACCAATTTCAAAAAGGGTTAATGCTATGAAAAACTCTAAATTGGGACACTTGTGATAAATTTTTCCCAAATTAATTTTCTCAAGTTTCCAAAAATCTCAAACTGGTTCAGGTGTCACATTTTCTCTTCGTTAGCTTCCGTCAATTTTATCGTGGAGTTGCTGCACTGTATGACACGTGGCAATAACTGAGTTAACCTAGTAAGTCCACGTGGAAATTCGGCAGATGATTAGATAGATTTTCGGGCATATCTGAGCATACCTTCTACTGGTGGTGGAGTTTGATTCATAAAGCCTTATAATCGAAAGGCTGTTACCCTTCTTTCGTCGAAACCACAAGTAAATAGATAGATTTACTCTTCTACTTGTGAGGACAACTGAGTTATTGTCATGTGCCATCTAGCTTGTGACGTCCCGGAATTTCAAGGTATATTATATGAATAATATTGGACGGTTGGAATTGAGTGACATTTGTCGGACGCGGAATCATTCGATCTGAGGATCGTTAGTCGTCGATCGAAGCGTAGATAATTATAGTTCGATTAGGTTAGTCGCGCCGTAATTAGTCTTCGCCGTATTCCTTCGTGCTTGCGTCGACCCTGAACCAAATATTCTGAACCAGTCCTAAAATCGTCGGATTACCGAAATACCCTCAGATATTATTCATATACGCCAGAAACAATTAATACCGAATGACCGCGGGCCCCGCATCATTAAATGCCAAGTCATATCACCTTTTTTACTTTTGGTTATTTACCAAAATGCCATTGGACCATTGAAATTACCAAAATACCCCTAAAGACCACTTTTCTCTCTCTTCCATTTTCTCTCTTCCCTTTCTCTCTCTTCCTTCTTGGTTTTCTCACGTTGGCAGCCCACTCCATCGCCATTTCCATCTCCAATCTTCATCTCATCTACATCTTCATCGTCGCCGTGGACCGCTGCCGCTCCGCCGCCGCCCGCCGAGCCACCGGCCGCCCGTCCCGCGCCCTTCCCGCCGCTTGCCGACCCCAGCCGGGCTGCTGCCGCCTCTGTTCAGCCGCTGCCCGTCGACCGCCGAGCCTCGCCGTCGACCGCCGAGCTTCACCGGAGCCCCCTAGGACCCGCCGGACCTTGGCCGAAGCTCCGCCGAGCTTGCCGGCCGCTCGTTGAGCTCCGTTTCCGTCGTTTGGCTGTTTTCCAGCCGCCGTTCGTCGTCGTCCGGTTGTCGTTTTGGAAATCCGACACCGTGGTCGCGTCTGGATCGACGAGGAGAGTCCGTAGGAGCATCGCCGGAAAATTTGCCGCCGCCGCCGTCGCCGCCGCCGCCACTCATCGCCGGTCGCCGCCGACCGTCGCCGCCCGTTTAGGAGTGAGTTAACCCCTAATCCCTGATTAGGCCGTTAATTGCACTAATTAGATTAATTAATTAGTTACCGTAATTAGATTAATTAGTTACCGCAGTTAATAGATAGTTACCTGGGTTAGTTAGTTAACTGTGGTTAGATTAATTAGTTACCATAGTTAAATTAGATAGTTACTGTGGTAGATTAATTAACTGTTGTGGTTAGTTGAATTAACCGTGGCTAGGTGGAATAGTTACCATGGTTAATTGCATGTTGTTGTGCCTAGTTCGTGGTGTCCGATCGTGGATCGGACTGAGTGTTGATTGCGCATTAATTTGCTGAATGATCACACTATGGTCGAAATGCCATATTAAATGGGAATTGATTATTCGCGTGATCGATTGTGAATTTGAGTGTGAAAATGGCCGTGGGCCATATTTGAGTGTGAAAATGGCCGTGGGCCAGATTTGAGTGTGAAAATGGCCGTGGGCCAGTTTTGAGTGTAAAAATGGCCGTTGGCCGAGTTTGAACATGAAAATGGCCGTTGGCCAAGTTTGAGCATGAAATTGGCCGTGGGCCAAGTTTGAGCATCAAAAATGAAATTTGGCTTGAGAGCCGGTTTTGAGCGCGAGGTCATGCAGTTGTTTCATCGTGTCGCCCTAACGTAACTGGGGGCACAGGCGATACCCTTGTTGGCATGGGTCGCCGCCTGATAAGTCTGTGTGCCGGCGACGTACAGTCCGGGATTCCACGGCTTATTGGTTGCCTGTCAGTCCGTGCGCGGCGACGGACCGTCCGGATTTCACGGCTGATGAGATGCCGGTCGCAACTGGTGTTGGTCCGTAGTCCCTCCTGGAATATCCCTGGTGTGCTCGCCTTAGGGGTCTTGAGGGAGCCATCGGATGCCGTCGCTGTAACGTGTAGGACGACGCCCGGTTAATCCGGAAGAGTACTAGCAGCGAGGCTGTGCTTTGGCGAGAGTGGGGTATCTCTTGGCCGGCTGACCGGAACGCGTTTGTTGCATAATGCATGACCATTGCTGAGTGTGCTGGCTGATTGGTTGATGCATTGTTTATTCATTATTATGTTGTACCTGTCGCATGGCTCCAGGCGAGGTACGTTGCATGTGGTGGTTGTTCTGAGGTTGAGATTAAATCGATAGAATGGTTAGGTCGTGATCAACGTCCTAATCGGACTTAGGCGTTGACCCGCTGAGATTCATATCTCATGCGCTTGGCTGATCGCCTTTCAGGTCCTCGTGATGGCCGCACGCCACGTTAGGTTTGGCGTCCCGATCGAACTCACGACGGTACTTCATCGCCGTCACGTCGCTAACTCTGAGGACATATGGGAACAACATGTCACGACAGTCTGGGTTGACGAGGGGTTGCCACACTATGTGGCCCACCTCTTTAAGGCCTGGTTCATGTGTCGGACTGGTGTCCCATAGGACCGATTCGGGGGTTTGATGTACCCCTGGGTACGGGTCCAATAGTCCAGACTTGGGACGCGACGGAGGCTGAAATGCCGGATGGGGAGATCGTGGACCCAGATCTGAGTTCGGAGGAGGAGGATCCAGATTCGCCGCCTGGTTACCAGGGTTGACCCGGTGTTGTTGGCCCGGGGGTTTTGGAGAGGCTGCGGAGGAGTTTTGGAGGCCGTTGTGTATAGCTGGTAGTGTAGCAGTAGCTTATCGGCTAGTGCGCCCTGACCCGACCCGGTATCTTTTTGTGGGTCTAAGAGGATCGGTCCGAGGAGGACTCGTGTAAATTATGTGTGTATCGTGAACTAATCAAGCAAGTAATGAAAAGAGTTTGTTGTTGTTTGTTGTAGTTCCTATTCTTTCTATCCCTGTGGTTTGTTGTCCGGGGTTGTGTTCGCTTCCGCATGTGCTTAATTATAAGATAAAAGAAATGGGTCGATGATCTGCCTGGGACATCATCCTTTGACCAAACGTTTGGCAGGGATGGTCGCGTGCCCGGGGCTCGGGGCGTGACACAGCTCAACAATTTTATGATAAAATTTGATGGAAGCTAATGGAGAATAAATGTGTCACGCTTGTACCAGATCTTGGTTTTTGGTGGCTGAAAATTAATTTGGGGGTAGGTATACCAGTTTAAGAATTTTCGTGGTATTACCCTTTCAAAAAACCATCCATATGTGGAAAGCCTTTGGGTATTCAGGGCACATTTGGTTTACGAAAAACTCAAGATTTGGAGAATATTTTCCAAAAATGATTGGTTATATTGCTTAAAAATAGGAAACGATAATTATTTTCATTGCACATAATAGTTTATACCTGATTACTGTTGCAAATAGAACCGTGCGATCCAAGCGATGAGGGATGTGGGGCAAAACCCACCATCCCAGTTGAGTTTGTTACAGGTTCTTTGGTCATTTTGCTAGGAGGATTCCACAATGATCCTTCTACATGTTCAATTATGGACACCTTGTTACAATTTGTTCTTCTTTAAATGACAAGGTTTTGTGGATTTCTCGCGACGTCATCGGTGGCAAACTATCCACATCATGGCAATCCGAACACTTCACCAAACCATTTCAATCAGTAGGAGTGATGGGTACTATGTACAAAGGGTAAGGACGTAGTCAATGCCAGCTGATGACTCGCGCTTACTAGGAATTTCTCGTTAAAGATCAATAATTGCAATGATCTATCCCCATATCGATGAAATTTCAAAGATTACATAGGCCTGTCGGCCAAGGCTATAGACTTGTTGAATACATCAATGTAGCACGTGTGGCCCAGAGCATCTAAGGGTATCACAAACTTGTTATTGCCTCAAACTTCCTTTCCAACAACCGAAATTTCTTGAAAAGAAATTGTGCGACATATTCAAGATGAGAAAATAAGAAATCTCTTTCATTCCCTTTTGAATAAATGAAATTTCGAGCTCAAATATACTTTATTGTTCTTTGAAGAACACAATATTTCCTAATTTGATTACTCTCATGTATATCCCACATGCAAAATTTCGGCTCCTATGATAAATTAATGGGCTTGGCCAAATTTATATTCTCTTGGGCTTAGTTGAGATAATCCGATGAAGCTCAAAACATCCCTGCTTAGCTTAATCCAATTATAATGCATTTTTTGTGGGCTTATTACTACTAAATGACAATGATCCTAATATCTAGATGCAATTAATATTTTTGTTTAGGGCTCATGGTAGATCCCTAATTTTCTATCCATTGAATGACTAAATGTATAATCTGCTGGTGATATTTTGTAGGTCTTGGTGGCGAACTTCGTCAATAGCGATCTTGATCCTCGGCTGGTGGTTGCGTCATGCATGCCTTGGTTCTAACCATAGGTTATCCTGCATTTTTTTTTAATCTATGGACATCCATTCCATACACTCTCATCTATCCCTACTTCCATCCATCACCACTAAAAATGACAATTGCCCATCCCACACACACATCAACGTGATACTTAGATTGCAAATGCTCGAGCTTGTTTGGGTCTTCCATCGATCAAGAGAAGTCGGGTCAAAATTAGCGGGAAGAAAATTGAGTCTAAGTGTGAACTGGTGAGGCTCTCTGGAGTCGCCCTCGATAAAAATTTTAGCCATCGGGTCCGAGGTTGTCATACTACATTGTCCCTAGTTTTATAGTGTCGGAGATCCCTAATCTTCATGAGACAAATAGATCACGTATGCGAATCGAAACCTAATTATTAAGGAACTATCATGCCCCTAGTTTATATGTGCTAAAGGAACGCAGCGAGAAAAATGAATGCAAAGTCATATAAACTAACTGTTCTTTTTCCAGGGGTCAAGCTCCACCATTGTCAGCGAATTTGATTGCTGAAATGATTTTCTGTGATAATGCATGATGAATTCATCGGTGAAATTCATGTATCAACATCAAGTAGTCCTTTGGAGAGTGGAGATTGGAAATTTCGAAAAAAATCGAACAGAAATGACATGCCATCTTACCAAGGCAAAACTAAGTACACAACTATGTGATTTTGGTAGGACAAATAAGTTGATAAAGCAATCCGTGAAATCCAAGGAAGAACAAGACATCATAATTTCAATAGGAATTTTAAATCTTCTTTAACCGGAGGATTAAAATGAATACTGAACTAAAGTTATAGAACTTGACTGCACATATTAAGAGTTACAGGATGTAATTGCATGATTCACGTTAGTTGTGGGACCAAAAATTAAATTATTCCAATGAATTAAGAGTCGAGTTTTACCAAATTCGTTGAAATGGATGGATTACAAGAATCAACGTGACCAGCATGTTTACTCCTTATCGTTGCCAATATATATATATATATGGCAAATATTTCCACCTCCTGAATTTTTTTTCCTTTTTTGTTTTGGGTTGCTTTCTTGTGAACAGGATAAGAGGGTCTATTTTATATCATGCTTTCCCTACAATAATCGCATTAGTGCAAGGTGAGCAACAGCTCAAAGCTTAGCCAATGGAGTACTTCCCAATTTCGCTCCTTTGGCTCGGCCTCCTCCTTCCGGCACTCCTAGTTTTCCTGCTCAGCCGTCGGAAGCGCACCAAGCGTCCCCCTCAGCCCCCGGCATGGCCCGTGATCGGTAACATCCTCGACCTCTGGAACATGCCGCACCAGAACCTCCACAGCTTCCGAGCCGAGCACGGGCCCGTCACGTGGTTGAAGCTCGGTTCCATGAACACCATGGTGATCCAATCGGCTCAGGCCGCCGCAGAGTTCTTCAAGGGCCACGACCTCGCGTTTGCCGACCGCAAGTGTCCCCATGCGCTGACGGCTCTAGACTATAACCAAGGCTCGCTCGCCATCGGCCGTTACGGCGACTACTGGCGCGTTCTCCGGCGTCTCTGCTCAGCGGAGCTCCTCGTGAACAAGCGCATCAACGAGACGGCCCACCTCAGGCAGAAGTGCGTCGACAGCGTGATCGCGCATTTAGAGGAAGAAATGGCCGTTAAACGAGCAACAACAGGTTATTTCTTACATGCTTGGTGTTACTTCTGACGTTTGTGTTGCATTTGTAATCTTGAATGATCGAAATAATAGTTTTCTTTCTCAAAGGAAAAAAGAATTAATATCACAAAAAACTTCAAATTGGTATATCCGTGACATATTTACCCTAAATTAATCTTTTGACAACCAAAAATTCCAAACTGGTACACTTATAACAAATTCATCATCGGTTATTTTCTATCAAATTTTACTGTCAAATTGCTAAGTTAGATAACAAGTGGCAATTGACGGGTGTACCAGTTTGGGGCTTTTACCTTCCGTTTGTCATAGGTGTACCAATTTGGAGTTTTTGTGGTATTAACAAGATTTAACTAAAAGTAATAGAGGTTAAATTTGTCACAAGTGTATCAGTTTAGGATTTTTGGTGGTCAAAAAATTAGTTTTGGGCAAATTTGTCACAGTGTTCCAGTTTGTGGGTTTTTGTGGTAAAAAAATTAGTTTAGATAAATTTGTCATATATGTATAAGTTTGGGAAAAAAGATAAAGCAAGAGAGAGAAAGGAACTTTTAAACTCCTTATAAAATATCAAAGTAGGATGAAGATCCTATACCTACACAATATTTGCACTGGTGTCACAACTACTTCTCTGATTAGGACTAATCGTTGAAAATGTTTCGTTCTTTTGAAGAGCAAGGAATCGACTTATCCCACTTCCTCTTTCTCCTGGCGTTTAATGTGATGGGCAACATGGTGCTGTCGCGGGATCTGTTGGACCCACAATCGAAGGATGGACCCGAGTTCTTTGACGCCATGAACCGGTTCATGGAGTGGGCCGGCAAGCCGAACGTGGCCGACTTCGCGCCGTGGTTGAGATGGTGGGATCCGCAAGGGATCAAGGCAGGCATGGCGAAGGACATGGGTCGAGCCATGAAGATTGCCGAAGGGTTTGTGAAAGAGAGGTTGGAGGAGCGAACGCTCAGGGGAGGGACGAGAGCGACGAATGACTTCTTGGACGCGGTGTTGGATTATGAGGGCGATGGGAAAGAAGGCCCGCCCAAAATCTCTTTGCAGAATGTCAACATAATCATTCTGGTAAGTTTGGCTTCTCTCTTCAACGTTTAACATGGCCAAGACGGCATGATTGCCATCTTAGGGATATTAAGTCGAATTCGGTATGTTAAGTGGCGTGACAAACTTAATTGACATTTAAACAAATAGGCTAACATCACACTTCAGGGAGACGTTTTAGTAGCTAATTTAATCAATCAATCATCGGGTCTTCTTCAAATTGGATCCAAAAACGAGTAATTCTTTTGTGAATCCGTCGGCACCCCCAAAAAGTCAACTCTGATGTCAAAGTGCTAAAGTTAATGAGAATTGATGTCATTGATGATGCATCCATTATGACTTTAAATATGATATTAGCTTGAGCTAATGCTGATGAAGAAGAGTAAAGGCCGCTCAGACAAAGAGGAATCTCTTAAGTCGGGCCATAGTGGTGAAGCAGAATCATTGACTAAACAAAGTCAATGTCGATTATGAGTATTGCCTGATTAATAGAACATGTTGGGTGTCAACAAGGAAGGAGTGGATAGTATGTTGACTAGCACATGTGATCTAATGTTGACTGTGAATACATTCGACGGTAAAACCCCAGTATTGATTATGAGAAATCAATAAAATCAAGTTGACAGGTTGTGAACACTTTTTGCCCATCAACTTATAACCGAGTCGATGTCAGTCAAATCAACGCCAGTCGAGTCGAGAAGTATTGACAGTGGCTCACAATATTTGGCCGAAATCAAATCGACTGCAAGGATAAAATTAGCGCGAACAGTTATTGCAGTCAAACTCTTAGGCGGGAACGATTATCCAAGCTATTGACTGACAGTCGCAACAAAACAATTATTGTAGCCGAGACTATAAAAAGAGCACATCTTAAGGGAAAAGACAGCACAAACAAAAGAAGAACAAGATTTACTTATGTTAATCCACTTTACTTTCGTGCAATTCATTTTCAATCATTTCCCAGCACCTTATTTCTTGCCATTCCACTTGTTTATTTCCTTTTGCCAATCAAACACTTTATCTTGCTATTTCACAAATATATTTGTTGTCATTAATGGATTCATTTGGTCAATTTTCGGATCCCAATCGTTAAGTTCTTTTTCCTTTCTTTGTGCGCAATCGTCCGTCAATTCGAAGTATAAGTACTGCTATACTTGATCAGGATCATTGATCAGGCGAAGCACGATAATTTTCACTATTGAGCCGACGACTCAAGGGAGTGATTTTCGAGCGAAACAAAATCTCTTAATTATAGCACGGGAATCGACATTAGCGTATCCCTAGCAAGACTTGACCTTGTACTAAATGGCTCTCCGTGACGGTGCAGGAAATGTTTTTCGCTGGAGCGGAGACTACAAGCAGCACCATCGAGTGGGGGATGGCAGAGCTGCTCCGCCAACCCGAGTCGATGAAAAAAGCCAAAGATGAGCTCGACCAAGTTGTGGGGTCAAACGGAAAGCTCGAAGAAATCGACACGGAAAAGATGCCGTTTTTGCAAGCTGTAGTGAAGGAAACCCTAAGATTGCATCCACCATTACCTTTACTCATCCCACGAAATGCTCAAAAGGAAACCAACTTCATGGGCTTTGATATACCCAAAGACACCCTGGTTTACGTGAATGCCTGGGGCATAGGAAGAGACCCAGATGCTTGGGAGGACCCATTGGCATTCAAACCGGAGAGGTTCCTGGGATCCAACATCGACTACAAGGGTCAAAACTTCGAGCTGATTCCGTTCGGATCAGGCAGAAGGATGTGCGTTGGACTTTCGCTGGCGCATAGGGTGCTGCATCTCGGTCTCGCGTCGTTGCTCTACCGTTTCGACTGGGAACTCGGTGGCGGTTTGACTCCGGAGACCCTCGACATGAGAGAGCGGTCGGGCTTAACCCAAAGGATGCTCCATCCTTTGAAAGTGATACCTAAGAAACGTAGTGTGTGAGGTCTTTCGAATGTCATCCCTAAGGTATAATGTCAACATACAATTGCCTTAAGGTTATTAGCGCTGATCTTATTGTGTCAAGGATTGAAAAAGCTGTCCAGGGAAGACTTGCTAAGAATGCTGTTGTTACTGCACTATTATCTTTGGGCAACTACAAGTTCTTGTGTCAGCATTTGGGTCTTGTTTAAATTTGTATGACTTGAGCATGTAGCAGGGGCAGCTCGCCCGCCTTTTATGCCATCAATAATACTTGTCAAAAAATAAAAAACTCTAAAGTTGGTTCCAAAATGGACAGTTTTGATGAACTTGATCCATCAGACGCGAGTCTATACGATAAATTTCCCATTCAGAGACCGCGAGCAGGCTGTTGAATAAAAAAAAAGAAGAGAGAAATGATTATTTGAGAATCTTTAATTCACTGCGAATTTAACAATCTGTTTTGGACAAAAAAATAAATACTAAATAATTAGAAATTATTGTAGAGTTAACTCTTTCATGAATTTATGGCCCACAATAACTTATTACTCTCGCGGTCACCCAAAATCTACTATGCTAGACAAGCCAAAAAAAAAAAAAATAGGTCAGAGATATTGATATGAAAGAAAAGGAATTAAAAGAATATTTTATGATCTTTTTAGATCTTGTCAAGTTCATATGGGCAATTGATCACGTGGACTTTGCACTAGATTTACATAAACCCGGTCCACATTGCTTTCGTCCGTCTTATAGACCCTTCCATTCTTTTAGAAAATTATTTGATCTTTAACAAAAGTCCAATTACACTGAATTAAGACTAGCATTTAAAAATGCTTAAGAAAAAAGAAAAGAAAAGATGTTGCACTATAAATATCGTGGCTTCAACATTCACTATGTGCCAAAACAAGAGGAAATATATCAAATAAATGAAGAGGAGCATCCTTCAAGAACAATGCACAAATTGATAAAAAGATCATCAGAATGCAAAAATGATACATATTCCATGAAAATTTATAGAGCAATGATAGAAGTACTAAGGCTCGTAATTGACTTATTAAGTGATGCTATGTAAGTGGTTATATAAGTTATTAATGGGCTATTCAAGGACCCAACAGGGAACCTTCCACATAAATTTCTAATCAAATTTAGTAGACGATCTTAATAAGTCTAATATTTTTCAAATATAAAACCCTCATCCCTGAAAAGTCTATTATCAATGTGTAGATTGATAGTAATATCGTAATCGAAACAAGTTTATAAGATATGAATGGATGAAAATCGCAATATGCTAAATCATGGAAAGAATTACTAAATTACTAACTCTAAGCAAGAGGGAAATTCAAATCAAGTATGTTTCTCATTAATACGTTCAAACCATACGATCTTAATAGACAAAGGATAAGGAATTTAGAACCCATGCAATACACGAGAATTTCACAAACATAGAAAAATGAATGGAATAGAGTTTCATGGTTGAGGCTAGACCTAATCATTGGATGGGTTTGGGCAGGCTCGGACAAGGCCCACCCTATGTGATAATAGCCATTGGTCCCGAGCTTGAAAACTCCTAGAGCGGTGTCGCGACCTAAAAATCGATTTTAGGTTAATGGATTACCAGATTAATTAAATTAACTAACCTAGTTCGAGTTAATTTGGAGTCGCCACTAATCATTCTAGGTAGGTTGATTAGAAACCTAAATAAAATAGCGGGAGAAACTATTTTATTTCTGCGAACCAGAAATTAAATGAGTCCAGGGACTTGATTACGCTCTAGCTCCCTTTCGGTACCATTTTATTTCATGAAAATCATTTGAGAATGCAGCATTAATTGGTTTTAACCTAAGTCACTAACAAAGGTTATCATGCGGGTGCACAACCAATTAAATGAACATCTAGAAATCAGATAATCGCAAGGAGCATGCGCCAAGGAATTATTTTTTGGATTTTTACTTTTTTAATGAAAAGTAAACTATGTGCAATGCATGAAATTATTCTACATGCAATGACATAAATGCAGACTATCCTAAGAATGCATATGAATTTAATTAAACTACATGACTAACTTTATATGAGATGCCATTAAAATTAAATCAATCCTAGCATGCAATCTACATAATGAATTAATTAATTAACCTAGACATGCGACTCTAAATGACATGGCAAATGTGACATGTAATGCATGATGACATGGCAAAAATGATTTTTTTATTTTTCGGATGTAATTATGGTCCTAAAATAAACTATGCCTAAAAGATAGTTATCTTACACATTTTAGGATTTAAATTGACCTAAACCCTAACCTATTAAAGACAGACTATTTTAGGCATAATTATCTACCTAAACATGCATATTCTAACCTAGAATGAAATTTAATCTAATTTATTCTAGAAATCACCTAAACATGCAAAGTTATCTTAAATGATTTTATCCTACGATGCAATCTATCTTAAACATGTGATTCTATCTAAAGGATGTGTAAATCTAATCTATATGCATCAATTATCTGTATGCAATTTTTAGAGATCAATCCAATCAGACAAGCTCAAATAAGGAAAGTAATCAACTTGAATATTTCGCTTTTTCTCTCGAATCCATTTTTTTTATCTGAAGCCTTACAGATCAAAAAATCAAATTCGAAAATACCTTGCTATGGCAATGATTTTATCTAACGCCTTATAGATAAAATCAAATCCACATGTGCGGTTGCGAATTAGGAAACGATTTTCCTAATTGATCACCTGGCTCAAAATATTTGATTAGATAATATCGTGCACCAAGATAGGCAATAAAGTATTCAAATTGATCAAGATAAGGATTTTTACCTATTCCGATCAACTTTCCAAATTTGAACTCCGAATTGGATCTTGATCTCGGACCGGCGAGGATACGAGGGACAATGATCTGATGTCTTCTCTTGATGATGAAGACAAGTCGATGAAGCCTTGGTCCTAAACGTGGCAGCATTCAGTATATCCCTTCACCACTTGGCTTTCTCCTCTTGTTGTTCAAGACTCCACCACAGATTACTTTCTTTTCTATACTTTCTGAACTAATGTACTGGGAATTAAGGACCGCCTGAAAATCTGCGAAATAATTAGACTTTACGAAATAACTAGACATCTACCAAAATGAAGTCGAGCATAGTAGAAATAATCCAGGCAAGATAAGAGTCCGTCAGTGTTGAATTTCGTTGGTCGTTCTGCTCAGGAACAGCAGAACAGGGACAGCAGCTTCGTCGGGTGTTCCGGGAGGCCATGACGCTGGATGTTGGCTGCATCAAGGGATCGGTTATGGCGGCAACGGCGGGCTTCTGGTGGTTCTCGTTGGTCGAGATGGACTACGGCACAAGGTTGACCGTAGCAGAAGCATCGACGGCTTGCGTCGGACCTATTTTGCAGGTGTTGCGTCAACTAAGTGATGCTCGAAATTCCTGCAAAATAGATTAAAGAAAAGTCGCACGTTGCAAGAATGTTCGTCGTTCGATGGCTAGTTTCGGCTGGTCTCGGTGAAAAAACCTGCAAAACTCAATTCAATTTTTAGTCATGAATATGGGCACGCTTCAGTGGACTCGCACGTCTTGCTTCTGGTATTACAATGCTTCCCAGTGGATGTCTTTTTGTGACTTCCAGACGAGTCGTCTGCCTTTCTTCTATTCGATAAGTGGAGCCCCCAAGTAAAACCTAAAAATAACAATAAAAGTAAAAGAGCAAGAGAAGCAGATGCTGGTAAAGAATTGGCCTTCCCTTTCTTGTCCTTTTCTCCTCTCTCTCTTTGTATCATGGTCAGATCTCGATGGCTTTACAAGGTGGGGACTTCATGCCAAGGTTGCTTGATTCGAAGGAGGTCCAAGACGATGGTGCAGCTTTGTTTCGGCTCAGAAAGGATGGTCCATGGCTCTTCGTCTTTGGAATTGGAGGAGAACTCGGCAAAGGAAATCATGCTCGGGGAAAATGTGGCTGCCGATGAAGCGCAAGCAAGGCACATCCGAGATCTCCTTCGCTTTCTCATGTATTTTTTATGAATGTTCTCTCTAATTCTCCTCTGGCCATGTAATTCAATGAATTGGCCTCCCCCTTCAATGAACCCTAACATACATATTTATAAGGAAAGATTTATGGTTACAATTTTCTGAATTATGGCCCAGGTTTTCTTTTAATAAATCAATTTTCTAACTTGGCATTTTAATTAAGCACTTTCTGCCGTGGCCTTGAATTAGGTCTTAGAGCCTTTCCCAAATTAAGCTTCAAAGGGGCTGAACTAAGTCCAAATTAAGCTAATTAAGACATTCATAATCAGAATTTTCAGCACATGAGGCCTCCTTGCTAGCCGAAATTTTTAAATGGCTCCGATTCACCTCGTGTCAATTTAGCTCCATTTACCACCGCCGATCTGGACAAATGCAAATGTTTATGCATGCGGAAAATTAAAATGCAAACTATATGGAAAACTACATGAAAATATTTTTCCTAGGGACTAAGGTTAGCCCCTAATTTTTTATGCAAAATTCATGACTAAAAAAAGGGAGTCAAAATTTAGGTGTCAACAAGTGGGCCTTGACTAGATTCGAGCTTGAAAACTCCAAGGTAGTGTGAATAACACAAGCATTACATGGAGCAATCTCAGTATTAAGGATTTAAGGTACGATTCCACGAAATCCATCACTCTCTGTACACGTTTATCTTCTTCCTTAAGCTTTGTAAGGGTAGGGTTGTCTTCCACTACTTCGACTAGGAGTTTTCCAGCTCGTCGGCGGCCGAGCTTGAAAACTCCTAAGCTGGCCTTGACAAGACTTGAGCTTAAAAACCCCAAGGCGGTGTGAATAACACAAGCATTACGTGAAGCAATCTCAATACTAGGGATTTAAGATACGATTCCACAAAATCCATCACTTTCTATGCACATTTAACTACTTCCTTAAGCTTTGTAAGGGAAAGGTCTTCTTCCAATACTTCGAAGAAGAGTTTTCAAGCTCGTCGGCGGCCGAGTTTAAAAACTCCTAGGCGGGCCTTGACATGACCCGAGCTTGAAAACTCCAAGGCGGTGTGAACAACACAAGCATTATGTAGAGCAATCAAAATACTACAGATTTAAGATACGATTCCACGAAATCCACCACTTTCTATACACGTTTAACTTATTCCTTAAGCTTTGCAAGGGCAGGGTCGTCTTCCACTACTTCGACTAGGAGTTTTTAAGCTCGGTGGCGGCCGAGCTTGAAAAATCCTAGACGGGCCTTGACAAGACCCGAGCTTAAAAACTGCAAGGCGGTGTGAATAACACAAGCATTACGTGAAGCAAACTCAATACTAGGGATTTAAGGTACATTCTACCAAATTCATCACTTTCTATACACGTTTAACTTCTTCCTTAAACTTTGTAAGGGCAGGGTCTTCTTCCACTATTTCGACTAGGAGTTTTCAAGCTCGTCGATGACCAAGCTTGAAAACTCCTAGGCGACCTATGACAAGACCCGCACTTGAAAACTCAAGGCGGTGTGAATAACACAAGCATTACGTGGAGCAATCTCAATTCTAGGGATTTAAGGTACGATTCCACGAAATCCATCACTTTCTATACATGTTTAACTTCTTCCTTAATCTTTGTAAGGGCAGGGTCTTCTTCCACTACTTCGACTAGCAGTTTTCAAGCTCGTCGACGGCCAAGCTTGAAAACTCCTAGGCAACCTTTGACAAGACCCGCACTTGAAAACTCAAGGCGGTGTGAATAACACAAGGATTACATGAAGCAATCTCAATTCTAGGGATTTAAGGTACGATTCCACGAAATCCATCACTTTCTATGCATGTTTAACTTCTTCCTTAAGCTTTGTAAGGGCAGGGTCTTCTTCCACTACTTCGACTATGAGTTTTCAAGCTAGTCGGTGGCCGAGCCTGAAAACTCCTAGGCGGGCCTTGACTAGACCCGAGCTTGAAAAATTTAAAGAGGTGTAAATAATACTACCATTACGTGGAGCAATCTCAATACTAGGGATTTAATATACGATTCCACGAAATCCATCACTTTCTATATTCGTTTAACTTCTTCCTTGAGCGTTGTAAGGGTAGGTTCTTCTTCCACTGCTTCGACTAGGAATTTTCAAGCTCGTCGGTGGCCAAGCGTGAAAACTCCCAGGTGGTCCTTGACAAGACCCAAGCTTGAAAACTCTAAGGCAGTGTGAATAACACAAGCATTACGTGGAGCAATCTCAATACTAGAGATTTAAGGTACGATTCAATGAAGTCCATCACTTTCTATACACGTTTAACTTCTTTCATAAGCTTTTTAAGGTAAGGTCTTCTTCCTCTACTTCGACTAGGAGTTTTCAAGCCCTTCGATGGCCAAGCTTGAAAACTCCTACATGGGCCTTAACAAGACCCGAGCTTGAAAGCTCCAGGGCAATGTGTATAACACAAATATTACGTGGAGGAATTTCAATACTAGGGATATAAGGTACGATTCCACGAAATCCATCACTTTCTATACACGTTTAACTTCCTCCTTAAGCTTTTTAAGGGTAGGGTCCTCTTCCACTACTTCGACTAGGAGTTTTCAAGCTCGTCGGTGGCCAAGCTTGAAAAATCCTAGGCATGCCTTGATAAGACCCGAGCTTGAAAACTCCAAGGCGGTGTGAATTACACTAGCATTACGTGGACCAATCTCAACACCAGGATTTATGGTACGATTCCATGAAATCCATCACTTTCTATACACGTTTAACTTCTTCTTTAAGCTTTGTAAGGGCAGGGTCTTCTTCCACTACTTCGACTAGGAGTTGTCAAGCTCGTCAGTGGCCGAGCTTGAAAACTCCAAGGCGGTGTGAATTACACAAGCATTATGTGGAGCAATCTCAATACCAGGATTTATGGTACGATTCCAGGAAATTCATCACTTTCTATACACGTTTAACTTCTTCCTTAAGCTTTGTAAGGACAGAGTCTTCTTCGACTACTTCGACTAGGAGTTTTGAACCTTGTCGGCGGCCGAGCTTGAAAACTCCTAACCGGGCCTTGACAAGACCCGACCTTGAAAACTCCAAGGCGGTGTGAATAACACAAGCATTACGTGGAGCAATATTAATACTAGAGACTTAAGGTACGATTCCACGAAATCCATCACTTTTTGTACACGTTTAACTTCTTCCTTAACCTTTGTAAGGGCAGGGTCTTCTTCCCCAACTTCAAATTTCACCTGGAAAATTGGTCGGAATTTGTCAACGATTGTAAAGGACAAAGTTAACATTAACTGCATATGTTGAAACTTAAACATGGATTTCACTGAAACTAAAACTTGAATTAATAGGAAATAACAACTCCGATCACAAACCAAGACCTAACCTAAAACTAAATCTAAAATAAGACTGAAAATAATGTGAGAATAAAATGAAAGCAAAGGGAAACAATTTCAGTGAAATCAATTAGTTGAAACTGCACCCAGATTAAAGTTTTTTGATTTTGTTACTGTTGGAAAAAATGTTAGATAACATGAAAAATAATAACTGTAGGAAATATGTTGGAAAAGAAGAGAAAAGTAAGAACAATTATCTGAGGCGTGCAAGCACTGTCCTTAAGGATAGTTCCGCCCCTCGGAGTACGAAACTCAGTGTGTAAGGCTTCTAGCGGCTATCCTCCCAATATACAACAGACCTTCTATGCTCCGCATTGAATATTAGGAGGAACAAGAACAACGTTATGTGTATAACCCAACAAAGAAGAAAAAGAAAGAGGGGAAAAACTCTCTGATGTAATGCGAAGTTCACAAAAAGTACTTCAGAAGATTGTTTCTTAAAATTCAATTTATATTCAACCAAAATAGAGCCCTTGAGAAACCATTATAAAGCTGTTGTAAAATAATGGATGATTTATGAAGAAATAAATCGCACGTTACAAAGCTGTTAAGAATGAGCTTTTAAGAAAACCGTTACAAGTCCATTGCTTCTAAGACTTTTCTTCTGAGCTCGTCAGCTTTTGAGGCTCTCCTTCTGAGCTCGTTAGTAAGACGACCGTTAAATGACCATTGTAAAATCATTATAGAACTGTTATATATATATAGAGGACAGAAAACGTTACGAATTGATGACCATAAAAATCCGTTATGATAATAATAGCTTTTAATATTTCAAAACATATTGAAATATCCAACAATCCCCCACATATTTCAAAAAGTTTTGAACATAAAATAAAATAATACAATGCTAGGTTATTGGAGCGTAATGCATCAGAACTAGTGCTTATTAGGCTATGAACTAGCCCTAGAAAGAATGAAATATAACTCACGAAATCATTAGTGAAGTTTAAAACTTCTATGAACCAAAAATTCCTTTTTGTGAACCAATCACATTACACTCCCACAAGGTTTGTTGTTTGACGCGGTTTTGCGCTAATAGGCCATATGCGTGCTTGGTTTATTCATAAATTCTCTAGAGATTTTCGCCAAAAATCTCATAAGAGCGGCTCCACTCCACACTTATATAAGTGATTCCGTTAAGTGTATTCTGCAGCTTAATACACCAATAACAATAGCTATGGAATTCATTAAGAGCTTAACTCAACCTTTTTTTCCTTGCAGTCTTGCACTATACTCACCTTAGGAGGAACATAAATTTTATAGTGCATCACAAGGTCAAAAAGTGACTTGATATTACCCATATGAACCTTATTCATGGGATCGCCAATCACATAGGTTGGGTTACCATCACTGTTGATTTTCTTCAACTGGCTTATCCCATTCCCCTCGATGTATAGTCATAGGATTGGCCAAATCCATTTCTGACTTCATCTAATTAATGGACATAATTCCATTTTTAAGTAATTGATTTGTCATATCACATCTCAAACGGACGTGTCTCTTTCTACCATTGAAAGTTTCATTCTTTGCAATGGCTATTGCCACTTGACAATCACAATGCATAGACACATAAAGTGTCGGTTTCATTCCGTTTCCTAAGAACTTGAGTAGTTCTCGAATCACCAAGATAAATATAATTTTATCTTCCTTCCCCTACTAGAGCTTAGGTGTGACGTCCCGAAATTTCAAGGCCTATTAAATGAATAATATTGGACCTTTGGAAATCGAGTGACATTTATCGGACGCGGAATCGTTCGATCTGGGAAGCTTTGATCATCGACTGAAGCGTAGATATTTGTAGTTCATTTAGTTTCGTCGCGCCGAAGATTATATCGTCGTTTTTCCTTCGCACCCGAGCCTAACTCTGAACCAAATATCATAAACCAATCCTGATTTATCAGTTTACCGAAATACCCTTAAATATTATTCATATATGCCAGAAAAAATTAATATCGATTGACCCGTGGGCCCCACCTCATAAATTCCATAGTCAAAAACCACTATTAACCTTTTGACCCAAGCAAAATTACCCTTTTGCCCCTCAAGACCATTTTCTCTCTCCTCTCTCTCTTCTCTCTCTCTCTTCCCTCATGGCAACTTCACCCCCCCATTTCACATTGGCTTCATCATTTTCACCACCATCTTCATCTCCATTTCTTCATCTTCAAGCCGCCGAACCGCCACCGTGAGCCGCCGCCGTCCGTCGCCTCATGCTGCGCCCAGCCAGCCCCTGCCGCTCGCCTCAACCGCTGGCCAGTCACCGCCGTCGCTGTTGCCGCCGCTAGCCAACCGCGACCCGAGCCCCTCCTCCTCTGCCCAGCCGCTGCCGCCATCCAGCAGAGCCGCCGGAGCCACTGTAGCACCACCTGATCTCGGCCGAAGCCCCACCGAGCCCTCCACCACCCTTTTTTCGCCGTTCCGTCTTCGCCCCCCGCGGAACAGCCGCTGTCCAGCCCTGGTTCTCCGTTGTCCGAGCGTCTTCGTGGCGAACCGTCGCTGTTGTTGCGTCCAGGACGTCGAGACGAGTCCGTAGGACCGCCGCCAGAAAATTCAGTCGCCGTCGCCACCAGTCGCCGCCGACCGTCACCGCCCGTGCCGAAGTGAGTTAACCCCTAATCCCTGATTAGGTCGTTAATTGCGCTTAGTAGTTAATTAGATAGTTACCGTAGCTGATTAGTTAGTTACCGTAGTTAATTAAATAGTTACCGTGGTTAGATAGTTAACTGTGGTTAGATTAGTAGTTACTGTAGTTAGATTAATTAGTTACCGTGGTAGATTAATAAATTACTGTGGCTAGTTGGATTAATCATGGTTAGGTTGAATAGTTACCATGGTTAATTGCCTGTTTTATTGTGCTTGGTAATTATTGGTGTTTGATTGTGGATCGAACTGAGTGTTGATTGCGCTTAATTGCTGAATGATCACACTAGTGTCGAGATGCCATGTTTATCTGAAATTGAATATTCGTGTGACCAATTGTGGATTTGAACATGAAAATGGCCGCAAGCCGGGTTTTGATCATGATGTGAATCTGACTGCATTGGACTAAATTGGGATTAAGAATTGACTTGATTGCATATGGTGAATGTGTGGTCACACGATGGATTTAATTGTGTCACCCTAACGTAACTGGGGACACAACTTGTGTTGGTCGGTAGTCCCTTCTGGAATTATTCCTAGTATGCCCGCTTTAGGGAATTTTGAGGGAGCTATCGGATGTCGTCGCTGTAATGTAGTAGGACGACGCTCGGTTAATCCAGAAGAGTACTAGCAGTGAGGCAGTGCTACGGCGAGAGTGGAGTATCTCTTGGCCGCTAATAACTGGAACACGCTTGTTGCATAGTGCCTGGATGCCTGATTTATTATCGTGTGTTCTAGTTGTGTACCTTGATCTATTGTGTTGAATGCCATGAGATATCTATTGTGTGGCAGAAGGCAAGGTAAGTTGCATGTATTTGTCCTTTGGCTATTGGACTTAGTTGCCCGATGTGTTTGACTGCTTGAGTGAATCAACGTCCTAATCCGACTTAGGCGTTGACTCGTTTAAATTCATATCTCATATGCTTTGGCTGATCGCCTTTCAGGTTCTCGCAATAGTAGTGTGCCACGTTAGGTTCGGTGTTCCTGTCGACCAATCCACAGCCATTCATTATCGTCACGTCACTAATTCTGACGACGTATGGGAGCAACGCATGACGATCGTCTGGGTCGATGAGGGGTTGTCACACTATGTGGCACACCTTTTCAAGGCCTGGTTCATTCGTTAGGGTGATGTTCTCATCGGATCGATTCGGAGGTTTGAGGTACCCTTGGGTGCTGGACCGGTCGTTCAGACGTGGGACGCGACGGATACGGTTATACCGGATGGAGAGGTCGAGGACTGGAGTCCTAGTTCTGGGGAGGAGGACCCTGATTCACCGCCGGGTTATCAAGGTTGACCCGGTGTTGTTAACCCGGAGTGCGAGTTAGGTTGTGGAGGAGCCTTTTGGGAGCCGTCTTGTTTGATAGCCAGCAGTGGTAGTAGGGTGTAACGGCACTAGTACGTCCCTGACCCGACCCGATATCTTTTTGTGGGTCTTAGGGATCGGTCCGAAGATGGACTTGTATAGTAAACGTTCCCTCGTGGACCAATCATGTTTATAAATAAAATGTTGTTGTTGTTGTTGTTGTACCTCTTGCTTTTCTATCCTTGTTTGATTTCTTGTCTGGGGTTTGATATCGCTTCCGCATGTGCTTAATTGAAAGATAAAAAGAAATGGGTCGATGACATGCTTGGGATGTTATCCTTTGACCTGACGTTAGGAAAGGATGTTCGTGCGCCTAAGGTTCGGGGTGTGACATTAGGAGGATAAAGCATTATGTTTTTACATATATGCTTGATAACACTTGAGTCTACCACTCATTCACATTGCTATAATATTGGCAAGGAAAATGACCGTAACAATTACGTCATCACATCATCTGCTTCAACCAAGTTGACTTTTGGTTTAACAGGACTTTCATTTCCCCCATAATTTTCTCCAAGTTACAACACCATTATAGAGGTGAACACGTATCCAATAGTGGATCTTGTCTCATCTAAATTGAGATCTAGGTAGCGTCTCGGTATCCGTTTAATACAGCGGATATCCACAATATAAATATGAGTAACCTCTCCGCATAATATCCTTAACTATGCATTAGGCCACTATTTTAGGAAATTTTGAAGTTATCAAAGTAACAAAATAGCAGAGTATTTAGCGCAACAAGCTGCTATCACAAGAAGTTAGCAACTAGCGAAGAAAATAAGGAGAAGCATATCATGCCACTTCATATAGGAGTACTATAAGACCATTAATAAGACAGAGATCCTTCGGCACATGAATGCTCTCCATAAGACAGGTGAAGCACACAAACCCAATAAAAGAAATCTTCATTCCCCACAAAGTACCATGTCTTGATGATTCCTTCTACTTAATACGAAATCACCAAATAGTGATTTGAAAATAAAATTGGAAATTAAAATAACTCATTCTATAACGAATGAAAGATCACTAAAAATTCTACCACGACAAGAAAGTAAAATCCTAATTAACTTTTCATGTGCTTATTGCTTCACCTTTCTTGATCCAATGTTTCTCATGCACTTTAATGGAAAAATATGGTAGTCATTAATCAACCACAGGATGTGTATCAGTCTACTGGTAATGTAACAGAGTTTAAGAATTACTTTACAATGCAAAAACTCGGACAACCCAAACAAGCATTTTTAATAAACAATCTATCGAAGTAACACCATGTCCACACAATTTTCTCAAGAACAATACTTGAACTTCCCCTAACAAGCAATTTTATATCAACAAATTGTATATGATGAATATCATAATATACTAACTTTCTTGCTATCTTTCTCTTCAAAGAAGACAACACTTCATTGTGACTGGAAAATGGTTTACTTCAAGCTCGCTATAAGAAAGAGGAAACGTGTATACCTAGTACTAGTCGATTGATGTCGATAATCAAGACGAGCTTACCATAGTTGATGAGAACGACCTTTCCGATTTCTATGTGTCTCTTGAAAGGCGAGAAATTAGTCTGCATCGTTGAAATCATGTGCTATATGGCCAAGAAACAGATAATAACTCTTATGGAATTGTCTTTTATGTGGGCAATGAACATCCACAAATGGATCAACTACATATTGAAGCTCCTACAATAGTCTTCTGAAAGCATAAGCAATAGCCCTTTTTCCTTCAAACCAGGGTCATTTGATTTTTCACTACAAACACAAATGTTGCGGTTTCCTCAATGTTACTGTGACACTCTCTCATGACATTGCTTGATAGCAAGACAACCCAGTGACACGGGTTGCACAATGGCAATTCAAAGCACCCACAACACAATGCGAGAGGTTGACCACAAATCATATCCCTTATAACCCAAAACTCCACACGTAATCAAAAACACCATCACTGAAATAGAAGTAGATCTCGGAAAAACATACATTGGTATCGAAGCCTTAAGGAACGATTTTACCTGACACTCAATAACCTTACCGAAATGACCAAATGCTCTTTCGTGGTCGAGAATTGATGCTTGGTAATGTCCCATGACAACCGCCCACGAATATGCAATACTTGTCCTTCACCATTTTCGATTCCTCGTTCAATTCCAACAACGGTGGTAGCAGCCATAGTTACAAGTTGAGAATCCATAAGGCGATTATCCTTAAGTTTGTTGGAAAAAAAGTTAGATAACATGAAAAATAACAACTATAGGAAATATGCTGGCAAAGACAAGAAAAGTAAGAACAATTATCTGAGGCGTGCAAGCATTGTCCTTAAGGATAATTTCGCCCCTCAAAGTACGAAACTCGGTGCGTAAGGTTTCTAGCGGCTATCCTCCCAAGATACAACAGACCTTCTATACTCCACACTAAATATTAGAAGGAACATGAACAACGTTATGTGTATAACCCAGCAAAGAAGAAAAAGAAAGAAGGGAAAAACTCTCTGATGTAATGCGAAGTTCACAAAAAGTACTTCAGAAGATTGTTTCTTAAAATTCAATTTATATTCAACCAAAATAGAGCCGTTCAGAAACCGTTATAAAGTCGTTGTAAGATAATGGACGATTTATGAAGAAATAAATCGCACGTTACAAAGCTGTTAAGAATGAGCTTTTAAGAAAACCGTTACAAGGCCATTGTTTCTGAGACTCTCCTTCTGAGCTCGTCAGCTTCTGTGGCTCTCCTTCTGAGCTCGTCAACTTCTAAGCTCGTTAACTTCTAAGGCTCTCCTTCTGAGCTCGTTAGCTTCTAAGACTCTCCTTCTGAGCTCGTCAGTAAGACGACCGTTAAATGACCGTTGCAAAACCATTATAGAACTGTTATAAATATTAATGGAGGACAGAAAACGTTACGAATTGATGATGGTAAACAGCCATTACAATATTAATAACTTTTAATATTTCAAAACATATTGAAATATCCAACAGTTACAACAAGCAGAGAAGGACAAGTAAAATGAGTAAAGCGTTCAGTTCATGAACCAAGAAGAACAAATCAAATCACTACTCTAGCAAAGGTGAGTTTCCTTAATTGTAGTACTAGCATCTACATGCACGCGCATGGAATTCCTATGCCAGATATTCAAAAGGTTCTCCGTATTTATTTGATCAAGAAAACAGTATTGTTGCGTCGTCATGCCATCTGGGTTCGAATCTTACCGAGAGGTCAGCTAGAGATATGCCTCTTGGGTTTCATGTATAGTGCAACTATCTTTGGTTTAGGTATTGTTCCCCAATCATTGTTGTTGGTGCTGGCATTATCACCTAGAGGGGGTGAATAGGTGATTTCAATGAATTTAAGAAATCATTGCGGAAATTAAACAAAAAAGCTCATAGCTTAGTTCAGACGATGATCGCTAACAAGATCTGAGGTGTCCTCAGCGGCGTGCACAATTCAACTATCACAATACAATAGTAAAGAGTTTAAGGGATAGAGAATTTGCATAGAGAGTTTATAGTGGTTCGGCTTTGTTCAAATCTACATCCACTTCTTCACGCTGATAGTCAATCGGCTGGATTTCACTGGTAAATGTCTCAAAGGTTACAACGTAGTGACAACTCTTGAGTCGAAAGACTTCCTGCCTAACATTCAACCACTTGAATGCACTCCTGTAAGTACTACAGTGTTAGATCAAAAGTATATGAAAGATGTGAATCTCTCTTGATCTTGGAATTTAAGATTCTGCTCTCTCGTCATTCGCTCTTCAACCTTGAGGTCTCCTTTTATACTCCTTCACCTTCAACTTCCCATTGCAAGGTCTCTAAAGGACCATTTTCCAAAACTTCCCGTTTTGACGAGATTGTATACAAAGGATCTAATAGCCGTTGAGGTTGACAATGGAAAGAATCTCCTGTTAGATCAAATCGCCCACACAATTATGATCTTGGGTTTCCATAGATAGAGTTCTTCATTAGGTGAGTCATCCTCGTCTCCCTTAATCCACGTCCTTGATTGATCTTCATGATTGATAATCTTCAAGAATGAATCCAGCTTGATTTGCTAACCGTTGTAATGATATAATATGTCAATTAAATCATCTTGAATATATCTCTTGATAATCTGATTGTTGCACATGAAATACTCCCTCAGAGCTTGAGCTACCCGCTTAACGTCTGAGCTCCATTCAGTGTCTGAGTCCCTCAGAACATCGTCTAAGCGTTTCTTGCCAGTTTCCATCATGTGTAATCATTCCTTAACACTTGAATGTACATTAGGACAATCTGCAAAATAAGTATTTCATTGCATTAACTCAGATATTAGAGAATATGGATTGTTTTGTTAACTTCAAAATCAATTAGGTATTTTTCCCAATAGTTGTAAGACCAAGTAGTTCTTAACGAGCTCTAATATGATCCCAAAACCGGCCTTAGATGGGGAAGATCATTCATCACCGTGGAATTCGATACAAGTTTCAACCCTTCGAACGACTTTGGGCATGGCCACCTCCCGTAGTATGATAGGCGGTATGTATAAGGCTCGTAAATGAAATTTATCGAGTCAAGTGTCTTAGTCTGGCTGAGTTTTCCATACCTCTGACTAGGGGTGAGCGGTTCCTGGTCCGGTCCAATTTTTCTCAAGAACCGGGAACCAGACCGATGGTCCTAGTTCCCAAATCCCTGGAACCAAGAACCGGACCAGATCGGATCGACCGGGCCTGTCCGATTCCCAAGCAGTCCAATGGAAGTCCACAAACCAATGCATGGTTGTTAGCCTCTGCTTCTCGCTATCCCACATGTCCTTTCCTCCTGTTTTCACCATCAACCGTCAAACATGTATACTCGTCACTCTGTATCTGCTTTCTTGGGCATCCTTTTTCCTTTTGACTTCTACTTCCACGGTGTGAATTAGCACCACCACAGGGCCTTCAATGGCCTTATACGCATGAGAAGGTTGAGGCAATCGGGCTACTAGGGTCCTCCGCTGGGAGTTGAGAAAGACGTGAGATTGAGAGACTCAGGGAAAAAAAAGGGCTGCGAAAGAAAGAAGCACTAAACATGACTTTTAGGGTTACTTTTAAAAAATAATAAATACATAAAAAATAACCGGTCCGGTCCAGTCCGATCTTATGACCTTGGAATCGATAACCGGGAACCGAACCGTCACCCTCTAAAATCGAGAATCGGACCATCGGTCCGGTCGGTCCGATTTGCTCACCCCTACCTACGACCCATAGTCTATTCTCTAGGAGGAATTACACTTGTTCTTTAGTAATCTCTGGTCAATGGAAGTCCACTTCTCAATCAACAACTAGTCACAAAAGCACGAGCCGAAGTTTATGGAAGATCCTTTCGATTTCTAAATCGAAAATAGACTACACTTATAAAATTATTCCATGATAAGGGTAAAATTTGTATCCCTTAAGAGTCGTACATGCACCTTTTGATGCATATAGTTGTAAATCGGCATTCACGTACTTCGATTGATGTGACTTACCCATGGGAAGATCAACACAGAATTCAATTATCATTCAAGAAATACGATAGAGATTACTGCCATACCCGAGTCACTCAATCTAGTGTCTCCTAGCTCCAATTACACCCAATAACTCACACAATTAACTTTCATAATTCCTTGAGAAATATCTCTTCATATTTACAAGCATTATTACAAATTTGTTGGCCTCAAAGCACTTGCAATTTCTTCGTGATATAATTCACGAGCATGTCACACAATTGATTGTTACATTCAAAAGCTCATCTTCTCACTAATGTGCAAAAAGCTGACCTCTTATATATATAATAGTGGGATTAAAATAAACAACCACTTTAGCCATCTTAAACTAAAATGGTTGAAAAGCCCGAGTCCCCGTCACCAATGCCCAAGCGCAGGACTCCGGTAGCCATGCCCCGATCCCCAACAGCTGGGCTCAGGTTCATCGAGGACAAGCCTAGGTCCCTCGATGTTGAGCCCGAGACTCCGGCATTCGAACCCACTATTTGAGTTTGTACTTGAGAGTTTTTCCTGAATTGCGTGTTTCATGATTTTGCTCTTGGATATTTCAATATATTTTGAAATATTAAACGCTATTATTATTGTAACGGTTTTTACCGTCATCAATTCGTAACGTTTTTTATCCTCCATAAATATAAATAACAGTTCTATTATGATTTTGTAACGGTCATATAACGGTCTTCTTAATGACGAGCTCAGATTCTGAGGAGAGTCTCAGAAGCTGACGAGCTCAGACGTTGGCGAGCTCAAAAGCTGACGAGCTCAGACTCAGAAGGAGAGTCTCAGAAGCTAACGAGCTCAGAAGGAGAGCCTCAGAAGTCGACGAGCTCAAAAGGAGAGCCTCAGAAGCTGACGAGCTCAAAAGGAGAGTCTCAGAAGCAACGGTCTTGTAACGGTTTTCTTAAAAGCTCCTTCTTAACAGCTTTGTAACGTGCAATTTATTTCTTCATAAATCGTCCATTATTCTACAACGGCTTTCTAACGTTTTTCCAACGGCTTTATTTTGTCTTTAATATAAATTGAACTTTAAGAGACAATCTTTAGGGGGAATTACTAAGAGGATTTCCTTTCATTCTGTTATTCTTCCTTGCTGGGTTACACACATAACGTTGTTCCTATTCCTTCTAATATTTAGTGCGGAATATAGAAGAAGGTCTGTTGTATCTTGGGAGGATAGCCGTTAGAAGCCTTACGCATCGAGTTTCGTACTCCGAGGGGCGGAATTATCCTTAAGGACAGTGCTTGCACGCCTCAGACATGTTGAGAAAATCTTCCCTCTGAATATTTTGATTCTGACAAAACTCACCCTCTTGTGAGAGAATCTGGTTAATGCAAATAAATTTTATATTGCAAGAATGAGCATGTGAACAATAGCTTATAATGTTCCAAAACTGGCGTTCAGACTCAAGGAGTAGTCGTCACACACTTGCTTCAGAGATAGTCGAAGTCCAGTATTCAGATGGAGAATTGTGCTGCCTCTGAAGACTTCAGAAGGAAGCCTGTCCTATCTCTAAATACTTCAGAAGGAAGTCTGTGTTGCTTCTGAAGACTTCAGAATGAGGTTTGTGTTGCTTCTGAATACTTATCTTGAGAAGATTTATGTGACACGTCGGCAAGGACTTTACAGAAGCTCAGAGTCACTGTTCCAATCTGTTCAGATTTAAAGAGTCTCTATAGTTCTGAAGACTGCTTTTGAACAGTGTTCAGATTCTGCAATATCTCTCTGCCAGATTTTGAAGATCCACAATTGGCAGGTTTTCGGTTTGGCCGCGTCTTTTTATGGAAGTCTGTAAGATTTGATTGACAAGATTATTTTCCAATCAAATCAGGAGAATATCCTCGATTGGATATTACCTTCCATGGACAAGATATCTTGGAGATTTGGATGAACTCTATTTATGGAAACTGAAGATTTGGTTGAATGGGCGACTGAATCTGAAGGGTTCAAACTCTACTCCAACGGCTACTGGATCTTCCTATATACAGTCTCGGTCAATCAAGATTGATGGCGCCAATCAGAGATTGAAGAGACATCCTTTGAAGGACCTTGGTAACGGCTAGTTCAAGGTCGAAGGAGTATAAAAGAAGATCAATGATGACTGTTACGAGGGGGTTCAAGAACTTAAAATTTCAAAGTGCTGAGTTATTCAGATTCAGATTCTCTTGTTCTTGTGAGCTTAAAATTGTCAGTCTTGAGAGGTTCCTTTGTAAGAGTAATTAGAGTGACATCTCTTGTAACCTTTCATCGACTCATAGTGGAATCCAGCCGATCGGCTGTCATCGTCATCGCGGGAAAGTGGACGTAGGCCTGCTAAAGCCGAACCACTATAAACACTACGTGTAATTTCTCTTTCCATAAACTCATCTTGTTGTGTTTAGTTTATCTGCGCGTCTTTTTACTGATCTTATTCAGTTTATGTTCTGAACCTATTAATTTCCGCATTATGTACCAAAAGTGTTCAGAATCACCTATTCACCCCCCCTTTAGGTGATATTGCTAGTTCCAACAATTGGTATCAGAGCTTGGTTGCTCATTATTTTGAAGTGTTTTACTTCAGAGCTAACGATCTATCATGTGTAGCAATAATTTCACAGGAACCAGTTATGCCCATTTCAGCAACAAACCACCTTATTTTGACGGGAAAGACTACAATATGTGGTGCAACAAAATGAAGTGGTTCTTCAAGGCATCAGATGACCTGATGCGGGATGTTGTTGTCAATGGAGTAATTCATGTTGTAACAGCAACCCCCTCCATTGGAAATGAAGGAAACAACAATACAAATGTTACTACAACACTGTCAGATTCAGAAAGAACAAAAAGACAAGGACTTGATTCTAAAGCTGTGCATGCACTTTTCTGCGCTTTATATCTTCCTCTATATAATCGAGTTGCAGAAGAAGATTCAGCCAAAGCTATATGGGACAGACTTCATGTCACATACTAGGGAACTGATAGAGTGAAAGAAACAACTCTTAGCATTCTGCTAAGTGATTACGAAGCCTTCAAAATGAAGCACGATGAATCAATTGCTGAAATGATTGACAGGTTTCAAATTCTAGCAAGTGGTCTTGCAAGGCAAGGCACTCCTGTAGCAGAACCAATGCAAGTCAGAAAGATCCTTCGAGGACTTACAGATAACTGGAATTACATCAAGCCATCAATATAGGAATGTCAAACAATCAGACCTCTATCTATTGATGAGCTAGTCGAAACTTTACAGTCATATGAGACTGAGCGTACCAACAAAATAAGAGATTCAAAACGTAAAAAGTCCATTGCTTTAAAATCTGAAATTGACTTTGAAGTGCCAGATTCAGAAGATGAAGATGAAGACGACAAAGAACTTGCTCTCATGGTGAATAAGTTCAGAAAGATGGCTCGAAGAGGTAGAAACTTCAAAGGGAAGAAATCATTCAGAAAAAATGATTAGAGACATTCGAACAATGACAAACAGGAAGACAAAGATGTAATCTGCTTCCACTGTAAGAAAGCAGGACACATCAAACCCAATTGTCCGCTTCTGAAGAAAGACAAGATCAAGTATGAGAAATACAAAAAGGCATTGAAGGCAGAAACTCTAAGCGATTCTGAAGATAGCGAGGATGACTATGCTAACATATGTCTTATGGCAAAGTCAAATTCAGATTCAGATGTTGAGGTACATCCTTCTGAAATACCAGATGAAGTGTCGGAATACATTAATGAGTTGTACTTAAATTATAAAGAAGCTCTCAAAAAGGTTTCCATTTTGAAAAAGAAAGTTTCATCTTTGAAACAACAGAATGATTCTCAAAAAGACAAGTTTGAATTTTTGCAAAGGGAATTCCATCAAATCAAGGAGAATCGTGATTTGATCTTGAAAGAAAATGATTCCTTGAAAACCAAAATTGAAAATACTTCAAAGAAATTTTCCCAAAGTTCAAAAAACTTGGACAACATTATTTCCAGACAAATTCCGTATGGTAACAAATCTGGTCTTGGTTTCAAAAAGGAAAATTATTTCAAAAATATGTTTCCGAAAACAAATGAAAGGATTTCCCATAAACCTTCCAAATTTGCATATCAACGGCATTTCCAAAAGCAGTTTACAAAATCCTTTTATCCAATGCATTGTGAAAACTACGGTGCTAGAAATCACGTTAAAAATAATTGCATGATGGTATGGAGACCTGTTAATAGAAAGATATCTACTGTGACTAACTCAAATGGACCCAAGAAAACCTAGGTACCAAAGAAATAGTAAGTTACTTTCTACTTGCAGGTACCAAAGAAGAGAAAAGACAAATGGTTTCTGGATAGTGAATGCTGAAGTCACATGACTGGTGATCCAGATAACTTCATTCAACTTTCAGATTACAATGGTAGAAGTGTGTCGTTTGGTGGAAAGAATAAAGGCAAAGTGATTGGCGAAGGCACTGTAAAAATCGAAAATCTCACGATCACCAATGTCTCTCTTGTCAAAGGACTAAAATGCAATTTGATTTCAGTAAGTCAACTCTGTGACTCTGGTTATCAAATTTGTTTTCAAGACTCAGAATGCTCAGGTGTTAGCAAAGACAAGAAGCAAACTTTCATTGGTCGACATCATGGAAATATCTAACTTTTGAATGTTGATTCTGAAAACATCAAGTGTCTTATTTCTATCAAAGATGAATCTGAACTATGGCACAGAAAGCTAGGCCACATCAGCATCAAACATATCTCGAAGCTATCATCTAAGAAACTAGTTCGAGGTTTACCACAATCAAAGTTTGAAAAATCTAAGCTTTGCTCAGCCTGCACACTTGGAAAACAGGTAAAAAGCTCTTTTAAATTTGTTAATCATGTATCATCTGAACGTGTTCTGCAGCTGCTTCATATGGATATCTTTGGTCCTAACAGAACACTAAGTCTTGGAGGTAAGAAATACTGCCTTGTATAGTTGATGATTACTCAAGATTTACATGGGTTTTATTTCTTGCACACAAAAATGATGCTTTCACATCCTTCTCAAAAATTTCTAAAAATATTCAGAATGAGAAAGGTTACTCTATTTCCTGCATCAAAACTGATCATGGGGGAGAATTTGAAAACCAAAGTTTTTCTAATTTTTGTGATGATTTTGGAATTCGGCTTAATTTTTCATCTCCTTACACACCTCAACAAAATGGGATTGTAGAGAGGAAAAATTGTTCTCTACAAGAAATGACGAGAACTCTCTTGATCGAAAGTAAAATTGCATCACATTTCTGGGCAGAAGCTGTGTCAATAGCATGTTACATTTTAAACCGTGTCTCTTTAAGACCAATCGTTGAGAAAACTCCCTATGAACTTTTTAAAGAGAGAAAACCAGATTTAGCATACTTCCGTGTGTTTGGTTGTAAATGCTTAATTCTGAAGAATGCAAATGATCGAGCTGGTAAGTTTGATGAGAATTCAGATGAAGGAATATTTCTGGGATATTCTATAACGAGCAAAGCATACAGAGTCTACAACAAAAACTCTCGATGTGTTGAAGAATCAATGAATGTCAAGTTTGATGAAAATATTCAGATTCAGAATGATCAATCTGAATATGTTCAAGTTTTGTCACTGCATCAACGTTCAGAACCAGAAGAAAACTCAAAAGAAAATCATGCTTCTGAAGAAGTTCAGAATCAAGAAACAAGCCAACAAACCGCAGAAGAACCAGAAGTGATACCATCTGAATCTAATGATCCAAGTGATGCTCAAGACGAGAAATTCAACAGAAACTGGAAATATAAATCCAGTCATCCCAAGAAACTACTAATGGGGAGCTTGGATGAAGGAATCAGAACCAGATCGAAATTCAAGGAATCAATGAGCAATATAGCATTAGTTTCTGAAATCGAGCCTAAAGGGATTGAAGAAGCTCGTACTGATGAAAATTGGATCAATGCCATGCAAGAAGAACTTCATCAATTCAAGATCAATAATGTTTGGGAGCTCGTTTCAAAACCCAAAAATCGTCCTGTAATAGGAACAAAATGGGTGTTCAGAAACAAAATGGACGACAGAGGAAAGGTGGTTAGAAATAAAGCAAGACTTGTAGCAAAGGGATATTCTCAAGAAGAATGAATAGATTACGATGAAATCTACGCACCAGTTGCCAGGTTAGAGGCCATAAGGCTACTTCTTGCTTATGCTTGTTACAATGACTTTAAACTTTTTCAAATGGATGTGAAAAGTGCATTCCTAAACGGTTACATCAAAGAAGAAGTCTATGTCGAGCAACCTCCTGGCTTCGAGGAACCAAGAGGAAAAGATCTCATATATTCCCTGAAGAAAGCCTTATATGGATTAAAGCAAGCACCTCGTGCTTGGTATGAAAGATTAAGCAGCTTTCTATCTGAACAAAAGTTCGCTAAAGGTAATGTTGACACTACTCTCTTTATTCAGAAGCAAGGTAAGGATATTCTTATTGTTCAGATTATGTTGATGATATTATTTTTGGCTCCTCTAATGAATATCTATGCAAGAATTTCTCTAAAGTAATGCAGGATGAATTCGAAATGAGCATGATGAGAGAATTAAGATTCTTTCTTGGACTTCAGATTCAATAAACCAAGAAAGGAATATTCATTCATCAAGAGAAATATGCTCTTGAAATTATCAAGAAATTCGGCTTAGAAAATTGCAAGAAGACGAAAACTCCAATGTCTCATTCGTCTAAGCTTGATAAAGATGAACAAGGAAAAGAAGTTGATCAGAAGCTATATCGCAGTATGATTTGATCGCTTCTATATCTCACTGCATCAAGGCCAGATATTCTTTATAGCGTCTGCTTATGTGCAAGATTTCAGACATGTCCAAAAGAATCGCATCTTACAGCAATCAAAAGAATTATCAAATATATTGGAACATATCCAGCTTATGGTCTTTGGTATTCAAAGGATTCTGATTTCATTCTGAAGGGATACTCAGATGCAGATCTCGCCAGATGTAAAATTGACATGAAAAGCACTTCAGGAACCTGTCAACTTATGGAAAATATGCTTATTTCCTGGTATTCCAAAAAGCAAAGCACAGTTGCTCTCAATACAGCAGAAGCAGAATACGTATCTCTTGGAAGTTGTTGTGCTTAAATCCTTTGGTTAAAACAACAGCTAAGAGATTATGGAGTTGAGGATTCAAATGTGGAGATCAGATGCGACAATACAAGCGCCATAAATCTAACCAAGAATCCTATTCTTCATTCAAGAGCGAAGCACATCGAGATCAAACATCATTTTATTCGCGATCATGTTCAGAATGAAAATGTTCACATTCAGTATGTTGATACAAAGAATCAACTCGCAGATATATTAACTGAACCTCTTGATAAAGAGTCTTTCAATTTTATTCGAAACGAATTAGCTATTACTAATCCTTTTTCTTAAGATATATTGAGAACATGGCCCTTGAAAGAATTAAGAAGCAGAGCTCAGAAGAAAAACTGCTCAGAAGCAAAGTTCAAAAGCAAAACTGCTCAGAAGCAGAGCTCAGAAGCAAAACTGCTCAGAAGTAGAACTCAGAAGCAGAGCTCAAAAGCAAAACTGCTCAGAAGTAGAACTCAGAAGCAGAGCTCAGAAGCAAAACCACTCAGAAGCAAAACTCAGAAGCAAAGTTCAAAAGCAAATTTGCATAACCTATGTTCAGAAGCATATTTTTAGTACTTCAGAAGCAAGGTTAGTTCATCTTACACCTCTTTATATTTAGAAATTCTTGATAATGCAAGAATCCAAGGTACGTTATCTAAATTTACTTTCTCTAATTTCCAAATATATGCCTCGTTGATTGATTGGAATATTTCAGTATCTTTGGATTGATATTGTTTTCGAATTTTTATTTTATTTCTAAAAAAATAACCGCTTTACAGTTTTTCAAAACTTTCATAAGGCCTCGAACCGGCACCTCCCTCAAATATCACAATCTTCTTTTAAACCCTAAAAAACTTACTTCTCTCTCTCTATTTACATTCCTTCTCGCTCACTCGAAATCTTTCTCTCTAAAAATTCCAACTTTCTCATCCATGGCTCCGAAATCATCCTCTACCATGAAGAAAGTAGCAGTGGAAGGTGCAAGTCAGAGAAGAAAATCGTCAAGGCTGACGAAGGGCAGGAAAGCTCGTCTCTCCGAATCCATTGATATCTCTGAGTCTGATCACGAAGATGAGAGACACATTGCTCAAAAGGAATCAGGTTTGTCTCAGTCTGAGTTCGATGAAAGAGTCGCTCTGGCTCTCTCTATCAAACCTCTATATGATTCTTTCAAGAGCATTGGCTCTAGTGACGAAAACGTCAAGTTGCTGCTGAGTATTCACAAGTTTGCAAGCGAAAAAAACTTTCTTGCTATATTAGAACTTCCTTGACACATATTGCCACTATTGTTCCTGAGAATGTATCTCGAAAGGGCAAAGAAAAGGTTGTGGAAACTGGAGTCTCAAAATCTAAAAAGTTTCCATCCAAGAGCATCGTTATCAGAGAGACTATAAGTGAAGAAAGTGAAACCAATGGAAGGCCTGATGACGACGACGATGTGTTGTTTAACTTTAAGAAAATCAGAGGGGTTATCAAGGACAAGAACTTTGAAAGCAAGCTGTTTTCAAGTCAGTTGTATTGTGACAAATTCGAGTTGCTAAAGCAAAGAGGAGTTATACCCCACATGGTATTTGATCTAAGTATTTTGATAGGATTGGTATCCCTATAAGGAAGCATCTAGAACAAATGAAGTTGAGAGACTTTGCGACTGCAAGGAGGCCAATTTTTCCAGATTTGGCAGCTTACTTTTATTCAAGCTTATGTTTCAGCAATTTTGATTCTTTGTTTTATACTGTTGAATGAGTCCAATATCATCTGCATGTCAGAGAGCTAGCAAGATTAATGGGAGTTGATGAAATGGATTTTATGCCCATTGATGTGCAACCTGATGATGCCTACAACTCTCCAACTGGAAAAGAGAACTATTCTAGAGATTCCAAGGTACACATTGCTTACAATGACTTCCTCTTGAAGCACATTGTAATGCACAAGGTTGTGATTGAAAGCTTAAGACCCAAGGCTGCTTCAAAAACTAACATTTCGAAATATGAAGCCAAGCTGATGTGGGGACTGTTGAATGGCTGCAAGATCTCTCTGGCACATACTATTCTTCTCCACATGTATAGGACTGTGCAAAAGACCAAAGGACAATTACCCTATGCAGGGTTGATCTATCGGATCATGTCCTTCCAAAATGTCAAGATTCCTAATAAGCTCCTTTAAGATGAAACTCAAATAATGGTAGCTGGGGAGTCCATGATTCAGAAAATGGGCTTTAGACAGACTGCTGGTGGATGGATGAACAAGAACAAAGAGGCTGTTCTGGTTGAATTAGAAGAGAAGAATGCCGAGAGTGAGAGATCAGCAAAGAGAAGGAAGACAAAGGCCAGAAAAGGAAAACAGACTATTATTCAGAGTGAGTCTTCAGAAGAAGAGGAAGCAGAAGAAGAAGAAGAAGAAGAAGAAGAAGAAAGTGTATCATCTAGAGATGATGAGAGGACCCCTACTGTCCTTTCAAAAGGAAACATCCAGTCAGAAGCTGAGGAGATTGCTGAAACAGCAAATGAGCTGGAGGATCCTATGGATAAAGAAGAGGATCCCCATAAGACTCATGAGAGTGAAATGTAGAAGCTGATGAAACCACTGGTGAAAAAGTAGATAAAGAAGCTTAGCTTGCTACAAGAGAATATGTTGAGATAATGGAGGAGCAACATGATGACAGAATGACTATTGATGTTCTGGTTGCTCGAGAACAAAAGAAGAAGTCCTCATCACCACCTGAGAACATGGAGATTGATAAATCTGATGACTTTGTTGTCACAGCTGGAGGATCAACAGAAGTCACTCCTGTTATAACAGCTCAGATTCAAGGGGAGCAACCTAAAGAATCTGCTGTTTTGCATGAACAACCTGAAGAATCTGTTGTTCAGACTGAAGTTGTTCAGAAGGACAAGGTTGCTGAAGAAAAGGAAGAATCCAGCAGAAAAGAACAATATGAGGAACCAAATGTTGATCAAACTGAAGACATTCTGACTGCTGTTCAGAAGGAAAAAGCTGTTGGGGAAAGTGTTGTTCAGAAGGAACAACTTCCAGTGGAAATACCTGAAGAGCAACCCACAGAGATTGAATCTACTACCGCTGAAGCTATTATACTCATTCCAGATTCAGCACCTGATCAGACTCAGGGGGAGATAAACTCGTAGAGAATTCTGGATTCAACCTCAAAGGGTAAAGCTCAGATGGTGGAAGAAGAAAACCAACAGACTTCTGTAGGGACACTGAATGCTTCGCAAAATCTTGTTCAGATGGAAGTTGAAAAACTTCAGGTAGAAGTTATGCAGAGGATGGACAGAATGGAAATGAAAATTGAAAAGAAGATGAACAGATTTGAGGAAATGCTTCACAAATACTGTCGCCTTTTCTGCTCTGAGATGGCCAGCATTGGTACTTACACACTGATCAGAGATGAAAGGATCAGTAAAGAAATTCCAGAGATGCAGGAACTCAAGGAATTTGCCACCTATATTGCTGATATGGGCAAATCTGTTGAAGCTGCTTAGAAAGATGATGAAGAGCATGTTGATGTTCCCTCCTCCTCTTCAAAATAAAATCCACCTCCATCATCTTGAATTTATTTTCAAACTATCCGTATTTGTTTTTATTTTATCTTTGTCGGATGTTCCATTTCCGTGCACCTTGGATATTACGTTCTTCTTATAATATATGTATGAATCTCAGATAATATATGTGTGGATTGCTATATTATCTTGCTGATGACAAAAAGGGGGGAGAAGATACATCATCACGTTGCAGGATACGTTGCAGGATATACACACGCGCGAATTATACTTATGCGCTCAAACAAATTCAACAACGTATACAACATACGCTCAAACAAATTCAACGACGTATACAACATATGGTGATATCCTTATATCACTCAAAGTGCATATCTTATATATTCAGATGCACATTCTATTCAGATGCACATTCTTTTGAAAAGATTCAATTGAGTCATATATTCACATTATTAGTGAAATCTTTTCCGAGCTTAACCTTTATACAAACATTTTCATATATATATCAATTTTTATTGAAGAAGTTTTGTCATCATCAAAAAGGGGGAGATTGTTGAGAAAACCTTCCCTCTGAATATTTTGATTCTGACAAAACTAACCTTCTTGTGAGAGAATCTGGTTAATGCAAATAAATTTTATATTGCAGGAATGAGCATGTGAACAATAGCTTATAATGTTCCAAAACTGGCGTTCAGACTCAAGGAGTAGTCATCGCACACTTGCTTCAGAGATAGTCGAAGTCCAGTATTCAGATGGAGAATTGTGCTGCCTCTGAAGACTTCAGAAGGAAGCCTGTGCTGTCTCTGAATACTTCAGAAGGAAGTCTGTGTTGCTTCTGAAGACTTCAGAAGGAGGTTTGTGTTGCTTCTGAAGACTTATCTCGAGAAGATTTATGTGACACACCGGCAAGGACTTTACAGAAGCTCAGAGTCATTGTCCCAATCTGTTCAGATTCAGAGAGTCTCTATAGTTCAGAAGACTGCTTCTGAACAGCGTTCAGATTCTGCAATATCTCTCCGCCAGATTTTGAAGACCCACAATTGACAGGTTTTCGGTGTAGCTGCGTCTTTTTATGGAAGTCTGTAAGATTTGATTGACATGATTATTTTCCAATCAAATCAGGAGAATATCCTCGATTGGATATTACCTTCCATGGACAAGATATCTTGGAGATTTGGATGAACTCTATTTATGGAAACTGAAGATTTGGTTGTCTGGACGACTAAATCTAAAGGGTTCAAACTCTACTCCAACGGCTACTGGATCTTCCTATATACAGTCTCGGTCAATCAAGATTGATGGCGCCAATCAGAGATTGAGGAGCAATCCTTTGAAGGACCCTAGTAACGGCTAGTTCAAGGTCGAAGGAGTATAAAAGAAGATCAATGGTGACTGTTACGAGGGGGGTCAAGAACTTAAAATTCCAAAGTGTTGAGTTGTTCAGATTCACATTCTCTTGTTCTTGTGAGCTTAAAATTCCCAGTCTTGAGAGGTTCCTTTGTAAGAGTAATTAGAGTGACATCTCTTGTAACCTTTTATCGACTCATAGTAGAATCCAGCCGATCGGCTGTCATCGTGGGAAAGTGGACGTAGGCTTGCTAAATCCGAACCACTATAAACACTACGTGCAATTTCCCTTTCCCTAAACTCATCTTGTTGTGTTTAGTTTATCTGCGCGTTTTTTTACTAATCTTATTCAGTTTATGTTCTGAACCTATTAATTTCTGCATTATATACCAAAAGTGTTCAGAATCACCTATTCACCCCCCTTTAGGTGATATTGCTAGTTCCAACAAGACAATTGTCTTACTTTTCTCGTCTTTTCCAACATATTTCCTACCGTTATTATTTCTCGTGTTATCTAATATTTTTCCAACATTTGCTACAACAAACATTAAAGAATTTACTTTTCCATGTTGAGTTGGGTAGTCTTTTGTGCATCGCAACTCAATTAAGACGTGAAAGCATTAGTCTCCGTCGGCGCAGGGCACGGTTTTCTCAAGCTTATCATGAGAGCTGAGAGAAATCTGTGAGAGTCCGTTATTACAAGTGCACCGAACCTACCGAATGCTTTAAAAGCCAACGTAATCGATACACAAGTTTAGAACGAATTACATGATTAATATGTCTGTCTCAATCTGATGCTTGTACCTGAGAGAATTTATTGTTTTTGGCCGTGGGTCGACGTTCCTTAACTACTTCTGCTACTCTCTGTGTCAGTCATTGGCGATTTCTTTTTTATAGTAAGCGTGACATGGTATGGAGTTCTTTTACAAAAAGTTGGCTCCTTCAGAATCCAATATTGGATCCAAGGAGACATCTGAAGAAAGATAACTCAATTTGCGATGGAAGAGTGACTCTTGAGTGATTCATCATTAATCCGTATTACTTATATATATATATATCTTTTGCGGTCGCGCAAGATACTCCTTTTGATCACTTAAACCTCATGAAATGGGCTAGATTGCTACAATGAGTATCGGAGCTGGACCCCCTTGATAGATGCGCGATTCTTGGACAGACTTCATACCTGATCTAATAGAGGGCGTGAAGTGCCGAGGCGAGAGGGCTCAGACAATATATGGCTCTTGATAGACTTGTAAGATGACAAAAAAGGTCAGGAATAAATTGGACCACACATAATATATGGGCAATATCACGATACCGGCCAATACTAACGAGGGCATCAGTTCATTACAAGTAAGGGAATTTGTAACATTTCAGAGTTTCGCATCAATAAGAGAGGCTATGACTACTCAGAGTACTGCTTTTAGAAACTTGGTTCAAGTGGAATGGACCAAGTGGTTATACATCTCAAATATGTATAGTCAAACATATGTAGCCACTCTTGCATAAAGTGATTCATATTCATGAAAGTAAATATACGGACAAAGCCACATGGAACATAACTCGCTAGCCTGCTAGAGTATATTTTCCGAGATGATTTTAATTAGGGAGCGGCTGAGCTGACGGTCCCACGTTGACTGACGGTGGGACCGTCTGCTCACAACCACAAATTTTTGTCACTGATGCAAAAAAATTTTCAGCCACATTTTTGTTTTTGCTGTGCATAACACTTTTTGGGAAATGTGTGCAGACCGTCCCACCGTTAGTCAACTTGGAACGGTCAGCACAGTATTTCCCTTTTAATTATACATGTAAAATGACTCTAATTAGCTTATATTCTACAAATCACGAGTCTCCTTGAGTAATGGCCCTAATTAACTCTTTGTGATATAGCTCGCATAATCTAGGTCATCGTCACGAATAGTTCGTAGACATCAACACGAATTGCCGGTCTTACTTTCGGAACATCGCAGCACTCCGGCACATAATCGTTCCATTTTGCCATCACTATAGATAAAATAAAATAAAAAATTACAATCTTTCTTTTATTAAACATTTTCCAAAGGACCGCTAAAGTCAACTCATGGCCACACATTAGCATCCTTTCTTCATATTTTGGCGACTTCATTTCGGTTCAACCTACGCATTTAACACCAATAAAAGATACCCTAAAAGAAAGACATGACTTCTTAACACACAACACATACCGTCCAAGACAAGCAATCCCACACATAAGTCAACCTTTTCCGGACCTTAATCATCGTTAGGCTCGACCTTCTATTATTTACAGGTTCCTTTACTTGTTGTTCCCTCATTACTTGTGTTTTCCTTAGAAGGATCATAAACTGAGGACCAAACCTAGTCTTATTTGCAAATATTTTCGCCCAAGTCATCAAATATATTTCCCGACCGTATAACTTTTGAGGAGGGTTTCAAAGATCACTCCAATTCTAAGTTCAATTATGACCCTATTTTCTAATTTTCATCCTTAATTATGTAAATTTTGTTTTTTTTAGGCTGAACAGGGACATATGATTGGTGGCAGTTGGCACTTTGGAAAAGGAGCTCAACAGTTTTTGTGCTTATAGTCAAACTCAAGCCTCCGCCATTGTCTTTGGAGCAGTTGGAGTTTGTTGTCTCTGTCTCCGTCTCTCTCTCTCTCTCTCTTTCTCAACATTGTTGTTCATAACACAACATCTTTCAACCTTCATCCAAAATGACCTCATTTGTTTCCTACTAACTCCTCTTATTTATCATCTTTCTCATGACCCTCAATCTTGCCACAAACAAAGATTTCCATTTGCTCTAATCTTGTAAGGAAAGGTGCTCATGAAGTGCTAAAAGCATAGTATTTTCTTCTTTTGACACCTTGATACATGGCCCATGAAGCATTGTGCAGTGACCATTCAGCTCACATACTCAGTGTGCTACGACGAAAAATCCGGCTTCTCTGCTCAAGAATACGGTGGCTGACTAGGAAGCGGCCACGGCTAAAGATTGTCGTCAAGAGATTGAGAAGGTTTGGCTCGAGAGTCCGTTCCGGTGAATTGCTAGGCGCCAAGAACAGTTCGAACAATGGCCAATTCAGTTTCTCTTTACCAGAGAGGCCAATCCGGGTCGCGACATTCAATGTGGCGATGTTCTCTCTCGCGCCCGCCATCCCGAATCGCGACGAATTCTCCGAGTTCGATCAAAAAGAAGAAGAGGAAGACTACTTCTTGTTCGGTAATAATCTGCAGAGGCCAGGAGGACTTAATTCTCAGCCGAGGAGCATATTGAAGCAATCTCCTCTGCACCCATCGGTGAACGGTAGGCCTGCGAGGTCGAATCTGAAGGTCTCAATAAATCTGCCCGACAACGAGATCTCCATAGCCAATAGCAAGCTGCTTGGCTTCATTCAAGAGAATGACACCAAGAGCTCGCCGATCATGATCACCAACAGCACCAACACACGAAGCAAAGTCCCGGTAAGATCGCCCATATGTTTCCCTTACAGCGTGGGTCTGGGGAATTCCAGGAGCGATCAGGAAGAGAATCTGAGGAGTGGCAAGAGCATCTTGGAAGTGCTCAGGGAGGTGAATGCTGACATTTTGGCGTTGCAAGATGTGAAGGCTGAGGAAGAGAAGGGAATGAGGCCGCTTTCCGACCTGGCGAGTGCTCTGGGGATGGACTACGTGTTTGCCGAGAGCTGGGCTCCCGAGTACGGTAACGCAATCCTGTCGAGGTGGCCGATCAAGCGGTGGCGGGTTCAGAAGATCGCCGATGATGACGATTTCAGGTGCTTGTTTAGTCATCTTGGTCATTTCTGATTGTTTAGTGTCTTGTGCTCTGCAATGCTTGCCGTGTAGGAATTTTAACCGAGTGATTCAGGGGTCAATCGGCAACTTTCTTATCTGGAAAACGGAGTCTGTCATTTGACATATCAGCAAGTAGATTTTTGGCCACTGCAATAACCTCTTAAGAGGAATTTGTGTTCTGTTTTAATTCTGGTTACAAGCTTAAAGGTTAGCCCAATCTAGGGGGTGAAAGTGATACTTCAATTCGCTTTTACTGCACTGCCATCACGACCCGCCATTCGGTGTCTTTCAACTTAACAAACTATCGCCGCCGAAAGAGTAAAAAGGGGAAAATGTAAGCTCAAGGCAACCATATGCTCAAAGTCGTGCCGAGTCTGGAATCCACATTCGGTCATTTTTACCATCTCCGTCTCAATTAAGTCATGTAATCTGTCTGATTCACGTTCCAAATCGCCGTCCTATGGAGTAGGGCTAGTCATGAATTTTCCGACACTAGTCGACATGAGCTCAATATCATTTGGATATGACTGGATTTGTGGGGTGATGACCAGGAATGTGTTGAAGGCCACCATAGATGTGCCATGGGCAGGAGAGCTCAGCTTCAACTGCACACAGCTGGACCACCTGGATGAGTTCTGGAGGATGAGGCAAATTAGGGCAATTGTTCAGTCATATGACCCTCCTCACATCCTTGCAGGCGGCCTCAACTCACTGGATGAATCAGATTACTCCGTCCCTAGATGGATGGACATTGCCAAGGTAATTCAAGAAAAAGGAACATAATTTCCTTTTTTTTTCCTGGAAAACGCTTGATAAAAAAAAATTTAATAAGTTGCTATTTTCTTCTTTCTGTGTACTTCTCAAACTATGTCTGTTTTATCTTGTAGTATTATGAGGACATAGGGAAGCCCACACCAAAGGTTGAAGTGACCAAGTTCTTGAAGGGGAAAGATTACACTGATGCAAAGAACTTTGCTGGGGATTGTGAACCTGTGGTCATCATTGCAAAAGCCCAAAGTACGGGTTCCCTGTCATACCCGCTCACGTGCCTCCACAAAAAAGGAAAAAGAACACTTCCAACGAGTCTAATTTCTTCTTTTGGTTCTTGCAGATGTGCAGGGCACGTGCAAGTATGGCACACGTGTGGACTACATCTTGGCATCTCCAGAGGCACCCTACAAGTTTGTGCCCAATTCATACTCTGTCATCTCATCCAAGGGCACTTCAGACCACCACATAGTCAAGGTTGACCTTGTTAAGGCAGGTTGTAAGTCTAGGAAAGACCCTCTAAGACAACAGAAGAAGGCAAGACAGAATGTTTTGAAGGTGAGATACCCTTGTACTTGCAGAAGTGTATGGCAAGCCAAAGCCTAATTATGGGGGATTTGTAATTTTTTCTTTTTCTTTTTTTCCTTATTTTCTATATGGTCTCTCCTTCATGTTGGAGGAAGAGTTGTACATCCCTTTTTTAGGGGGGTTCTGATGTTGTCCTAACTACTTGAAGTACCCAATTAAGGTCACTGATCAGAGCAACTTGAGATGCATTTCGAAATCGAATGTTAACCAACTCAATATCCCAGTAACAAAAGAAATTGGTTGATTCATCAACTCGAAATATTTATTGATTGAAGAAAAAAACTTTGCTAGCATAACAGTTTTCGGTAACCTATGAGAGTAACAGCATGTTGTGGACCACAAATTCTTAGAGAATTGGACCTCACAACAATTTCTAATTGTTAGACAAAAAAAAAATTCTAATTGTTTGTTATTTATTTTTTGTGGCTCGGAATAGACTGTTAATCTCACAGTAGATAAAGAACTGTCACATAATCATTTTTCTTCAAGAAATAGACCAAATCTATAATGACTACTTTGTTTGAAAGGTATTATACTCATGAATATCATATTCATCTACGATATATTGAATATCTCTTTCCTTGTTCAAATTTATATACTTTTGATTTTTTATATCTCCACATAATAGATTTTTCTCGAAATCCAACGCGCAAAGCGTGGGTCATCTCGCTATGATAAAAGTAAGGATGAATTGTGCGCACAGTACTCGTACAATTTTATTTTTTCAGAATGGCCCGGTGCACTGGCACTATGCACATTTGTACAGGAAACGCTTCTACTGGTTTGAGGATTGAAGATCATGTGTTGCAAGAACAAATCTTTACAGTAAAGCTCGCGACACACTCTTTAGTTATATACAAAACAGTAGAAAAATGATTCACTTAATTAATTTGAATCTACCAAGTGAACTTCTGTCCGAGATTTGGACAACCGGGAAGATGGGACTTCGTCCTTCCAAAAGTTTGCTAATGCATCATGCCTCGCCGAGAATACTGGGAAATCGGAAAAAAATGTCCAAAAAATTCTAAGCCTATTGCACTTTTGCCATAAACCGTTTAATTTTGCTAATTCAATCCTAAACCTTTTCACATTGTTTTAATTAAGTTCATCCGGCCAATTTTAATTAGAAATCGCTGATGTTGACGCCGGCCATCCTACATAGAATAGCCGATGCTAACGTGATATTTTGATATATTTTAAATTTTTAATTATTATTTTTCTTTTCCTCTTTTTTTCTTTTTTATTATTTTTCTTTGTCCCTCCGCCGGCCGTCCTCGGGCAAGTATCTCATCAAAAATAGACTCCGATTAAAATAGTTATTCTCGTGAACCAAACACGTCATGAAAATGACCAAATTTTCAGATGTTGAGGCTGAGACCCACCTGCCAACCTAATGCTGGCCCTTCTTGGGCCAGACCCACTTGCTATTTTGCCTCCAAAAAATATTCCAAGATTAATGCTAAAATTAGATTATATAGGGCAAAAAGACACTTCAAGTATTAATATTTATGTACGGCGCTCACTTTGATGCCAATATTTTTTTTTTTGGCTAGGCTCCGTTTGTTTCGCTGAAAATAAAGCGTTTCTGATAAATGATTTCCCGAAAATCGTTTTCTAGGAAAATGGCGATATTTTTCGGTGTTTGGCTAAAATATGAAAATGTTCTGGAAAATATTTTCCGCCGTTTGGTAAGAAAAATATTTTCCGCCACACATAAATTTTTTTAAAAATAATTTTTAAATAATTTTTACTTTCTTTTCATTTTTTTATTTGTTTTTTTAATATTCAAAAATTTTAGATTTTATTTTTTATTTTTTTCTTTTTTCTTTCTTTCTTTTCTTTTTTCTTTTCTCCTTCACCGCTCCTTCTTCTTCCTTCCTCCGCTCCTTCCTCTTTCCTCAGCCCGGCCATCGGCCATGACACAGGCCGGCGAGCTCGAGGCTCAGCCGGTCCCGGCGACTCCCGAGCTCGACCTTGCTCGAAGCAATTTGGTGCACTTCGACACGTCGGACTCGGTGCCCAGGTTGCAAACGGACTCAAGCTGCTCAGAGCACGTGGTGACGCCAGAGTTTACGTGCGAGGTCCAGAGCGAGCCCCGGTGGAAGACCGACTACGAGGTCTCTGCAGCTGTGCTAGGGTTCGGCAGCGAATCTGGCAAGGCCGAGATAGAAGATGACAGTCGTTGGAGCCAAAATCAAGCTCAAGCGGATTACGAGCCAGAATCGAGCTCGAGCCTAGATCCCGCCGGATCTAGTGTGCTCGAGGCTAGCCTCGCCGCCTCGACGGCCTCGACCAAGGCTCGCCACGCCTGATCCGGCGAGGCTCAAGCTCGCCGGTTTCGAACGAGGCAGAGCTCGGGGGCTCGCTGGCTTCGAACAAGTGTTCTTGCTTCCTCTTTGGGGTTTCTGCCATGGATTTTCAGAGAGAGATATGGTGAGTGTTAGAGAGAGAGAGAGAGAGAGAGAGTTGATGGTGAACGGGAGCAATTCTCGAGGGAAGGAGCAGTCAGAAAGACGTGGAAAATGATTTCCGTTTCTGAAGAAACGGAAATCATTTTCCTCAATTTTAAAAGGGCATTTTTCATTGACCGGAAAATATTTTCTTTGACCACTCATTTTTCGCCCTCGAAACGTCGAAAAAATGAGGAAAATATTTTCCCGGAAGATATTTTCCACCAAACAAACGAAGCCTTAAGTGTCAATTTTTTTGAAAAACGATTATTTAAGTGCCAACTTCGGTGAGGTCGCCGGAATTTCTTTCAGTTGGCACTAAAGTGATCGTTTTTTCTTCGATTTGGCACTAAAGTGATCGTTTTTTTGATCACTTAAGTGTCAATTTAAATGGTTATTTAAGTGTCAACTCTGGTGAGGTCGCCGGAATTTATCTACGTTGACACTAAAGTGATCGTTTTTTCTTCGATTTGGCACTTAAGTATCCCAAAAAAAATATTAGCACCAAAGTGAGCGCCGTACACAAATATTGACACTTGAGGTGTCCTTATGCCAATTACATTTGCTATAGAGTGGCGTATCTCCACACCATTTTTGGCTAAAACACGCCATTTTTATATTAACCGATCAAATTACCCTTTAATCAGAAGATTTGTTTCAGTTTTAATAGTGTACCTTGCCCCTCATTCAATAAAATTGATCTCATTATTTCTCCTCTTCACTCCAAACTTCAGCCAAGTTTTCAAAAAGAATTAGTTAACTAATCTCCGCTTCGTCTTGGGTGTTATTTTTAATAAATAAAAGAAGTATTTATTCAAAGTGAAACTATGTTTCGAAGTCGAAAAGACATTTCTCCTTTTATGTGATCATGAATCCGTTAATCTGTTGGAGATGTAACGTTGTTAAATTTGACTTGTTAGAAAATCGTTCATCTGTGCTTTTGTCTAATTTTGAAGTGATTTTGATTGATATCAAATCTAGCTAGTTACGCTTTATTCGCATTCAAATTAATATTTATATTCATGGTTGAGGTCATGGTTCACAAGCAACATAGAATAAAAAAACAAGACGTTCTTGAATTTAACCGAGGAAAGTAGCAAGACATATCTCATTAAATTTCATTAAAAATGTGTTGTAGATATCAATACATGCTTAACAAAGTTGAAGGCTAATTTTATCGGTTAACACTGTACCCTTTTGGTAAGTAAATACAAATTATCCACTGTTAGTCACGGCTTCATCTGCACTCCAATGTTGGAAAATTGTCCAAAAAATCATAAATCTTTTAATTTTGTCAATTGAATCCTAAACCTTTTGACACTTCGTCAATTGAGTCCATCCGATCAATTTTAGCTGGAAATAGCTAACGTGAACGCCGAACGTCCTACGTGACACTACGAGTGCTAAAATTGATAATTTGTTATAATTTTTCTAAATTTTATTGTTTTATAATTTCTTTTCTTTTTTTCTTTCTTTCTTTTCATTTTTTTCTCAAGTCTGGCGACGGACGGCCAACCCTCGCCGACCATAGGCGAGGGCCGCGAAGCCCTCGCGAGGGTCACCATCCTCACCCACGACCGGCAAACTCTTGCCGAACTTGATAAAAAAAAGCAAAGGAAAGAAAAATAAAAAATTCAAATCTTTTAAAAATTATAAATTATTGTCCATGTCAGTGCGGACCGTCATACGTGGTACTATCGACGTTCAAGTCAACGATTTTCGGTTAAAGTTTGCCGGATGGACTGAATTGGCAAAATGCCAAAAAGTTTATGACTCAATTTACAAAATTGAATTATTTAAGACTGAATTGGCCAAAGTGCAATAGATTTAGGATTTTTGGGGCAATTTTCCCTCCAATGTCTATATGAGTTTGATCCATTGCTGTTGAGAAACGTTAGGAAGCAACGTCCAATTGACCGGCTAAGATATATTAATTGATATCCTTAATCCTGAATATTAAATTACTATGACGTATGAACACCGATGAAAAGAATATAACTTATATAAGAAGACAGGAATAAACTTTTCTGAGCTACCTCCAATCGCCTAAAGCCCATATCTTCCCTCAATACTATTTTTCTCTCTCAAGTTTCTCTCTCCCCTCTCCTCCATCTCGGCCACTGATGCACCCGCCGTCAATCCCAGTCCCCTCGCAGCTGGCGCCTCCAGTCAACCCGTAGTCTAGCTCATGTCCACCGGCCGAACTTGAGCTCCACCGTCTAGCTCGCGTTCGCAGCGTTCCCCACCTCCTCTCTCTGATACCCTTCCTCAGTTCGAGGCATGGTGGCTGGGACCTCGCGACAACCCAGGTCGCGACCACCCCAACGTCGCCACCCCTTCCTCAGGAGGAGCCAGATCTGGCGTCGCGAGCCCAGCCCAACCCGAGTCCCATAGGCACGGAGAGGGCCGCAGAGGGAGATACGAAGGCGTTGGGTACTCGAGGACGGGCCCATGAAGACGGGCGGGGTCCGGTGGAGGAGGCGTGGTGAGGTCACGGAAAGTGATCGAATCCTTGAAATAAAAAATGGCTGCCGTAATTGAAGTAAATATAATTGATATGTCACTCATGACGACATAATAATTAAAAAATATATATATGGATGAATTTATCAGATTCCAACACAAATAGATCCTTTATCAACCAATACAACGTAAGATCTACGGCAACAAATACATACAATCGTAATTACACATTCGTTGTAGAGCAAATGAGTCCGAGGCTCCGTTTGTTTCTCAGAGAATAAGTTATTCGGAAAACGTTTTCCTAAAATGATTGCATGTATCACTTGAAATAATTAGTTAATGAAAAATATTTTCATTACCGACAACAATTTGTATCTAAACACGATGAAAATATTTTTGGTTCATTCATTTTTGTAAATGATATAAGCGATCATTTGTGGAAAAATATTTTTCAAATCATTCATTTTCTGCGAAACAAACAAAGATATGAGAAGTCATGGATGCAAGTACTTGGAAACATGCATGTGTTACATTGTACCATTCGTGTGTGTACTTATGTGTATCGTCAAGCTCTCTAGGCCCTGCTCTCCGAGGCAGTTTTAGTCTCCGAGGTAGTACTAGTGTCACTCGAAGGATACCCAATTCCGTGGCGCCTGGTTGGGAACAACATGAACACCACGCCTGAGATGGTGCCGATCACGGTTGGCAAAACCATGAGCATAATCTTCTCCGTATTCTCCAAAGATGGATAGAAGCACCTCGTGATGTTCGCGTCCAACAACACCAGAACCGCGAAAATAAGCACCGAAAAGAAAGCGTGGACGAAATCTCCGAACCAAACCTTATACTGCGACAAGTCCACAGAATCACCAGAGCTCGAGCCAAGCCAGAGGCCCTTGGCCGTGGCGACCCCGTAGTGGGTCTTCCCGTCACTCCCCTCATAGCTATCAGTGAAGCAAGCGAGATCACACGAAATGCCACAAACTCCGATAAGTAGGGCGCTTAGGTACTTGTGAACGGGGTGGCACTGGCTGTTGTTCGTCAAAACAGGGTTGAGGAATTGGAACAAGAAGACGGTCCGGTCGGAAGGAGCCTGATGAGGTTGCCTAGTCCGTTGAATAACTTCCTCTTGGGGTGTTTATTCCCTGAGAATCGGTCTTGGATTTCGAAGAGCTTTCGTTGCCCATTTTTTTGGAAAATGCCCACTAAAATAACAAGCTAGCTAGGGTTTTATGAAGTATATGAAGCTGTGTTTGTGTGTCTTAAAACAACCACTAATTAGGTTACTTATATGTGGAGCGAAGTTGGGGAAGAGGAAGAGGAAGTTGATTGTACGGAAAACCATACGATTTGCCATATTTTCAAGTGGGAAGGTCTTTGCGTCCATCCGTAGAGAGTTGGCCAATTTCAGTCCAACCCTTCGACGGTCGAATCTAATGACGAGCAAGAGTTCGTTCATCAAGTTTTGGGAAATTGACGAGTGTGGGAAGAGAGGAGAGGATGGAGTAAGCAAGTGGCACTCCATTGATAAAAAATGATAATTTTGGCTTGTCACTAGAAATCATACCTAGACGTCATTCATTTGGGAAAATTGTCCAAAAAGCCCTAAACCTATTGCACTTTAGCCAATTCATTCCTAAATCTTTCAATTTTGCCAATTTTGCCCTAAAATTTCACGTTTTGCCAATTGAGCCTATCTGGCCTATTTTTGCCAAAAATCACTGACGTGGACGCCGATAGTGCCGCGTATGATGGCCGGCACTAACGTGTACAATTTTTTAAGATTGTTAAAAAAAATTATTTTTAATAAATTTTATTTCCTTTTTTTCTTTTTTTCTTTCTTTTCCATTTTTTTTGTGTTTTGTGAAACCTTGCCCGCGGCCGACAAGGGTTTCGCTTCCCTTGCCTGTAACCAGCGAGGGTTGGCTAGTGACCCTCGTCGGGCTTGGAAGGACAAACGAAAAACAAAGTAAAAAAAAAAGAAACAAAAAGAAACAAAAGAAACAAAAATTCAAATAAATTCAAATAAACTATATGAATTGTCTGTGTCAGCGCCGATCTGCCACATAGGACGACCGGTATCCACATCAACAATTTTCAGCTAAAATTGGCCGCATAAACTCAATTGGCATGACATGAAAAGGTTTAGGACTCAATTGGCAAAATTGAAAGATTTAGGACTGAATTGGACAAAATGCAATATGTTTAGAACTTTTTGGACAATTTTCTCCATTCATTTTGTGGCAACTAGATTTAGTTCGATAGTATGGTTTAGTGTCGAATACTTCCTAACACCAAACTATATGTTTTTGGGCCTTACAAGTATCTTAAACCTAATAACCAAAACCACACCATGTATAGAGGTAATGTCCTTCAACCATATTTTTTATTAATGGATGGAGATCTCCACTTTTAATTTAGTTTAAATTACATGTAGGTGATGTTCATAACTTATATTTTAGCCTAACATTCGATTCTTTTTAATATGATTTAGCCTACGAATATTCTCTGTGAAACAAGAATGGCCACTAGCCTTTTGGGTCGGCTAGAAACCAAGTGAGGCAAGGGAGATTGCCTCACTTTCTACGCAATCAGAGTTTTCTAGGCTTAGGGACTTGATTGCACTAATAGTTTCTATTCGTACACTTTTGATACCTCGAACTTGATTGGATTGCTCATCCAAATGAACAAATGGTCTTTGTTATTATCATTCCTAAAGGTCATTCGAGTCGCTAAGTGTTCATGCAATATTTCTTTAGGGATTTGTTATTATCTTAAGGTAGATCATAACCATTCTAAGAACAAATAATACACTGAAAGTAGGGGAATTAAACATTAAAGTATTGAAATACTTAAAGTAAAGTACGAGAAAGAAAACCCGATACTGGTCGAGCAAAGAATATATATGGCTTCGTTCTAAGCCTCGGGACATGATCTCCCGTGAGCTTGCCCTGACACCATGCCGGGCAAAGAATTACAGGACTTTATTTTTTAGCCCCCGAACATGATCCCCGTGAGCTTAATGCTAGTGACTAAACCTAATTTCTATATCGAGTTAGACTAAGGCGGGCTTAGCTTCAAATCTTTTGTTAAGAATGATATTACTAATCTAGACTAAGCTACACATTCATTAAGAGAGCAATTTTGAGTCTAAATTGATTTTTATTTTTTAACTATACTATTTCTAAGCTATTTTGATTATAAACACATATGTCTATTAACTAGGCTAGCCTACTTAATACTGAACTAAGCTAGCAAACCTAAATATATCGCCACCACGGACCGCCACTCCAAGCTCTAAGCCGTCGGTCTTCGCCATCATCTCATCATTCATGCAATTACTCATCTCACACATTAGCAAGTTCATCTAATCCATTAGTCATAAATAAATAAAAAGTCGAGCTTGATTTGGAATTTGATGTCAATCATACAATGCGATTACTTATCCACCACATAATCAGCTAGGGATCAATTAATTAGTGCTAAGTGATCATTAAACCCACTTGCAAGTTCCTCAAGCAGTGGGCTAAGTCACTAATCACCTAATTAAAGTCTAATCTCCATTCTTAAGCTACCCGCCAAAGAATCATGCATTGTTAATCGCAATTACTCATCAATCCAATCACAAGCAAGGTCAACTAGGCATGCATTTAAGCTAATTAGACTTATAAACCACGAAATCAATTAGTCGATCAAAATGTTAACTTCTTTGTTTTTCGCCTCATTCTGACCTTCTAAGTTTTAATTTGACTAAATGCCTTAATGAATTCAATATGAAGTAATTCCAATTGTTAATTAAAGCTTGGATTTTCTCTTCAACTTTCATTCAGATCAATTTCCTTACTACGGCCCAATTAATAAAGAGAAAATCAGTTTACCGGACTACTCTAGATTATGCCTTGTTCCCGACTAATTCAAAATTTGAAAAAAAAAAATACTAAATGACCACCAACTGGCGCCAAATTTTCTGAAATTTACTTTTCTACTCTACCACTTTAATCTTTTAAGATTTTATAAAATAGTCTTTCAACTATGTAAATTATGAAATTTACCCTTGTTGGCCATTTTCAACTTTGACCTTGTTCATTCAAATTGACCAACTTGTCCTCGATAGAATTTCACTAAATTTAGGTACTTTCATTTTGAAACCCCTGATTCTGACCTTCTAAGTTTTAATTCGATTAAATGCCTCAACGAATTCCAAATCAAGTGATTCTAATTGTTAATTAAAGCTTAGGATGTTTACTTAAACTTTCATTAAGGTTGCTTTACCTAATTATGGTCCAATTAATACAAAGAGTTCAATTAAACCCGACTGCCTGGATTACAACCTGTTCTGATCCGACTCTTTCAAAATTCAAGAAAAATAATAAATGACCACCAACTAGCGCCAAATTTTACAGATTAAATATCTCATTACGTTCTCTACAATTTTTATTTTTTAGAATTTTGTAAAATAGTCATCCCGCTATGGACTCAATTTGTAACAGTTTTGAGGCCAATTCCGACTTTGACCTTATTCATTCAAATTGACCGAAATTTTTTTTTCGAAAAAAGATTTCATACATTAAGCAGAGTGAGAGTTACAAAGAAGGCTTTCAAGCCTAGCAAGTCCCAAATAACTGCAGAACAAAGCAAATCCCAGAAAGTAAATGACAAATCACACTATGCAACTAATAGCACACTCTCATCCCTTAAGAACACATCTGTCAATGATCGGCGGCCGATCACCAGATTCGGTGAAAAGCACACGCCGAGTTCTCCCACGCCATTTGCAACGGCTTGCGGTGCGCGTCTAGGTTCGACGTCCCCATCACCATCGCCGAGCAGTAACACCAACATCAAAATGTTGAAAGAATACGGATCAAATATATGTAAGGAACTCCCAAATCTCTATCTAGATCTAGTTCGGGATAGTGAAACTCCCGGAACTAAACCTAAATCTAAATCGGGAGGGGAGAGCGGCCTAATCTCAGAGTGGTTGTGGAGCCTCGTTACGAACATCTACCTTGATGGTTGTCGACTGGACGGATGGTCGAACTGGTCTTCACGTTCACTCAAAATCAGCTACAGAAATTTATTCACACAAAAAAACTCCCAAAACAGAGTGGGAGAGAAAAGAAAGCCAATCCAAGTAAAGAAAACAAAGTCTTGAAACTCCCCACAGAAGATCCCTAGAAGTCCGACGCTTGAATCTGATCGAAAAGCTCCCAAATTGACCGACTTAACCTTAATAGAATTTGATGAAATTTGGTTGTTTACAGTTCAGGACCTCTCCTACAACTTTCATATTTTAGCTTTTGTAAACTAGCCCTCCAACCACTTATTATTTGCAGAAATAATCAGTCGACGCGGAGACAGATTATTCTGATCAAACCCCAATTCTCTTCAGTAACTTCAATCTCGATGTTCACAGCCTTAATGATCTTCAATTTTTTTTTTAATTTAAAGCTATGAATATCTATCTAAATTTATCTAAAGACAAGTATTCTAGATTCTTCACCTATTTTTCCGTAAAAATCATTGAACACAAAAAGGTCGGAATAGCTTCGAATTTTCCTGAAAATATTCATACATTCATCACATGATCATATGCATTAATCTAAGCTTAGAACACCTTCAACTAAGTTATATGAATATTCAAGCACAACTTCAAACATTCAAATATCAAAGTTTAACATCCATCACTCAATAGAATCACAAACCTCATAGGATCGTCATAAAACTATCTTAAATTGCTCCAAAATCATCATATATGCAACATACATCAACTTAGGACCAATAGACTTTCAATCACCATCAAGTGCATGGTATAAGAAATTCGGCTAACTAGAGGTAGCAAAGGAATTGATGCTATATAAGTTCAATTGGCTTGGATTAGCCCTTATTCATAAGGATCATTGAACTAGGAAACATGGCTGGCAAGAGGACAGATCGGCAAGAGATTGAGCGGAAGAGAAGAAAATTAGGGAACGATCTAAGAAGTTGATGCTCATGGAATGAGCTGGCCGTGAAATTACGAGTGATTGTAGGTGAATTTGGACACATTCACGGCAATATAAGTAGAAGCATAAAAGGAAACCATAGCAAGGAAATAGACAAAATTCATCATTCGCGAAGTCAGGCCGACCTAGAACTAACGAGATCTCAGTCCCCGTGCGGCCATTTTCGACGAATAGCAGCCCTCAAACGCCTTACTTGCTGCAGATTTTCAATGTTTCTGGTGACACCCAGGGCGTTCATAGCCCACCCAGCAAATCACAGGTAACAATCAGTCATTCCACGAGTTTTTGCCATAGCCGGAGCTCTTTGTATGCCTGGTCCAGTTACCAAGCAGCAGCATCCGAGTGCCTCGGCCAGCGTTTCCAACAATACCCAGCGATCTGCTTCTCTTTTGCCGATTTCCCGGCGCCCAACTAAGAACTACTGCGGTGTCTTGAAGTCCTCATTGCTGCGTTGGCAACGTTCTTGCCAAGCTCTCATTGTCGCAGTCCGTAACTTTCCTTTTTTGCATCCCTCGTTGGCGGCTTGTCGGTTTTGAAGTCCTCGCATTCTAGGTAAGTCAAAGTTTTCTTGATTTTATAGCTCAGCTGTAACATGTAGTTTATTTCAATTGTACGTTAATAGAACCTTAGGTCATCATCATTTGATTACTTCCTTGCATTGAACAAGACGTATTAGGCTTCCGAACCTTTAGCCACTCAGGACCAACCCTAATCTTATCTCGTGTGGCTTGCTATGGTTGATATAATCAATGATTGCCTCGATTTAGCATGTTGCTACTGATGTGATATGTATCTCAATATATCCTAATATTATGAATTGTCATCGTCACTGTCCCATGCATATTTAGAGTTTAGAGTGCATCTGTAATTTACACTTTTAAGGTTTTCATATTTAGGCCAAGCATGATTAGTCGCTCAATACATATAGAACACGTTAATTTTAGAATGCATATAGATTTAGGATAATCTATAGTTTCATCAAGATAAAAACCAAATAAAAGATGTCATTAGAATCGGGAAAAGTGTCAAAAAAAATCCTAAACCTATTGCATTGGTGCCAATTCAGTCCTAAGCTTTTTTTTTTGTGTCAATTCAGTTCTAAACCTTTTGCGTTGGCGCCAATTCAGTCATAAACATTTTGCATTTATGCCAATTGAGTCAATTCGGCCAATTTTGGTCGGAAATCGCTGACGTGGACGTCGATTATCCTACGTGGCACGGCCGGTGCTGATGTTGATATTTTTAATATTATTTTAATATTTTAAATTATATTTTTAAGAATAATTTTATAAAAACCAAACAATGTTTAAAAATATTATTTAAAATATTATTAAAATATTAAAAAAATGTCCATGTCAGCGTCGGCCGTGTCACATAGGAAAATCGACTTCCATGTCAGCAAATTCAAGTTAAAATTGGCCGGATTGACTCAATTGGCATAATTGCAAAAGATTTATGACTGAATTGGCACCAATAAAAAGTTTAGGACTGAATTGGCATCAATGCAAAAATTTTAGGACTGAATTAGCACCAAAAAAAGATTTATGACTGAATTGGCACCAATGCAATAGGTTTATGACTTTTTTTACATTCTTCCCATTAGAATCATGTAGATTAAATGTATATTTTTATATAAAAATGATATTTTATCATTTATATATAAGAATATCAGCAGTGAGTTTCTTCTTCTTCTTCTTCTGTTAGGGATTTATGATTAGGTTTTTTTGGAACTGGCTGGGTATATTAGATTTGAGGTGATTGGATATATGAATTAAGTATATATATTTTCTATGGATTTACATTTTGACCCCAAAATGGCGTGTCGAGATGCTAGACTCGCGTGTCGCTGGCATGTCAGGAGCGCTGACCACGTGTTGAATGTCTGACACATGTTGACCACGTGTCAGTAGCGTGTCGGAGAGTGTCCGTGCTTCCTAGATTGTACCTCTGATGCTTCGCGGTCTATGCTTCAACGGTTGTTTCTCTTCACATTGTAAAGCTTCGCTTCAATCGACACAGTTCGCGAACCATTGTCATTACGAGCCATAAGTCTATGGATCGTCATTTTGGAATCGTTGCCTCTTTTCGAAGGGTACATAAGCTTGACAAGATTTGACTTTTATTTCAACTGCAACTTCATCTCCAAGGGTCAAAACATCGTTCCCTTGTGGTTTTTATCGACCTCGAGACTTCGTTTGCCCTCAGCTGGTTGCTTCGATGTCTCCTAAAACTCCCACATACTCATCTGCTGATTAACTTTTTCATATTCCACGGTCTCTTCAGAGTTGTTTCCCTCGTTTTAGAGAACAAAAACTCCCATTCCAGAAATAATCCATCATAGAGTATGTATGGTTGACCGGATCCCAGCGAATTAGGGGCTTCCCTTCTTTCAATTTTGACTTTTATAAGTGTTGCCTTAGCATGAAATCCCAAAACCAAATATCTTCTGCTTGGAGAGAAGCCAACATTGAGATGTAGCTCTTCAATTTTGCTGCTTGGATTGGGATCTAGATTTAGGCCTTTGGGCGCCGTAACCAGTTTTTGGTCCCCTTCGACTAATTGCTTCTTTTTCCCTTGGGGCCAATGTCGATGACTCTATTAGACCTGTATGGTATTGCTGATTTCTGTCCTTGTGGTACACATGTGAAAGACATCGAACTCTCTAAACACCTCCAGTTTATCGATGACAACACCCTTTCTTATGGTAATTTTTATGGCCAGATTTCGTCGGATGTTTGGTAAAGTCACCGATGTCGAACATGTTGCCTTTTTCTTGATTTGGCTCTCCAAGTATGTTTTTTTCCGAGTATCGAAAGCCCTTCTTGATATAGCTTCCAGTCTGACCGAAGGCATATCGATTGCCCTTAGGCCCACTTGTTCTTGCTGCTTTGTACAGAGATATCACACATGCATCTCTATCTATGTATCAAGACTTAGTCTGGCATTGCCTTGGCCCTCCAGGCTTGGATTGCTCTATACTTTCCTTTCCTTTTCTCTGATCAATTTCGTACATTACCGCTATCTAATAAACTAGAGCTCCAACCTTATTTTCCTGATTTCCTAGGTTGTCGATTGCTAAGCCATCCTCTCATACCAATTTTAAAAGATATTTCTCCTTTTAAGTACTTCCTTCAGTTTTTTATTCGGTATCATGCTGATGAATTCAACTTTTGTCCCTTCAATTTGCGGATTTTCTCCATTTTTTGTTTCATTCCTGTCAAAAGATCTGCCGATTTCTGGCTTAGTGTGCCCACTCCTGTTGACCTACGGTTGAAATTGTCAACGAAGGGCAAATTCTACCCTGGGTTTGAAGTATACTCTTCACAATATTGCACCAGGCAATTCGATTGACCTAGGCCATACCTATGCCAGTGTCATATTCGCTGGAGTACCCTTCATGGGAAAGAGGAAATACAAATCGACTGACAATGTTCCCTTCGAGTGATGTTTAGAAATCACCAAAGAGCTTCATACTCAGCGTTTTATCTTCGGATTTAGACCACATCAATGGTGGATGCTTTATGCCCTTGACCATTTCGGGGAGCTGACTGAGTCAATTTTGAAGAGGATAAAAACACACAATTCTTTTGTCAAGGACAAAGTCACCGGTCAAAAAAAAAAAAAAACAAAGTTGAATATGATTGATATGCCACTCATGACTACATACTAATCAAAAGATTTGAATGAATTTATCAATTTCAACACAAATTGATCCTTTATCTACCAATACAACGTAAGAACTTCCGCAAGAAATACATACAATCGTAATCACATATTCGTTGCACAGCAAAAGAGTTTAATATGAGAAGTCGTAGATGCAAGTATTTGGAAACATGCATGTGGTGACATCGTACCATACATCAATAAATTTATTGATTTCAATACAAACAAATCATTTATCACCAATAAAATGTAAGACCTACGGCAACAAGTACATACAATCGTAATTACATACTCCTCGTTGAGCACATGAGTCTCAACATGTAGATCATGATATGTACTTATGTTTATCATTAAGCTCCCTAGACTTTGCTCTGCGAGGAAGAACTAGTCTCTGAGGTAGTCTTTGTCTCACTCGAAGGATACCCAATTCCGTGGCGTGTGGATGGGAACAACATGAACACCGCGCCTGTGGTCGTGCCGATCACGGTTGGCAAAACCATGAGCAAAGTCTGCTCCGTATTCTCGAAAAACGGATAGAAGCACCTCATAGTGTTCGTGTCCAACAAAACCAGAACTACAAAAACAATCACCGAAAAGAAAGCATGGACGAAATCTCCAAACCGAAGCTTATACTTCGACAAGTCAACAGAATCACCGGAGCTCGAGCTAGGCCAGAGGCCCTTGGCCGAGGCGAACCCGTAGTGGGTCTCTCCGTCACTCCCCTTGTAGCTATCGGTGAAGCAAGCGAGACTACACGAAAGGCCACAAGCTCCGATTAGTAGGGCACTTAGGTACTTGTTAATGGGGCGGCACTGGCCGTTGTTCGTCACAACAGGGTTGAGGAATTGGAACAAGAAGACGGTCCCGGTCGGAAGGAGCCTGATGAGGTTGCCTAGTCCGTTGAATGTCTTGCTCTTGGTGGTGTCTGTTTTCTTGCCCATCTGTTTGGAAAATGCCTACTACTTTGTAAAAGTAACAAGCTAGCTAGGGTTTTATGAAGCATATGGAGTTGTGTTTGTGTGTCTTGAAACAACCACTAATTAGGTTATTTATATGCGGAGCGAGGTTGGGGAAGAGAAAGAGGACGTTTCTTGTACGGAATTTTTTGCGTCCAGTCGTAGAGAGCTGGCCAATTTCAGTCCAATCCTTCGACGGTCGAATCTTATGAAGAGCGAGAGTTCGTTCATCACGTTTTGGGTGTGAGAAGAGAGGAGAGGATGGAGTAAGCAAGTGATCCTCCATTAATAAACAATGATAATTTTTAGTTGTCACAAGAAATCATACGTAGACGTCATGCATTTGTGGCAACTAGATTTAGTTCGATATTATCTTTTAGTGTCAAATAATTCCTAACACTAAACTAGATGTTTTTGGGCTTTACAAGTATCTTGAAACCTAATTAACGAAATCCACGCTATGTATAGAGGTAATGTCCTTCAAACATGTTTCTGATTGATGGATGGAGATCCGCGGGGCTTAAGTACACCACAAGTGCCAAAACTTGTGTACGGCGCTCACTTTAGTGCCAAAACTTTCAAAACGATCACTTCAGTGCCAAAAAACTTTCAAAACGATCACTTAAGTGCCAATTTTTTTGAAAAACGATCACTTCAGTGCCAAAACTTTCAAAACGATTACTTAAGTGCCAATTTTTTTGAAAAAAAGATCACTTTAGTGCCACATCCGGCGACCCAGAATTGGCACTAAAGTGATCGTTTTTAAAAAAAAGTTTGACACTTAGGTGATCATTTTTCAAAAAAATTGGCACTTAAGTGATCATTTTAAAAGTTTTGGTATTGAAGTGATCGATTTTCAAAAAAATTGGCACTTAAGTGATCGTTTTAAAATTTTTGGCACTAAGGTGAGTGCCGTACATAAGTTTTGGCACTTGTAGTGTACTTTAGCCAGATCTGTGGCTTTTAAGTTAAGTTATGTTTACACGTAGGTGATGTTCCAACCAAACCATAGAGGAAAATATAGCCTCAACAGGCTTCAATGAGGTCAAGAACATGCTTTTATAACTATAACATCTTTCATGGGAGGTTAATTCCAAAGTGAATGAATCATGTTAAGATGCACGTGTGAGTTGTCTTAAAGAAGTCTCATATCGGATAAGTGGTTGGCTTAACTTTTGAGTGAAAGTGGGTCCAACTGAATATGTTGACGAGCTCATACTTAGACTCCCTCTTGGCGATCTCCCTAAGTGAAAATATCGGGCTTCTGTTGTGCGCTCCTTAAAAAATGAGCCCACAATATATTTTAGTGTTTTTTAATGTCTAAAGGAAGGAATATGGTGACCAACGCGGTGAGCGTAATGGTGTAGCGACACAGGCCTGATGGCAGACTTCATGGTTGGGTTTGGAGAAAGAGACCAGGGATGAAGTTAGGCGTCGATGGAGATTCAAGTTGAGATATCTTGGTTCAAAACGATACCTGAGTTAAGGAGGAGCTAGACCTAATACTAAGCTCACACGTTAGGGGGAGATTATTGAGATGCACGTGTGAGTTATCTTAGAGAAGTCCCACATCGGATAAGTGGTGTGGTGTGGTGTAGTGAGAAGCAGTTTTATATATATATCCAAATTGGCTTATAACTCATTTAACTTTTGAGTGAAAGTGGGTTCAACTAGAAATGCTAACGGGCTCAGACTTGGGCTCCTCTTAGCGATCTCCCTAAGTGAAGGTTTCAGGCTTCTTATGTGCGGTCCTTGACAAATGGTATCAGAGCCGATGGTCGATTGGTGGGCCCACAATTTGTTCCGGTGTTTGGTGAATCTCTCAAAGAATGAATCTGGTGACCAACGCAGTTTTCGGGCGGTGGGCATAATGGTGTAGCAACACGGGCCTAATGGCAGATTTCATGGTTCGGTCTGGAGAAAGAGACTATGGATGAAATTGGGCGTTGATGGAGATTCAAGTTGAGATATATTGGTTTAGAACGATACCTGAGTGAAGTGGAGCTAAACCTAACACTAAGCTCACACGTGAGGGGGAGATTGTTGAGATGCACGTGTGAGTTGTCTTAAAGAAGTCCTACATCTGATAAATGGTGTGGTGTTGAGCAGTTAATATATATCCAAGTTGACTCATAACTCATTAGTTTAAGCTTTTGAGTGAAGGTGGATCTAACTGGATATGTTAACGGACTCAAACTTGGGCTCCCTCTTGGCGATCTTTCCAAGTGAAGGTATCGAGATTCTATTGTGCGCTCTCTAACAAACCTGTTTGATTCTTTCTACACCTATCTTATGGTTCTATCTCATGTGCAAGTTGTTGCATGCATCACGTACGAGGGTGAACCCACAATCACTTTTTCATATGATTTGCCATGTGATCCATTATACATTTGTTTGGATGTGCATCTACTTAATTGCATTCTAGTTCAGGCTATATTTTCTCTATCCTAATTAATGGAAACCTTTTCCAACTATACCTTTAATTGATGGATTACGAATTATAGTTGTCATGCACATACAAACTTAACCAAATATAAATGCAAGATGATATCCGTACTTGTAGTCCATCAATAACAAGAAAATAGATTTTTGTTTGCCAAAACATGTCAGGGAAATATGAGTTAGGTGATGATTTTGATTTTTCTTTTTCTTTTCGAGTTTCCTTTTTTTAGGGGTATAAAATAATTAACGATATGTTGACACCAAAAAATGACCAACTTTTGGCTGTTATCGGCAAGTATCGGACCTAGCCGATAAGAACAGAGTTTGGTTAATAATGAACAGAGTTACAGACAATTTGAAGGGAGTCGGCAACTTGGTGGTGAAGAAACTAACACGAAGATAAGTACCAACGCGAAGAAGCCACCGACGCGAAGATAACCGATGGTCGGTTACAGCTTATCTGTAACTTCCGATAACCACCGACGCGAAGATAACCGTTGGTTGGTTATGCCTTATCCGTTTGTGCAGTAAATTCCGGTAACCACTGAAAGGGAGTTATTTTTTCTACTTTAGTAATCGCCATGTGTTACCGCCGCATGTAAGGGTTATAAATACCCCAAGAGTACTCTTTGTAAGCTCTCTTCAATCATTGACAGAACTCAACGTTCTTTAGTTTTCTATCTTTACTTTCTGCAATTTATCTTTTCCGCAATTTTACATTCTCGTACCTTTCAAGTCCCGCACTTTAGCCATAGTTTTCGATACTTCATCGTCAATTAAATTCCGGCGTTGTATCTCTCTATCATCTCATTTCGTTGTTGATTAAATTCCGACGAGCCATATACGTTCCTTGTGATCCATTGAGACTTCCTGTCCAAAATCGCCATGCAACCTGTCCCTTCTTAATAAAACCGAAGAAACGACGTTTGGTGAAAGGTATTTCGCCGACGACCATTTTTGGCAAAACACGGTAAATAATTTTTTACTGGCGAAGATGAACAATCGACTATTGAACATATTTGTCAGTTTATAGCCCAATGCGGAGAAGCAGAGACAAATGAGTTTTCAAAACTTAGGTTGTTTCCTTTGTCTTTGTCAAAAACTACTTTTTCCTGGTACACAGACTTGCCACCTAATTCGGCATGTAATTGGGCAGAGATGGAGAATCGGTTCCATTCTCAACTTTATCGAACGATGCCCAAGGTATCGATTTCTAATTTGGCTACACTCTATCAATACGATAACGAGTCGGCCGATCAGTTTGTTGCTCGATTTAAAGGGCTAGAAACAAATGTTTTACTTCGTTCTCGGAGAAAGAATTTGCGAATTTGGCTTTCAATTGATTGAAATTCAATCTAAAAGAAAAATTCGAAGGTCAAAAATTTACTGATTTATTTGAATTGGCAACGAGAGTGTCCAACTATGAGCAACTACTTAAGGACAAAGATAGTGGGCCACAAGAAGATTTTACACAAAATGTGGCTTCCGTGAAAAAACACGTCAGATGACGAATCTGACCGAGATAACATTTGGCAAACGAAACTTGAAGTTGCCGATGACAAGGGGGCACATGTTGACGACCAATTATTTAATATAAAAGAATCGAATGATCCATGAATCATTCAATTCTTTTAAGGGGGTATTTGTTGACACCCAAAAATGACCAATTTTTGGCTATTATCGGCAAGTATCAGACCTAGCCGATAAGAACAGAGTTTGGTTAATAATGAACAGAGTTACCGACAATTTGAAATCCCCGAATTAATCTCTCACGTCATGACAGCCCCCCTTCAATGGAGCTGGATAGCTCTATCGAGATAGAAAGCTCCAAAGACGGTACATATAAACTTATGTATTTTTAATTCAAATTTCTTTGATTTTGAATTTTCACATTTCGACGCAATAATTTTTTCTGGAAATTCAACACACGAAGTGCGGGCCATCGAGCAATGATAACAATAAGGATGAATTGGATGCGCATCCCTAGTACTTTACTCAGTCGTGAACTGCTACACGGACAATGACATTTGCGTGCAATGGCCCTTGCACTATGCATATTTGGACAACAAACCCTTCCGACAAATTTCTGGTGGGTTTAGGGATTCAAGAACATGTGTGGCACGAACAAATTTTCACAGTAAGAACATGACACTCTTCGGTTATGGCAAAACAGTAGAAAAATGATTTACTTCATTAATTTGAATGTGCCAAGTGAACTTCAATTCATAATTTGGACGGCAGGAAAGATGTGACTTGGATTTCATTCCAAAGTTGAAATTATGTCATGCGACATTGAGAACACTAGGAAATCCTTGTGTAGGAGTTTCCGCAACTTTTTCGTCGAAATTGGATTCGACGGCGAAATATATTTTACCGAAAGTCGTTCTTCGATTTTTGTAAAAAGAGACCGGTCAAATGTGTTAGGATTCGGCGCACAATCAAGTCGAAGTAAAACGTAAAGCGAGAAAGAGAAACCGAGACACGAGATTTTATCCTAGTTCGCCCTTAAATTAAGGCTACGTCCAGCAAATGATTCCACTATAATTAGCACATCGCACCTCTCGTTACATCACTCAATTACAAGCGAAAAAGAGTATATATAGGAGTAACTATTCATGAGCAGGACCCACGTGCTTTCCTGTCGCATGGAAGTATGAATCACACCCCAACAAAATGGCGGTTCTGGACAGGATGTACCACTGGAGCACAAGGAAAACGATAAATACATTTTGGGGAAATTTAATCAATGTCAAAGTACACAAAATTTTGATTAAGCAGTTCTTCAGCAGTTTCAACCATGCCTACACATCTCCAAAGCTTTCGGCCGCTATCGTATACCAATAGCTGATCATGGTTAGCGATAAACATGGCCATCGGCAAGGACTCTTGTGATTGGTATGGCCACCGATAAGCGATCAGTGTCTTGCTAATAGTCACACCTCATCTAGTCTTGAGTCATGTGTTTATATTCGGATTTGTTGGGAGCACGCAGTAGAAGTCTAATACTTTCACCCGGGAGGATCGCCAGGAGGGAGCCTAAGTCCGAGCCCGTTAACATATCCAGTTGGACTCGCCTTCACTCAAAAGCTTAAGCCAATGAGTTATGGGCCAACTTAGATATATTAACTGCTCCAGACCGTATCAATTCTTCGATGTGGGACTTCTCTAACACAACTCACACGTGCATTCTAACAATCTCCCCCTCACGTGTGAGCTCTAGTGTTAGGTTTGCTCCCCCTTAATTCAAGTATCCTTCGACATCAAGATATCTCAACTCGAATCTCCATCAACGCCCATCGGACCCGCGTTGCTACACCATCAATGCCCATCGGGCCCCCGTTGCTACACCACAACGCCAAAAGCTTGCTTTTGAGTAAAAGTGGGTCCAACTGGATATGTTAACGTGCTCGGACTTGGGCTCTCTCTTGGCGATCTCCCCGAAAGAAGTTGGTCTGGTAACGCAAGTCTTGGCAAGAAAAGACCATGGACAGTTGGTCTGGTGACGCGAGATTGAAACCATGGGTGATGCAATCCCAAAACCTAACACTGGAGCAGCTAATATATCATAGTTAGCCTATAACTCATTAGCTTAAGCTTTTGAGTGAAGGTGGGTCCAACTGGACATGTTGACGGACTCGGACTTGGACTCCCTCTTGGCGATCTCCCTGGTTGAAGGTATCGGGCTTCTGCTGTGCTCTCACAACAGGATTGGTACCGTGCCAATAGTCACACCTCATCTTTTCCTGATCTTGAATTTATTTGTCTAAGCTATTAAGTGATTTTGATGGAAGCCAAAATCTAGCTAGTTACAGTTTCGTCGCATTCAAACTTATATTTTGAAAAAAAAAAATGAGGACATAGTTCACGAGCAATATTAATTACTTTATTTATGAGTAAACAACATAAAAACTTTAGTCTTGATCTTTTCCTTCCTTTTCTTGTTTTTTCATCTTTTTTTTTAGCCTGTATGGTTTTAAGATAGGAAGGACCAAATGAATTAATATCATGATTTTTTTTTTAATTGTTTTTTTGAGGAACAGTTGAACCGTTCTCTTCAAAATAGCTCCAAGAAAGAATAAAACTTGATTTTTTTTTAAAAAAAAATTTAACCGAGATAGGAAAGTAGCAACCAATAGATTACTAGTTTTTCTATATAAAAAAAAATTGTGTTATTAAATGTCAATTCATGTTTAACAAAGTTGAACGATAATTTGTCAATTAACACTATATCGTCGGGATACGTAAGTGCAAATTATCCATTTCCTTGGACTTGGACTTGGAGTTAAAATTTTCAATTTTGAAAAACCAATCACGCATCGTGACATAGTCTTATTAAAAGGTATATTAGTCACGGCGTGATCTGCACTTCCTTGTCCATATGAGTTTGATCCATTGCTGCTGAGAAACATTAGGAAGCAAGGCTGTTCAATGGACCGACCAATATATTAAACAATCATGACGGATGAAACACTCAAGGATATACCTTGAAATAATCTTTCCTTAACACGAATAGACTTTGGTCACCAACCGCCAAAATCGCTTAAAGCCCAATCTTTCCTCAATCGTATGTTTTTTCCCTTTCATCTACTTATACATTGTTCACCTGCCGGACTTGAGCTCCACGCTCTACCTCGTGTTGGCGGCGTCCTCGCCCCCCCCCCCCCCCCCCCCCCCCCCGCCTCCGCTCTCTGGATCCCTCTCCTCTGTTCGGGGCTTGGTGACCACCCTGGCGTCGCCACCCTCGCCAGATCCCGCATCGTCTCAGGTCAAAGAGGCCTCAATCTCCTCTCCCCTCCCCTGTTTTTGACAAGGTCAGAGGAGGGTTCGGGGTTCACGACCCCCCGCAGTCGCCACCCAGCCTCAGGCAGCCGAGGCCGGGCCAGGGCTGGGTGACGTCGGATCGGGCATCACGAGCCCAGCTCAACTCGAGACACGTAGGCGCAGAGAGGGGCGCAGAGGGAGATACAAAGGCTTTGGGCGCTCGAGGATGGGCCAATGAAGACGGTGGCAAAGTTGCCGACGCAGAGGGTCTGCGGGCGGACGCGTGATCGTGGCTCTTGTTCGAGGTACTCTCTGGGTCGTGCACAGCGATTGACGGATTGAGGTCATGCACAGTTCTCAGATGCAACAGGGAAAGAGGAGTAACTTTATTTAGTCTAAGAGAAAACTAGCAAAAAGACTTCGATAAATTTATCGATTCCAATTAAAGATAAATCATTTATCACCAATAAAATGTAAGATCTACGGCAACAAGTACGTACAATCTTAATTACATACTCCTCAGTTGAGCACATGAGTCTAACACGAGAAGTCGTAGATGCAAGTATTTGGAAATGTGCGTGTGGTTACATTGGATCATGCATAGGTATTTATGTTTATCATCAAGCTCCCTAGGCTTTGCTCCCCGAGGTAGTACTAGTCTCTGAGGTAGTCTTGGTCTCTGAGGTAGCCTTACTCTCACTCGAAGGATACCCAATCCCGTGGCGCTTGGTCGGGAACAACGCGAACACCACACCAGAGATCGCGCCGGTCACGGGCGGCAAAACCATGATCAAAGTATTCTGCATGTGCTCGAAAGACGGATAGAAGCACCTCATGGTGTTCGTGTCCAACAAGACCAGAACGGCGAATATAAGCACCGACATGAAAGCGTGGACGAAATCTCCGAACCGAAGCTTATGCCCCGACAGGTCCACGGAGCTTGAGCCTGGCCAGAGGCCCTTGGCCGTGGCGACGCCGTAGTAGGTCAAACCGAACTTCCCCTTGTAGCTATCGGTGAAGCCAGCAAAACTACACAAAAGGCCGCAAACTCCGATTAGAACAGCACTAAGGTACTTGTTCACGGCGTGGCACTTGCCGTTGTTGGTCAAGACAGGGTTGAGGAATTGGAACAAGAAGACGGTCCCGGTCGGGAGGAGCCTAATGACGTTGCCTAGTCCGTGGAGTTTGTCCTTCTTGGTGGTGCTTGATTGCTGAGAATCGGTCTTGGATTTGGAAGAGCTTTTGTTGCCCATTTTCTCGGAAAATGCTAATTAACAAGGGTTTTTATGAAGTGTTGTGTTTGTGTTTCTTGAAGCAAACGCTGGTTATGGGGGATTTATATGTGGATAGACTTTGGGGAAGAGGAAGAGGAAGTTACTTGTACGAAAAATCATGTGAATTTGCCATATTTTAAAAGTGGGAAAGGCTTTTGCGTCCCATTCTTAGAGAGTTAGCCAATTTCAGTCCCAATCAAATCTAATTAAGAGCAACGGTTCTTTCATCACGTTTTGGGAAGTTGACGAATGTGAGAAGAGAGGAGAAGTTAGATTAAGCAAGTCATAATCCATTACTAAAGAAGGATAACTTTGACTTGTGACGAGAAATCGTAATTAGGAGTCCTGCTTTCTATAGTAACTAAATTCCGATCGATACTATGTTCAATTTCGAATACTACCTAACACCAAACTATATGTTTTTGGCCCTTACTAGTATTGTCAAACCTAACTAACCAAAGCACATTATGTATAAAGGAAATTTCCTTCAAACATGTCTCTGATTAGTAGATTACCAACACGGGGATTGCTCACTTTTAACTTTTAGCTTAAATTTGCATGCGGGTGATGTTCATATATCTTGTAACCATCAACTATAATAAGCATTGGTTTGACGAAATTTTATCCAATTGGCAATGGAGAAAACTATATAGAAGGAAAAACATATAACCTCAATGGGCTTCATTGAGGTCAAGAACATGTTGTATGACTATAACCTTCTCTTTTATGGAAGATTAATTACCAAAGTGATTGGACCCATTTGAATCTTCCTAAACCCCTTCTTATGGTTCTATCTTATAGGCAAGTTGTCGCATGCACTGCGAACATGTGCACCCACGGTCAATCTTTAAATTCACACAATTTCCCATGTAACCCTTCATATGTTTGGTGGACGTGCATCTAGTCACTTTTATTCTAGTTCATGGCGTATTTATCCTCCATCCCTCTTGGAGGAAATTTTGTCCAACCATACCTTTAATTGGTGAATTACAAAGTATGGATATTATCCACATACAGACTTAACTAAATACGAACATGATGTGGCATCCGTATTTAAACGCATCAAATAAAAATGGTTGGAAGAATGCATAAAACGTTTCAGTTTTATCTTTTATTTTTTGTTGAAGTGTTTCAAATTGTACCACCTATTAGGATTCGGCGCACAATCGCAACGAAATAAAATGTAAAAGCGAGAAAGAGAAATCGAGACACGCGATTTTATCATGATTCACCCTTAAACTAGGGTTACGTCCAGCAGAGGATTCCACTATAATTAGCACATCGCACCTCTCGTTACATCACTCAATTGCAAGCGAAAAAGAGTATAAATAGCAGTAGCTATTCATGAGCTCAAGCCCAAACTACCAATGAAAAAATATGGGCTTAAATCGTAAAAGCTCTCTAATGTCCAGGGGGCGCTACCCCTTTGAGTACCTCACTCGCTTAGCGTGGAGCGAAACCCACGTGCTTTTCTATCGTAGGAGAGTATGAATCACACCCCCAACACCACCAAACATGGTTAGTCCAGCACTTCTCGCGTTCGCCATCTTCCCTAGGGGCACGGCCATTAGTACTTAAGGACGTGATGAATGTTGTAAAGGAGACATGTTACTCTCATGTGGAGTGAATTGCAGTTTGCCAGTCTGCTGTTAGAATGATAGCATAGTGTCGATTTCACTAACCTCGGACCTTAAAATCAAGAAAAATGCGGAGTAGTTATGGCTTAGATCAAAGATTCCGTTAAGGGCCCTTGCTAAGTTCCTCGTCATCTCAAAGGAGGACAAAAGGAGGGGGCCAAAAAGAACTTTTTCTTGTCCCATGGTGTTACTTCAAATGAACTTTTGACATGATCTTATACCGGACCGAGACGAAAAACAAGTGGGTTCGCTTTCATGAAAAGGAAAGGATTTCTTTCTCATCCTTTCCCGAAGAATACGATGCAAATAAATACTATAAATATCAACCGTGAGAAAAACTAGAAGCCCATCTTTCTTGCCACATGCCGTAAAGAAATCTTCTTATAATGACATTAACATATAAATATGTAAGAGTATATGCCACTTGTAGCATATTCATGCCTGGGTACGTGCAAGTATTCATAAAATATAAACGCCATAAGAACAGCAGAAGTGCCATAACTTTCATTCGACACTCACTTGAGTGCCATAAAATTTTTTCGCTCACTTAAGTACCAAAAATTTAAAAAATCGATCACTTAAGTGCCATCGGCAATTTGCCTCATCGGAAATCCGACGTGGACATTTTTTTGTGATTTTTTATGCTTTTTTGTAATTTTTGCGTTATTTTTATTTTCTATTTTATTTTTCATTTTTTATTTACTTTTTTTTGTGCCGGCATGGGCCGCAAAGGCCTCGCCCCCCCCCCCCCCCCCCCGGCCCTAGGTGAGACCATCGCGGCCTCGCTGGCTGTGGGCGAGGGTGCGAAAGCCCTCGCTAGATCTGGGTGAGGGCCTTCGCAGCCCTGCCAACTGCTGGCGAAGGCCTTCACGGCCAGCAAGAGTCGCCTGTGACCCTCGTCGGCATAGAAAGAAACAAAGATTTAAAAAAAAAAGGTAAATTGAAAAAATATTAAAAATCCACGTGGGAGTTTTGTTTATTTTTAAATATTCCACGTCAAATGAAAAATTAAGTAAAAAATCCACATCAATCGATTTGCCTGAAACAGCACTCAAATGATCGATTTTACTCCAATATGGTACTTAAGCGAGCGGAAAAAAAAAATCATGACACTCAAGTAAGTGCCGTACGAAAGTTATGACACTCCTGCTTTTATCCCCAATATAAACATACACAGAGCTCGACTCTTTGAAAATTGGCGTGATGGGATATGTAAAGCCCGTGATGTGGTACTCGATAAACACGTCTAGTCCGTGGATATTTATAATTAGTGCGACGAAATTGTATTGTGCAGGCGCTCTTAGTCTCTTATCTAAATATAAAGTCCGTGATGTGGTACTCGATAAATATGGTGAACAGTTCGCATGATAACGGTGGCTGCAACGTCCGTGAACAAACGAAGTCAACTGAATTGGACCTAAACCAGCCATTAAAAGAAACTTTGGTGGTGCAAAATCGACGAGAAATCCATTTGTTCGTGATATTTTTCTCGAGCTATTTTGTTCTTATTTGTGAAAAATTATAGAGATAGATCAATGATTTGAAATTTCGAAAAGAACGTTGTGCCAAAATGGACTAGCTTGTCATTGGGGTCGTCAAACATGGGTGGAGCAATTGGAGATTTTAGCACGCGATGCAATTAATCCAAATTAGAAACGGACCTAAACCAACCAGTAAAAGAAGTAGGGGAACTTTGGACTGAGCCTAATTGATGTGATCGTTTGGACTGGTTGGCACAACCTCGTTACTGTCGAGGATTCTCCTAGTTGTAGTTTTATCATGTGGTAATACTACGAAAGTGAAATTTACCATCTATAGTGAAATTTATTAGGATTCTTGTCGCGACCTAAAATTAGGGAATTCCAGGTTAATGGATTACTAGATTAATTAAATGAATTAACCAACCTAGTCCGAGCTCTCCCAAGCTCTACCAATTCGCAACTTAGGTTTATGTTCAAATGATTTAAGTTTTGGAGCCGCCACTAATCTTTTCTTGGTAGGTAGATTAGATACCTAAATAAAGTATTGGAAGAATACTTTATTTTCACGAACCAGAGAAAATGAGTCCGGAGACTTGATTACATTAATTTAGAAAAAATTAATGCCCTTTCGGTACCAGATTTCATGAAAAATCCCTTTAGATTGGTGAAGTGAACTGACTGTTTTTATTTTTTTCTTTGAGAAAATGTGACTATACTATATGGCATGGCAAAGTATGATCTAAAACTATATGACATGCAAATGATTTTTTTTTATTTGTTTTTCGAAAATTAGTAAGCAAAGATAAGCAAACAAAAGGATGAACAAAAATAAACAAAAATGCCCATAATGTACCTTTAATTTCCGAATTTTTCCGAAAAATTCACTCATTCCCAAAGATTAGGGCTAGAGTAGAACTTTATTCGCAACGTACTCTTAGATTCGAGTCAGTAAGCGAATTGGGGGGGTATGGAATAACATCAACTCTTTTGACAAAGGGCAGAACGCGAAATTCCATACAAATCACTATCCCGTTCCACAAGATCGTGGCTAAGGCAAGTGATTTTATTTTACCGAAGGCACAAGACACAAGGGAGCATACATTATGGGCATGTTTGTTTATAAATGTGCAAACTTTACAATCAAAAGAATAATGAACAATTATATAAAGAAAAATGAACGTGGAGCATAATCAAGTAAAACAATATGGCAGCGCAAACGAAACAAAAATCCAAATCATCCATAAAGCAACATGGCTCATAAATTTCGCACCACCCAAGGTCCATTACCAAAAATCCACAGTTCAAACTAACTTGTGCCGTAAATTTTACATCTATGCTAGAAGTGCACGATTTGCTCAGCTAATTTTGAAAAAATTGTCAGATCATTCATGGATTTCAAATCTTCAGTCCAAATTAGGCAACTTTTCATGACAATCCACATGATGATGTGAAGATCAATTAAATTCACCAATGATGTGAGCATTCAGACAAAGACCCCTTTTTATTTTATGATTATCTGACCTTCTCGGGATATACAATTCAAGTCAATCAAAGTGCAATTTTATAGCGATTCGTTCAGTGCGCGAAAATCTCAACAAAGGCACAGATGATCAAATTTTCACAAGAAGCGTAATCCCCACAAGAAGAAAATCTGAAATTTTGCTTGATCGGATAATCGATTGCAGTCCGGCTATTCGCATCAATAACGAATTCTAGATATAATGGGTTAGAAGTATTCGTTACCTAATTTGACAAGGTTGTCAAATTAAAACTCCAACGTTTGTTTGATCCGCAGATGGGGTGACAAGCTTGATTCTCAGTCCTAGAATCGCACACGAGCCTCCTCGGACAGCACAGAATATGCACCAAAACCACCGTAAAACGGTCCAAAATTACGAGCAAAATCCTGCACTGGAAATAAGGTGAAAGATCTAACAAAACAGGGCTGCAAACGCCTTAAATAGCAGCTGAACTTCGACTGGACAGCAACTGTTCTAGTGGCCAAACGACGACGACGGTCACGGTGAGCGAACGGCAAGCTCGGCGGAGCTTGGAACGAGGCGGAACGCGCCGGTTCTCCACGACCAGCCTCTGTTCTGACCAAACCCACGAAATTCCAGCCACTTCCTGGACAAACAGTCCTCAGATCCTCGTGGTCCTTGATCTTACGGTCGCGTAGGCGAAAACGGAGCTCGATTCGCCCTCCGGACGAGCTCAAACGAGCTATTCCAAGTCGGGCGCGCACTGAAAAACGGGATTGACGGGCTCTCGGGTTTGGGGCTGGTTCGGACAAATGGGACCTCCAATGGACGAGCTACCACTTGGAACTTGTAAAGGAGAGGCTGAGGGTGATTTAGGTGGTCGGAGACCGGCTCGGAGGTGGCCGGAGGCGGCGCTCGAGCAGGACGAAACAGACGGCAGAAACTGGTCGGGCAGGGTCGGTCAGCGACCTTTGCTCACTCAAACCGCTCTACAAAACCCACCGCTCCGACAAATTGAGCTCACAATATCTCATTAGAACGAGAAGAGAATAAGGTTTCTATTGATGGGTGGAACGTCTCCATCCGACGTCGGATGACAAAGTTATGGCCGAAACAGTAGAGGGCTCCGGAACTGGGCGGGTGAGCGAGCCGAGCGAGATCGTGCTCCTCCTCCTCTTCATGCGGCCGAGCCCCTCTCCTCTTCTTCCTTCCCCTTTGCCCTTTTCCAACCACCTCCACTCTCCTTTGTCAAAGTGGCCTCTCCACTATCAAAGTGGCCTCTCCACTATCTTAGTGGCCTTTGTTGCTCCTTCCACTTTGATCTGCTCTTGAGGCCATGCGTATTCTGGCTTCACCGGATGAGGACTTCGTGCTCGCCTGAACAGAGCTGATTCTCGGCCAGAACAAAGCTGGACAGCAGCCCGGGATGGACTGATTCTCGGCGACTTGGGCTGCAGCGAACGTCGGGGCTCGATGATGGCTGTTCGGGTGTGCGACTCGTGGACAGCTGCATGTGGATAGCGACAGTGGGGCGCTAGTTGAATAAGTGTTTGCAATGGGGGTCGCCGAATCTATCATTGGGAGGAGCTGGACACGGCAGGTTGGACTTCAACACCTGGACTTCCACTGAAAGATATGGTCAAAAAATGTAACTTTGACAACAGGCTGCAAGATAAAAACTTTCTAGATGAAAGTAGCGGCTGATCTTCTGGGTGCTTGCCGCAAAGCAGGAACGGCACCGTCGGTCGCGGACAAGGCTAGCGCAGCAGCTTGGATCGCCGATGCGGGGCTATGGGTCGAGGATCACCTTTTCGGTTCGTGAAGCAGAGTCGCGTGGTCGGGGTACAAATAAGCCGGCCCAGTTCAGTATGCAAAATGCGATGCAATGCAGAGAAAATAAAATATGCAATGCCTGAGGAAATATTTTTGGCGAGAATTAATTCTCATTTTATAAATGATTTAAAGAAAAATCAAAATTTAGGTGTCAACAATTCTCCTAATGGTACAGTCCAATCCGATTCGGGTGGATCTCGATTTTTTTGCTCACCTCTACTAGAGACTGACTCTATTGATTTTAGAACCGGACCGAGTTAACCCGAAAATCGGCCGACTATTTTTTTATTTCATTTTGTTTTTCTTGAAAGGACAAACACTACCCCCTCTTTAGTTACAATCATGAAAGAGGAACTCATAAAATAAAATAAATATTAAAACGTTCAAAACATGTAAAATATAACATGAGTTATAGACTTTCATTCCCCATTCATCAATAAAAGATTGAACAAATTCTAACCACTTGAAAATAAAACAAATAGCAACCATAGTTAATCACTTATCAATAGTTAGGTTTAGGGTCGATCCAAATTCGGTCTAGGGTCGATCCGATTCAGCACCTTGACCCTGGATACGAACAGCACATTGCCAATTCCCAATATTTGGATCAAGGCCCATGGATACCGAACCGAATCGAACAACACTGTGATGGTCTTGGTTTGCCGGGTTGACCCCAAACAACCTAGAGAAAGGAAAAGGGAAAAACAAAAGGAAAAATGTAGACCGTATTTGAGCCGTCCAATTCGCTTTTTAGTATGTGCTCAGAGTTTAGGGGTAACATTATCTGACTTAAAAAAGATACTAACATCAGAAAGTGTCGATATTTGAAATAAAATTGTGGCTGCGATAAGTGAAGTTGAATATGATTGATATACCACACGTGATGACAGACTAACCAGAAGACATCAATAAATTTATTGATTCCAAATACAAAATAAATCCTTTTTCTACCAATTCAGTGTAAAATCTACGACACAATTGCCTACAATCGTTATTACATACTCATCCAAGAGCACGAGAGAAATCCAGGATGCATGTGGTTACATTGGCTCATGCATATGCTTATGTGTATCATCAAAACTTTCTCGGCATTGCTCTCCGAGGTAGTACTATTCGCCGAGGTAGTACTAGCATCACTTGAAGGATACCCAACTCCGTTGCGCGTGCTCGGGAACAACGTGAACACCGTGCTCAAGATCGAGCCGATCACGGTTGGCAGAACCATGATCAAAGTCTTCTCCGTAGTCTCGAAAGACGGATAGAAGCACCTCACGGTGTTTGTGTCCAACAACGCCAGAGCTGCGAAAATAATCACCGATAAGAACGCGTGGACGAAATCCGAAAACCGAAGCTTATACCCCGACGAGGAACTACCATAGCTCGAGCTCGGCCAGATGCCCTTGGCCGTGGCGACCCCGTAGTGGGTTGACCGGTCACTCCCCTTGTACCTATCGGTGAAGCTAGCGATACAACATGAAAGGCCGCAGACTCCGATGAGAATAGCAGTTAGGTACTTGTTATAAGTGTGGCATTGGCCGTTGTTGGTCAAAAGAGGGTTGAGGAATTGAAAAAGGAAGACGGTCCTAGACGGATGGAGCTTAATGATGTTGCCTAGACCGGTGTATGCGCTGCTGGTGCTGGTGCTGGTGCTGGTGCTGGTGCTGGAGGTGGAGGTGATGGTGATGGTGCTTTATTGCTAAGAATTGGTATTGGAGGATTAGGATGAGACCTTGCTGTGTAAGGTTTTCCTAATATAGGCTTATAGTAATTGAGATTGTAATTACCGTTTACGGAGTTGGTCTAATAAGGTAAGATATAAGGATTCTTATCCAATCTGATATGGGCCTAGCATAGTATGAGCCAAGTTCGGCCCGACCCGGCCCATGATGAGAGGGCCCAACTGAAAACTCTATAAATAGCGCTCCAGTCCCTCCTCTAACCCCAAGGATTCAGAACTCACCTCACATAAGGTTTTCAGAGAAAGTGAGGGGCAACTCATCAAGCCACTCATACGGAGGGTATAGAAGAGAAGATCTGATGCTCGGATCATCGTTATTCCGCTTAAAAGACGATGGATTCCAAAATAAGTGCACAAACTCTTGTTTTTCTCCTTACAGTGTTCTATTTCTAGATATGGTGGTCCTGGGCTTGTTACCTAAGGATATTAGCGGCTTACATGTGATATCTAGAGCTTTCGATTTTTGCCCGTTTACGGAATTTTTATCAGATGAAAATTGATTTTGATCACATATTCGGGTTGTGCTCGTCGATACGAACGTTTTGGTGGGTGGCAATCATCCGGAGGAGGCAGCACGCGCGCCCACGCGCCACTAGGGCGCCGCCGGGTTGCCCCATGCATGCTCACGCGCCGGTACGTGTGCCTGGCAACCCTTCGCGCGCCACGCGTGACAGGCTGATGTCATCTGACGTCAGCCTCGACCGACACTCGCGCGCGCCCAGCAAGTGACACGTGTCATTGGATACGTATCACCATCTAGGTGGAGCGGCGACTGCCGATACAGCCACCGCACACGTGGCACAATGGTTGTGCGCCACGTGTCTGACGCTGACGTCAGCGGTTCGGGTATCAAGGTTATGGCGACCTGACCAGGATAGACCGGGTCAACCCGACCCGGTTTGACCAGATTCGACCAGACCCAGTTTGACCAGATTCCACCCGACCCGGTTTGACCGGGTCAACCCGGCCAGTTGACCGACCCGGGTTTTGACCCGATTTGGTTTTACCGGTCCGACCGGCTGTTGGGCCGGTTGAGGCGCCAACACATGCTAGGCACGTGCAGCGCGTGAAGCCCACACGCCGACACTTCAAGTGGCGCGTGGAAGAGCGTCCGGGCTCCGTTTGGAGCGATCTTGGTACCGGCGTGCTCGTATGATGATTCTCTACGTTGTGGTATATTTATTTTTCATTTTTGAGTTTTATAAAGATGGAAAAATGCATAAAACCCTTATATACGTGTACTTTTAGGGGTATTTTTGGGCATTTTTCTTGTATTTCCTTTTGGTTTCTAAAATACTAAGGCAAACTCACATGTATATGACCACATACAGGATGTATAGAGTATCATTAAGTGTATGCATGTATAAGGTTTGTCATGCATCAATGAATGAAGCAATGTTATTAGCGTCATTTGTGATTTTAGTGACAACTGCCCATGTCTTCAAGCCTAAAATTACATGTATATGGTAAATTTGAGACATAAAGTTTATATCCCTAGTGTGTGAGAGTTTCAAAGATTCGGTTGGGTTGTGACCGCCAAAGTGGCACACTTGATTGGGTTTGAGAAATATCGGTCTCACATTGTGGGGATTTCTCCTGTTCTAATGCGTGATCATACTCCTAAAGGAGGTGATTGTGTATTGGTTCATGGATGGATACATGTACAGCGTATGGTTAAGGATTGACTAACCCTAGTGGTTCACACACCCAAAGGTGGTGATTCACGAAGGTTGGAATATATTTTGATAACCGTTGTCATGTGGAGAGTTTACAACTGCACGTTATATATTCTGCCCAAAGGTGATTGTATGATGGTACATGTAACTCTCCAGTTGTGTACTTATACAGTTTTAAAATTACATAGTACTCACTTGATGCTGAGTATATACATTACTTAACAAAACAGTCATCTTCTCTGTGAACGGCAACTCCATTACGATTGAGGTTCTTACTGGTTCAAATTTTAAGAAATGGAAAGAGGATTTTCTGTTTGCTATGGAGCTAGCGGATGTTCATGTGGCTCTTTATGAAGATAAGCCAGCTGATCTCATTGAGACCAGTACAGCACCCGAGATGGCACGTTTTGCTGCCTGAGAAAAGAGTAACAGGATCTGCATGTTGTCTATGAAGAGATCCTTACAAGAATATTTAAAGAGTAGCCTACCAATTATGGTGGCTAGATAGCAGTGCAACTAATCATGTTGCGTATACCATACAGGGGTTCATAAACCAGAGGAAGCCAAATTAGGATGAATCAAAGCTCATAGTTGGAGATAACAATAAAGTCGACGTTGAGTTCGTGGGAGACGTCATTTTGATTTTAGAATCTAGTTTTAATTTAATGATAAGAAACACTTTCTATGTACCTTTCTTTAGGCGGAACTTAGTTTTCGTATCATGTTTGGACATGTGTGGTTACTCTTTTGAAATAAAAAACAGTGTGGTTTCCATATTGTTTAATTCAAATAAGGTTGGGTGCTGCAATATGTCCAATGGATTGTACAGATTGTGTTTACCTCCCAATGATATATACGTCGCTTATATAGCTGAAAAGATTATCTCCAAAAGAACTCTACCTAAGTAACAATTTTACGCATTGTGGCATAAAAGTCTTGGTCACATTTCTAGGGAAAGAGTGGAAAAGCTGATAAAGGCCGATATCCTGCCTACTCTTAAAAGTGACCTAGAAACTTGCATAGACTGTTGTAGAGGTAAGATGACTAAAATAAAGAAGAAAACTGCAGTCCGTAGTTCTGACTTGTTGGAGGTGATTCACACTGATATCAGTGGACCCTATACTGCAACCTTGTGTAGAAATTTTTATTTCATCACATTTATTAATGACTATTCCCGATATGGTTATCTGTACTTGATCAAAGAAAAGTCTGAGTTTCTTGACAAGTTCAAGATATTTCGGACTGAAGTCGAGAAACAGTTGGGGAAAGTCATAAAGGTTGTCAGATCTGACCGAGGTGGTGAGTATTATGGCAGACATGGCGATGTTGGACAGCTTAAAAGGCCATTTGCCAAATACTTGGAGGATTCTGGGACAATAGCTCAGTTTACTATGCCTGGGAGTCTTGAACAGAATGGTGTAGCCGAAAGGCGTAATCGCACCCTTATGGATATGATGAGGAGTATCATTAGTAAAACCAATTTGCCTGTTTTTCTATGGGGTGAGGCTTTGAAAACAACCTTTTATGTTTTGAACTGAGTTTCAAGCAAAGCTGTTCCATTGACTCCTTTTGAGTTATGGACTGGACGTAAACCCAGCTTAAACCATTTGAGAGTTTGGGGTTGTCCTTCAGAAGTGAAGTTATATGATCCAACATTGAGTAAGGACTCAAGAACTACTCAGTGCTTCTTCGTATCTTATCCAAATCATTCGAAGGGATATCAGTTTTATAACCATAATGGAGGCACAAGAATTGTGGAATCACAGACAGCAAAATTTCTGAAATTTGATGTGGCCAAAAAGGGTAGCTGTTCAAAGATTATTGAAGATAACAGTACGGTAGGAACTACTATATCGTTTTCTCTGCCAATATAGACTATTATGGAGCCTCCCTTACCACAGACCGAGCTTGTTGGGCTTCAGGATCCTATTATTGAAAAAGTTCCTGATGAAGTTACTCAAGCCCCACAGGTGCAGGATCAAGCTGTAGTAGCTCCACTTAAGAGGTCTATCAGACAGAAACGATCCGCTATTCCACCGGACTATATAATCTATCTGGGATAATAGGACTACAATATCGACAGTGTGGTTGGTCCAATCACTTATACAGACGTTGTTTCTTGTCCTCAATCAGATCTATAGTTGGATGCGATGAAAGATGAGATGTAATCTATGAGACATAATGATGTTTGGGAGCTTAATGAATTGCCTGAGGGACACAAGGCCATCGGCTATAAATGGGTGTATAAGACAAAAAGAGACTCCAAGGGAAAAATAGAAAAGTTTAAAGTCAGACTGGTAGCCAAAGGTTTCATTCAGAGAGAATGAGTAGACTATGAAGCAAATTGTTCTCCGGTCTCTTCTAAAGATTCTTTCAAAGTGATCATGGCATTAGTAGCTCATTTTGATATGGAGTTACACTAGATGGATGTGAAAACTTCCTTTCTGAATGGAGACCTCGATGAGGAAGTCTATATGGTACAATCCGAAGGTTTTGCAACTGATGATTCAAGTGAGCTTGCGTGTAGACTTAAAAAGTCTATTTATGGCCTCAAGCAAGCTTCCAGACAATGGTAGTTGAAGTTTCATAGTGTTGTCACTTCATTCGGTTTTGTCGAGAACAGATTGGATTAGTATATATACTACAAGGTCAGTGGGAGGAAATTTATTTTTCTCATTCTTTATGTAGACAACATCTTGCTAGCGAGCAGTGATGTTGAATTACTGCATGAGACAAAGCATGTGTTGTCAAAGAACTTTGACATGAAGGACCTTGGTGAGGCGTCTTTTGTCTTAGGCATTGAGATCCATAGGGATCATTCTCGCCGGATATTGGGTTTATCTCAGAGGACCTATGTTGATCGAATTTTAGAAAGATTCAGTATGCAACATTGCAAACCAGGAATTGCTCCTATCGTTAAAGGTGATAAACTGAATCTATCACAATGTCCTCGTTCAGATGTTGAGAAATCCCAAATGAAGAATGTACCTTATGCTAGTGCACTTGAAAGTATCATGTATACTCAAGTTTGCACTAAACTAGACATTGCTTTTGCAACAGGACTTCTTGACAGATATCAGTTAAATCCAGGACACGATCACTGGGTTGCTGCTAAGAAAGTTTTAAGGTACTTAAAGAAGACAAAAGACTATATGTTGACTTACAAACATGTTCAGGACCTGCAGCTAATTGGATACTCCGATTTAGATTTTGCTAGCTATCAGGATGACAAGAAGTCAATGACAGGATACATTTTTATGTTGGCAGGCGATGCAGTATCATGGAAAAGTGAGAAACAAAAATCGATATCATCCTCTACCATGTAGGCGGAGTTTATGGCATGGTTTTTGGCTGCTACTCAGGCAATTGTGCTTCGGAACCTCATTAGGGAGTTGATCATATTTGATTCTGTTGATAGGCCCATACAGTTATACTATGACATTAACTCTGCAGTATTGTTCATTAACAACAACAGATGTCTCAAAGGGTCTAAGCACATTGAGGTCAAGTTTTTGACTATAAAGGAATCTGTGCAAAAAGGTGACATTGCAGTAGAGCATATTTTCACAGATGATATGGTTGTAGACCCACTGACTAAAGGTCTTCGCCCTTGTGTATTTGAACAACATGTCATAAGCATGGGTTTAGAGGCATCATTGGATGCTTTTGTTTAGTGGGAGCCATTTTGTTTTGCTCTAATAAAGATTACATCTGTGTTTGTTACATGTAACATTTTGATATGTATTGAAGTGTTCATGAAAATACTTATATTTGATGAAAACCTTGAGGTGTGTGTAAACCTTGAGTATTGGCTATGGGCATTTGGTAATTAGCCGTATTTATATGTCTTGTTACACATAAAGTGAAGTTAACTATAAAGATAATACATATGTAGGTTTATTGAAACCATATGAATATTCTCTGGTGACACTATAAAGAGATATCTCTTTATGATGTGTTATCCATTTGACATACTACCATATTGAATCCATATCAGTAGAGTTAAGAGCACTCGTGACCATGGATGGCTCTGTGTCTGCTGATGCAGTTACAGCTATGATTCGGTGTTTGAAACTTTATGGGATCGGATTGACTGTTAAGAATAATCTTTAGACCAGCATAGAGATACGCATATACACAGTGCAGTTTCAATTAATATTCGCCCAAGTGAGAGAATGTAAGGTTTTCCTAATATGGGTTTATAGTAATTGAGATTGTAATTACCGTTTACCGAGTTGGTCTAATAAGGTAAGATATAATGATTCTTATCCAGTCTGATATAGGCCTGGCATAGTATGAGCCGAGTTCGGCCCGGCCCGTGATGAGAAGGCCCAGCTGAAAACTCTATAAATAGCGCTCCAGTCCCTCATTTAACCCCAAGGATTCAGAACTCACCTCACATAAGGTTTTCAGAGAAAGTGAGGGGCGACTCATCAGGCCAGTCATACTGAGGGTATAGAGGAGAAGATCTGACGCTCGGATCATCGTTATTCCGCTTAAATGATGATGGATTCCAAAATAGGTGCACAAACTCTTGTTTTTCTCCTTACAGCGTTCTATTTCTAGATATAGTGATCCTGGGCTTGCCGCCTAATGATATTAGCGGCTTACATGCTGGCCAGCTTTTTGACAATGCTGACCAATTTTTGGAAAATGAACAAGCTACCTAGGATCTTGGGAAACATTTGGGCTTGTGTTTTGTGTCTTGAAACGACCACTAATTAGGGAATTTACAGGTGGAGCGAAGTTGGGCAAGGGGAAATTACTTGTACGGAAAACCATATGAATTGTCAGTATTCTAAAGTTTGATGATTACGCGTTCCATTCTTGGCGACTTGACCAGGTTTAGTCCAACCCTTCAACGTTTGAATCTTATGAAGAGCAACAGTAATCTTTTCATCACGTTTTCGGGAAATCGACGAATGTGGGAATAGAGGAGAGAATAGAGATGAGCAAGTGATAATCTATTACTAGAAAATGATAATTCTCAACTTGTCACAAGAAACAAGAATCGGAATTATAGCCATGTTTTTTTATGGCGTCTATATTTGATTCGATAGTATTTGCAGTTTTGGATATTGCCTAACACCAAACTACATGTTGTTGGGCCTTTCGAGTACCTAACTAACCGAAAGCACAGTACGTGTGGATAACAGTGGCAAAGAAAAATGCAAAGTGTTCATGTAAATGGTCGTGTTATTTTCTCATCCGTGATTACAGAAATTTTCTTCAATCATGTCTCTGATTAGTGGTTTTACAAACACGGGGATTACCCTTTTGTTCAATTTTTAGTTTAAATGTGCATGACGTTCAGAACTTGTAGCCACCAATTATAATAAGCATGGTTTGAGAAATTTCAATTCCGATGTGTGCGTGTCGAAGATGAGAACACTTTGTGCCAAAATTGGACTAGCTCATCATTGGGTCGTCAAGTGTGGGGGAATCAATTGGAGAATTCAGCGCGCGATACAACTTTGGAATTGGAATGGACCTAAACCAACCAGTTAAGGAAGTATGGAACATTTCAAGGCTTGAGGGTCAGTTGTTTTGTCTTAATTGAAAAGGATTGAGACTGGTTGGTGTGACTTTTGGACTGTCCATGATTTACAGATCCAAACCAATGAATATTAAGTTAGCAGAACCTCGGTATCATTCGGCATGCTCAGGATTGATCCTAAATCTATTATACGGATGTCAAATTTAGTCATGAACTTTTTAATTTTTCAATTTGATTCTAAATCTTTACACGAAATTTCAATATGATCCTTCTGACGAATGGTCACCGGAAATTGCTGACATGGCGGTTTGCCGTGTAGGACGACCACTAATGACTGACCCGTCATGTCAGCAATTGTCAGCGAAAATTGATTTGAAGGATTATAATGGAATTTCTAGGAGAATTACCAAAAAAATCATAAACCTATTGTAATTGTGCCAATTCAATCATAAATCTTTTTTTTTTTGGCTAATTCAATCCTAAACCTTTTGCATTTGTGCCAATTCATTCCATCCGACGAATTTTGGCCTGCTGACGCTGACGTGAACTTTTTTAATAATACTTTTTTATTCCTCCCTCGCTAGCCCTAAGTCTGGGGGGAAAGAAAAACTAAAGAAAAAAATGATTGAAAACCTTAAAATATTATTTAAAAAGTCCATGTCAGCGCCGGTAGTGAAACATGTGCCGGCGGGCCAAAATTGGCCGAATTGATTGAATTGATACAAATGCAAAAGGTTTAGAACTAAATTGGCACAATTGCAATACGTTTAAGAATTTTTGGGTAATTCTCCCTGGAATTTTTCACATAATTTTTAGAAGTAAATTAACAAATTTGAAAGACTTGAGACTAAATTGACATCTATCCAATAACTTTTGGACTGATTGGGTAATTTTCTAGCAATGCTTCAAAAGCAAAATTTTAACACTATATTTGAATTGGAATGCGAAGTTGATTAAAATTCATATTACACGGACGTTGTGGTTGATTCGTCATAGCATGTCCATTTATTTGAAACATCTACCGTGTAATGACAAGGGTGGTTATGTGCTTTTCTTCAATGTGCAATATGAGGCATAAACTTTTTTGCTCAATCTAGTCCTTGAACTTCAAAAATCCAATGAATGTAGTTCTTTCATTAAAGATACTAACACTGTTAGCTAACTTGGCCATAATTTTACACAAAACAACTCCGTTATTTTGGCCCAACAAACGCTAACGTGGCAGTTCAAGTCAAAAAGATCCATGTAATGTGGCCGTATATTCAACGGAATGACTATATTGAGTGGGTATTCTGAAGTTTTGACTAAAAAAAAGTTTAGGGATTACATTAAATGCTGAAAAAAAGTTCATGAACCATCCATATCATGATACTCGAACGCCGCTTTAGTCTGCTCAAGATTTTAATCATTAGTTAGATCCTTTTCAAAGCATGGTTCACAAAATGACCAAAGTAACAACCCAGAATCTAATATCTATACAAACATGAGTACCTAGACCCAATGTGATTTTGTCCAAGTGCTAAAAAAGTCAAGGAAAACTAAAACCCCAGGCGGGAAAAAGGGGTGAGAGAGAGAGAAATGCAGGCGAAAATTGACTACTGCCTAGATTTGGATGAGGATCACCAACCCCCTCGTCAATCGCCATCACACTCGAGCAAGGGTTTATGATCACAGCCACCGTGAATGTGAGGGCTGCCACCCCTCGCTGCCTTGCTCGGGCAAGCGTCCGCAACCATAGACGTTGTGAATGTGAGAGCGACGACACCTCACCAAGCCTAGCCACCACCCTTGCTTGATCTCCAAATAAGGGTCACGAGTATGACTGGCGTGAGAGCCAGAAATCTCTGTAGCGGGGCGCAATTTTCAAACAACTTAAAAGTTTGACTGGTATTTGTTATTATCATATTTATGGAAGAATACCACATGATAAACCAAAATACAACCAAAAAAGAACAAGTGTAGCAAAAAGTATTTTTGCTTTTACCGAAAGAAATATACTAAAGGGCATTATTCGATTTATCTTATTGAGGGAACTTTTCTAAGTTCATAAATAAATGCTACATTAGTATTTTACTTAAAATAAGAAAACTTAATTTCATTAATTGTCGGAAGGTCGAAATGCTGAAGGGTTATTGTTTCTTCAATTCTTGGCTAGACAGTGCCCCCCAAGCAAGGAACCAGACAAAAGATGTCTTTTCTCCGGCCCGGGTTGCATTGACCGGTCCATCTTCTGGCCACCCGGTTTACCACCTTCACTTTCACCCCCGGAAAGGCCAAATCGGTCTAGAAGCCCATGCACAAACCTCTTAATAACCTAAGGCTCCGTTTGTTTCGCTAGGGACGAGATATTTCTAAAAAATATTTTTCAGTAAGTCCTTTTAGGAAAATGATAATATTTTGCAGTGGTCGGCTGAAACCTGCAAATGAATTGGAAAATATTTTCCGTCGTTCAGTATGGAAAATCGATTTGATTTTCCTCTGTGCATTCCTTTTAATAATTTTTATTTTTACTTTCATTTTTATTTTTTTTTCTAAGAAATTTTGATTTTTAATTTTTAATTTTCTTTTTTTCTCTTTCCTTTTTCTTTTCTTTTTTTTTCTTTTCCTTTCTTTTTCGGCCGACTACAAGCGAGCTCAAGCCTTGCCGACCTATGGCGAGGCTCAAGCTCTCCAGATTCCAGCGAGCTCGTCCCTCGCCTATGGCAAGTCGCCGTGGCCTGTGACCGGCCAAAGAAGAAGGAAAAATAAAAAGAAAAAAAAAAGAAAAAATAATCAAAAGAAGTACACGAAGGAGAAAGTGCTTGGTTTGGGTGAAAGAAAGAGGGAAAATGATTTACTCCTTTCAAAAAGAGGAAATCGTTTCCTCACTTCTTAAGATGTTTTTTTTTTCATTGACGGAAACTATCTTCCTTCGCTAATTTATTTTCCGCGAACCGAACGCCAAAAAATGAGAAAAATATTTTTCTAGAAGTTATTTTTCGCGAAACAAACGGAGCCTAAGTCACACATAGACCCCAAAAAAATATAAGTAGCAAGTGAATAGCAACAAGTGCTAGCAAGTCAAGGTCGGAAGTCGATTTATAAGCTTTCCGATGAGTACCCTTGAGTTGGGTGATGTTGTGACTAGTATATGCATACCGTTAAAATATGCCTCAAGTTTGAGCCCGAAGCGAAAATCTAAAATTGGATCACGTGGATATTGGAAATATTGAGCAAAACACTTGCAACTTTCTCTTAGGATTCGGACTTATCTATAAAAAAAAAAAAAAAAAAAGAGGAAAGTTAGGTTCACAAAAGTCACATGGGTTTGGCTACTGTACGTATCCATGAAGATATATATTATATATATTTTCCACTTTTGGTCAGATTGGCTTTTAGTGTTGCTCCAGAACCTTGAGAAAGCTTTGGCCGTGGGTGTGCTCAATATATATTGGTCGGCGTGCAATTCAAGGGGATGCTTTTTACTCGTAAATTACATCCAAGAAGAATTAGTATTCAAGTAACAAATCTTGAAGTAAGGTTTGTATAATTCATTTATGAGATTGAACAATTATTTCGTGAGGAATTAGGGACTAAATACTGTGTGGGTTATTGGATATAATTAGGGTTGGAAAACATTTAGAGTATTTGAGTGACTCGAGTGTGGTTTGTAATCTCCGTCGAATCGTTTGTTCTATAGTGAAATTCATTACTGCTCTCCCCGTGGACGTAGGTCACTACGACCGAACCACGTACATCTGGTGTCCGATTTATTTTATTGTTCTGTCTATTTATTGTTCGATCGCTGGCTTCCGCGCAACACATGCTTCGTAACTCGGTGATTTCTAAAATTTATAACCCGTTAATTCAGGTCGGGATGCGCAAGCTTGGATTGAAACTTGCACAATTCTTTTTTCACAATCAGAGTCGTAATTTGGTAACTACCAAGCCAAAAAAACGGATTGCCCGATTTGGACTATCGACTCACTTCACTTCATTGGACTCAAAAATCTCGGGTTGGGCCCTATTGGGCCTGGCTTTATAGTTCCCGAAAGCCCGGCCCATGAATACACCAAGATACCCTGTCACGATTGGGTTGTACTAGAAAAAAGCCCAAAAAAAAATGTTAGTTCTTGTCCTATGATTCGTGCAAAGGATCCACAAAAGGCCACGATCATTTTTGGCAGAAATTTATAGCATTATATATCATGATATGAGTTTTTTCTTTTTGAGAATTTGTTATTTTTCTAGGTTTGAATGGGTCAAAACAACATCTAATAACTTGTATATAGGATTGTAGCTCCAAAGTGAAAGAGTTGAGTCGATTCATCAAGTACACATCGACCTCATGAGCTAAGCAAAAATCGAAGCGAAACACGCACCGGTGGATCAAAACATAATTTATGGAACTCATTTATTTCTTATGGAATATATATATGCTACGTAGCCTTTCTTAATAAAGATCATATTTCCCATGAAAAATCGAAATATATATATATGAACTGCTATGAAATCATTAACGATTTTATATTTGAAATTGCATGCTTTGTATAATTTTATATATTCAAAGTGAAGAAATTATTTGATGTGACATTTATTTTTGTGTTTACATGTCTTTCCAAATCGAACGGTTTACTCGTGAACTCTTTTTTTTATAAATACTTAAAACTTTCACGAATATATCTATGTTACTGTATAAATTCACAAATAGTTATTCTTTTCAAATACAAACTATATATATGTTTCAACTGTTATAAACCCATTAATAGATTTAATATTTTAACATGTCAATCTACATAATTTCAATAATCTCATATATTTGGAGTTAAGAATTTATCTGATGTGACATTTATTTTTGTCTTTCTACAGTTTTCTTTATCCTTTTTCTTGATGCTTTGGTGGAACCAGTGCACAGCGAAAATCACAAACGCCAAATTCACCCGACCCAGAACTTACCCGCATATTGTCGGTTCCCAATTTTTGAGATCAAAGATGGATCTTTGAGACCGAATTCGGGTCAACCGAGAACCGGCTAAATTTTTTTCCTTAAAAGGACAAACGATACCTCATCTTTAGTGACACGTAAAATATAATAAAAAATTAAAAAAGTTAATACGAAATACATGACTTAAAACATGAGCTATAAAATTTCATTTCTCATTGTTCCATAAAAGATTGCCCAAATTCGAACCGCTTGAAATTAAAACAAACAACAAACATAGTTAATTACTTAACAGTAGTTAAGTTCAGGGTCGGTCCAGATTCTGTCCAAGTCCAACACGCTGACCCTGGAACTGAACAGCACGTTTCTAATTCCTAATTTTTGCGACCGAGGATCGGACCGTGTCCCATGGAAATCAGACCGAACCAGACGGCACGGTGCTGGTCCAGCCTGTTGCCAGGTTGACCCTGGACCGGTGCTCAAACCTAGAAAAAGGAAAAGGGAAAACAAAAGGAAAAATGTAGACCCGATTTGAGTAGTCCAATTCGCTTGCTGCTATGTGCTCTGAGCTTGAGGGGGACATTATCTACCTTAAAAGAGAAACGAACTTCAGAAAGGCTCGATAGTTGGAATAAAATTGTGGCTGCAATAAATGAAGTTGAATATGATTGATATACCACTCGTGATGACAGACTAACCAGAAGACATCAATGAATTTATCGATTCCAATACAAATAAATCCTTTTTCTACCTATACAGTGTAAGATCTACGACAACAAATGCTTACAATCGTTATTACATACTAATCCGAGAGCACACGAGTCTATTACGAGAAATCCTAGATGCATGTATTTCGAAATGCATGTGGTTACATTGAATCAGGCATATGTGGCTATGTGTATCATCAAACTTTCTCGGCATTGCTCTCCGAGGTAGTGCTAGTCCCCGAGGTAGTACTAGCATCACTTGAAGGATACCCAACTCCGTTGCGCGTGCTCGGGAACAACGTGAACACCGTGCTCGAGATCGAGCCGATCACGGTCGGCAGAACCATGATCAAAGTCTTCTCCGTAGTCTCGAAAGACGGATAGAAGCACCTCACGGTGTTCGTATCCAACAATGCCAGAGCCGCGAAAATAATCACCGACAAGAACGCGTGGACGAAATCCGAAAACCGAAGCTTATACCCCGATGAGGAACTACCGGAGCTCGAGCTTGGCCAGATGCCCTTGGCCGTGGCGACCCCATAGTGGGTTGACCCGTCGCTCCCCTTGTAGCTATCGGTGAAGCTAGCAATACAACACGAAAGGCCGCAGACTGCGATGAGAATGGCACTTAGGTACTTGTTATAAGTGTGGCATTGGCCGTTGTTGGTCAAAAGAGGGTTGAGGAATTGGAAAAGGAAGACGGTCCCGGACGGAAGGAGCTTAATGATGTTGCCTAGTCCGGTGTATGCGCTGCTGGTGCTGCTGCTGCTGCTGGAGGTGGTGGTGCTGCTGCTGGAGGTGGCGGTGGCGGTGGTGGTGGTGCTTTGTTGCTGAGAATTGGTATTGGAGGATTGGGAAGAGACCTTGCTGCCCATCTTTTTGACAATGCTAACCAATTTTTGAAAAGTGAACAAGCCACCTAGGATTTGGGGAAACATTTGGGCTTGTGTTTTGTGTTTTGTGTCTTGAAACGACCACTAATTAGGGTATTTATAGGTGGAGCGAAGTTGGGTAAGGGGAAATTACTTGTACGGATAATCATATGAATTGCCACTGTTCTAAAATGTGAAGATCACGCATTCCGTTCTTAGGGGCTTGACCAATTTCGGTCCATCCCTTCGATGGTTGAATCTTATGAAGAGCAACAGTTTTCATCGCTTTTTGGCAAAATTGACCAGCGTGGGAAGAGAGGATAGGTTAGAGATAAGCAAGTGATAATCTATTACTAGAAAAATGATAATTTCTAACTTGTCACAAGAAACGGCAACTAGGTTTAATTCGATATTATTTCGTAGCTTTGAATATTTCCTTCCTAGCGCCAAATTATACGTTTCTGTGCCTTTAAAGCATCTTCAAACCTAATTAACCAAAGACACAATACGCATATATAACAGTGGCAAAGTGAAACATAAAGTGTTTATGTAAAAAGTTGTTTTATTTTTCCATAGGTGATTGTAGAAAATTATCTTCAACCATGTCTCTGTTTGGCGGGTTACAAATATGGGAATCACCCATTTTCAATTTTCAGTTTAAGTGTGCATATAGATGACGTTCAGAACTTGTGGCCACCAATTTTAATAAACATGGTTTCAAAAAATTTTATCCATCTAAAAATGAGAAAAAATATATATATAGCTCGAGAAAGATATAGCCTCAATAGGTTTCAATGAGGTCAAAAACATACTTCTACGTCTATAAGTTTATAAGTTTATAACCTTCTCTTTTATGGAAGGTTAACTACCAAAGTGATTGAAGCCGTTTGAATCTTTCCAAACCCATCTTATGATTTTTATCGCCTGTGCGAGTTGTTGCATGCATTACATACATCATGTGCATCCACAATCAATCTTTAAATTCACACGATTTCCCATGTGACCCTTCATCATTCGATGGATCGTGCATCTACCCAATTAATTTCTGTTTCGAGCTATGTTTTCCTCCATCCTAATAAGATCAAAGGAAACTTTTTCCGACCATACCTTTGAAATGACGGATTATAAATAACGGATATTATCCATGTGCAGACTTAACTAAATATAAATGAGAGGTGATATCCGTTCTTGTAACCCATCAATCAAAAGAAAACGGTCGACACAATGCATGATCCTTGTAGTTTTTCCCGATTGAAGTGTTTCCAATCTTACTCCAAGCATAGTTAATCTAGTGCTCACATGGTTCACGACCATTTGAACTTAAGGACGTGATGAATTTTGTAAGGAGACATGTCTACTCTCATGTGGAGTGGGTTGCAATCTGCCAACAAGCTGATAAAGTTATATTGCAATATTGAGCCCCGTAACCTCAGACTTTAAGATCGAAAATGATTCAAGTAGTTATGACCCAAATCGAAATTTTCGCGGGATTGCTAATGTCCCTTGCTGCTCCTCATCCTTTTAAGAAGGAGATTGTCCCTTAATCCACTTTAAATGGACTTGGGACATGATCCTTTGGTTCAAATGACGAATGTTATTAGATCTTACCCTTGACCAAGAGGAAAGAGAAATGGGTTTGCTTTGAAGCAAGCGAGGATTTCTTTCTTATCCTTGCCAGAAAAAGAAACGATACAAATAATATAAACGTGAGAAAAACTAGTTGGTCATGTCTCTTTGTGTATATATAAATATATATTCAGAGAGCTCGTCTCATTCAAAACTTGCGTGATGAATTCTATGAGCCAATGACGCAACATTAAATGATCATGTTTAATTTGTCTAGCACAACAAAATTGTATTGTGCGGAGGTCTTAATCTGCTGCCTATACATAAATTTACAAGAAATCATAAAGCATTTCAGTCCGTTAGGTATGAGGTGTGACGATGACATGATGAACAAATCGCGTGATAACGGTGGCTGCGAATTAGATCTGGGATTTGACCGCACGTTCTCTCATCACAAGCTTTGGTAGTGCAAACTCGAGATAATAAAACATAGATTATCTTTTGAATGTTCAAGTCCGATGTGTGCGTGTCAAAGATAAGAACACATTGTGCCAAAAATTGGACTAGGTTGCCATTTGGGTCGTCAAATGTGGGTGAATCAACCGGAGAATTCAGCGCGTGATACAACTTGTGGAATTGGAATGGACCTAAACCAACCATTTAAGGAAGTAGGGAACATTTCAAGGCTTGAGGATTAGTTGTTTTGTCTTGATTGAGGAGGACTGAGACTGGCTGGTGTGACCTTTGGACAGTCCATGATTTACAAATTCAAACCAATGAATATTCGAAGAAAGTCTATAACAACCCGAATTTCTGCCAGATTGGGTTTAACGAGCGGAATAGTAAATTAAGGGACTTTGATTGATGATGCGAAACAATTTGACGAAAGGCCAAGGCGCGTCTAGTATTTATTTTCGGTCCCATTGAGTTAATTATGTGGAAAACTAGAACAACTAGTGAATCAACTAGAGAATTCAGCGCGTGATACAACTTGTGGAATTGGAATGGACCTAAACCAACCATTTAAGGAAGTAGGGAACATTTCAAGGCTTGAGGATTAGTTGTTTTGTCTTGATTGAGGAGGACTGAGACTGGCTGGTGTGACCTTTGGACAGGCCATGATTTACAGATTCAAACCAATGAATATTCGAAGATAAGTCTATAACAACCCGAATTTTTGCCAGATTGGGTTCAACGAGCGGAATAGTAAATTAAGGGACTTTGATTGATGACGCGAAACAATTTGACGAAAGGACAAGGCGCGTCTAGTATTTATTTTCGGTCCCATTGAGTTAATTATGTGGAAAACTAGAACAACTAGTGAGAATTATACTAATGGACCAAAGGACAAGTGGAATTATGCATGTGGAACAAGTGTCAAGTGTAATTGGACAAGTTGCCACTCCTTTGGGAGCATGAAAGCCAAGTGGCTCAAAGCCAAGTGGCGCACATGCATCAAGCCTCCCCCACTAATAAATTGATTTTCTCTCTCCTCTCCATTTGGTTGCAAGAAAGCTCTCTCTTCCTTTCTTTTACTCTCACCCCCGTGAACTCTCTCTCTCTCCCTCTCTTCTCCTTTCCCTCTCGGCGCCGCATGACAAGGAGGAAGGCCGACTCGATTTGGTGACGATTTCACTCCCATTTTCTTTACTCTTCAATCTTAGGCAAGTGGAACCCTAATCCTTATTGCTAGACTAGCTATTGATTTACTGATTGGATGCAATGAATCTGTGATGCCGAACCGAATTGGGTTTGAATAGCAAAGAGAATGGTCTTGCATGTCGCGTTCGGCACTTGAATTAGAATCCTGCGGTACTGGGTAGTTGAGATATGCGGGCTGATCGTTGGACAACTCTTGTGACGTCCTGAAATTTCAAGACTTATTAAATGAATAATATTAGACCTTTGGAAATTGAGTGACATTTATCAAACGCAGAATTGTTCGATCTAGAAGACTTTGATCAACGACTGAAGCGTAGATAATTGTAGTTTGTTTAGTTTCGTCGCGCCGTAGATTCTACCGTTGTATTTCTTCGTGCTCGAGCCTAACCCTGAACGAAATATCTTCAGTCGACTGAGCCAAATGCCCAACCAGTCCTAAATTAGTAATTGACCAAAACGCCCTTGGATATTATACATATAAGCCACATGCCATGAATGCGGAATGACCGCGGGACCCACCCTCATAAATGCAAGGTAAATATCATATTTACTTTTTTGACTTTTTGACATTTGACCCAAAATTACCAAAATGCCCTTTTCTCTCTCCTCTCTCTCTCTCTCTACCCATGGCCGGCCACCCCCCATGCCCATTTCTCTCCCATTTTTCTCATGTGAACCACCATCTCCATCTTCATCTTCATCCTCACGCTCCAAGCTTCGTCGCCGCCACCGACCGCCCGCGAGACCGCCGCCGCTAGCCACCAAAGCACCGCACCACCCCCACCGCCCAAAACTGCCCTTGTTCAGCCCCCTTAGCCGATTTCCAGCCACCGAACAACCCCGCCGCAGCCTCGTCGTTGCCGCCGTGAGCTCCGCCGAGATATCCGTCACCTTCCGCCCATCCGTCGAGCTTGTAGTTGTCGTTCCGCCGCCAAACCAGCCGCTGTCCGCCACTATTTCACCGCTTTTCGTTTGTCTTCGTCGTCCGCCATGGTCATATTCGAGTCCAGAGTGTCGAGACGAGTCCGTAGACCCCTCGTCGGAGTTTTTCGCCTTCGCCGTCACCGTCGACCGCCGCCGTCACCGCCAGTTTATCGAGTGAGTTAACCCCTAATCCCTGATTAGGCTGTTAATTACACTTAAGTTTAGTTTAATTAAGTAACATCAAATAGATTAGTTAGTTACCGTAGTAATTGAATAGTTACTGTAGTTTAAATAGTTACCATGGCTAGTTTAAATAGTTATCATGGTTAGATTAATTAGTTACTGTGGTTAGATGGAATTACCGTGGTTAGGTGGAATAGTTATCATGGGTAATTGCCTCCTTTATGATAAATTGATGTGACTGGTTTATATCTGTTGGAGAGATAAATAGTCCGGGTACGGATATTTATCGATTGATGAATAGTGAATGTATGATCACCGATTGATTGACTGGTTGTTGACTTAAGTGTGGATTGTGCATTTTGCTGAATGGTCCCACTTGTTTTAAAATGCCATTTTTAAATGAATTTTTAAACGTCCGCGTGACTAACTGTGGCTTTGAGTACGAAAATGGCCGAGGACTAAGTTAAGCATGAAAATGGCCGTGAGCTGAGTTTTGAGCATAACTGAGTTTGCATTGGCTAAATGCGAAATTATGAATTGGCCTGGTTGCATGTGTTGTTGTGTAGTCACATGATGGATAAACGTCACCCATAAGGTAACTGGGAACGTAGACGGTACTCGTGATAACTCGGATCCGTTGCCTGATAAGTTCATGCCGGTGGGAGTTCGAAATTCTACGACTTATCGGAAGCCTAGCAGTTTGTATCGGCGAGAGTTTGGCATACTATGACTGTTTCAGAAGCCGGTCGCAGCTAGTGATGGGCCGAAGTCCAAATTAGAATCCCAATATGCTTACCTTTGGGGTCCTGAGGGGGTTATTAGTTGCCGTCGCCATGAACGTTGTGGAACGACACCCGGTACAACAGAAAGAGTACTAGCAGTGAGGCGGTACTATGGTGAGAGTGGGGCGACTCTTGCGTTAATAACTGGAACCCGCGTGTTGCATTGTGTATGAATCTCTGCTGAGTGTTCTGGTTGTGTACTTTGACTCACTATTGTTTAATTGCCATATGATACATGTTGAGTGGCTAATGTGACATTCTGAAATTCGACCCATTTTCGGGATTTATAAATGAATGGATATCTTGTTATTGCACTCTAGATTTATCTCACTCGGAATTGATCACTCTCGAGATGACTGACCGACCGTAAGGGAAAGGCTAACTAGGAATTTAAGTACGTGGACGTATCGCGGGTCGATACGCGTAACTCCTAAAAGTCGCCCGTTAGTTTGAGATATTTTAAAGTCGCAATCGACTGGTGTAGACCGCGAATTAGATTCCGGATTCGGGCGTCGAATTTTCAAGGATATCATTGCTAATATTGGGACGTCGCCTCATTGGGGTTCAGTGTTCGTTGGCCAGCCTTACCGATCGTCCGAACTAAAATTCCTAGCCTGTCCTAAAGTTGCAGATTGTCAGTTTTTGCTTCGCGGTATTCATTTGCAAGAGCCAAAAGCCTTGATGGGAGTTTGATTTGAAAATCTCATCAACCACCCCACTTTAGTCACATCTTGGAACCCCACCACCAACCCTCACCAAACACCACCTACTCCCACTCAAGCCTAAGAACAAGTGGAGGTGTTCTTGCCTTTTACTCTCACTCTCACTCTCCTCTCTCTTGGCTGAACTCCCTTTCCTCTCCTCCTCCTTGCGCCGACAACCAGCAACCTCACCGCCACCGCCGTTCGACCTCACGCAGTTGCCGGTCCCGCCAAGTCATCGTCGCCGTTCAGCCTTGCACCGCCGTCGCCCAGCTCGCCGTGGAACCGCCGTCCGCCGCTACTGCCGTGTGCTTTAGGGGCTGATCTTGGGTTGAATCTTGAGATTTCAAGTTTGGATTTTGGGTAAGCAAACCCCTAACTCTTGATTAGGGTGATAGGTTACTATGGATTAGCTTAGATGTGGATTTTTAGTGAGTTTTAGTGGCTGCCATGTGTACTGTTCATTGAAGGCCGTGTACTGTTCATTGAAGGCCGAGCACTATTCATCGAAGATGTGAACTATTCATCGAAGGAAAATACTATTTATCGAAGATCTAAAGATTTAAAAGTGTTTAGGTTGAATATTGGAGCTCTTGAATGATGATTTAGGTGGTTAGAAACATGATTAGTGTAGTATGTTAACCCTAGATGGGTTTGGGGGTGATTTGCACTTGGATTGGATGGTTTTATGTGCATTTTGGGGGCTGCCTTAGGGGGGACCCGAATTTGGGAATTTCATGTTGATGTGTGGATGCTTGGGAATGACATTTGAAGTATTGACTAGTATGGTTGGGGTGGTGAAATTTGATTGGGTTCGAATGCATTGGATGTGGCTCGGTTTAGAGCATTTTGTGCGAATGTGAATTGAGCATGAATTTTGGGTTAGCTTAATTGTACTCTGGATTGTGTGAATTGATTGATGAGCTTTTGATGTGCACGTGTGGCCGTGCAGGTGGTATGCTTGAATTAGGCCTTGATGCGTGTTACGCGAGGCTCGCTCTGAAAATATATGCTTTGTGATGTGTATATGTGAATTGAACCTTGAGGCGTATTAACGCGGGGTCTATAGTCGACTGAATTATACAATGAGTATTTATGCACATTGTACCCTGATGCGATAATCGCAGGGTTTGTGCCCGTCCTGATGTGTATTAACGCGGGACCGACCTGAGGCGTTAAACGCGGGTCTATGAATTAATGTTGTGCAATCCTGAGACGTTAAAAGCGGGATTTGATGTCTGGCTGGGTTTTGGACCCAAACCTGAGGCGTTAAACGTGGGTTGTGACGTGTACCTGAGGTGTTAAACGCGGGTCACAATCTTTTCAGACTTGAGCTATGTATAAAGATATATACGTATATGTGAAGCACTACTGAGTGATATGTGTTGCAATTATGGCCTGAGCTGGTGGGATTAATTATGCTGGTTATGCCTGGCTTGTTTGCCTAATGTTGTGAAACTGCTAGTTCGGAGGGTTTAGGCTGCTTGCTAGGTTGGTCTGGTGGTACGTGTCGTCCTAACCGAGACTTAGGGGTGAGCTTATTGAGACTTATTCTCATAGTTGTAAGTTAAAATATTTCAGACCCCCGACCCTGAGGAAGCATGGTCCTACCGCCGCGTTTTGGAAAGGTTACTGATCCGGACACTGAGCCTGAGGAGCCGGAGCGTGCCGAGGAACCTATGGAGTCTGATCCTGAAGAGGAACCACTGTCTGGTGATGACGAGGGTTGAAGACTAGGATAGTGTTCCTCACCCTTTTGGTATATCCTAGTATTGGATATAGGTTAGTGGACCATGATACCCTTTTGTAGTTGATGGCTGCTCCTGGTGTTGTCCGTGTTTGTAACTTGAATCTTGGCATGTTTATATGATGGTTTGTTTCCCGTTTCTCTCTTCTCTATCATCTTCTTGAATTTTATTGTCTGGGTGTTGAGTTCGTTTCCGCTAGCGTTCGCTCTTAAGTGATTAAGTATCAATCTAGGTCGGCGACTAGTCCTGGGATGTCGCAAATCTTATCGACCGCAGTGGGGTGTCGCGCGCTCGTAGGACGCGGGGCGTGACAGCTAAAGCAGGTAAGTTTACATATGATTGCCTATTGGCCGTTGGGCCGTGTTCTGTGCTGTTATGTGCTGCTTGAGTAAGCCGCTTGGGTGAATCAACGTCCTAGTCGAACTTAGGCGTTGGCTCATTGAGATTTATATCTCATTTGTTGTAGTTAACCGTCTTTTACAGGTCCTCGAGTATGGTGACGAGGCACGTCAAGTTCGAAGTACCTATCGACCAGTCTGTGCATATCAATCGCCGCCAGGGTCCCGGTCCGGATCAGATATGGGAGCAACACATGACTATTGTGTGGGTCGATGAAGGGCTGCACCACTATGTGGCGCATATCTTCAAGGCCTGGCACATGCGTCATAGGGACGCTCTCTATGGGCCAGTTCGAGGGCTTAAGGGACCTTCGAATGAACCCCCGATCGTCCGATCTTGGGACCCTCTGGATTTTGATACGCCGGACGGGGAGGTGGAGAATCCTAACCCTGAGCCGGAGGATATGGAGGAGGATCCTGAGGAGGAGCCTGAGGTGGCCCAGTGGTATACGGATTGGCTGAATTGTGGAGACCAATGAGAGTATGAAGATGTGGAGGTCTTTTGTGGTAGCTTTTGTGTAGTGGTGGTAGTAGACCCTTAGCCTTGCCTGGTATCTTTTTGTGAGGCATGGGAAACGGCCTTGGAGATCGGTTTGTAGATCTGTACGTTTCACTGTTGGGCTAAATGAAGATAAATAAAATGGGTGTGTATGTTTTATGTATCTCCTGCTGTCTATCCCTGTTTGATTACTTGTCTGGGGTTTTATATCGCTTCCGCATGTACTTAATGGAAAGATAAAAAGAAATGGGTCAATGATGTGCCTGTGATATCATCCTTTGACCTAACGATTAGAAGGGTTGTCGTGCGCCTGAGGGTCGGGGCGTGACAACTCGCTAACTTGTCACGAATTTGATGTGTTCGCCTAGAGAGTGGTTCGGCCGTGAGCTTTATGAGGACAATTGTGCTATTCTGTTCCTTGCTTGTTGGTTTTACTTGCTAATTTATGTGCTTGTGGCTATGGGTAGTCAAGATTTAAAGGTTGATCGCTTTGATTGTCGATGAAGCGACGTGGACTCGTGGGGGAATTAGGTATAGGTGTTCTGTAATGCCCTAGTAATTAGTTCTAAATAAACAGAAATTGAACGAAATGAAATAGAAAGCTGACTCATGTGACGAGAAATAGTGGAAATCTTTGACGTAATTATCGAACCAATTAACAGGCCCAATCGGTGACCGCGGGACATAAATTGAGGTTTCAGCCCCTTTTGTCGCTATCCCGGCCCCAAGTGAACTCAACGGTGGAAGGCCATTAAGGAACCGACTAGGCCTAGCTCTATTTTGGGCCGCCGATTTCTTTTATTGCCGGTCAGCCATCACGGGCCTCGCGGAGCCGGCCCAACCCTCCTTGGACAACTGTTTTTCTTCTAATTACAGCCAGCCAATGTGGGCCATAAAGCCCAAATCGCCAACCCATCAAAATTTTCACGCAGGCACACATTATACTTAACGATAGCCCACTTGCAACCGTAATTGTGCAGAACAGAGACCCAAGTTCTGCTGTTCACAGACTCCCTCGGTTGCATCGTAGCCCCGCGAAGCTCTCCTCCCCCTCCACCGGTTCAGCTGACCAGGCTTCAGGCGGCTCCTCGACAACCGGCAGACGCGAGTTCAGCTGAGGCGACGTCCAAGGCAAGTGGTTTCTAACCCATTTACTAGTTCCTTCAATATGAGTACTGTCGGTGAGCGGGGCGGTTGAAAGTCGCTGGATTGGTCGCAGCCAGAGTGTAACGGAGGGTAGAATGGCTAAATGACCCGGTGCATGTCGAGTAGGGGCGATGGGTATTGTAAATTGGTGTGTCGTTCGCGAGGGGACCGAGGCGTCGGAGGAGGTGAGGCTCGGGTTCCTCTGTCCAGTACGAAAAGTCACCATTTTATTATTCACTGTGAGGCTAGCTAGAGGCGCGGGACAGACCGGGAGTTGAACGACGCCTTGGGTCGGCACTGATTTAGAGGTACCGGGGCTGAACTTGACTTACATCGTTGCCTGTGTTCCTTGTCCGCTAAATTTAAGCTCCACCATTTCGAGATATTGGTAGGAGAAGCAGAGATGTAGGTTTTTGTATCGGAGCCTAGTTGAGGTGTGCAGATTAGAGGTAGTACCGGCTGTGGGGATGGACGAGAAGTGTGCACTACCGCTGCCGTGGAACTTAAACTGAGGAAGGAGGATTGCGGTGCGGGGTCTTGAAAGGCCGCGGGTGCAGGACGATAGTTGTATTTGAATGGCTCCGAGAGGGGGTATCCAATGGAGAAATAATGGGAGGTGATGGGCACGGCCAATGAGGTGTTCTGGTTCTAGTGCTTGAATAAAGCTCAGTGAAAGGGAGTAAGCAGAGTTGGGGCTTGTTAGTTATATGACTTGAGATTGAATATGCAATAGAAATCTAGCCTGTTCAAGTTAGCCTTCAGTTTTCCCTCGTAATGATAGGAGGACGCTTTTCTTTTTTATCCGCTTATATAGGTGTATAGACATATTTCATTATCTTTCGCTGGAGTTGTGGTTGTTGTTGTGGCACATGGCTTGACATGTATAAAACACGCATTGGTATCATTCATGGGCATAGTATTGTATATCACGAACAAGAACCGAGTAAGGTTCGCGGAAATGAGCTGTGTGCTCGTATGAAATTACCCTATGGAGAGTATGACTGGGTGACCCTGCTGTGTGACTGGGTGACCCTGCTGTGTGACTGGGCCGGTCTCCGAGGCGGTACGAGATGCGTTGCAATTGCATAGCTACAACTGTCAAGGTTTAAGAGTGCCAGCTGATATGCATCTCATTTATGTGTTCATGATCATGAGTTATGGCATAGCATGTTTGACCGGTTTTCACTTAGGTTGTGTTTCTTTCAAGTCGACACTATGTATGGATAGCTTTACAACTCGATGTCTCCTTGAATGACTGATGCATGACTTATCATTGGACGAATTAGTCGGTGGTTTAGAATTCGACTTGCTGAGTGTCTCACTCCTGTTGTTGATTTTTTTTAGGTAATCATGGCTAGCCTACCCACCATATCGTATGGGGTGCCTCTTCGTATGCACTGGAGTTTGGCGCCCTTCACCGTCCCAAGGCTGCCTAGGTTGGATTTTGTCCGGGTCGCTATCACCCTGTGGGTCCATGGGGGCCTTGACGTGGGAGAAGTCCCTCACCGGTTCGTCGCCATTTATGGCCGTCTTGAGGACGGTCTAGGTTTGTCGGCCCCATTCCGTTCGCGTATGTGGCCGAAGGTGGCTCACCTTAGAAGGCCTGGTAGTGGTAGTTGTAAATATGTGGTACTTGTACAGCACTAACTAACAATGACTTTTTGGGGATGGGGGTAGATTGATGTAAAGACCTGGGAGCTTTTGGATGTACTTGCTGTGGGTGTTTAGGTTTTTTTTGGTACCGGGTAGAGGCGATAGGCGACTTTTTGAGGCCTTCCCGATGTTTTCTCCCTGGTGTACCTTAAACTAATTCGACTTTTGTCGGTTCGTAATAAATAAAAGTGCTTTGTTTTTATAATCTGTCTGTGTGATTGTCTTTATTTAATCAATATTATTCATTAGCGGACGTGGCGAGCCTGGGACGTCACGGCTCTGACACGTTCAGCCATGGGCCTTAGAGGAAATGACTTTGAAGTTTGTGGTTTATATGGTAACCTTGCGTCGATGGGTAGTTGAGTACGATTTATATCTGCTTGGCCGTAGCCTTTCCTTGTGCTTTTCCTGTGGTGAATTTGCTTTGTGTGCCCTGGGCGTTTGTTATAGTGATTGCTATCTGATCATGTGATTAATAGATGGTTTAGTTGTTTGGGTTAGAAGTTTTAGCTCACCCTCGTTGAATTAAATCTTTTTCAGATTAGCTGGCCAGTGAGGATGGCGGTAAAGAGCAGCGGACATGCTACGAGGGTGGTGCTGGATAGTGATGGGGATTATAGCTTGGGAGGAGTTACTTTTGTACAATCTCAGATGTTTGTTTTGTCTTTTGAAATGAGTGATGTACATAACTGCCTATTATATATAAAAGTAAGAAATTTCATCAATGAATTTGTTGAACGATCTTACTGATTGCTTGAAACAGGTAGTTTAAAACCATATGAGGCCATACCCTTTAGACGTCGTGTCTACCTTGTTGGAATGCACTTGTATGATGGCATGTTTTCTTTTTAGTCTTCCACATGCGCTAATTATAATGTATGTAATATCATATTAAAGCATAGCACGTTAATTAGTACGGTAGCGGGCCTGGGACGCTACAGCTCTGTTTGGGGACGTTACAAAGTCGGCACAACCTCATTATCAATCGAGGATTTTCTTATTTGTCAGACGATGTAGTTCGGCCATATACTCTGGAAATTGTCCGATCAATCCTAATTCTATTACACGGATATCAAACTTAGTTCTAAACTTTTCAATTTTTTCTTTAATGTCCAATATTAGGCCTGAAATTTTTTGCTCGATCTAGTCTTTAAACTTCATCAATCCAATGAATGCAGTTCTTTCATTTAAAAATTCTAACACCGTTAGCTACCTTGGCCATAATTTTTTTGTGAAATCATGAAGTTTTGCTGACTTGTGAAACCACTCGTTATTTTGGCCCAATAAACGCTGACGTGGCAATCCACGTCAAAAAAAGACTCGCATAATGTGGCGGCATACTGAACTCGATGACTACATTGAGCGGATTTTCAAAAGTTTGGGGTCTACATTGACTAAAAAAAAGTTCAAAGATTACATTAAATGCCAGTGAAAAGTTCATGGACCATTCATATCTTTATACATAATCCATCCTCCTTTAACCTGGAGACGGAATAGTAATTGGAAATTGGTACTTGGTCGCCGCTTTAGTCTGCTTAAGATAAGTAGATCCTTTTTACCGCATGGTTCACAAAATGACCAAAGCAACCACCCAGAATCTAATATCTATCTAATTGATCTAGGATACAAAATATGAGTAGCTATATGATATCCAAAGCGATTTTGTCGAAGTACTAAAAAAGGTAAAAGAAAACAAAAACCAGAGGCGGGTGTGCGCGTGTGCGAGAGAGAGGGAATGCAAGCCAAAATTGGCTACTACCTAGATCTCGACATCACAATCAACCGAGGGTTCGTGATCATAACCATCGTGAATGTGAGGGCTGCCACCCCCCGCCACCTTGGTCCGGCAAGAGTCCTAAACTATAGTCATTGTGAATGTGAGGGCGACGGCGCCTCACCAAGCCTAGCCACCACCCTTGCTTGATCTCCAAATAAGGGTCACGAGTATGACCGACATGAGAGCCAGAAATCTCTGTAGGACAAAAACAAAAAAAACAAACAAAAAAACAACTTAAAAGTTTGACTAATATTTGTTATCACAAGGAAGAATACCACGTGATAAAACAATCCAGTTCGTTCAAGTTCGCCGAAAGCTTTGAAGTGTTGTGCTTGCTTCCTCGCTGTCAACCGTTGTATCCTGGGAGACAGACGTTCACGAAACCTCAACCGCATGCTAGAAGGGACGAATCTGTTTTAAGGAAACTGTGTCAAACACAGGCCTCGGTATTTGTTTGTATCGATTCCATTCTTTTTCGGTTCTATTATTGCAATTTCATTCCTTTCCGGCTCTATTATTGTATTGTTATAATATTAGTACGATTGCTTTATCAGTTTGTATACTATTCATAACGTTTATACTAATGCCATTTTTGAATTCGCAACACCATCTTCGGGTCATCCGGTTTACCACCTTCAATTTAGGTCGGGATGCGCAAGCTTGGATTGAAACTTGCACAATTCTTTTTTCACAATCAGGGTCATAATTGGCTAAATACCGTAAAAAAAAAAACCCTCCAACTCTAGCTCTTGTCTCAATTCTACCTTTATCTCTTAAAAAACCTCCAATTTTAAGTCTAGTCTCAATTCTACCCTAAACTTTTTTTGTCCTATTAAAAACCCTCAACTTTAGGTCATGTCCCAATTCTACCGCAAACTTTTTTTTGTTATATGAAAAACTCCCAACTTTAAGTCTTGTCCCAATTTTACAGTCCAGTCTCAATTTTACCTTAGAAATTTTACAGTCTCATAAAAAGCCACAGATTTTTACTTGAGTCACAAATCTGTCCCCATTAACCCTCCGTCCAAAATTTCTCGTTGACAACCCAGATATGGAAAACTGCCAAGCACAAGTTATTCCGAGCGTGAGCTCTCCAGCCACGAGAGATGAAACATTCTCGGGAAAAGTGTCCAAAAAGTCTTGAACCTTTTGCATTGGAGCCAATTGAATCCTACACCTTTCAATTTTGTCAATTTAAGCCTAAACATTTTGCATTTTTGCCAATTAAGTCCATCCGACTAATTTTGATCGGAAATCGCTGACGTGGATGCCGTCCGTCCTGCATGGCGTGAACGGCACTAACGTGAACATTTTTTATTTATTTTTTTTGCAAGAAATCGAATATTTAATACTTTTTTCTTTTTTTTCTATCTTTCTTTTTCTTTGTTTTTGGCTGGCGAGGGCCCAAATGCCCTTGCCAGATCTGGACGAGGGTCGCCTCCCCAGCGGACAAGGCAGAATAACCAGAAGACATCAATGAATGAAAGTAAAATTGTGGCTGCCATAAATGAAGTTGAATATGATTGATATATCACCCGTCACCACAGACTAACCAAAAGACATCAATGAATTTATCAATTTCAATACAAATAAATCCTTTTTCTACCTGTACAGTTTAAGATCAACGACAACAAATGCTTACAATTGTTATTACATACTAATCCTAGAGCACACGAGTCTAATATGAGAAATCCTAGATGCGTGTATTTGGAAATGCATGTGGTTACATTGGATCATGCATATGTGGCTATGTGTATCATCAAACTTTCTCGGCATTGCTCTCCGAGGTAGTACTAGTCCCCGAGGTAGTACTAGCATCACTTGAAGGATACCCAACTCCGTTGCGCGTGCTCGGGAACAACATGAACACCGTGCTTGAGATCGAGCCAATCACGGTTGGCAGAACCATGATCAAAGTCTTCTCCGTGGTCTCGAAAGACGGATAGAAGCACCTCACGGTGTTCGGGTCCAACAACACCAGGACTGCGAAAATAATCACCGACAAGAACGCGTGGACGAAATCCGAAAGCCGAAGCTTATACCCCGACAAGGAACTACCAGAGCTCAAACTACCAGAGCTCGAGCTCTGCCAGATGCCCTTGGCCGTGGCAACCCCGTAGTGGGTTGACCCGTCACTCCCCTTGTAGCTATCGGTGAAGCTAGCGATACAACATGAAAGACCGCAGACTCCGATGAGAATGGCACTTAGGTACTTGTTATAAGTGTGGCATTGGCCGTTGTTGGTCAAAAGAGGGTTGAGAATTTGGAAAAGGAAGACGGTCCCGGACGGAAGGAGCTTAATGATGTTGCCTAGTCCGGTGTATGCGCTGCTGGTGCTGCTGCTGCTGGAGGTGGTGGTGGTGCTTTGTTGCTGAGTATTGGTATTGGAGGATTGGGAAGAGATCTTGTTGCCCATCGTTTTGAAAATGGTAACCAATTTTTGAAAAATGAACAAGCTACCTAGGATTTGGGCTTGTGTTTTGTGTTTTGTGTTTTGTGTCTTGAAACGACCACTAATTAGGGTATTTATAGGTGGAGCGAAGTTGGGTAAGGGGAAATTACTTGTACGGATAATCATATGAATTGCCACTGTTCTAAAATGTGAAGATCACGCGTTCCGTTCTTAGGGACTTGACCAATTTCGGTCCATCCCTTCGATGGTTGAATCTTATGAAGAGCAACAGTTTTCATCGCTTTTTGGCAAAATTGACCAGCGTGGGAAGAGAGGAGAGCTTAGAGATAAGCAAGTGATAATCTATTACTAGAAAAATGATAATTTTTAACTTGTCCCAAGAAACAAGAATCGGAATTAGACGCCATATTTTTCTATGGCAACTAGATTTAACTCTATATTCTTTTGTAGTTTGAATATTTCCTAACACCAGCCTATATGTTGATGCGCCTTTCGAGTATCTTCAACCTAATTAACCAAAAACACACTCTCTATAGATAAAGGTGGCAAAGAAAAACATGAAGTGATAATGGTTCCATCCTTGAAAAGAGGCAATTTTCTTCAAAAACACGTTTCTGATTGGCGAGTTACAAATTCGATGGTCACCCATTTTTCATTTTTAGTTTAAGTGTGCATATAGATGACGTTCATAACTTGTAACCACCAATTAGAATAAGCATGATTTGAGAAAATTTCATCCATCTAAAATTGAAAAAAAAAAATTTATAGCCGTTTGAATCTTCCTAAAACCATCTTATGGTTTTATCTCATGTGCAAGTTGTTGCATGCATTACGTATATGTGCACCCACAATCAATCTTTAAATTCACGCAATTTCCCATGTGATCCTTCATCCATATGGTGGACGTGCATCTACCCAATTATATTCTATTTCGAGCTATGTTTTCCTCCATCCTAATAGGATCGGAGGACACTTTGATTATACAGTATGGATATTATTCATGTGCAAATTTAACTAAATATAAATTTGTGGTGATAACCCACCAATCAGAAGAAAATGGTCGGAAGAATGCATCGTCCTTTTAGTTTTTCCCAATTGAAATGTTTCCAATTGTACCTCCAAACATAATTAGTCCGGTGCTCACAAGAGCACGACCATTTGAAGTTAAGGACGCGATGAATTTTGTAAAGAGACGTGTCTACTCTCATGTGGAGAGGGTTGCAGTCTGCCAACAAGCCGATAGAATTGTACGGTAATATCAAGCCCCCTAAACTCAGACTTTAAGATCGAGAATGATTAGAAGTAGTTATGACTTAAATCGAAGATTTCACGTGATTGCTAAAGTCACTTGTTGCTCCTCATCCTTTTAAGGAGATTGTCCCTTGATCCACTTTAAATGGACTTGTTACATGATCCTTTGGTTCAAATGAGGAATGCTATTAGATCTTACCCCTGACCAAGAGGAAAGAAGAATGAGTTTGCTTTCATGCAAGTAAGGATTTCTTTCTCATCCTTGCCAGCAGAACACGATTCAAATGATATAAACGTGAGAAAAACTAGTTGGCGTGATGAAATCTATAAGATCATGACTACTTATGAGATACCTCCTGAAACATTTTTCAAATAAAAGATTGAATTGAGGAACTACCGAATGTTTGGACCTTCAGTTTATTTTATTTGCTGCTCTGCTATTTTGACCATGCCACGGGGCATTCCTTTGACCAATTCTCGCATGAATTGCTAAAGATAATGATCATGTCTAACCGGGTCGATATTTATAATTAGTACAACAAAATTGTATTCTGCGAAGGCTCTTAATCTGTTGTCTATACATAATTATATAGTGGTGGCTGCAACGTCGGCGAATGTGCAAGTCGAATGTGTGCGTATCAAAGATAAGAACAATTTTAAAAATTGGACTAGCTTGTCATTTGGGTCGTCAGATGTGGGTGAATCAATTGGAGAATTCAGCACGTGATACAACTAGTCGAATTGGGATGGACCTAAACCAACCAGTTAAGGAAGTAGGGAACATTTCGAGGCTTGAGGGGCAGTAGTTCGTCTTAATTGAGGAGGACTGAGACTGCTTGGTGTGACCTTTGGACTGGCCATGATTTGCTGATTCAAACCAATGAATATTCGAAGATCAGTTAGCACAACCTCGTTATCATCGAGGATTCTCCCATTTCTGGGACGATGAAGATTGGCCATACTCAGAAAAAAATTGTACAATTAATTGTAAATTTATTGTATGGATGCCAATTCAGTTTTGGACTTTTCAATTTTGCCAATTTGATCCTAAATCTTTGTGTGAAGTTCCAATATAGTCCTTCAGCCAATTTTCACAAAAAATTGCTGACATGGCAGTTTGCCGTGTAGGACGGCTGGTGATGACTAAACCGTCATGTACGGAAAAAATTGACTGGAATGATTATATTGAAACTTCGCGCAAAGTTTTAAAAATAAATTAGCAAAATTGAAAAGCTTAGGATTGAATTGGCATTTGTACAATAAATTTTGGACTAGTTGAGTAATTTCCTGGCAATACTTCAAAAGTAAAATTTAACATTTAGAATGGTTTTATATTTAGATTGGAATGCAAAGTTGATTATATTCGTATCACAGGGACATTATAAGACGTTATAATTGACTCGTAATATCATGTCCATTTATTCGACATATCAATAATTTATGGTATAATGACATTGGCGATTGTGTGCTTTCCTTCAATGTTCAATATGAGACCTAAACTTTTTTGCTCAATCTAACAGTTCTTTCATTTAAAAATTGTAACACTGTTACCTAACTTGGCCATAATTTTTTATGACATCATGAAGTTTTGTTGACTTGAGAAAACGACTCGTCATTTTGGCCCAATAAACTAGTGGTGGCCACGGTTTGGAACCGGCCGGTTCCGGTTCGTGGCCACTATGAACCGGAACCGGAACCTTAAGGGCCGATCTGGTTCCGGTTCCGGTTTTGAACCGGCGGTTCCAGTTCAAAACCGGAATGGAACCGGCCGGTTCCGATTTTCGAATTTAATTTTAAAATAATTAATTATGAAATAAAAAAATTATGAAATTATGAAATAATAAATTATCAAATATAAATTGTAATCAAATTGTAAATTGTAATCAAATTTGGGGGGGAAAGGGAAGAGGAAGGGGCTTGAACTTAATGAATTATCATTAAGCGCCACATATCTTCTTAGGATTGAAGAATCAAAGCCCATGTAGTTCTTTTACCTTTGATAATCCCATACTTACCTCATCGTCAATCGTCGCTACCCGTTTCGTTGGTTCCGGTACCGGTACCCGTGGCGGTGGTATCTCCATCATCAAAGAATTTGGCTTCATTGTTGCGATCCATCTCTTGTTGTCGATGTTGAACCTTTGTCCAATCATCCACACAAGCTTGAGCCTCCACCGATTCCGGAGCTAATCTTAAACGTCGGTCGTCCAAAATGTTGCATCCAGCGCTAAATGCTTGTTCAACCGCAACTGTTGAACAAGGGGTTGTTAAAACCTGTCTTGCGATGAGAACGAGAATTGGGAATTGGGTTGAATGTCTCTTCCACCACTCTAGAATTTTAAAATCTGTGCCGCCTTCAGATTCACTAAACTCAAAAAAAGTGGTTAAATAGGTCTCTACTTCGGAAATATTTCCTGTTGCTCCCTTTTGCATTTTTTGCCTATTCATTAGCATTTTGTACCCTCTACTAATTCTACCTAGGTCCCCGCTTTGTACGTCACTAGGTTAGGAAGATCCACTATCACCTACATTATATCTATTAGAAAATTAATTATACATTTCTACTATTGCGTTTTTAACTACTGTTTGTATAGTTCTAATATCTATAAATTCAATCAAATGTAAATAGTCATAATATGTATTCAAATCATCACTTAAACCATCTAATTTGATACGTGGATCGAAAACACAAGCAACCAAATAAATAAGAGGAATTTTGGTATAATAATGTAGCCATTTCGTTCGCATTGCCATAATAGTCGGACCTAATTGATCATCTTTTTCATTTTCTTCAAAAAAATACCAGCAATATTAACACACTCTATTAAAAATAAATGCGTAGTAGGATAATAAACACCGGATAAAGTATAAGTTACATCATTAAAAACTTTTAAAAGATCTAAAAAAAATTACAAAGATCCCACTCTTGTGGGAATAAATTAATTATTCGAAATAAACGTACATAATAAATCTTTATATGCAAAAGATTGATTAAGCAACTCATACGTAGAATTCCAACGAGTTGGAATATCTCTTGGAAATCTTTTTGGTCTTCTTCTATTTGCTTTACAAAATTTTCCTCATTCTTTCATAATTTGAGGATGTCTCCATAAAAATTGAATTGATGTCTTTATTGGGTTGAGAAAAATATCAAGAGTTTGTAAACCATCTTGTACACATAAATTTAAAACATGGCAAGCACATCTAACGTGAAAAAATTATCCACCAAAAGCGAGTTTGCAAATCTTTTCTAACTTGAGATGCAAGCGGTATTTGCCGCGGCATTATCAAAACCAACTGAAAAAATTTTATTAACCAAAAAATATTCTTCTAAAACTTGCATAATTATTCTATAAATATTAATTGCCGTATGTCTATCATCAAAAACTCGAAATGCAAGAATTCATTTTTGAATGTTCCAATCATCGTCTATCCAATGACATGTAATACCTATATAAGAATGAGTTTGCTAAGGATCACTCCAAATGTCGCTACCTATATGCACACGTCCATTAAAATTCATAAAAAAAAATATTCAAATCTTTTTTTTCTCTTTTATAAATATCAAAAAGTTGGCATTTAAGCGTATTTCTCGAAACAGGTTTTACTTGTGGAGTACATGCAGTTTGTATAAAATAATTAAAACCAATTTTTTCACCAAAATTAAACGATAAACGTTCGATGGCAGCAAATCTAGCTAATTCTTTTTTATAAACTTTTTCATTGTAACGAAATAAAGGAGAAGCGTTAGAATTGGCGTACCCGAAAATTTGTTGTTGGCTAGTGTCGATCCCTGCTTGCTTTGGATGTTTCGACCTCAGATGTCGTTTAAATTTTCCATAGCCGCCTCCACCTGTAAATTTGTATGTTGCCCCCACAATATTTACATTTTACCTCATACTTGTTTCCGCCTAAATATTCCTTCGTGAAGTGTTCCCATATGTCCGATATACCCTCCCGTTCCAGCTCCTTTGTTGTTGATATTTCTTCGATACTGGTAGGAGGAGGATGCAAACTTTCTTGCGTTGGGACGTGCTCGACGTTGGGAATAATGTTGATATTATTAACATCGTCTCCCCAATATGCAAAATCACGAGGATCATGAGGATGATCGGATTCCCCCATTGGGGTCTTTCCTCTGCCACTACCTCTGCTTCCACTTGCCATTTTTTGAGAGAATTGAGCGGAAAGCGAATTCAAAAAATTGACAGAGTTACAAATTTGAGAGAATTTGAAAGAAAAAATGAAAGATGAAAATAGATATTTATAGAATTTAGGATAGATTTATTTTTATAAAAAAAAAATTGTCCAAATGGCCGTTGCAAGACAACGGTCAAATCAACTGTTGCCGATTCGGCAAAGGCTACAAGCCGGTTTCGAACCGCCGGTTCCGAACCGTAGGTTACGGGTTTGACCCGGGCCGGTTCCGGGCCCAAACCGGCCCGTGGCCACCACTACAATAAACGCTAATGTGGCAATCCTTGTCAAAAAAGGCCCACGTCTTGTGGTGATTGACTTAACGAAATGATTACATTAAGCGGATTTTCGAGAGCTTGGGCTCTAGATTGATTAAAAAAATTTAGGGATTACATTAAACATTGAAGAAAAGTTCCTAGACCACCTGTGACAAGGAGACGGAAATACAAATATGAATAGCTAGACCAAGAGTGATTTTGTCAAACTACAAAAAAAAAATTGGCTAAAAGAAAACAAAAAATCGAAGGCGGGGAAAGTGTGCGCGCATGTGAGAGAGTGAGATGATGCAAGCGAAAGTTGACTGCTACCTAGATCTTGACGAGGATCACCGGCCCTCGACATCACACTCGAGCGAGGGTTCCTGATCATAGCCATCGTGAATGTGAGGGCTGCCACCCCTCGCCACCTTGCTCAAGCAAGAATCCGCGACCATAGTCGTTGTGAGAGTGAGCACAACGACGCCTCACCGAGCCTAGCCACCACCCTTGCTTGATTTCCAAATAGGGGTCACGACCGGCGTGAGAGTCAGAAATCTCTGTAGGAGGGGGTGAAATTTTCAAAGTATTCAACTTTAAAGTTTGACTAGTGCTTGTTATTTTCACAATCCGCGAAGAATACAAAGTGATTTACCAAAAGGAAATGTGTAGCAAAAAGTATTTTTGCTTTTGACGACATAATAACACTAAAGGGCATTATAACAACTCGTTCAAAGCGTCACCAAATAATTATTACTACATTAGTATTTCAATTAAAATAAGAAGACTTAATTTATCTCGTCATGTATCACAAAAAAGCAAGGAACCAAGACAAAAGATGTCTTTTCTCCAGCCTGGGTTGCACCGACCGGTCCATCTTTGGGCCACCTGGTTTTCTACCTTCAATGTCACCCTGGAAAGCCCAAATCGGCCTAGAAGCCCATGCACAAACCTCTTAAAAACCTAAGTCCCACACAGACCCCAAGCAAAATAGAAGTAGCAAGTGAATAGCAAATGGACAAAATAAACTAGTTCTCGCAAGTCAAGGTCGGGAGTCGATTTAGTGGCCGACGAACGAACTCATCCACGTTCGATCAGGGCTTTAAATAAGCTTTCTGATCAGTATGCTTAAGTAGGGTGATGTTGCGAACGGTATATGCAGGCCTCGTAGCTCGGTTGTTCCTAAAATCTATAATCCGTCAGTTGAGGTAGGGATGCACAATCTTTGATTGAAACTTGCACAATTTTCTTTTCATGATATAATTTGGTAACTACCAAGCCCAAACCGGATTGCCCGATTTGGACTGTCGACCCACTTCACTGCATTGAGCCTGGCTTTATAGTTTACAAAAGCCCGGCCCATGAACACACCAAGATGTTGTCTTGTCACCATTGGGTTGTCAAAGAAAAATGCCCAAGAAAATGTTAGGTTTTGGATTCGTGTAAAGGAATCGCAAGCGAAAAGGCCGCGATCATTACATATCAAGATATTATTTTTCTTAGACTCACATTATTTTCGCCGCCTTATTAGCTCTGACAATGCCTTTTACGCTGAATTGACTACATTATCTTTTGTGAATCTCACTCTTGATTTAAGATTAATTTTTACCTCTTTTCTTCTTTTTCATCTATTTTACTAAAAGAAAAACTTATCCACGTCTCTTCCAAACAAATTTTTTTCGCCCTAGCCGCTTCTTCCACACCCATCTTCTTTTCACCTTAGCTGCTTCATCCACACCCGTTACTTTTCAACATTTCCTTCATGTTTGTCTTCTCCTAAACTTATTCACTATTATGATAATTTAAGCAAGCGCTAATTATATATCGGAGTAAAGAAATGTTAGTTTTATCTGCAAATTGGTTACTTGATTTCCCTATTATCCTCAAGATCATGAACTTTTGGACTTTGATTTTTGGTACAAATTTACGAGAATTTACTCAAAGGATGAATATCGTGGTTGATGTATGCAGTATACACAATTTACATAAAGATTATCACGTTACTTGTGCTTGAGTTATTTTTTGAACAATAGTTTCCTAGTATAAAAAATAAAGAAATATGTAACTCATTAACAAAATAATTACTTTTTTTTGTCAGAAACACAATAATTAGTTAGCTATCTACCATCAAAAAGAAAAAGGTACTCCAATTTTGTTCCAAATTGAGAAAGAAAAAAACCCAAAAAAAAAAACAAACAAACATCAGTAAAAATATTTTTGATAAATTTATATTTTGACCCCTAATTTATTAAAAATGTGAAAATTAACCATGTGCGTGTCGAAATGACATGTCGGGATGCTGGACTCGCGTATTGCTGGCGTGTCTAGAGCGCTGACCACGTGTCGATCACATATAGGAAAGTGTCGAAAAGTGTCGAAGTGTCCGACACGCGTTCGACAGGACACGGAGGCCCCTAGAGAGTGTCGGTACTTGCTAGCCCGTACATTGTCGGTTCCCAATTAATTTTTGAGACGAAAGACGGATCCTATTGACTTCGAGACCGAATTCAGATCAACTTGAGAACCGGCTAAATTTTTTTCCTTGAAAGGACAAACGTTACCTCATCTTTAGCGGCAGTCATAAAAAATGAACACGTAAAATAAAATAAATATTAAAAAAAAATTCAAAACAGATGACGTAAAACATGAATTTATAAAATTTCATTTCTCATTGATCCATAAAAGATTGCCCAAATCTAACCGCTTGAAATTAAATCAAATGACAAACATAGTTAATTACTTAACAATAGTTAAGTTCAAGGTTGGTCCAGATTCTGTCCGAGGTCAGTTTAATCCAGCACCCTAACCCTGGAACTGGACTACACGTTTCTAGTTCCTAATTTTGGGACCAAATATCAGACCATCTACCATGGAAACCAGACCGAATCGGACGGCGCGGTGCTAATCTAATCATGTGGCCAAGTTGACCCTAGACCATGCTCAAACCTAGAAAAAGGAAAAGGGAAAACAAAAGGAAAAATTTATACCCGATTTGAGCCGTCCAATTCGCTTGTTGTTATGTGCTCTAAGCTTAAGGGGTAACATTATCTACCTTAAAAGAGAAACGAACTTCAGAAAGTCTCGATATTTAAGATAAAATTGTGGCTGCCATAAATGGCGTTCAATATGATTAATATGCCACTCGTGACGACCGACTAACCAGAAGACATCAATGAATTTATCTATTCCAATACAAATAATTTCTACCTTTACAGTTTAAGATCTACGGCAACAAATGCGTACAATCGTTATTGCATGCTTATCCTAGAGTACACGAGACTAATATGAGAAATCCCAGATGCATGTATTTGGACATGCATGTGGTTACATTGTATCATGCATATGTGCTTGTGTATCATCAAACTTTCTAGGCATTGCTCTCCGTGGTAGTCGTAGTCGCCGAGGTAGTACTAGCATCAGTTGAAGGATACCCAACTCCGTTGCGTGTGCTCGGGAACAACGTGAACACCGTGCTCGAGATCGAGCCGATCATGGTTGGCAGAACCATGATCAAAGTCTTCTCCGTGGTCTCAAAAGAAGGATAGAAGCACCTCACGGTGTTCGTGTCCAATAACGCCAGAGCCGCGAAAATAATCACCGACAAGAACGCGTGGACGAAATCCGAAAACCGAAGGTTATACCCCGACGAGGAACTACCAGAGCTCGAGCTCGGCCAGATGCCCTTGGCCGTGGCGACCCCATAGTGGGTTGACCCGTCGCTCCCCTTGTAACTATCGGTGAAGCTAGCGATACAACACGAAAGGCCGCAGACCGCGATGAGAATGGCACTTAGGTACTTGTTATAAGTGTGGCATTGGCCGTTGTTGGTCAAAAGAGGGTTGAGGAATTGGAAAAGGAAGACGGTCCCGGTCGGAAGGAGCTTAATGACGTTGCCTAGCCCGGCGTATGCGCTGCTGGTGCTGCTGCTGCTGCTGCTGGAGGTGGTGGTGCTGCTGCTGGAGGTGGCGGTGGTGGTGGTGGTGCTTTGTTGCTGAGAATTGGTATTGGAGGATTGGGAAGAGACCTTGCTGCCCATCTTTTTGACAATGCTAACCAATTTTTGAAAAATGAACAAGCCACCTAGGATTTGGGGAAACATTTGGGCTTGTGTTTTGTGTTTTGTGTCTTGAAACGACCACTAATTAGGGTATTTATAGGTGGAGCGAAGTTGGCAAGAGGAAGTTTCTTGGACGGAAAACAATACGAATTGCCACTATTCTACAATGTGAAGATCACGCGTTCCGTTCTTAGGGACTTGACCAATTTCGGTCCATCCCTTCGATGGTTGAATCTTATGAAGAGCAACAGTTTTCATCGCTTTTTGGCAAAATTGACCAGCGTGGGAAGAGAGGAGAGGTTAGAGATAAGCAAGTGATAATCTATTACTAGAAAAATGATAATTTTTAACTTGTTCCAAGAAACAAGAATCGGAATTAGACGCCATGTTTTTCTATGGCAACTAGATTTAATTGGATATTATTGTGTAGTTTGAATATTTCCTAACACCAACCTATATGTTGGTGGGCCTTTCGAGTATCTTCAACCTAATTAACCAAAAACACACCATCTTAGATAAAGGTGGCAAAGAAAAACATGAAGTGATAATGGTTCCATCCTTGATTAGAGGCAATTTTCTTCAAAAACATGTTTCTGATTGGCGAGTTACAAAATTCGATGGTCACCCATTTTTCATTTTTAGTTTAAGGGTGCATATAGATGATGTTCATAACTTGTAATCACCAATTATGATAAGTATGATTTGAGACAATTTTGTCCATCTAAAATTGGAAAAAAAAAATTATAGCTCGAGAAAGATATATCCCTCCCCTCTATAGGCTTCAATGAGGTCAAGAACATTCTTCTATGACTATAACCTTTTTCTTTTATGGAAGGTTTAACTACCAAAGTGATTGAAGCCGTTTGAATCTTCCTCCTCATGTGCAAGTTGTTGCATGCATTACGTACACGTGCACCCACAATCAATCTTTAAATTCACACAATTTCCTATGTGATCCTTTATCCATATGGTGGACATGCATCTACCCTATTTCGTGCTATGTTTTCCTCCATCCTAATAGGATCGAAGGACACTTTGATTATACAGTATGGATATTATTCATGTGCAAATTTAACTAAATATAAATTTGTGGTGATATCCCTTTTTGTAACCCACCAATCAGAAGAAAATGGCCGGAAGAATGCATCATCCTTTTAGTTCTTCCCAATTGAAATGCTTCCAATTGTACCTCCAAACATAATTAGTCCGGTGCTCACAAGAGCACGACCATTTGAAGTTAAGGACGCGATGAATTTTGTAAAGAGACGTGTCTACTCTCATGTGGAGAGGGTTGCAGTCTGCCAACAAGCCGATAGAATTGTAGGGTAATATCGAGCCCCCTAAACTCATACTTTAAGATCGAGAATGATTCTAAGTAGCTATGACTTAAACCGAAGATTTCACGTGATTGCTGAAGTCACTTGTTGCTCCTCATCCTTTTAAGGAGATTGTCCCTTGATCCAATTTAAATGGACTTGTTACATGATCCTTTGGTTCAAATGAGGAATGCTATTAGATCTTACCCCTGACCAAGAGGAAAGAAGAATGAGTTTGCTTTCATGCAAGTAAGGATTTCTTTCTCATCCTTGCCAGCATAAAACGATTCAAATGATATAAACATGAGAAAAACTAGTTAGCGTGATGAAATCTATAAGATCATGACTACTTATGAGATACCTCCTGAAACATTTTTCAAATGAAAGATTGAATAGAGGAACTACCGAACGTTTGGAGCTTCAGTTTATTTTATTTGCTGCTCTGCTATTTTGACCAAGCCACGGGGCATTCCTTTGACCAATTCTCGCATGAATTGCTAAAGATAATGATCATGTCTAACCGGGTCGATATTTATAATTAGCACAACAAAATTGTATTCTGCGAAAGCTCTTAATCTGTTGTCTATACATAATTATATAGTGGTGGCCGCAACGTCGGCGAATGTGCAAGTCGAATGTGTGCGTGTCAAAGATAAGAACAATTTTAAAAATTGGACTAGCTTGTCATTTGGGTCGTCAAATGCGGGTGAATCAATTGGAGAATCCAGCACGTGATATAACTAGTCGAATTGGGCTGGACCTAAACCAACCAGTTAAGGAAGTAGGGAACATTTCGAGGCTTGAGGGGCAGTTGTTTGTCTTAATTGAGGAGGATTGAGACTGGTTGGTGTGACCTTTGGACTGGCCATGATTTGCTGATTCAAACCAATGAATATTCGAAGATCAGTTAGCACAACCTCGTTATCATCGAGGATTCTCCCATTTCTGGGACGATGAAGATTGGCCATACTCAGAAAAAAATTGTACAATTAATTGTAAATTTATTGTATGGATGCCAATTCAGTTTTGGACTTTTCAATTTTGCCAATTTGATCCTAAATCTTTGCGTGAAGTTCCAATAAAGTCCTTCAGCCAATTTTCACAAAAAATTGCTGACATGGCGGTTTGCCATGTAGGATGGCTGGTGATGACTAAACCGTCATGTACGGCAAAAATTGACTGGAATGATTATATTGAAACTTCACGCAAAGTTTTAAAAATAAATTAGCAAAATTGACAAACTTAGGATTGAATTGGCATTTGTACAGTAAATTTTGGACTAGTTGAGTAATTTCCTGGCAATACTTCAAAAGTAAAATTTAACATTTACAATGGTTTTATATTTAGATTGGAATGCAAAGTTGATTATATTCGTATCACAGGGACATTATAAGACGTTATAATTGACTCGTAATATCATGTCCATTTATTCGACATATCAATAATTTATGGTATAATGACATTGGCGATTATGTGCTTTCCTTCAATGTTCAATATGAGACCTAAAATTTTTTGCTCAATCTAACAGTTCTTTCATTTAAAAATTCTAACACTGTTACCTAACTTGGCCATAATTTTTTTTGACATCATGAAGTTTTGTTGACTTGAGAAAACGACTCGTCATTTTGGCCCAATAAACTAGTGGTGGCCACGGTTTGGAACCGGCCGGTTCCGGTTCGTGGCCACTATGAACCGGAACCGGAACCTTAAGGGCTGGTTCCGATTCCGGTTCCGGTTTTGAACCGGCGGTTCCGGGCCAGTTCAAAGCTCGGTTCCGGTTCAAAATCGGAATGGAACCGGCCGGTTCCGGTTTTCGAATTTAATTTTAAAATAATTAATTATGAAATAAAAAAATTATGAAATTATGAAATAATAAATTATCAAATACAAATTGTAATCAAATTGTAAATTGTAATCAAATTTGGGGGGGGAGGGAAGAGGAAGGGGCTTGAACTTAATGAATTATCATTAAGCGTCGCATATCTTCTTGGGATCGAAGAATCAAAGCCCACGTAGTTCTTTTACCTTTGATAATCCCATACTTACCTCATCGTCAATCGTCGCTACCCGTTTCGTCGGTTCCAGTACCGGTACCCGTGGCGGTGGTATCTCCATCATCAAAGAATTTGGCTTCATTGTTGCGATCCATCTCTTGTTGTCGATGTTGAGCCTTTGTCCAATCATCCACACAAGCTTGAGCCTCCACCGATTCCGGAGCTAATCTTGAACGTCGGTCGTCCAAAATGTTGCATCCAGCGCTAAATGCTTGTTCAACCGCAACTGTTGAACAAGAGGTTGCTAAAACCTGACTTGCGATGAGAACGAGAATTAGGAATTGGGTTGAATGTCTCTTCCACCACTCTAGAATTTTGAAATCTGTGCCGCTTTCGGATTCACTAAACTCAAAAAAAGTGGTTAAATAGGTCTCTACTTCGGAAATATTTCTTGTTGCTCCCTTTTGCATTTTTTGCCTATTCATCAGCATTTTGTACCCTCTACTAATTCTACCTAGGTCCCCATTTTGTACGTCACTAGGTTAGGAAGATCCACTATCACCTACATTATATCTATTAGAAAATTCATTATACATTTCTATTATTGCGTTTTTAACTACTGTTTGTATAGTTCTAATATCTATAAATTCAATCAAATGTAAACAGTCATAATACGTATTCAAATCATCACTTAAACCATCTAATTTGATACGTGGATCGAAAACACAAGCAACCAAATAAATAAGAGGAATTTTGGTATAATAATGTAGCCATTTCGTTCGCATTGCAATAATAGTCGGACCTAATTGATCATCTTTTTCATTTTTTTCAAAAATACCAGCAATATTAACACACTCTATTAAAAATAAATGCGTAGTAGGATAATAAACACCGGATAAAGTATAAGTTGCATCATTAAAAACTTTTAAAAGATCTAAAAAAAATTACAAATATCCCACTCTTATGGGAATAAATTAATTATTCGAAATATTATTCGAAATAAACATACATAATAATCTTTATATGCAAAAGATTGATTAAGCAACTCATACGTAGAATTCCAACGAGTTGGAATATCTCTTGGAAATCTTTTTGATCTTCTTCTATTTGCTTTACAAAATTTTCCTCATTCTTTCATAATTTGATGATGTCTCCATAAAAATTGAATTGATGTCTTTATTGGGTTAAGAAAAATATCAAGAGTTTGTAAACCATCTTGTACACATAAATTTAAAACATGGCAAGCACATCTAACGTGAAAAAATTATCCACCAAAAGCGAGTTTGCAAATCTTTTCTAACTTGAGAATGCAAGCGGTATTTGCCGCGGCATTATCAAAACCAACTGAAAAAATTTTATTAACCAAAAAATATTCTTCTAAAACTTGCATAATTATTCTATAAATATTAATTGCCATATGCCTATCATCAAAAACTCGAAATGCAAGAATTCATTTTTGAATGTTCCAATCATCGCCCATCCAATAACATGTAATACCCATATAAGAATGAGTTTGCTAAGGATCACTTCAAATGTCGTTACCTATATGCACACGTCCATTGAAATTCATAAAAAAAAATTCAAATCTTTTTTTTCTCTTTTATAAATATCAAAAAGTTGGCGTTTAAGCGTATTTCTCGAAACAGGTTTTACTTGTGGAGTACATGCAGTTTGTATAAAATAATTAAAACCAACTTTTTCACCAAAATTAAACGATAAACGTTCAATGGCAGCAAATCTACCTAATTCTTTTTTATAAACTTTTTTATTGTAACGAAATAAAGGAGAAGCGTTAGAATTGGCGTACCCGGAAATTTGTTGTTGGCTAGTGTCGATCCCTGCTTGCTTTGGATGTTTCGACCTCAGATGTTGTTTAAATGTTCCATAGCCGCCTCCACCTGTAAATTTGTATGTTGCCCCCACAATATTTATATTTTACATCATACTTGTTTCCGCCTAAATATTCCTTCGTGAAGTGTTCCCATATGTCCGATGTACCCTCCCGTTCCAGCTCCTTTGTTGTTGATATTTTTTCGATACTGGTAGGAGGAGGATGCAGACTTTCTTGCGTTGGGACGTGCTCGACGTTGGGAATAATGTTGATATTATCAACATCGTCTCCCCAATATGCAAAATCATGAGCATCATGAGGATGATCGGATTCTCCCATCGGGGTCTTTCCTCTGCCACTACCTATGCTTCCACTTGCCATTTTTTTTAGAGAATTGAGCGGAAAGCGAATTCAAAAAATTGACAGAGTTACAGATTTGAGAGAATTTGAAAGAAAAAATGAAAGATGAAAATGGATATTTATAGAATTTAGGATAGATTTATTTTTATAAAAAAAAATTGTCCAAATGGCCGTTGCAAGACAACGGTCAAATCGACTGTTGCCGATTCGGCAAAGGCTACAAGCCGGTTTCGAACAGCCGGTTCCGAACCGTAGGTTCCTAGCCCAAACCGGCCCGTGGCCACCACTACAATAAACGCTAATGTGGCAATCCTTGTCAAAAAAGGCCCACGTCTTGTGGTGATTGACTTAACGAAATGATTACATTAAGCGGATTTTCGAGAGCTTGGGCTCTAGATTGATTTAAAAAATTTAGGGATTACATTAAACATTGAAGAAAGGTTCCTAGACCACCTGTGACAAGGAGACGGAAATACAAATATGAATAGCTAGACCAAGATTGATTTTGTCAAACTACAAAAGAAAACAAAAATGGCTAAAAGAAAACAAAAAATCGAAGGCGGGGAAAGTGTGCGCGCATGTGAGAGAGTGAGAGGATGCAAGCGAAAGTTGACTGCTACCTAGATCTTGACGAGGATCACCGGCCCTTGACATCACACTCGAGCGAGGGTTCCTGATCATAGCCATCGTGAATTTGAGGGCTGCCACCCCTCGCCACCTTGCTCAGGCAAGAATCCGCGACCATAGTCGTTGTGAGAGTGAGCACAACGACGCCTCACCAAGCCTAGCCACCACCCTTGCTTGATTTCCAAATAGGGGTCACGACCGGCGTGAGAGTCAGAAATCTCTGTAGGAGGGGGTGAAATTTTCAAAGTATTCAACTTTAAAGTTTGACTAGTGCTTGTTATTTTCACAATCCGCGAAGAATACAAAGTGATTTACCAAAAGGAAATGTGTAGCAAAAAGTATTTTTGCTTTTGACCGACATAATAACACTAAAGGGCATTATAACAACTCGTTCAAAGCGTCACCAAATAATTATTACTACATTAGTATTTCAATTAAAATAAGAAGACTTAATTTATCTCGTCATTTATCACAAAAAAGCAAGGAACCAAGACAAAAGATGTCTTTTCTCCAGCCTGGGTTGCACCGACCGGTCCATCTTTGGGCCACCTGGTTTTCCACCTTCAATGTCACCCTGGAAAGCCCAAATCGGCCTAGAAGCCAATGCACAAACCTCTTAAAAACCGAAGTCCCACACAGACCCCAAGCAAAATAGAAGTAGCAAGTGAATAGCAAATGGACAAAATAAACTAGTTCTCGCAAGTCGAGGTCGGGAGTCGATTTAGAGGCCGACGAACGAACTCATCCACGTTCGATCGGGGCTTTAAATAAGCTTTCTGATCAGTATGCTTAAGTAGGGTGATGTTGCGAATGGTATATGCAGGCCTCGTAGCTCGGTTATTCCTAAAATCTATAACCCGTCAGTTGAGGTACGGATGCACAATCTTTGATTGAAACTTGCACAATTTACTTTTCGTGATATAATTTGGTAACTACCAAGCCCAAACCGGATTGCCCGATTTGGACTGTCGACCCACTTCACTGCATTGAGCCTGGCTTTATAGTTTACAAAAGCCCGGCCCATGAACACACCAAGATGTTGTCTTGTCACCATTGGGTTGTCAAAGAAAAAAGCCCAAGAAAATGTTAGGTTTTGGATTCGTGTAAAGGAATCGCAAGTGAAAAGGCCACGATCATTACATATCATGATATTATTTTTCTTAGACTCACATTATTTTCGCCGCCTTATTAGCTCTGACAATGCGTTTTACGCTGAATTGACTACATTATCTTTTGTGAATCTCACTCTTGATTTAAGATTAATTTTTACCTCTTTTCTTCTTTTTCATCTATTTTACTAAAAGAAAAACTTACCCACGTCTCTTCCAAACAAATTTTTTTCGCCGTAGCTGCTTCTTCCACACCCATCTTCTTTTCACCTTAGCTGCTTCGTCCACACCCATTACTTTTCAATATTTCCTTCGTGTTTGTCTTCTCCTAAACTTATTCACTATTATGATAATTTAAGCAAGCGCTAATCATATATCGGAGTAAAGAAATGTTAGTTTTATCTGCAAATTGGTTACTTGATTTCCCTATTATCCTCATGATCATAAACTTTTGGACTTTGATTTTTGGTACAAATTTACGAGAATTTACTCAAAGGTTGAATACCATGGTTCATGTATGCATTATACACAATTTACATAAAGATTATCATGTTACTTGTGCTTGAGTTATTTTTTTAACAATAGTTTCCTAGTACAAAAAATAAAGAAATATGTAACTCATTAACAAAATAATTACTTTTTTTTTTCAAAAACACAATAATTAGTTAGCTATCTACCATAAAAAAGAAAAAGGTACACCAATTTTGTTCCAACTTGAGAAAGAACAAAAAAAACACAAACATCAGTCTTAAATCAAGAGTGAGCCCCACATTAATCTTGATAAATGTTTTCTTACAGGAGCATGGGTAGTTCCGTCTCTAGCAAAAGAAAAGGAAAAAAACAAGATAAGAAGAAATATTAAATCAAATGTGGAACCGCAAGGAATAATATATTCAATTCAATGTAAAATGGGGTGTCTGTAGTCAAGGGGGATGGAAATAACCTAAGCCTTTCTTTATGTTATTTTTCTAGGTTTGAATTGGTCAAAGAAACATTTAATAACTTGGACGGGGATGGTAGCAAAGTCTCCAAATTGTGAAAGCCATGACCCAATTCGGAAATTCATGTAATGCATCAATCTCATGGGCTAAGTAAGACCGAAACGAAAAGTAACTAATTGATCGACAAAACTGCTATTGATAGATATTTCATCGAAAAGCAATTAGTAGATTAATTGTTCGATTTGCTAAAAAGAACGTGGATCATTTACATCCGATGGATACAATTTTCTATCATTCCAAATTTGCATAACCCACTCAATAAATTCTCTCAAGAGGCTTAGTTTTTTCTTTTTTCTTTTTTGGACTGGGGTAGCTTTTTATATTTCCTTTCAAATATGAAAAATAAAAATTTAAGATTCTATTTAAACATTTGTCCAATCCGACGGTTTATGCATTTTGACTATTTTAACCAAAGGCACCCAAAATATTTAGGACTAATTATTTTTCGTGTTTCTAAAAAATTTCATTACTATTATATTAAATTCTGGTCGAGGAAATGACAAACAAAAATTAGTTTTCGCTTTATATAAGTCCTAAATATTTTTTTTTATCGAAAAGTCCTAAATATTTCATCCGTTAAAAAAAAAAAAAAAGCAAAAGTTGTCAGTCCAATCATCTCCACGATTTGAAAAATAAAAAATGCAAAGATGTTTTCTTTTTTTTTTTCACCGGCACTGGGTGGGACCATTAGCACTGCCAAAAATCACGAACCCCAAATTGACCAAATTGACCTTCTGGTCCAAAAGGTGTTAGAAACGAAAAAAAAACAAAGAGGAAGAAATCATAAGAGCATCAAAAGACTCCATTGTCCTTCAATTTCTGCAATTATTACTTATTGTAGTTGCACGGTTGCACCTGTCCCCATCTAAACGCAGAGGCTCCTCCTCCTCGGATTCCATTTGCCAAAAAGGCAGAAGAGAAATAAATTAATAAAATAAAAAAAGCAAAAATACAATAATGCAAATTGCATTCAATTCCTCGCCAATCACCATGCCCCACCACGAGATACGGGCCCTTCTTCTTCACAGGATCCACGTCCGACCCCGACCCGCCCATTCAACGAAACCAGACAACACGCCCACGGGAATAAACTCGAGGACACAAGAACCGCAAATGATGTCATTTTTCTTCTATTTTTGTCTTTCAACTTTAATCATGTTATCTAATGAAAAAATCAAGCCAAACCGAAGGCCGACCTACTCCAGCGATTGACCGAGTACCCAAAACCATGAACTCATCAAAACCATCAAAAAGCAGAAGATTCGATCAAGTTGGGCCAAAAGAGAAGATCCATGGCAAATCAATCACTGGGCATTTAACACTAACAATTCCACCACATCATTAAGGGTGACCCAAAAAAAAAAAAATCATCAAGAGGACTGAAAAGAGCAAAAGAGACTTCGTTATCCCATTCCATTTCTTCAAGTTGGGGTTCTAAGAAGGGGAAGGAAGCATACAAAAACCCAATTCTACTTTTTGTCTCATAAAAAACCTCCAACTTTAACTTTTTGTGTTCCATTAAAAATTTTCAACTTTAGGTCATGTCTCAATTCTACCATAAATTTTTTGTTGTTGTTATATGAAAAACTCACAACTTTAGGTCTTGTCCCAATTTTACGTCAAAAAAAAAAAGTCAGGGTCATAATTTGGTAACTACCAAGCCAAAAACGGATTGCCCGATTGGGACTATCGACTCACTTCACTTCATTGGACTCAAAAATCTCGGGTTGGGCCCTATTGGGCCTGGCTTTATAGTTCCCGAAAGCCCGGCCCATGAATACACCAAGATACCTTGTCACGATTGGGTTGTACTAGAAAAAAAGCCCAAAAAATGATAGTTCTTGTGCTATGATTCGTGCAAAGGATCCACAAATGTAAAGGCCACGATCATTTTTCTTTTTTGAGAATTTGTTATTTTTGCTAAGTTTTAATTGGTCAAAACAACATTTAGTTAATTTTATATAGGATTGTAGCTCCAAAGTAAAAGAGTTGAGCCGATTCGTCAAGTGCACATTTTGATCTCATGAGCTAAGTGAAATCGAAGCAAAACACACAATGGCGGGTCAAAACATATTTTATGGAACTCATCCATTTCTTCTGGAATTTATATATGCTGCGAAAAAATCGAACTGCCACAAAAATCATTTTACATTTGAAATTACATGCTTTGAATAATTTCACATATTCGGGGTGAAGAACTTATTTGATGTCACATTTATTTTTGTCTTTACACGTCTTTCCAAATCGAACGGTGTACACATGGACTCTTTTTTATAAATACTTAAAAATTTCACGAATATATAAATATTACTGCATAAATTCACATATAGTTATTCTTCTCAAATACAAAAAATAAATACTAACAGATTTAATATTTTTAACATGTCAATCTACATTATTTCAATAATCTCATATATTCGGAGTTAAGAATTTATCTGATGTAACATATCTTTTTATCTTTCTACAGTTTTCCAATCTAACATTTTACATATTTTGAATTTTTTATTTTTTATTTTACTTTTTCTTGATGCTTTCAAAAAAAAACATGAATGTTAATGCCCATATTCATATTTACTTTTTTTTTAATTCTGACAGATAATGAAAGGGAATTTACTGTTAATAAGTCCAAACATATATATATATATATATATATATATATATATATATATATATATCCTAAATTTTAACCGTGAAGAGAAGTTAAAAAGCAAAAATAATCAGTCCCGTTACCTTCTTGTTCTAAAGAAAAAAAAGCACATGAAATATGCTTTTCCACCGGCATTTGGTGGGACCAGTGCACAGCGAAAATCACAAACGCCAAATTGACCCGATCTAGAACTTACCCATACATTAAGTAGCATCGACGCCAACACGGTACACGCGACACGACACGATACGTGGACAAATCATTTCTCCAAAATTAGAGATTCCGACACGTCTGGACACATTGTATATGAAATGTATATTTTTATATATACATGAAAAATTATCATCTATATATAAAAATATCAACAATGAGTTTCTTCTTCTTTTTCAGTTAGGGATTCACGATTATATTTTTTTTCTGGCTGGGTATATGACTTAAGTAAAAATATTTTTGATAAATTTATATTTTGACCCCTAATTTATTTAAAATGTGAAAATTAACCATGTGCGCGTCGAAATGACATGTCGGGATGCTGGACTCGCGTATTGCTGACGTGTCTAGAGCGCTGACCACATGTTGATCATATATAGGAGAGTGTCGAAAAGTGTCGAAGTGTCCGACACGCGTTCGACAAGACACGGAGGCCCCTAGAGAATGTCGGTACTTGCTAGCCCGTACATTGTCGGTTCCCAATTAATTTTTGAGACGAAAGACGGATCCTATTGACTTCGAGACCGAATTCAGATCAACTTGAGAACCGGCTAAATTTTTTTCCTTGAAAGGACAAACGTTACCTCATCTTTAGTGGCAGTCATAAAAAACGAACACGTAAAATAAAATAAACATTAAAAAATTTAAAAACACGTGACGTAAAACATGAATTTATAAAATTTCATTTCTCATTGATCCATAAAAGATTGCCCAAATCTAACCGCTTGAAATTAAATCAAACGACAAACATAGTTAATTACTTAACAATAGTTAAGTTCAAGGTTGGTCCAGATTCTGTCCGAGGTCAGTCTAATCCAGCACCCTAACCCTGGAACTGAACCACACGTTTCTAGTTCCTAATTTTGAGACCAAATATCGGACCATGTACCATGGAAACCGGACCGAATCGGACGGCGCGGTGCTAATCTAATCATGTGGTCAAGTTGACCCTAGACCATGCTCAAACCTAGAAAAAGGAAAAGGGAAAACAGAAGGAAAAATTTATACCCGATTTGAGCCGTCCAATTCGCTTGTTGTTATGTGCTCTAAGCTTAAGGGGTAACATTATCTACCTTAAAAGAGAAACGAACTTCAGAAAGTCTCGATATTTAAGATAAAATTGTGGCTTCCATAAATGGCGTTCAATATGATTAATATACCACTCGTGACGACCGACTAACCAGAAGACATCAATGAATTTATCGATTCCAATACAAATAAATCCTTTTTCTACCTTTACAGTTTAAGATCTACGGCAACAAATGCGTACAATCGTTATTGCATGCTTATCCTAGAGCACACGAGACTAATATGAGAAATCCTAGATGCATGTATTTGGACATGCATGTGGTTACATTGTATCATGCATATGTGCTTGTGTATCATCAAACTTTCTCGGCATTGCTCTCCGAGGTAGTCGTAGTCGCCGAGGTAGTACTAGCATCAGTTGAAGGATACCCAACTCCGTTGCGCGTGCTCGGGAACAACGTGAACACCGTGCTCGAGATCGAGCCGATCACGGTTGGCAGAACCATGATCAAAGTCTTCTCCGTGGTCTCAAAAGAAGGATAGAAGCACCTCACGGTGTTCGTGTCCAATAACGCCAGAGCCGCGAAAATAATCACCGACAAGAACGCGTGGACGAAATCCGAAAACCGAAGCTTATACCCCGACGAGGAACTACCGGAGCTCGAGCTCGGCCAGATGCCCTTGGCCGTGGCGACCCCATAGTGGGTTGACCCGTCGCTCCCCTTATAGCTATCGGTGAAGCTAGCGATACAACACGAAAGGCCGCAAACTGCGATGAGAATGGCACTTAGGTACTTGTTATAAGTGTGGCATTGGCCGTTGTTGGTCAAAAGAGGGTTGAGGAATTGGAAAAGGAAGACGGTCCCGGACGGAAGGAGCTTAATGATGTTGCCTAGCCCGGTGTATGCGCTGCTGGTGCTGCTGCTGCTGCTGGAGGTGGTGGTGCTGCTGCTGGAGGTGGCGGTGGTGGCGGTGGTGGCGGTGGTGCTTTGTTGCTGAGAATTGGTATTGGAGGATTGGGAAGAGACCTTGCTGCCCATCTTTTTGACAATGCTAACCAATTTTTGAAAAGTGAACAAGCCACCTAGGATTTGGGGAAACATTTGGGCTTGTGTTTTGTGTTTTGTGTGTTGAAACGACCAGTAATTAGGGTATTTATAGGTGGAGCGAAGTTGGGTAAGGGGAAATTACTTGTACGGATAATCATATGAATTGCCACTGTTCTAAAATGTGAAGATCGCGCGTTCCGTTCCTAGGGACTTGACCAATTTCGGTCCATCCCTTCGATGGTTGAATCTTATGAAGAGCAACAGTTTTCATCACTTTTTGGCAAAATTGACCAGCGTGGGAAGAGAGGAGAGCTTAGAGATAAGCAAGTGATAATCTATTACTAGAAAAATGATAATTTTTAACTTGTTCCAAGAAACAAGAATCGGAATTAGACGCCATGTTTTTCTATGGCAACTAGATTTAATTCTATATTCTTTTGTAGTTTGAATATTTCCTAACACCAGCCTATATGTTGGTGCGCCTTTCGAGTATCTTCAACCTAATTAACCAAAAACACACTCTCTATAGATAAAGGTGGCAAAGAAAAACATGAAGTGATAATGGTTCCATCCTTGATTAGAGGCAATTTTCTTCAAAAACATGTTTCTGATTGGCGAGTTACAAATTCGATGGTCACCCATTTTTCATTTTTAGTTTAAGTGTGCATATAGATGACGTTCATAACTTGTAATCACCAATTATGATAAGTATGATTTGAGACAATTTTGTCCATCTAAAATTGAAAAAAAAAAAATTATAGCTCGAGGAAGATATATCCCTCCCCTCAATAGGCTTCAATGAGGTCAAGAACATTCTTCTATGACTATAACCTTTTTCTTTTATGGAAGGTTTAAATACCAAAGTGATTGAAGCCGTTTGAATCTTCCTCCTCATGTGCAAGTCGTTGCATGCATTACGTACATGTGCACCCACAATCAATCTTTAAATTCACACAATTTCCTATGTGATCCTTCATCCATATGGTGGACGTGCATCTACCCTATTTCGTGCTATGTTTTCCTCCATCCTAATAGGATCGAAGGACACTTTGATTATACAGTATGGATATTATTCATGTGCAAATTTAACTAAATATAAATTTGTGGTGATATCCCTTTTTGTAACCCACCAATCAGAAGAAAATGGTCGGAAGAATGCATCATCCTTTTAGTTCTTCCCAATTGAAATGTTTCCAATTGTACGTCCACACATAATTAGTCCTGTGCTCACAAGAGCACGACCATTTGAAGTTAAGGACGCGATGAATTTTGTAAAGAGACGTGTCCACTCTCATGTGGAGAGGGTTGCAGTCTGCCAACAAGCCGATAGAATTGTACGGTAATATCGAGCCCCCTAAACTCAGACTTTAAGATCGAGAATGATTCTAAGTAGCTATGACTTAAATCGAAGATTTCACGTGATTGCTAAAGTCACTTGTTGCTCCTCATCCTTTTAAGGAGATTGTCCCTTGATCCACTTTAAATGGACTTGTTACATGATCCTTTGGTTCAAATGAGGAATGCTATTAGATCTTACCCCTGACCAAGAGGAAAGAAGAATGAGTTTGCTTTCACGCAAGTAAGGATTTCTTTCTCATCCTTGCCAGCAGAAAACGATTCAAATGATATAAACGTGAGAAAAACTAGTTGGCGTGATGAAATCTATAAGATCATGACTACTTATGAGATACCTCCTGAAACACTTTTCAAATGAAGGATTGAATAGAGGAACTACCGAACGTTTGGAGCTTCAGTTTATTTTATTTGCTGCTCTGCTATTTTGACCAAGCCACGAACCGTTTCCTTGACCAATTCTCGCATGAATTGCTAAAGATAATGATCATGTCTAACCGGGTCGATATTTATAATTAGTACAACAAAATTGTATTCTGCGAAGGCTCTTAATCTGTTGCCTATACATAATTATATAGTGGTGGCTGCAACGTCGGCGAATGTGCAAGTCGGATGTGTGCGTGTCAAAGATAAGAACAACTTTAAAAATTGGACTAGCTTGTCATTTGGGTCGTCAAATGTGGGTGAATCAATTGGAGAATTCAGCACGTGATATAACTAGTGGAATTGGGATGTGGCCATACTTAGAAAAAAATTGTACAATTAATTCTAAATTTATTGTATAGATGCCACTTCAATTTTGGACTTGTCAATTTTGTCAATTTGATCCTAAACCTTCGCGCGAAGTTCCAATATAGTCCTTCCAGGCAATTTTCACAAAAAATTGCTGACATGGCTGTTTGCCATGTAGGACGGCTGGTGATGACTGAACCTTCATGTACGGAGAAAATTAACTAGAATGATTATATTGATACTTCGAGCAAAGTTTTAGAAATAAATTGACAAAATTGAAAAGCTTAGGACTGAATTGGCATCGGTACAATAAATTTTGGATTGATTGAGTAATTTCCTGGCAATACTTCAAAAGTAAAATTTAACATTTATAATGGTTTTATATTTAGATTGGAATGCAAAGTTGATTAAATTCATATCATGAGACATTAAAAGACGTTATAATTGACTCGTCATATCATGTCCATTTATTCGACATATCAATAATTTATGGTATAATGACATTGGCGATTATGTGCTTTCCTTTGATGTTCAATATGGGATCTGAACTTTTTTGCTCAATCTAACAATTCTTTCATTTAAAAATTCTAACACTGTTAGCTAACTTGGCGATAATTTTTTATGATGACATCATCAAGTTTTGCTGACTTGGGAAAATGACTCGTTATTTTGGCTCAATAAATGCTAATGTGGCAATCCTTGTCAAAAAAAAAGGCCCACGTCTTGTGGCGATATACCTAACGGGATGATTTTATTAAGCGGATTTTCGAAAGTTTGGGGTCTAGATTGATTAAAAAAAGTTTTGAGATAACATTAAACATAAAGAAAAGTTCATGGAACACCTGCAACAAGGAGATGGAAATACATATATCGAGCGAGGGCTTTTGATCATAGCCATCGCGAATGTGAGGGCTGCCACCCCTCGCCACCTTACCTCACCAAGCCTAGCCACCACCCTTGCTTGATCTCCGAATAGGGGTCACGACCGGCGTGAGAGTCAGAAATCTCTGTAGGAGGGGGTGAAATTTTCAAAGTATTCAACTTTAAAGTTTGACTAGTGCTTATTATTATCACAATCAGCGAAGAATACAACGTGATTTACCAAAAGGTAATGTGTAGCAAAAAGTATTTTTGCTTTTGACCGACATAATAACACTAAAGGGCGTTATACCAACTTGTTCAAAGCGTCACCAAATAATTATTGCTACATTAGTATTTCAATTAAAATAAGAAGACTTAATTTATCTCGTCATTTATCAGAAAAAAGCAAGGAACCAGACAAAAGATGTCTTTTCTCCGGCCCGGGTTGCATCGACCGGTCCATCTTCAGGCCACCCGGTTTTCCACCTTCAGTTTCACCCTGGAAAGCCCAAATCGGCCTAGAAGCCCATGCACAAACCTCTTAATAACCTAAGTCCCACACAGACCCCACCAACCAAAATAGAAGTAGCAAGTGAATAGCAAATGGACGAAATAAACGAGTTCTAGCAAGTCGAGGTCGGGAGCCGATTTAGAGGCCGACGAACGAACTCATCCACGTTCGATCGGGGCTTTAAATAAGCTTTCTGATCAGTATGTTTAAGTCGGGTGATGTTGCGACCGGTATATGCAGGCCTCGTAGCTCGGTTATTCCTAAAATCTATAACCCGTCAGTTGAGGTAGGGATGGGCAATCTTTGATTGAAACTTGCACAATTTTCTTTTCATGATATAATTTGGTAACTACCAAGCCCAAACCGGATTGCCCGATTTGGACTGTCGACCCACTTCACTGCATTGAGCCTGGCTTTATAGTTTACAAAAGCCCGGCCTATGAACACCCCAAGATGTTGCCTTGTCACCATTGGGTTGTCAAAGAAAAAAGCCCAAGAAAATGTTAGGTTTTGGATTCGTGCAAAGGAATCGCAAGTGAAAAGGCCACGATCATTACATATCACGATATTATTTTTCTTAGACTCACATTATTTTCGCCGCCTTATTAGCTCTGACAATGCCTTTTACACTGAATTGACTACATTATCTTTTGTGGATCCCACTCTTGATTTAAGATTAATTTTTACCTCTTTTCTTCTTTTTCATCTATTTTACTAAAAGAAAAACTTACCCACGTCTCTTCCAAACTAATTTTTTTCAACCTAGCCGCTTCTTCCACACCCATCTTCTATTCACCTCAGCTGCTTCGTCCACACCCATTACTTTTCAATATTTCCTTCATGTTTGTCTTCTCCTAAACTTATTCACTATTACGATAATTTAAGCAAGCGCTAATCATATATCGGAGTAAAGAAATGTTAGTTTTATCTGCAAATTGGTTACTTGATTTCCCTATTATCCTCATGATCATAAACTTTTGGACTTTGATTTTTGGTACAAATTTACGAGAATTTACTCAAAGGTTGAATACCATGGTTGATGTATGCATTATACACAATTTACATAAAGATTATCATGTTACCTGTGCTTGAGTTATTTTTTTAACAATAGTTTCCTAGTACAAAAAATAAAGAAATCTGTAACTCATTAACAAAATAATTACTTCTTTTTTTTCAAAAACACAATAATTAGTTAGCTATCTACCATAAAAAAGAAAAAGGTACACCAATTTTGTTCCAAATTGAGAAAGAACAAAAAAAACACAAACATCAGTCTTAAATCAAGAGTGAGCCCCACATTAATCTTGATAAATGTTTTCTTACAGGAGCATTGTGACGTCCCGAAATTTTAAGGTTCATAAAATAAATAAAATTGGAATTTTCGTGGTCTAAGAGACAATTATTGGACGCGATTTATTTTAATCTGAAGATGGATTTAATAAGTCCCGAAGCGCCGGTCGGAGACCCTTCGCGCCTGAAACCCTTTATATGCTAGAAGTCAAGAAATTCAAATTCCCCGTGGGCCCCCTTGTCCTATCAGCAGCCACCTACCCATCACTTCCCCACCCACCAATCACATCCTTTCTCTCTCTCTCTCTCTCTCAGCCGTGCCCCTCCCCCACCCTCTGCGCACGCTGCCCCCCCTTCCATCTGCTTCATCTTCTTCTTGTTGCCTCTTCCGCCAAGCTGCAGCCGTCGCAGGTCGCCCCTCAGCCGCGAGCCCGCCGACCTGCGCCTCCCTCCTCCTCGCTGCAGCCCGTCGTCTCGCTCGAGCCCCGTCGCCCGAGCTGCTCCGCGAGCCTGCCGACCCGAGACCCAGTCGGACTGAGCTCGTCGCCGCAGTCGCCACCAGTCGCCTCGCCGCCTTCCGTTGTCGCTCGGCCGAGCCCCGTGCGCCGTGGACCCGCGACCCCCAAGCCCCGTCGAGCTCGCCGGGCCGTCGAACCGAGCTCCAGCTGATCTGAGACCCACTCCCCGGGCTCAGCCTCGTCGCGTCGGCCGAGCAACCCCCGGAGGACCTCCACCCCGTCGGCCCGAGCCTCCACCCGAGATCCGCGACTGTCACGCCCCGACCCTCGGGCACGCGACAACCCTTCCAAACGTCTCGGGTCAAAAGGACGACATCCCAGGCATGTCATCGACCCATTCATTTTATCTTTTTAATTAGCGCACGCGGAACGAATAATCACCCAGACAATCATAAAAACAACATGGATAGAAAAGCAGGACGGTCACAACTATCAATATCAGCAAGCTCAACAATAAAGATTTCTTTCATTTATTAATAGATATTCATTAATCCACGAGGAAGCTACAGAATCTACTAGCCCATCTTCAGGGCTGCTCCCTAAGACCGACAAAAAGGTACCGGGTCAGGACAGGATTAACTTCTCAACTACTCCAAAAGAGGGGCTACACCACCCTCGTCCTTAACATCACCTTGGACCTGAAAAAGGGTTAACCACGACGGGGTGAGAAATAAATCTCAGTGAGCTAGCGCCTAAGCCCGGCTAGGGCGTTGACTCGCTCGGGCGACCTACACACACACCGTACAACACAATAGTATATTGCCAATCACATGCAAGCTTACCACGCCTTGGACCACACATATGCAAGACTCGACTTGACATGACAGTCAATTAACCAAGGCAAACAATCAGAATACCATGACAGCTTGCAAGCACAATGCAACACGTATTCCGGTTATTAATGGCCACTCGGACCCGCACACTAGGCAGTTGGTGCGCAGCACACTAGGCAGTTGGTGCTCAGCACACTAGGCAGTTGGTGCTCTACCGGCATGACCGGGCATCGTCCCTTACTTCCGGCGACGGCGTCCGATAGTCCGTGTGATTCCGATCGGCACGGCACGGAACTACCAGGAATCCCTGTAGGGGCTTCGGTCCATCCATACTGCGACCGGCATCCGACCAGCCCGGCGACACGGACTGACGTGCATCCGATAAGTCGTGTTATTCCGATCGACACGGCACGAACATATCAGGCATTCCATTATATGACCATACAATGCACATCAAGCAACCAGCTAGTTTATATCTTTGCATTTAGTTCGATGATCACACGGTCGTGCTTAAAACTTGGCCCAAGGCCATTTTCATGCTCAAAGATGCAGTTTGATCCCACGCATGATCATGTGATGTACTAATTATCCACCAGACTTTGCATCTAAATACGGGTGATCAATCCTCATACAGTCAACCACAAACCAATCAGAGCATTCAACAGTTAGGCATTGATCACCACATCAAACAATCGACAGCAATTATAACAATGTACTCGATTAACTGAACTAACCACCGACGGCTACTCCGCCTACCAACCAACTAGTCAAACAATTTATCGTTCACTCGGCTCTGGCTAATCGCTCGCTCGCGATCAACAATTGCAGTCAATCCATCAATCTAATCACCAATTAGCCACAGACAACCTAGCTAACCAGCCTAATTTGTTTAATTGTGGTCATTTAACTTAAACACAGTCTCTAGCTAACCGACCACAATTAATCTACTTGAACGCCTAATTCAGCTAATCAAACTAATCCCGAACGTAATTAGCGACCTAACCGAGAGTTAGGGGTTAACTCACAACTAAACGGTTCAGCGGCGACGACAGCGACGGGACAACGACGACAACGGCGGCGGCGGCGAACGGCGGCAGCGAGCTCCGGCGAGCGGCGGCCGGCTCCGGCGAGCGGCGGCGGCCTCCGGCGAGCTCCGGCGAACAGCGACGGGCGGCCGGCGGCGGCACACGAGCACAACGACGACGAAGCAGCGGGGTGATCGCTGCGGCACAAGGCGAACGGCGGCACGACGGTTCTCGGGTGGCACTGTTCACGGGCTGAGGTTGGCGGTACGGGGCGAACAGCGGTTGTCCCAGGCAGCAGCTCTCGGTGGCCGGCGACGCGAGGCGAACAGAGGAGGGTGGTGGGTCGACGGGTCGATGAGCTCGGGTCGGTGAGGCGAGGCTGACGCGACGAGGGACGGAGGGGGCGACGGGACGACGGAACGACGGGCGGAAGAACAGAGGGGAAGAGGCTCGGGTGGGGTCGCGATAGAGAGAGGTGGGGGTCGTGGGCGGCAGCAACGGCGGCGGTTGAGCTCAGGCGACGGGCTGGTGTGGCGAGGCGACGGACGAGCTTGGGCAGCGGCGGAGCACGGGGCCGAGAGGGAGAGGAAGGTCGCGGGTTGCAGGGGCTGGCTCGGCCGACACGACGAGGGACGGCGGGGCTGCGGTGACCGGCGAGCTCGGCGAGGGGACAGGCGGCTGAGGCTGGACGACGGTGGCGTCGCAGCTGAAGGGGAGGAGGAGGAGGACGGAGGGGTCACGGATCTGCGGGCCTCGGCTGCTCACGGGTCGGCTCGGGGGCGGAGCGGCGCAGAGCGAGGGGGGGTCGGGGGCGAGCGGCGAGCTGGCGACGGCGTGAGGCGACCGGAGGCTGGGCGGCGTGGCGGCTGGGCGGTGCTCGGCAGGTGCGGTGAGGAGGAGGAAGAGGAGGTCGGGTGCAGGGGGGGGAGGTCCACGAAAGAACAGGGAAAGAGAAGAGGGGAGGAGAGAGAAGAGAAAAGAGAGAGAAGAGAAAGATGGAGGTGACGTGAGTGGGTGGGGGCAGATGGGGAGGGGGCACGGCAGCCAAGGGGGGGGAAGAGAGAGAGAGAGAGAGAGAGAGAGAGTGGGTGGGGGTGAGGTGACAAGGGGGGTCCCACGGGTCAACGTCAGATTTGAATTTTCTTTGACTTTGAGCACAAAGGGTTTCAGGCGCGAAAGGAGGGTTTCGGGCGCGAAGGGTCTCTGACCGGCACTTCGGGATTTATTAAATCTATCTTCAGATTAAAATAAATCGCGTCCAATAATTGTCCCTTAAACCACAAAAATTCCAATTTTATTTATTTTATGGACCTTAGAATTTCAGGACGTCACAACTCTCCCCTCCTTAGGAAATTTCGTCCCCGAAATTACACCACTGTTACAACTCTTCGAACAGAAAAGGGTAACTACTCTTCATGACTTCCTCGCTTTCCCACGTGGCTCTTTCTATGCCATGATGCTGCCAAACAACTTTGACCAAAGGGATCGTTTTGTTTCGGAGCACTTGCTCACTTCTATCCACGATCTTCACCGGGCGTTCCACGTATGATGCTCGCTCGTCCAACTCGATCTCTTCGTAACTCAACACATGAGCGGGGTCTGGCTCATACTTCCTCAGCATCGACACGTGGAAGACGTTATGCACCTTAGCAAGCCTCGGCGGCAACGCAAGACGATACTCCAAAATCTCAATCCATTCCAGAATCTCAAACGGACCAACATACCTCCGACTCAACTTCCCTTTCTTACCAAAACGGGCGATCCCCTTATAGGCGACACCTTCAGGAACACATGATCACTCACTTAGAACTCCAAAAGTCTACGCCTCCTATCGGCGTATCTTTTCTAGCGACTCTGCGCTGTTCTGAGTCTATCTCTGATAACCTTGACAACTTCCGTCGATTGCTGTACCAACTCCGGACCAATAATCTTCCTTTCACCAATCTCGTCCCAACAAACAGAAGTCCTACAAGCCCTTGTTGTATGGTAGGGCATCTTGATACTCTGCCGATAGCTGCTGTTGTAGATAAAGTCAACCAAATGCAAATATTTCTCCCAACTTCCCTTGAAATCCAAAACACAAGCTCGTAACATGTCCTCGAGCGTCTGAATTGTCCTTTCAGACTGGCCATCCGTCCGCGGATGAAAGGCCGTACTAGACTGCAGTTTCGTTCCCAATGCAGCATGCAAACTTTTTTCAAAATGTGGCAACGAACTTAGGATCACGATCCGATGTGATCGTCACTGGCACTCCATGAAGACATACTATCTGCCGCACTTACAACTCAGCGTACCTGTCCAAAGCGAAATCCTTTCGCACAGCAATGCAATGTCAGTCTATCCACTACAACCCAAATCGAATCATTACCTCTCTGACTCCTTGGCAATCCCGTCACGAAATCCATTGTGATAAGCTCCCACTTTCATTCTAGGATCTCTAATGGCTATAGCAATCCTCCAGGCTTACAATACTGTGCCTTGACTTGCTGGCACGCTAAACACTTCGCCACGAGCTTGGCTAGGTCGCTTTCATTCCATTCCATCAGTAATACTGCCTCAAGTTCTGATACCTCTTTGTGCTACCCAGATGGATACTGTCATTACTGCGACGGGCTCCCGATAAGATCTCCTCCTTATCCGAAGTAAGACCCTCACGGTCTTTGTCTTACTCAACTATGTGGCCTTACTACGCTTCCACTACGCACTCTGATTACTTGTTTTCCTTAATTGCCACAACTCACAGTCATAATTCAAGGTCATCACCGACGCTAACAACTCACAAATTCATCTGGCAAACCCCACTATGCCATCTACTCATAACTTGCCAATGCTAAGTCCACTTGCCATGCCTGTGGTTCTGATGGTTGCTGTCTTACCACACTACACACCTCACCACGATGTTGTTGGGTCACTGGCCGGCAAGTTCGCGTGGGTCTCAACTCAAAACACGACTTCCCTGATCACTCAGTAAGGCCCTCTCCGACTCCCATTCGGAGGCACACACAAGCATTGACTTTCACAAACTCTCCACCAGGCACTTCCACATCCTTGTCCATAGTACTTCAATCAACGCATCCTTCTGATACTCACCACTCCGATCTTAAAGATGCAATACTATGCATTTTCAAAAATATTTTTCACTTTGAGAATCAACTTTAATGCAATAAACACATGCAATGCATGATCATCCTCACCACTCTTTACACACCACTCGCTTTCACATCGATCTCATCAATCCGAACTTCCTAACTCCACAAGCGGCCATCATATCTCAAAGATCAATCGTCTAAGATCAATCTATAACCTTATGTTTGATCATCGCCCAGACAAAGCTCATATGCATTCAATCACACTGGCCCTTAGTCTAAACGTTCGTCGTTCACTTTCTTGCGAACCTTTTCTCATTCATATCACTACTCATGACCATCAATTAAAGTCGATAACCAACACCATTAGAACGCCACACAAGTTCAAACTTACACCTAAGTACACATCCATCATACAAACCTATCCTTTTCTCGCGACTGCTTAAAACCAAAATACAACCGAAACATCCTACCGCAGACACTACGCTATCCTTTAGCGGGATTGATTCAGGGTGTCCTGCGGAGCGTTCCCTCGCAGTTGTCCTCCTTGCGACACCGGCATCTGTCTTTCCAACTGCCTCTGCGGGCAATCCCTAACTTGATGGCCAAGCTGACCACACCTAAAGCAAACTCCCGTCCTAAAAGGGCACGGGGTTGATCCATGCTTCCGCCTACAGAGCCGGCACGCTTCATTGGGGCGGTACACCGGCTTTCCTACCGCGTTCCTTCGGTTGGGAGGAATGGGGTGCTTTCTTCCTATCATCGGCCTTATCCCAAACCGTTGATTATCCCTTGCAGAAGGCGCAAACCGCGATCCAGATGCGGCTGCCCTTTCAGTCATGTTTCTCTCTACCAACTGTGCCTTCTCATACAACTCATTATAATCCTTGAAATTCAGCGGCACCAGCTGATCCTTGATCTCGGGCTTCAATCCCTCACAAAACCTCCTTACCCTATTCGCAGGGTCTTCGGTTATCCTTGGTGCATACTTCGACAGCTCGGCGAACTTCACCTCGTACTGATCCACAGACATTTGATTCTGTCGAAGACGCAAGAACTCAACCATCTTCTGCTCTCGCGCACAGTCTAAAAAGTACTTTCCATAAAAAGCTTCAGCGAAGGCATCCCACATCGGGACCATACCTTCAGGGAAGATCCTTCTTCGTGTGGCTTCCCACCACATGCTAGCGTTACCTTGCAGTTGGTAGACAGCTAGCATCACCTTGTCCTCCTCAGAGCACCTCAACAAAGCAAAGGCTTTCTCCAACTCCTCGATCCATAAGGTTGCAGCCTCTGGGTCACTTGCTCCTGAAAACTTCGGCGGCTCAAGCTTTAGAAACTGCTCCACCAACTTAAGCATCTGGTGTCCATCATTCCCGTTTCTAGCCAACAGGTCTTCATTCGGAGCGGCGACAGCTTGGTTCCTAACTTGTTGTCCATCTACATCTTCTAAGGCCTCCAACGCCTGCACGATCCCGTCCATTCTAGGATCCTCCTGAGATGCCCTTCCTCTAGGCACCCTCGCATTACGGTTGCTCATCCTGCAGGTACCTTACGGGGCCCTGCTTACCCCAAAGCAACGCATAATGAAAACTCAGGCATACAGCCTAAAACTTAAGCAACAAACACATGCATACGGTTTCCAATCCTACTAACTATCCCAAAACCCAACGCTCCTTATCACTCCAGGCCATGACCAGATGGATCAGGCTGACCTTGCTCTGATACCAAAACGGGGATGTCACGCCCCGACCCTCGGGCACGCGACAACCCTTCCAAACGTCTCGGGTCAAAAGGACGACATCCCAGGCATGTCATCGACCCATTCATTTTATCTTTTTAATTAGCGCACGCGGAACGAATAATCACCCAGACAATCATAAAAACAACATGGATAGAAAAGCAGGACGGTCACAACTATCAATATCAGCAAGCTCAACAATAAAGATTTCTTTCATTTATTAATAGATATTCATTAATCCACGAGGAAGCTACAGAATCTACTAGCCCATCTTCAGGGCTGCTCCCTAAGACCGACAAAAAGGTACCGGGTCAGGACAGGATTAACTTCTCAACTACTCCAAAAGAGGGGCTACACCACCCTCGTCCTTAACATCACCTTGGACCTGAAAAAGGGTTAACCACGACGGGGTGAGAAATAAATCTCAGTGAGCTAGCGCCTAAGCCCGGCTAGGGCGTTGACTCGCTCGGGCGACCTACACACACACCGTACAACACAATAGTATATTGCCAATCACATGCAAGCTTACCACGCCTTGGACCACACATATGCAAGACTCGACTTGACATGACAGTCAATTAACCAAGGCAAACAATCAGAATACCATGACAGCTTGCAAGCACAATGCAACACGTATTCCGGTTATTAATGGCCACTCGGACCCGCACACTAGGCAGTTGGTGCGCAGCACACTAGGCAGTTGGTGCTCAGCACACTAGGCAGTTGGTGCTCTACCGGCATGACCGGGCATCGTCCCTTACTTCCGGCGACGGCGTCCGATAGTCCGTGTGATTCCGATCGGCACGGCACGGAACTACCAGGAATCCCTGTAGGGGCTTCGGTCCATCCATACTGCGACCGGCATCCGACCAGCCCGGCGACACGGACTGACGTGCATCCGATAAGTCGTGTTATTCCGATCGACACGGCACGAACATATCAGGCATTCCATTATATGACCATACAATGCACATCAAGCAACCAGCTAGTTTATATCTTTGCATTTAGTTCGATGATCACACGGTCGTGCTTAAAACTTGGCCCAAGGCCATTTTCATGCTCAAAGATGCAGTTTGATCCCACGCATGATCATGTGATGTACTAATTATCCACCAGACTTTGCATCTAAATACGGGTGATCAATCCTCATACAGTCAACCACAAACCAATCAGAGCATTCAACAGTTAGGCATTGATCACCACATCAAACAATCGACAGCAATTATAACAATGTACTCGATTAACTGAACTAACCACCGACGGCTACTCCGCCTACCAACCAACTAGTCAAACAATTTATCGTTCACTCGGCTCTGGCTAATCGCTCGCTCGCGATCAACAATTGCAGTCAATCCATCAATCTAATCACCAATTAGCCACAGACAACCTAGCTAACCAGCCTAATTTGTTTAATTGTGGTCATTTAACTTAAACACAGTCTCTAGCTAACCGACCACAATTAATCTACTTGAACGCCTAATTCAGCTAATCAAACTAATCCCGAACGTAATTAGCGACCTAACCGAGAGTTAGGGGTTAACTCACAACTAAACGGTTCAGCGGCGACGACAGCGACGGGACAACGACGACAACGGCGGCGGCGGCGAACGGCGGCAGCGAGCTCCGGCGAGCGGCGGCCGGCTCCGGCGAGCGGCGGCGGCCTCCGGCGAGCTCCGGCGAACAGCGACGGGCGGCCGGCGGCGGCACACGAGCACAACGACGACGAAGCAGCGGGGTGATCGCTGCGGCACAAGGCGAACGGCGGCACGACGGTTCTCGGGTGGCACTGTTCACGGGCTGAGGTTGGCGGTACGGGGCGAACAGCGGTTGTCCCAGGCAGCAGCTCGCGGTGGCCGGCGACGCGAGGCGAACAGAGGAGGGTGGTGGGTCGACGGGTCGATGAGCTCGGGTCGGTGAGGCGAGGCTGACGCGACGAGGGACGGAGGGGGCGACGGGACGACGGAACGACGGGCGGAAGAACAGAGGGGAAGAGGCTCGGGTGGGGTCGCGATAGAGAGAGGTGGGGGTCGTGGGCGGCAGCAACGGCGGCGGTTGAGCTCAGGCGACGGGCTGGTGTGGCGAGGCGACGGACGAGCTTGGGCAGCGGCGGAGCACGGGGCCGAGAGGGAGAGGAAGGTCGCGGGTTGCAGGGGCTGGCTCGGCCGACACGACGAGGGACGGCGGGGCTGCGGTGACCGGCGAGCTCGGCGAGGGGACAGGCGGCTGAGGCTGGACGACGGTGGCGTCGCAGCTGAAGGGGAGGAGGAGGAGGACGGAGGGGTCACGGATCTGCGGGCCTCGGCTGCTCACGGGTCGGCTCGGGGGCGGAGCGGCGCAGAGCGAGGGGGGGTCGGGGGCGAGCGGCGAGCTGGCGACGGCGTGAGGCGACCGGAGGCTGGGCGGCGTGGCGGCTGGGCGGTGCTCGGCAGGTGCGGTGAGGAGGAGGAAGAGGAGGTCGGGTGCAGGGGGGGGAGGTCCACGAAAGAACAGGGAAAGAGAAGAGGGGAGGAGAGAGAAGAGAAAAGAGAGAGAAGAGAAAGATGGAGGTGACGTGAGTGGGTGGGGGCAGATGGGGAGGGGGCACGGCAGCCAAGGGGGGGGAAGAGAGAGAGAGAGAGAGAGAGAGAGAGTGGGTGGGGGTGAGGTGACAAGGGGGGTCCCACGGGTCAACGTCAGATTTGAATTTTCTTTGACTTTGAGCACAAAGGGTTTCAGGCGCGAAAGGAGGGTTTCGGGCGCGAAGGGTCTCTGACCGGCACTTCGGGATTTATTAAATCTATCTTCAGATTAAAATAAATCGCGTCCAATAATTGTCCCTTAAACCACAAAAATTCCAATTTTATTTATTTTATGGACCTTAGAATTTCAGGACGTCACAGCGACCCACCTCCAGCCTCCGCCCGTCGCAGCTCAGCCGACTCCAGTCGTCGCCCGCCCAGCCGTCGTCGCCCCGCGAGCCGACCCGTGAGCAGCCGAGGCTCGTGGATCCGCGCCTCCTCCTCCTCAACCCGCGACGCCCGAGACCTCCGACCACCCCAGCCTCCAGCTCCGTCGTCCAGCCGCAGCCCCGCCACCCCTCGTCGCGCCGGCCTCGCCTCACCGACCCGAGCTCCTCGAACCGCCGAACCGCCACCCACTCCTCCGCCCGGGCTGCTGCCGCTGTCCAGAATCGCCGGAGTACCGCCCGTGACCCGAGATCCGAACCGTTCGCTCCGTGCCGCTGACCTCAGCCCGTGAACAGTAGCCGCCGCTCGCCGGCCGTCGCCGCCGCTCGTCGGAGCCGGCCGCCGCCGCCGCTCGCCGGAGCCGGCCGCCGCCGCCGTTCGTTGCCGTCGTCGTTGTCCCGTCGCCGTCGTCGTAGCCGGGCTGTGTAGTAGTGAGTTAGCCCCTAACTCTCGGTTAGGTCGCTAATTGCGTTCGGGTCTAGATTAATTAGCCTAATTAGGCGTTCACGTAGATTAATTGTGGTCGGTTTAGTTAGAGACCGGGTTTAAGTTAAATGACCGCAATTAGACGAATTAGACTGGTTAGCTAGGTTGTCTGAGGCTAATTGGTGATTAGATTGATTGATTGGCTGCAATTATTTTATTGCGAGCGAGCGATTAGCCAGAGCCGAGTGAACGATAAATTGTTTGACTGGTTGGTTGGTAGGCGGAGTAGCCGTCGGTGGTTAGTTCAGTTAATCGAGCGTGTTGTTATAATTGTTGTCGACTGCTTGACGGGGTGATCAATGCCTAACTGCTGAATGATCTGATTGGTTTGTGATTGACTGCTTGAGGGTTGATCACCCGTATTTAGATGCAAAGTCTGGTGGATAATGTGCATATTCATGTGACCACGTGTGAGGTTAAATTGCATATTTGAGCATAAAAATGGCCAGTGGCCGAGTCTTTGAGCATGATCGTGTGAGCATTTGACTAAATGCCAAAATAAGAATCGATTGGTTGGATGATCTGCTTGTGTGGTCATATGATGAGATAAATCCGTGCCAGTCGTACGGTCCGTGCCAGTCGTACGGTTTTTCCTGGTAAATTCGTGCCGTGCCAGTCGTACGGAGCCACACGATTTATCGGACGCCGGTCGCAGTATGGATGGACCGAAGCCCCTTCAGGGATTCCCGGTAGTTCCGTGTCGTGCCAGTCGTACGAATCTTACGGACTATTGGACGCCGTCGCCGGAAGTAAGGGACGATGCCTGGTCATGCCAGTAGACACTGCCAGTCGTAGTGTTGAGCCACACCAGTCGTGTGCGCCGGGCCTTGTGGCCGTTAATAACCGGAATACGTGTGGGGATTTGTGCTTGCAAGCTGTTGTGGTGTTCTGGTTGTTGCCTTGATTGGTTGGCTGTCATGTCAAGTCGAGTCTTGCATATGTATGATCCAAGGCGTGGTAAGCTTGCATGTGATTGGCGTTATACTATTGTATTGTACTGTGTGTAGGTCGCCTGAGCGAGTCAATGCCCTAGCCGGGCTTAGGCGCTAGCTCTCTGAGATTTATTTCTCACCCCGTCGTGGTTAACCCCTTTTTCAGGTCCAAGGTGAAGTTGAGGACGAGGGTGGTGTAGCCCCTCTTTTGGAGTAGATGAGAAGTTAACCCTTCCTGACCCATATACCCTTTTGTTTGGTCTTAGAGAGCCGCCCCGAAGAATGGGGTTGTATTTATCTCTGTATAGCTCTGTAGGGTTAGCGATCATCTACTTTTGGTGTTTTAATGGATATGTTCCTTAGTTGATTGATCGTTGTTATTTCTCCTGCTTTGCTATCCCTGTTTACGTTTTTGTCCGGGAGTTTAGCACGTTTCCGCATGCGCATTATTTTTCGATAGGTCGTTAGCGTGCCTGGGACGTTAACCTTTATGACCTGAGGCGAGTTGGTAGGGTTGTCGCGTGCTCGAGAGTCGGGGCGTGACAAGCATGGGTAGTTCCGTCTCTAGCAAAAGAAAAGGAAAAAAACAAGATAAGAAGAAATATTAAATCAAACGTGGAACCCGCAAGGAATAATATATTCAATTCAATGTAAAATGGGGTGTCTGGAGTCAAGGGGGATGGAAATAACCTAAGCCTTTCTTTATGTTATTTTTCTAGGTTTGAATTGGTCAAAGAAACATTTAATAACTTGGACGGGGATGGTAGCAAAGTCTCCAAAATGTGAAAGCCATGACCCAATTCGGAAATTCATGTAATGCATCAATCTCATGAGCTAAGTAAGACCGAAACGAAAAGTAACTAATTGATTGACAAAACTGCTATTGATAGATATTCATCGAAAAGCAATTAGTAGATTAATTGTTCGATGTGCTAAAAAGAACGTGGATCATTTACATCTGATGGATACAATTTTCTATCATTCCAAATTTGCATAACCCACTCAATGAATTCTCTCAAGAGGCTTAGTTTTTTTTTTCTTTTTTTGGACTGGCGTAGCTTTTTATATTTCCTTCCAAATATGAAAAATAAAAATTTGAGATTCTATTTAAACATTTGTCCAATCCGACGGTTTATGCATTTTGACTATTTAGGACTAATTATTTTTCGTGTTTCTAAAATTTCATTACTATTATATTAAATTCTGATAGAGGAAATGACAATCAAAAATTAGTTTTCGCTTTATATAAGTCCTAAATATTTTTTTTATCTTAAAGTCCTAAATATTTCATCCGTTAAAAAAAAATTAAAAAGCAAAAGTTGTCAGTCCCATCATCTCCACGATTTGAAAAATAAAAAATGCAAAGATGTTTTTCTTTTTTTCTTCACCGGCACTGGGTGGGACCATTAGCACTGCCAAAAATCACGAACGCCAAATTTGACCAAATTGACCTTCTGGTCCCAAAAGGTGTTAGAAAAGAATAAATCAAAAAGGAAGAAATCATAAGAGCATCAAAAGACTCCATTGTCCTTCAATTTCTGCAATTATTACTTATTGTAGTTGCACGGTTGCACCTGTCCCCATCTAAACGCAGAGGCTCCTCCTCCTCGGATTCCATTTGCCAAAAAGGCAGAAGAGAAATAAATTAATAAAAAAAAAAGAAGCAAAAATACAATAATGCGAATTGCATGCAATTCCTCGCCAATCACCATGGCCCACCACGAGATACGAGCCCTTCTTCTTCACAAGATCCACGTCCGACCCGGACCCGCCCATTCAACGAAACCAGACAACACGCCCACGGTAATAAACTCGAGGACACAAGAACCGCAAATGATGTCATTTTTCTTCTATTTTTGTCTTTTAATTTTAATCATGTTATCTAATGAAAAAATCAAACCAAATCAAACTGAATCGAACCAACCGAACCAAAGGCCGACCTACTCCAGCGATTGACCGAGTACCCAAAACCATGAACTCATCAAAACCATCAAAAAGCAGAAGATTCGATCAAGTTGGGCCAAAAGAGAAGATCCATGGCAAATCAATCACTGGGCATTTAACACTGACAATTCCACCACATCATTAAGGGTGACCCAAAAAACAAAAATCATCAAGAGGACTGAAAAGAGCAAAAGAGACTTCATTATCCCATTCCATTTCTTGAAGTTGGGGTTCTAAGAGGGGGAAGGAAGCATACAAGAACCAAACGTACGAATTGAATTGAAATTCCTTCTTCGATTTTCCTCTCATTTCCTTTTTGTTTATGGGTTTTTCACCATCTCCACCACAAGATTTTCCCAACATAAAAACACAATAACTGAACAGGCAAAAGAATGATCGTGAAATGGCCAGAACAAAGAGCAAAAGAGGAGGAAAAGCCTGGATTCAAAGTGGCCAACAATCCCTAAAACCATTTCTTTAAATTACATTAGTAAGGGACCAGTCTCACATACAGGCCTCTTTCCTCTTCACAGATAGCACCACACTTAAAAGATCATAATCATTTCCCCACCACAACACCAACTCAAGCTCAAACCCATCATCTTTTTTTTTCTTTTTTTGCCTTTTATTTGTTTTTTCCCACTACAATTACAACTTACAACCCCCTAAGAAAATACCCATCAGCCCCAAATTACATTAAACATTACCCACAAGACCCACCCACAAGATAGATAATGACACAGATGTAGATCTAACAAAGATCATGTCCCAGACAACGAGGAGGAGAAGATTTGCAAATTTACTGAATCGCCCCCGGTCAATTTCTCCGATATTGAGATCTATCCATCCCACCCGCTTCTTAAAAACTCGCGGTTGCGATCTGACCTCCGAGATATCGCGAGAAAATGGTCCGGCGACGAAACATGGAACCTACATAGAGACACAGAGAGGGAGAGGGAGAGGGAGAGAGTCGGATCCGAGCATGAGCTCGGATCTAGCGAACCGGGTCTACTTCACGGTCGAGAGGGCCTTTCTCAATCGAGACGCAGCAGCCTCCGGAGGTCTCTGGTCGCCGAGTCGTCGAAGGAGATGTGCTTCTTCTTCGAGAACGACGGGAGGGGGAGGGAGCTCGGCTCCGGCGACACGGCGAACGCCGACCCAGCGTACACGTCGCACCTCCTCGCCGCCACCGGGGACCTGACATCCACGATCCGGACCTGCTTCGGGACCATCTCCGGGTCCGGGCCCGGGCCCAGCCGCTGCGTCCCGTCGCAGACGACCAGGTCGCTCGACGCCGCCGCCTCCGAGACCTGGCTCTTGATCTTCGAGTCCAGCGACTCGCCCCGCCGGAGGATCGTGACCTTCTCCATCACGAGGCCGGAGGATCTCGCCTGCCTGAGGTCGTCAGAGCTGGACCTCGAGGAGGTCGACGGCTCCGACTGCGCGCGGACGAACCGCTTCCGCTGAGGCTCCGGCTTCGCCGCCGGCTGCTGCTGGATCTGCTTCCGGGTAGGTCTAGCGCTAGATCTGCTAGGGTTAGAATAGGAGTTTCCATAGTTGCAGGCCTTCCGGCGAGGGAAAGACGCCGGAGAGACCCGGATCCTCTGAATTAGGCAATCCTGAGGCCGCAACACGTCCGTCGCCATGGTTCCAACACCAGATCTGGGAGACCCAAGTCAACGAATCGAGGGAACAAGGAGATAAGAGAGAGAAAATCGAGGAAAACTATGTTAATCGCCGTTAATTTAAAATCTTCCGCTTCCTTCGTCGTCGTTTGTTTGTGGGTATTTCTAACGAATCTATGCTAACAATCTCTCGGACCCATCTTCCTCGTATGGAGAAGGAGAAGAGGAGGAGGAGAGACAAGGACGGTTTGGGGTTGTTTCGATGCTCTGTGCAGAGCAACAATGGAGGCTTTTGGCGATATATGATGGGGAGGATGCGAGGCGAGGGAGGTGGTGATATATAGGGGGTGGAGGAGAAAATGTTCTCTCTCTACACCGACCTTCACGCGTGGAACGTAATACGGTCAAAATATTGAACATTTAGAGAGAGAGAAAGAGATAGTTTGAGTCCAAGCTAGAAGCTACTATTCAAGTTCGGACAGCAAATTCTCATTTCTTTTTTCTTTTATTTTTTAATTATTGTTATTAGATATGCACGATTTAATAAATACAACCAAATACCTTAAGTTATCAAATTTTTAGTTATTGGGTATTTTTTAAAATTAAAGGGGGGAGCTCGGTTGATTTGGATTTCGACTAGAATCTATCGATTAATTGAATCGAGTTGAGCTCAAACTCATGGGATACTTATTCGAGTTAATCTTGGGCTTGAAAAATCAAGTTCGGTTAATATGAGTTGAATGTTGAGTTTTGAATATGCAAATCGAGCTCGAGTATTGAACCATGCCGACTGACTCAATTATGTCAACGAAAAGGGGACGAATCTTTTCCTAATCTCATTGCTTGAGATCTTCTTTTCTTTTCTTTTTTGCGCGGAAATTTGTTTGCTTAATTTGCCGGTTAGCTATATAGGAATGTGTAGTTGTAACTCTGCTCCAAGGGGAGATGCCATGATTTTGATGTTCCGAGACGTTTCAGTTAGTGCTTCGTTGCATCTAAGTTAAGCGTTTAACCATTTACCTAATCTGGTTTAAATCAATTACATGATATAAATAAGATCCATTTTCTTAACGGAAATTTGTCATTTTTAATGCACTATTTTTCTCGTGTCAGGTATAATCAATGCATTTGGAAATAATAATAAAAAATTATTTTTATAGTATGGTTGATTAGAGTCCAAGGTAAATGAGCATGCTTGGGAAAAAACCAAATGATTATTTTTCTTTTCGAGTTATCCATATTTCTGTTTATAAATGACAAAACTCTACTTTCATCGACTTGTAACCAAAAGTTAATATTTTTTTTGTATCATCAGATAGGAATCATGAATCGGAATCTCAAATTTTTTATTTTTGGTCGAATCGGAATTCACGAGTAGTAAATCGAGGATAAAATTGAATGGTACGAAATCCTAAAATTGGGTTTCTCTTAACATAAAAATATGAAAAATATAAAGTAAGTAGAAAAAATCCGAAATAACAAGTTTTGATAGGAATTCACGGTCAACTGCAAAAAGAAGTCTCAATATCGAGTCCATGTTTAGCAAATTAGTAAAACAAAAGACATTGCAGAATATTATTCTTCATGAAATTGAGACGTTTAGAGTCTGAGTGGTATCTTTTATTTCCGATATAAAATTTACAATTTCGTATTAAAATCGATAGATGCGCATCAAATTAGTAGATTTGGCAGTGAATCGATAGATATCCTGATGATTCATTTCTCTATATATCCGCTTAACAGACACGTACTGTTTGATCAAATCATGTACTAAGATTTTTATGACTATGGTTTAATGATCTTAGAAGGAGGTAAAAAAAAAAAAAAAACCTACTAGGAGAGAGAGGGAAAGAAAGTTAGATGAATCTGTTATACGAGCACCGTTAGATGAGGTGAGTCACACGCGGAATTCAGCTAATCGAACGGTTTGAATGAACTGAGATCACATGTACTTAGTGCATGTAATACTTGTGAAGGCCGGAGTTGGAACGACAGGTGGCTGTGAGCCCGTGATCAGGACTCGGGGTGGGGCCCCCAAGTAACGGACACTGTGAAGTCCCGATTTTTTTCGTTTTCCTCCCGGTGACGTTGCAACGTCCTGTCGTTTTGCCCGATGAGTCGCCGTTAAGCGTATGAATTGGTCCTCCAACGGCCCGTTCCAGAAGCCAGAAGGACATAACTATACTCAAACATCAAGCCATCTGTCCAATTTCTTTAAAATACTTTTTTTTTTTTGTGTATTTTTGACCCAAGAGATCAATTGTCGGACATCAAATAAGAACACAAAATCCCAAATATTAAGAAAAAGAATAATCGTAAGTGGTAGTAACTTCGAACGAAGCATATAGTCGTTTTTTCACTTTAATAATTAAATAAAATAATTCCTCGTAAAGTAAATGGTTTTAAAAGTATTTTTCTAAAATAATCGTTTGTCATTTGAAACGAATAATTATTGAAATGTATTCCTAATAAATTCAAGAAATAAATTTATGGACGATGAAAATATTTTTTTTTTCATAAGCCACTGCGAGACAATATTTTTTAAATTGGTTGATACCATCAAAAAATCCAAATTGGTATACCTGTGATAAATTTATCCCAAACTATTTTTTAACCACAAAAAATCCAAAATCAGTACACTTGTGACGAATTTATCCCAAATTAATTTTTTGACCATCAAAAAACTCATACTGGTACACATGTGATAAATTTACCTCAAACTATTTTTTTACTACCAAAAATCCTAAATTAGTACACTTGTGACGAATTTACCCAAAACTAATATTTTAACCATAAAAAATTCTAAACTGATACACATGTAATAAATTTACCATAAACTAATTTTTTGACCACTAAGAATCCCAAACTAATACACTTATGACAAATTTACCCTCCGTTAGTTTATGTTACATTTTACCATCAAATCACTGAGTTAGATGACACGTTGCAGTTGACGGATGTGCCCATTTGGGTTTTTACCCTTTGTCTATCATAGGTGTATTAATTAGGGGTTTTTCGTGGCATTAACTCAATTTAACGGAAATTAACGGAGAGTAAATTTTGTCACATGTGTACCAGTTTAGGATTTTTCATGACTAAAAAATTAGCGCGGGATAAATTTGTCATAGATATATCAATTTAGGATTTTTCGTGATCAACAAAATAATTTGGAGTAAATTTTTCACAAACTATATTAATTTTTAATTTTTTATGGTATTAACCATTTTTAAATGAATCAAACAAATAATTTGAAGTAAATTTTTCACAAACTATATTAATTTATAGTTTTTATATGGTATTAACTATTTTTAAATTAAACATGTTCATTTTGATCGGAGAAGTGGTTTCCCTAAATAGTTGATTTTGACGGAATAGAACTCACCGAGCAGAGACCACGAAAGGCCGACGAAGAAGAGGCATCGCCACGCCATCCATCCGCACTGGGAAACTCGAAACGTCTTTTCTCAATCCGTTGGACGGCGCTTTGGTGTTTTGTCGTTTTGTGCTTTTTTTGGTCGACACGTTTTGCCGTTTTGGGATGACGTGTCATTGGGAAATAATGGAGGTGGGAGTGGGGCCCACTGATGCCAGCTAGGCTTCATTATGAAACATCGGTTTTGGTCGATGTTGACGAGGTCGTCCTTGGTGTGCGGGTGTGCCCACTCCGTCAAAGAATAATTAATCTTCTGGGGGAAAACGACATGATCCCACCAACTTTAGTTAAATGCCTATTGTGATCTATGCATTTTATTTATTTAATATAATCTTGAATTTTAATTTAATATGTAATATCATCTTTATACTTTTAATTTCTTCAATATAATTATTGAGATTTTGGTATTTGTACAATTTAATTCTTGGATTTATGAAGATGTTCGTTGCCTCTGATCTTAAATTAGTGGAAGACTACATTAAACATTTTCATATTTTTCAGGGACTACATTGAACATGTATCGAAAATTTCATAGACAATGTTGCACAAATTAAAATTTTAGAGACTACACTGAAGATTAGGCTAAAATTTAGGGACCACATTGAACAAATTAAAAGTTCAAGGATCGTATTGCACGTAAAGTTAAATTTCATGAATCATTTCTATCATTATCCCCTCTCTCTTTTTTTGTATTTTTCTGTTGTGTTATGATTATTTTTTGGCATTTATTACTAAGCAAAATTACTAAAAAAAGCAACAACAAAAATTATTTAAAGAAAAAATCCTCTCTCACTACATGTTCTAATTCCGAAATCATGAGTTTTTATTCTAAGGCTCCATTTGTTTCGGGAAAATGTGGCATTTCTAGAAAATATTTTTCAAGAAAATGACGATATTTTTCGGTATTTGGTTAAAATTTGAAAATGAACCGACAAATATTTTCCACCGGAAAATCAATTTTCACCTTATACATCTTTTAATAATTTATTTTATTTTAAAAAAATAATTTTTAAATTAGTTTCTTTTATCTTTTGCTTTTCTTTCTGTCTTTCTTTCTTTTTTCTTTTTTTGTTTTTCCTTTCTTCTTCGACTGGCGAGCGGCCACGGCAGTCTAGACAAGAGAGAATGGGGACGGAGGATGAGGGAGAGAGAAAGGAAGATTTTCTCTATTTTAGAAAGTTACACACGAGAGAGAAGCCTGAGATAGAGGGAAAAATGATTTCCCTTTCTCAAAGTTAGAAGGATATTTTTCATTGACTATAAAAAAAAAAAAGTCCTTCACCATGTATTTTCTGCCCTCCAAACATCAGAATTTGAGAAAAATATTTTTCGTAAAACAAACGAAACCTAAGATTCAAAAATCCACGTCTCTTCGCCCAAAAACCCCTTTATTAAGGGACTGAATTCCTGGCACCCCTTGAAAATCTTTATATATCAAACCATCCCTGCCCAAACCGCCTTTTGTTAGGCTCGGCCACCATCGCTCCTCGCGTCGTCGCCCTCGTCACCAACTTCCGATGCCCGGCGATGGAGCGGGGTCGACAAGGGATCGAGATCTCCCCCACCCCTCACTCCCAACTCATTAATCCCTTCTCTGTTTCTCACGGCATGTTTTTCCTCCATATCCCCCACGTAGACTACGTGACATCTTGTCCCACTCTATTAGTCCTACCAATTTTTCCAAAAGTAATTAATTCAACGCGCAGAATTTTCAACAATACAAAGTTTGACATAGATATTGTATGATTAAATATAAAATCTGAGCTTAAAAGGGTATTCTCGAAATGAATAATTTAGGACAAGTTTTTTGAGCGATCATGACAACACTTATGGACCAGAAATCCTATTGGCAATGCAATTTCTAAAGCAGAAATCCGTTTAGTTACGCAACTTCATTTTTCTATTTATTGAGCATTTTTTTTGCTCCAAAAATAATTTTGAAGCCACTTGAAGAAGTAAAATAAAAAAAAAAAATTTACTTCTCTCAAGAAATAGAAAAATCAACTTCTAGGCAGAAGTTGATTTCTAGAGTAGGAGTGTTGCCATGCGCGCCCTTGCGACGTAGAGTCTATTGGGCGCATTTTACAAATAAAGAGACGAAGTGAAATAGTTGAAAAATGTCAGTTGCAGTTTTGGTACTTTCCTATAATATTTTCTACACGAGCAATGTCGCATTAAAATACACATACGGAACAATGAGTTCACTCGATGAAAATCGCTCGGAAAGATCTGTTTTTCCTTTGGTAGCAATGTATTTCAAAAATAAAAAATCCTTGAGTTACGATATCATTTTAATCATCTCAAATCTTTAAATACTATAGTAAAACAAAAATTTAACTAATGATGGCTCTAAAAAGAAAGTTTTTTTTTTTGTGTGTGTGTCATGAAAGTTCATTTTAAGTAGGTAAACCTAGTTTATATCACGTAATGCGTGAGTCACAATTTAGATTTTAACCCAAATCCAAAATTATTTGTGCTATGGTGCGTGCATTTGAGCCTGTACTATAGGTAAATTCGCTAATGTAAATCTTAATCATAAAGCCAATTGGCGATGTTAGATTCAAAATTTCTTCTTTTGTTCATCCAAAGGATGGCACATATCATTGACCTTTCGAAAATTATAATTGTGGTCGATACTCAAGGACAAGGAGTGTCCGGGTGTTGTGCATGGGTTACAAATTTGGTGACAAATCACGAGTCATATACACGCGATGCAAATGGTTCTGAATTTTGGCACAATGTATAGTGTGTTTTCTGAACTTTACCCTCGATGTGTAATGTGATCCCTAAATTTTTAATTTTTTCAATGTGGTTCATGGAATTTTGGTACATGTTCAACTTAGTCCCTAAACAAAATGAAAATGTTCAATATTATGTTTTCATTAATTCAAGCTCGGGGACAAAATAGAATATTTTCATTTAGTTCGGATACTGAATTGAACATATACAAAAAGTTCAGGATAATATTGAACAAATTAAAAGTTTAACGATCCCAATACATATTATTTTAAAGTTAACATTGGAGTCATTTTGAAAAAAATCATATATTATTTAGACAAAAAAAAGAAACGATTTTAAAGTCAAATTGAAGTTTCATGGTTGTGGTAATCGTTTTGGTCTACTAAATATTCTATAGTTCGTCACCTTTGACTGAATTTCGGGGAAAGCATGGAAATATTGGGTAAAGTAATTGTTTGTATAATGAGAAATGCGGACAAGATCTGACGTGGAAAATAGCCTTCTTCACAACTGGGTCAACGTCAATTATATTCTTTTTGGGCAAAGAAAATTTCTATCGATATTTTTTGGCCAGACACGATCCAATGTCAATTAATTTTTTTTTTTTTTTTTGGGAAGCTATTGTTATGCCAGGAATAATGTAAGATGGCTTTGCGATGGCTGAAAATTGCAATGGTTTTTTTAAATCGAGTTTTATTTTGGGCACACATGTTTGCGTAACCTTTTTTCTATACCTTACATATACATCACCGTTGATATTTAACCGCTAGTTATGATAGTTGTTGTGTCTATAAGAAATGATTTCTTAGAACATTAGATATCATTAATAATTAAAAGCGAAATAATTACCTAATCGGTACATACACTAATTGTATTTTAAACTTTTAAATTTTGCCAACATAGTTTTAAACCTTTGCATGTAATTCTTCTAGCCAATTGCTACTGGAAACTGCTGACGTGGCGTATAGGTGTCAGTGATTGTTATACGTAGCGCGTTAACACAAACAATTTGTGGATCGTCGCATCGGCAATTGGCCAGAAGGACTATATTGAAATTTTGTGCAAAGGTTTAGAACTACATTGGTAAAATTGAAAAGTTTACAACTGAATTGGTATTCGTACAATTAGTTTAGGACTGAATTGAATAATTTTTCCAATTAAAATGCGATATCTCGTGGTTTCATATTTGTAGAGCACATATCCCAACATCTAAAATACATATCCATATTCTCATTTTATGAATCATCCAAAATCTATCTCGAATTCGGAATGCACGTAGCACATGCAAAAAAATTAGACAAAAATTTCAAAAAATTTCTAAACATATTGTATTTGTGTCATTTCAGTCCTGAACTTTTTGATGATTTGTCAATGTAGTCTTCTTCGCTAATTTTGATTGAAGAACGCTGACATGGAGGTCTATCAACTCCCACAGCCAGTGCGGATGCGAACAATTTTTTTATTTATAAATTTGTCCTTCTCTTTTTGTTTTTTTTTTCTACATTCCTTTTCGTCGGTGGCTGGTCTCAAGTGATAGCCAAAGAGGGCTAGGCGAGGGTCGCCCTCTCTCGAACTGGCGAGGGTCGGCGGTTGGCAAGGGCCGATGAGGGCTTGCAGGCTCTTGCCCAGTGGCTAGCGAGTGTTGTTGAGCGCTCGGTAGCTGCAATAAATGAAAAAGAAAGGAAAAGAATAAATAAATAATTCAGAATTAAAATAAAAATAAAAAATAGAAAAAATTGTCTAGGTAGGGCCGACTGCGGGTGTTCATGTCAGCGATTTCAGTTAAAAAAGGCCGAATGGACTACTTTGGCAAATTGTCAAAATGGTTAAGACTAAATTGGCCAACTTAAAATGTTTATGAATGAATTGACATAAGTGCATATGTTTAGGACTTTTTTGGTAATTTTTTAAACAAACTTATATTTTAACAAATAAAGGTTTTAAACTTGGTGATTCACCCTCAAATTTTGCTATACCATACTTAAGGCTTCAATATTTTCTATAACAATAACTCTTTGCTATAATTTCACCGATTCTCTTGTAATAATTTTTTTTTACATGGCCTTAGGTCTACTTGATGTAAGTGTCTTCAAGGTCTAATGAGAAACTCAAGAAGTAATTAACATTGGACGATCAGACAAACGCACACGTATCGTGTCGATTAGGTCGCAAACGACCTATGGTCTTACAATGAGGTCGACATGGGAACACAAAAGGTATTGTATTCGTGATTTTTAAATTATGAATTTGAAAGTCACTCGTTGAGACGAAATTGCTAAAGGCGCGCATGGCAACACTTCTGCCTTAGAAATCAACTTTTGGCCAAAAGTTAATTTTTATACTTTTACTCAAAAGCAGAAGTTGATTTTTCTACTTCTGCTCCAGAAGTTGATTTCTAATCAGAGAAATTCGTTCGATAACTGTTGAAAATTTCTACTTCAGAAACATTATTAACACAAAATATTCTATGAAAAATTATTGTTGGCGGCCGAAATTTTTTTACTTCATTTTTAAACTTTTTAAATTTCTTTAAAAAATCATAATAATTATTAACAAATATTATTTACTTTTAAAAAATAAAAATATATTATTCAATTTTTACTCCGGCAGCGGCGGACGGGGCAGTGGTTGACGGTTGGCGATGGGGGGCGGCGGCGGTCGGGGGGGGGCGATGGGCGGCGACAGGCGGTGGTCAGCGATGGGTAGCGATGGAGGTTAACGGCAGGCGAAGGCGGGCGTGGTTGAAAAGAGGGTGAGGGTGTAATGAAAAGAGGGTGAGGCGAAAAGTACTTCTTGAGTTGAGAAGCAATTTTTTTTAACTTCTCAAATTGAGGGAAAAATAACTTCAGTAGTGAAAATTCACATCAAAAGTAGAAATTTCTTTCGGAAGTAAAAATTTTAACCAAACGGATTTCTACTCAAAAAGTACTTCTAGAGTAGAAATTCATTTCCAGAATTGTTACTATGCGCACCCTAACTAGCCCACTACTTTCCACCTGTTCCTCAGAATGATTATCGAGCCCCACTAGCTTTTCTTTAATTATTTTTAGATGCTAAAATAAAGCTAATCTCACTTTCTTAACAGTGATTAATTATGGAGCACGACTCTGTCTCCACAATAAATAATCACAAAAGCATATGCCAGTCGTGCGTTGATTTATTCAAAAAGATTCTGTCGTCTGATTTATGCTGGTTGAATGGCGACATAATTATCAAACAATGTCAATTCTATAATATCTAACAAAATTAATAAAAATAAAATAAAATAGTTCGATGACACCGAATCTACGCATAAGGATGCACCAACTCGAAGAATTTCATTTGAGCGTTGTATATATAACTCCGGCCTCGGAGTGACAATTTATGAAACGACATATCCTAACTTAAATGATGAATTATAACAATTAGCATATGCCCTTTAAACCAATTGATGTATCTCTAAGCACAAGAATTTAATTTCAATAATTTTTCTTATTCATTACAAACATCTTTTCCCCTCTTCGAGTCCTAGATGCCCTAAGTATGAATCCAATTATATTTCTTCATTTCAAAAATTTATGTGGGTTTTGTTAGGATTCGGAGTACAACCACAGCGAAAATAGAGCGTAAAAGCAAGAAAGAGAAATCGAGACATAATATTTATCCTGATTCACTCTTAAATTAGGGTTACATCCAGTAGATGATTCCATTATAATTAGCATATCGCATCTCTCTGTTACAACCTTCAATTACAAGAAAAAGAGATAGTATATAATATAAGTTATTCATGGGCCCAAGCCCAAATTACTAATACAATATGGGCTTAAATTATAAAAGCCCTAATGTGTCCAAGGGGAGCTACCTCATTGGGATCCCCGCTCGCTCATTGGGGAGCGGAACCTCCGTGCTTTCTTATCGATCGGAAGTATGAACCACACCCGACATGTTTCTTTAATTTACCTTTCCTTCTCCATTTTCTACTCTCTTTTTTCCCCCTCTATTTTTTAGTATAAATTCATGCCAGCTCAATAGAGCATTTCGATGCCAAAGAACCCACGCAGCACTTCATCACCTTCAACTTGGAGGCAAAGACCAACACTTACGCCTCCAGCTCATCTTAACTTGGGCAATCAATTCCTTCCTTGATTCTTAATTTAATCAAAACTTGCAATCATTTAGTGAAATTAAAAAAGGTAAATTAAAGGAGTGGACCTAGATGTGCTCGGTCCCCACTTAGTCCTCAATGTTTTCCCACTAAAAAAAAGGAGGAAAATAAAGAAAAAGAGGGCACAAATCTTGGAGACTTTAAAGCAAGAAAGTGGGGTCAAAGAACCCTTTCTTTTCCCCCCTACATGAACCGAATTGCAAGGAAGCAATAATGCTCCTTTCTCTCCTATCACCAATCACATTGCATCTTTATAAAAAAAAATATGCTGCCTTGGGAAGGGGTAGTGGAAACATCCTCCTAGAAAGACAACATCTTAAATTATCAAAGGCAAAAAGGTTAAAGTTTATATCCTTTGTTACCTTTTTCTTTTTAGAAATGTTTGTGTCACTCTAGGTTTCCAAACTTTTTCACAGGATCAAGCATCGTTCATAGCATTCGGGTCCGCTAAGAAATGAAAGTTCTCACACAGTTTCACATTTTGATTGGGAAAATTATCCAAAAAGTACTAAATCCATTACGCGTCAACCAAATATTCTTAACCCCTTTGACGATTGCAAATGCAGTCCTTCCGATCAACTTGACCCGAAAATCGATGATGTTGATACCAACTATCTTACGTGGCATGGCTGGAGCTGACGTGGATATTTTTTTACAAATTTTTTCATTTTCTAAATATTTATTAATTTTTTTATTCATTTTTAACTGTTAAGGGCTGGTCTTGCCGACCCTTGGACGAGGCCTGGTAACCCCATTGGCGCTTAATAGTAAAAAGAAGAAAAGAAAAGAAAATTCAAACAATTAAGAAAAAATTTGCAACAAATGTCCACTTCAGCGCTGGTCGTGCCATGTAAGATGGCCGACATCCACGTCAGCAACTTCATACCAAATTTGGCCGAAAGGACTACATGGGCAAATCGTTAAAATGTTTAGGACTAATTGATAGGGGTGAGCGGTTCCAGGTTACTTATACGTTCCACCTGGAACCTGAAACCTACCTGTCGGGATAGGTTCCTCATTTTTTGGAATCTGGAACCTACCCTATCACTGGTTCCAAGATCGATTCCAAGGTCTATACAGGTTCCACATATATTCTTAATTGAATGATTGCAGTGAACCATCACCTTTGATGACCATCATTTATTGCTACAATCCACTGACCACAACTCATATTTAGACACACGAATAAATATAAAATATTAACAAAGTAAAAGTCTCAGTCATAAATATTGCCGAAAATAAAAGTTCAGACTAATTTTTCCAGATTACACACTCATCATCGGACACCATGGAATACCGCAAGATATTGCGCGAAGAGATATATCTAGAAAAACATAATAACTTGTTACAGATTATATTACACATTCTAGGTAACTTGGAATCTGCCCGTCGGAATAGGTTTTCCAATTTTTTGAAACCTGGATCTTACCCTCCATACCTTGGAACCTAGAACCATGCTCACCTCTACTAATTGACACAATTGAAAGATTTAGGGATTGAATTAACCGCCCTACAATAGATTTAGGACTTTTTCGAATAATTATCCACACTTCGATTACAGTTTTATGGATGGGGTCATTCATTGGACGAGCCTATCCCTTATATTTTCGCATCGCTCGTGGTCAAAGGTGTATACGAGCGAAACGAGTTGATGCAGAATGTGAGATCCAAACAATACACACGCAAGTAAGGTAAATGGGAAATTGTTTGTTTAGGTGTTTTTTTAATTTTCTTTGATTTTTGGTGAATTTTATGCAGTAAATTTTAAATCCTGGATTTGTCACTTCAACGATGTCATTGGAGTCAATCGCCATTTGTCATGGAAAAATTATTTTAATGTAGGGCGTCGACATAATTTGGTTTTAGCCAATCCGGGGCACAAGCTAATCTTCAATAACCAATCTTAAGTTACATTGCAGATAGTACCTTGCCTAGTTTCTTGTGGCTAGAATTTGGTCAACGACCAAAGTTTGATCTTATCGTTGGTTGTGATATTTGCACATTCGTTGATGTTTCTTGGTTCTGACTTTTTGACTCAAGACTTCATTCGAGTACCACGTGGACGGTTAATCACTCTTTTGGAACGGAATAAAAAAGTTCTAGGGTTCTTATTCGACAAATTACAATCCAGCGACTGGTGAAATCCAAGGGCGCACATGATAATACTTTTGCTCTAGAAAACTTTCGGTAAAAAGTTGATTTTTTTACTTTTGGAGAGAAGTAAAAAAATTTACTTCTTCAAGTAACTCAAAAACTACTTCTGGAGCAAACAAATGCTCAAGAAGTAGAAAAATGAAGTTGCGTAACCAAACGGATTTCTGCTCCAGAAGCACTTCAGGAGCAGAAATTCTACTCCAAAAGTGTTGTCATGCGCGCCCTAAGTGTACCATTTGCCGATAATCGAATGGTTCGAGATTTGATTTATATGTCAACAATCCGATTAATGATTTCTAAGTCCATCTTTGATTTGAGAATACTCTTTAGGAAAATCCAATAAAAAAAACTTAAATTGATAGGCGGAAGGAAACCAAATGAGCATGGAGAGCGTATATGATCCATTGCCAAGCGATAAATAAATAGCATAATATTTCCACACCCACTCTCATGTGGAACTTGATTGATAGGGCCGGAAGCACACATTAGAAGGAGATAGCACTTACTTTGATATTATGTTAGAAAATTCCAACAAAAAAATTTAAGCTGATCGATGGAAGAAGACCACATGAAAATAAAGAGTATATACGACCCGTTGTTAAACGATGTGAGACAATATTTCAACAATACTTTGATAGTTTACAAATTTGGTCTTAGGTATATTGCTGATATCGAGCTTCCCATTTATATTGTGATGTGGGCAAGTGTGACAAACTCCTCAAGCAGTATCGGCAAGATGTGTGTGACCTTACTCAACATTTCGCAGTAGTTTAGGAAGTATAACAACATTCTTCATTATTTGATTAGATAAAAGGACTACATTAAACATTTAAAAATAGTTTGACGCATCGAATGAATTAAAATATTAAAGGATGACATTGCTGGTGAGATCAAATTTTAGGATTACTAATGTGATTTTCCCTTCCTATAGACTCTAGACACTCTTTAGGGAAGCAAAAAAGAAAAGGGTGTATGACTTGCTAGTCTTCTTTTTCCAAAGCTTCACTCTTTCTATGTACTATTTGTCAAGTTTTGAGTGGCAAGGAGGAAGAAAAAGTCAATCCTCTCCTTTTCTTTTTTCTTCACTCTCCTTTTCTCCTTCTTGCTTTCTCTATTTCATAATTTTCTTCATAAGGTCCCCTATATGCATATTCCTTTTCCTTTTTTCCCTTTTCCACCTTCTCGTCTCTGTCTCTTTCTCTGTTCTCCCCCATCCCATTTTACCCGAAGCCTAAGGGTACGCATGACAACAGTTCGCTTCCTTGGCCTTATTTTTTTGCCAGAAATAGATTTTTCTATTTCTATTCCCTGGACGAGTTTCTGAGTCGAGATACGTGTTTGATAACGACAGAATTTTTTTGTTCTTGAACCAAAAATTTGTTTGATAAATCACGCTCCCAATCTCTCTCTTTCTAAATTGCGCTTGGTCTTTCTCTCACTCTGTCACAAGGACTTTGTATCGGCATAACCTCTTCCCTTCTGTAAATAAACAAGCACCGTCTGATCACATCGACGATGGACCATATCATCGAAGATGGCCTTCAGTCCGAAGCGAGCCATGGCCGAGCTCCAGCACTCAAGCTCGCTCGGAAGCCGGGCCTCGTCCTCTTCGATGAAGCACGACGGCGACTCCTCGCCCCTCGTCCCCGATTCTCGCCCTGTCGGCCACGACAACGATGACAGCGACGACGACGGTGGCCGATGTCGTCCTCCAATAAATTGCGCTTACTTCTTCTCACCAAACCCTAACCCCGACCCTTGTCACCCCTCAAACCACAGGCGCTTCAACCCTAAAACCATAATCAGTCACAAAACTGGGAGGCGCTCACTTTCTGGTTTTCCAATCTGCTCGATGGATTCGCAGCAGAACAGCCTCTTCGAGACCGCCTCGCAGCCGGACACCAGTAATGACGCCTACACCTTCTACGAATTCAACACCTAGGGCGATGGCGATTTCGATTACCCCGAGTTCCGCGACCCAATTCGGTCAGCCTGGTCGACCCCGTCGGACTCCATTGCGGACCCCGCCAGTGAAGGGTTTCCTGGATTCGTAATACGCAGCGGAACGAAACCCTATAACAGGATCCATGTGTATACCAGAATCGAATTAGGGATTCAAGGCTTACCTTTCGTGATCGTAGACAAGTTGACAATCGATTGTGTCAGAATTAACGCCCCAAGTGTTGCGCCTCTATCGGTATCCACACACACGAACTGAGATCTCCAATGATCCAAGTGCTAGCTTTTGATATTGGAGTTTCTCTGCTAGTCGCCTTTTTGTCTTCTTGAGACTTTCTCGAGAACGAAAACCAAGAACTGTACGACGTGCTTCTCCTGGTCTAAGGCACCTCTAGGGTTATCACTCATAACCCACGGTTTCACGTTTTGGGCCCCACGACGTATCGTCCTGGGCCCACGACGTCTTCTAAACCGTCCACTTAATAGTGCGTTTTATCGTTATCTTATAACGCGCACGATCGCGTGGATATTCGTAATAAGAGTATAAATTAAATCTACTTCTTAAGCAGATCAAGGAGCAGAGAAAATATTAAATCAATTCGCTATTGTGTGCGACCCTATAGGTTCACTAGACATTAGCAGTGTGCCCAAAACTCTTTTGGCCCACAAGTCATAAGCGGTCTCTAGCAAGACATTATGACTACCTAAGTATAGTGAAAGTCGGTTTTTCCGACACAACCTGATCCACAACTAATAGTTAGAGTATCAACCTTAATTGATCCTTAGGGCAGACCACTAACAATCTCCCACTTGCACTAGGATCAATTATACAAACTAAAATCCCTTTGTCACTTGATATCCGAGTTAAGCATAAGGCAGGACAAGTGTCACCCTTATATAGCCCAAACTCATTTTCCCGATACCGCAATTAGACTGTCAATCCAAGTAGTTGACTCTTCAACTCACTTGAGCATGGCCATGCATTTCACAGTCTCAACTCTACGGGAGGCCAGGATATCATACTCTCGTTATATGAGAGGGACAAATCCCATCTTGTCTACTCACATCCCTCAGCACGATTCATGATATGCCCAGCCATTACCTTTATTATCGCATGTTACGGTCGACGTTTGGTAATGTTAAAACATGCTAATCCACGTCTAGGAAATCATGGCAGACTCAGGTCGAAGGACTATACTCTATAGATGTGATGAGAAACACTGATGACATCATATAACAATCCTACAGTATTCTCATAGCGGGTCTGTCCAATACAATGTTCTCCAACATGTATTCCATGTGATCAACTTTATATCTATATATTCATGACCCATGAAACTTGGTCATCAGTTAACTCACATGCTAGTCTCAAACATCATTGGCGTCCCAATGCACAATGACAATTGACTAGGGACATTTAAAATATTAATATCCATTCTATTAATAGAGTTTCACGATCAAATCACGTATTTGATTATCTATTAAGGATATTCAATATTCAGGGGATAAAGATTTCGCATTCAATCATATACTGAAACTAAATTGAAATCAAATATAACATGTATTTTATTAATGAACAATGAAAATGTATATAACATAGACTTCCACTCACATCAAGGCCAATCACTAATGTGTCTAAGGCCTAAAGCGTTACAATGACGCTCATGCTTAGGTTGTGGAAGAGCCTTTGTCAACGGATCGGCTACATTCAACTCTGTTGCAACTTTGCACATTTTGACATCCCCTCTTTCAATGAATTCTCGAATGAGGTGATACTTCCTGAGTATATGTTTGGTCCTCTGGTGAGACCTAGGCTCCTTAGCCAAAGCTATGGCTCCATTGTTGTCACAATAGAGGTCTACTGGATTCGAACTAGTGGGACCGATTCCCAGTTCTTCTATGAATTTTCGAATCCAAACAGCTTCCTTTGATGCTTCTGAAGCAGCAATATACTCAGCTTCTGTCGTAGAATCTGCAATAGTGTCTTGCTTGGAACTCTTCCAACATACTGCTCCACCATTCACGCAAAAGACAAACCCTGACTGCGATCGAAGGTCATCTTTGTCGGTTTGGAAACTAGCATCAGTGTAACCACTTACAGTGATCTGTTCCTCACCTCCATAGACTAAGAATAAATCCTTAGTTCTTCTTAAGTACTTAAGGATATTTTTGACAACTATCCAGTGAGGTTCTCCTGGATCTGATTGGTATCTGCTCGTCATGCTCAACGCATAAGCAACATCAGGACGAGTGCACAACATGGCATACATGATGGATCCTACAGCTGATGCATAAGGAATCCTACTCATGCGGTCTCGCTCATCTTGTGTCGATGGACACTGAGTCTTGCTAAGACTTATGCCATGTGTCATCGGGAGAAAACCTTTCTTGGAATCTTGCATATTAAACCTATTGATGACTTTGTCAACGTATGTACTTTGACTCAGTCCAATAAGTCTCTTTGATCTATCTCTATAAATCCTGATTCCCAAGATATAGTTTGCCTCTCCCATGTCCTTCATGGAGAAACATTTTCCCAGCCAAGTTTTAACTGACTGAAGCATAGGAATGTCATTTCCAATGAGTAGTATGTCATCCACATACAACACTAGAAATACAATCGCGCTCCCACTAGACTTCTTGTAAACACAAGCTTCTTCTTTGTTTCTGATGAAGCCAAACTCTTTGACAGTTTCATCAAAACGAATATTCCAGCTCCGTGATGCCTGCTTCAATCCATAAATAGAACGTTGAAGCTTACATATCTTCCCAGCGGTATCTGGTGATGTAAAACCTTCAGGTTGTGTCATATACACATCCTCTTCTAGGTTTCCGTTAAGAAAAGCTGTTTTTACATCCATTTGCCATATCTCATAGTCATAATATGCAGCAAACGCTAGGATAATTCGAATGGACTTAAGCATGGCCACTGGTGAAAAGGTCTCGTCATAGTCAATACCATGAGTCTGTTTGAAACCTTTAGCTACTAGCCGTGCTTTATGGATATGAACATTTCCATCCATATCAGTTTTCTTCTTGAAAACCCACTTACACCCTATAGGTTTGACACCTTCGGGTGGATCAATCAAAGTCCAAACTTTGTTTTGATACATTGAGTCCATTTCGGATTTCATGGCCTGAAGCCATTTATCGGAGTCTGGGCCCATCATAGCTTCTGTATAGGTCGTAGGCTCGTCATTTTCTATCAACAATAGATGACGATGTTCTGTCACATGAAAACCATATCTCATAGGTGCACGATGTGTTCTTTCAGGCCTACGAACTAAAGGTGTCACTGTGGTAGACTCTACAACTCTTTGTAGATCTAATTGAGGTTCCTCATGAACTGGAACATCCACTTGTGACACAATAATTTCTTCAAGGTTTACCTCACTCCCACTAGTGCCTTTAGTAAGAAACTCTTTCTCTAAAAAGACACCATTTCGAGCGACAAACACTTTGTTCTCCGATTGGTTGTAAAAGTAATATCCTTTCGTTTCTTTAGGATATCCCACAAAGAAACATTTATCAGATTTAGGCGCTAACTTATCAGAAAGTAAACGTTTTACATAAGCTTCGCAGCCCCAAATCTTTAGAAAAGACATACTAGCAACTTTTCCTGTCCACATCTCATATGGTGTCTTCTCTACAGCTTTTGATGGACTTCTATTTAGTGTGAACGCAGCTATCTCGAGTGCATATCCCCAAAAAGATAATGGAAGATTTGAATGACTCATCATTGATCGAACCATGTCTAACAAAGTTCGGTTTCTCCTCTCAGAGACACCATTCCATTGTGGTGTTCTAGGGGGAGTAAGTTGTGAAACTATTCCACACTCCTTGAGATGGTCATTAAACTCTTGGCTTAGATATTCTCCTCCTCGATCAGATCGAAGAGCCTTGATATTCTTACCAAGTTGATTTTGTACTTCATTCTGAAATTCCTTGAACTTTTCAAAGGACTCAGATTTATATTTCATCAAATAAACATATCCATATCTACTAAAATCATCAGTAAACGTAAGGAAGTACTGATAACCTCCTCTAGCTGTAGAACTTAGTGGTCCGCACACATCAGTATGTATAAGGGCCAATAATTCTTTTGCTCTCTCACTTTGATTAGTAAAAGGAGCCTTCGTCATTTTGCCAACTAAACAAGATTCACATGTATCAAACGATTCAAAATCAAATGAATTTAATAGTCCATCGCTATGGAGCTTGTGAATTCGTTTCTCGTTTATGTGGCCTAATCGACAATGCCATAGGTAGGTTGGGTTCAAATCATTAGATTTAAACCTTTTCATATTTATATTATAGACTGGCACATCAAGATTTAGAACATATATCCCATCAACAATGTGGGCGCTACCATAAAATAATCCATTAAGATAAAATGAACAACTATTGTTCTTTATATCAAAACAGAAACCTTCCTTGTCCAAACAAGAAACAGAAATAATATTCCTGCGTATAGCAGGTACAAAGTAGCAATTATTTAGTTCTAAAATCATGCCAGAAGGTAAAGCTACATCATATGTCCCTACAGCTAATGCAGCAACTCTTGCTCCATTTCCAACGCGCAGTTCCACTTCACCTTTTGCAAGTGTTCTACTTCGTTTTAGTCCATGCACATTCATACAAATGTGAGTACCACACCCGGTATCTAATACCCATGAAGTAGAACTAGTAGTAACATTTACTTCTATAACATAAATACCTGAAGTGGAAGTCTCACTTCCTTTCTTCTTCAAATCCTCCAAATATTTTTTGCAATTCCTCTTCCAATGCCCTTTGACACCACAATGGAAGCAGACAGCATCAGCAGTCGGACCTGATTTAGTCTTGGAATCAGGCTTGGGCTTATTGCCCTTGCCCTTACCCTTGACCATACCTGGCTTCTTAAAGCCTTTCCCCTTTTGAACCATGAGAACATTAGGGGTAGGGTCCTTCTTGATATTCTGCTCAGCAGTTTTGAGCATCCCATGCAATTCAGTCAAAGTCTTATTCAGATTATGCATGTTATAGTTCATAACAAACGTGTCATAATCATGAGGCAATGACTGAAGAATAATGTCAGTAGCCAACTCTTGGCTAATGGGAGAACCCAATCGTTCCAGGTTTTCAATATAACCTATCATCTTAATGACATGTGGGCTAACTGAGCTCCCACTTGCTAGCTTGCACTCAATTAAGGCTTTTACCGTTTGATACCTTTCAGTGCGTGCCTGCTCCTGAAACAGATTTTTCAGGTTCATGATCATATCATAGGCATCCACGTTCTCAAACTGCTTCTGAAGGTCTGAGTTCATGGTAGCTAGCATTAGACATGATGCATCCAATGAATCATCTTTATGCTTCTGGTAAGCATTCCTTTCAGCATGGGGAGCATTGGCAGGAGGTGCCTTTTCGGGGAGTGGTTTCTCCAGGACATATTCCTTTTTCTCCTGCTTGAGAACAATTCTCAAGCTTCTATACCAATCCAAGAAGTTTGAACCATTCAATTTGTCCTTCTCAAGGACAGATCGGAGTGAAAAACTTGATGCAGAGCTATTTGCCATAATCTACAACAAATATGCAAAGTGAATTGTTCATTAATACTATTTATATCAAACTTCCACTATACTTATATAAAAAGTGCCCCTATAAGTACAGTGGACCAAGATCCATATTTCACTAAGACTCAAGTAAACTTTGGCTTACCGCTCAAGACTTAGTTATTTAGGTAGACAACTCTTTGTCAGTTGTATCAAATACAACTCTTGGTTGTTCGGGTTTGACATCTCATGTCTTATGCCCAAACTCTATGCCTCAAGACCCAAAACCGTTTTGATAGCCTCGTTAAGTAAACCAATCTTGACATATGGACAACTGTTATCCATTCTATCTTACTCAAATAGTTAAAGATACCCTGCTTTGGCAGACCCATCTTTTGACGATTCAAGTCTTGATAGGTGTATGATTGGAAAGGCATCATTTTATTACTTAATTTTATTAGGGACTTTCAAATGTTCATATACATCGATAAATGTATGCAAGCTACAGACATAACTACTAATCACAATAAAGGCACATCAATCATACTGGGGACGAACAATCCATGCAGGGGTCAAGGGGGCTGCGCCCCCTTGCGGGGTTCGAGGGGCAGCGCCCCTCGCGGGGTCAAGGGGCAGAGCCCCTTGCGGTGTTCGAAGGGGCAGCGCCCCTCGTAGGGGCTCGGGGGCAGCGCCCCCGAAACCTAGACAGAATTCTTAATTCTGTTTTATCTGGAACCCATCCGTACCCTTAAACCATCTTACTAAGGCGATCGATTTCAACTAAATCGACCCTATGCTTCGTTCTTTCTCAGAACCCTAAACAGAATTCATAATTCTATTTTCTTAACAGAACGTCGCTGGATCAATCACATTAATCCACATCATTGCAGGAATTCAAGTTCGTCTGAATGTGAAATTACCCAAACTGATCATATCAATCCGTATTCCCAATTTCATCTAACCCTAACTAAGAATCAATCCAGGCATACATCACATGTATCGACAATTAGGGTTTGCGATTCAACTCTAATATAACACAAGTAGCTCTGATACCACTGAAGGTTTTCCTGGATTCGTAATACGCAGCGGAACGAAACCATATAACAGGATCCATGTGTATACCAGAATCGAATTAGGGATTCAAGGCTTACCTTTCGTGATCGTAGACAAGTTGACAATCGATTGTGTCAGAATTAACGCCCCAAGTGTTGCGCCTCTATCGGTATCCACACACACGAACTGAGATCTCCAATGATCCAAGTGCTAGCTTTTGATATTGGAGTTTCTCTGCTAGTCGCCTTTTTGTCTTCTTGAGACTTTCTCGAGAACGAAAACCAAGAACTGTACGACGTGCTTCTCCTGGTCTAAGGCACCTCTAGGGTTATCACTCATAACCCACGGTTTCACGTTTTGGGCCCCACGACGTATCGTCCTGGGCCCACGACGTCTTCTAAACCGTCCACTTAATCGTGCGTTTTATCGTTATCTTATAACGCGTACGATCGCGTGGATATTCGTAATAAGAGTATAAATTAAATCTACTTCTTAAGCAGATCAAGGAGCAGAGAAAATATTAAATCAATTCGCTATTGTGTGCGACCCTATAGGTTCACTAGACATTAGCAGTGTGCCCAAAACTCTTTTGGCCCACAAGTCATAAGCGGTCTCTAGCAAGACATTATGACTACCTAAGTATAGTGAAAGTCGGTTTTTCGACACAACCTGATCCACAACTAATAGTTAGAGTATCAACCTTAATTGATCCTTAGGGCAGACCACTAACAGCCAGCTCCTTGGTCGATCAGCAGTTCGACAATTCTCTGGCCTCTGCTACTCCAGGTGGCGCCACGAAGAGCCACCGCGGCGGAGGTGCTGGGGGTGGTGGAGATGGCTCAGGGAGCAGCAGCGGAGGAGGTGGGAATCAGATGGCTCTAACTTATTTCTTTTTGGATGGCCCGAACTAATTTCTTTTTTTTTGTTCCAGAAACAAAAAACTAACTTTTTTCTACTTCTGATTTTTCTTCCAAATCTATTTTCGAGTCAAAAATTTGTCCCCAGAATAGAAAAATAAAATTGCGTTATCAAACGGATTTCTATTCCAAACATGTTCCCCGGAACAAAAAAAAAAAGAAAAATAGAGGAACAAAAATGTTATCATGCGCGCCCTAAGTCGGTCTTGGGCCGGGCCACGGATCCGGGTTGCCCAGCCATGTGATTAAGGTAAAAAAATTTATAGAGAAATTAGATAATTTTAATTTACTATCTCTTTTTCTAGCTAACTTTCCCAATCTCTCTCCATGGATCGAGAATATATGATCATATTTTAGACACGTGTCAGGACTTTAGCTTACATTTGCACATTACACGATTGCTAGGATTAAAGTATCTATCTTAGCTCTTATACCCACGGACCAGACAATTATAATGTGTGTAAATAAAGAAAAATTAATAATTTCATGTCATAGTCTCACCTAATGGTAGGTACAAGCTGGCTAAAACAATTGGTTGTTTTAATAATTATTCACATGTTCTATAAAATATGGTTATGGTGATGTATCGGATTTTCTTTTGGGCCGCCCATTGATGCATTTGGTGGGCTGAGTGAGACAATCAATATGGTCCGCTCACTCAACGGGCCTCAAGCCCAACGCCTTAACCATCCTTAGGAAAAGAACCCACCAATCTGAACTTTATTAAAAGTATTCGTTCGTTCGGCCGGCTTTAATCAACTAGTTTTATGAAACTTGTTATAAAAGTGTAATTAAGTCCCACAACATTTGACAAAAAAAAAAAATTCTTACAACTTTTAAAAGGTGCAATCAAATAGTACAACTTGTCGAATTGGTGCAATAAAACATTTTCCGTTGACTTCGTCCAATTTAACTAGTAAAAAATGCTGACGTGACTTTCTTATTATTTTCACTCTTCTACATGCCGATAAATTAACTAAAGTATGACATACAAGACTATCCTAATTTTCTTACCCCAAATCTCAAGTAAATTTAGAGTAAAGACAAAATAAAAATAAAAAACACAAATTGAAAAAAGAAAATCATAGGCGCGGCCTGTAGCCCCTCACCAGTGGGTGTGATCACTGGAGATGGCCGGTGGGGGTTGCTAGGACCTCAACGATGGCCCGAAATAAATTTCTTTTAAGATCAACGGGCACACGAGACACCACTTAAGTAGCATCGACACGGACACACGACACAACACGACATTTCATTTCTAAAAAATAGAAAATTTCGACACGTTGGGGACATGTTGTATATTAAATATGTATTTTTATATACATATCAACGAAAAATTATTTTTTGGAGCATGCAGTCTTAGATAATGTTAAAAAAACCTCATTTTTTGAAAATTATTTTATGTTTTAGAATTCTAAATAAAAATAATACACAATACCCTTCCCGCCCTTTACCTTCAAAGAAGTCTTGTCGCATCAACCCTCACTCTTGTCATTGTTGTCGACATCAAGCTTTTGCATTACAACTCCCAGATTTTCTTTTGTTCTCACATTAGACTCTCTCCTCATCTTTTATTCTCCATTCATCTCTCTCTCACCACCTGGACTCCACGGGTCGGTGACTAGGGGAACTGTGACTTCCGAGTTCATCTGCCGTTTCGTTCTCCGGCCGCCACTGCGCGTCGTCACTCGTGTTCTTCAAGGAAGCCTCGTCTCTAGCTTTTCTTATTTCTCAGCCCGACGAAACCTAGATCTGTTCGTTGCTGGTTCGTCCATCGTTTCAGTGCCCTCCTGTCCACCACCATCGCCTCAGATCTCGTGCAGCGCTCCACCGTCACCGTCTCCAACGCCTACCTTGCCTCCTCCGACCTCACGCACCGCCGACGTCCTCCCTACTCCTCCAATTTCTCTTCCCCTCGACCTCCACAAAACCCCCTCCGGACTCTTGTTGCCGGCGAGTCCGGCTCTTTGACCGCGTGTCGGGCTTCCGACACGCGTTGACCACGTGTCCGAGCGTGTCGGACGCGTGTCCGACACGCGACACGTGTCCGACACCGACACGGTGCCTCCGGGGACGCGTCGGTGCTTCACAGGACACCACAACATCTGTCATCAAGATCGATGGATCGCGACTCTCTCGCTCGCAAGGAAGTGCTTGACTAGGACGATGAAGTGGTCGCGACAGTGCGATTCAAGGCTTTTAGAAGCCATGATCGGATTACATTGGCGGTTTAATTTCTCTGTGCATCGATCATGTTCTGGTAAGCTTCCTGGGATGGATTACATTGTGAGCAGCTCACATGGCTATTGTTTCGGGGAACGTCGGCGAGGGTCACCGGCGACCCCCGCCAGCCTTTTCCAGCGAGGTGGGGGCGGCAGCGGCACCCCACGGGTGAGTGGTGCAGGCACTCGCCTATGATTTTATTTATTTAGTTTGTATTTTCTAAAGTTTTTATTTTTTAATCTAATTGAATTAAGATTTGGGGCAAAAGAGTAGGATGCTGGACCAAAACGTCAATGTTGGAGAGAAAAAATAATATAAAAAAGTGTTGGACGGAGTTAACTGAATTTTTTTATAGAAACAATTTGATAAGTTTTGGGATTGAATTACACTTATTAAAAGTTTTGAGTTGCACTTTCAAAATAAGTTTTACGATTTTCATTGAACGGTTGGACTGGATGCAGATATTTGTGTACTTTTAGAATTAAAAATTATATTTTTGTTACTTTTTTTTTTCTTTTATGCATTGCGACGATTAATATATAAACGTAACTATGAAAAATATGAAAGGACTTTAACGACAACCTCTTCCCCTTACAGGAGATGCAACCTTGTAAGGGTTTTTAGGTAAGCAATGTGGAACAATTGTTTTCCATGTATTCTATATTCATATTGTCCCCCATGACCATTTTGTGAAGTTTGAAACTTATTTAGCTCTATGAATATCAATTAATTACTATTATAGTATATATCATTGTGCTTATTAGGAGTAATGTCGGATATTTTACTTAATTTAACACGGCGTCACGTGATTCCCGCCAATGCCCATCCTAATAATATTAAGATGAAATTAGTGTGAACAGTGAATGAATGAATGCATGATTGTTTTTCTATCTCATACTCTCTTCTTATGTTTCACTTTCCCCTAACATAACGCCACTATTTAGATTTGTTACGCATATACATTACATGAAGAGGATTTGAATAGTGGAAAGGTTATGTTGCCACTTGAGAATTTTCTAGAACTTTTGATTATTTTCTTAGGTTCGGTTTGTTTTGCCAAAGATAAAGGATTTGGATAAAATTTTCTTGAAAATGCTCTCTTGTATAGCTTTGAAATAATTAGTCGATAAAAAATATTTTCATTATCTACAAATATTTTTTTGTGGACAATGAAAAATATTTTTCATCCATTTATTTTTGTAGGTGATACAATGTTTAGAGATATATTATTATCGGTAATACAAACATTCTTTATTGACTAATTATTTCGAGCAATACAAGCAATCATTTTTAGAAAAATATTCTCCAAATCATTCATTTTTCGCGAAACAAACGGAGCTTTAATAAGACCTCCATCTTTCTCCTTTTCCTTTATGGATATCTCGACTAATCTAGGCTCAACGATTATGATACTTTCTTATGGATGCACGCAAACCGCCTCATACGCATGCACATGTGGGTAAAACATAGTCGCACATGAAAACTCGACTAATCTAGGTTAGTGCTTTTAAATTACCATTTTTTCTGTTATTAATCTGTGGTTATTATCAATTATATAGATAAACACAGACATTATTTTCATTTTTTTTTTGGTCGGCTAAACACAGGCATTATTGTCATTTTGCCAATGAACACTCGAGATGGAAAATACTTTAAGTTCCTTTTATTTTACCACTATATTTAGATTTTACAAAAGTGCTCCTACGTACTTTTTAATTTACCATTTTAATACACGAATCACGTTTTGAACTGGTTTGGATAATTCTAGATACTGGTCCTTGTAATAAACTTTCGGTTGCGTTTGGTGAGTCAGATAAAACTTTGAATAGGATAACTTTTATCCTTTCTGCAGTTTGGAGTGATGGAAATCTGGATATGATTGGATATAGCCTGGATAAAGTTCGGAAAAAAAAAAATTCCCACCTAAAAGGTAAGATAGACCCGGATAGGGTATGCGAAATTTGAAGAACTGATAAAAAAAAAAATACCGTTCTTTCCCCACTTTTACGCTCGCTCTTCCTTTCTTTTGCCCAACACCACCATCATCAGGCTCCAATGGCCATCTCTCCTCCCACCGGTGACGACCTACTTATTACCTCGACCACCGGGAAAAGCAACGTTGGAGTTCGCCGGCCCTGCCTCTTCCTTATGTTGCTCAACTCCATCCTAGCAGGGAACTTCGTGATTCTGATCAGAGCTCGGCACCTCCGCCGCGAAGAAAATGATCCAAAGGAGGCGGTAGCCGTGGCGACATAGCTCCTCAACCGCATCACGCGGAGCGAGTTGGATCGGAGGAGTTGCCTGCTCGCGAACTGGATCTGCGCGCCGTTTTGGCGAGCCCCACGACACCTTGAGGAACTTCACCCATTGGTTTTTGATCCACGACTCCACTCTCGTCTGTACTACCTCCATTGTCGGACGCAGCATTCGAGAATCGGCGTGATCCTTTAATAAGTTTTTTTTGGATTTGAAGAAAGAGAGGAAGTTGTTGAAGGTGAATGTAGGATAGGGAAGAGGGAGAGATTGTGTTTGATTGAAGGCGAGAGTGGATTCAACGCACGAGAGAAGGCATCGATGGTGGCAGAGATGGTGGGACTGGAGAGAACTTGAACTCGGGGGCAAAGCCGCAAAGTTGAAGGTAGAGCGGGGCAAATGCGTCAAGTTGGTTGAGGGCGGCGGAAGGGATATCGCAGAAGGAGAGGGAGTCCTCGAAGTCACGGGAAGAGGGATGTTTGACATGGATGTCGAATCGTGGAAGGATGAATAGTTCTTACGACTTCCGTGGTTTATTTTTAGTTTTAATCCTACAAATCAAAAACTCATTTGGTAATTCTTATGTGAATCCATGTTATATCCCGACATCAACAAATATTGGATGAGATACTTAAAATCCTATCCTATCCTATTCTTATCCTATATGACATTTTCCTATCCAGTAAAAATGTCGATGACCAAATGCAACTTTTTCCTTTAATAACCAAGAAGGCATTAATGCAAATATCCAATTACAAGGCTCGTAATGTAGCATCCTGAAAACTAACTCTCTAAGTCATGTTATTTTGACTGTAATACTCGGTTACTACCATAGTGGGTTGTAATTTGAGACGGAAGCAACCTCTTAAATAAATATCATTGTCGAGATCGATTATCCGATATTGCTACGGAAAAGCCTACATAGCAAGTAACAAGTTCGCTCACCCTTATGTGAAGGTCACTTTGGATATATCGCGAAATATATTCGCAATAAGTTATAACGGGTTTAGTCGACCCGATAGTGTGCAACGTCGTACCTTATTGGATCATCGATTGGTCAGGAGTTCCATCTTGGAAACTTTTGTTTACGTTAACGTCAACACTGATAATTCCGAACACCAATTGGACCTAATACGGCGCGGTGGATTAGTTGAATTCGAGGGCAAATATTTTCTGGAAATTGAACGCTAAGCTAGCACCGCATTGAGTCCGACATACCTTGACTCATGGCCGAATGTGTGAGATATGGTTATAGTGATAAGAGAGAGAGAATTTAATCAAAACTAAGAGAGACTAGAGGCGGCAGAATTTTAGGGGACCGTGCGCAAACTTGAAGGGGAAGGAGGCCTGCCGTGTGTGGGAAAATGGAGGATCAAACAGAAAAAAAAATTGACACATGGCAAATTGCTTCTTACTCAAACCAAGTCAGTTCATCATGAGCTTTGGAAAGGAAAAATTGTGCACCATTTTCCTTGCTGTTCTTCGTGTGATCCACCAAGAATGAAAGAGAGAGGAAAGTGGGAGAAGAGGGAGCTCATCTTTTTCCTTCTTACTCTCGGTGGGGTGGAGGTCTTGAAGCTCTCAGTTCAGCAGCTTCTTCGCCATCGTCGACTACCGATTTCGCTGGAGAAAAAACAATTCCTCGTCACCGTCGCTGACTAAGGCGAGTAAACCTATCCCTCTCACCCTTTCTCGCTTCATTATACGAGTCTACTAGATGTGCGTAGTTGAACCCAAATGGAAACAGTCGCGCTTGGAGGGTCGGTCACGGTGGGTATATTGTTGATCGGCGGAGTTGATGCTGCCATGGACTCAACTAGCGTTCTTGAGTAGTGCATTAGTAGATTAGTGGCTCGGATTAGAGAGAGTGGCCCGTGAGAGGCGGACACTGTGTAGGGTGAATTCGGTTCTAATACGAGTAAGGAGAAAAGTCTAGTGCAGGGCATTAAGGAGTGTAGTCGAGGTCATGATATGTAGTAAAGCAGATTTGATAGCCAATAGCCACACGGCCGTATAAGTTGAAGTGGAACCGGACGCCCATATGACGTGGAATTATGAGTACCTTGTATGTAGAAGTCTGACCATGAGTTTAGAGGAATATTTGTGTTATATAGGTCGGCTATAAGTGAGATAAGGGAACTTGTTCCATACTCGTGTTTCATGCCACTACGGATTGAATAGGTGTAGCATTTGAATGCGAAAATGCTTAGGTCGACGAGTTGAGAGGTAAAAGTACCGAGTATTAAAATTGCCCGTACTTGAATTGCTCGATCATGGCATGTGATACATGTACTCTTAGTATGGCACGTTTCGTACGCATTTTGTATTGCATAACATTACTTGCATTTGGTGAAAGGGGTGGAGGGCCACGAAAAGAATGTGATTGATTCCCTGAGGGAGACGGGATGCTTTGGTAGGTGGCGCCAAGTGGACCGCGTGGTATATAACGTGAAGCCTCGGAGTGAGGAACTCATGGCGGGGAGTTGCCATGAGGGTCGGCGGTAATGTCGGGAAAAGTACTAATATTACGAGTCGAAAATTGACTCTGGTGAAATGGTGGCAAGTGGTGCATATGGGAGACATTCATTCATGCATTCGCATTCTGCATGCTCATGTGATGCTAATTATATTTGAAAATCTTATATGTGAAATTTGGTCTATGAACTGTTTGATACGTTAGGAACGGACTCGAACGGTATGGTGAATTGAGCGAGCGTTAGAGTGAATCTATTTACTTGCTAAGGCAACTTACACTTGTGGTGTTGTGGTTTTTAGATTGACAGATATGGGTTCCATCCCGATTCCCCCTGGCTCCTGTTACGGTCTGCCCATTGAGCTAGTTACAGAGACGCAATACTTTGAGGTACCCAACGGTCATGGGATCTCCTTCACTCGAGTTGTGGCGACCTTGAAGGTCGATGTTGGAGTCGGCATGGCCCCAGTGGAGTACCGATTCGTGTCCATCTTCTTGGTGATCGATGGACAGCGTGAGCGTCCCATTCCCTATGACTTCTTCGACGAGGATGGCGAGGGTGATGATGGTGCAGACGGCGGGACAGCCGAAGGAGGGTTGGTCGCGGTGGTGGCCTAGGTGGGGATCGGGATGGACGTGAGTAGCATTGTTGGAAGTCCGCAGACTTAGAGCTGGCATTGCGGCATTTTGACTACTAGACGGGTAGGAGATGTGCAGTTGTACATAGTTAGGACTAGGTGCCTCCCAGGGTAACATCTCCATGATTGACGGTAATCGAACTGGCTAATGTATCTGTGTAAACTTATGTTTATATATATTGATGACGGTATGTGTGACGCGCCGAAATTTTAAGGTCCATAAAACAAATAAAATTGGATTTTTATGATTTAAGAGACAATTATTGGACGTGATTTTAATTTGTTCTAGGAAGAGATTTGGTTAACCCTTCGTGCTTAAGACCCCCACTTTCGCGCCTGAAACCCTTGGTGCACTACAAGTCAAAATAATTCAAATATGACTTTGACCCGTGGGCCCCCCACCCTTCACTTCAGCCACCCACTCATCACATCACCATCCTTTCTCTCTCTCCTCCCCTCTTCTCTCTCTCCTCTCTCCTCTGCTCCCCCTGCTTTGCGCCAGACCCCCCACCTACTCTCTCTCTCTTCTTCCTCTCTCCTCTCTCCGTCCCCCTGTTCAGCCGTGGACTACCCCCCTGCACTCCATTTTCTTCCTCTTCTTCTTGCTCCAGCTTCGGCCGTGCCTTACCCAGCTAGACCGAGCTCGTCGCTGCGCCGCACCGCCCATCGCCGCCACCCCTAGTCCGCGACCTCCCCTCCACCGCGCCTCCCCCTCCTCTGTTCGGTCGCGATCAGCGCACCACCGTGAGCTCGCCGTCGACCTCGCGCCCCCTCCGCCGCTCGCACCTCACTGATCGCCGCGTCCAGCCGCCGAGGACCCACGACTAGCAGCCCCTCCACCCGAGTCGCGACCAGCCAGCCCCCGCGACTCCACCTGCCCCCGTTGCCCCCTGGTCAACCACCGTTGCCGCGCCACCCGAGGCAGACCGTAGCTCGCCGTGGACAGCCGCTGCCGACCCTCAGCTCATGAACAGTGCCGCTGTTTGCCAGAGCCCGCCGCTAGCCGGCCGCCGCCGCCGTCACCGTCGCCGGACCGCTTAGAGTTGTGAGTTAGCCCCTAACTCTCGGTTAGGTCGGGTCTAGATTAATTAGTCTAATTAGGCGTTCACGTAGATTAATTGTGGTCGATTTAGTTAGAGACCGAGTTTAGGTTAAATGACCGTGATTAAATAAATTAGACGGATTAGCTAGGTTGTCTGTGGCTAATTGGTGATTAGATTGATTGATTGACTGCAATTATTTGACCGCGAGCGAGCGTTTGGTTAGAGCCGAGAGGGCGATGAATTGATTGACTGATTGATTGGTAAGTGGATGTGTCGCATGTGGTCAGTGTTAATGTTTGAGTGCGATATGTTAAGTTGTTTGTCGGACTGATTAACCGAGGTGGGCCTACTTACCTAAAGTCGGACTGATTAATTAAGCTGAACTTCATTAATTATTATTAGCTATTTATTGAGTGGTTATTGGGTGATCATTTGATGGCCGTTGGTGACCGCTGTATGCTTTGATCATGCATCCATGTTCGATTAAGAAGATTAATCACCTTGTTTTAGATGCAAAGTCTAGTGGATAATTCGTGCATCACATGACCACGTGTGGAGTTAAATTGCATATTTGAGCATGAAAATGGCATTGGGCCAGGTTTTTTTAGCACGATTCTGTGTGTGGGTGCATTGGACTAAATGAGAAGATATAAACTGGCTGGTTGCCTGGTGTGCTTGTGTGGTCATATAATGGAATGCCTGATATGTTCGTGCCGTGTCGATCGGATCACACGACTTATCGGATGCACGACAGTCGGTGTCGCCGGGCTGGTCGGATGCCGATCGCAGTATGGATGGACTGAAGCCCCTACAGGGATTCCTGGTAGTTCTGTGCTGTGTCGATCGGAACCACACGGACTATCGGACGCCGTCGCCGAAAGTAAGGGACGATACCCGGTCATGCCGGTAGAGCACCAACTGCCTAGTGTGCTGAGCACCAACTGTCTAGTGTACTACGCACCAACTGTCTAGTGTGCGGGTCCGAGTGGCCATTAACAACCGGAATACGTGTGAAACATTGTACTTGCAAGCTATTGTGGTGTTCTGGTTGTTTGCCTTGGTTGATTGACTGTCATGTCAAGTCGAGTCTTGCATGTGTGTGATCCAAGGCGTGTTAAGCTTGCATGAGATTGGCGATATACTATTGTGTTGTACTGTGTGTATAGGTCGCCTGAACGAGTCAACGCCCTAGCCGGGCTTAGGCGCTAGCTCACTAAGATTTATTTCTCACCCCGTCGTGGTTAACCCCTTTTCAGGTCCAAGGTGATGTTGAGGACAAGGGTGGTGTAGCCCCTCTTTTGGAGTAGATGAGAAGTTAACCCTATCCTGACCCGGTACCCCCTTTTGTTGGTCGTAGGGAGCAGCCCTGAAGATGGGCTTGTAGTTTCTGTAGCTTTCTTAGGGTTAATGAATATCTATTATTGAGTGAAATCTTTTGTTGAGATTGTTGATGTTGATTGATGTGACTTCCTGTTTTTCTATCCCTGTTATTTTTATGATTGTCTGGGTGATTGTTCGTTCCGCGTGCGCTAATTAAAAAGATAAAATGAATGGGTCGATGACATGCTTGGGATGTCGTCCCTTTTGACCTGAGACGTTTGGCAGGGTTGTCGCGTGCCCGAGGGTCGGGGCGTGACATCCCCGTTTTGGTATCAGAGCAAGGTCAGCTTGATCCATCTGGTCATGGCCTGGAGTGATAAGGAGCATTGGGTTTTGGGATAGTTAGTAGGATTGGAAACCCTATGCATGTGTTTGTTGCTTAAGTTTTCGGCTGTATGCCTGAGTTCTCATTACGCGTTGCTTCGGGGTGAGCAGGGCCCCGTAAGGTACCTACAGGATGAGCAACAACAATGCGAGGGTGCCTAGAGGAAGGGCATCTCAGGAGGATCCCAGAGTGGACGGGATCTTGCAGGCGTTGGAGGCCTTAGAAGATATAGATGGACAACAAGTTAGGAACCAAGCTGTTGCCACTCCGAATGAAGACCTGTTGGCTAGAAACGAGAATGATGGACACCCGATGCTTAAGTTGGTGGAGCAGTTTCTAAATCTTGAGCCGCTGAAGTTTTCGGGAGCAAGTGACCCAGAGGCTGCAACCTCATGGATTAAGGAGTTAGAGAAGGCCTTTGCTTTGTTGAGGTGCTATGAGGAGGACAAGGTGATGCTGGCTGTCTACCAACTGCAAGGTAACGCTAACACGTGATGGGAAGCCACGCGAAGAAGGATCTTCCCGGAAGGTATGGTCCCGATGTGGGATGCCTTTGCCGAAGCTTTTTATGGAAAGTACTTTTTAGACTTTGCGCGAGAACAGAAGATGGTTGAGTTCTTGCGTCTTCGACAGAATCAGATGTCTGTGGATTAGTATGAGGTGAAGTTCGCCGAGCTGTCGAAGTATGCGCCAAGGATGACTAAAGACCCTGTGAACAGGGTAAGGAGATTTCGAGATGGATTGAAGCCCGAGATTAAGGATTAGCTGGTGTTGCTGAATTTCAAGGATTATAATGAGTTGTATGAGAAGGCACAGTTGGTGGAGAGAAACATGACCGAACGGGTAGCCGCATCTGGATCGCGGTTTGCGTCTTCTGCAAGGGATAATCAGTGGTTTGGGAAGAGGCCGATGATGGGAGGAAAGCATCCAATTCCGCCCAATCGAAGGAACGCGGTAGGAAAGCCGGTGAACCGCTCCAATGACGGGTGCCGGCTCTATAGATGGAAGCATGGATTAGCCCCGTGCCCTTTTAGGACGAAAGCTTGCTTTAGGTGTGGTCAGCTTGGCCACCAAGTTAGAGATTGCCCTTAGAGGCAGTTGGAAAGACAAATGCCGGTGCCGCAAGGAGGACAACTGCGAGGGAACGCTCTACAGGGCAACCTGAATCAACCCCGCTAAAGGATAGCGCAGTGTCTGCGGTAGGATGTTCCGGTTGTAATTTGATTTTAAGCAGTCGCGAGAAAAGGATAGGTTTGAATGATGGATATGTACTTGGGTGTAAGTTTGAACTTATGTTGTATTCTAATGGTTTTAGTTATCGATTTAATTGATGGTCCTGAGTGGTGATATGAATGAGAAAAGGTTCGCAAGAAAGTGAAGGACGAACGTTTGGACTAAGGGTCAGTGTGATTGAATGCATATGAGTTTTGTCTGGACAACGATCAGACATAAGGTTATAGATTGATCTTAGATGATTGATCTTTGAGATGTGATGGTCGCTTGTGGAGTTAGAAAGTTCGGATTGATGAGATCGATGTGAAAGCAAGTGGTGTGTAAAGAGTGGTGAGGATGATCATGCATTGCATGTGTTTATTGCATTAAAGTTGATTCTCAAAGTGAAAAATATTTTTGAAAATGCATAGCATTGCATCTCTAAGATCGGAGGGGTGAGTATCAAAAGGATGAGTAGATTGAAGTACTATGGACAAGGATGTGGAAGTGCCTGGTGGAGAGTTGGTGAAAGTCGACGCTTGTGTGTGCCTCCGAATGGGAGTCGGAGAGGGCCCTACTGAGTGATCAGGGAAGTCGTGTTTTGAATTGAGACCCACACGAGCTTGTCGACTAGTGACCCAATAGCATCGTGGTGGGGTGTGTAGTGTGCTAAGACCGTGACCAATATAACCACAGGCATGGCAAGTAGATTTAGCATTGGCAAGTTATGAGTAGATGGCATAGTGGGGTTTGCCAGATGAATTTGTGAGTTGTTAGCGTCGATGATGACCTTGAATTATGATTGTGAGTTGTGACGATTAAGGAAAACAAGTGATTAGAGTGAGCAGCGGAAGCATAGTAAGGCCACATAGTTGAGTAAGACAAAGACCATGAGGATTTTGCTTCGGATAAGGAGGAGACCTTATCGGAAGCTCGTCGCAGTGACGATAGTATCCATCTGGGCAGCACAAAGATGTATCAGAACTTGAGGCAGTATTACTGGTGGAATGACATGAAGGCAGTTATAGCTAAGCATGTGGCGAAGTGTTTAACGTACCAGCAAGTCAAGTCAAGGCACAGCATAGTAAGCCTAGTGAATTGCTGCAGCTGCTTGAGATCCCAGAATGGAAATGAGAGCATATCACAATGGACCTTGAGATGGGTTTGCCGAGGAGTCAGAAAGGTAATGATTCGATTTGGGTCGTGGTGGATAGACTGACGGAGTCTGCGCATTTCATCGCTGTGCGAAGGGACTTCGCTTTGGACAGGTATGCTGAGTTGTATGTGCGACAGATAGTATGTCTTCACGGAGTGCCAGTGACGATCACATCGGATCGTGATCCCAAGTTCACTGCCAACTTTTGGAAAAGTTTGCATGCTGCATTGGGAACGAAGCTACAGTTTAGTACGGCCTTTCATCTGCAGACGGATAGCCAATCTGAAAGGACAATTCAGACAATCGAGGACATATTACGAGCTTGTGTTTTGGATTTCAAGGGAAGTTGGGAGGAACATCTACATTTGGTCGACTTCGCCTACAACAACAGCTATCAACAGAGTATCAAGATGCCCTACCATACAACAAGGGCATGTAGGACTCCTGTTTGTTGCGACGAGGTTGGTGAAAGAAAGATCATTGGTCCTGAGTTGGTACAGCAATCGATGGAAGCTGTCAAGGTTATCAGAAATAGACTTAGAACAGCGCATAGTCACTAGAAAGGTTACGCCGACATGAGGCGTAGACCTTTGGAGTTCGAAGTGGGTGATCACATGTTCTTGAAGGTGTCGCCTATGAGAGGAACGTCCCGTTTTCGTGAGAAAGGGAAGTTGAGTCGGAGGTATGTTGGACCGTTTGAGATTCTGGAACGGATTGGGATTTGGCGTATCGTCTTGCGTTGTCACCGAGACTTGCAAAGGTGCATAACGTCTTCCACGTGTCGATGCTGAGGAAGTATGAGCCAGACCCCGCTCATGTGTTGAGTTACGAAGAGATCGAGTTGGATGAGCGAGCATTATACGTGGAGCACCCGATGAAGATCGTGGATAGGATAGAGCAAGTGCTCCGGAACAAGACGATCCCTTTGGTCAAAGTGGTTTGGCAGCACCATGGCACACAAGGAGCTACGTGGGAAAGCGAGGAAGCTCTGAAGAGTAGTTACCCTTTTCTTTTCGAAGAGCTGTAACAGTGGTGTAATTTCGGGGATGAAATTTCATAAGGAGGGGAGAGTTGTGACGTCCCGAAATTTTAAGGTACATAAAACAAATAAAATTGGATTTTTATGATTTAAGAGACAATTATTGGACGTGATTTTAATTTGTTCTAGGAAGAGATTTGGTCAACCCTTCGCGCTCGAGACCCCCCCTTTCGCGCCTGAAACCTTTTGTGCACTACAAGTCAAAATAATTCAAATCTGACTTTGACCCGTGAGCCCCCCCTTCACTTCAGCCACCCACTCATCACATCACCATCCTTTCTCTCTCTCTCTCTTACTTTTCTCTCTCTCCTCCCCACTTCTCTCTCTCATTTCTCCTCTGCTCCCCCTGCTTTGCGCCAGACCCCCCACCTACTCTCTCTCTCTCTTCTTCCTCTCTTCTCTCTCCTTCCCCCTGTTCAGCCGTGGACTACCCCCGGCACTCCATCTTCTTCCTCTTCTTCGTGCTCCAGCTTCTGCTGTGCCTTACCCAGCCGGACCGAGCTCGTCGCCGCGCCGCACCGCCCATCGCCGCCAACCCATTGTCCGCGACCTCCCCTCCACTGCGCCTCCCCCTCCTCTGTTTGGTCGCGATCAGCGCACCACCGTGAGCTCGCCGTCGACCTCGCGCGCCCTCCGCCGTTCGCAGCTCACCGATCGCCGCATCCAGCCGCCGTGGACCCACGACCAGCAGCCCCTCCACTCGCGCCGCGACCAGTCAGCCCCCGCGACTCCACCTGCCCCCGTCGCCCCCTGGTCAACCACCATTGCCGTGCCCATCCACCGTTGCCGTGCCACCCGAGGCAGCCGTAGCTCGCCGCGGATAGCTGCTGCCGACCCTCAGCTCGTGAACATAGCCACTGTTCGCCGGAGCCCGCCGCTGCTCGTTGGCCGCTGCCGTCGTCACCGTCGCCGGCCGCCGCCGCCGTCACCGTCACCGTCACCGGCCGCTGTCGCCGTCTCCGGCCGCCGCTCGCTGGCCGCTGCCGTCGTCACCGTTGCCGGCCGCTGCCTCCGTCACCGTCACCGTCATCGGCCGCTGTCGCCGTCGCCGGCCGTCGCCACCGCCGGCCGCCGCCACCGCCACCGCCACCGTCGCCGGACCGCTTAGAGTTGTGAGTTAGCCCCTAACTCTCGGTTAGGTCGCTAATTGCGTTCGGGTCTAGATTAATTAATCTAATTAGGCGTTCACGTAGATTAATTGTGGTCGATTTAGTTAGAGATTGGGTTTAGGTTAAATGACCGCGATTAAATAAATTAGACGGATTAGCTAGGTTGTCTGTGGCTAATTGGTGATTAGATTGATTGATTGACTGCAATTGTTTGACCGCGAGTGAGCGTTTGGTTAGAGCCGAGAGGGCGTTGAATTGATTGATTGGTTGATTGGTAAGCAGATGTGTCGCATGTGGTCAGTGTTAATGTTTGAGTGCGATATGTTAAGTTGTTTGTCGGATTGATTAACCGAAGTGGGCCTACTTAACTAAAGTCGGACTGATTAATTAAGCTGAACTTCATTAATTATTATTAGCTATTTATTGAGTGGTTATTGGGTGATCGTTTGATGGCCGTTGGTGACCGCTGTATTCTTTGATCGTGCATCCATGTTCGATTAAGAAGATTAATCACCCTGTTTTAGATGCAAAGTCTAGTGGATAATTCATGCATCACATGACCACGTGTGGAGTTAAATTGCATATTTGAGCATGAAAATGGCCTTGGGCCAGATTTTTTAGCACGATTCCGTGTGTGGGTGCATTTGACTAAATGCGAAGATATAAACTGACTGGTTGCCTGTTGTGCTTGTGTGGTCATATAATGGAATGCCTGATATGTTCGTGCCGTGTCGATCGGAATTACACGACTTATCGGATGCACGATAGTCCGTGTTGTCGGGCTGGTCGGATGCCGGTCGCAGTATGGATGGACTGAAGCCCCTACAAGGATTCCTGGTAGTTTAGTGCCGTGTTGATTGGAACCACACGGACTATCGAACGCCGTCGCCGGAAGTAAGGGACGTTGCCCGGTCATGCCGGTAGAGCACCAACTGTCTAGTGTGCTACGCACCAACTGTCTAGTGTGCGGGTCCGAGTGCCCATTAATAACCGGAATACGTGTGAAACATTGTACTTGCGAGCTATTGTGGTGTTCTGGTTGTTTGCCTTGGTTGATTGACTGTCATGTCAAGTCGAGTCTTGCATATGTGTGATCCAAGGCGTGGTAAGCTTGCATGTGATTGGCGATATACTATTGTGTGGTACTGTGTGTATATGTCGTCTGAGCGAGTCGACGCCCTAGCCGGGCTTAGGCGCTAGCTCACTGAGATTTATTTCTCACCCCGTCGTGGTTAACCCTTTTTCAGGTCCAAGGTGATGTTGAGGACGAGGGTGGTGTAGCCCCTCTTTTGGAGTAGATGAGAAGTTAACCCTGTCCTGACCGGGTACCCCCTTTTGTCGGTCGTAGGGAGCAGCCCTGAAGATGGGCTTGTAGTTTCTGTAGCTTTCTTAGGGTTAATGAATATCTATTATTTAGTGAAATCTTTTGTTGAGATTGCCGATGTTGATTGATGTGACTTCCTGCATTTCTATCCCTTTTGTTTTTATGATTGTCTGGGTGATTGTTCGTTTCGCGTGCGCTAATTAAAAAATAAAATGAATGGGTCGATGACATGCCTGGGATGTCGTCCCTTTTGACCTGAGACGTTTGGCAGGGTTGTCGCGTGCCCGAGGGTCGGGGCGTGACAGCATGGTGGTTATTTACGTCTCCTAATTAATTGTCACCTGTTCTAATTTGATTCCTGATTGAAATCTTTCGCTGCATGAGAACGTGTGACGTCCCGAAATTTTAAGGTCCATAAAATAAATAAAATTAGATTTTTATGGTTTAAGAGACAATTATTGGACGCGAATTTTATTTGATTTGAAGTGTCGGTCAGAGAGATCAACCAGTTTAGTCGCGCCGTAGAATTAGCCTTTCGCGCCCGAGCCTAGCCCTTATCGAACCCTCGTTGTGAAAATACCAAATTGCCCTCAGTCGTCAGTGCCAAATGACCAACCTGTCCTAAATTACCAAATTACCGAATCGCCCCTAGATATTTTGCACTACAAGACGAAAGCCATTAAATTTGACTTTGACCTTGTGGGCCCCCCTTGTCTTTTCTTCAGCCACCCCCATCACCATCAACTCTCTCTCTTACTTTTCTTTCTTTCTTTCTCTCTCTCTCTCCTCTACTTTTCCCCCCTTGCACCGCCTGACGCCTCCTCCTCTCCTCCTCACTCGCGCCTGCCGCCACCGCCTTCCTCTGCCGACCGCTAGCCACGGCCAGCCGCCTGCAGCCGCACCGCCGCCAGTCGTCCCCTCCTCTCGTCGCGTCGACGAGCTCGGCCCACAAGCCCTGCGAGCTAAGGACCTCGCGGCCGCCCCCTCCCTCTCCTCTGCTCCCTCTTCCGTCACCGCACGCCACCACCTCCGGCAGCCTCACGCCGTCGCCAGCTCGTCACCACCGCGCCCTCACCCCCTGTCCGTCGTCGCCCGAGCTCCATTGCCCGTGGACCCAAGGGCCCCCGAGACCCGCGACCCCTGCACCCCCCTCTTCCTCAACCCGCGACACCACTAGCCACCGCCACCTCCCTCCGCCTGTGCCGGTCGTCGCCGCCCGCAGACTCGGACTCCGTACGACCCACTCGAGCTCGTCCCTCGTCGCCGAGCTCCGTTGATTAGCGACCCGCCTGAGATTCGCGACCCACCTCCAGCCTCCGCCCGTCGCAGTTGCCACTCACATTGCCCTCGTCGACCCCGCACGCCCTCCGCCGCTCGCAGCTCACCGATCAGCCTGTCCAGCCGCCGTGGACCCACGACCAGCAGCCCCTCCACCCAAGCCGCCGCCAACCAGCCTCCCCTCAGCAGTGAACAGTGCCGCCGTTCGCCCATGAACAGTACCGCCCGAGACCCGTCGTGTCGCCGTGTTGTCGTTGTGTGCTCGTGTCGCCGTCGCCGCTCTCTGCCGTCCACCGCTGTCGCCGCTCTCCGCCGTCCACCGCCGTTGTCGCCATCGCCGTCGCTGGACCGTTTAGTTGTGAGTTAGCCCCTAACTCTCGGTTAGGTCGCTAATTGCGTCCGGATCTAGATTAATTAATCTAATTAGGCGTTCACGTAGATTAATTGTGGTCGGTTTAGTTAGAGACCGGATTTAGGTTAAATGACCGCGATTAAATAAATTAGACTGGTTAGCTAGGTTGTCTGTGTCTAATTGGTGATTAGACTGGATTACTTGTTTGACTGCAATTGTTTGACCGCGAGCGAGTGTTTGGTTAGAGCCTAGAGGGCGATGAATTGATTGACTGGTTGATTGGTAAGCGGATGAGTCGCATGTGGTCAGTGTTAATGTTTGAGTGCGATTTGTTAAGTTGTTTGTCGGACTGATTAACCGAAGTGGGCCTACTTAACTAAAGTCAGACTGATTAATTAAGTTGAACTTGATTAATTATTATTAGCTATTTATTGAGTGGTTATTGGGTGATCGTTTGATGGCCGTTGGTGACTGCTGTATGATTTGATTGTGCATCCATGTTCGATTAAGAAGATTAATCACCCTGTTTTAGATGCAAAGTCTAGTGGATAATTCATGCATCTCATGACCACGTGTGGAGTTAAACTGCATATTTGAGCATGAAAATGGCCTTAGGCCAGATTTTTTAGCACGATTTCGTGTGTGGGTGCATTGGACTAAATGCAAAGATATAAACTGGCTGGTTGCCTGGTGTGCTTGTGTGGTCATATAATGGAATTCCTGATATGTTCGTGCCGTGTCGATCGGAATCACACGACTTATCGGATGCACGACAGTCCGTGTCGCCGGGCTGGTCGGATGTCGCTCGCGGTATGGATGGACCGAAGCCCCTACAAGGATTCCTGGTAGTTCCGTGCCGTGTCGATCGGAACCACACGGACTGTCGGTCGCCGTCGCCGGAAGTAAGGGACGATGCCCGGTCATGCCGATAGAGCACCAACTGTCTAGTGTGCTACGCACCAACTGTCTAGTGTGCGGGTCCGAGTGGCCATTAATAATCGGAATACGTGTGAAACATTGTACTTGCAAGTTATTGTGGTGTTCTAGTTATTTGCCTTGGTTGATTGACTATCATGTCAAGTCGAGTCTTGCATATGTGTGATCCAGGACGTGGTAAGCTTGCATGTGATTGGCGATATACTATTGTGTGGTACTGTGTGTGTAGGTCGCCTGAGCGAGTGAACGCCCTAGCCGGTCTTAGGCGCTAGCTCACTGAGATTTATTTCTCACCCCGACGTGGTTAACCCTTTTTCAGGTCCAAGGTGATGTTGGGGACGAGGGTGGTATAGCCCCTCTTTTGGAGTAGATGAGAAGTTAACCCTGTCCTGACCCGGTACCCCTTTTGTCGGTAGTAGGGAGCAGCCCTGAAGATGGGCTTGTAGTTTCTGTAGCTTTCTTAGGGTTAATGAATATCTATTAATTTATGAAAGAAACCTTTATTGCTGAGCTTGCTGATGTTGATTGATGTGATTTCCTGCTGTCTATCCCTGTTGTTTAATTTGTTGTTTGGGAGTTGTGCGTTCTGCATGCGCTTAATAAAAAGATAAAACGAATGGGTCGATGACATGCCTGGGGTGTCGTCCTTTTGACCTGAGACGTTTGGCAGGGTTGTTGCGTGACCGAGGGTCGGGGCGTGACAGAACGACTACTAAATTAATGAAGATAGTTAAACGTGACGACCTGGGCGTTACGGCTCTGGCGATAGCACTCGGAGCGGGGGTGCTACAGCGCGAAGTTTGGTATAAGAGCCTTAGGTTTCGTGGAGTGATAAGGTGCGCTAGATTGGAAGAGTTAGGGCACGTGATATGCTTAAAAACCTTGATGCATGTGATTGTCTGGTTGGATAAACGAGATGAGTAACTCGTTTATACCAAGCCATTATTAGGACATTAGCTACTTATAGGAGGGTAAGTAGCATACTAGATAGACGGTATGTTACTTTAGTATTGGTCTAGTTACTACCTGTGGCTGTGAAGTCGTTGATGAAAGATAATGGGGGACGAAATTAACGGATGATTCATGTGCAGAAGGACCGCGGGATGCCGAGGATAGGTGTTTCCTCCTCAAGAGCAAACCCCATGGATCCGAGAGTTGATGGAATTTTGGAGGCATTGGCAGACTTTGGAGCCTTACTTGAAAGACAGGCTCAGCAGTAGGCTGCAGTGAATAATGCAGCCGGAGAACGTCGCATACAAAGATTGGTGGAGCACTTTCTGAAGTTAAAGCCACCTAAGTTTACTGGAATGGGAAATCCGGAGGAAGCCGAAAGTTGGTTAGATGAAATGGAGGAACTGTTTGGCCTATTAAACTGTAATGATATTGATCGACTTACCTTGATGGAGCACCAACTTTCAGGGAACGCAAAGTATTGGTGGAGGGCTACCAAGGGAATTGTATTCCCGGAGGATGCTAAAGTTACGTGGAACCGTTTTGTGGAGGCTTTCAATAGTCAATACCTCTCGGATTGCGTCAGAGATGAGAAGATGACGGAGTTCGTACAGCTGACGCAAGGTAACATGATTGTCAACCAGTATGAGGCAAAATTTTCTGAATTATCCAGGTATGCGCCTCGTCTAGTTGAAAATCCGATTGACAAAGCCAAAAGATTTTTAAATGACCTCAAGGCAGAGATAAGGAAGTAGCTGGTACCATTTAATATTCGCCCTTACAATGAACTCTATAGTCGGGCTCTGCTGATTGAAGAGGAGCTCCGAAGGGAGGCGATAGAAATAGTAGCATAGACGAGACTAAAGTTTCAGGTCCCTCAGGGAAATTTCAGGCGCGATAAATGACCTGGCCAGTTTGAAAGGCCATGGTTTAACTTGAATAAGAGGCCTAGTCTTTGACGCTTCGGTCAGACGGGAAGTAGTAATGGACAAGGGGTAAGGCCTATGCAGACTCTAGGGAATAGTGTCTGTAATCAGTGTGGTGAATTTCATGGGATTGGACCATGCATGAATGACAGGCAATGCTTTAAGTGTGGAAAATATGTGCATATAAAGAGAGATTATCTCTAGGGAGGACAACAGACTCAAACAACAATACCACAGCAATCTTAACAAGCATCGTCGAGAGGATCGAATCGGCCTAGTGGATCTAGAGGGACGAGCGGAACGAGTCAAGCTAGGAATGTCCAGAGACCATCTGCTCAAGGACGAGTGTACGGGGTAACCCAAGAGGAAGCTTTGGCTTCCAAAACCGTTATTTCAGGTACGCCTTCTCTCGATGGTCATGAAACGTACGTGCTGTTTGATACTGGAGCTACACACTCGTTTATTTCTGTGCAATACGTGAAATTGCATAATCTGGCCATTGAATTGCTTGACGACCCATTAGTAGTAACTACCCCACTTAAGGATAGTATATGGCCGGCGATAGGTTGTAGATATTGTAAAATTACCGTTGGAGGTTGGGGTTTGGCGATAGACTTGATAGTATTAGTAATGTGTGATTTCGATATTATAATCAGAATGGACTGGCTCCACCAACAACGAGCCAAAATGGATTGCTATAGGAAGGTAGTTTAGATTAATTCACCAGATAGTCCTAGCTTCAAATTCGTAGGGAATGAGGCAAGTACATATGGGATTTTCATATCAATAGTAGAAGCTTGGAGATTACTTAACGAGGGGTGTCGAGGATACTTAGCAGTAGCACAGGATCAATCTAAGAAGGAAGTGAAATTCGAAGAAATCCCTGTAGTTTAGGAATTTCCTGATGTTTTCCCTGAAGAGCTTCTAGGATTACCTCCGGAGAGAAATATCGAATTTGTGATCGAATTGATTCCTGGAACAGAGCCTATATCGAAAGCCCCATATCGGATGGCTCTAACGGAACTAAAGGAACTAAAAGTACAGCTTCAGGAATTATTAGACAGGGGATTTATTCGGCCGAGCACATCGCCATGGGGAGCACTAGTTTTATTCGTAAAGAAGAAAGATGGGTCCTTAAGACTCTACATAGACTATCGACAGTTGAACAAGGTGACGATTAAGAATAAGTACCCGTTACCAAGGATCGATGACTTGTTCGATCAATTACAGGGTGCTTCTGTATTTTCAAAGATTGACTTACGGTCAGGATATCATCAGTTGAGAATCAAAGAAGACGATGTTCCTAAACCGCCTTTAGGACTTGATACAGACCCTACGAATTCTTAGTGATGCCGTTCCGATTGACCAATGCACCTGCGGCATTCATAGATCTAATGAATCGAGTGTTCAAACCATATTTGGATCAGTTTGTCATTGTTTTTATTGACGACATTCTTGTGTACTCCAAAGGGGAAAAGGAGCACAAGGAACATTTAAGGGTGGCATTGCAGACGCTTCGCGAACATCAATTGTACACTAAGTTTAGTAAATGTGAGTTCTGATTGGATCAAGTGGTATTCTTGGGACACGTGATTAGTGGCGAAGGAGTAACCGTCGACCCAGCCAAAATTGAAGCCGTAGTAAATTGGCCTAGACCGACTACAGTGACAGAAATTCGAAGTTTCTTAGGACTTGCAGGATATTATAGAAGATTCGTGGAAGGATTTTCTTGAATTGTGGGTCCACTGACGCAATTGACTCGAAACGATACGAAGTTCGAGTGGACTGAAGAGTGTGAAGAGAGTTTTCGAGAATTAAAGGATATGCTAACGACGGCACTGGTATTGACAGTACCATCAGGACCTGGCGGGTATGTGGTGTACAGTGATGCTTCTCACCGAGGACTTGGGTCTGTACTTATGCAGCACGGAAGAGTAATCGCCTATGCTTCGCGACAATTGAGACCATACGAGAAGAACTATCCGACGCACGATCTGAAATTAGCACCTTGTAATATTTTCTTTGAAGATATGGCGACATTACCTGTATGGGGAGAAATATGAGATTTTCACCGATCACAAGAGTTTGAAATACTTATTTTCACAGAAAGAGTTGAACCTGAAGCAGAGATGATGGATAGAGCTATTAAAGGATTATTATTGCGAGATTTTGTATCACCCCGACAGAGCGAACAAAGTAGTAGATGTGCTTAGCAGGAAAAATGTAAGCGTGATTGTCGCCAACTTGATTGTGAGAGAATGGAATCTAATTGAAGAAGTATCAAGCTCAGAATACAAATTAGAAGTCGAAGAATTGACAGGTATAATGGCAACTCTAAGAATTGAACCTGAAATTATACAGAGGATCAAAACCTTGCAACATAATGGCCCTGAAATCGCGAAGATTAAGGAAGAAGTAGCATAAGAAAACAAACCGGATTACCAAGTGTCAGAAGATGGCATACTCAGATATTTGGGGTGGCTCTGCGTACCAAATGATGAAACACTTAAAGGAGACATTTTGACAGAAGCCCATCGAAGTGAATACAGCGTACACCCGAGAAGCACCAAGATGTACCAGAACCTCCGCAAGCATTATCAATGGAACGAAATGAAAAGAGACATTGCTAAATTCGTTGCCAGATGCCTTACCTGCCAGCAAGTGAAAATAGAGAACCGTAAACCGGCAGGGCTACTAAGACCGTTAGAGATTCCTGAGTGGAAATGGGATCATATCACAATGGATTTCATACAAGGATTACCAAGGACACCTACTGGACACGATTCAATTTGGGTCATTGTGGATAGACTTACCAAGTCCACCCATTTCTTACTAGTGCGGAAAGACTACTCCCTAGAAAAACTCACCGATATGTACGTAAAACACATCATTCGATTACATGGTATGCTAGTGACTATAACGTCGGATTGAGACCCGAGGTTCATTGTAAGATTCTGGAGAAGTTTACAAGAAACTCTAGGAACAAAACTTCAATTTAGTACTGCCTTTCATCCTCAAACGGACGGACAAACAGAAAGGGTAATACAAGTTCTCGAAGACATGTTACGGGAATGCATTTATGGATTTCAAGGGTAACTAGGACGAGAAACTACATCTAATTGAATTTGCTTATAATAACAGCTATCAACAAAGTATCGGCATGGCTCCATTCGAAGCATTATACGGACGAGCATGTTGAACTCCTATCTGTTGGAATGAAGTAGGTGAGCGGAGCATCACAGGCCCGGAATTGGTACAGATTACCACAGAAACAGTACGAATAGTTCGAGATCGTTTAAAGACTGCACAGAGTCGGCAGAAGAGTTACGCTGATAAACGTCGACGACCGTTGGAATTTGAAGTTGGGGACTCCGTTTTCTTAAAAGTGTCACCGATGAAAGGGATATCAAAGTTTGGGAAGAAAGGAAAACTAAGCCCTCGATTTGTAGGACCATTTGAGATATTAGAGAAGATCAGAGATACGGCTTACAGATTGCCACTGCCACCTAGGCTATCACAAGTCCACAATGTCTTTCACGTGTCGATGCTAAGGAAACACCACCCAGACCCTACTCACGTAATAGACTACGATACAGTTGATGTAGATGAACATGGGCAATATGAAGAGAAACCTATGACATCCCCGTTCCATATCGCTTAGGGGGGAGTCCTGAGCTGGTTTATAAAGGATTGGGTTCCCCTTAACTTGCATGAGGCCTTTTTCCGGGGATGTCCCCGAGAAAATAAAATCGTGAGGACTGTGTGTCTAAAGCGAACAATATCGTGCAAGTGGGACCTAGGGTCCTTACAGTTGGTATCAGAACCGACTCCCGACAGCGTGTGGGGCCGCAGTGGGCCCTCGCTGGTATACGCGGTGCATAGTGGGGACTCAGTGCCATTGAGGGGGGGATTATATGACATCCCCGTCCCACATCGCTTATGGGGGAGTCCTGAGCTGGTTTATAAAGGATTGGGTTCCCCTTAACTTGCATGATGCCTTTTTTCGAGGGTGTCCAGGAGAAAACAAAACCGTGAGGACTGTGTGTCCAAAGCGGACAATATCGTGCAAGTGGGACCTAGGGTCCTTACAAAACCAAAGGAAATATTAGACACGAGGGAACAAGTTCTATGAAACAAGGTCGTTCCGCTAGTCAAGGTATTGTAGCAACACCACAATACAGAGGAAGCCATGGGGGAAAGCGAGGAACTGATGAGGCGAAAATATCCCGAGTTGTTCGGAGAAGGAACGGGAACTTAAATTGCGAGGACGCAATTCCTTAAGGAGGAAGGAACTGTAGCATCCTGAAAACTAACTCTCTAAGTCATGTTATTTTGACTGTAATACTCGGTTACTACCGTAGTGGGTTGTAATTTGAGACGGAAGCAACCTCTTAAATAAATATCATTGTCGAGATCGATTATCCGATATTGCTACGGAAAAGCCTACATAGCAAGTAACAAGTTTGCTCACCCTTATGTGAAGGTCACTTTGGATATATCGCGAAATATATTCGCAATAAGTTATAATGGGTTCAGTCGACCCGATAGTGTACGACGTCGTACCTTATTGGATCATCGATTGGTCAAGAGTTCCATCTTGGAAAATTTTGTTTACGTTAACGTCAACACTGATAATTCCGGACTCCAATTGGACTTAATACGGCGCGGTGGATTAGTTGAATCCGATGGCAAATATTTTCTGGAAATTGAATGCCAAGCTAGCGCCGTATTGAGTCCAAAATACCTTGACTCACGGCCGAATGTGTGAGATATGGTTATAGTGATAAGAGAGAGAGAATTTAATCAAAACTAAGAGAGACTAGAGGCGGCAGAATTTTAGGGGACCGTGCGCAAACTTGAAGGGGAAGGAGGCCTGCCGTGCGTGGGAAAATGGAGGATCAAAAAGAAAAAAAAATTGACACATGGCAAATTGCTTCTTACTCAAACCAAGTCAGCTCAACATGAACTTTGGAAAGGAAAATTTTTGCACCATTTTCCTTGCTGTTCTTCGTGTGATCCCCCGAGAAGAAAAGAGAGAGGAGAGTGGGAGAGAGAGGGAGCTCATCTTTTTCCTTCTTACTCTCGGTGGGGGTGGACGTCTTGAAGCTCTCGGTTCAGCAGCTTCTTCGCCATCGTCGACTATCGATTTCACCGGAGAACAAACCATTCCTCTTCACCATCGTTGCCTAAGGTGAGTAAACCTATCCCTCTCACCCTTTCTTGCTTCATTATACGAGTCTACTAGATGTGCGTAGTTGAACCCAAATGGAAACAGTCGTGCTTGGAGGGTCGGTCACGGCAGGTATATTGTTGATCGGCGGAGTTGATGCTGCCATGGACTCAACTAGCGTTCTTGAGTAGTGCATTAGTAGATTAGTGGTTCGAATTAGGGAGAGCGGCTCGTGAGAGGCGGACACCGTGTAGGGTGGATTCGGTTCTAATACGAGTACGGAGAAAAGTCTAGTGCGGGGCATTAAGGAGTGTAGTCGAGGTCATGATATGTAGGAAAGCAGATTTGATAGCCAATAGCCACACGGTCGTATAGGTTGAAGTGGAACCGGATGCCCATATGACGTTGAATTATGAGTACCTTGTATGTAGAAGTCTGACCATGAGTTTAGAGGAATATTTGTGTTATATAGGTCGGCTATAAGTGAGATAAGCGAACTCGTTCCATACTCGTGTTTCATGCCACTGCGGATTGAATAGGTGTAGCATTTGAATGCGAAAATGCTTCGGTCGATGAGCTGAGAGGTAAAAGTACCGAGTATTAAAATTGTCCGTACTTGAATTGCTCGATCGTGGCATGTGATACATGTACTCTTAGTATGGCACGTTTCGTACGCATTTTGTATTGCATAACATTACATGCATTTGGTGAAAGGGGTGGAGGGCCACAAAAAGAATGTGATTGATTCCCTGAGGGAGACGGGATGCCTTGGTAGGTGGCGCCAAGTGGACCGCGTGGTATATAACGCGAAGCCTCGGAGTGAGGAACTCATGGCGGGGAGTTGCCATGAGGGTCGGCGGTAATACCGAGAAAAGTACTAATATTACGAGTCGAAAATTGACTCGGGTGAAATGGTGGCAAGTGGTGCATATGGGAGACATTCATTCATGCATTCGCATTCTGCATGTTCATGTGATGCTAATTATATTTGAAAATCTTATCCATGAAATTTGGTCTACGAACTGTTTGATACGCTAGGAACGAACTCGAACGGTATGGTGAATCGAGCGAGCGTTAGAGTGATTCTATTTACTTGCTAAGGTAACTTACACTTGTGGTGTTGTGATTTTTAGATTGGCAGATATGGGTTCCATCTCGATTCCCCCTAGCTCCTGTTACGGTCTGCCCATTGAGCTAGTTACAGAGATGCAATACTTCGAGGTACCCAACGGTCATGGGATCTCCTTCACTCGAGTTGTGGCGACCCTCAAGGTCGATGTTGGAGTCGGCATGGCCCCAGTGCAGTACCGATTCGTGTCCATCTTCTTGGTGATCGATGGATAGCACGAGGGTCCTATTCCCTATGACTTCTTTGACGGGGATGGCGATGGCGACGACGGTGCAGACGGCGGGACAGCTGGAGGAGGGTCGGCCGCGGCGGCAGCCTAGGTGGGGATTGGGATGGACGTGAGTAACATTTTTGGAAGTCCGCAGACTTGGAGCTGACATTGCGGCATTTTGACTACTAAACGGGTAGAAGATGTGTGGTTGTACATAGTTGGGACTTGGTGACTCCTAGTGTAACATCTCCATGATTGACGGTAATCGAACTGGCTAATGTATATGTGCAAACTTATGTTTATATATATCGATGACGACATGGTGGTTATTTACGTCTCCTAATTAATTGTCGCATGTTCTAATTTCGTTCATGATTGAAATCTTCCGCTGCATGAGAATGACTACTAAATTAATGAAGATAGTTAAACGTGACGACCTGGACGTCACTGCTCTGGCGGTAGCACTTGGAGCGGGGGTGCTACACGTAAGACACCCCTAGAGTTCATATGTCGATCGTGTTTAGGTCTTTGATCTAAGTGAAAATCCAATTAAGAGCTTGAAGTGCCTTCATTTTCTCAAATAAGGGCCCGACGTGGATCTTGTTTCAAATAAGGGTTCGAAATGGCCAAATCGTCTCAAATAAGGGCCTAACGTAGACCTTGTTTCAAATAAGGGCTTGGAGTGATTTTATTAGTCTCAAAGAAAGGCCTAACCTTGCTAGCCGAGGGGCATTTTTGTCATTTACTTTTTTGAATTTTTATTTCTTTTCCTTTCCTTTTCTTTTTTCTATTTCCCTCTTCCCTTTGCCGGCCATCGCCGGACTCAGGCGTCCTGTCACAGGCCAGAACTAAAGATCAAGTGCGGAAAGAAAGACTCTTGTGATGATGCCTCTTGTGGAGATAGTTGTAAAAAGGGAAAAAAAAAACACTTCCAAAAAATGCAGTAAGAAGTGGGAGTTCTTTAGGAAGAGGGGCGAGAGCCGCCCTTGCCCAATTTGGCAAGGGTTGCCCTTGCCCGCCTAGCCCAAGCGAGGGTCGCTCTCGCCCGACTCCGGCTAGGGCTGGCGGAGGTTGCCGGAAGAGGGAAGAAGAAAAGAAAAGAAAAGAAAAGAAAAGAAAAGAATTAAAAAATATATATTCTTAGATTTTTTTTTATACTAAAATATCCCTTCTCCGATGACTGAAATAGCTACATGCTCGTCGACTGGCCAAAAGTCCTCATCTGAGACGATTTGGTCACTTTATGCTATTATTTGAAATAATGTTCACTTCAGACTCTTATTTAAAAAAAAAATGAAGAAACATCGTGCCCTTATTTGGAAATTTTCGTTTGATCTATCTAAAGCGAACATGGACGGCTGGATGCAGATAGATTTTATGCGTTTTCGAACGTACGGTCTCTAGTTCCCCGATCATTAGGAATTCATGCAATGGATTTTCTCACCAAACCATTAACGTTTTTGTTTTTGTTTTTGTTTTTTTGGGCTCAATTTGTGGGGCTTGTCCATTTTCAAAGTCCTATCCACACCAACCCCCGTTGGGCACCACACAAAACTTCTTGGAGTCACATGCCCACGTCGCATTTTCCCAATATTACACCTTACCCACAACTTATGTATGTATATATATATATATATATATTATTTAATTATATGATATAAGATTAAAAAAAAAAAAAAAGGAGGAGAGAGAGATACAGAGAAGAGAGAAAAATGCTGGCGAAAGAATCGGCGGCGGCATTCGACCTGCCGGAGGAGGTGTTGGATGTGCTGCCGTCGGACCCGTTCGAGCAGCTGGACGTGGCCCGCAAGATCACCTCCATCGCCCTCTCGACCCGCGTCTACGCCCTCGAGTCCGAGTCCTCCGACCTCCGCGCCAAGCTCGCCGAGAAGGACGACCTCATCGCCGACCTCCAGTCCCAGGTCGAGTCCTTCGACGCCTCCCTCGCCGACGCCCTCGACAAGCTCTCCCAATCCGAGCTCGAGAAGGTCCGAGAAAACCCGAACCCACCGAATTGAATTCTATTCGATTCTTTTGCTTGAGGAGGCGAGATTGAATTGGTCTTTTGTTGGTTGGGTTTGCAGGAGAAACTGGTGAAGGAGAACGAATCGCTGACGAGCACTGTGAAGAAGCTGAGCAGAGATGTTTCCAAGGTTTGTGCTCATTCAACTCCAGAGCTCTGATTCTATGCTTTGACTTTGTGCTTATCTTACTCAATTTAAGTGCAAAAACTGCTTCTTTTAGTGAAATATAACTTATTATCGTTAATTGGTGTCGATTCTTTTTGGGGGTGAAAATGAGAACCTGGAGTTGCCCATTGCCCATTGGGATGGACTGTGTGAAGTAAGAACAGTGAAAGTGTTCGTTCCGTCAAAGTTCATTGAGTTGATTACAGAACCCACTGTGGTTCAACAACTACTCGTGAAACCTACGCTTCGAAATTTAATGGTTTTTCTGAGTTATGATGAGAATTGAATCACACTAGTGTGACACTTTGATGGAAACTGTCTTTGAGCTGCAAAAGAAACTGGGTGGCAATGCCCCAGCATAGTGCTGGGATTCGAAAAGCTACTTGAAAGACCTACTTTCTGTGTAAATTTCGCGCCTTTGAATTAAATTTCTTTTAAAGCGTGCCTCATGAGAAGATAACAATTTCGTTTTAGCTGGTGTTAATTTCCTTTTCTGGTGTGTAGTTTGGTAGTTTCTGCTGCTCGGTTGGTCTGAGGTTTAATCTTGTGGTTACGCAGTTGGAAATCTTCAAAAAGACGCTCATGCAATCCCTTCAAGAGGATGAAGACAGTTCTGGCCCTGCACGAGCTGGAGCTTCACAAATCATTGCAAAGCCAACACCGAGCGGTCTGATTCGAATTTCGATTCAAATGCTTAATGTCTAGCTTTCCTGACAACGCATTTCTTGCAATGTTGATGTTTATGTGCGTTGATGAAAAAAGGGCCACGTTGTTGCTTTCTACCTGATTGGCTGAAAATGAATGAATGGCATTTGGCTGCGAAATTGAGTGGATTGTTGGTTCTCATATGGCAGTTGAAGCTTCCTTTAGTTCCCATGGATTTTACAACATGCATATGAGCACACGAAATTACCCTTTTTCGGTCAAACGCATGCATTGTCGTAGAACTTTCTTTTGGCAGTTGTGGTTGGTTAGTTGAGAATCGTCATGATCGAATCATCACAGTTTTGTCAACTCAAAATGATTCTCCTGTTTTCTTCAGAAGATGATGCCACACTGCCTCCTTCAAGATCTTCTTCAATTAGAAGTCAATTCACAGAGGTGGGAAATTCTCTATCGGAGGATCACGAGACCGATGGTATTTTCTGATTCCTCATATGTAGGAGTATCTGTCGTGTCACTTTCATATGGCACTGTAGATTCTCGCCTTACTTTCTGTATATATAGACTTTTCTGCGAGCATTTTTCACAATGATGTCAAATTTCATGGCATAGTGCATGACTTTGTACGTTAGTTTTTATTAAAACAGCTTCTTTCTTTGGCAGTTGCACGACCTGGTATGTCACATGGCTTTCTGCTGGCATCGCAAACTAGCACACCGCGGCTTACTCCTCCTGGCTCGCCTCCCATTCTATCTGCCTCTGTATCTCCTACGAGAACGTCGAAGCCAGCATCACCAAGACGGAATGCGAGGTCTTCTATATTTTCTTCTTTGCCGCCAGGCCACCACGGTTCAGTACCAAGTTCAGAGTCTGGGTCATACACCGGTAAGCCCAACCGGAATTAAAGTACCCACGCAATTTAGTGGGTCATGTATATGCCTGAAACATGCATTGGTGTTGATGCATTTTGTCGAGGAGCTTTGAAGGTATGTATGTGAAAGAAGTGTGATTGCCATTTGAGTTTAAGACATAACAGTTGCGCTCTTACTTCTCCATTTGAGTTTAAGACATAACAGTTGCGCTCTTTCTTCTCCATAGAAGTTTGTTTTTCGCGCTCATTTGATACTTCTTTGAGGTGTACTTACTCCCTCATTTGCTACTGCACTGATTGCGTTTTTTAGATTGGATTTATTGATGTGGATCCTCCACAACATAGAAATGACTAAGAGAACTGTTCATTTTTTTTTTTTTATTTGGTTCTATTCTATCCTATTCTACTATACAAGCCACACTGTGTACGCTATGTGCCGTGCGCAGGTTGCGAAACCCTGTTCCCTCCTCACGTGTCCCCATCCCACTCCCCCCGAAGGTGGGGATTCGAATCCCCCACCTCTACTGGGGCAATCCCCCAGTGATTAGAGAACTGTTCATTGACATCTGCATTTGATGATTCTTGCTGTAGACTTTCTTTTATTAGACAACCGTCTGGTCGACCAGATCCTCTTATTCTTGCTTGGTTTACTTTTCTTCAGGAAGAGCTCGAGTTGATGGAAAAGAATTCTTCCGGCAAGTCAGGTAAGGAAATTGGAATATTTCATAGACTAGGCAAGCTTGTAGCTCTAATTTTTTGCTGTTGACACATATACATTGTCTCATGAAGGTGGCAACCTTGAATTTTAGGCTATCGAACTGATCTCAATCTAGTAGTGTTTTTCTTGGTCCATCGAATGCTAATATATTATCAGGAGATGCTTGTTCTCCTGGAATCATAACGAGATGCTTCTCTGACTCCTTTGTTTTATCAGGAGTCGCTTGTTGTATGAGCAATTTGGTGCATTTCTAGCCAATGTAAAGGAATTGAATTCTCACAAGCAAACTAGAGAAGTAACACCTCTCTCTCTCTCTCTCTCTCTCTCTCTCTCTCTCTCTCTCTCTCTCTCTCTCTCTCTCTCTCTCTCTCTCTCTCTCTCTCTCTCTCTGCACGCACGAGCGAGCAGAGAGCGGCTTCAATTGGGATTGAGCGTAATCTGTCTTTGTTTACGTTGGATTCTTTTTGCAGGAGACACTGAGGAAGGCTGAAGAGATTTTCGGCTCCGACAACAAAGATCTTTACGTCATATTCGAGGGGTTGATCACTCGCAACGTCCATTGAGATCTTTAATTTCCAATGTGCAAATGCATGCAAAGTCTGTGAGCATCTTGTTTCTACTTTCAGATCATTCATCCACACTAAATTTTTCGTATGTAAATTGACGAATAATTCAAGTGTAATTACGCTTGCCTGATAAGTCAAATTTCGTCGTCACCCATCAATCAAGTTTGTGAGTTGAAAATGTGTAATTGGTTTGCTCCTGCTCGGACCTTGTTTGATATATTTGCAGATACCAATAAAGATATAAGGTGGTCGAATCGAAAGACGGTAAATATTGATTTACAAATGATTAAGACCTTTTTGATGTTAGACATTATGAGCATTATTTAAATAAATTATTAATACCTTTTTGATGTGATTAAATGAAACATGTTAGAAGATTGCCCCTGTTATTCAGGTGACATATTCTAACATGAGCAAAGTTATATTATTTCACCAATGAAAAATGACCACGAAAGAAAATAAAACATATTCATCTTACCAGGAGAATTTGTACGTCTTATTTTTTAGTCAAAGAAAATCTTGGCAATTATGATAAAAAGAATTGCCTCTAGACATTTTCATGTGACTCTAACTTTTAACACGGTCATTATCAATTTGAATATACAATATAGTTACTATTCCCCTAACATGGTGCTCCCCCATCTTTTTATATATATGAAGGTGGTGTATTTAATCTGACATTAATTGATTGAAACAGCCAGTGGTATAGTGTCCAATGTTAATGTACAAAGATAATAGTAAAGCATAACTTTAGGTTTATTTCACTATAAGCAAACTTTTAGGAAAATTTCAAATAAGGGTCCGAAGTGGACCTTATTTTAAATAAGAGCCTGAAGTGATCATGTAATCTTAAGAAAAAGTATGGTCTCAAGGCCCTCTTGCCTGTACTTTTTTTTTACTTTTATCTTTTCTAATTTAAAAAAAAAACAGAAAAAGGAAAAACAAAGAATTAAAAAAAATCAATGACAACAATGCCCTTGAGGCTAGGCCCATTTTTTAGACTATATGGCCATTTCAGGCTCTTATTATAAGATTCACTTCAGGCATTTTTTTTGAGAATATAAGAGCACTTCAGGCCCTTATTTGAAACAATCGTCACTTAGGCCCTTATTTGAGAAAACAAGGGCACTTTAGGCCCTTATTTGAATTTTTTCCCAAACTTCTCGGTGACTTTAAGGCAAATTTTGATTTTTTTTTTTGGGATTAGTTGGTCTATCATGTGCTAATGGATCCAACTTGTGAAAGAACATCTAGAAAATCATTTGGTAAAAGTGCAATAAATTTAAGACTTTTTAGATAATTTTTTCAAATTCATATTATTGCATTATAGATATTGTAAAAAAGTGCACTTATAAACTGGGTTTCCCATCGCGGAAAAAAAAATTGGGTTTCACATCATAATTCTCTAGGAAAAATTTCAAATAAAGGCTCGAAATGCCCTCATTTTTTCAAATAAGGGCATGAAGTGGACATTGTTTCAAAGAATGGCCTGAAGTGCCCTCTTTGTTTCAAAGAATGGCTTGATCAAGGGCAATTTCGTCATTCACTCTTGTTACTACCTAAAAAATCAGGATTCTAGGCTAATGAATTATTAGGTTAATTAAATTAACTAACCTAACTCGGACTCTCCAAAATCCTACCAAATCGTAATTTTGGTTTTAATTTTGGAGCCGCCACTAATTATTCTAAGTAGGTTGATTAGGAACCTAAATAAAGTATTGGGAGAAATACTTTATTTCTGCGAACTAGAGATTTTAAGTTCGGGGACTTGATTACGCTAATATTTCTATTAACGCCGTTTCGGTACCTTTAATTTCAATGAAAACTATCTGAGGTGGCAACCCTCGAGGATTCTGATTTAAAGCTCCAAAGGTGCAACTATTTTTGGATTTTATTTATTTAATGCAATGCATGAATGTAATTGTATCCTAATAACACAATTATTCTAATGACATGATGAGTGACGATCATCATAATATGACATGAATGTGCAACAATTCTTTTTTTAAAATTTTCGAATCTTAGTGACGTGCAAAACAACATAAATGTGATGAATTTTCAAGCGCATCCTCAAATCTTAGTGACACTTCATTGTACTTCTAAATTTTCAATGTACATGTTTGCATTTTGTAAATCCCCAGTGGAGTCGCCAAGCTGTCGCGACCTAAAATTAGGAAATTCCAGGTTAATGGATTACTAGATTAATTAAATGAATTAACTAACCTAGTCCGAGCTCTCCCAAGCTCTACCAATTCGCAACTTAGGTTTATGTTCAAATGATTTAAATTTTGGAGCCGCCACTAATCTTTTCTTGGTAGGTAGATTATATACCTAAATAAAGTATCGGGAGAATACTTTATTTTCTGCTAACCAGAGATTTAAGTTCGGGGACTTGATTATGTTAATTTTCCAATTAACACCCTTCTGGTACCATTCTTGCGAAGATTTCTTGAACTGGCAAATTCAATTGATTGAACTTTGAAAATCAATGTGTAATTATGTTTTGGGGTTTTTTTGATTTAATGAATGCTATGCAAATGCATGAATGCAACTATGATGTGAAACTATATGATGAGGAAATAATCATGCATGATGACTCTAGAAAAGAAATCAAGTTTTAATGTAAGAAAAATATGAATTCTAACCTAAATGACATGCGACATGATTTTTAACCTATATGACATGAATAATGATGATATTGAGAAAATGGGTTTTGATGCACATAAATATGAATTATAAATTATATGGTATGAAATATGGACTATACTAATGATATGAAAATGTATGGATGATGGGACACAATGCATGACATGCGAAAATTTGCATGAGTACTCTAGCCTAAATGACATGCGAAATACAATGAATTATGCTAGCCTAAATGCCATGACATGAAGCAATGCATGAATGTCAGATCAAACATGATATGATGAAACAAAATATAATGACGTGCAAAGATGGACACTACATTAAATGACATGCAAAATGACATGGTAAAACAATGCATGATAACTAAACTATATGATATGTGAAAACCACAATGGACTATGCTAAAAAACGCATGAATGACATGAGACAATGCAAATATCTACATTTAATGAAATGCACATGAATGGCTTGATCTTAAGTGAATTTAAGCTCTTTTGAACAAAGGTTGGTCCGACACTTAATTAAGATTGATTCCTCAAATTTTAATTTGAATTAAGTGTCATCTTTTAATTTTTGAAAAATTGCTCTTAAGACCAAGATGTAATGATTTTTTGTATTTTTTTTATGTTATTTATAAAAAAAAAGGTGAATCAAATACTAATATAATGAACCTTTAGCATAGTACACCTTAATATCCGAAATTTTCCGATGAATTCGCTTCGTACCCAAAGTTTAGGGTCGGAAGGGAATTTATTCACGTCGTACCCCGGGGGTGGGGTCGGATGGTGAATTTCAAATATTATGAAATTGGTCAGTCCGGTCCCAAGGTTATGGGATGGGATAGACAATTTCATTGTGCAGATGACGTCGTACTTCGAGGGTGAAGTCGGATGGCCATGCACAAATTCCGAGGGACAAAGGCACAAGGGAGCATGTACTATACTCAAGGTAGATTATTAAAATATTTGATTTAGACTATAGTATAAAAAGCAATGCACTTTTCGGCCAACTAGGGGAATTGCCGAATTTTGAAGGGGATAGGCCCCTATCCACAAAGGATTTCACATTTTGTTAAAATTTGGAAGATTATCTCTTAAGATTTTTAGAATGATTAAGATAATTTACCAAATTTTAAAAGATATGATCAATTAAGACCAAAGCTTATCCGATATCCTCAAGATATGCACAATTTTCAAAGATATGCTTCAAAACTCAAAAAAATTCAAATCAAGGAACAAACAATGCCAAATATTCCAGAGATAGGCATGAATATCCATAAGGTTTGTTCAAGATTTAAATTCATCCAATTTAGGCTACAAAGATTCTTATAGATAATATCAAACAAACACAAGATAACCTTGATATCAAAATTCAGAATTTTACCTAGTCTCGCGAGATTGCTTTCCTAATTCGAGTTGAACCAAACTTAATCCAAGCTCGAGATTAGGACCGGTTCGGCAAGAGGTCCCGCACGCTTGATGGGGCTTGTGATGACGACTACCAACGTGGAGAGGGGACAGAGTAATTCGCTGGATAGAACACTTGCAATAGTCGCACTGCACGAAGTGAAAGAACCCACAGTAGCTTGGTAGATCATAACAAGGACAAAAAAAGACAAAACCAGAATTTAGCTTGATTAGTCGGAACTTCAATTGCTTTCTTTGACCGTGGACTTCAGGGAAGCAAGGACGCCACTTGGATTTGAACATAGAAGCGTGAACTTGTTGAACTCGTTCATTCATGGACGAAACTACAAATCACCAAGGATTAGCAAAGAGGCAAACCACAAGAGGTGCAATAGTGAGCTTCGGAATTCACGATCAACCTGTCAAAAAAGTTGTCTTTTGCATGTGGAAAGTGAAATCACAAAATATCAATATGAAAATCTGAATGAAATCCCAAAGAAACAGATTCACCGCCTAGACTTTGTCCTCTTCCCTTCTCTCTTAATGACCACCGATTGACTGCAAAACTAGGAAGCTAGCGATTCTCGGCTCAATGAGGAATCAACAAAACTCGAAGGTCTTCGGCATGATCACGGGTGGAGGTTCACGAATAGGAACGTACGCCCGTCGTTGCGATGCTAGTGAGAGACGAGGGACGGCTAGCGAGGATTAAAACAATAACGAGATTGGCCCGGGTCGCGGGCTTGGTGCAGTGATTTCGAAAATATGATCATGGGATCGAGCCACCAACCCTGACCGCCTGCATATGTTGAGAAGTGTAATTCACCAAAAGGAAGAAAACAATCTGTTAGTGAAATAGAAGCTTCTTTTCCAACGAAAATTGTTTCTCAATTGTGAATATATTAGACGACAGAGATGATGAAAGACTCCCTGAATAGCTCCTGATTTTCCTTCTTTCTCTTCACAATTGTGGACACATCTTCTCCTTGAATTCTGAGCTCCCTAAGGTTCCAACATGAAGTCTTTGGCCGAGAGACTGTCTCTCTAGTTGTGTTTGTTCTCTCCTTCTGTCAATGTGCCGTGTATAGAATTGAATGGCCTCCGAATCTGCACACCGAAAAAACGTGAAAAGTAGAAAACCTCTCTCTCCCTTTTCTCTCTGATCATGAGCCCTGTGGCCGTCCTCTCAAGTGGCCGTATATGAATTTGTGTGGCCTCGAATAATGCCCTCAATGGCTGTGTATTGCAATTGTTTTCCCCTAACCCTAACTCTTAAGTTAGGTTATATAGACCTAAGCTAATCCTAGTCCTAGTAGGATTGATTATAGACCGTAGGATTAGACTTGGGTTGTAAGATTAGATTAGGACCGTTAGATAAAAAATTCTGATTTTTTCAAGAGTCCTAATCTATTAAAACACTTTAATATTTTCGGCCATATGGGTGAAAGTGATGTGGCCGAGAGTGAATGTGATCATGAGAGTGAACGTGATCACGAGAATGAATGCGATCATGAGAGTGAATGTGATCGTGGCCGAATTTTCCACACTCGTGGACCGTCTCGGGCTCGCTCCATCAGTTTTTTCAAATTGAGCCTTCGTCGAATCAATTAAACCTTTTCTAAAGTTGGCCATTCAAATAGGCCTAATCAGACGAACTCCAACAATCTTGGAATTTCCAACAATCAAGCAATCTCTGAATTCTGAGTTCCAATAATCTTGGAGTACCGGCTCCAATAATCTTGGAATCCGAGCTCCCATAATCTTGGAAACTTCGGTTCGCACCCTCAAACCTTTAGCCGGAAATTTGTAAAAAATCTCTGTCCAGACCGCCTGTCGAATTCAAGCTCGTCCTTGCCATCGAGGCAAATGAATGCGAATGCAATGCATGGGTGATTTGATTTGATTTTTTTTTTTTTAGGTAAGAACTAAGATTAGTTCTAATTTTATATGCAAATGATAATAAATAACTAAAAAAGGTAAACCAAAATTTAGGTGTCAACAGCTGCCCCTCTTTGAGTGGAGGCTCGCAGAGGTTTCGCTCAAAGACAAAATTGAACCCTAAATTTTGACAATGCAAATAATGAAATGTTGATTTTTTGGGGGGTTTTAATCCCATTTTCTATGCAGATAAAGATGATGTATGAAACGCAAGACTGTAATTAACACATGCCAAGACTTCTTTCTTCCATGGAATAGAATAGGAAAATCTACACATGGATCGCATATGAAATACCTGTTTTACCAGACATTTCGTAATGCTGATGATTCCCTTAATTTCCAAGCTCCTTCTTAGGGATACAAGGATCTTAAGGTATTGGGGCCCATCTGTTACCAGAACTTTCATTCTGATGCGAGACAGCGCAAGATCTGTAATGGATTTTCCGATATCACGAGAGCGTATACATTGCGAATCGGAAGAAGGACCAAGATCACAAGAGCGTATCATTGTGATTTGGCAAGGGGATCAAGATCGCAAGAGCGCATCATCACGATTTGACAAAGTACCAAAATCATAAGAGCGCATCATTATGATTAGGTAAAAGGGATCAAGATCATGAGAGCGTATGCATCACGATTTGGTAAAACGAGACCAGGATCACAAGAGCATATCATTGTGATTTGGCAAGGGGATCAAGATCGCAAGAGCGCATCATTGCGATTTGACAAAAGTACCAAAACCATAAGAGCGCATCATTATGATTAGGTAAAAGGGACCAAGATCATGAGAGCGTATACATCACGATTTGGTAAAATGAGACCAGGATCACAAGAGCGTATCATTGTGATTTGACAAAGGTAAAGATCATGAGAGCGTATACATCATGAATCGATACTATCAAGGCTAAATAGCACAAATATGAGGGATGTATTACCGAATTGAATCGATGAATACAAAAAGGATGTGTTGCTTGAATCTCATCAATGCGAACACGAGAGGTCAAAATGGCAACTAAAGTCAATAAAGCTGTCAATTTGAAAAGGGTTCAGAAAACTTACTTGGATTTTCCAAAAGAATGATCAAGGCACAGCTAGGCTGACTACGTCATACCTGCTTATTCACTTGAAGTATAATCATGCATATAGACAAAACCATGCTAATGCGACATGTATTTCATAAAAATTACACTTCACTAAAGAAGGTGGATACCTGAATGAGCGTATGTGCCGTAATGGATTCGAGTACCTTGACAATCATCAAAATTCATTCTCTTGAAAGGTTCAGGTTGAAGATATACTTACATGAGGATTTGGGAGATTGCCTGGTGGGCACTCGTCAGCAGGGTTTGTTCATTCAACAATCCTTGGATGAATTTCGAGACCTCGGAAGGCAACTCGAACATCAAGAATGTATTACCTGTCAGATAGTGTTAGAGGTAACATGTGCAAGCATGCTAGAATTCGTCAATGGGTTCATGCAAAACTACTCAGCTGAGTTTGTATTACTAATGATTAGGAGCAAAAATGTATATGACTCATAATGCGGTTCATGCATAACTATTCTGTCAAGTTTGCATTACCAATTCTATTCAGGGAGGTCATCGTGTCGTGAATACCTCAAACGTAACCTGAATGAGGGACTTCAGTCCGAAAAGGGCTTTCTCTCACTCTCGAGAAAAGCTGTTTATCCTGACTGTAGGATTTAAGAGAATCACTCGATCTCACCATCATCGCATCCGATAAGGGTCCGAATAATCTCGCAATTGGTACGACCGAGCCAATATGGAGGTCTTGAGTAGAACCGTAATGAGGCTAGGCCAAAGGTTTACCAAAGGGGACTCTCTGTCGAGTCAAGGCTATTGAAAAAGAAGACTTTATCATCTGCTCCGAGTTTACAAGTCAAGAACCCTACAAAAATGAGAGAGAAATAATCTTGCTCGAACTTCTTTGAGCGATGCTTAAAATCATTTAACTCTAAGTTAACTCAAGTGCCCTAATCAGAAGAGACTTTGAAGGGTTGTAACGTAGGTTAGGTTTGGGGACTGAGAACTGAAAAGGTTCGTTTTGGCTCAGAAAATATATGAGAAGGGTTTGATGTTGGTGATCATAGCTGTCTTGTCACCGATCTCGACCTTTCTGGAATGGTCTTCAAAGGATACCATCATTTCTTGAGAATGGTATGAACTCTCGGTAGAAATTGCATTTCGCAATCCGGCTTCTCTGGAAATTTTCCTTTACATCTCGAACCCTTTGGGGATTTACAAGAAAGAGCATGCAAATATATGCATTTAAAGTTCAGAAGTGCTTTACAAATGAACAAGGATTGAATGGGCATTGGCCTTGCTTTTGATAGGCATTTTGCTTTTTCGCCTGGGGTTTTCTGTGGGATCAGCCTTTACTTTTCTTACTTTCGACTCCCGAATTTTCTTCTTCTTTTTGGGAAGAGATTTCTTCTTCTTCCATTTTTTTTTCGAGAAGAGGTTTCTCCTCTCTTTTTTTTTTACGGGAGCGGGCCCTTTTCTTTCAGGCTAAATTTACTTGCTTTTTACAATCCTGTGATTTTGAATCCCTTTTTCGTAAAGAATTACAACAACAAGATAATTTAAAAAATGATGCTAGACATTACATGAAAAATCTAACATACAAGATGAGTTCACTTGGAAATTCTCTGTTGACCCGATTCTCTTCTGAGTTCCCTCGCTTGGAGATAGGGCTGTCTTCATCTTGGAATGGCAATGATCACCAACAAAGGTTGAAGAAATAAATTTGCAGGCTCAAGTGGGCTATGCAAAGGATATAAGTGTGTAGGATAAAGAAATGAATGCTCTTCATCATCCTAAAGCACTTGGATTAAAGTTCGAGTATAAAGCAAAGAAACACCCGAGGATTGATGTTAGTCAGAGCAAGAAAATTTCTAACCATTTACCTCACGCTTCTGCTGGAATTACCTCCGTTTTGCCCCAATGTGGGGTGGTTCTTGAAAGGGGTAAAGAAATAAAACCACCGCTCAAAGGGCTAGCAATGGATAACCTGTAGTGTTTGGGATGGAGAAATGAATGCCTCTTCACTTCGGCTATCATACCTTTTGCGAGAAAACCCATTACCTCGGGGAATGCGGAACTTCTCTACCGTTCAGCTCACTAGGGATTAAGACGCAGGACGTGTGTGGAAACGGCTTGCCTTTCATCATCCTGTCATACCCCATTCTGTACATTCGATGCATCATAGGCAGATTATACTTCCTATTTAGAATTGGTAAATTAAACATGAAGAATAATCATACATAAACCATGCAATGTGTAAGCACATTCAAGCATGCAAAATGTAGCAATTTCAAGCATTGTGTCATATTTCATGAAAACCTCATCCATTTTGCAAGAAACAGACTATGCAAGTATCAAAAAGAGTCCTTAGGGATGGGGGAATCTGAGCTGCCCCATAATATGTGAGTGGATCAAACAAGTCAGGGAGTCTATTCCTTGGGTCGAGGACTAGCTCATTCCTATTCTTGCCCCAGAACAAGGAAAACATGCATGCTCTGGCTGCCCCTGAACTCTGAATTAATTGGCCAAAGCTGGAAATCATAGCCCTTGGACTGACGGATATTCCATTTTTAAATTGCCCAGTACAAGAGAATCATGCCTGAATAGTAGATCTAGTAAAGACTCAAGATGTCCTGGCCGTTCAACCATGATGACCGTCATGGTCGGTCATATGCTCCTGCAAGAGAGATAGTAGAAGGTTATCCATAAAACCAAATGAGTTTAAAGAAGACATACTCCCTTTCCCAAGTCAGGGTTTGTTGTCGGTTTGCCCCATTTTCAATTAAGACAGGTATGTCAGATGGCCATAGCTTTTCCAAAATGTGGGATTCCCCCAGACATGGCCAATGCTGGGAATTCGATTCCGAGCTTTGGTAAACGACTTGTCTCCATACCTGATCCTTGGCATCTGCAAGAAAAAAAAGTCATTTTTCAGAAATGATTGGGCCTGGCAAGAGATACTCCCTTTGAGATCAGACAGCCTTGATTGTGTCCCGTCTTTCGTCGACTGTCATGGCATGATCAGAGGATCGGTCGAGGACGAAGCATGAATCGACCTTGACTGGCAGATGAACTGGTGTTGAGTTGGCCTGTGCACTTCATAAAGTCGGACTTGCCCCGATCAATCTGAATCACAACCATGTTGGATATCATTCTGTTAAAGGACTAACCATCCGCGGCCATAGATGCACCTATTTGGTGCTAGGTTGAACTCTGGTCTTGAATCATCTAGGGGATGGAAGCTCCGTGAACGATCCTCTAATGGCCCAAGCTATCCTCAAATGTATTAGGCCGACTTGATATCTCCGTTGGCTAATGTGATGCGAGGATGAGCAAGTACGTGGCAAACGGCCCATACATTGAATTTTCGAATGCGACATTGCATCAATGAAGTGTCAAGGCTAATAACATGATGAATAATGTGACATGACAAAGTGGCATGACAATCTATATGATATGACAGATTATAATGACATGGAAAAACTGTATGACATTGCTAATCAATGCGGCATGAGAATGACATGACTGTTATGCAACTAAGCCTAAATGACATATATAAAATAAAATAAAATGCTCATCTACACGAATAAATGGAATGTTCTAAACTATGTGCGAACTACATGAATGATATTTTTTATGTATTTTTGAATGAATTTTCAAAATTAAAGATTTGATGAGAATCAGACATGAGTCGGCTAAAGATTATCTTAAAAGAATTGGAACTAACTTTCATTGAATCCTATAATCTTGAGAAAATCTTTTACTCGATTCACGAATTGATCTTCGAATTTGTTTGATTTATTACCCAAAACCGACGAGATCTTCCTAATTCAAGATTGGATAAAACCTTATATGCTAAATCTTTTAGATGGGTAACGAATCAAATCAATCAAAGATAATGCATGATCTTTTACGAAAATATTTTTCGATTCGAATTATATGACGGATTGGATCAAGGAATCAAATCTAATGGTTAAGATTAGATATCTCGATCCCTGTGCCATCGAGACAAATATCAGAGTTAAGATTAGTCCGAATTTGCACGTTGTCGGTAGGGAATCACCCATAATTCGAAACGGTTTTCTAGACTAAGAAACATGCTAAAGATATGTAAATATTCAAAATGGTCATCATCACATATTGCAATATCGGAAGGTAAAATTTGCCTAACCGAAATATCACCCAATATTCACATCAATTCAAAATAGTAAATAAAATCTGAGTGAATTGGATTTTCACCTAATCTGAAAATATTGCGTCCCTTCCGAGCACGTAAGCAAATTGAATCGGGACTGGCTTGGCAAAGGGGATCCATTGCTTGTACTCCTCGGCTGGCTTGGTTCCACGGCAACCCACGACGGTTTGCAATCAAGGCTTCGAAGTCACAAAATCAGCGGCTACCCGTGGAGTTCGGTGACAGACTCCTCGAGGACGGCTCACGAAGCGGAGATGTTAGAATCAAAAGTGGGCTGGTTTTGTCGGTTTGACTTCGAGAACTTGCTGAATTGTTTCACCATGGAATGCTATCAGGAAAGCATGCGAATATGCTGGGGAATTGCTAGACACCTTGGACTCCTTGATGGTTGCCAAGTGACTCTACTGGATCATAGAAGCAAAGAAAATTTGATGGATAGTGATCAACAACAAAGCAGAATTTGACTTTTCTTGAGACTCAGAACACTTGTCTTCGCGGGAGGTAGGCACCACAGCCAGAAAGGGCAGTAGCCTTGTCGGTCTGGTTTTATTCGGCACAATCTGTAAGGTGGAACAAGGATTGTGGACTCCACACGAGCACGGAAGCAGTAGTAAGGATGGCGGTGGACAAGGACCGCAGAGAGAAAGCTCTCGATTCTCTTTCTCTTTAGACCTCCCTGATGGAAAACTCTTCTCACGAATACTCTCAAATGGTGGAGCTCTCCTTTTCTGCTCAGAATTCGTCCCCTTCTCCCCTCTCCCCTCTGTTCTCTTTATAGGCGAGAAGGTTCGGGTTCTCAAGGAAGAAATCGGATCTTATTGTTATTGCTTTTTGCTCTATGACTGATTTCTGTTCTCGCGTGATCTCTTTCCAAACCAACAAATCTGATCAAATCCCCTTCTCTAACTGCCTCTTATCTTCAATTTTGTATGGCTTCCTTTGGATATTCAGCCTCGGTCCAGTCCGCCATGAAGTTGAATTGAGAAAGCCAAGGTCACGAGCCTTCAGATGAGACCCATTTTCCTTTTCCCTTTGATTTACGTGATTACAGGAAAGAGATCACTAAATCTTTTAACTTCTTTTATGTCTTCTTCCTGTCCACGTTCATTCACCAATGATACATCCATCGTCTTTTTGATTCGTAGTCAGCAGACATTCCAATAAGATGACATCTTCATTTCTCAAATTTGACTCAATATTCTTCACTTTAGTATCTCCTTTGTTCCATGGACGCAATCCTTCCAAATTAAGACCGTCCCATGCGTACCTCACGTATAATTTCGGCCACCAAGTTATTCAATGGGTTTGGTCGAAAATTACTATCTCGCGAGTTTAGTCCGATTAAGTTCATATGCTCGAGCCCATCCGCCGCCGGTCCAATTTAATATGCAAAAAATGCAATGTGATGAATGCTAAATTAAACTAATCTAAGTGACAACTATATGAAAATGATTTGAACATTTTTGCTAGGGATTAAGGTTATTCCTTAATTTTTATGCAATAAATGATTAAATAAGAAATCAAAATTTAGGTGTCAACAACTCTTCTTCTTCTTTTTCCTTTTTTCTTATCAGTTTTCTCATTTCTTTTTTTTCTTTTAAACTCTTTTTTGGCCCGCCCTTCTCGCCGGTGGGAGACGGCCGGCCACCGGCGAGGGCTGGGGGGTGGCCGGCCTCGCCTGGGCAAGGCGAGGTGAGGGCTGTCCTCGCCGGACTCGCTCGGCCCTCGCCTGGGCGAGCCGATTCTGACCACAGCAGTAGACATAGCCGATGGACTGTGAGTTAAAATCGCTGCTCCTTGATTCATAGTTTTGAATCTCGGTTGGATCTTTACAGTTTTGCTCGCAGCTCCCCGTTTGATCTCTAAGGCCGTAATATTGAGAAGTCCAGGGTGAACACCAAGCGAAATTTCAGATCTAGAAACACACAGGCACAAGACTGGCAATCATCAGAGCTAAAAAAAAATCCTCGAAGGTTAAAGTACATGAATATAATATAAGCCGACCCTCGCCGGCCTCACTCGACCCTCACTAGGGCGAGCCTAGGTCTGCCCTCGCCGCGCCCAGGCGAGGCCCTTGCCGGTGTCCGGCCAGCCACCGAGAAGGGGAAAAAAAAATAAAAAAGGAAAAAAAAAAGGAAAGAAAGAAAGAAAGAAAAAAGGAAAAAAATAATAAAAAAAGAGAATGACAAAAATTTTATTGGTTATGCTCTTTTTTGAAATAATTAAGGCACTTTAAGCCCTTATTTGAAATAAACTGCCCTTGAAGCTTTTATTTGAGAAATTGAGGGCACTTCGGGTCATTATTTGGAATTTTCTCTAATTTTCTATGACACTTTTTCTATAAATTGAAAGTAAAATTTTTCTGTCAAATTCAAAATTCTTTATCCTTATTTTTTATTCTGAAATTTTTTTATCTTTATTGTGGCGCAGTAACTTGAGGAAGAATTCCCTCAAAAAGACTATGATTAGACAAGTTCTCAAAGGTCTTTTCATCAAATCATCATTTACTCAAGTAAGATGTCAGAGAGGGTGGCCTTGCCTGGCCACATGACGGATGTTAATTGAATATTCAGTATTCATTCACTAATTGAATCTCTTCATCTTTATTACTTCTTACTTAATTTTTCAGTAATATATAATATGAAATCCTCCAAGTTGTTATTTCTAACTTAGTTACGAAAAAAAAAGGGTTTAATGTTATTCTCTATGAGTAATTAATTCAAAGAAACAATGTCTAATATTTACTAGTTAGTCAATTATTGCACATGCTTAACCATTAGAAGTTGCTCGAGAAACCACTCTTCCCATTTGAAAATTCGATTATTCATATTCTCGAGGAGAGGTCGGTGGAGATGCATGAGTGACGGAATATGATTTCGCAACCTGCACACAGCACATAACGCGTATTATTTGACTTATAAAATAGAATATGATAAGATAGAATTAAATTTAAAAAAATTATTGCACATGCTTCCCTTAATTACTTATGGAATAAAATTGAGAACCATCTACCAAGGGAGGGTCCCAAAAAATATAAATAAAAAAAATAAAAGAAAATCTGTTGAACGAGAGATGTGACAATTGGAATATGTCTGTCCGTTCGTTTGACATGAATATTATTTATTTATTACTCTCTCATAATAAATAAATAAATAAATAAATAAATAATGGATGAATGATGGAGAGAGAATATGATGTCAAGGGACAGGATATGTGCTTGATGGTGAAAGAGAGAAGAACGTGGACCACTCAAATCAGCTTAAAGTGATTAATTTTTGCAGTATGAAACTAAGCAAGATAAGGGTTCTCTCCACGTTCTTTGATGTCCAAACAAGAAGGCTCGGCCGACCAAAACGCACGTATTTTTATTCAACCATTAATATCACGAAAGTCTTCAAATTAATATATATAAAATAAATTTACTTTAAATTATTTTTTTATTGTAAAAAAACTTTAAACTAGTACACTTGTGATAAATTTTCTCCAAATCATTTTTTTGAATACCAAAAATCTCAAGCTAATATATCTGTGACAGAATTAACCCATACTAATTTTCTGACCGCCAAAAATTTCAGCTGATACACCTATGATATATTTATCCTCTATTAGTTTTCGTTACATTTTACCGTCAAATTGCTGAGTTGGATGACACGTGGCAGTTGACGGGAGTTTCAATTTGGAGTTTTTATCCTCTTTTTGTCATAGGTGTATTAGTTTGGGATTTTTTATGGTATCAAACCAATTTAACAGTTGTCATAGATTTACCAGTTTGGGATTTTTGGTGGTCAAAAAATTAGTTTTGGGTAAATTTGTCATAGGTGTATCAGTTTGGGATTTTTGATAGTCAAAAAAATAGTTTGAGATAAATTTTTCACATATATACTAATTTGGAGTTATCCTTTATTTTAATTGAAAAAAGTTAGGCCTTTTCAGGGGATCATCATCATATCTTTTCCCCAACTTTATCCTTACTTAAACTAATAAAAAGGCATGCATTGCATTATAGGTCTAAAAGAGCAACTAGGGTTTGGATTTGTGCTATGGCATGACTCCAAGAATTAAGCAGAAATTAAGGAAAAGTGAGTTTACTTTTTTTCTTACCCTTTGAACTATGAGGTTTTTCAAAAAAAACAAAAAAAAAACTATGAGGTTTCATAGGAACAAAGACACTGAAACCTCTGTTAGTGTTGGATTAGATGATCCAAATTTAAGATTAATAAAAGTTAAAAAAAAATTTGTACAGCAGATGTAGCATAGTGAGGTTGTTGGTGACAAAACCATTTTCCAACAAGATTGCTCCACTTGGATTGGCTCTTAAGATTACGAGAGCACTAACGTCATTTACGAAATATGTTTCTAATAAGATAAGAATATGCAGAAGAGAAAGTTGTGTAATTTCCGCATTCGTAATATTGAAGAGTACATGAGGTATTTATAGGTGTTACCCTTGACTATCTAAGATAACAAGCAATTATAATTGATCAACAAAATATGAGAGATACGCGATATAGGGGGATAAAGGAAGTTACTTATATGTCGATACATTGATTCTTGCAACGGTTTGATTAAATTGCACTATTAAAAGAAATCAAGAGAGGGAAAAAAGTATTGATGTCAGTGGTACTATATGTTAATCGTAATTCCCCATAAGTAATTATGTTTGCGATTCTCTAAATCTTCACCATACGTTCTCATTTGAAATTGGAAATAAGAAGAATCTTCTACTTTGAAAATAATCCAATATGGAAAGTGTTCAATTGGATAAAGAAAACATAACTGAATTAGTCCCAATTACTCTTATGGTACTGTCTAGGCAATATAGGCATTAAAATTTAACTTTTTCTTTGATTAAAAAAAAAAAAAAAACAGATGAGATGTTTCGTGGCAGTGAATGTAAGGAGGGACTCTTGATTTTGTCACAAAAGAGCACCAATCCAGAGGATGTTCTAAGTGGGCAGAGCATTTCCCACGTTATAAAGCAAGTCTGTTTTGTATTTTTTAAGACCACTAAAAATCACTTTCAGAGGTTCTTCTTTAGCATTTATAGCATCTCTGATCTGATCTGATCTGATTTAGCAGTCATCATTCTCCACCCCCAAGATCTGCCAATTTAGAGCCACAATCTCATTGGTCACCCAGTCTTCAAACAGGCAGGGAGCAACAGGCATGGAGGTGGGTCAGATGCAGAGGAGGTTGGTGGAGTTCACCAAGTCAATGTTTATGGAGGTAAAAAGTTCAAATCTGTAAAATTTATGTGCAATTCTCAAGTGGGTTTGTATTTTCTGTTTCTTTTTTCTACTGGGTTTTGTATGATCGTGTATTGATTTTGACTTTGGAACACTCGTTCTGTTTTGGGTGAGAGGAAGGATTTCTTGGATGGTCAGTTTTTGCAGCTCCAACAGCTGCAGGATGAGAGCAACCCAGATTTTGTAGTGGAAGTCGTGTCCCTCTTCTTTCAAGATTCTGAGAAGCTGCTCAATGATCTGACCTTGGCTCTGTAAATAACAAATCTCCTGATTTTACCTGATTTGAAGAGACTAATGATGTTGGATTTTTTATTTGCTTTTGGGCCGTGGGGTTTCTCTGATGTTTCTCTTCATTTTCTTGTCAATATACAGAGATCAGCAAAATGTGGACTTCAAAAGAGTTGACGCCCATGTTCACCAGTTGAAGGGTAGTAGTTCCAGGTGCATTAGAACTTCCTTAACGAAACTAAAGGAATAAATCAAGACAGAAAGAGCTCAATTTTTCAGATTATACAAACAGTTGATTCTTCTGAATTTGCAGCATAGGTGCACAGAGAGTTAAGAATGCCTGCATCGTGTTCCGCAACTTCTGCGAAGAGCAAAACCTTGAAGGGTGAGTTTGTTCGATCTCGTGTTTCCGAGTTTGATGTTTCACCATTTCATGCCCAATTGATCGCAATAGAACTGTTAGGATTCAAGAAGATTCGCAGGACATTAGAAATTGGACATAAACATTGAGGAAAGACCCTCAATGTTCCAAACCGGTTTTCATTCTTTGTGTGCAGGTGCATGAGCTGTCTGCAACAAGTGAAGCAAGAGTTCTACCTTGTGAAAAACAAGTTTGACACTCTGTTCACCGTGAGTATATCTACCCTTGAGTTCGCAGCCAACTCGAATCGGTAGCATCTTTTCAGTTTGTGTTCACTGCTTAATTTGTCGATACATATGTCCTTGTTTACTGCAGCTGGAGCAGCAAATCGTGGCAGCGGGTGGTTCCATCCCGGCTATGGAAATCACGAGCTTCTAAAAATTTAGGCAGCATATCAACGTACCCCTGATATGCCGCAGAGAATCCGTAACCCGATTTTGCGAACTTTCTTCTGGCCATTAAGCATAAGAATTAACCATGTTTCTGTGTGGTCTCCACTGAGAAAGATGTCTCTGGGTTTGTAGTTTCCTAAAACAGGAACAAATTTCTGTGTAGCCTAGCGTTTGTGGCTGTATTTGGGATTTAATTCTATACTTTCTTTAACTGATGGGCAGTGACGACGACTCATTACATCATAGAATTGGTGTTCAAAAGAAGAGCACAAGATCTTCCTGATGCAGAACAGAATTAAATTTTCCACATGATGTCCTCGTCAAGTCGTAAAAGATCACGGCGAACCCTGTTGAATAGGGTTACGATCGCAGCCTCCATGAAAACCAATCTCTAGAGAGATTACGCCGCGTCAACTAATTCAACTGATGTACAAGAACTATTTCATATATGTGGGCATGTAGTACATCATCCACCAAAACAAGAAAGAGAGCCAATTGTCCGACAGAGATGCGAGCCCATTTTTTGGGTTGCTGCCGTTACCAACGACCCGGTCTGCGACAGGTCTGTGTCGACGTACGGGGACCATTTAGGTCACGCAGCCTATTGGTCTCTTCCCCGGTTGATGGGTTCGTAATCCCTGAAGAATCTACTACCGTTTTCATATTCAATCTCGAGCACTCCACGGTATCGACGATCTATAGTTAGAACGTTCAAAATGGCAATGCAACTATTGGAATGGAATGACTATGTTGCGTTTTCTAGAATTGACAAAGAGACCACATCAATGAGAATAAATATCACAAGCAGCAGAGCTCCAAAGCAAGCAGAACCATATAGATGGATAATCAAACATCTATGAAACAGAACAATTGGAAAACTCTTCGTTGCCGAGCAACAGAGTGGCCCCTCAGCACCCGCCACAGGGAGAACTGCTCCTATTAGATGCCCTAGACTTTCCCACATTTGGCTTAAGGAAGCAGACGATTAACAAAAGAAAACTCATCTCACTGCTGCTGAAGCAATGACAAGAATAGTTCTGATCTTTATATACAGCAAAGGGATGAAGTCATGAAGAAACCTCTGTAATGTGTATCTTTACTGGAAACTGCAATAAGGTAAGTTTACGTCTCACCTTTTTTTTTCCTCGGTAAAGCCTCTTTCCATCTTAATTTGACTATAAACAATGAGCAAAAGATATAAAAAGACCGGGACATTTAAGGCCGTGACCCGTTCTAATAAAATATCGCCCTCCTGCTTCTTCTCCGCCTCAGTTTACCCGGTGATGTTGTTTTCCCTTCCCCTGGGAATTCCCACTTGGCAATCACGCCGTCCCACGAAGAGGTGACCAGCAACGGATAAAATGGATGCCAACTGCAATCCCTTACAGGTTCGATATGATGGTCAAGTCTGGCAACTTCATGTCCACTCACCTAGATGAAGCAATCAAATTACTCAAAACATTTCGAGGTAACATGACGAAAGCAGAAAAGGGAACTCAATACTTAAGGTTTTACTGAATTCCCGCCGATTGTTATCAGAGATATAGACCCTAAATAGGTTAAATCAGGAGAAAATACCAACCAAATAGACAGATTTTAGGTTCGTGACCTAGTTTTTTTTAGGTCGAAAGGTCTCAAGACCCAGTTACTCACTAGAGTAGTGGAGAAACATCAAAAGTCCAAATCTGTTACAAAACTGAGCTAGTCGCAAAACTCAAACAACTGCTCTCTTTTTGGGGCCTGTAATCAAATTACCCCATTCAACTGATTTCTCATGGCCGTTAAAGCATCACGAGAAAATTTACTTAAATCCTTCTCTTCCAGAACCAATGAGCAAGCACATTTTTTAAATTTTTTTTGCTCATGGTAGTTGGTACCTATTCTTAAAAATACCTTTCTGCAAGTCCAAGGATCAAACCATGTACAAATCTATTTATTTGATAGGAATATAACAGGAAATTGATCTCTTCCCCTCACTGTGCAGAATGAAAATTTGAATGAACGAAGATATAATCTGTAAGGTAGTAAGGGTCGTACCAGATCATATATATAAACTATACAGTCACTAGATCCGGTATAGATATACTTCTGACCAGTGCTGCAATGAAGGACAAGAACAATACAATATCAGCAGAAGATTCTTATCAAACAGTGTCAGCTTTATGAAAAGGACGCGTTTAACACTAGTATAGACATCCCTTACTTGAGAAACCAACATGAATAGAGGGAGAATTCAAAAAGATTTCGCCATAAAGAAGAGGGCTCTTTTAGTGGATTACCTATATGCAGGGGAGAAGTAACAGCGTATCAGAGTATACAACACTGAGTGACCTTTATATGTAGTCACTGACTGATCGTAGGGATGTTTCAAGTTTCTATCTTCCTCTGGGTAGTCCATCCACCTGTAATCCCAATCATAGTCTCTTTGCCTGTGGCTGTCATTTCATAAGAGAAAACTATACCTGAGAAACTATTCACGGAACAAATTCAACTTCTAGTGTGGTAAATATGTGAATAATCACTTGCAAAAGATTCAATAGAAGAGACCAAATGTCATAAACAACCGTGGGTCACCCTGCCAATATTGTGTGTATGCGTGAGAGAGAGAGAGAGAGAGAGAGAGAGAGAGAGAGAGAGGACCGGCAAGAATGAAAAGACATAATAAAACCTACAATGTTGGACAATTAGAAGTCATCTTTCGTATATCCCATAGTTTGGTGGACTGATCCTTTCCATTTGAAATGAGGTAGCGTCCATCTCCACGACTATCGATAAACGTAATGCCTTCTAGATGTCCTGTCAAAACTCCAGCTGCTTGTCCTGATGTAGAAAGACAACGACGGTCCCAGACCTAAAGAGAATTTATTTATAAAGCGGAATGCAAATTCATGAGTTCGCTATTGCTCCACATATAAATTACAATGAATTTGACTTATCCGCATACTATTTCCATTGACAATTTTAGCAGCGAATGTCATGCCAAAAATATTGTTGATTATGGTAATCTGAAGTGCATACCTGCTATACAACAGGGTGAAATAGTACATTTTTCACAAAGTTTTACATTTCGATCACAGAGGGATAACTTTATCCTGATTATTTATGCACATGAAATAGTTCAGTCAACCAACAAAGAGGAAAGGATCGTTTCATCTTCAACGGGGAGATACTGTAAAGCTGCACAACTCAATTTTTTTAAGAACCTAGATATTCGATTCTCCAACGGGAAACAAATACTTGTAACACGTTCCCTACAAATAGATAAAGAACCTTTCACTAAAAAAGTACCTATAGGTGCCTTATAGTCATATATAATCATCTAAAACAACATCAGAGACAAAAATACCAATTCAAGACCAGACCACTCAAGTCATAATCGAATTTAGTTTCTTGATTCGAGTAGAAACCTAAACCCTTGACTAAGCAGAAAACATCATTTTCCCAAAACCATGGAAGGCTACCTTCTTCATGCCGAGCTATTTTGGAAAAAAATCATCAGACAAACTAAAAAATTGAGGTTTCTGTCAACAGAGTAGTCACATTACGCCCCCACCCCCACCAGAAAAAGAAATCACAAGAACTACTAGTCAAGTTCACTCCCTTCCTCCGAAAGAAGATAATCATATTTACCTTACAGAAATTATCATCACTTCCAGAATATATGATGTGGCCACTTTCATCCGCAAAGCATACGGTGTTAACATCAACCTGTAATATGCTAAGCATGTTAAGTACAAGGACCGTAGCTTTTAGCATCTTATGTCATGTGGTCATGCAGCCAGAACAGAAGGGGTATTTGAAAAATATGGAGACATATAAGAATGTACGTCAAATAACAAAAAAACCAGCAAAAGTTAGTTCGAATTCAAATTCTGTTAGACCTAGATCAACCTTGTTAAATTGCCGTTATCAATCTCACTCTTCATCATCCTTTTTAATACATGTCTTTTCCCACTTCATGCTTATTGGATCGGTTTTTATCTCATTTAGCGCTTATCCTAGTGAGCTACCATAATAAGCTTAATCAACTGGTACTACAACCCTTTGTTGAAAGAAATTTTTTAAAATGCCCAAGATCTATAGGGAACTGGGTAAAGTGGAAGTTGGTCTGAAAAACTGGGGAAAGGTCAGAACCTGAATTTACTTTAGAGGAAACTTTGATATATAAAGGATAAGAAACCGATCATTTTACGATGATAACTAGAGCTTGTAATTTCATGTTGCCCAAAATTCAAGCTATATAATTGTAAATTACATGAAATACCAAAGTCAAGAGAATAAAGGAACAAGAATTACCATGCTAATTAAGCAAGACTAGAGTCAAGCAGAAAAATAGCAAGAAGAGTACCTTTACTTTACTGTTCGACATGATAAAAATAAAATCTAATTAAACAAGATTTCCACATGTGATAGAAGGGGTCTAGTCAGAGCCAGACCCAAACCAAAAAAAGAAGGCAAAAAAGAACTGTACGTGAAGAGTTTCGATTTATACATTTTTAAATTATTCACGTTTAGCATATTAAACTCATGCCCGTTTGTTCAGACTAAATGAAAGCACTATATCCGTGGAAAAGTTGGCATACCTGATGAGCGGGAATTTGAAGGCCAACCTTGTTTGCTAGAAGATCATAAACATATATTGCCCCATCACCGCTTGCAGCAACAAGCTCTCGCCCATCAGTCGAGAACTTCACGGAGAAGATAGAAAAATCTTCATAGTCACCATTGTTATTAGAAGAAAAATCCAAGCCATCATGTATTTCCTGCATAGAGAGGACTTGCAGCATGAAAAGAGTAGTTTTACCCATCACATATGCATAGCTTGCTACATAATGAGAAAGCAACAAAGCAACCTATGAGGTTGAGAAATACTTCGCCCTCCAAGTGCCAACCTAAGGAAAGCTTAACTGAATTCTTTAGAAAAAGTTCCTATGTTGCTGTTCTATATGATGTATCATCTCACACTGATTGAACTGCAGTAAATCAATGTGAGACTATCTTATGTCTTGAGTCATGTAATTTGCAATTTAAGTATGAGACATGATCTAACTGAATGATCCCATTTCAAAGCAAAATTCCCATCTTATCTACTCTAGACGTGATCTAACAGAAGGATCCCATTTAAAGCAAAATTCATATCTGATTTATTCCCAAACAAAATCTTGACATGCGGCAGGAACATAATCGAGCACAATATTCTTTTGCCAGTTTGAAATTCCAAATAATCATCTTGCATGATAGTTCAATAAGAAGTAAATTGTTTGTGTGGATGTATAATAATGCAATTCTATTAACCATTTTGCATAACAGTCCACAAAATTCTGCGATGCACAAAATTCTCCTTTGTAATTTGAAAATTGGAAAAAGAAGTTCAGACTTCGAGATCACAGTCGCAGACCTACCGTGACATTCGCAAGTGACTCTGTTGCAGCAGATTCAATGTTAACAATGTGGACAAGGGGTGACATACTAGAATAGACCTGCAAAACACAGACCTGTCTGAGCTCCTTCACAAAGAAACCATCCGTTTCATGGAAGTCTCGAAAAGAAGTTCCATCAAAAGCAAAACTGAAAAAAGATATATATGACTCAATGAAACTGAGCAAATGTACTCAAATCATAGAAAAAGAATCCTACATCGAAAAGAAAAGAGCACAATATATGACTGTTTAAAGGTTAGCAAAAAAAAAAAAAAAGGTTAGGAGGGACATTAGTTGTACAACAAATCAAGTGACATGGAGATCAAATCTAAGAAACCTCATCCGATGTGATAATGTACTTCCTTGTTGGAAGACCTTTACAAACTTACGAGGTAACGTTGATCAGTAGAAAGACAAGTGTCTGTAATTGTCCATCTCAAACTTTTTGCGAGTATGTCCTTCTGAACTTTCCACCCCTTATCCACGTTGTATATCCTAATATGGCTTCCCTGTAAGGGTAATAAGCTATGCATTAACAGCATCACGTAGAAACAAGTGTGCTTATAAACTTAATTTGACAAGATCACAAACTGAAGTCATAATGTGGCATACACAATTTGCCAAATGCCATCAGGAAAATAATGATTACCTGAAAGCCTGCCACAAATAGCGAACCATCAGCAGAAAACTGAGAAACATATGCACGGGATCCCATCTTAACCACATTTTGAGGGCCATAAATAGGCAAACATCTACTCAACACGTGACAGCTATCAGACAATGAGAACCTCCCCCTCCCTGAATAATTGCTCTCTCGAGCAGCCAACATTCTGAGGGTAGAGACAGGCAGTTTCAATCCACCTAGCGTAGCCTTTCTCATATGTTCATTGGGCTCGGATCTGAGTTTCGTCAACTGAGCAATCTCATGGTCTAAATCGCCTGAATTTCCACCAGATCCATGAGCTCCGTGGGAATGGGTACCAGAAGTCTCCTCGTTGCAAACTTTTATACCCTTGGCAAGCCGAGACATTGCAAACCCTGGACCGAATTTCACCTGTTGTGCATTAGTTTGTCTATAACTGCATATAGGAGTCTACTGAGAAAACTATGCTCCGCCTTAGAGAATGTACAACAGTGAGAGCTGACCCAATATTCGACAAGGCAAATCCAGCAGATGACAAAACTAAGACAGACTTAAGTGCCAGTTCTGCACCTCATCAGAATCAAGACGCTAAACTCTCACAACAACATGACCGTTCATAGTGCACAAGAGAGATGACCAAACTTCACGAACACATAAGATACTCATGAAAATGCCAACCGACACCATCAGTGCAATCATAACAAGCTCTCTCGAGCGCATCGAAAGAACAAAAACATCATGAACATATCACGAACATATCACGAACACCATAAACGCCTCGGAACTAGGTCGGGACCGTGAATACAATCCGACTAAAATCCCATCTCCTTTCAATCACAACCAACCAAGAATCTGTCAAAATTTCCGCAATTTGTCAAGTTTTAAGCCCCGTAACTCAACACCCACAATCAAACATCCCGAAAAGGTTCAGTTTTTGATTCCCTGAAGAAACATAAGAGAAATTTCGATACAAACTTCCAAATGTTTCAACGTTAGGACCTCAACAACATCGAAACCAGGGAGGTTTGGGTTGACCAAGAAGAACCCATGATTTAGCGCGCGAACAAAACCAAGTGACTGAGATAAAATCAGAGCAGAACAACATCATCACTCACCCGGTGAAGCTGAGAGACTCCAGAAGGTTTGGAGCAAGAAGGGTATGATTGGGTCTCGGGGAGGATACAGACAACGGGTTTATTTATGCATATGGGAGTGCGTATGGGAAGACGTAAGGAGTGTGTCACGCTCACAGTCGTCGTCTTCTTCTTCGTCGACTGTTACGTTTCGATTTCGTGAAAAAGAACTCCAAGAGCCAGAGATCCCTTGGCGGCACAAACGACACGTGTCTGCATCCAGGAACAGGTGCTGCTGACGTACACGGCGGCAGACGGTATCGATCCTTCGTCGGACCACGCCCCCTACTCACTTGTCCAAACATTGTAAGTAGACGGCGTTCACTAGAGAATCCGTTTCTCAAGTGACACGTAAAAACCCCACCTTTAAGATATGTTTGCAGACATTATTGTGAAAAATTTGACAATTGTCCAATTTGTTATCATAAAATTTTTAACTTTCCCCCCAAATTTTCTCATTTTGCCAAACGTAAATGTTACCTCGACTCATTCCATCTCTGGAGCTAGCGATATTATCTTCTAATTATATAATGTGGTTCTAGTAATAATTCACGCGTCATTTACTTATTATTACTGTCACACCCCGATCCTCCAAGAAAAAAGGCATGACACGACCGTCTTTTTTAATCAAAGGACGCAGCCTCATACAAACTCGAATAAAAAAAAAATTGATATCTAAATATATACTTCCATATATATATATTTGATAAAAAGGTCACATGTTCACAAAAGTCAAAACTCCTCTACCAGATCAAAAGATATTCATATATATCTTTCCACATCTAGCTCGAAACTCACCAACTTTATACAACTTATCCGAAAAAAAATATATCCCCACTATCTCAAAAAGTCCTGCAGCTAACATACGCTCGATCGTACTTGCGGCTCGCCGATGAACCTGAAAGACAAATGAGATAAAGGGGTGAGCAACCACAGCTCAGTGAGAAGTACAATCTCCTTTAAGCGGATCGAGAAATTTTTATGCATTCATCAAAGTAAATCAAATATCAACTCATAGTAATAACAAACTATCAATGGTCAAATCCATTGATTAATCTCATTAAACCAACTTTCGATGGTCTATTCATAGAATAATCTTGTACTCATCCCCAACTATGGCCACGTTTAACACCGTGATAAGGCGACCAAGTTTACCCCTCTTGGTTAGGTCTACCACCTATTTCAGCCGGTGGTTCGGCTCAATGACGTCTTGACAGCATGCATACTACCCCCACCTAAGTGGGTTCTAATAATAGGGACATGAGCATTAACCACAACACCAAATCCAGAAAATCCAAACAATTCAGTTTCACAAACCGATTCCATAGCCTTCCTTAGAACATATTTCTCAAACAACATTTTGGTCTCAACATAAGACAATCATCAACAAGCCATATCAAATAATCAAAGGGGTAGTAATAGCTCGATCCTGTTTAAGCAAAAACAATGCTCTAAACATCACATTTCTTTACCTTGTCAAGAAAATCAAACCATAATATACATACTCATCTTTAAGGCATGAGTTTTATAAATTCTTAGAAGAGAAAGTACAACTCACCTTAAAAAGCCGAAATTCAACCTATAGTAGTTACTCGAACCGCAAAGCTTGAAATCCTAAAAATTAATTGAAAAATAACATTAAAAACTGGAGAAATACTGCGCTAACGAAAGACTTGACTAAACGACGTATAAACATCGATAGCCCGACACCTAAGGGCAAAAAAAAAACTACTGATCGCGCACCGGACAGCCTGCGCCCTAAACTTCAAAATTTTCATTCGGGCAAACAGTAAATCGATTCACAAACCATCAAGAGCATTAGCTCCGTAACACCCTTAAGTTTATTTCCTACAATAATTACAGCTGAGCGACACCAGAATCAGGCCTCACGGCATCAAAACCCCAAAACTCGGATTTTCCAGCCCTAATTGCGGAAACTTCCTCAACTTGACCAAACGAACTCCAATTAACGCAATATTGTAGTCAGAACGAAACTTATTTAACGTAATTCGAAACCCCCAACAAGAGCGTACAAAAAATAACCAAAAAAAAGTGAAAAAGTGCCGTCACAGTGGTTTGAATTCACGTTTCCAACAAAGAGGGCTAACTTAAAAATGTCGTTTCGGACAAACCGTAAGTCTAAATTGAGTTATGTAAAGTCCCACAGCTCCACAACACCCTAAACTATCGTTCTCCCAAAGAATCTCAACTTAATGACTCCAAAATATGACTTTGCGGCTCAATTTTTCCATAAATCCGAATTTGTGCTCTAAATACGAAGACCATTTCGATTAGAAAAAAGAAAAGTGCGAGCACTTACCTAGCCTTGCGACATGTATTGAAACGAGCTCAGCGAAGCGTCCATGGCGGGTGGCGCGCACACGTGATTATTTATTCTCTTTTCTCCTTTCTCCTTCTTTTTTTTCTTCTTTCTCTCCTTTCTCTCTCTCTTTTTTTTTTCCTTTCTTTTTGCGATGGAAGACTCCCGACCCCCCTCCCTTTAAGGAGAAACCGACTTCCCTCTTTCCCTTTTTACTTTTATTGACTTTTCTTTTTTCTTTTTTTATACCTGTGGGTCCCACCACCTTATTTTGACCTAATCAAAAGAAATTCAAATATTACATTCTACCATCCTTAAAAGAAATTTCGTCCTCGAAATTCGAATAACTGAACTTACCTCAACTTTCGAACAAGTGAGGATACTTGCGTCTCGCCTCCTCCTCGAGCTCCCAAGTGGCCTCACTCTCTGTGTGGTTTTGCCATTGAATCTTCACATAAGGGATCATACGATGCCGTAACACTTGATCCTTCCTGTCCACGATGCGTAGAGGCTGTTCTTCGTATGTTAAGTCTTCCCTTAATCTGAAAGGAGTATAATCCAATATATGATCAGGACTTGGCACATATTTCCACAGTAAAGACACATGAAACATGTCATGCACTCCAGATAACGCCGGTGGCAATGCCAATCTGTAAGCAACCTTGCCAATCCTCTCCAATATCAAGAACGGTCCCACATATCTCGGACTCAACTTGCCACGCGTGCCAAATCTCATAATGCCCCTCATAGGAGAGACCTTCAGAAATACATGGTCGCCCACATCGAATTCTGACTTATGCCGTTTGAGGTCGACATAACTTTTCTGGCGGCTTTGTGCTATTCTCAAATGCTCCCGAACAAATCTGACTTTCTCTTCTGATTGCTGTATAAACTCGGGGCCGATTAGTCTTTTCTCACCCACATCACCCCAACAAACTGGTGTCCTGCACTTTCGATCATATAAAGCTTCAAAAGGAGCCATCTTGATGCCGGAATGATAGCTATTACTATAAGAGAATTCCGCCAAATGTAGGTGCTCGTCTCAGGAGCCGTCAAAGTCAATAGCACATGCTCTCAGCATATCCTCTAAAGTCTGAATGGTTCTCTTTGATTGGCCATCTATCTGCGGATGAAATACTGTACTGAAGTTGAGTCTAGTACCCAACATTCTTTGAAGACTCTTCCAAAAGTTGGACACGAACCGTGGATCCCTGTCAGAAATAATGCTCACTGGAACCCCGTGAAGCTTTACTATCTCATTAATGTACCGTTTCGCCATGTCTTCAAGTGAGAGGCCGAATCGATATGACAAGAAGTGAGCAGACTTAGTCAACCGATCGACAATCACCCATATAGCATTCTTACCGCTTGGTGTCCTCGGTAAACCGACGATGAAATCCATGGTAATATGCTCCCACTGCCATTTAGGTATCTCAAGTGGGTGTAACTATCCACTCGGCCTTTGATGTTCAATCTTTACCTGCTGGCAAACAAGACACTGGTCGACAAATTTGACGATATCTTTCTTCATGTTGACCCACCAAAAGTTTTCTCTTAGATCTCTATATATCTTAGTGCTTCCTGGATGAATAGAAATATGGTGCCGTGGGCTTCTTGCAATATCTCCTTTTTCAATTCTGAATCGTCGGGGACATAGAGTCGACCACGAAATCTCAGTGACTCATCGGCATGAATACTAAAGTCCTCCTGCCTTCTAGCTTCGACGCCTTCTCTAATCTTTCTCAGTTGAGGATCATCATTCTATTTTGCTTTGATTCTGTCTATCAACGTGGGTTGTACCCTAAGATTAGCTAACTGGGCACCAAGATGATGTATCAACACCTCCAAGTCCAGCTTTCGCATGTCCTCGAGAATAGGCTTATGAAAAGTAAGTATTACTGCCATATTTCTAGAAGATTTACTACTCAAGGCATCAGCTACTACATTCGCCTTACCTGGGTGATAATTAATGGACACGTCATAATCTTTCAGGAATTCTAGCCATCTCCGCCGTCTCATATTGAGTTCTTTATGAGAAAATATATATTTCAAACTCTTGTGATCGGTAATGACTTCACATCTCTCGCCATATAGATAGTGACGCCATATTTTCAAGGAAAACACGACTACTGCTAACTCTAGATCATGAGTCGGATAATTCTTCTCATGTGGCTTCAACTGTCTAGAGGCATAGGCTATTACTTTTCCATCTTGCATAAGAACACAGCCTAAATCTTCTTTAGATGCATCACAATAGAAAATGAAACCACCGGTACCTAAAGGCAAGGTTAATACGGGAGCCGACACCAATTGTCTCTTTAGTTCTTGAAAACTGTGCTCACATTGATCCGACCATACGAATTTAACTCCCTTCAGAGTTAAGCGAGTAAGTGGACAGGCAATTTTGGAAAATCCCTCCACAAATCTCCTATAAGAGCCTGTTAAGCCAAGAAAACTTTTGACTTCAGTAACATTGGTGGGGCGCCTCCACTGAACAACCGCTTCGACTTTCTTCGGGTCAACTGAAATACCATCCCTCGAGATTACATGGCCCAAAAAGTCAATGTGGTCAAGCCAGAACTCACACTTACTGAATTTTGCATATAGTTTCTTATCGCGCAAAGTCTGCAAGACAACCCTCAAATATTGCTTGTGTTCCTCTGGACTCCTCGAGTACATCAGAATATCATCAATGAATACCACAATAAATCTGTCAAGATATTGCATGAACACCCTGTTCATCAAATCCATGAAGGTGACAGGTGCGTTCGTTAATCCAAAAGGTATGACAAGAAATTCATAATGGCCATACCTCATCCTGAAAGCGGTTTTAGGCACATCATCTGCTTTAATCTTCAACCAAAGATATCTAGAGCAGAGGTCAATTTTAGAAAATACTTGACCTTCTTGAAGTTGATCAAATAAATCGTCAATCCGAGGCAAAGGATATTTATTTTTGATCGCTACCTTATTAAGCTCTCGGTAGTCTATGCATAGCCTCATACTACCGTCTTTTTTTTTTCACAAACAATATAGGAGCTCCCCAATGTGAAACACTAGGCTGGATGAATCCCTTATCCATGAGTTCTTGCAGCTGTGTTTTCAACTCTCTTAATTCAGCCGGTGCCATCCGATACGGTGCCTTAGAAATGGGTGCTGTGCTAGGCATCAGGTCGATGGAAAATTTGATCTCTCTATCAGGAGGCAAACCAGGTAAGTCTTCAGGAAATACATCCGAAAAATCTCGAACAACGGGAACATTTTCTAGCTTTACCACCTCTTGTTTGTGTCTTCCACACAAGCCAAATAACCATGACAACCCTTCTTCAAAAGCTTTCTTGCTTGCAAAACTGAAATCAGCCTTGGAAAGATAACCTTACAACTCCCCGAGAAAGAGGATTCAACCTGATTTGGAGGTCGAAAAATAACTTTTTTCGCATAACAATCAACAGTAGCATGATACGTTGATAACCAATCCATTCCTAGAATGACATGGAAATCCCGTATATTTAATTCCACAAGATCCACAGGCATCTCGACATCATCAATCCGGAGCATACATCTCTTAAACACACGATCAGCAATCAAGAAATCACCAGTGGAAGTATCCACACGCAATTCACAATCAAGAGACTTAGGCGGCACATCACGTTTCTTAGCGAATTCCATGGAAACAAAAGAATGCGTGGCACCAGGATCAAATAAGGTGTAAGCATATCGTGAGGCAATAGAAACATCACCTGCAACAACTGCATTAGACGCTGTCGCCGCATCCTCCTCTGTCATTGCAAAGACCTTCCCAGCTGTCCTTTGCCTTTACTGATTCTCTTGCAGCCTGTCAACCGGAGGTGCATTCTTCCCAATAGGGCAAGTGTGTGCTAGGTGTCTGGGTCGCCCACATACAAAACATGATCTGTTATCTGCTGGAACATTCCTCTGCATAGGACAATTTTGTCATATATGTCCCGCCTTTTCACATAAAAAGCAAACTCCAGTCTTCCAATAACACTGGCCACTATGAAGTTTCCCACAAGTAGTGCAATGCTCAAGAACAACTTGATTCTTCGCATTTTCAGGCCTGCTAAAGGCCCTTTACTTGTTACCACCACTTATACGACTTTCTTGGAAAATTCTAACCAGATGCCTCTTATGTGGAGGAGCACCCGGGATGCCGCTCTCCAAGATCTCTTGCTCAATCTTGATCGCTCGTTCTAGCACGTCCTCATAAGTTGTTAGTAGGAGGGACCCGAGTTCGACACGAATCTCGGGTCGAAATCCTCTTTGAAAGTGCTTAGTTTTTTCCTTCTCATCGGCCATGAAACTCCCCGCAAATTTGCTCATTTGGTTGAAACGACCCGCATATTCTAAAACGGTATAGTCGCCTTGTGATATTTGTAGAAAATCACTCTTCATCTTCGATTGAAAAGACTTCGGGAAGAATTAGGCGTTGAAAGTCGCCTTGAAGTCCCTCCAATAGATAGTCGCGTCCTCGTCCCCAAGAGTAGTCTTCAATCCCTCCCACCAGTACTCGGCTTTACCCTCCAAATACTGAGTTGCAAAGTCAACCTTCTTATCATCGAAAACATCTTCAACTTTAAAGATTCCCTCTATCTTCCTAATCCAACGCTCTGCCAAAAGAGGATCGGACTTGCCATCATAGGAGGGTGGCTTGGCTTTTCTAAACTGAACAAAGGTGCAGCCTTGGTTATTCCCATGTTCAGCAACTCTAGATACATCATTCTAGGTCCTTGGCCGCTGGCTTCCCTCTCTTGTCCCCCGCGAGTCAACTCTTATATCCTCTTGTCTTCTTGTCGCAGGCCAGCCTCTAAGACTTGGAGGCACATCTCTGAAATCATAGGTGATAGTTCTCCTGCCCATATCTCTACGAGGAGAGATAGGTGGTTCTGAGTTGGAACTCATAACTACCCCGAACCACAAATAGAACATAACCTTAGTATCTAAAAATATAACACGTTAAAATCTATCACACAATCTCAAAGTGTCCCACATCTATACCCAAAAAATCATAACCTATGCTCTGATACCAATAAATGTCACACCCCGATCTTCCAAGAAAAAGGGCATGACACGGCTGTCCTTTTTAATCAAAGGAAGTAGCCTCATACAAACTCGAATAAAAAAAAACTGATATCTTAATATATACTTCCATATATATTTGATAAAAAGGTCACATGTTCACAAAAGTCAAAGCTCCTCTACTAGATCAAAAGATATTCATACATATCTTTCCACATCTAGCTTGAAACTCACCAACTTTATACAACTTATCCAAAAAAAATATATCCCCACTATCTCAAAAAGTCCTATAGCTAACGTACGCTTGATCCTACTTGCGGCTCGCCGATGAACCTGAAGGAGAAATGAGATAAAGGGGTGAGCAACCACAGCTCAGTGAGGAGTACAATCTCTTCTAAGCGGATCGAGAAATTACTATGCATTCATCAAAGTAAATCAAATATCAACTCATAGTAATAACAAACTATCAATGGTCAAATCCATTGATTAATCTCATTAAACCAACTTTCGATGGTCTATCCATCAAATAATCTTGTACTCATCCCCAACTATGGCCACATTTAACGCCGTGACAAGGCGACCAAGTTTACCCCTCTTGGTTAGGTCTACCACCTATTTCAGCCGGTGGTTCGGCTCAATGACGTCCTGACAGTATGCATACTACCCCCACCTAAGTGGGTTCTAATAATAGGGACATGAGCATTAACCACAACACCAAATCCAGAAAATCCAAACAATTCAGTTTCACAAACCGATTCCATAGCCTTCCTCAGAACATATTTCTCAAACAGCATTTTGGTCTCAACATAAGACAATCATCAACAAGCCATATCAAATAATCAAATGGGTAGTAATAGCTCGATCCTGTTTATGCAAGAACAATGCTCTAAACATCACATTTCTTTACCTTGTCAAGAAAATCAAACCATAATACACATACTCATCTTTAAGGCACGAGTTTTATAAATTCTTAGAAGAGAAAGTACAACTCACCTTAAAAAGCCGAAATTCAACCTATAGTAGTTACTCGAATCGCAAAGCTTGAAATCCTAAAAATTAATTGAAAAATAACATTAAAAACTGGAGAAATACTACGCTAACGAAAGACTTGACTAAACGAGGTATAAGCGTCGATAGCCCGACACCTAAGGGCCAAAAAAAACTACTGATCGCGCACCGGACAGCCTGCGCGCTAAACTTCAAAATTTTCATTCGGACAAACAGTAAATCCGATTCACGAACCGTCAAGAGCATTAGCTCCACAACACCATTAAGTTTATTTCCTACAATAATTACATCTGAGAGACACCAAAATCAGGCCTCACGGCATCAAAACCCCCAAAACTCGGATTTTTCAGCCCTAATTGCGGAAACTTCCTCAACTTGACCAAACGAACTTCGATTAACGCAATATTGTAGTCAGAACGAAGCTTATTTAACGCACTTTGAAACCCCCAACAAGCGCGTACCAAAAATAAGTGAAAACAAGCGAAAAAGTGCAGCCACAGTGGTTTGAATTCATGTTTCCAGCAAAGAGGGCTAACTTAAAAATGTCGTTTCGGACAAACCGTAAGTCCAAATTGAGTTCTGTAAAGTCCCGCAGCACCACAACACCCTAAACTATCGTTCCCCCAAAGAATCTCAACTTAACGACTCCAAAATATGACTTCGCGGCTCAATTTTCCCATAAATCCGAATTTGAACCCTAAATACGGAGACCATTTTGATTAGACGAACGAAGAGTGCGAGCACTTACCTAGCCTTGTGACATGTAGTGAAACGAGCTCGGCGAGGCGTCCATGGCGGGTGGCGCACACATGATTATTTATTCTCTTTTCTCTTTTTTCCTTTCTCCTTCTTTCGTTTCTTCTTTCTCTCCTTTCTCTCTTTTTTTTTCCTTTCTTTCTGCAATGGAAGACTCCCCCCCTAAGGAGAAACCGGCTTCCCTCTTTCCCATTTTACTTTTATTGACTTTTTTTTTCTTTTTTTATACCTGTGGGTCCCACCACCTTGTTTTGACCTAGTCAAAAGAAATTCTAATATTACAATTACCTTTTTTGAATTCTCGTTTTGTTAATATAATCTAAAACGCAATTCAAGTATTCATTGTCTCGATGGCCGTCGGATTAGTTTGAGTTTTATAGATGTTTGTGCATGGTAAAAAGTTGAAAATTTTAGTAAATGATGAGACAAACATTAGATAGGTCTTCTTTCTTGTTTCTTAGGAAGGAAAGTCGAATCTTAAATTTGAATTTATAAAGTTAAAACAAAGTTATAAGAGCCATATGGAATCACCCAACACAGAAAAAGGACTCGGTGCACTCATCTTCCAACTACGGCGATAGATGCATATTATTTAGGGAAATGTTTACTGGCAATCTTAAAACTTGTCACGAAAGTACAATTGAGTCATAAGACTTGTAAAAAGTGCAATCAAGCCCTAAAACTTATCAAATTGGTCCAATCGAGTCCATCCGTTAACTTCGTTCAACTTGGCAAAAGAAAAATGCTAACATGGCTTTTTTTTTTAGTATTTTCTTTCTCCTATGTGGTGCTGACGTGTAAATCATGAAACATAAGGCTAACATGTCATGTTTCGGTCTAAATCAATTTTTAAATGAATTTATCTAAATTAAATATCAAATAGAAAAAGAGAAACGGAGGGGAGGGCCGTAGCCCTCGCCGTCGCCGCCGCTGCCCCACCCTCGCCAGGAAGAGCGACAAGGATCACCGCTGGTGGCCAACCCCGAGCAAGAGTGGCCCTCGCCTTCGGTCGGCGAGGGTCGCGGGCCATTCGTCACCCTCGCCGGTCTTCCTGCGAGGGCTGCAGCCTAAGTAGCATCGACACCGACACACGACACGACACGACACGACACGACATGACACGACACGACACGACACGACACGCCAACAAGTCATTTTTCAAAAAATAGAGAATTCCTACACGTTGAGACACGTTGTATATTAAATGTATATTTTTATATATACATGATAAATTTATCATATATATATATAAATATCAGCGGTGAGTTTCTTCTTCTTTTGTTAGGGATTCACGATTAAGTTTTTTTTTTTGCTGGCTGGGTATATGACTTAAGTATATATATTTTTGATAAATTTAAATTTTGACCCCTAATGGATTGAAAATGCTTAAAATTGATTATGTCCATGTCGAAATGGCATGTCGAGATGCTGGACTAGCGTATTGCTAGCATGTCTAGAGCGCTGACCACTTGTCGGTCGTATGTCGAAGAGTGTCGGACGTGACACGATACGGAGGCCCCCGGAGAGTGTCGGTGCTTCCTAGGCTGAAGCCCTCACCACAGTTCCCCCCCTCTCTCTTTAAATGTGCTTATTTCTAATATTTAATTTATATAGATTTATATTAGAAAATGATATTTGGACCAAAACACAACGTCATCGCAATGTAGAATAGAAAAATTATATAAAAAAAAAAACCACGTCAGTAGTTCCCATTAGCCAAATTGGATGGAACTATCGGAAAGACTCGATTGAATCATTTTGACAAGTTTTAGGACTTAATTGCATTTTCTGCAAGTTTTAGGACTCAATTGCACTTTCGTGATAAGTTTTAGGATTTCCGGTGAACATATCTCTATTTTTTATTGTTTTAAAAGTAGGCTTTCCTTATTATTTTTTTATTTTTTCCTAAGATGGGGGACTACGATAAACAAGGTAACTTGTGGAAATTTATTTTAGGGCAAATATCACAAAAAATCATAAATTGGAATCACTTGGAATCATTTACCCAAAGTTGTACCGCTGTCCCAACTTCTTTATACTTCCATCCAAATGGGCCATAATCCTACATGGAAAATCCATGCGCAACGATTCCACAAGTTCACAAGTGGACTTGCGCCGGGTCGGCACCATAACTACCACGTGCCAGCGCCAGCCACCGCTAATAGGAAAAAATATTAGGTGGGCGGGGCCAACACGTGTCCGTGCGCCCGGGCCAAATCACGAGAGGACACCTGTCCTCTCGTCCCCCTCTCTCTCCTCTGTCTCTCTATCTCTGTCTCTCTCTCCTCTATCACGACAGGACACATGTCCGCTCGTGATTGGTCAGAGCGCACGGACACGTGTTGGCCCCGGCCCTCCCAATACTTTCTCCCGCTAATAGCTGGCGTCCTTTTCTTTGTAGAACTATTAAAAGGAAATGATTTCTAAAATTCCAACAAAATTTTGACCGGTCATAATTGTTTTGTTTGACGTCCGATCAACGCAATTCTTGTGCCTACGGAAAGACTCACCAGCCGAACTTCTCAAGAAAGTGCTGGGATCACGAAATTCCGCCACGGTCGGGGCCGAACGGGTGGCCACAGCGAAAGTCATGATATTTCCCTAGAAAAATCTCAAATCGAAATGATTCTCGAGGTATTGAAATGCTTACGGTCAAACCTGCTCACCCCATCGAGATTGGATGGTCCTAGTTAAAAGTCGTGATATTCAGTGACCATTGATTCTGTCAAATTGGGCATTGTTAGAAAAATTGAGCACAATCCAATTGCACCCGTCTATTGAAATTTTGATGAGATTGACTTTCGATCAAAATTTGAACAAAACTACGGCAAAAAGTTAGGTGTCTCAATGTACATGGGAGAAACCTTCGCTTGCATATTACACATAGAAATTCTCGTTCTTGCTTTGCATGGAGGTTGTTTTTGTGATGCCCCAAAATGTCACGCGCAACATGTATCTTTGCCGTTTATACTCATAAATTTATAATTAGTTAATCACCCATGTGGAAGCACAATAAAATTTTCACAACATCCTGTACAAAAAATCGCACGAGTTTAATTAATGTAGACATTCTTCTTTATATTAACATCAATATTACAAAAACCAAAACAACATCCCAAGCAAAATACAAAATACAAATTCCTGGGAAGGGTCAAGGTCACTATCACCATTATCCACTATGGATTGTCAACATCACTCATCGACAAGCCATCTCCATATTGATAAGCCATCTCCGTCTAAACCAAGAGGACCATCGATTCCCCTAAGTGGTCCAACTCTTCGTCAGCTCATATGGTAGTACTGCACTTAGTATATACTACCATTGATTCGGGTACACGCATATCTTGGTGTACAAATTCAAAGTACATGGGAACTCCAAACCTCTGTGGTGGAGAGTTATCTATCCTACAAATTTGAAAAATAAGGAGTGAGCCGAAGCCCAATTAATGAAATCTCTAAGTCTAAGGTAGGAGATCAGCTTACCACTCAACTTGATATCAACAAACAACGTGAGTTCAAGACAATACAAATTAACCATTTATGACAAATTCAAAGACATATGCTCTATCTTTCCTGTCATGATTCGCCAATGTAAACCAATAACAATATTGCATAAGATCATTCACTCAAATGCAAGCAGATGTCATTTTACTTCATGATGCACCAATATCACCTAGTGGCTCACCACTATGCACAAGGAATATATATTCCCTACCCATCATGAAGCTTAATGATATACATAGGTAAGTTCATACTCATCACGAAGCTCACCAACAGACATACGGGTGATTTCATACTTGTCACTGGACATGATCCATTTAACCCCACAAGGCATCCCGAACACTCCTGAGGTATACCCAACATGCTCTCCCCTTTTTCGGTGTGCAATTCGCTTTGTTCCTGTCCCCTTCGTCATTCTAGAAGCTGCCAGGAGCCGCTCCTTGTTCGGGCCCTCTCACCCCAGTGATCATTTCCCGACCTCATCAGACAGGGTCATTACAGGCCCACCGGCTTTTGCTGGTTCGTCCCCAAACCACACCCCTATTAGATGGGGTCCCGCTTTGGCATCCCTGGATTAACCAGGACAATGAGTATACTCAACAAGCGAATATACTCGGTAAGTGGTCATCTCAACAAGTGTTTATGAGCAACGGCTGGTGAGTCACAATTTACGAAAATAACACTTTGAAGCCGGATTCATCATTTTCACATACAATATGCCACCACCACTAAAGGGATCAATCAGACACATTTAAGCATATAAGAATTCATCAAAACAAGTCAAATCAACACAATATCGTAACACGCTACTATTGAGACTTTCTCACACTTACAATCAAATTCAACTAAAACTAAAATTAAAATTAACAAACTTCACCAAACCAAGTCAAGAGTACTAAGTAGATCAACACAGCTTAGTCCCTAGTGTTTTCACTTACAATCATATTCACAGTAAATTAAAAAACATCAATTAACTAAGTTAAGAGTACTAAGTAGATCAATCTAACTTTGTCCCTAGAGTTTTTACTTACAATCATATTCAAACTAAATTAACAAACATCAATCAACCAAGTCAAGAGTACTAAGTAGATCAATCCAACTTAGCGCTTAGAGTTTTCACTTACCTTGAATAAAAGGCTAGGACAAGTCAAAGCCTTAACCACCTTGTAAACTCTTGAAATATAAAACTAGAAGTTCTAGGAATACAAATGTGAAATCTTCAACTTTGCTTCAAAAGAGTGTGAGATGAAAGAGAATAGGAAGTGGCATGAAACTCTTTCTGTCTTGGCAAGGAAACAAGTTGAGATTCTCTTTAAAGTTTGAAGACATATGGAGATTTATTTATAGGCCAAGGGAGGTAAGAACAAATAACCCAAATTAAAAAAATGATGACTTAAGATTACAAGTGGCATAATTGCATGGTTCTATCCAAATATGTGGCCAAGTGAAATGAACTTAGAAGACCAAGGTTAAGAGAAATGATAACCTTGGGTTAAACTCGCTATGTGTAAAGAGAGGAATGGTTCTTCAATGCAAACAATACAAGTGGCTTAATGAGAGTGACTAGCAAGGAGCTATTTTGAGTGAGAGCTTCTTGGACAAGTAAAAATGAGTCATCAAGAGTAATAATTAGCTAAAGTTGAAATAGATGATGTAATGCATGATATCAAGGCCAAGCTAAGTTCAATGTCATTAAGAGCCCGTGGGTTAAGAACCTGTGGGTTAAAACCATCGGTGGAAAGTGAAGAGAGGTGGTACACATTAAAGAAGGACAAATGGCTCAACTATATGGTTACCAAGGTAGATGTTTTTTTAAGTTACCTAAATATCAAATAAATCAATACGTAAACGAGAAAATCAGTACCCGTTCCAAGTACTGATAATTTGACCCAAAAAAAAAGGTACTGATAAACCTGGAAAATATTATGAACCCACTAAAATTATCAGCGAGAGATATCAAACATTAGGGAATGTCTTAACTCAGTTGTCGCGACTTGAAATTCAGTGTCAACATCAGTAAATGAAAAACTCGAAAATCATCAAGTAAGTGATTTAGAGCATATCAATCCTTTTCTACAACAAATATGCCAGTAATTCTATCACCTTTACACTACACCATCAACGTAGGTGTCAATATCTATCCATTTACTCTTAACGCATCGGGCTCAAACGATTACTGCTGCGAAAATCATCCCAAATAATATTACCGAATCTAGAAAATTCCGGATGTCACAGTTTTGGAGTGATTTCTTTGGATCTAGATTGTTGGGGACGCAGTTTATGAGAATTGGATATTATTTATTGGTCATTACGATTGCAATTCATTAAGATAAGTTGAGCATATGGTGAGACGTAACTTCACGGTTGATCCATGAAGTCAACTCAGTCGATTTGACTCGATATATGATGTTTAGTGGATTTAAGGAAAATTATATGTACTAAACTTTTTGCACTTTTGTTAATTCAGTCATAAACCTTTTAATTGAGCCAACTGAGTCCTAAATCTTTTCACATTTTGTCAATTGAGTCAATCCCGTCAATTTTGGCTGAAAATTACTAACGTGGATGCCAGCCCCCATACGTGGCACAATCGGCGCTGACGTGGATAATTTTTAATAATTTTTAATTTTTTGTCTAATTAATTATTTATTTATTTATCTTTACAACTATGGCCGACGAGGTTACTGGTCGACCATTGCCGGCAATAGGGTAGGGTATCGCGGCCCTTGCCTGGACTGGGCGAGGACCCAATGTCACACCCCGAACCCCGGGCGCGCGAACATCTCTTCCGAACGTCAGGTCAAAGGATGATATCCCAGGTACATTATCGACCCATTTCTTTTTATCTTTCGATTACGCAAGCGGAAGCAACAACAACCCTAGCCAAATACAGTATGGATAGAAAAGCAGGAGACACAACAACAAGAACATCTATTACACAAGTCCATCTTTAGACCGATCCCTAAGACCCACAAAAAGATACCGGGTCGGGTCAGGGGTATACTACAACCGATACACTACTGCTACACTACCAACTATCCACAAGGCGGCCTCCAAAAAGTTCCTCCACAGCTCCTCCACACCCCGGGCTAACGACACTGTGTCAACCTGGCGCACTGCCATTACGAGGACCTGAAAAGCAATCAGCCCAAAGCACATGAGATATGAATCTCAACGAGTCAACGCCTAAGTCCGATTAGGACGTTGATTCACCCAACCAGTCTAACAATTCTAGCGAACTAATCCCAACATTCGAAAGACAACCACATGCAACTTACCTCGTCTTGAGCCATACGATAGATAATTCATGGCAACGAATAAACAATAAATCAATCACTCAACCAGAACACTCAGCCAAAGATCATGTACAATGCAACAAGCGTGTTCTGGTCATCACGGCTAAGAGATACTCCACTCTCGCCACAGTATAGCCTCACTACTAGTACTCTTCCGGATTAACCGGGCGTCGTCTTACTACGTTACAGCGACGACATCCGATAGCTCCCTCAAATTCCCTAAGGCGAGCATACCATGAATCATTCTAGGAGGGACTACGGACCAACACAAGTTGCGACCGGCATTTAATCAACCGTGGTAATCTGGACTATCCGTCGCCGGCACGGACTGACAGGCAACCAATAAGTCGTGGAATCCTGGACTGTACGTCGTCGGCACACAGACTTATTAGGCAGCGACCCATGCCAACAAGGGTATCGCTCGTGTCCCCAGTTACGTTAGGGTAACACAATCAAAGCCATCGCGTGACCCCACATTCATCATAGGCACTCAAGCCAATTCTCATTCCCAATGCCACCACATTCACATCATGATCAAAATCCGGCCTGCGGCCATTTTCATGTTCAAAATCACAATTGGTCACGCGAATATTCAATTTCAATTTAACATAGCATCTCGGCACTAGTGTGATCATTCAGCAATTAAGGGCAATCAACACTCAGTCCGATCCACGATCAGACACCAATAATTATTAGGCTCAGTAAAACAGGCAATTAACCATGGTAACTATTCCACCTAACCATGATTAATGCAACTAGCCACATCAATTAATTAATCTACCACGGTAACTATCCACTAACCATAATAACTATTTAATCTAACCACAGTTAACTATCTAATTAACTGCGGTAACTATCTAATTAATTACGGTAACTAACTAATTAAACTACTAAGTGTAATTAACTGCCTAATCAAAGATTATGGGTTAACTCATTTCGATAACTGGCGGCGACGGTCGGCGGTGATCCGCGATGGGCAGCGGCAGCGGTGAAATTTCCCGGCGATGATCCCACGGACTCGTCTCGACGATCCGGATGCAACCACGGCGACGGTTTGCGAAGGTGACACACGGACGATGGCAAACCAGGGCTGGACAGCGGCTGGTCTCGCGGCCAAACGACGACGACGACGGACTCGGCGAGCGGGCGGAGGGCTCGGGAGGCGGCGCGGCTGCACCAGCAGCACGGCAGGGGCTTCGGAGGGGCTGCTGGACGGTGGCAGAGGCTAGACGGCGGCAGAGCAGTGGCTGGACAGAGGCGGTTTGGGCGGCACGGGGCTCGGTGAGGCGTGGTTGAGCGACGACGGGGCTAGGGCGCGACGGACGGCGGCGTGGTGCGAGCGGCAGACGACGGTGGTTCACGGCGGCGACGAAAATGAAGATGGAGATGGTGTGATTGTGAGCTGCATGGGGGGGCTTCCGTGAGGTTCCAAGAGAGGAGAGAGAGATCATTTCACAAAAAAGTCAAAAGGTGAATAATGATTTAGGATATTTACTATGGTAATTAATACGCAGGGTCCACAGGTCAATCGGTATTAATTTTTTCTGGCGTATGAATAATATCTGAGGGTATTTCGGTAATCTGACAAATCAGGACTGGTTTAGGATATTTGGTTCAGGGTTGGGCGCGGGCGCGAAGGAATTCGGCGAGAATTATCTACGGCGCGACTAAACTAATCGAACTACAATTATCTATGGTTCAGTGGTCGATCAACGTCGTTCAGATTGAACGATTCCGCGTCCGATAAATGTCACTCAATTCTAAGAATCCCAATATTATTCATTTAATAGGCCTTGAAATTTTGGGACGTCATACCCAACGTCCAACGAGGGTCGACACTCGCCCGTGGCCAGCGATGGTCGGCTGGCAAGGTCAGCGGTCACAATTGTAAAAAAGAACAAAGAAAAGAAAAGAATAGAATAAAATTTTAAAAAAATTTTAAAAATTTATCCACGTCAATGCCGGCCGTGCCAAGTAGAGTAGCCAACATCCACGTCATCGGTTTCCTGCCAAAATTGACCGGATGAACTAAATTGGCAAACCGTGAAAATGTTTAGGATTTAATGACACAATAAAAAAGTTTAGGACTGAATTGGCAAAAGTGCATTAGATTTATGATTTTTGGACAACTTTCCCATGGATATAAAGACTGCATTCTTCCTCTGTGTCAGAAGAAATTTTCTTTTACTGATTATTACTTCAGTTTGCGGCCGATGAACCTCTCCTCTATCAAATTAGATGAACCCTTCTGTCAATGCGTAGAGTGTTGAAACGGATTAGCATAGAGACATTCAATCAATATGGTTGAATGACACAAAAGGCTCTGCATCTCCGTGTGTTGGTGTAACTTTGTCATTACTACTTTCTAATTTTAGTTTTTAATTTTCGATTTCGCCCATATATTTTGTTAATTTGAATTGCTTATAAACTTAATGGTGATGATTCCATGCTCCTATGGGGTATCATAATATACTAGTTGAAAAGCTCCATGTGTCTAGTTTTCAATACAATAAGTTTCATACAATTTGAAATTTTCTAGAGAAAGTTAGGGTTGAATTACTAGTGTTGCTCAGTTTTGTCCAAGATTGAGTCATTTGCAATTTTTAGGGTTTTGTTGGGTACTATCTATTAGGAATCGAATACCAATTTCAGAATAATAATCCAAGCAAACAATCCACAATAGCAGAATATAATAATAAAAGAACAGAATCAGAAGAACACACCAAAGAATTTGTTATCGAAGTTCACCCAAACTTGGGCTACGTCTCCGCGCAGAGGCACTCTGCAAATCCACTAGTCTTCGAGAGAAGTAGGAATATAATTGATGATCTTCTCATAAGATCGAGGCACAAAGAGATTGAGAACACTCAAGAATGCCTTCACGGCTCTCTTTTTGTTTTTCTCTCTATTCGCTACTTTGCACTTCTCTATCTTTTTTCTCTTTCTTGACGGCTACTATATATATATCCCTAATATATGAGGTATAGCTTTTTGACCTAGAAGCAAAAAAGGAGAAAAGACAAAAAAAGCCCTTAAAAAATAAATTTGGCTTCACACGCCAACAATCTCCCACTTGAAGATAAATATATCTGATGCACCAAGCAACTTTGCATCCATCCTCTTCAAAAACTAGTTACTAGAACTTGTGCCTCTGCGATACTCCTCATCAATTAACATGGAGTAATACCAATAGCAGTAGTACATAAAGTATGCTTCTCTCTGTCTACTATCTTGGTAAACATGTCAACTGGATTCTTTGAGCCATCAATCTTCTGTAGTTTTAACTCATTATCTTTCAATGCTGACATGATGAAGTGATAACGCTTCTTGATATGTCTAATCCTTGAGTGATAAGCCGCATTCTTTGCTAAGTACACTGCACTTTGACCATCACTCCACAGTGTGCTCACTGGCTGCTTTCGATGTAGCTCCTCTAGGTAATCTTGTAACCACATGATTTCCTTAGAGGCTTCCATGATCGCCACGTACTCTGCTTCTGTAGTCGATAGAACCACTACTTTTTGTAGTTGAGATACCCAATTCACTGCTGTATCTGCAATTGTAAAGACATATCCAGTGGTACTCTTACCACTATCTCGATTACCTGAGTGATCTGCATCCACATTACCCTGCAATTCTAGAGATGTACCTCCATAACAAAGAGAGTAATTTGATGTACCTGCTAGATATCTCAATATCCATTTTATTGCATTCCAATGCTCTCTGCCCGGGTTCTGCAAATATCGACTCACAACTCCCATGCCTGTGCAATGTCTGGTCTCGTGCTCACCATGGCATACATCAAACTTTCCACTGCTGACGTATACGGTACTACCGCCATCTCATCTTTCAAAGCCTAAGTATTCGGACACATATCCTTGAAAAGTTTGAAGTGACCCGCTAAAGGAGTCGCAGCCGATTTCGCCTTATCCATGTTAAATCTCTTTAACACCTTGTGCACGTAGTCTTCCTGCGACAACCATAATTTTTTACTTTTCCTGTCCCTGATGATTTTCATGCCTAAGATCTTCTTGGCCTCTCCCAAGTCTTTCATAGCAAACTGCGATGCTAACATCCTCTTTACTTCTGTGATTCTCTTCATATTAGAACTAGTCATTAGCATGTCATCAACATATAAAGAGAGATACACAATATCACCATCGCTATACTTGCGAAAATAAACACAATGATCAACTTCACAGTGTGCAAATCCTTTTTCTTCCATAAAACCATCAAAATTTAAGTACCATTGTCGCGGAGCTTGCTTTGAGCCATACAAGCTTTTCTTCAAGTGACACACCATGTGTTCTTTTCCTTTGACCTCAAAACCTTTAGGTTGTGCCATGTATAACTCTTCATCTAGATCACCATGCAAAAATGCCGTTTTTACATCTAACTGCATGAGATGAAGATCCTCCACTGCAACTATACTCAGCAAAACTCTGATTGATGTCATCTTCACTACTAATGAAAATATCTTGGAGTAGTTGGTCCCTTCTTTTTGAGAAAAGCCCTTTACTATAAGTCTCGCCTTGTATCTGATACTACCATCAGCTTCATTTTTTTTTATCCTGTACACCCACTTGTTTAACAAAGCCTTTTTACCAGTGGGTAACTCGGTCAACTCCCAAGTTTTGTTCTGAAGTAACGAGCTCATCTTGTCTTTCATAGCACTCTCTCACTACATGTGAGATGTGTCTTTCTTTACCTCATCATAAGTCTCCGACTCTCCCGAATCTGTATATAAGACATGGCTCAGAACAATATTAGCTGATGGATCAAAAATTACCTTTGGCTTTCTCACACGTGTAGATCTCCTCAAAATAGATACTTCAGGGTCGTTGGTCTATTTTGGATCACTGCATTCCTCTTGAACTGCCTGCTCATTAATAATAATGTGTTCTTCTTGAACCTCCCCTTCAGGTACACTCTAATATGCTGGAATCATCTTCATAGGAATTGTGTCTAGCTCAACATATTCTAGTTCTACTGTCGTCTCATGCTCTGTCTGAAGATCTTTGTACATCTTTTCTTCATGGAACACCACATTCCGACTGCGAATGACTTTGTTATTCTCATAATCCCAAAGCCTATATCCATATTCATCGCTGCCATGTCCGATAAAGTCGAACTTTTAGGACTTAGCATCAAGCTTCTTCCTGTCCTCTCTGTCAATCAAAGCATATGCAATATAACCAAAAACTTTTAGATATGAATAATTGACCTTTTTACCTGACCATTGTTCTTGCGGTATTCCTCCATCCAGCGCACTAGATGGACTCCTGTTAATCAAATATATAACTGCATCAACTATAGCAGCCCATAAGTGTAATGGGAGACCCGCATATAGTTTCATGCATCTTCCACGCTCCAAAATAGTCCTATTCATCCTCTCAGCTACACCGTTCTCTTGAGGAGTTCAAGGAACAGTCTTCAACCCATGTATGCCTTCCCGGCTCAAATATTCTGCAAATTCATTGTTCATGTATTCACCACCATTATTAGACTTTAGAGCTTTAATCTGATAACCTGTCTCTTTTTCTACCATGTTTTTCCATATTTTGAAAATCCCGAATACTTCTGATTTTTCTCTGAGAGCATAGACCCAAGTCTTTCTTGTTGTATCATCAATGAAAGTGACAAAATATCTCTTCCCACCATAAGAGAGTTCCTGAGCCCGTCCCCACACATCAGTATGAACCAACTCTAGCTTTCGCCATTTATTCTGATTCCCATTCAATTGAAAACTAACTGCTTTTTATTTTCCATAAATGCAACTCTCATAGAAATCTAACTCAACTTTTTGCAAACCTGGAAGCAACTTTCTTGAGTGTAACTGCTTTACACCCTTTTCATCAAGATGTCCCAAATGATAATGCCAAAGAGTAGATAAATTACCTGTAGCCACTATAGTTGCAACCATATCACTCATATTGTCTCCCTGGAGAAGATAAAGTGTACCTGTATGCTTTCCCTTTGCTACTACTCTTGCCCCTGAGATTATCTTCCACTCTCAGCATCCAAAAGCTATTACCATGCCTTCTTGGTCAAGTTTACTAATTGAAATCAAATTTTTCTTCAGCTCGGGAATATGTCTGGTTTCACGCAAAATTAGACGTCCTCCACTTGAGATGTTCACAATCACAGTTTCTTTTCCTATAATCGGACACATGTGGCCATTTCCCATAACCACTTGCCCAAAATCTCCACTAGCATAATTAGCAGATATATCTCTTTGCGAGGTGCAATGAAAAGAAGCACCAGAGTCAAGAAACCACTTATCTGTTGCCAAATCAAACCCTGCAGACAAACACAAGTTTTCTAGCAAAGGTTCATCACTTACCACATTAGCTCCTTGGTTCTCATCTCGCTGCTTCTTTTTATAGGCTTCACATTGAAATCTACAGTGTTCTGTCTGGTGACAAAATTAGCACTCGTCTTTTGCAACCTCTCTCTTCCCCCTTGATTGTGACCTACCACGCTCGCTGAATTTTCCTCTGCTTTTACTTCTCCCACGGTTCTCCACTACTAGTGCCGTCGAAGATGTAGATGCTGAAAAATTATCTCCACATGAGACTTTCCTTTGCATCTCTTCATCCATGATACTGCTCATAGCATCATCCAGAGTCAAATCATCCTTCATGGTGCTCGAAATTCCCTGCACCGCGGTGTTGTAACTTTTTGGAAGGGAACATAAAAATAGTAAAACTTGCAGCTTCATATCCAGATTTATGCCCGCGGATTCCAACTGACCTGTGACCTACATAAAACTGTTAATATGCTCTGCAACAAAACCTCTGTCAGATAATTTCATATTAACAACTTTTTAGCAAAAATAGCCGATTTGATGTGGACGGCTTTTCATAAATATTCGTTAGAATATCCATGGCTTCTTTTGTAGTCTTCGCTTTCGTGATGTGGTAGCCTGTCTTTTTCGTCAACCCTAGACGAATTGCACCTAACGCCTGTCGATCAAGAATTTTCCATCCCGATTCTGTTGTCGGATCCACTTCCGCGAGTTCAGGTTTCCAACCCTCAAGTGGTGCATAGAGATCTTTTTGATAAAGATAGTCCTCTATTTGGAGTTTCCACCATCCGAAATCCTGCCCATCGAACTTATCTATTTTGATTTTATCTTCTGCCATACCGTTTGCTTTCAATCGAACGTCACCGAAAAACCCTCGATGTTCTCAATTAGCCAACCCAGGCTCTGATACCAGTTGTTAGGAATCGCCCACCAATTCAAGAATAATAATCCAAGCAAACAATCCACACTGGCAGAATATAATAATAAAAGAACAGAATCAGAAGAATACACCAAAGAATTTGTTATCGAAGTTCACCCAAACTTGGGCTACGTCTCTATGCAGAGGCACTCTACGAATCCATTAGTCTTTGAAAAAAGTAGGAATACAATTGATGATCTTCTCACAAGATCGGGGCACAAAGAGATTGAGAACACTCAAGAATGCCGTCACGGCTCTCTTTTTGTTTTTTCTGTATTCTCTACTTTGCGCTTCTCTCTCTTTTTTCTTTTTCTCGACGGCTACTATCTATATATCCCTAATATATGAGGTATAGCTTTTTTACCTAGAAGCAAAAAAGGAGAAAAGACAAAAAAAAGCCCTTAAAAAATAAATTTGGCTTCACACACCAACACTATCAATTGTAATTCAAGAGAATCTTTTCATTTATGCCTTGTCTAGGGAATGCTGATCCTGTTTGGGAAAATAAAAGATATGGTGTCGTGAAATTTACGTAACTTGGATGGTAGTTCCGAGTTGAGTCTTTGTAAACCCCTTTAAGATCACGTTGACGGGCGGAGTGTTTTGAATTTTGATTAATACGATTTCATATTTGATCTCTTGGATTAGAGAATTCAATCTACCCTATATCTCTTTGGTGGATTCCATTGAGTGGTGACTTATATACCTGCAAAGGAGACTAGTTTTAGGACAATTGTCTACTTCTCTACCCAAGTGTGACGTCCCGAAATTTTAAGGCCTATTAAATGAATAATATTGGTCTGTTGGAATTTAGTGACATTTATCGGACACGGAATCGTTCAATCTGAAGGACGTTGGTCGTCGATTGAAGCGTAGTTAATTGTAGTTCGATTATATTAGTTGGAAACCGAGGGGGAACCTAAATCCTCTTAGTTTCGTTGCTGGAAGCGACTCGGTTGTTGGATGGAGGTTGCTAAGGTTATTTGGCGTCTATTGTAGATGTGTTGACTGATGAGTTAAGGTTGGAGGATATTGCTGTAGTAAGGGAGTTTCCTGATGTTTTTTCGAAAGAGTTACCTGGATTACCGCCGGAAAGGGAAATAGAGTTCGTGGTTGAGTTAGCCCCTGGTACGGAGCCAATCTCAAGAGCACCGTATCGGATGGCGTTGTCGGAACTCAAGGAACTGAAGGTACAGATGCAAGAGTTGTTGGATAAAGGATATATCCATCCAAGTGCATCTCCGTGGGGAGCACCCGTTTTGTTTGTGAGGAAGAAGGATGGATCACTTCGTCTGTGAATCGACTACCGTCAGCTCAACCAGGTGACAGTTAAGAACAAGTATCCGTTGCCAAGGATTGACGCCTTGTTCGGCCAACGTCAAGGAGCTTCGGTATTCTCTAAGATCGACTTAAGGACGGGATACCACCATCTAAGGATAAAAAGGGAGGATGTACCGAAGACGGCTTTTAGGACGCGCTATATGAGTTTACAGTGATGCCGTTTGGTCTAACAAATGCTCTAGCTGCTTTCATGGTAACTATCTATTAACTGCGGTAACTAACTAATTAATTATGGTAACTAACTAATTAACCTAATAAGTGCAATGAACTTCCTAATTAGGGATTAGAGGTTAACTCACTAATTAACTGGCGGCGACGGTCGACGGCGACCGGCGAAGGGCGGCGGCGGCTTCCGGCGGCGGTCCCTACGGACTCGTCTCGGCAATCCGGACGCAACCACGGTGTCGGATTTCCAAAACGACACCCGGACGATGACGAACGGCGACTGGACAGCAGCTAGACGGCGGCCAAACGACGACAACGGAGCTCAACGAGCGGGCGGCAAGCTTGGCGGAGCTTCGGCCAAGGTCCGGTGGGGCTAAACAAGGCTTGGCGAAGCACGGCGGGCGGCGGACAGCAGTTGAACAGTAGCGGCTTGGACGGCGGGAGGCTCGGCAAGGCGCGGCCGAGCGGCGGCGAGCTAGGCGCGGCAGACAGCGGCGCGGCGCGAGCGACGGACAGCGGTCGGCGGTGGCTTGAAGAAGAAGATGAAGATGAGATGAGATGATGAAGATGGTGGAATGGACGTGAGGGTGGGCTGCTGTGCGTGGAAAGAGAGGGAAGGAAGAGAGAGAGGGAGGAGAGAGAAAGTGGTCTTAGCGGCAAAAGGGAAATTTCAAAGGTCAAATGGCAATTTTGTAATTAGCCAAAAGTCAAAAAGTAAGATTTGACTAGCATTTATTGAGGTGGGGTCCACGGTCATTCGGTATTAATTGTTTCTAGCGTATATGAATAATATCTAAGGGTATTTCGGTAATCTGACGATTTAGGACTAGTTCAGAATATTTGGTTCAAGGTTGGCTCGGGCGCTAAGGGATTCGGCGAGAACTAATTACGGCGCGACTAATCTAATCGAACTATAATTAACTACGCTTCAATCCACGATCAACGTCCTCCAGATTGAACGATTCCTGCGTCCGACAAACGTCACTCAATTCCAACAGTCCAATATTATTCATAGAATAAGTCTTGAAATTCCGGGATGTCACAGTATCGGCTGTAGTGCGCCCTGACCCGACCCGATATCTTTTTGTGGGTCTAAGGGATCGGTCCAATAAGGACTTGTGTAATATGTTGTTTTTCCTGCGGACTAATTAGGATGTAAATAAAAGGTTGTTTGTTGTATCTCCTATTTGCCTATCCCTGTTGTTTGTTGTCTGGGGTTGTATTCGCTTCCGCATGTGGTTAATTATAAGATAAAAATGAAATGGGTCGATGATCTGCCTGGGACATCATCCTTTGACCTGACGTTTAGAAGAGATGGTCGCGCGCCCGGGGTTCGGGGTGTGACACCAAAAGGATACGGTACCACTGAGATTGTACTAAAACGAGTGAGCGGGTTCAGAGATTGGCAGTTAAACAGATGTGAAGGAATTTATCCACAAAATTTGTTTCCACCAAGACCTATTACATTCACCTTCGTGAGATTTCCTCAAAGAAGAAGGAATTGTCCTTCTAAGATAGTTATCTTCTAACCACAGAAACGACGTATTTCCATATATATGTCAAGTTCAAGATGAAAACATTTGAAAACTCATTTAGGAATGTGTTCAATACTTCGCGGCTCGCGAAATTTTCGATCCATCTTGGAATTTCTCCAAATATTAGGTTCGCGCTCACATCAAATCAAATAGAGAGGGTGGTAGCTGGATTAGCTATATGCACTTAGGAAACACCCACCGAAACTGTCGCCAGAAGTGGACTCCTCCTCTGATCCCGAGCTGATTCTCGCAGATGGTGAACGGTTGAAGCTCGTGCAGATTTTCCAGAGAAGGCACTTTCACTATATAAGAAAAGGCTAAAGCGTTTGCGAATGATTTTCATTACTTTCATTTACAGATTGTACATGTTTATAAAGAGAAGAGAAATACAATCTTTCACAAACGTTTGAGCTATTTCTTATATGGTATCAGAGCCAGTGTTGTTCGCGTATGTGGGCCCACCCCCCATTAATCAAATTTCACGTGCCGCTCGTAATCCGGCTTGCACGTGAGAGGGGTGTTGGAGTTGTTGTTGTCCCACATCGCCTGACAACGAGTCTTATATGCTCTTTATAGTCATGTGGTCTCCCTCCATCTATTAGGTTAAGCTTTTGGGTTGGACTTTCTAACACACTGAAAGTCTGTCACTTCCGAGTTGAAGTGACTCTAGATTTGTGCAATTCGATATTGACTGGGGCAAAGCGGCCAGCGAGGATCATAGAAAAGAAGTAAAGAAAATAAAAATAAAAAAATAAAATAAAATATTTGAAAATTATTGCAATAGTATTAAGAATTTTCTATCTTAGCTCTGGCCATGTCACATAGGACAACTGACCACGTTAGTAATTTCTGGTCAAAATTGACCGGGTGGACTCAACTAGCAAAATGCGAAAATATTTAGGGCTCAAATGGAAAAATTAAAAGGTTTAGGATTGAATTGGCAAAAGTGTAATAATTTTAGGACTTTTTGAACACTCATGTAAGTATGTGTTAATAACTAGTTATTTTTCAATGTGTATAGTAACCCATTAACAGGAAAATTAAGGTTGGGCCACTAAATAGTTGATAATATCTCCACGTAATTAATACCATTCGAATGAAAATTTGGGTAAGTGATTATACTGAGTGTTGAACCAAAGTGGTGCTTTGGCAGAAAAAAATTATACTGAGACTCCTTTTGTTTCGTAAAAAATGTGGCATTTCTGGAAAATATTTTTCAGGAAGTTGTTTTTCAGGAAAATAAAAATATTTTTCGGTATTCGGCTGAAATATGATAATTAACTAGAAAATATTTTTTGCTGTTTGGTATAGAAAATCCGATTTTTTTTCCTCCGTGCACTCCTTTTAATAATTCTGTATTTTTTTTGTTCTTTTTATTTTCTTATTTAAAAAAATCAAAATTTTAATTATTTTTTAGTTTTTATTTTTATTTTCTCTTTTCTTTCTTCTCCATGGCCGGCGATCGGCTGAAGAAGAAGGAAAAAGAAAATAAAGAAAAATAATTAAATATTCAATTATTAAAAAGAAAAGAAAAAAGTAATAAGAAAATTAATTAAAAGAAGTGCACAGAAAAGAACGTGCTTGGTCTGGGTGAAAGAAAAAGGAGGGAAAATGATGAGAGGAAATCATTTCTCCACTTTGAAGGTGTTTTTTCCATTGATGGAAGATGTTTTTTGATTAGTTTATTTTCTGCAAATCAAACGCCGAAAAATCCAATTTTTTTTTTTTTTTCTGAAAGTTATTTTTCATGAAGCAAATGGAGCTTAAGTCAATCATTTAGCATAGTTGGCAACTTTTCACCGTGGAAAGTAGGTGTGTGAATTTCAATAACTGCTAATTTTGTCAAAATGGAACAAAACAACTTTACTTTTGGACTATTTAAATCTAGTAACTTCTCCACGTTAATGGTGCCTTTCTATTTAGAGAAGTAAGTTAGAGCATATTGGTGGCAAGATTTGATTATATAACAGTTTTTGGTGACTGTTTAACAGTCTATTTAGGGACACAAAAAATAAATAAAAATTAATTAAAAATTATTGTGAGGTCCACTCCTCTAAGATTTTGTGGCTCACAATATACGATTATTCTCATAGTCACCCAAAAAAATATTATGCTAGCAAAGTCCATTGGTGGCTAGTAATTTTTTGATTTAATGAATCCCCCTATGAAAAAGTTACTATCGAACCTATCTATAATAAGTTTTATGCATTAGTGCTGATCTAGTAACTTTACTAAAATGTGAAAATAAGAGTAATTACAGTACTAAACTTCAGAAATAGCAGTGTCGGATTTGCACTTGCACCTTTAGAAAAATCCAATACACTCAAGTTACATTTTTCTACTGAAGCATTCTCAGATAATTCCTCGTATGCTAGAATGTTGCATATAGCTTTGAGCAACATATTTCTTCTTCATCTGACTGGGCATAGCAAGGAACAGAGATCATCAATTCCTGACAACGGATAATCTCAAAACAATGCAGTGGCGAGCTTTCCTAGTCAATCTGCAGAAAACAAATTGTCCTCGGAATAAGATTTCCAGTAGCCAATTGATTGCAATTCGTGTTAATGAGTTTCGTGCAAATGGAAATAATATAAAATTAGAAAAGCAAGGCAATTTATTTTTTATTCGTTTTAAAATATTATGGAGAAGTATAACAACAAAATATAACCTGTTAGTAGTTCACCTTGTTCATGTAAACCCAATGCAAAGAGTTTCTCCCTAATCTGATGCAGCTGATGTGCAGCTCTGGATGCTCAAACGTCTTCCAGGAACTTCGTACGAACAAGCAACTCCAATATTATACACCATAACCAAACACTCTTGAAATATGACATCGCTTTCGGAAAGCCAATGCTGAGGACTATAGGGGCCGAAATGGCTCTCTCTTTCTTCAAGCAGAACGACATTCGTAATTTCAAGCACTTGTTCGGGCAACACTTTTGCGACTAAACTACGAAGAGTCAAATTGTCTTTGAATGTGTCATCAGTGGGACTCAACCCAGTAAACATCTCCAGTAAGAGAATGCCGTAACCATAGATGTCGCCTTCTCTTGAAACCTCACATCCCATTGCATATTCTGCCACAAGTTTATATCACAGTGCTGGTCAAAGTGGAGTGTGGATCATCAAATCAGAGTGTAGTGTGCATAAGACTCTAAGAGTTATCATGAGCAACCAAACTTCAACAAGAAGATCCATCAATGAATTTTCGGTAAATAAACTTCTTGGTCGAGAGAGAGAGAGAGGTTGGCGGGGGGGGGGGGGGGGGGGGGAAGATTACCTGGTGGAGCATAACCAATTGTCCCTCGAAGACCGACTAAACTCATCTAGTTAGCTATAGTATCAAGGGATGATCCAAGAAGGAATTTTGCTAATCCAAAGTCGCCAACATGTGCGACCATCTCAGCATCTAAGAGGATATTGCTTGGCTTTAGATCACAATAACAGCGGGGATGTGGCATCGGTGATGAAGATAATCCAGTGCAGAAGCAACATCAAGAGCAATATTTATCCTCTGAATGAAGTTCAACTTTTTCGAAAGTTCATTCCCATGAGAAGCCGTTGCACTTGGGTGTAGCCTCCGTTCTAGGCTTCCACTGTCCATGAGTTCATAGACTAAGGCCTTAAAATCATTTCCTTGATAATCACTACCCGAGCAAACTGTCAATATCTTCAAAAGATTTCGATGTTTGATGTTCCTTGATGCGTTGCACTCGACTTTGAAACTCTTCAAAGCACCATCATAGACTAAATGAAGCACCTTCACGGCAATAGCAGTTTCATTGTCCTCGAGGATCCCCCTATAAACGAGACCAAAGTATCCAACACCAATCAAATTTGCTAAAGAAAAACTATCAGTTGCTTTTAGGAGTTTTCCATAAGATACATTCGAGTGTAAAACATTCTTCAAACTTAAAACCGGTTCATTTACTTTCTTCTCCAACCAACAAAGATATATAATGTTGGAAAAATATCGGATGAAATGGAGTAACAATGTAGTTGGACTTTGAGGCGTGTAATCTCTCTCTTTTAGGATCATTTGCCCGACAAAGTTGCTTTAGGTTTCTGGCAAATTGCCTTCAGGATACAACAAAGTCACAGTGAGAAAACTGGATAGCAATTCTAGTAAATCTCCTAAAACTCTCTGCGAAACAATGAAAAGATGGTTGTCTCTCTTTTGAAGGAAAACGAAAAATGAAAAGTAACTACTGAAAATGAACAAAATTGTCCATTTTATAATATGAATAGAACACACCTCTTGGTGTTCGAATTTCCCATACGAACACACTCATTCATGTCCAAAAATTCGCAATTCGAACATGACTGTTCGTGCGTGAAAACCGCCATTCGGACACAACTGCCATTCAGACACAACCGTTCATGTCTGAAAAATCACAATTCGGACATGACTGTTTGTGGGTGAAAACCGCCATTCGAACACCACCGTTCGTGTCCGAACAGTCATAAATAAAAAATAATGAAATAAAATTATTCAACAAAAAAAAAAATTCGATTAAGGCTTATTTCCGGGTGTGGTGAGGTCTAGCCCACCCACCCATTTCTCCATTTTAAAGACTACAATAGCCTTGTCATATTTAAAGTGTCTTGCACTCTCTCATCCCTCCTATGTAGGACAAGGAAAATGCCTTATTTGTTTGTTTTACAAACACATACCAACAATCCCCCACTTTGTTTGTAAAACAAATATTTTCTAATAATATTTTCTTTTAATTTAAAATAAGATACAGCCAAAATTTCATGAGATCAGTATACATACATGAAGGTCTCTTTCGAGTTAAACCTTCATTTAGTGCAAGTATCTCAAAGCTCTATCAAAGTCACAAGTAGCTGCTGGCTTTAAACTTATTACTATTAGTAATAGAATCGGACATACCGCACATATACTAACCTCTTGTTTCAACGAGAAGTTTATAGTTTACTTAGCACTGTTATGGCCTTGTGCTTGTACCTTTTCATGAGCTCTCTAGAAAGCAACCATAACTTTCGTAAGAGGTGGCATCACTTCTAAGCTCATATAGGTGAAGTATCTATCACGTGTTTTTGTTACTAATGAACACGATACATTAATGTATTATGCTTTATTAAGAATATAATTTGACCTCTAAAACGTAACAGACAATACTGATTTCTTATGTCGGAGCTAATGTCAGTATTATACAATCACTTTCAGTAACTTGTTCTTACCCATTATATCGTATAACTAGTGATGTACTAGTATTTGGTCGGGTTACCAGTATTGGTGATTTAAATTAAATGGTTTCAGCCCCATTTCTTTTGAGCTCATTATTACTACCTCTCTTGGTAATGCCTTTGTGAAAGGGTCAGCCAGATTCTTGCTTGACCTTACATAGACAATTGTTATGATACCATCCTTAATCAATTGTCTTCCGTACTCATGTCTTAGGCTAATATGCCTAGACTTACCATTATAGGTTAGTATAATACTTATGAGATAATGGAAGCAGACAACTTCACTACATTGATCTTTCTGCTCGTGGAGCTTTCAAAGATGAAGTTGGGGAGGTGAAATTCTGACAGTCCGCCGCAAAGCTCATTGTTCCAAATTAGAGAAGTAGCGGTAGCATTCTCAGAGACTCCTTCACATGGTAGCATGCCTTCAAACTTATTGTACGATAAATTTAGAAGTTTCAAGAAACGAAATACAGCTAAGAATGCTAGAATATGACCCGACAAATTGTTGCGCGAAAGATCTAGTTCTTCAATGCCTCCTAACCATCCGATTGATTGAGGAATGTACCCATGGAAGAAGTTGCCCCCCATCCTCAGTGATGTCAATTTAATGCAATCACCTAAACTACTTGGGATTTCACCGGCCAACAAATTGTCCGAGACGTCCAAGGCAGTCAATGTTATCAACTTGCCAACTTATGTGGGTAGAGCCCTAGTCAAATGATTACGAGACAAGTCCAGAAAGATCGCGAGTGATGAGAGACCTATAAGTTGTGGGGGCATGGCATCACCGAGATTGTTATTAGACAGATCAAGTAGATTAAGAGACAGGTAGTTTGATAAATGTGACGGAATTCGCCCACGAAAGCAGTTCCTACCAAGATATAGTTGAATCAACTTGGTTAAATTTCCTAGAGAAGATGGGATAGTCCCTCCTAGGTTGTTATCACCAAAGTACATTATTGCTAGATTTTGTAAATTCCCCAAATTTGAGGGGATAACACCTGAAGGCTGGTTGGAACCCATAACCAATAATTCCAAGTTGACAAAATTTCCCATTTCTTGTGGGATCTCCCCAGATATTTGATTCCAGCCTACATTAAATTTTGTGAGAGTGGTGGATAAATTACCTATCCATTTAGGTAGAACCCCACCAAACTCGTTCATGTTAATACCCACTCTCTGTAATTTGGCGTTGTTAGTTAACGAGCAAAGGAAGCTCAAGTCTTCAGGTTCTCCACTTCCAAGCTGATTATCATAGATGAGAAGCCAACTAAGCTCATACAAATTTTCCAAAGAAGGTACTTTGATGGAAAATCTGTTTGCTGCAAGTAGAAGCTTATCTAGCTGTGTGCAATTCGATAATGAGGGAGGAATTGACCCCTCAAGTTGGTTCCCGAGAACGGTAAAATCTTCAAGATATGGGAGTTAGAGGCCTAGGTCTGCGAGAAGAGTCCCATGTATCTGATTGTTTGAAGCATCAAACTCAGTTAGCAAAGAGAGGTTGAATAACAGAGATGGAATTGTACCTGACAATATGTTTGCTCCAAAGCCAATGACTTGCAAATTTGTCAGGTTGCCTAGAACTTGGGGAATGCTCCCGTCCAAGTTGTTCACGGTGAAATAAAGGATCACCAGTGAAGATAAGTTCCCAATGGAGGAAGGTACACTCCCAGTGAGATTATTGCTATACAATGAAAAAAACGATAGCTTTGACAATGAACCAACTTCAGTAGGAATTTGTCCAGTTAGTTGGTTGAATCCAAGGGACAGGGTGACAAGGTTAGAGCAACCCGATATGTTTCTGGGGATTTCACCAACCAATGAATTGTTGTTTAGATGTAGGATACGCAGGTGGCGAAACTGGCCAAGTTGTGGAGGGATTTCATGATCGAGACTGTTGTTTTGGAGCTGCATTTCCCTTAGAAAGTTGAGATTCCCAATATGAGGACAGATCGATCCGGAGATCCCTTGTGATTGCAAGTCCATGACCATGATCCTCCGGTGTCTCCGGCCGCATGTAACGCCGCATGTAACGCCGCACCACTGGCAAAACCCGATGCTATAGTTCCATGAGTCGAGCACGCCGAAAGGATCTCCGGTTACACTGGCCTTAAATGCAAGTAGAGCGAGTCTGTCCATTTCGCTTGTGGTGGATGTGACATTCTGAAATTCGACCCATTTTCGGGATTTATGAATGAATGGATTTCTTGTTATTGCACTCTAGACTTATCTCACTCGGAATTGATCACTCTCGAGCCGACTGACCATAAGGGAAAGGCTAACTAGGAATTTAAGTACGTGGACCTATCGCAGGTCGATACGCGTAACTCCTAAAAGCCGCCCGTCAGTTTGAGATATTTTAAAGTCGCAATCGACTGGTGTGGACCGCGAATTAGATCCCGGAATTGGATATTGAATTATCAAGAATTTCATGACTAATGTTTTGGACGTCGCCTCGTTTGGGTTCAGAGTTCAGTGGCCAGCCAAACGGATCGCCTGTGCCAAGATTCCCGATCAGTCCCGACATTTGCAGATCGTCAGTTTTCGTTCAGGCATTTATTTGCAAGAGCCAATAATGGAGAGGATTTGACTTCTTTGTCTTTAGCCATTAAAACCCCAAAAATCCCAAAACCAACTCCCACCAACCCACCTACTCCCACTCAAGACTCAAGTCCAAGAAGAGAATGTGTTCTTGCAACTCTCTCTCTCACCTCACTTGCTCTCTCCACCCTTGCATTCTCATACTCCTCTCTTGCTCTCCCTCACCCAAAGCTCTCCTTCCCCTCCTCCTCCTTGCGCCGCCGTGCCGCCACCGCCGGCCAGCCACAACACCACCAACATCCAGCCAAGCTTTGCCATCCTTCTCGCCGCCGTTGAGCCGCCGAACGCCGCCCATTTAGCCGTGGACACCGGGTGCAGCCACGAAGAGAAAATGGGGCTGTTTTGGGTCCGTTTTGTGGTTTTTCAAGCTTAGACCAAGTAAGCAAACCCCCTAATCCTTATGTAGGCTAATGTAGTACTAATGAGCATGTTTAGGAGTGAAATTAGTGAATTTTAGGCCGTCGGAACACTGTTCATCGCAGAAAACCGGGAATGAAAAAATAGGTTTTGATGATCTTGGAAGCTTGGAAAGTGATCTTGAGTGTTAGGGATGGTTAGTTAGGCCTATTAGAGGTTGTTGTACATAGTTGTGAAGTTTTGGAACACTATTCATTGAAGGGGTTTACTGTTCATTGAAGGTTTGCACTGTTCATCGAAGATTTTTACTGTTCACGGGCTGATCCGAATTTGATTGAGGCTTAGGATGATCTTGGGGACTTGTCTTGTGGTTTAGAGCGGTTGGAGGATCAATTGGAAGGTTCGGGATTGCTTAGGTCGATTCGTGTTTGCAAATTAGTTTAGTTTTAACTAGTTTGAGCAATTTTCGTGCACTTGTGAAGTAGGGGCTGATTCAAGGGTGATCTTGTGCCTTTGATTTAAATTGACGAGTTTGCAATGTGCTCGTGTGCATGTGTGTTCGGCCTTGTAGCCCGGATGTGCCAATCGTGGCTTGATTGCTTGTTCTTTCTTGATAAGCATGTTGGGAAGGAATTAGTTCAATTGTGGAACTTATGCCATGCTTAGCTTTTGAGTAATTAGCTAATTAGCTGGCATATTTTGAATGCATGAATTCTTGCCTTGACGCGTGTTTACGCGAGGTATGTTAGAAACTGAGATTATGATATTCATGTCGTTAAAGCCCTGATGCGTTATGACGCGGGGAGTTGAGCTAATCCTGATGCGTTAAACGCGGGATATAATGTCTAATGAGACGGTTGGTTACCTGCCTGATGCGTTAAACGCGGGCTGTAGCCCGGACCTGAGGCGTTAAACGCGGGTCGTTCTTCGTTCTGGCTATATACGTATATGAACTTGTTGTCATGCATAGACGAATGCATCGGATTTGAATTGTATGCTGGACTGATTGAATTGTTGGTTTGAATTACTCTAGTGGAAACACTTAACCTTGGAGTGTTTAGTGGGCATGTGTTCTGCTGTCTTGTGTGGCTGAGCGGGTAGTCTAAATGGGTTTGAACTACATGTTGGGTTGGCTTGGAGGTACCGTTATCCTAAGCGAGGCTTAGGGGTGAGCTTATTGAGATTTATTCTCATAGTTGTAAGTTAAAATATTTCAGACCCCTGAGCCTGAGGAGCCGGAGCGTGCCGAGGAACCTATGGAGTCCGATCCTGAAGAGGAACCACTGTCTGGTGATGACGAGGGTTGAAGACTAGGATAGTGTTTCTCGCCTTTTTGGTATATCCTAGTAGTGGATATAGGTTAGTGGGCTATGGTACCCTTTTGTAGTTGATGGCGGTTCTTGGTGTTGTCCGTGTCTGTATTTTAAACCTTGGCATATTTATATGATGGTTGTTTTCCTGCTTCTCTCTTCTCTACCCTCATGTTTGAATTTTGTCTGGGTATTTTCATTTGCTTCCACTAGCGTTCGTTTCTAAACGATTAAGTATCGATCTGGGTCGGCGACTGTCCTGGGATGTCGCATTGATATTCGACCGGAGCGATGTGGTTCGGGATGTCGCGTGCTCGTATGGACGCGGGGCGTGACAGTGGAGGAGACTTGGCAAAAATACAGTGCAAGAGCAATACCTAGAAGCAAGTGGCATGATTGAAACTCTGCAAAACTAATGCTTAAGAGTTTCATGACTGATGAGAGCAAGGCAAGAAGAAACAAAAGGCAGGGTCTGTGCTAATGAAACTGTCAAGAGATTTATAAAGAGGTGTCGATTTTTCAGGACGGCTTTTTGAAGCGCTCTTCTGCTTCTTCTTCTTCTTCTTCTTCCTCCTGCAAACATCAATCAGTGCCTCGGTAGTAAAACAAAGAGATGGTTGAAGTAGATGATGTTGACACAGTAGCCACTGAACAGCGAAGCCGGCCAATCCCATTTTCTACCGTTGACTCTGCCTCTGGGAAAGACATATGTCTGGCCAGTGGCCATACATGTACGAGAGCTAATCTTACGTAGATATATAGCAAAGAGAATCGCTGATGGTCCAAAAATGCATGAAATACGTGGCACTTTTTTGTCCTATTCTTTATCTGAAAAAAAAAAAAAAATCCTTGGTCATACCAAATTAATTACCTACTCACCTTAAAAATCTAAACATGCCTCATTCATGCTGCCTTTAGGAAAAAGTAGACATTATAGTAAATGAATTTTGTCCGTTTAATACTCCTGAACTTTAATCGGCTTCCATATAATTGTTTGAAGTGAGAAATTGTTGTTATATTCTTGGAATTTCGGTTATTACAGCATTGTTTCGCCTATTCTTGCAACAAAAATGGAATTCCCGCCCGCCATTGCATTCATATAATTTTCTCTCTCTGGTGCACAAGTTGTTCCTAATAGCCTTAATCCTCAACCATTAATATCAAGGGGTTATGGAAAATGCACATCGAGATGCTGTGACAAACTCGATTTGGTTGTCAACAAAAGTCATGTCTTCCACAGTATAATTTGTAAAAGATAGGTAGCATGTGAGAGTCAATGTGGGTCGATAGAAACTACAAAACTATGGCATTGTAAAATGTGTAACTCTTGATTTCAATTTTGGTTTTCACTTGTTGAAATTAGTAGATCTCCATTACATTTAGAAAAAGAAATACTTAAAAGCAGAAGATACATACCTCAACCCTAATCGTCACTTTCATCATAATCCGTGGAAAATGTAGCAAAAGTTCAGTTACAAAAAAAATACAAAAAATAAAGAAAAAGATATAGCAAATCATTTTCAGATATGTAAAGGAAAAAATTTCCATGTATATTGCAAACCTTTTTAAGCCAATACATAATAAATAGGAAAGCATGCTTCTTTATCCTCAATATTAAAAGATACCAAATTCTAATTATTCAACGTAAATTATAATTATATGTGTTACATGAGCCAACGTTAAATATATATTAGAGGAATCACCAGTGCTAAATAAGTAATTAAGCTTTTTTACATAATTAATGTTGGGAGTGTGCAGCAAAAGCCCTATACTTTCATCTCGTCAATATATCTAGTTGGACCCACATTCACTCAAAAGTTTAAGTCAATTAGTTATGAGCCAACTAGAAAATATTTACTGCTCCATACCACATCAATTTCTCGATGTGGGACTTATTTAACACAACTCACATGTGTATCCTAACAATCTTCCTCTCACGTGTGAGCTCAATGTTAGGTTTGCTCATCCTTCATTCAGGTATCCTTCTACGTTAACTTTATCTCAACTTGAATTTCTAACGCCCACCTTCATCCCTAGTCTCTTTCTCCGGACTGACCCATGTCATCGGGCCTATGTTGCTACACCATAATGCCCACCTGCCCGAAAACGACGTTGGTCACCAGATTCTAACCTTGAGATATTCACCAAATACCGAAACAAATTGAGGGCCCACTAATCTACATCGGATCTGATACCTTTGATGGGAGAAACGAAACTCGACCTGAAATTTATAAAAGGAAAGTCCGAAATTGAGCATACGACAATCGACTTCCGAATGAAAGTTGGAATGTGCGTTGGAGTCTTTGCCTCATGAAACAGGAAAGTCCAATGCAGACTTGGACTTGCACCTTGACTCGATCAACACGTGTCAGCAAAGAAAGACAAATAAGAAATAAAAGATACGGAAGTTCAGTTGGATTCCGCAAAAGGGTTTTTCTTGTTGAGATATATACACAAAGAATTGGTGCAGAGTGAACAGTATTGTATCTAGCAATATTCACCTAGAGGGGGGAGGGGGGTGAATAGGTGATTCTGAACAATTTTAAAATTTAATGCGGAATTAAACAAGTTAAAACAGAATCTGAATAAAGTTCAATATCAGATTCAGAACGATAAAGTGCAATAGTCTAAACATACGCGAATAAGTTTAGAGTTTGAGAGAATTGCGCACAAAGTTTATGGTGGTTCGGCTTAAATTAAGCATATATCTACTCTCCCACGCTGACAGCCGATAGATTGGATTTCACTAGATGAATCGTTGAAAGATTACAAGTGATATCACATTTTCATACCCTTACAGAACCTCTCAAAGACAAAGTATTTCGCTCTCAAGAACAAGTATATGAATCTGGATAATTCAAGCACTTTGGAATTGTAAGTTCTGATCTCTAATCGCAACAGTCACCAAGGATCCCCTTTTATACTCCTTCGACCTTGAACTAACTGTTGCAAAGGTCCTCCGAAGAATCGCTCTTGAATCACTGAATGGACGCCATCAATCTTGATTAGAAGATACTATATCTAGAGAGATTTGGTAGCCGTTGGTGTAGAGTCTGAACCCTTCAGATTCAGTCACACATACAACTAAATCTTCAATTTTCATAAGGGGAGTTGTTCAAATATGGAAGTTTACTTATCTTATGGAAGGTAATTTCCAATCAAGAATATTCTACCAATTTGTTTGTAGAGTAATCATGTCAATCAAAGATTACAAACTTCCATAAATAATGCAGCCAAAACGAAAACCTGCCAACGTGGGTCTTCAGAATCTAGAAAGATTATATTGTAGAGTGTAAACATAAATCAGAAGCATTCTTCAGAAGTAGAAGAGTCTCTTGAATCTGAACAGACTATAACAATGAATATGAGCTTGATAAAGTCCTTGTTGATGTTTCACATAAGTCTTCTCCAAAGATAAAAGTTGAATCTTCAGAAGTGATATTCCACTCCATCTGAATAACATAATTCAACTTATTCAGAAGCAAATATGTGACAACTTCGTCTTGAGTTTGAACATCAGGTTTGGAGCAGTATAAGCTTTTTCATTCACATGTTACACCTGCAATAATGTATTTCAAAGCATTAACCAGATTCTTTCTATAGTAGGATATTTTTGTCAGAATCAAAATATTCAGAAGAGTTTTCTCAACAATCTCCCCCTTTTTGATGATGATAAACCTTCCTTTGCAAAAAGTAGATTTTGGAAAATACTTGAATAACAATTTAGCGCAAGAAAGATCTCAGAATATTAAAATAATGATTGAGAATCTTTCAATAGAATGGATTAATAGATTTGAATCTGAATGTTATAAGAATCTGAATAATATGCATTCAGAGTGATATATGACACACTAGAGCTTAGAAGAATATCACCGTGTCATTTTTCATAACACTTGAACACTTTTTGCATTGCATTGCATCTTCAATCTTTGGTCCCTACATTAGAATAGAGGCAACTTCTCCCCCTTTTTGTCATCAACAACCAATATATAATAGCAAACCATAGGGACTTTAATTAAGCAAAATAACTATCAGGTCATAATAAGGTCGTGATAGAATGTTCAAGACAAACCATAGTCCGACTAAAAAACAAGACAAAAAAAGCACAAAAAAGATAAAACTTCAAAAACAGTTTTAACTAGATGGTGGTGGATTTGGAATTGTAGTTGAAGTAGGAACACCATGAGGCTCATTTCCAGCCTCCCTTGGAAGATTGTCAACCTGATCTTGATTAGCACCTCTAGTTCCAGCAACTATAGAAGTGAAGTTTCTTAGGCTAAGGAGTTTAGGGACTTCACAAGTGATTCTCTCTTCCCGAATAAGAGTGTAAGTACCCAAGCTTGCCATTTCAGCGTAGAAAAGCCGAAGATGTTTGTCAAGCATCTCCTCAAAAGTGCTCATACGCTTCATAACTTCCTTCTCATGCAAATCCAGCCTCTGCATCACTTCTTTGTGGAGAACTTCCATGTTTTTCTAAACATAGAACTGAGAAGATCTTGTGTCCACCAGCTCCTTGATGAAGGCATCGAGAGTCTCCTGTGGAGTTAGTTTGTGAGCAGGCATTCTTGCTCTCCCTTCATCAGTCATAGGTGCTTTTCCTTTGCCGGAGGAATCACCCTTAGAAGTAGAATCTGAAATGCGCTGCATATGAGTCTCCCCCTGAATAGGATCTCCTTCTGAAGTTTGAGTCTCCCCTTGAATAGGAACTCCTTCTAAGGTTCTCACTTCCTTCTGAGCAGCATCAGACTTTTTGTTCTTCTGAGTTATAGCAGCAGATTCACTTCGCCTCTGAACTTGTGAAGAGGCATCAACATTTTCTTGTTGCTCCCCCTGAATCTCTACTAACTTTTCTTGATTCCCAGCAATCATTCCTTCAGTAGCATCTACAAGTGGTTCATCATCAACCATCGTGTCAGTGTCCATCTGCTCAGATGCTAAGGATTCAATGTCTTTCAGGCTAAAAATAAGTTCCTCCAATCTGATAGCTTCCTCCCTCTCATCCAGTCTTTCCTGCCACATTTCAATGTACATTTCCCTGTCGAACTCTTCTTCCCTTTCTGCTCTTTCAGCAGATGTTTCATCAATCTCCATTCTTTCTTCACCTACACGCATTTTAGTCTAAGGGAGATCTTCTTCTCTATCATCAAGAATCTCCTTATCCTGATCAATGCTACCAACATTCTCAGCAACATTTTCTCTTCCTTCATCCTTGTCGCTACCCTGGTCATCATCTGCATCTGAACTATCAGCATCATTGAGATTCTTCTCTGATGACTTTGTGGGTGTTCTCTCATCGTCTGAACTTGTAAATTGAGCTTCTTCTTCATCAGAAAGCTTATCCTGAAGTTGTACAGATCTCTTTTCCTTCTGTATCTTCTTTCCTTTCTCAACAGTCTTTCTCCTTTTTGCAGATCGCTCTGCACCTTCAGATTGCTCTTCCATTTCAATTTTCACAAGCTCTTTGCTTTTGTTGACCCATCCTCTTTCTATTAATCTAAAACCCATCTTCTGAATCATTATTTCTCTAGCCACCATGATGGGAGTTTGAGGAAGTGTCAACTCAGCAAGAGGAGGGACCTTGTGGTACTTAAAGATCAAGGAGACTAAGCCTGCATACGGCAATTGTCCCTTTGTTTTGTGCACAGTTCTATACATGTGCAAAAAGACGGTATGAGCAAGAGAGAAATCATAACCTGTTACCAAAGCCCACATCAACTTTGCTTCAAACTTAGAGATGTCCATTTTGGAATATGCCTTTGGTTGCAGACACTCAATGACAATCTTGTGAATAACCACATACTTTAAAGGAAAGTCGTTGTAGGCCACATGAGCCTTTGAGTCTCTAGTGTAGTTCTCTTTCCCAGTGAGATTGATGTATGCTGCTTCTGATTGAATTTTTATGGGCTTAAACTCGTTCGCCTTCACTTCCATGATCTTAGCCAGTTCAATTATATGCAAGGTATAGCGAGTTTCTCCATCATAGTAAGAAAAGGATTCAGGACCAGCAAAAGAAAGTGTGGAATAGAAATAGGCAACCAAGTCAAGATAAACAATAGTCCCGATAGTTAGAAAATCCCTCAACTTCATCTCTTCTAGATGCTTGCGAACAGGGATTCCAACCTTGTCAAAGTATTTCACATAAAAAACTCTATAATGCATTACACCTTGTTCCTTCAACGCCTCAAAACGATCAGCAAGCTTTTTAGACAAAAAGAGATTGCTCTTGAAGTTTTTGTCCCTTGTAAAAGACAATCTCCTTTTGAAGTTCTTGTAGACGACATCATCATCATCTTCACATTTTCCTTTAATATCTAAGTCACGATCTTCCCTTGTTGGTTCTCGAATAACAATTGCTTTCGAGGGGGTTCTTATAGGTTTGGGTACTCTAGATTTTCCCACATTTTCTTTTCCCTTTCTCGAAACATCTTCTTGAACACTCAAAGCAAGAGGAGTCACAGTTCTAATAGGCAAGTTCAAAGTTGCAACAAAATCGCCTTCAAACTTATGAATGTTCAACAATTGGAGTACTAAATCCTCTCCAGATCCCTTCTCTTTTAGGGCATCATACAAGGGATTAATGGCTAATACCGCAGTGACTTTCTCATCGGTTTTAGAAACAACCTGAGTCGGTCTGAGCAATGCGTCTGTCTTCTGAGTGATCTGAGGTAGAAATTTCAATAGGAGTCGCATCATCCTGAGACCTAGCTTTCTTCATCACCAAACGAGAAGATTTCCTTTGTTGTCTCTCACTTCCACCGACGGTTTTCTTCACTTGGGAGATGGATTTTGGAGCCATAGGTGAAAAAGAGAGAGATTTTGTAAGGAAGAAGGAGAAATTTTTTAGAGAGAAGAAGAAGTGAATATGTGAGTTCTCGAAGAAATTTAGGGTTGAGAATGAGAATGACAGAAACAGTACCGGTTTAAAAATAAATAGGCTATTTTCAAAAGAGGAAGGTGACGGTTCGTGTTCTGTGTATATTTGAAAAAGATTTGAAAAGAAACTATAAAAAGGTTATTTTTGGAAATAAAATCTATTTAAAATATAATCCAAAAGAAATCGGCCAAAAACAATATATTATACCAATCAATAAACAAAACATATATTTAGATACAAAAAACTTACCTTAAGTTCTTGCATTGACATGATTTTCGAACCATAAAAATAACGCGAAAAAAATGACCCGTGCTTCTGAATAAATTTTCTGCAATTGTGCATCTGAACAGTAGCGATGTACCTGTTTCTGAAACATCTCAAGACAAAGGATCAATAATTGCCAATTCACTTCGAATATAATTGAATGAATCTTTATCGAGAGGTTTCGTGAAGATATCAGCAAGTTGATTTTTAGTATCAACATATTGAATATGAACATTACCATTCTAAACATGATCACGAATGAAATGATGTTGGATTTCAATATGTTTCACCATTGAATGTAGAATAAGATTCTTGGTCAAGTTTATGGCACTTGTGTTATCACATTTGATTTCCACATTCGAGTCTTTAACACCATAGTCTCTCAGTTGTTGTTTTAGCCATAGAATCTGAGCACAACAACTTCCAAGAGATACGTATTCTGTTTCTGCAGTGGAGAGGGCGACTGTGCATTGCTTCTTAGAATACCATGAGACTAACATATTTCCCATGAGTTGGCATGTTCCAGAAGTACTCTTTCTATCAATTTTGCATCCAGTGAGATCTGCGTCTGAATATCCTTTCAGAACGAAATCCGAATCTTTGGAATACCACAATCCATACTTTGGATAAGTCCCAATGTACTTAATGATTCTCTTGATAGCTGATAGATGTGATTCTCTTGGACTTGTCTAAAATCTTGCACAAAGACGGACACTGTATAGTATATCTAGTCTTGAAGCTGTAAGATATAGTAATGATCCAATCATACTACGATAGAGTTTTGGATCAACTTCTTTTCCTTGTTCATCCTTGTCAAGTTTGGATGAATGTGACATTGGAGTTTCTGTCATTTTGCACTTCTCTAGACCAATTTTCTTGACAATTTCGAAAGCATATTTCTCCTGGTGAATAAAGATTCCCTTCTTGGTTTGATGTATCTGAAGTCTAAGAAAGAACCTTAATTCTCCCATCATGCTCATTTCAAACTCATCCTGCATTACCTTAGAAAAATTCTTCCACAATCGTTCATTATATGAGCCAAAATTAATATCATCAATATAAATCTGAACAAGAAGAATATATTTACCTTAAAAGTGTAGTATCAATATTACCTTTTACAAACTTATTTTCGGAGAGAAAACTACTTAACCTTTCGTACCAAGCATGTGGTGCTTGCTTTAGTCCATAAATGGCTTTCTTCAAGGTATATACAAGATCTTTTCCCCTTGGATCTTCAAAATCAAGTGGTTGTTCGACGTACACTTCTTCTTTGAAGTAACCGTTTAGAAATGCATTTTTGATATCCATCTGAAAAAGTTTAAAATTATTGTAACAAGCATACGCAAGAAGTAACCTTATGGCCTCTAACCTGGCAATTGGAGCATAGGTTTCATCGTAGTCAATTCCTTCTTCTTGGGAATATCCTTTTGCTACTAATCTTGCTTTTTTTCTGACCACTTTTCCTTTATTATCAAGCTTGTTTCTGAATACCTACTTTGTTCCTATTACAGGACGATTTTTAGGTCTCTGAACAAGCTCCCAGACATTATTGATTTTGAAATGATGAAGTTCTTCTTGCATAGCATTAATCCAACTTTCATCTGCAAGAGCTTCTTCAATTCCCTTTAGTTCTATTTCAAAGACAAGTGTTATGTTGCTCATTGCTTGTTTAAACTTTAATCTGGTTTTGATTCCATCATCTAAGCTTCCCATCATGAGTTCCTTAGGATGACTGCACTTGTGTTTCCAGTACTTGTTGAATCTCTTGTCTTGAACTTCATCTAAGTTTTGAGAATCTGATTGCTTTTCGTCTTGTTATGTTGGCATTTGTTGGTCATTTTCTTGATTCTGAACTTCTTCAGAAGCATGATTCTTTTCGGAATCTTTAATCTCTTCATAGTCTTCAACTTCTTCTGAACTTTGAGGAAGTGAGAGAACTTGAGTATATTCAGATTGACCATTCTATTTCGGAATATTTTCATCAAACTTGACGTTCATGAATTCTTCAACAACATGAGAGTTTTTGTTGTAAACACGGTATGCTTTGCTCGTTGTTGAGTATCCTAGGAATGTTTCTTTATCTGATTTTTCATCAAACTTACCAACATGATCATTAGCATTCTTCAGAATAAAATATTTACATCCAAACACGCAAAATATGCAAGATCTGATTTTCATTCCTTAAAGAGCTCATATGGGGTTTTCTCAAGAATTGGTCTCAAAGAAATATGGTTTAAAATATAACAAGCTGTTGAGACAGCTTTTGCCCAAAAATGCGAAGCTATTTTACTTTCTATCAAAAAGAGTTTTGCCATTTCTTGCAGAGAATAGTTTTTCCTTTCCACTACTCCATTTTGTTGAGATGTGTAAGGAGAAGAGAAATTACATTGAATTTCATGATTATCACAAAAATCAGAAAAGCTTTGATTTTCAAATTCTCCCGCATGATCGGTTTTTATGTAGGAAACATCGTAGCCTTTCTCATTCTAAACTTTTTTGGAAAATTTTGAGAAAGATGTGAAGGCTTCGTTTTTATGAGCAAGAAAATAAACCCATGTAAATCCTGAATAGTCATCAACAATAACAAGGCAGTATCTCTTACCTCCAAGACTTAGAGTGCTTTTTGGCCCAAAGATGTCCATATGTAGAAGCTGTAGTGCACGTTTAGTTGAAACATGATTTATTGATTTAAAAGAACTTCTCACCTATTTTTCAAGAGTGCATGTTGAACAAAGTTCAGATTTTTCAAACTTTGTTTGTGGTAAGCCTTGAACCAATTTCTTGGATGATAGTTTTGCAATATGCTTGATGCTGATATGACCTAACGTTCTGTGCCAAAGTTCAGATTCATCCTTGATTGATATAAGGCACTTGATATCTTCAGAATCAACATCCAGAAGGCAGATATTTTCGTGTCGTCGATTAGTGAAGCTTTGCTTCTTGTCTTTACTAATACCTGAACATTTTATATCTTAAAATTATATTTGATATCTAGAATCACATAATTAACTTACAGAAATCAAATTGTAGTTCAGTCTTTTGACTAAGGAGACATCATTGATGGTAAGATTCCCAATTTTCACAGTTCCTCTACCAATTACTTTTCCCTTGTTGTTTCCTCCAAAAGACACACTTCTACCATTGAATTCTGTCAATTGAATGAATCTTTATGGATCACCAGTCATGTGGCTTGAACATCCACTGTCAATAAACCATTTATTCTTTCTTCTTCTTGGTACATGCAAGATGAAAATAACTCATTGTTTCTTTGGTACCTAGATTTTCTTGGGTCCTTTTGAGTTAGTTACAATAGCAACATTTCTATTGATAGATCTCCAAACTTTCAAACAGTTAGATATGAGATGATTTGAATTATAACAGTTTGAACAATACATTCGGCCAGTAGGTTTTGTAAATTGTTTCTGAAAATGACGTTGATATGCAGATTTGGAAGGTTTTTGCATAATCGTATCATTGGTTTTACGAAATTTATTTTTAAGATTGCTTTCCGTTTTAAGACCAAGACCAGATTTGACATTGTAAGGAACTTGTTTGGAAATAATATTTTCAATCTCAATTTTCAAAGAGTCATTTTCTCTCAAAACCAAATCTCAATTTTCTTTGATTTAATGAAATTCTCTTTGCAAAACTCAATCTTGTCTTTTTGAGAAACATTTTGTTGCTTTAACTCTAAAACTTCCTTTTTCAACTCAGAGACCTTTTTGAGAGCTTCTTTATAACTCGTACACAATTCTCCAATATACTCAGAAACTTCATTTGGTATTTCAGAAGGATATACCTCGACATCTGAGTTTGAATCTGAATCTGACTTCGCTATGAGACATATGCTTGCATAGTCTTCATCATTATCTTCAGAATCACTTAAGGCTTCTGCTTTCAGTACCTTGTTGTATTTTTCATATTTGACTTTGTCCTTTTTCAGAAGTGGACATTTTGGCTTGATGTGTCCTACCTTCTTACAGTGAAAACAGACTACGTCCTTGCTTTCCTGCTTGTCATTATCTGGCTATTTCTGATCATTCTGTTTGAATGATTTCTTGCCCTTGAAGTTTCTACCTTTTCGAGGAATCTTTCTGAATTTCTTCACCATCAGCGCAAGCTCTTCATCGTCTTCTTCTTCATCTTCAGAATCTGGCAACTTGAAATCAATGTTAGATTTTAAAGCAAATGGCTTCTTACCTTTTGTGTCCTTTGTTTTGTTGACACGCTCCATTTCATACGATTATAAGGTTCTAACAAGCTCATCAATGGCTAGGGGTCTGATTGTTTGGCATTCTTGAATGGATGGCTTGATGTAGTTCTAATCATCTGTTAATCCTCGAAGGATCTTTTGGACCTACATGGGTTCAGCAATAGGAGCACCTTGTCGAGCAAGACCACTGACTAATATTGGAAACCTGTCAATCATCTCAGCGATTGTTTCATCTAGTTTCATCTTAAAGGCTTCATAATCGCTCAGCAAAATACTGAGATTAGTTTCTTTCACTCTGTCAGTTCCTTGATATGTGACATGGAGTCTGTCCCATATAGCTTTTGATGATTCTTCCTCTGCAACACGATTATATATAGGAGTAGATAAAGCACAGAAGAGTGAATGAACAGCTTTAGAATCAAGTCCTTCTCTTTTTGCTTTTTTAGCATATGAAATAGTTGCAGCATTGGTATTGTTGTTGCCCTCATTTCCTATGGAAGGAGTTGCTATAGTGGTAGGAACTACTCCATTAATCACAACATCCCACATCAGATTATCTGATGCCTTGAAGAACCACTTCATTTTATTGCACCAAACATTATAGTCCTTTCCATCAAAATAAGGAGGTTTTTTGTTGAATTGAGCGTTACCTGATCCTGAAAAATTGTTGCTAGACATGATAGATCATTAACTCAGAAGTAAAATACTTCAGAATAACGAGCAACCTGCTCTGATACCAATTGTTGTATCTAGCAATAATCACCTAGATAGGGGTGAATAGGTGATTCTGAATAATTGTAAAATTTAATGCGGAATTAAACAAGTTAAAACAGAATCTGAATAAATTTCAACATCAGATTCAGAATGATAAAGTGCAATAGTCTAAACACAGAAGAATGAGTTTAGAGTTTGAGAGAATTGCACACAAAGTTTATAGTAGTTCGACTTAGATTAAGCCTACGTCCATTCTCCCACGCTGACAGCCAATAGGCTGGATTCCACTAGATGAATCGTTGAAAGGTTACAAGTGATATCACACTTTCACACTCTTAAAGAACCTCTCAAAGAAAAAGTATTTTTCTCTCAAGAACAAGTATATGAATCTGGATAACTCAAGCGCTTTGAAATTGTAAGTTCTAATCTCTAATCGCAACAGTCACCAAGGATCCCCTTTTATACTCATTTGACCTTGAACTAGCCGTTGCAAAGGTCCTTTGAAGGATCATGTGACGATCGAAAATTCCGCCAGTTGGTTTATTAAGCGGAATAGTAATTTGGGTCTTGGATTGGATCAGGTGGAAGTAAAGGACTTTGACAATAAATTTTAATGGTGGGCGTGATGCTATTGGAATGAGGAAGCAATGGACGACTGGTATCGGGTTTGGACTAGTTTAAGTTTTAACTCCACGAAACTTGATCCTGGATGTTCCTTAAGCCCCCCAACCGACCCAAGCCCTCTTCCCCTATAAAAGACCCTAACACACTCTCTCTCTTCATTTCTCTTGTGGACATCGTCCTCCCTTCTCTCCCCTTCTAGCTCTGTCGATCCCTCTCTCAGCTCCACCTCCGCCCGACGCCATTCCGACGCCTCAACGCAGTCACTCTGCCCTTGAAGCTCAAGACGACAACCTCAGCTCAGCCTCTACACCGCCGTTTGAAACCACACCCGTCCACTCCTTCTTCTCGATCTTATGACGCCCAAAGAGAGAAGAGGCGGTCCGAGCTCGTTTCAAGGCCAATCCACCCCCGTTTGTTCCGAGCTCAAACCTAAGATAAGTAGTGACCTAACCCTTCCTCTAGATTGACTATTGTCCGCCGAGATGGCCTGGTTTGGCCATTTAATTTTGGGTATTTGAATGTGAAGTTCGGCTTGCATATCGGGGAAAATGGCGTTGCATGTACAATCCATCAATTGATCTAGCATCCTTAGGTCTTGGGTAGCTAGAATCTATAATCTGATCATCTCGTTTGTTGTTAAACTGTGGTGAATCGAGGTTGGACGCCAAGTAAGTATGGATGTTGGGCATGAATTGAGGAAGAAAGAACAACAACTCGAGCTCCTTTGGACGGCAAGTAGGCATTCGGTTATGGACTAAAGGAGAGCTTGAAGACCGTGGCTCGTTCTTAATGACTCGCTTCGGATTCTCGTTGTGTGGGATGTAAGGCAAGTGGATTTCTAACCCTACGACTAGCCTATCTGTTGATTGCTCGATTGAGTACAGAATATAGGTTTAGTCATGAGTATTCTGAGTCGAAAGTGTGTTTATTTGGATGGGAAACTGCTTTGCATGTGGTATTATATCGTGTGGTTTGAGTGGGCGTGGATAGTGTCATGATGTGTGGGTGTCTGGCCTTGAGGCCATTCGGGTGTGTGGTGTGTCTGATGTTTGGTGGCCTGGAATGGTCACGTCGTGCTGTCAATTGTATTACAATCAAAGCACGCGTGTGGTCGTCTGTTTGTATGACGGAGCCTAGAGACTGAGGTGTGTGTGTAAATTGTGTGGATGAGGTTGGTTGGGATATATGTGAAAATGTAATGAACCGAGGGTCTCGTCAGCTTGTGTCCCGACGAGGACGATATTATATGTCCGCCTTTGTTCGGACGATTCTCCGTGGGAGCCTGAGTGGAAATCGGGAAGTCCATGGCCTGTGTCCCGTTGGAATGGAGTCCCGGAGTAGGGAAAATCGAGGCCTGTGTCCCTCGGATAGAATTGAGACCTGTGTCCCTCATAATTCCCATGGCCGGTGTCCCATGGACGATAAGTTGGGGTAAAACCTAGAGTTGAGGCCTGTGTCTCTCATAAAACCATGGCCTGTGTCCCATGGTACTCGATTCAAAAGTGATAACATAAATTAAATGGTGAATCATGTGTGTGCCCATACGTATGATAGTCATGTAAACGATGAAAATTGTCGTTTGTGATGCGTGGGGTCATGGTCGAGTCTCATTTGCTTGCCCGTGGAATCGTGCGCATGGTTTGCCTGCTGAGTCTACTTGAGATGGGTGCAAGTTTGTCCGAGTTGGGTAAGTTCTGCTTGATTGAATGAGATATAGATAGTTTAGTCATTAGGTTAGCTATCTTTCTTGCTGAGCTTATAGCTCACTCCTTGTTGCTAAACCATTTTCCAGCCAGTTAGTTTCAAGTGGCAGCAGATGGGAGTAACGAACTAGAAGTTGATGAGGTAACGGAAATGGCGGATAGCATTCGGAGCAGTTTTCCTTTGTATTCCTCCCAGTGTAGTGTATGGTTTGTTTGGTAAACAAAATAATGTAAACAACCAATACCTACACATACACACACACACATACATATATTATATTATATATATAACAGGTATTTCGATATGCGTGGTTCATGTGTGCTATTACGAAACCCTATTGAAGCCGTACCCTTCTAGACATCGTGCCTGCCTGTATGTTTTAACATGCACTTGTCCTTCTTTTGGGTGGCCCACTGCTTGTTTTTAGATGGATTAGCTTCCGCATGCGCCCTCTATTATCTATAATATGAGATTAAAGCAAATAACATGATTAGCCTAAGAAGGCGGCGAATCTGGGACCCCGCCGTGACAGATCGCTCTTCAATTGTTGAATGGATGTCATCAATCTTGATTAGAAGATATTGTATCTAGAGAGATTTGGTAGCCGTTGGTGTAGAGTTTGAACCCTTCAAATTCAGTCGCCCATACAACTAAATCTTCAGTTTCCATAAGCGGAGTTGTTCAAATATGGAAGTTTACTTGTCCCATGGAAGGTAATTCCAATCAAGGATATTCTACCAATCTGTTTGTAGAGTAATCCTGTTAATCAAAGATTGCAAACTTCCATAAATAACGTAGCCAAAACGAAAACCTACTAACATGGGTCTTCAGAATCTGGAAAGAGTATATTGCAGAATCTGAACATAAATCAGAAACAGTCTTCAGAAGTAGAAGAGTCTCTTGAATCTGAACAGACTAGAATAGTGAATATGAGCTTGATAAAGTCCTTGTTGATGTTTCACATAAGTTTTCTTCAAAGATAAAAGTTGAATCTTCAGAAGTGATATTCCACTCCATCTGAATAACATAATTCAACTTATTTTGAAGCAAATATGTGACGACTTCGTCTTGAGTCAGAACATCAGGTTTGGAGCAGTATAAGCTTTTTCATTCACATGTTACACATGCAACAATGTATTTCAAAGCATTAACCATATTCTTTCTAAAGTAGGATAGTTTTGTCAAAATCAAAATATTCAGAAGAGGTTTTCTCAACAAATAGTCTTGGGTTGTTGTGGCCATGAGCTATTTTGCTCATAATCTAAGACGGATGCTTCTATGTGAAATTGCATCGAGTGAAATTCAAGAGTGTTCAAGCAAATAAATCTTGTAATAAGATTTGTGAATTCCTTCGTGAGATTGAGAGATTATTTCGTGAGAAATTGTGTGGCTAAACATCGCGTGTGTTATTTGGTGTAATTGGGAACTGGGAAATACTGAGAGTGTTTGAGTGACTCGAGTGTGGTTGTAATTTTCGCGCGCTATATCACTTGATCCATAGTGGAATTCGTTGTTGCTCTCTCCGTGAACGTAGGTTGCCTGATCGAATCACCTAAATCTAGTGTTTGATTTATTTTCTTGTTCTGTCTATTTATTATTCTATCGCTTGCTTCCGCAACAATTAATATAAGGGAAGTGGAAGGGAATGCAACCATGGAACAATGGGGCTCAACTACAAAGCTTCCTACTACTGGACATTCTTATCATAATTATTTATGTACGGTTAATAGATTGCTGATGCTTTCAATTGTTTGGAGTAGATGTGGCCTCCCAACGAACATCTGAAAAAGCGAGTCGGTTCCGGATGCTAGAGACATATATCTCCAAGGAACTGAAATGTACACACAAGGATACATATGGATATGCAAATTCCTATAAACAGTCTATAAAGAAAGAATTTATCTTGACTAATTTTGAGAATGTAACTACAGGGTCCTGTCACCTTGACTAATTTTATGCTGAGGTCTCAGGCCTGGTCTCTATAGACGCGGGGCCTGGTACTTCGGGCATGAGCACCGACATCAGGTCCCAAGCCCGACCTTGATGGACCTGAGAGCAGGCGCCGGGGACCGGGGCCACATGGGCATGGTCGTCGAGGTTCCAGGCACGGCCTCGATGGACTCGGGTCTAGGCGTTGGGGACCTGGATGCGGGTGCCGGGGTCCCAAGGCCCACCTCTATACACTCGGGGCGTGAGCGCTGAGGTCTACGTGCTTGGTTTAGGTGAAAAAAAGATGAGGGAAATGATTTTCTTTTTTCAAAAAGTGAAAATCATTTTCCCCACTTTTGAAAGTGTTTTTTTTCATTGACGGAAAATGTTTTCATTGATTATTTTACATTATGTGAACCAAACGCCAAAAAAATACGGATCCTCGAAGCTGTTCTGTGAAACAGACGGAGCCTAAGTCAGTCATTTAGCAACTTTTCACCATGGAAAGTAGGTGTGTGCATTTCAATAACTACTAATTTTGTCAAAATGGAAAAAACAAAACAAAACAAAACAAAACCTTTACTTTCGAACTATTTAAATCTAGTAACTTCTCCGCGTTAATGGTCCCTTTCTATTTAGATAAGTAGGTCAGAGCATATTGGTGGCTAGAAATTTTCTGATGTAATGAATCCCCCCTATGGAAAAGTGACTATCGACATATCTATAATAAGGTTTATGCATATGTGGTGATCTAGTAACTTTACTAAAATGCGAAAATAAAAATAATTACAGTACTAAACTTCAGAAATAGCAGTGTCGAATTTTGCACTTGCACCCCTAGAAAAATCCAATACACTCAAGTTACGTTTGTCTACTAAAGCTTTCTCAGATAATTCGTGCTACCGTACGCTAGAATACTGTATGGAGCTTTGAGAATATATTTCTTCTTCGTCTGACCGGGCATAGAAAGTAACAGAGATCATCAATTCCTGACAATGGATAATTTCAAAACAAAGCAATGGCGAGCATTCCTAGTCAATCTGCAGAAAACAAATTTTACTTTGAATAAGATTTCCAGTAGGTAATTGATCGCAATCCGTGTTAATGAGCTTCATGCAAATGGAAATAAAAAATAAAAAAAACCAGGGCAATTTATTTTTGATTCGTTTTAAAATATTATGGGGAAGTATAACAACTAAATATAAGCTGTTAGTAGTTCACCTTGTTCATGGAAACCCAATGCAAAGAGTTTCTCCCTAATCTGACGAAGCTGATCTGCAACTCCACGGATGCTCAAACGTCTTCCAGGCACTTCGTACGAACAAGCAACTCCAATATTATACACCATAACCAAACACTCTTGAAATATGACATCGCTTTCGGAAAGCCAATGCTGAGGACTATAGGGGCCGAAATGGCTATCTCTTTCTTGAAGCAAAATGATGTCCGTAATCTCGAGCACTTGTTCGGGCAAAGCTTCTACGACTAAACTACAAAGAGTCAAATTATCTCTGAATGTGTCATCGGTGGGACTCAACCCAGTAAACATCTCCAGTAAGAGAATGCCGTAGCTATAGACATCGCCTTCTCTTGAAACCTCACTTCCCATTGCATATTCTGCCACACGTTCATATCATAGTGCTAGTCAAATTGGAGTGTGGATCATCAAATCGGAGTGTAATGTGCATAAGACTATAAGAGTTATCATTATTAATCAAACTTCAACAGGAAGACCCATCAATAACTTTTCGGTAAATGAACTTTCGTGGTTAAGAGAGAGGGAAGGAGGGAGAGTGATTACCTGGTGGAGTATAGCCAATTGTCCCTCGAAGACCCACTGAACTCATCTGGTTAGCTACAGTGTCAAGGGACGATTCAAGAAGGAATTTTGCTAATCCAAAGTCGCCAACATGTGCAACCATCTCAGCATCCAAGAGGATATTGCTTGGCTTTAGATCACAATGAACGATGGAAAAGTGGCATTGGTGATGAAGATAATCCAGTGCAAAAGCAACACCAAGAGCAATATTTATCCTTTGAATGAAATTCAACTTTTTCGGAAGTTCATGCCCATGAGATGACGTTGCGTTTGGGTGTAGCCACCGTTCTAGGCTTCCATTGTCCATGAATTCATAGACTAAGGCCTTAAAATCATCTCCTTGATAATCACTACCCGAGCAAACTGTTAGTATCTTCAAAAGATTTCGATGTTTGATGTCCCTTAATGCCTCGCACTCGACTGTGAAACTCTTCAAAGCACCGTCACGAACTAAATGAAGCACCTTCACGGCAACAACAGTTTCATTTTCCTCGATGATGCCCCTATAAACGGAACCAAAGCTTCCAACACCGATCAAATTCACTGAAGAAAAACCGCCAGTTGCTTTTAGGAGTGTTCCATAAGATACATTTGGAAGTGAATCAACCTTCAAACTTGAAACTGGTTCATTTACTTTCTTCTTCAACCAACAAAGATACATAAAACCTAGAATAAGAGTTATTCCAAGAACTCCGCAAATAAAAGAAGCGGACAATATCACTACATTGATCTTTTTGCTCTTGGAGGATTCGGAGATGCAGTTGGGGAGGTGAAATTCTGGCAGTCCGCCGTAGAGCTCATTGTTCCCAATTATAGAAGTAGCAGTAGCATTCTTAAAGACTCCTTCACGTGGTAGCATGCCTTCAAACTTATTGTAGGATAAATTTAGAAGTTTCAAGAAAGGAAATACCGCTAAAAATGTTGGAATCTGACCCGACAAATTGTTACATGAAAGATCTAGTTCTCCAATGCCTCCTAACAATCTAATTGAATGAGGAATGGACCCATGGAAAAAATTGCCTGCCATCCTCAGTGATGTCAATTCAACGCAATCACCTAAACTACTTGGGATTTCACCTGCCAGCAAATTGTCTGAAATGTCCAACACAGTCAAAGTTCTCAACTTGCCAACTTCTGTGGGTAGAACCCCAGTTAGATGGTTACGAGACAAGTCCAGAGTGATCGCTAGTGATGAGAGACCTATAAGTTGTGGGGGTATGGCACCACTAAGATTGTTATTAGACAGATCAAGCAGATTAAGATACCGGCAGTTTGATAGATGTGACGGAATTTGCCCACGAAAGAAACTCCCACCGAGATATAGTTGAGTCAACTTGGTTAGATTTCCCAAAGAAGATGGGATAGTCCCTCCTAGGTTGCTGTCACCTAAGTACATTAATGCTAGATTTTGTAAATTCCCCAAATTTGAGGGGATAGCACCTGAAAGCTGGTTGGAACCCAAAACCAATAATTCCAAGTTGACAAAATTCCCCATTTCTTGTGGGATCTCCCCAGATATTTGATTCCAGCCTACATTAAATTTTGTGAGAGTGGTGGATAAATTACCCATGCATTTAGTTAGAACCCCACCAAACTCGTTCAAGTTAATACCCACTTCCTGCAATTTGGTGTTGTTCGTCAACGAGCAAAGGAAGCTCAAGTCTTCAGGTTTTCCACTTCCAAGCTGATTATCATAGATTAGAAGCCAACTAAGCTTATACAAATTTTCCAAAGAAGGTACTTTGCCGGAAAACCTGTTAGCTTCTAGCTTTGTGCAATTTGATATTGAGGGAGGAATTGGCCCCTCAAGTTGGTTCCCGAAAACGGCAAAAGTTTCAAGATATGGGAGTTTAAGGCCTAGGTCTGCTGGAAGAGTCCCATGTATCCGATTTTTTGAAGCATCAAACCCAGTTAGCAAAGAGAGGTTGAATAACATAGATGGAATTGTACCTGACAATCTGTTTGCTCCAAAGCCAAGGACTTGCAAGTTTGTCAGGTGGCCTAGAACTTGGGGAATGCTCCCGCCCAAGTTGTTCAGGGAGAAATAAAGGATCACCAGTGAAGATAAGTTCCCAATGGAGGAAGGTACACTCCCAGTGAGATTATTGCGATACAATGAAAAGAACCGTAGCTTTGATAATGAACCAACTTCTGCAGGAATTTTTCCAGTTAGTTGGTTGAATCCAAGGCACAGGGTGACAAGGTTAGAGCAACCAGATATGTTTCTAGGAATTTCGCCAACTAATGAATTGTTGTTTAGTTGTAGGATACGCAGGCGGCGCAGCTGGCCAAGTTGCGGAGGGATTTCATGAGTGAGACTGTTATTTTGCAGCCGCATTGTCCCTAGGAAGCTGAGATTCCCAATATGAGGAGAGATCGACCCAGAAAGCCCTTGTGATTGCAAGTCCAGGACCGTGACCCTCCGGTGCCCCCGGCCACACGTGACGCCGTACCACTGGCAAAAATCAATGCTATCATTCCATGAGTCGAGCACGCCGAAAGGATCTCCGGTTAGGCTGGCCTTAAACTCAAGCAGCGTGAGTCTGTCCGTTTCATTGGAGGCGGAGGAGACTTGGTAAAAGCACAGTGCAAGAGCAATACCAAGAAGCAAGTGGCGTGATTGCAACTCTACGAAACTAATGCTTAAGAGTTTCATGACTGAGCCCGAGGAAGCAGGCAGATATGAGAGAGCAAGGCAAGAAGAAGCAAAAGGCAGGGTCAGTGCTAATGGAAACTGTCAAGACATTTATAAGAAGGAGTCGATTTTTCAGGACGGCTTTTCAAAGTGCTATCTTCTTCTTTTCTCTCTTTTTTTCTTGCAAACATCATTCAGTGCCTTAGTTTTAATACAAAGAGAAGGAGATGATGTTGACTCAGTAGCCATTGAACAGCGCAGCCGGCCAATCCCATCTTCTACCATTGACTTTGCCTCTGGGAAAGACATATGTCTGGCCATACATGCATGAGAGCTAATCTGATGTAGATATATAGCAAAGAGAATCACTGATTGTCCAAAGAAAGATGCATGACATAAGTGCCACTTTTTTGTCCTATTCTTTTTATAAAAATAAAATTATTTGGTCATACCAAATTAGTTAGCTACTTACCTTAAAAATCAGAACATACCTCATTCATGCTGCCGTTAGGAAAATGACTTAACCTTATTCCATGGTATTTACATGAGATTTCTCTTTCTTATTCTTAAGCAAGCCCCCGAGAGGGCTTGGTTGATCGATGATTTATGTTTCATCTTTAGCTTCTTTTTTGTTTGTTTTGAGAAATATATCGATCAATTCCGATTATTTCTTTTTCTATTGATTCCTTTTTTATCGAGATATATGAATCTACGGATCTATGTGTCTATATAGATCGACTGTTTATGGATTAATGGAAGTACTCTATGATAGCTTCGTTAGACTGATATGACCTATTACCTTTTATTTTGCCTGCTAACCATTTCTGGCAAGATGCAAAAGAAGAATTCCTAATCCAATAACTTCCCCTAATATCCTCCCTTTACCACATCATGAGGTACATTCATATGTAACTTCGCGTCTTGCCTTCTAGTAATAATTTTGGGAATCCCATATAGATTATGACTTGAATTTGGTCAATTCTTTTTTGAGTTTCTATGTCTGCAATTCCCTCCACACCAGAAGATATTCTCATTTTTTTTGTATATATATCTTATTTGAATTTGATTTGTGAAAAAATAGGATTTAAAGAAAAATAGAATCATTAAAAATCAGAAACAAGAATCACATAATATCCAATATTTGACTCTTAAAGAGTACAGAAAGTAGTTCAGAAAGAAAACCTTTCCTTATTCTGATAATAGATATTTCTATCTATATATTGTTGAAGTTTGTTTGGAAAAACAAACATAAATGCCTTTTGTTGTGTCCCACATGGGAGAGACGAGAGAGCGCAATTCAGTTTATATATTAGAATATATTATAGTATTCTGAAAAAAGAGAAGTGGGCAAGTGGGCTAGACCCCACCATACCCGCGTGTGATTGCGCGATTATTAGGCGCACTTAGCACTTTGCACGCTTGTGTGGTCGTGAGTAATAATCGGCACTAATCAACAATCATATTCTTATTTTTTTTTCGAAATTAAATTTATTAAAATTTAATTGTAATGTCCTAGAGAAACAGTGCGACTGTTCATTTAGGAATTGCGATTATTTTTAATATTAATTTCGAATTTTAATTGATTAATTTTGTCCAATACTTACAACTTGTCAGACTTGATAGTTTAGACATGAAGAATTGCATCCGTTCGAGTTAGCAGTTTTAGACCTTCGAAAAGTTACAATATTTCATACAAAAAAAAATTATTTTCGGAAATTGAAAAGGTGTGATTGAATAAATTGTTTTGGATACGAAGAGTTGCATGAGAATTAACTACTTTTCGGACGCGAAAAGGTGTGTTCATTTCTCATTATATATTCAAGTGTTCTGTTCATTTTTCAGAATCTCAACTTCCATTTTCGTTTTTCTCAGAAGATTCACAGCCATTGTTTCCAATTGTTTCCCTTGAGAGATCTTGGAGAAATATCAGAATTGATATATGCTATTCTCATTGAGACTTTGTTGTATCTTGGAGGATATTTGCCGAAACCATTAGCAACGTTGTGGGGCAAATAAATCCTTAAAGAGAGTGGTATCACGGCTCAAAGTCTGATTCTATTATTCATCCCATTTGATCATATTTTCCTACAATTTTAAGGATTTATTCGCGCAACAATGGAGTCAGAATCCATCAAAGTCATGAGCTAGGATATGGTGAAACTGGACCGGTTCGATGGTAATAATTTCGCCTGGAGAGACAAGATGATGTTCCTCCTGACGGCCCTGAAGATTTCCTATATCCTCGATCCCAATTTGCTACTTATAGAGGATTCGCAGCTTGCCACTGAAGGAGGAGAGCCTAGTGTGATGTTGAAAGGGTCAACAAGGAGAGGAAGAAACGTGAAGATGATGAATTGCTCTGTCGAGGCCATATACTGAACACATTATCTGTCACGCCCCGCGTCCTACGAGCGCGCGACACCCCTCTGCTCCGGTCGATAGAGATGCGACAACCTAGGACTAGTCGTCGACCCAGATCAAGTGCTTAATAACTTAAAGCAAACGCTAGCGGAAACGAAACTCAACACCCAGACAATAACAAGAGAGAGGGATAGAGAAGAGAGAGAATGCAAGGCACAACTAATCATTTCATAAAACATAACATTTACTTACACAAAAGAACAAATACACCCAAAAGTGACCACGCGCTACAAAAAGGAGCCGGTGGTCTACTAACCTATATCCGCTACATGGATATACCAAAAGGGAAAGAGAACCTAACTATGTCTTCAGTCCCCACCGTCCTCGGACGACATCTCCAGCTCAGGGTCTGACTCCATCGGTTCCTCCTCCGGATTCCAAAACGTGGCAACAGAACCATGCTTCCTTAGGGTCGGGGGTCTGAAAAGGTGGTTGGATACAACAATGAGATAAATCTCAATAAACTACACCCTAAACCTCGTTTAGAATAACACGTACCCCAAGCCGACCTAACATGCAGTTCTAACCCAACCAGACTAGTAGTCCAACAATACCCAGAGTTTGAAACAACCAGATCACACCTGCCCTCTCACAGCTCAAGCACACATCAGTGCAAACAAGGTACAACGAGAGCCAACAATCTAACCTATCCAGACTAGCTCTCCACTACATAGCATTCAACAATGCGCCTCAAATATAAATATATGCATACCAGTCTGTATAAGACTTGACCCGCGTTTAACGCATCAGGTCAGCGCCACAACCTGCGTTTAACACATCAGGTTCTTGGGCGATACAATGCCTCGTCAGAAGCCACATCCCGCGTAATAACGCCTCAGGATTGGTTCAACACCCTGCGTCATATAGGTGCCTCAGGGTTCCCCGTGTAATAACGCCTCAGGGTATAAAACTTTCACATTCCCCGCGTTATAACGCCTTAGGGTTTAAAACTTTCACATTCCCCGCGTTATAACGCCTCAGGGTTTAAGACTTTCACATTCCCCGCATCATAATGCCTCAAGGTTTAAGCAAACATTCATATATGCATAATATCAAACAACCAGCCCCGCATCATAACACCTCAGGATCTCAAGCACATGAACATCATAGACATTAATTCAAAGCATACCTCGCGTAAACACGCATCAAGGCTAAGCTACACAGTCGAACCACCACGTCCACTCAATGGACCACATGACAACCAAGCTAAGGCATCAAGCCATACACATGCCATGTACTTCTATTTCTAAGCGCCGGATTACTCTCCGGACGCACACGAAGAACAAACAAGCAAATCAAGCCACGAATGGCGCATGAGGCCCTCTTGGCCGAACACACTACACACGTGCACTACAGAACTCAGCAATCAAGCCGCACAAACCAAGGAACGCATCAAAACAGACCCCTTCCTCATACGAGTACACGTGCACATAATCTCCAATTTAGGTATAAATCACATTTCCCAAGCACGAGGATCAAAACTCACGATCTACTCACTCTAGCACATCATATGCACTCATCAAGCCTCAAGATACCACATTCTAAGCATCCAAGGTCATTCTAAGCCTTTTTCCTAAAATTCGAATCTTCGATGAATAGTGACAATCTTCAATGAATAGTGCTCAACCTTCGATGAATAGTACCTAGTAGCCCTTAAGATCTCTAAATCCACTCCTAAACAAGCCTAGTAGTAACCCATCAACCTAATCAAGGGTTAGGATGTCGCTTACTTGAGATCGAGCTTGAAAACCGACGAAACCGAACCCAAAATGGCCCCTCCAAGCACTCGGCGGTTCACGGCTGTCCATAGCGGCTGGTTGGTGGCGGAACTCGAGCTGAATGGTGGTAAGGCAAGGCTGGACAGCGGCGAGGCAAGGCGGCGGACGGTAGGGCTAGCGGCGGCCGACGGACTGGCAGCGAACGGGCGGCACACGGCGGGCGGCCTTGAGAAAGAAAGAGAGCGGGATTCGGTCTTGGCAAGAAGTATATATATATATATATATATAGTGTGTGTGTGTGTGTGTGTGTGTGTGTGTGTGTGTGTGTCCTTGCTTGCCAAAGGAAGAGAGAGAGAAAGTCAAAGGCAAGAAGCTTGCTAAGGAAACTTCGTACTATTCACCGATTTGACATAAAGGTAAGGGATGTGACTTGGGTTGGTGGGGGTGGTTGGAAGCATTTAAGAGGGTAGGACAAAAGCATAAATATCCCACTAATGCTTTTGGATTCTTGCTAATTAACAACCGGGGTAGTTCTGTAATCTGCCCACTCTGACTGATCTGCTAAGACTGAAACCTATGTAGTATGGCGGATCGATGAACATTGAACCAACTGAGGCGACGTCCAAAATATTAGTCATGTTATTCTTGAATATTCAATGCCCAAATTCGGAGTCCGATTCGCAGCCAAACTCGATTGACTGTGACTTCAGAAAATCTCAAACTAACGGGTGGCTTTTAGGAGTTATGCGTATCGACCCATAATTTATTCAAATTTAGGTCCACGTACTTAAATTCCTAGTTAGCCTTTCCCTTACGATTAGTTTCCTCAAGAGTGATCAGTTCTGAGTGAGATTACTCTAAAGTACATCAACGAGACATCTATTCATTTCATAAATCCCGAAAGTGGGTCGAATTTCAGAATGTCACATTATCCGATCGTCTCTATGACTTGTTCACTGAGATGAAGTCTGCTAGAGAAATATGGAATGCACTCGACTTCAAGTATAAAGTGGAGGAGCAAGGTACGAACAAATATCTGATTGCTAAGTATTTTGACTTCAAGTTCGTTGATACTAAACCCTTGTTGGAGTAAGTCCACGAACTGCAAGTACTGGTCAATAAAATCCGTGCCCTCAAGATAGTTATTCCAGAATCCTTTCAAGTTGGAGCAATTATTGCAAAATTGCCTCTAAGTTGGAAAGATTATGGAAAAAAGATGCTGCACAAGTCTGAGGAAATCACTTTGGATCAAATTTAGAAACATCTTCGCATTGAGGAAGAGTCACGTTTACGTGATAAATCTATTTTGAACGATACCAAAGTGAATGCTGTGGAGGGAAATGGATTTCAATCCAAAACCCACCAGAACTTGAAACGCAAGAGAGGACAGAATTTTAAGAAGCCACAGAAGAAGAAAAAGGGTTGCTGCTTTGTTTGTGGCAAGGAAGGTCACTATGCAAAGGAGTGCAAGCACCATAAGAGCACATTCAAGGACAAGAACACTTCAACAATGAAGGCAAATGCAAATATGATTGAAGAGAACTACGTGGCCATGGTTTCGACTAAGTTTTCGAACTTGAATATTTCTGAAAAAGTTAATAATTATGTGGCCATGACTTCTGAGATTAATTCTACTTCTGTCGAATCTACTTGGTGGATAGATTCTGGTGCAACGGTTCACATATGCAAGGATCGAACAATGTTCAAGCACTTTGAAGGGACTGTTGAAGTGAATCGTCAGGAGGTCGAGATAGCAAATAAAGCTCTTGCAAAGGTTGCTGGCAAAGGCACAGTGATTTTAGATTTTACTTCTGGAAAGAAGGTTACCCTTCTTAATGTTCTATTTCTACTTGAAATCAGAAGAAATCTGATTTCTGTTGATTTGCTTTGTAAAAGGGGGTTTTGGGTTTTGTTTGAGTCCGATAAGGTTATCCTGTCGAAGAATGGGCTGTTTGTGGGAAAGAGTTATGCTAATGATGGCATGTATCAACTGGGTATTAATAATAATATCACGTCTTCTGCTTATGTTGTTGATTCTCCTTATTTGTGGCATAATAGATTAGTGCATTTAAATTTTTGCTATTTAAAGAATATGAAAAAAATATGAATTGATAAATTTTGATGGGGAATTAGATAAATATGAAATCTGTGCGAAGTCTAAGTTGACAAAGAGACCATTTCCTAGTGTTAGCAGAAATTCGAATTTATTAGATTTGGTGCGTAGTGATATATGTGAATTCAATGGCATGTTAACATGTGGTGGTAAAAGGTATTTCATTACCTTTGTGGATGACTGCAGTAGATATTTATATGTCTATCTCCTAAGATCAAAGGATGAGGCATTTACTATGTTTAAGAAATATAAGGCTGAAGTGGAAAATCAATTAGAAAGGAAAGTTCAAGTTCTACGTTCAGATAGAGGCGGAGAATATTTCCTAAACGATTTTTTAGCCTTTTGTGAAGAACGTGGTATTATTCATCAAGTTTCGGCACCGTACACTCCACAGCAAAATGGTTTGGCTAAAAGAAAGAATAGGTCTTTAGGAGAAATGGTTAATTGTATGCTATCGAATTCAAAACTACCAATTAATATTTGGGGAGAGACATTACTTACTGCGTGTCACATTCATAATAGGATACCATTCAAGAAAAATAACATTAGTCCATATGAAGTTTGGAAAGGTAGAAAACCGAACTTGTCACATCTTAAAGTGTGGGGGTGTTTGGCATATTACTGAGTACCGGACCCTAAGAGAATAAAATTTGGCCCTAGAGCTATGAAAAGTGTATTTCTTGGATATGCTGAAAATAATAAAGCTTATAGGCTTCTTGATTTAGATTCAAATGTCATTGTAGAATCAAGAGATGTTGAATTATTTGAGAATAAATGTTCTACGGATTCTGAAATTATTAAGAATAATGCTCAAATACAAGATACGAGTAATTCAGAACCGATAGAAACACACGTAGATTCTCATGAGAAAATAACAAATGATTCTGAAGATATGATTGAGCTTAGGAGAAGCACTAGAGCAAGAAAATCGAAGGATTTTGGTCCAGATTTTATTACTCATGTTTTCCTCGTTGAAGGAGATGGAGATAATAACGTGGTAAATAAATACCATTTAGTATTAAATTTAGAAGACGATCCTAAAATTTTTAGTGATGCTATGTCTTCTAGAGATGTTTCTTTTTGAAAACAAGCTATAGATGATGAAATGGACTCAATCATGTCCAATAATACTTGGGTATCAGCAGACTTACCAAAAGGATCTAAACCTATTGGGTGCAAATGGGTTTTCAGAAGAAAATACAATTCTAATGGTACTGTCCAAGCTTTTAAGGCTAGGTTAGTGGCCAAGGGGTATAGACAAAAAGAGGGAATAGATTATTTTGACACTTATGCTCCTGTAGCATGTATAACATCTATTCGAATCCTTTTTGCTCTAGCATCCATTTATGATCCCTGTGTTCATCAAATGGATGTCAAAACTGCTTTCTTAAATGGAGATTTAAATGAGGAAATTTACATGGAACAACCAGAGGGTTTTTTTCTTCCTGGAAATGAGAGAAAACTATGTAAATTGATTAAATCTCTTTATGGGCTTAAGCAAGCACCGAAGCAGTAGCATGAGAAATTTGATTTAGCCATATTATCCAATGGCTTTAAGCATAATAGTGCTTATAAGTGTATTTATTCTAAATTCACTAAAGACTATGGTGTTTTAGTTTGCTTATACATTGATGATATGCTTATCTTTGGAACTAATATGACTGGAGTAATTGAGATTAAGAAGTATCTAACTTCAAATTTTAAAATGAAAGATTTGGGCGAAGTAGATACTATCTTAGATATTAAAGTTAAAAAGCATAGTGGAGGTTATTCTTTGAGCCAATGTCATTATGTTGAGAAAATGTTGGATAAATTTAAACATCTTGGTTTCAAAGAAGTGAGTACTCCCTTTGATCCCAGTATTAAATTGAGTTAAAATACTGGTAGAGCAGTAGCACAACTTGAATATGCTAGTGCTATAGGGTCTTTGATGTACACGATGCATTGTACTAGCCTGATATTGCTTTTGCCGTATGTAAGTTGAGTAGATATACTAGTAATCCAAGTATAGAACATTGGAATGCCGTTACCAGAATTTTTGGTTATCTTAAGAGAACTAAAAATTTGGGATTGTTCTATAACAATTATCCGGTTGTATTAGAAGGATACACCGATGCTAGTTGGATTTCTAGTGTGGGAGATAAATATTCCACCTCTGGATGGATCTTCACTTTAGGTGGTTGTGCTGTATCTTGGGCGACCAAGAAACAAACATGCATAACTCACTCAACGATGGAATCGGAATTTATTGCTTTAGCGGCAACTGGAAAAGAGGCTGAGTGGATTAGAAATTTGTTGTTGGATATCAAATTATGGCCTAGTCCTATGCCTCCTATTTCTGTTCATTGTGATAGTCAGGCTACTTTAGCGAGAGCTTATAGTAGCACTTATAATGGAAAGTCTAGACATATCAGTCTAAGACACGAATTCCTGAAATAATTAATTCAAGATGGTACTATATCAATTATTTACGCGAGGTCAAGTAAGAATCTGGCCGATCCCTTTACAAAGGCTCTATCAAGAGAGACAGTAAATGAGACCTCAAATGAAATGGGGCTGAAACCCTTTACTTAAAATCACCAGTAATGGTAACCCGACCTAATACTAGCACATCACTAGTTATAAGGTTTAATGGGTAAAATCAAGTTACTGATAGTGATTGTTTGATACTGACACTAGCCCGGACATGAGAAGTCAGTATCGTCTGTTACATTTAGAGATTGAGTTATACTCTTAATGAAATATAATACGATTTAGTAACGTGTTTATTAGTAACAGAAACACGTGATAATACTTCACCTATATGGGCTTAGAAGTGGTGCCGCTTCTTACGAAAGTTGGGTTACTTTCTAGAGAGCTCATGAAACAGGTACAAGCACAAGGCCATAATAGTGCTAAGTAAATATGAACTTCTCACTGAAGCAAGAAATTTGTATATGTGCGGTATGTCCGATTCTATTATATAGAGTAGCAAATTTAAAGCCAGCAGCTATTTGTCACTTTGATAGAGTTTTGAGGTACTTGCACTAAATGAAGGTTTAACTCAAAAGATACCTTCATGTATGTATATTAATTTCATGGAAATTTTGGCTGTATTTTGAGAAATTTTGTTTTGTGATTTTGTTTTTACAAACAAAGTGGGGGATTGTTGAAGTTTGTTTGGAAAAACAAACATAAATGCCTTTTGTTGTGTTCCATATGGGAGAGATGAGGGAGTGCAATTCAATTTATATATTAGAAATACTATTATAGTATTCTGAAAAAAGAGAAGTGGACAAGTGGGCTAGGCCCCACCATACCCGCGTGCGGGTGTACGTGTGATTGCGCGATTTTGGCGTGATTATTAGTCGCACTTAGCACTTTGCATGCTTGCGTGGTCGCGAATAAAATTTAATTGTAATGTCCTAGCGAAACAGTGCGACTGTTCATTTAGGAATTGCAATTATTTTTAATATTAATTTCGAATTTTAATTGATTAATTTTGTCCAATAGTTGCAACTTTTCAGACTTGACAGTTTAGACATGAAGAATTGCATCCGTTCGAGTTAGCAGTTTTAAACCTTCGAAAAGTTTGAATCTTTCATACAAAAAAAATTGTTTTCGGAAATTGAAAAGGCGTGATCGAATAAACTGTTTTGGACACGAAGAGTTGCATGAGAATTAACTACTTTTCGGATGCGACAAGGTGTGTTCCTTTCTCATTATATACTCAAGTGTTCTGTTCATTTTTCAGTATCTCAACTTCCATTTTCATTTTTCTCAGAAGATTCACAGCCATTGTTTCCAATTGTTTCCCTTGAGAGATCTTGGAGAAATATCAGAATTGCTATCTGCTATTCTGATTGGACTTTGTTGTATCCTGGAGGATATTTGTCGAAACCATTAGCAACGTTATGGGGCAAATAAATCCTTAAAGAGAGTGTTATCACGTCTCAAAGTCTGATTCTGTTGTTCATCTCATTCGATCATATTTTCCTACATATATAGCATAGGTATTCCTAGAGACGGAAGGATTTTAACCTCCGAATAGCGAGACCAAAACTCGCTCTTCCTTATGTACGATAACATATATAATGGAATTGAAATTCAACTTTGTTTTCTGTTATCAAATCCATTTATCCCCGGCTATTCACAGAACGTGAGAAAGAGATGAAAAATCATCGGCTTCCAGAAGAAATCAAAGAATTTCTTGGGAATGCTACAAGATCCATTCTTTCTTTTTTCTTTGACAGATGGTCAGAACTTCATCAGGATTCGAATCCTACTGAGAGGTCCACTAGAGATCAGATAGGCTAGAATTCCAATGAAAGAAAGAAGGAAACAAATTAAAAAAAAAATAGAAAATTTGCAAAAATTGTTCACATCCGTATTGGTCATGCCAAGTAGGACGTCCAACACTGACTGGTTCGCCATATTAGCAATTTCCGACCATAATTGGTCGGTAGAATTATATTGGAAAACTATCAAAAATTTTAGGACTAAATTGATCAAATTGAAATACTTATGACTAAATTGGCCAACGTACAATAGGTTTAGGATTTTTTGAAAAATTTCCCACCTAATCTTGCCCTTATGATTTGCAACTACGCTAATACTCACTCGTCTTCTAGGCACTTCGCTGGAACAAGCAACTCCAATATCGTATACCATAACTAACGGATAATTACTAAAAAAAATAAAAGTTCTAGATTTATTATACATATGCCAATTCATGCCCAGAATTTTAAATTTGGTCAATTTAATCCTAAATTTTTTGATGATTTACCAATGTAGTTCTTCTAGCCAATTTGGTTGTTCTATGCAGCATGACCGGTGCTATCGTGGACAATTTTGCATTAAAAAAATTCTGAACTTTTGTATAACTTTTTTTATTTTTTCCTTTATTTTTTTTTTTCACTATTGGCTGGTTGCTGGCCACAGGCGAGGGTCTACACACCCTCGCCGGTTCTGGGTAAGGCTCGCCGCCAATGCAGGGGTTGCCCTTCCTGACCTGAGGATGATCGTTGATTTTGTCATCTAGGCTTTCTTGTGTGTAAGAGCTGAAGGTTTGCAAGCGATCTTGAGTGGGTAGTTTTACACCTAAAAGCTTTATTTCTTGAAAGAATGGACAAGAAAAAGAAAAAAGAAAAAAATCCGCCTCTATGAATTATTTTAAAAGAAAGGCTTGGAGGCCTTTTATTAGGGCAAGTATGACCCTGGCAATATTAAAGGGAGTTAAGCTTATCCCTCGTGCTGATCACTATGAAAAGCAGCAAATGACGACACATTCTCACATTTCTTCGAGCAATTACGTACGTCGAACGTAATAGTAATTACAGTAGTAAACTTCAGAAATAGAAGTGTTGGATTTGCACTTGCACTCCTAGAAAATCCAAGTAAGTTACATTTTCCTACTGAAGCATTTCTCAGATAATTCCTGTTGGAAAAATTGTTAGAAAATACGAAAAATAACAACTGTAGGAAATATGTTGGAAAAGACGAGAAAAGTAAGAACAATTGTTTGAGGAGTGCAAGCACTGTTCTTAAGGATAATTCCGCCTCTCGGAGTACGAAACTCGGTGCGTAAGGCTTCTAGCAGCTATCCTCCCAAGATACAACAGACCTTCTTCTATATTCCGCACTGAATATTAGAAGGAACATGAACAACATTATGTGTATAACCCAGCAAAGAAGGAAATGAAAGAAGGGAAATACTCTCTAATGTAATGCAAAGTTCACACAAAGTGCTATAAAAATTGTTTCTTGAAATTCAATTTATATTCAACCAAAATAGAGCCATTGAGAAACCGTTATAAAGCCGTTGTAAAATAATGGAGGGTTTATGAAGAAATAAATCACACGTTACAACGCTGTTTAAGAAAGAGCTTTTAAGACAACCGTTACAAGATCGTTGCTTCTGAGACTTTTCTCAGAGTCTGAGCTCATCAGCTTCTGAGCTCACCAACATTTGAGCTCGTCATTAGAAAACCGTTATACGACCGTTAGAAAAATCGACCGTTGGAAATAATGATGGCTAATCATTGCGGTCATAATTCTATCAAAACCATTGTAAAAGAATATTTCAAAACTGCTAAAATATCCAATAATCCCCCACATATTTCAAAAAAATTTGAAAAGAAAAAATAGAATAATACAATGCTGGGTTATTGGAGCGTAATGCATCGGAACTAGTGCTGATTAGGCTATGAACCGGCCCTAGAAAAAATGAAATATAATTCACGAAATCATTGGTGAAGTTTGAAACTTCTATGAACCAACAATTGCTTTTTGTGAATTATGATTTTCACCAATCACATTACACTCTCACAAGGTTTGTTGTTCAACGCGATTTTGCGCTAATAGGCCATACGTGTGCTTGGTTTATTCATAAGTGCTCTGGAGATTTTTGCTAAAAATCTCATAGGAGCGGCTCCACTCCACACTTATATAGGTGATTCCATCAAGTGTATTCTGCAGCTTAATACACCACTAACAATAGCTATGGAATTCATTAAGAGCTTAGCTCAACCTCTTTTTCCTTGCAGTTTTGCACCATTCTCACCTTAGGAAGGACATAAAATTTTTATAGTGCATCACTATATCAACTCGTGACTTGTTATTACCCATATGAACCTAATTCATGGGATCGCCAATCACATAGGTTGGGTTACCATCACTATTGATTTTCTTCAACTGGCTTGTCCCATTCCCCTCGATGTATAGTTAGAGGATTGACCAAATCCATTTCTGAATTCATATAATTAATGAACATAATTCCATTTTCAAGCAATTGCTTTGTCATATCACGTCTCAAACGGACGTATCGCTTTCTACCATTGAAAGTTTCATTCTTTACAATCACTATTGCCACTTGGCAATCACAATGCATAGACACATAAAGTGTCGGTTTCATTCCATTTCCCAAGAACTTGAGTAGTTCTCGAATCACCAAGATAAATATATTTTTATCTTCCTTCTCCTACTAGAGCTTAGGAGGATAAAGCATTTTGTTTTTTACATATATGCTTGATAGCACCTGAGTCTACCACTCACTCACATTGCCATAATATTGGCATGGGAAATGACCGTAACAATTACGTCATCACATCATCTGCTTCAACCAAGTTGACTTTTGGGTTAGCAGGATTTTCATTTCCCCGCATATTCTTGGCTTATTTCCAAGTTTCGATACCTCCACAAAGGTGAACCTGAACACATATCCATTGGTGGATTTATGCCTCATTTGAATTTGATATCCAATTAATTTCACTGTATACTTTTAATACAATGAGAAATCCACTATATAAAATGCCATTATTCTCTTTCTGCACTGTGCTGCATTCGTTGTCTCAATTGTATTACCACCAAACACATCACCTTTTAATACAGGAAATCAATATGTAGCATCATGTTCAACATAATCAAGAAATATGGCTACACAATGTAAAATGACTCAACAATACGCAAGTTTGAAAAGTCAATTTCAATGACACACACGTGTACTCAATCAAGCACAAGTACAATATCACCTTGTAACAAGATCGAGTCTAAAGTGAACTCGAATTCCATCACATGTAGTTGAATAACATAGTGAATCTTTTTAGCAACCATCCAAAGCTAGTGTATAAAAACATTGCAGTAAATAAAACTCAGAATATTCTTGGATGCCAAATCAACTTAGGGGAAAACATGAATCAGTAATGCCAATTGAAGAAAATTCATATTATTTCTTTTGACATCTGGCATGGACACGTTATAAGAAAAGTTCATTTGCATCGATTTTATTGATTTATTGCAAATAGTCAAGAACCATTTCTAATTTTTGTTTTTGTGAAGTGATCCAATAGACAATGATGAAAGAAAACAATGCACCAAGAGAGAGTTGCACCTCTGATCATCTCACTATTGAGAATAACCCCCAATTGATTTTGAAGTTGACAAAACAATCCATAATCTCTAATAACTAAGTTAATGCCGTGAAACATTATTTTGTAGATTATCCAAAGATGTATGGGTCAAGATACATGGGATTGAATCTGGCAAAATATGCCAAGACGATGTTCTGAAGGACTCAGATGATGCTTGGAGCTCAAATGAGAAGAGTTCAGATGTTGAGCGGGGAGCTCAGACGTTGTGGGAGGAGCTCAGACGTTGGAATGATGTTCAAGCTCTGAGAGAATTTTTTCACAAGCAACGATCAGATTATCAAGAGATCTATTTTAAGATGATTTAATTGATAAATTACATCATCACAACGGCTAGCAATCAAGCTGGATTCGTACTTGGAGATTCTTAATCATGAAGATCAATCAACGACGTGGATTAAGGGAGACAAGGATGACTCACCTAATGAAGTAATCCATCTATGGAAACCCAGGATCACGATTGTATGGGCGATTTGATGCAAATGGTGATTCTTTCCTTTGTCGACCTCAACGGCTTTGAAATCCTTTGTATACAGTCTTGTCCAGACGGGGAAGTTTGGAGAGTGATCCTCTGGAGATCTTGCAATGGGAAGTTGAGATGGAAGAGTATAAAAGGAGACCTCAAGTCTGAAGAGAAAAAAAAACGAGGGAACAGAATTCAAAATTCCAAGAACGAGAAAGCTTCACATCCTTCATATACTTTTGATCCAACACTGTAATACTTAGAGGAGAACATATGAGTGTGAGAATGTTAGACGAAAAGTCTATTCACCAAGCTATAACCTCTGAGTAATTCACTAGTAGAATCCAGCCGATTGGCTACTAGCGTGAAGAAGTGGACGTAGGCTTGAACAAAGCCGAACCACTATAAATTCTCTGTGCTTATTCTCTTTCCCTTAATCTCTCTATTTTTATATATCTGAGAAAGTAATTGTGTGCACGGCGCTGCATTTGAGAGTTTCTCATATCTTCCTAGTAGTATCGTCTGAACGAAGTTCTGCTTCTGAGGGGATCTCAGATCTTACTAGCTAATATCATCTGAATGAAGTTCTGAGCAGATTAGTTATATTTCGCATTGATTTCTTAAAATTCTTTAAAATCACCTATTCACCCCCCTCTACAATTGGTATCAGAGCCCGGTGCTCATATTTTTATTGAAGTGTTATTACTTCTGAGCTAACCATCTTTATGGCTAGCAATTTTTCTCCCACATGGATTGAAGGCGGAAGTAACAACAGACCACCTTACTTCGAAGGAAAAGAGTATAGTGATTGGCAGAATAAATTCAAGGCATATCTCAGATGCCAAGACCCGTAGATTTGGGATGTTGTTCAAAGAGGCGTTGATCCATCTGCAAGCACTTCAGGTGGATCAAATGCAGGGGACAACACCAACACCACTCCCACAGCTGCTCTAACTGCCACTAAATTAGCAAAGAGAGATGCTCTAGATGCTAAGGCTATTTATTCTTTTTATAGTGCATTATCTCCCACTGAATACAAACGTATTGTAGATTGTTCCTCATCAAAGGCGATTTAGGACAAGCTCTATGTAACCTATGAAGGGATAGACAGAGTCAAGGAGACTAAAGTGAACACACTCCTCGGCCAGTACGAAGCCTTCAAGATGAAGCCCAATGAAACTGTGAAAGAGATGTTCGACAGATTCACTGAAATAGTGAATGGTCTCAACTATCATGGGCAACCTGTGTCTGGACCGATGCGAGTGAATAAACTCCTAAGGGAACTCACAAAAGAATGGGACTATCAAAACTTCCATTCGAGAGACTCAGAGGATCTCACCTCTGTCCATGGATGAACCAATTGGAACTCTTCAATCCTATGAGGATGAAAGAATCAATGAGGAACTCAATCGAAAGGTAAGAAATCCATTGCTTTGAAATCTAATGCTGATTCTGATGTCTCAGACTCTGAAGATGAAGACAATGAGGAACTAGCACTCATGGTCAAGAGGTTCAGAAGAATGGCAAAGAAAAGCAGAAATTTCAAAGGCAAAAGAGATTTCAAGCAACATGATCTGAGACGATCATCTGGTGACAAAGACGAAAGCAAAGATGTAATTTCCTATGAATGCAAAAAGAGAGGCCACATCAAACCAAATTGTCCCCTTCTAAAGAAGAAGGGAAATGATGAAAAATTCAAGAAAGCTCTAAAAGCTGAAACTTGGAGCGACACAGAATGTGAAAGTGATGAGGAATTTGCCAATATCTGCTTAATGGCCATCTCAGACTCTGATGATGAATCTGAGGTAACTTTTACTAACATTCCTTCCGAGATATCTAAATATATAGATGAATTGTGTTCAGATTATAAATTTGCTCTTAAAAAGCTTTCTGAATTGAAAAAGGAAATTGCTTGTTTAAAGAAAAATGATTTTTCTCAAAAAGATAAAGTAAATTTTCTCAAAAACGAATTTTCTCAAGTCAAGGAAAAATTAGATTTGATTTCTAAGAAAAATGAAGATTTGCAAATCGAAAAAGAATCTTTGAAAACGGAAAATGTTTCTTTGAAAAAGAAAAACGATTGCTTGAAAAAGGAAACTTCAGATATCAATAAAAAGTTTCCCTCTAGTTCAAAAACTTTACAACATATTCTTTCTATACGAGTTCCTTACTATAATAAGTCTGGACTTGGTTTTCAAAAGGAAAGTGAATTGAAAAACAATTTTCCAAAGGTAAAAGAAAGACTCAGAAGAAGACATTCGAAACAAGCGTATAGAAATCACTTTCATAAGCAATTTATAAGATCTGAGGAACAAAACGTCTCAAAATGCACAAACTGCAGTGATCCAAGGCATTCCAGAAGTTATTGTCTTAAGATTTAGAGACCAACACGAGATATTTTGAGATTTGCAAACTCTACTAACCTAAAAGGACCCAAACAGATTTGGGTACCAAAGAAAACTTGAATTCCTTTGATGTTTGAAGGTACCAATGAAAAGAAGCAATAAATGGTACCTTGATAGTGGGTGTTCTAGACACATGACTGGAGATTCCAAAATATTCATCAATCTTACCAAATTTGATGGAGGAAATGTCTCTTTTGGCGGCAACAACAAAGGAACAATTATTGGCAAAGGAACCATAAAGAATGGCAACCTCTTCATTAATGACGGCTCATTGGTCAAGAGTTTGAATTTCAATCTTATTAGCATAAGCCAATTGTGTGATATTGGATATAAAATCTCTTTTGTGGAGGATAAATGCTCAGGTGTTAGCCGGGATAATAAGTGCTCATTCACCGGACACAGACATGGTAATATGCAGCTTCTGGATACATCATCTGAGGATGTGAAATGTCTAGTATTAGTTAAAGACGACTCAGAACTTTGGCACAAGAAGCTGGGACACATAAGTTTCAAACAAATCTCAAAGCTTTCATCAAAAAGGCTTGTGAGAGGACTCCCATATGCTAAATTTGAGCAAACAAAATTTTGTGACGCTTGCACTCTTGGAAAACAAGTAAGAAATTCTTACAAGTCAATAAATCAAGTTTCCACTAACCGTGCTCTGTAGCTTTTACACATGGATGTTTTTGGACCTACTCGAATTTAGAGCATTGGAGGTAAAAAGTATTGTCTGGTAATAGTAGATGCTATACTAGATTTACTTGGGTTTTCTTCCTTGCACATAAGAATGATGCATTTTCATATTTTGAAAGTTTTTCAAAAAAAGTTCAAAATGAAAAAGGTTATTCAATTTCCAGCATCAAAACTGATCATGGGGGAGAATTTGAAAATCAAATCTTTGTAGACTTTTGTGATCAAAATGGTTTTCAACATAGTTTTTAATCTCCTTACACTCCTCAACAAAATGGAGTAGTTGAAAGCAAAAATCGATCTTTACAAGAAATGGCACGAACCCTTTTAATTGAAAGCAAAGCTCCTTCCCATTTTTGGGCAGAAGCTGTTTCTACCACTTGTTACATTATAAATCGTGTCTTTCTGAGAACATTGCTTGAGAAAACCCCCTATGAGCTTTACAAAGGCAAGAAACCAAGCATAGCATACTTTCATGTATTTGGCTGTAAATGCTTTATCCTAAAAAACTCAAGTGATCGTCCAGGTAAGTTTAATGAAAGATCAGATACAGGAGTATTCCTTGGATATTCCACCTCAAGCAAGGCATACAAAGTCTTCAACAAGAGTTCAAGAATAGTTGAAGAATCAATGAACGTGAGGTTTGAAGATGGAAATGACACTCAGAAGATAGGCACTGAAATCACCACATCATCTGAGAGAAATACATCATCTGAGCAAACTCCATCATCTGAGGACAAAACATCATCTAAAGCCACTCAGAACGTTAATTTTATTCAAGCTGCCACATCATCTGAGAACGCAAACCAAGATCCTTCTCCAGAAGATGAACAAGACAAAAGATATAACAAGAATTAGAAACATAAATCCAGTCATCCAACAGACCTTATCATTGGAGACATAGAAGAAGGAATCAAGACCAGATCCAAACTCAAGAATGCAATAAACGCTTTTGCACTTGTATCTGAAGTTGAACCCAAAGGAATTGAAGAGGCTCTTGCAGACGAAAGCTGGATCGAAGCAATGCAACAAGAGCTACATCAATTCAAACTCAGTGAAGTTTGGGAACTAGTACCCAGATCCAAGGGTCATCCAATCATTGGAACCAAACGGGTATTCAGAAACAAGTTGGATGATAAGGGCAAAGTTACTAAAAATAAGGCAAGACTCGTAGCCAAGGGATACTCTCAAGAGGAGGGGATTGACTACGATGAAACATATGCTCCCATAGCAAGACTGGAATCTATTAGATTGCTCCTAACCTATGCTTGCTACAACGACTTCAAGCTATATTAGATGGATGTCAAGAGCACATTTTTTAATGGCTACATCAAGGAAGAGGTGTACGTGGAACAACCACTAGAGTTTGAAGATCCAAAGAGCTTAGATCATGTTTATAAACTCAAGAAAGCTCTGCATGGACTCAAACAAGCACCGCGAGCCTGGTATGAGAGGTTAAGTAACTTCCTTGTTGATAAAGGTTTTGAAAAAGGTAAAGTAGATACAACTCTATTTATAAAAAAGGAAGGTAAAGATATCTTGCTCATTCAAATATATGTTGATGATATCATATTTGGTTCTTCTAACAAAAAACTCTGCAAGAATTTCTCTCAGATCATGCAGAACGAGTTTGAAATGAGCATGATGGGAGAACTCACTTTCGTCCTTGGACTTCAAGTGAATCAAACAGAACAAGAAACCTTCATACATCAAGAGAAGTATGCGAAGGAAATTGTGAAGAAGTTTGGTCAAGAAAACTGTAAGAAAACTGAATCACCAATGTCTTCTTCATCCAAGCTAGATAAGGATGAACAGGGCAAACAGGTTAATCAGAAGTTATATAGAAGCATGATCGGTTCTCTATTATATCTTACTGCTTCTAGACTTGACATCATCTTTAGTATGTGTATGTGCGCCAAATTTCAATCAGATCCTAAGGAATCTCATCTGTCTGCAGTAAAGACGATCATAAAATATATTGGAACCAATCCTAATCTCGGATTATGGTATCCAAAGACCTCAGAACTTACTTTACAGGGCTACTCAAATGCTGATCTTACAGGTTGCAAATTAGACAGGAAAAGCACCTCAAGAACATGTTAACTTTTGGGATCCATGCTAGTGTCTTGGCATTCAAAGAAACAAAACACTATGGCACTATCAACCGCAGAAGCTAAATATGTCGCCTTAGGGAGTTGCTGTGCTCAGATCTTATAGATGAAGCAACAACTGAGGAACTTTGGTGTTGAAACCTCAAACGTGGAAATCAAGTGTGACAACACTAGTACAATCAACCTCACAAAGAATCCAATTCTGCACTCTCGAGCTAAGCATATTGAAATTAAACATCATTTCATTCGTGATCATGTGCATAATGGAGATGTTAATATTTAATTTGTTGATTCGAAGCATCAATTAGCTAATATATTCACAAAGCCCCTCGATAGGAATTCTTTTGAATATATTAGATAAGAATTAGGTATTACTATTATGCCTATTAAAGTTGTCTTCAAGACGGGTTGAAATCTGCTTCTGAGCAAAACGCAACATCCGAGGAAATTCAACATCTGAAGCAAAACTTCAGAACTTGCTCAACATCTGAGGACAATCAAAAGCATCATTTGAGGAGATACAGATGCTTGACTAAAACCTCTGAATGAACGCATCATTTGAGGAGGTCAACATCTGAACAACACTCACATCAGGTTTGATCGTTCAAACTTTTGCCGCGTAAGTAGTTATTATTGGCAACAAATAAGGTACACACAATCTCAATCTTTTTAAATATTCTGCGAAATATTATTATTGCCGTGTTTATCCTGATTGAGTTGATTGAATATTATGTTTCCAAAAATAATTTTTCATATCTTCTCAAAAATATTTTATTTTTGGAAATCACATCTCAAATCTCTTAACTATCAAGAGCAGTTTCTTATTTTGGTTAAAACAAAATATTTGTGACATCCCCGTCCCACATCGCTTAGGGGGAGTCCTAGGCTAGTTTATAAAGGATTAGGTTCCCCTTAACTTGCATGAGGCCTTTTTTCGGGGGTGTCCCGGAGAAAATAAAAACCGTGAGGACTGTGTATCCAAAGCGGACAATATCGTGCAATTGGGACCCAGGTCCTTACAGTTGGTATCAGAGCCGACTCCCAACAGTGTGTGGGGCCGCAGTGGGCACTCGCTGGTGTACGCGGTGCACAGCGGGGACGCTGTACCGTTGAGGGGGGGATTATGTGACATCCCCATCCCACATCGCTTAGGGGGAGTCCTGGGCTAGTTTATAAAGGATTAGGTTCCCCTTAACTTGCATGATGCCTTTTTTGGGGGGTGTCCCGGAGAAAACAAAAACCGTGAGAACTGTGTGTCCAAAGTGGATAATATCGTGCAAGTGAGACCCAGGTCCTTACAGTAAACGGGGATGTCACACCCCGAACCCCGGGCGTGTGAACATCCCTTCCAAACGTCGGGTCAAAGAATGATGTCCCAGGCAGATCATCGACCCATTTCTTTTTATCTTTCGATTATGCAAGCGGATGCAGATAACAACCCCAGACAACATATTACAGGGATAGACAAAAAGGAGATACAACAAACCCTTTTTATTTATAAACTGATTAGTCCATAAGAAAAGCATATATAATACACAAGTCCGTCTTGGACCGATCCCCTTAGACCCACAAAAAGATACTGGGTCGAGTCGGGGGGGCACTACAGCCGATACACTACTTCTACATTACCAACTATATACAAGACGGCCACCAAAAAGCTCCTCCACAGCTCAACCCGCACCCAGGGCCTAACATGGTGCACGGCCATCACGAAGACCTGAAAGGCGATCAGCCAAAGCGCATGAGATACGAATCTCAGCGGGTCAACGCCTAAGTCCGATTAGGACGTTGATTCACGCAGGCAATCTAACAATTCTAGCGAACTAATCCCAACATCAGAAAGACAACCACATGCAACGTACCTCACCTTGAGCCATACGACAATTATATCATGGTAACGAATAAACAACAATCAATCACTCAACCAGAACACACAGCAATACTCATGCACTATGCAACACACGTGTTCCGATCATCACGACCAAGAGATACCCCACTCTCGCCACAGTACAGCCTCGCTGCTAGTACTCTTCTGGATTAACCTGGTGTCGTCCTACTACGTTACAACGACGGCATCCGATAGCTCCCTCAAATTCCCTAAGGCGAGCACACTAGAAATCATTCCATAAAGGACTACGAACCAACACAAGTTGCGACCGGCATGTCATCAACCGTGGTATCCGGACTATACGTCGCCGGCACGGACTGACAGGCAACCAATAAGCCGTGGAATCCCGGACGGTACATCACCGGCACATAGACTTATTAGGCAGCGACCCATGCTAATAAGGGTATCGCTCGTGCCCCCAGTTACATTAGGGTGACACAATTAAAACTACGCGTGACCTCTCATTTTCCACCGGCTCTCAAGCCAAATATCATTTTTGATGCAATCACACTCACATCATGCTCAAACCTGGCCCACGACCATTTTCATGCTCAAACTCACAATTGGTCACGCAAATATTCAATTTCAGTTCAACATGGCATATCGACACTAGTGTGATCATTCAGCAATTAAGCGCAATCAACACTCAGTCCGATCCACGATCAGACACCACAAATTATCGGCATAATACAACAGGCAATTAACCATGGTAACTATTCCACCTAACCATGGTAAATCCAACTAAACACAACAGTTAAATAATCTACCACAGTAACTAATTAATTTAACTATGGTAACTATTTAATCTAACCACAGTTAACTATCTAACCACGGTAACTAACTAATAACTGCGGTAAATAACTAATTAATTACGGTAACTAACTAATTAACCTATGAAGTGAAATTAACTGCCTAATCAGGGATTAGGGGTTAACTCACTAATTAACTGGCGGCGACCGGCGGCGGCGGCGACAACAAAATTTCCCGGCGACGATCCTACGAACTCGTCTCGATGATCCGGACGTAACCACGGTGTCGGTTTTCGAAGGCAACACTTGGACGACGACGAACGGTGGCTGGACAGCGACTGTTCACACGACCAAACGGCGACGACGGACACGGCGAGCGAGCGGAAAGCTCGGCGGGGCTTCGGCCAAGGTCCGGTGGGGCGGTAGTGGTTCCGGCGGCTTTGCTGGACGGCGGTAGCAGCTGGACGGCAATAACACAGGAGCTGGACAGGGGGGGCAGTAGTGGCGGCAGGGGCTGGCGAGCGGCTGAGGCGGCCGGCGGCTCGGCAGGGCGCGGTAGACGGCGGTGGCGCGAGCGACGGGCGGCGGTGAAGCGGCGGACGGCGAAGATGAGATGATGAAGATGAAGTTTGCATGAGAATGGAGGGGGAAGAGGGCTGCCGTGTGTGAAAATGGAGAAGAGGAAGAGAGAGATACAGAGGAGAGAGAAAGGGAAGAGAGAGAAAATGGTCTTTGAGGGTATTTTGGTCTTTCCCAAGGTCCAATGGCAATTTGGTAATTTCTCAAAGGTCAAAAAGCAAGATTTGACTTGGCATTAATGAGGTGGGTCCCACGGTCATTCGGTATTAATTGTTTCTAGCGTATATGAATAATATCTAAGGGTATTTCGGTAATTTGACGATTTAGGACTGGTTCAGAATATTTGGTTCAGGGTCGGCGCGGGCGAGAATTATCTACGGCGCGACTAATCTAATCGAACTACAATTAACTACACTTCAATCGACGATTAACGTCCTCCAGATTGAATGATTCCGCATCCGATAAATGTCACTAAATTCCAACAGTCCAATATTATTCATGTAATAGGCCTTGAAATTTCGGGACGTCACAACTCTTCCCCCCTTGGGAAATTTCGTCCCCGAAATTAAAATATTACACCACCTCAAAAAGAAAAGGATACATACTCTTCATTGACTCTTCACTTTCCCACGTCGCTCCCTCAGTTCCATGGTGTTGCCAAATAACCTTCACCAACGGGATTGTCTTATGTCGCAGAACTTGCTCCTTCCGGTCTTCGATTCTCACCGGACGTTCCACGTACGATACACACTCATCCACTTCGATCTCTTCAAAGCTCAGGACATGAGCTGGATCCGGCTCGTACTTCCTCAACATAGATACATGGAATACGTCATGTACCTGAGCAAGTCTCGGTGACAACGCGAGACGATAAGCCAGATTTCCAATCCGCTCTAGGATCTCGAACGGCCCAACATATCTCGGGCTTAACTTTCCCTTCTTGCCGAAACGAGATGTCCCTTTCATAGGCGACACCTTTAGAAAGACATGATCGCCCACTTGAAACTCCAGCGGTCTGCGTCGTTTGTCAGCATAACTCTTCTGACGGCTCTGAGCTATCCTCAGTCATTCTCTGATGATTTTAACTGTATCCAATGAATGTTGCACTAACTCGGGACCGGTGATTTTCCTCTCACCAACTTCGTCCCAACAGACTGGTGTTCTACAAGGCCAGCCATACAACGCTTCAAAAGGTGCTATCTTGATACTCTGCTGATAGTTGTTGTTGTAGGCGAATTCGACCAGATGAAGCCGTCCTTCCTAGTTGCCTTTGAAATCCAATACACATGCCCACAACATGTCCTCAAGCGTCTGAATTTTCCTTTCAGACTAGCCATCCATCTGCGGATGATAAGCCGTACTAAATTGCAGCTTTGTTCCCAACGCCGTCTGTAAGCTTTTCCAAAAAGTAGACGTGAATCTGGGGTCACGATCCGACGTGATCGTCACTGGTACACCATGCAGACGTACGATCAGACGTACATATAAATCTGCCAACCTGTCCAAAGCGAAGTCCTTTCTCACTGGGATGAAATGTGATGACTTCGTCAATCTGTCCACTATGACCCAAATTGAATCATTGCCCCTTTGGCTCCTCGGCAAGCTTGTCACGAAGTCCATCGTGATGTGCTCCCACTTTCATTCCGGAATCTCAAGCGGCTGTAACAACCCTCCAGGCTTACAATGTTGTGCTTTGACCTGCTGACACATTAGACACTTCGCCACATGCTTGGCTATGTCAACCTTCATGCCACTCCACCAATAATACTACCTTAGATTCTGATACATCTTCGTACTACCCGGATAAACACTGTAGCTACTACGATGTGCCTCCGACAAGATTTCTTCCCTAAGACTCTCATCAGCCGGCACACACAAACATCCTCTGAATTTCAATATTCTATCCTCAACTACCGGAAAATCTTCTTTCCTCTTCTTTGAGCCCTCTTAAATGATTTTCTGAATAGCAAGATCCGTCGATTGCAATATCTTAATCCTCGCTTGTACCTCCGGCTCGATCCTCAATGTAGCCATCAAACTCGACAGACGGCCTACCTCTAACTTAAACTCGGAGTCTCGCAACTCCTCCAGAAGACGCCACTCCCGAACTATCAACTGGGCAATCGCTGACTTTCGACTCAGCGCATCAGCAACTTTGTTAGCCTTTCCCGGATGGTACAAGATCTCGCAGTCATAATCCTTAAGAAGCTCCATCCAACGGCGCTGCCTCATGTTCAGCTCCTTTTGAGAGAACAGATACTTCAAGCTTTGATGATCGGTGTAGACTTGGAACCTTTCTCCTACCAGGTAGTGTCTCCAAATCTTAAGGGCAAACACGATCGCTGCTAACTCCAGATCGTCAGTCGGGTAATTCAACTCGTGCGGTCTCAACTGACGAGAAGCGTATGCGACTACTCTCCCATGTTGCATAAGCACACAACCTAGTCCTTTGAATGAAGCATCGCTGTAAATCTCATATCCTCTAGGACCAGATGGTATTGTCAAAACAGGAGCCGTAATTAGCTTCTGATTAAGCTCTTGGAAACTACGCTCGCAGTTATCTGACCACTCAAATCTCTCGTCCTTCTTCAGCAGACGTGCCAACTTTCCACGAAACGTCTATAGTAGCCTGCTAAACCCAAGAAACTCCGTACTTCTGTCACTGACGTCGGTCTCGGCCAATCCATAACCGCTTCAATCTTGGTTGGGTCTACAGATATCCCTTCTCCAGAAATTATATGACCAAGGAAGGCTACGCGAGCTAGCCAGAACTCACACTTGCTAAACTTAGCAAATAACTGGTGTTTCCGAAGAGTCTCTAACATTGTCCTCAAGTGTTGCTCATGTTCCTCAGGGCTCTTAGAGTACACCAAAATATTGTCGATAAACACTATGGCGAATTAGTCCAAATACTCACTGAATACCATGTTCATCAAGTCCATGAAAGCAGCTGGGGCATTTGTTAGACCAAACGGCATCACTGTGAATTCATAGTGACCATAGCGTGTCCTAAACGCCGTCTTCGGTACATCCTCCCTTTTGATCCTTAGCTGGTGGTGTCCCATCCTTAGGTCGATCTTGGAGAATACCGAAGCTCCTTGAAGTTGGTCAAATAAGTCGTCAATCCTTGGCAACGGATACTTGTTCTTGACTGTCACTTGGTTGAGCTGACGGTAGTCGATGCACAGGCGAAGTGATCCATCCTTCTTCCTCACAAACAAAACAGGCGCTCCCCATGGAGATGCACTTGGACGGATATATCCTTTATCCAATAACTCCTGCATTTGTACCTTCAGTTCCTTAAGCTCCGACAACGCTATCCGATACGGTGCCTTTGAGATTGGCTCCGTACCAGGGGCTAACTCAACCACGAACTCTATTTCCCTTTCCGGAGGCAATCCAAGTAACTCCTTCAAAAAAAACATTAGGGAACTCCCTTACTACAACAATATTTTCCAGCCTTAACTCCTCAGCCAACACATCTACAATAGACACCAAATAACCTTGGCAACCTCCATCCAACAATCGAGTCGCTTCCAGCAATGAAAATAAGGGGATAGAGGTTCCCCCTCGGTTTCCAACAAACTTAAAACTAACCTCATTCAATGGGTTAAACAGGATAGTCTTACTATGACAATCCAAAACAGCTCTTTGCTCAGTGAGCCAGTCTATACCAACAATGACATCAAAATCAAACATAACTAGCACAATCAGATTTGTCCTTCCCTCATGACCATCTACAACCAGCCTACAATCAGGACATCCTACTGCAGCCATAACATTATCCTTAAGCGGTGTAGATATCCTAACAGTTGATTTCAACAGTTTTGTACTCATGCCAGCTAGCTTAACGAACTGAGCAGCAACAAAGGAGTGGGAAGCTCCCGAATCAAAAAATGCATAAGCTACTTGGTTATGCAATAAGACCGTACCTGAAATGGTCGGCGAGTCTTTCGCCTCTTCCCGGGTGACAGCATACACCCTTCCTTGTACTGGTGGTCGATTCTGAAAGTTGTCTTTGATCTCCCTGCTGCAACTGTCCTCCCATCTATCTCTGAGGACAATCTTTGATCTGGTGGCCATGCCTGCCACAACCAAAACAAGCACCTGACCTCCTTGGGCACGGGCCAGACCCATGCTTCTGCCGGCAAATCGGACATACAATGTCGGGGCGGAACGTCGACTTCCCAATAAAATTCCTCCTGTTAGGCGGGATGGGATTCCTATTACCCATCATTGGTCCTTTACCGAACCTTCGGTGATCCCTCATTTTCTACCAGCTGAGCTTTCTCATATAGCTCATTGTAGTTCCTCAAGTTGAACGGCACTAACACGCTCTTGATCTCCGGCTTCAACCCATCTTTGAACCTCCTCGCCCTATCCTCAGGGTTCTCCACCATCCTCGGTGCATACTTGGACAGTTCGGCAAACTTTGCCTCATATTGGTCCACCGATGACTGATTTTGGCGAAGATGTAGAAATTCATCCATCTTTTGCTCTCGTGCACAATCCGAGAAGTACTTTCCATTGAAGGCTTCCGCGAAGGTACCCCACTCCGAGATCGCACCCTCGGGAAACATACTACCCTGCAGTTGGTAGACAGCCAGTGTTACCTTCTCTTCCTCCGAACATCCTAACAAGGCAAAGGCCTTCTCCAAATCCTCCATCCATGAGGTGGCAGCTTCCGGGTCACCAGTTCCCGAAAATCTCGGCGGCTTGAGCTTCAAAAACTGTTCCACCAGTCTGTGAGCCTGTGGTCTGCGGATCCCGTCTTCAGCTAACGGACTCTCCTGTGGAATGGCAGTTGCAGCTTGGTTCCTCATTTGCTGCCCCATCAGGTTACCCATGGCTTCCAAGGCTTGCAGGATCCCATCCACTCTAGGATCTACATGAACTGCCCCTTCTCCGGGCATTTTCGGTTCATCCACCCTACCCACTCTGGGTCTTGCTCGGGCGGCCCTTCCTCTGCCTCTGCGCACTGTAGGAACGCGGTTCTCAACCGCTTCAGGAATAACTGGAGCTACCCTTTTCGTAGGTACTCCCGGGACGCGATCCCTCTCCATTTCGGAATCCACCTGAGTTGCCCTACCTCTGGGCGCTCTTCGACTACGGCTACTCATCATGTAGGACCGTAAGGACTCCTACTCGCCCAAGCAACACGTAATGAAAACTTAGGTTTACTACTAACAACAATCAAACATCAAACACAAGCATAGGGTTTCAATCCTATTGACTATCCCAAACCCAACGCACCTTATAACTCCACAAACCATGCTTTGATACCAAAATGGGGATGTCACACCTCGAACCCCGGGCGCGTGAACATCCCTTCCAAACGTCAGGTCAAAGGATGATGTCCCAGGTAGATCATCAACCCATTTCTTTTTATCTTTCGATTACGCAAGCAAAAGCAGATAACAACCCCAGACAACATACAATAGGGATAGACAAAAAGGAGATACAACAAACAACAACAAACCCTTTTATTTATAATCCCGATTAGTCCATAAGAGAAACATATATTACACAAGTCCATCTTGGACCGATCCCCTTAGACCCACAAAAAGATAACGGGTCGGGTCGGGGCGCACTACAGCCGACAACTACCATACCAGGTAGACCTCCAAAAAGCTCCTCCACAGCTCAACCCGCACCCCGGGCCTAACATGGCGCACGGCCATCAAGAAGACCTAAAAGGCCATCATCCAAAGCGCATGAGATACGAATCTCAACGGGTCAACGCCTAAGTCCAATTAGGACATTGATTCACGCAGGCAATCTAACAATTCTAGCGAACTAATCCCAACTTCAGAAAGACAACCACATGCAACGTACCTTGCCTTGAGCCATACGAAAATTATATCATGGCAACGCATAAACAACAATCAATCATTCAACCAGAACACACAGCAATACTCATGCACTATGCAACACACGTGTTCCGGTCATCACGACCAAGAGATACCCCACCCTCGCCACACTACAGCCTCGCTGCTAGTACTCTTCCGGATTAATCGGGCGTCCTCCTACTACGTTACAAAGAACGGCATCCGATAGCTCCCTCGAATTCCCTAAGGCGAGCACACTAGGAATCATTCCATAAAGGACTACGGACCAACACAAGTTGCGACTGGCATGTCATCAATCGTGGTATCCAGACTATACGTCACTGGCACGGACTGACAGGCAACCAATAAGCCATGGAATCCCAGACGATACGTCGCCGGCACATAGACTTATTAGGCAGCGACCCATGCCAACAAGGGTATCGCTCGTGCCCCCAGTTACGTTAGGGTGACACAATTAAAACCACGCGTGACCTCTCATTTTCCACCGGCTCTCAAGCCAAATATCATTTTTGATGCAATCACACTCACATCATGCTCAAACCTGGCCCACGGCCATTTTCATGCTCAAACTCACAATTGGTCACGCAAATATTCAATTTCAGTTTAGCATGACATATCGACACTAGTGTGATCATTCAGCAATTAAGCGCAATCAACACTCAGTCCGATCCACGATCAGACACCATAAATTATCGGCACAATACAACAAGCAATTAACCATGGTAACTATTCCACCTAACCATGGTTAATCCAACTAAACACAGCAGTTAAATAATCTACCACAGTAACTAATTAATTTAACTATGGTAACTATTTAATTTAACCACAGTTAACTATCTAACCACGGTAACTATCTATTAACTGTGGTAACTAACTAATTAATTACGGTAACTAACTAATTAACCTATGAAGTGAAATTAACTGCCTAATAAGGGATTAGGGGTTAACTCACTAATTAACTAGCGGTGAAGGTCGGTGGCGGCAGTGGCTTTCGACGGCGGCGACAATAAAATTTCCCGGCGACGATCCGAACGCAACCACGGTGTCGGTTTTCGAAGGTCACACTCGGACCACGACGAACGGCGGCTGGATAGCGGCTGGTCACGCGGCGAAACGACGACAACAGACACGGCGAGCGGGCGGCAAGCTCGGTGGGGCTTCGGTCAAGGTCCAACGGGGCGGTGGTGGCTCCGGCGGCTCTGCTGGACGATGGCAGCAGCTGGACGGCGGCAACACAAGGGCTGGACAGAGTCGGCAGCAGCGGCGGCAGGGGCTGGCGAGCGGTTGAGGCGGCCGGCGGCTCGGCAGGGCGCGGTGGACGGCGGTGGCGCGAGCAACAGGCGGCGGTGAAGCCGCGGACGGCGAAGATGAGATGATGAAGATGAAGTTGGCGTGAGAATGGAGGGGGAAGAGGGCTGCCGTGCGTGAGAATGGAGAGAAGGAAGAGAGAGAGAGAGGAGAGAGAAAAGGAAAGAGAGAGAAAATGGTCTTTGAGGGTATTTTGGTCTTTTCCAAGGTCCAATGGCAATTTGGTAATTTCTCAAAGGTCAAAAAGCAAGATTTGACTTGGCATCAATGAGGTAGGTCCCACGGCCATTCGGTATTAATTGTTTATGGCATATATGAATAATATCTGAGGGTATTTCGGTAATCTAACGATTTAGGACTGGTTCGGAATATTTGGTTCAGGGTCGGCGTGGGCGCGAAGGAATCCGGAGAGAATTATCTACGGCGCGACTAATCTAATCGAACTACACTTCAATCGACGATTAACGTCCTCCAGATTGAACGATTCCGCGTCCGATAAATGTCACTAAATTCCAACAGTCTAATATTATTCATTTAATAGGCCTTGAAATTTCGGGATGCCACAATATTAATACTGAAACGTCACCCCTATTTTAAGACCACTCTTGCATAGACTTAATTTTTACTTCTTACCCAGAAATCCTCTCTCGAAAGAAATTTTCCCCAAATTCTCTCTACGATTTCACTCCTGAACTCTCAAATCTCTCAATTCCTTTAATTCTCTTTTAAAAAATATATTCAATAGCACCCAAGAACTCCTCTGTCGCGAAGAAACCCACTACTGGCTCTCGTCAATCGGGCAGATTGGAGATGCGAGGACCTAAGGCTCCAATTGATGCTCCAATGCAGTTCAATCTCTCGAGTTCTTCAGACGAAGAAAGGGGAAATCAAAGACCTGAGAAGACGAGCCGTGTTCCTCAGATTGAACTTGCTACTGCAACCCCCACTGCTGAAGCCTCAGAGGTTGAGACTCCAGCAATGGTCAAGGCCAGAAAGATGCAGGAGATCAAAGATAGACTCTCCAAAGAGGTACCTAATCCTGCCGAAAGGGCTGCTTTTCCTATAGATGTTAGGATTACACTAGCAAGAAGAGTCAGCAATTTAATTCGTGGTATGAGGATGCATGGTAGGTCTGAGAAGGATATTAAGGAATTCGTGAATATACATGGATTTCATGATGAAGGAGAAATGCAAGGATTTGATTCTATGCTAACTCAGAAGGAGATTAGGCAGGCTGCAAAAGTAGAGGTAGAATTTGAGAAAAATAAGCACAAATCATCTGAACCCTCTAGAAAGGGAAAAGAGAATATTTGTGAACCTCCAAGGGCTGAGGAAGCACAGTTTGCTTCAACTGAAGCAAGATCTGAAAGAGATAAGGGTGAGAAAGAAGTTAGATCTGAGACTGTGCTGGTTAGTGATCATATGAGGGATGATGATGATGAGATGATTTATGCTCACTTTAAGGGTATGGTGATGAAGTTTCTAGCCAAGGAGGGCAAGGCAAATAGGATCTTTAGGTCAAGAGAGCATCATGATTATTTCAATTCTCTGCTTGCCAGAACTTCTATGGCAAATAGGTCAGTTGATTTCGAGCACTTTGAGAAAAGTGGTTTGCATATCCTTTCTTTGCTTTCTAATCTGCGTCTGCAAACTTTCTGTTCCCTGAATAGTCCATGTTATCCTAAGTTAACTGCTTATTTTTATTCAAACTTCTCTATGATTTCTCGAGATGCTATTCAATTCTCATTCTTTGGTCAGAACATTATTCTGAGTGCTTCAGAACTTGCAGAAGTTCTTAATTCTGAGATGTCTGTTTTCACTCCAATTCCTATCTTAGAGGAAGAAGTTTACAAGGTTCTGTCATGAAATCAAAATCTCTCTAGAGAAAACAAGGCTCATGTTGAACACCATCACTTTCCTCTCAGAGCAATTATTCTGCATAAGGTAGTCATCAACTGCCTTAGGCCTAAAGGTTCCTCCAAAACTGATGTTTCTCGCTATTAAGCCAAAATCATCTAGGCCATTCTCAATGGAAAATCTTTCTCTCTTCCACACATCATCTTCCTGCATATGCGCAGAACTGTCGAGAAGAACAAGGGACAGCTGCCATATGGCTCATTGATCACTAGGATATTTGAGTATCTACAGATTGAAATTCCTTAAAGACTCAGATCTTTGCAAATTCCTCAAGGTAGTACTGGTGAAGCAATGTTTGTTAAGATGGGCTACAAGTTTGCAGATGGTCAATGGAGAGACAGGAAAAAGAATATTGTGCTGGTAGATCTTCCTTTGGCCGCAACTGAAACAGCAGAGGATATTCAGATCGAACCTTCTGCAGCAGAACCATCAGCAACAGAAGGTACGCCTGCTGAAAAGTTTACAGATCCTTCACCTATTCGACCATCCTCTGAACCCTCTCAAAAGAGGAGGATGAAAATATTGGCCCACAAGTCCACTAAACCTGGACAGAAAAGGAGAAAACTTGCTAAGAGGATGCTTGATAGGATCCTCAATGAATCAGAAATGCAGACCTCTGAAAATTCTTTAGCAAGTGATAATGAAATTGATGAAATCATTCAGGCCATTATGATGACAACTTTTGAGAATGAGATTGCAGCTCAGATGGAGCAGCAATAGAAGGAGAAAGAAGAGATAGAAAAGGAAGAAGAAAAGAGGGAAAAGAAAGGAGAAGAGGAAGAAGAGACAGAAAAAGAAGAGAATGTCCTGGGTCAGGACAATGAACTCTGACCATCTGAAGTTCCTGAGCCTGTATAGCATTTAGATGATCAGATGAAAGTCCAAATAGATGGTCAGATAGAAACTCAGATGGAGGCATAGTTTGAAGAGGAGCAGATCGAGCAAGTCAGTATCTCTAAGTTCATTCTGCAGAATGTAGCTGAGGAAGAAACTTAGAAGAAAGCTACATCTGAGGGGGAGAGTCTGAGAATGAAAGTCCACAGAAAATGGACACTGATGTTGCTGGCACAGCAGATGCTACACTAAGAAAAAGTGACTCAGATCTTCCATCGCAAGACACTGAAATTCTATCGTCTGAAAAATCAGCTAGAACTTAGGGGGAGTTTATTAATGCTAGTATTCAGACTAAAGAAGAAGTAAACAGAACTACAAACACAAAGCTGCTTAGAGAGATATTGCATAATCAGAGAGCAATGGAACAGCTGATCAAGGAAATGTGGGCATCACTTCATGTGGGAGTTGATGAACTGAAGGACAGTAAATTCTGAACTGCAGAAGCTGAGGAGTGAAAGAAGTTCATATGCTAGTCTCGTTACCCTGCAGATGGAGCACATGGATAGAAAGTTGTTCAACTTGAAAACAGCTTTTGACCTACAGTTGGCACAGCTATCCAAATACGCTCTGGTCCAACTTCCTTCAGACTTTATACCCTCCACTTCAACTCAAGCCCCATCCTCATCTACTCTAGCCTCAGATCTTCCAAAATAGAACTCATTTTGTCAAATCTTGATTCTGTTTTAAGATTTGGAAGTGTTTAAGTTTTGTTTTAAGTCTGAACTTGGTTGAATCATTATTGAGTTTGAATATTTTGGCTGGCACAATTTTATATTCTAGATATTTGGCCTGCACAGTTTGTTGATTGAACTTAATTGAGCACTCGTTGAATACTTTTACTAGTTCGATCTATGCCTTTTGTGCTGGTGACAAAAAGGGGGAGAAATATAAATATTCCTTATTATTTTGCAAAAGGAGGACATTATGATTTGTAGGAATAGGTATCAAAGTTATACTTTGAGGTGAACAGGTTTCGAGAATGACATGAGATGTTGTTCTGTGTATACAAGTTTTGAGAATGATATAGGTTCTCACAAGTTCTGAGAATTTCACAGGAATAGGTTCTGAGAATAACTCAAGTCATTCTGCATATAAGTTCTGAGTAACGACATACTTATATGATTTCGCTCTGAACTTATATCTTGCTTTAATTATGTATCTACGCTCTGAACCTATTCGTTATAATGCTCTGATACAAGCTATTAAGCTTCTCAGATCGAAATTAAAACGAATGACTTGAAAATCTGAGAAATGAGTTAGACCTTACAAACTTTGATGCAGGTCTTTGGAAGTTCTGAAGGAAAAACGAACTATACTTTGAAAGTGAATTCAAACCTTGAATTCATCTTTTTCCAAAACTCAATTTTTGCTAAAAGCACTTCATGATATATCATTGTTTAGCAAAATTTCCTTGAGTGACAAATCATTATGTTACTCACATTTCTTATACAACAATTGGTATATTTGTGTGGATGGTTTTGTCATCATAAAAAAAAGGGAGATTGTTGAAAATAACCCCTAATTGATTTTGAAGTTGACAAAACAATCCATAATCTCTAATATCTAAGTTAATGCCATGAAACATTATTTTGCAGATTATCCAAAGATGTATGGATCAAGATACATGGGATTGAATCTAGCAAAATATGCTCAAACGATGTTCTGAAGGACTCAGACGATGCTTGGAGCTTAGACGTTGTAAGAACAGCTCAGACGTTGAGTGGAGAGCTCGGATGTTGTGGGAGGAGCTCAGACATTGGAATGATGTTCAAGCTCTGAGAGAAGTGTTTCACGAGCAACGACCAGATTATCAAGAGATCTATTTCAAGATGATTTAATTGACAAATTACATCATCACAGCGGCTAGCAATCAAGCTAGATTTGTACTTGGAGATTCTCAATCATTAAGATCAATCAAGGACGCGAATTAAGAGAGATAAGGATGACTCACCTATTGAAGTAATCCATCTATGGAAACTCAAGATCATGAGTGTATGGGCGATTTGATCCAAAGGGGGATTCTTTCCTTTGTCGACCTCAACGGCTTCGAAATCCTTTGTATATAGTATCATCCAGACAGGAAATTTTAGAGAGCGATCCTCTAGAGATCTTGCAATGGGAAGTTGGGATGGAGGAGTATAAAAGGAGAACTCAAGGCTGAAGAGAAAAAATATGAGAGAACAGAATTCAAAATTCCAAGAACGAGAAAGCTTCACATCCTTCATATACTTTTGATCCAACACTGTAATACTTAGAGGAGAACATACGAGTGTGAGAGTGTTAGACGGAAAGCCTATTCACCAAGCTGTAACCTCTGAGTAATTCACTAGTGGAATCCAGCCGATTGACTGCCAGCGTGAAGAAGTGGACGTAGGCTTGAACAAAGCCAAACCACTATAAATCCTCTATGCACATTCTCTTTCCCTTAATCTCTCTATTTTTATATATTTGTGAAAGTAGTTGTGTGCACGACGCTGCATCTGAGAGTTTCTCAGATCTTCCTAGTAGTATCTTCTGAATGAAGATATGCTTCGGAGGGGATCTCAGATCTTACTAGCTAATATCATCTGAACGAAGTTCTGATCAGATTAGTTATATTCCGCATTGATTTCTTAAAATTCTTTAAAATCACCTATTCACCTCCCTCTAGTTGATAACGCTAGCCTCAACACTTACAACCACTAATGTGCGTGGATGGGAGAGCATTCTCATAGCTTCATGCACTTATCAACACGTACGAGCATAGGCACAATCACAAGCCCCCATCACACTCCCGAGCATGCATGTACAAAGACAACCACCAAAGGAAATCCAAGCACATATGTACATGTACTCAACAACTCCCAACCAAGTCCAGTCCACCCATGATCTCGTGGCTCTTAACTTGGAGGTGAAATCCTCTAAACATGATGAGCGTATTTCTACAATCTTCCATAGGATAATCAAATTGGCTGCCTCAAACTCTATTAAGCAAGCCTTCGAAATTCGTCACCCACACGCTTTTGGTCAGCTTCACCTCCACCTTTTTCTCTCTATGCCGTGAACTCTCTTGTCAGTTGTGGCCGTATGACACAACTGTGTGGCCCTTCAAAGTCTGAATTTTCCTGCAAATGAAACTCATAGTAAAACCTAGAAAAAGAAAATAAAAACCAGGAGCAAGAAAGATGCAGTTATCTAATATTGATGAAAAATCCACTCCCTTTTTTTTTCTTTCGTTTCCATCTTTACTTCTTTTCTCCTTTGACCTTACTCTCCTGAACATCCATGGAGAGACGAGAGAGAGAGAGAGAGAGAGAGAGAGAGTTTTTTTGCTTTTCGTCCCTTGCGGCTGCGCGTGTATGAAGAATCCCCTGGAGAGAGAATTTTTCTCTTTTTCCTTCTTCTTTGCTCGCGTGAAAAACCACTCCTTCTCTCTCTAAATCTTCCATGAAATTTTATTGTGAATTGGCCTCTCCAACTTGTCCAATCATCCACATCTGTGTTCTTTTGGATTCATTGCCCCGCAAGCCGCAAGCAAAATCCATGGTTTCATGCTATCACAATCAAAACGCATCGATTGCCTTTCTAGGTGTTTCCTTTTGTTTGATTCACTAGCCATTAACCGGATGTATTTGGTGGGTTACCAAAACTATTTGTTTTTTGTTTTCAACCAATCTAAAGAGAGGCTCTTAATATTCATTAAAGCTTATTCAAAAAGAAATAAATGAGAATTAATTCTAAAGCAGAGCTATAAAACGTCAATATTAAAGTCAGTTATACATCATCCAACTTTTGATTGGCTCTATGGTCGTAACATCCGAGTTCACACACTTATCAAATATAGTAGAAGTCTATAAACACCGTGTAATGTTAGTTCCCACCATGTCAAGACCAGAATAAATGATCGAATCAACACATGTATCGACTTCAAAGTGTGTTAGGTTTTACCACTTACCAATTCATTTTGATTGAGTCTCTCCGCGTTAGTAATAGAAACAACATTTTGCTAATACTAGTGAGTTGTTCATTTCCATAAATCACTCGACACATTGCCAGTCAACAATTCTCATCACTTTATCTCAAGTAATTTGACATTGATATTCCTTAAGTTGAATCTGGAGAAAACCTTTTCATTGAAAACAATTTTTTTATTAAATAGGGATAATAAACTCCGAAATCAAACTTAAATAAGGTATTAAAAGTCATTCACACCCACTACAACAACGGCAGATACCTGTATATATCATTAACTGATCATGATTTCCTATGTTCGCCGAAAATAAAAAATAGACTAGTCAATTCATGAATAAAAAATAGAAAGTCATTGAGTGCCTCAATTTCTAGTTTTAGATGCATGCATACACAAATAATCACGAACTTGAGAGAGAAAGTCCAACTTCCTTTTGGAAAAACAAACATGAGTATTGAAGCCTCAAAGAACGATTTTACCTAATACTCAATAACCTTATAGAAACGACCAAACCTCTTTTGTGGTGCTCGGTAATGTCCCACGATAAACCGCTCATGTATATGCGGGACTTGTCCTTCACCATCTCCAAGTCCTTGTTCAATTCCAACATCGGTGGTAGTAGCTACGGTTCCAAGTTGAGAATCCATAAGGCAATTATCCTTAAGATTGTTGGAAAAATTGTTAGATAATACGAAAAATAACAATTGTAGGAAATATGTTGGAAAAGACGAGAAAAGTAAGAAAAATTGTCTGAGGCGTGCAAGCACTGTCTTTAAGGATAATTTCACCCCTCGGAGTACAAAACTCAGTGCGTAAGGCTTCTAACGGCGATCCTCCCAAGATACAACAGACCTTTTTCTATATTCCGCACTAAATATTAGAAGGAACAAGAACAACGTTATGTGTATTACCCAGCAAAGAAGAAAATGAAAGAAGGGAAAAACTCTCCAATGTAATGCAAAGTTCACACAAAGTGCTATAAAAATTGTTTCTTGAAATTCAATTTATATTCAACCAAAATAGAGCCATTGAGAAACCGTTATAAAGCCGTTGTAAAATAATGGGGGATTTTTAAAGAAATAAATCACACGTTACAAAGCTGTTTAAGAAAGAGCTTTTAAGAAAACTGTTACAAGACCGTTGCTTCTGAGACTTTTCTCAGAGTCTGAGCTAGTTAGCTTCTAAGCTCGCCAACGTCTGAGCTCGCCAACGTCTGAGCTCGCCAACATCTGAGCTCGCCAACGTTTGAGCTCCCCAACGTCTGAGCTCGCCAACATCTGAGCTCGTCATTAGAAAACCGTTATGCAACTGTTAGAAAAACCGACCATTGGAAATAATGATGGCTAATTATTGCGGTCATAATTCTATCAAAACCATTGTAAAAGAATATTTCAAAACTGCTGAAATATCCAACAATTCCTACTACCGTATGCTAGAATGCTGTGTATAGCTTTGAGCAACATATTTCTTCTTCACCTGACCGGGCATAGCAAGGAATAGAGATCATCAATTCCTGACAATGGATAATTACAAAACAAAGCAATGGCGAGCATTCCTAGTCAATCTGCAGAAAACAAATTATGCTTTGAATAAGATTTTCAATAGCTAATTGATTGCAATTGGTGTTAACGAGCTTCATGCAAATGGAAAAAGAAAAAAAGAAAAAAAAAAGCAAGGCAACTTATTTTCGATTCGTTGTAAAATATTATGGAGAAGTATAACAGCTTAAGTACAAGCTATTAGTAGTTCACCTTGTTCATGTAAACCCCATGCCAATAGTTTCTCCCTAATCTGATGCAGCTGATGTGCAACTCCACGAATGCTCAAACGTCTTCCAGGCACTTCGTATGAACAAGCAACTCCAATATTACACACCATAACCAAACACTCTTGGAATATGACATCACTTTCGGAAAGCCAATGCTGAGGACTATAGGGGCCGAAATGGATCTCTCTTTCTTGAAGCATAAGGACGTCCGTAATCTCGAGCACTTGTTCGGGCAAAGCTTCTACGACTAAACTGTGAAGAGTCAAATTATCTCTGAATGTGTCATTAGTGGGACTCAACCCAATGAACATGATGCAGCCCGCATTGGAGAGCACTCTCAACCAAGAAGATCAGCCCGCATTGAAGCTCTCGTCGATAAGTTTGGGAGTCTCGCAGTCAAAGAACAAGTCTCCAAGTCTTTAAACGCATTTCGGGTTTATAGTTGTTTTAATGCTTTTTCTAGTTACTTGGACTTTTATTGCTTTCTAGTTCCCATATGCCCTTACTATTTGGGGAGTCCCTATGTTTGTCTAGTTCCCATGTCTTTATTCTTCGTTTCTTTCCAAATTCTGAGTCCCTCTATATAATGAAGATAGTTCTCCATTGCAAGATAGACGAATTTGATTAATGAAAATTGCCCGGTGCATTCGTTTGAACCTTGAAGAGTTCATACCCTCCAAAACCTAGAAGAGTTTTCACTTCATCCTTGAAGAGTCGAAGCTTTTTCCCCTTGAAAACCTAGAAGAGTTTTTACTGTTGGGGCTAGCGTTATCACCTAAGGGGGGTGAATATGTGAATTTAGGAAATTTAAAAATTAATGTGGGATATTATTAATCTGCTCAGAACTTCCTTCAGATGTTATTAACTTGTAAGAGCTAAGATTCCCTCAAAATCATATCTTCGTTCAGACGATGCTATTAGGGTGATCTAAGAAGGTCTTAGATGCAGTGCCGTGCACACAACTACTTTCACAAATGTATAAACAAAGAGATTAAGGGAGAGAAAATGTGTACAAAGGATTTATAGTGGTTCGGCTTGTTTAAGCCTACGTCCACTTCTTCATGCTGGCAGCCAATCGGCTGGATTCCACTAGATGATAGCTCGGAGGTTATAGCTCAGTGATCTCTCTTAAGTCGAAAGACTTCCCGCCTAACACTCAACACTCAAATGTATACCTCTAAGTATTACAGTGTATGGATCAGGGTGAATGTAAAACGTTGAAGCTCTCACAATCTTGGAATTTTGAACTCTATTCCCTCTTACGCCAACTTTTTCCTCTTCGGCCTTGAGATGTCCTTTTATACTCCTCCACCTCCAACTACCCATTGCAAGGCCTCTAGAGGATCGCTCTCCAAACTTCCCGCTTGGATGAGACTGTATCTCGAGAAGATCTCGTAGCCGTTGAGGTCGACAAAGGAAAGTGTTTCCCGTTGGATCAAATTGCCCATACAATTGTGATCCTGGGTTTTCATAGATGGAGTTCTTCATTAGGAAAGTAACGCTTGTCTCCCTTAATCCGCATCCTTGATTGATCTTCAAGATTGAGAATCTTCAAGAATGATCCAGCTCGATTACTGGCCATTGTGATGATGTAATCTGTCAACTAATCATGTTCAACTATATCTCTTGATATTCTGATTGTTGCGCATGAAATACTTCTCTCAGAGCTTGAGCCTCATTCCAACGTTTGAGCTCCTCACAACGTCTGACTCCCCCGCTCATCGTCTGAGCTCTTCACAACATCTAAGCTCGATACAGCATCTGAGTCCCTCAAACATCGTCTGAGCATATCTTTCCAAATTCAATCCTCTGTATCCCACACCTACGGATAATCTGCAAATCAAGTATTTCATCGCATTAATTCAGATATAAGAGATCATGGATTGTTTTTTCAACTTCAAAATCAATTAGGGGTTTTTCTCAATAATCTCCATCTTTTTGATGATGACAAAATTATCCTTATAAATATATCAAATGCTGTATAAGAAGGTGAGTAACTTCATGTTTTGTTACTCAAAGAAATTTTTGCTAGAAAATGATATGTCATATAGTGCATTAGCAAAAAGATAAGTTCCGGGATAAAAACAATTCAGAGTAAGTTTCTATTTCATCTTCAGAACTTCTAAAGCCTGTCTCAAAGCTTTATGAAATCTAGCTCGTTTCTCAGAGTTATAGGATTCAATTCATTTTTTATTTGAGAATTTTAAGAGACTGTATCAGAGCAAGAAAAGGACATAGATTTCATTTGAAGACTTAGTACTTGGAGTCTCATATCTTGTATCAAAGCTTATCAAGGAATCGATGAGTCAAGGAGACCAAACTCAGTATTTTGCTAAGTGATTATGAAGCATTCAAGATGAAGCTAGACGAAACAATCACTGAAATGATTGACAGATTTCAAGAAATTGCGAATGGTCTCGCTCATCAAAATGCTCCTATTTCTGAACCTATGCAGGTTCACAAGATTTTTCGAGGATTAACGGATGATTGGAACTACATCAAACCATCCATTCAAGAATGTCAAACAATCAGACCATTATCCATTGACGAACTTGTTGGGACTCTACAGTCGTATGAGATAGAACGAGCCAACAAAGAAAAGGATACGAAAGGTAAGAAGTCGATTGCTTTAAAATCTAACATGGATTATGATGATTCTGATGATGAAGAGGATGAAGAGGACGAAGAAGAGCTTGCTCGTATGGTAAAGAAGTTCAGAAAAATGGCTAAGAAGGGAAGAAAATTCAAAGGGAAGAAGCCATTCAAACAAGCCGATCAAAAGAAAACCTTCAACGATAGAGAAGAAGGTAAGGACGTAATTTATTTTCAATGCAGGAAAAAGGGACAAATAAAGCAAAATTGTCCTCTGCTAAATAAAAGGAAAGGCAAGTACGAAAAGTCCAAAAAGGCTTTGAAAGAAGAGACTTCGAGTGATACTGAATGTGAAGATAGCGATGATGAAGAGCTCGCACATATCTGTTTAATGGCTGAATCTGATTCTGAAGAAGATGAGGTGATTTGCTCAAATCCTATTCTTGATGATGAAGATCTTTTTGAAGAGTTATGCGTGGAACACGAAAATGCATTGAAGAAGATCTCTGAATTGAAAAAGGAAGTCTCTAGATTGAGACAGCAAATTGTTACGAATGAGAAAAGGATCGTTGATCTGGAAAAGGAGAATTCCTCTATTAAGGAAGAGAAAGATATTCTGCACAAAAAGAATAGTTCTCATAAGGAAGATGTTCAAAAGATCTGTAAGAAATTTTCTCTCGGCTCAAAGACGTTGGAGCACATTCTCTCAATACAAATGCCGTATTACAACAAATCCGGTCTTGGCTACAAAGAGGTAAGTGAGATCAAGAATGATTTTTCGAAGGTCAAGGAGCGATTAAAGCGCAGGCCTTCAATCCAACATTATAGAAATCACTTCGGTAAGCATTTTATCAAGCCTATTGGATTTCAATATTACAATTGCTTTAACTGTGGTGATCCTAAGCAACAATATCCACATGATTGGAAGTACTCAAAATCAATCAATTCGAAATTTGATGCTTTCTCTAATAGAAATGGACCCAAGCTCATTTGGGTGCCAAAGAAAAGATGAGTTGCTTTTCTTGCAGGGAATAAAATGGAAGAGAAAGAGAAATCGGTATGTTGTTATTTTGCTTTGCGAACATACTTCATTTATCTAAATTCTCATTGTACTTGATTTTGCGACTTGGTTGATTCGACTCTATAATTAGTTGTGCTTCAAATATCTTTTAGAAAGAATCATGTGATGCATTTTTGGTGGTTCATGAGATGAGATTAAGCGATTGATTGATATCTTGTTTGGAGATAATGCAATTTATTTGATTGATGCTCTCTGATCTTATCTCGCTTTGAAATTTTTCTTTCAATAGATATCTTTATGCATGATATTATGGTTGATATCTTATTTAGGAAAGAAAGATTTCGGATTATTGGACTTCTTTTATCCATTTTGATCTTGTCACGTTTTGCAAAGATAAAATCTTTTTAAATGAGATATTATTTGAATTAGACATTATCTTTATATAGCATATTACATCGTTAGTTGTGCTGCAAAGTGAGAATCTTATGAGATTTTATTTGATTGGGCATATTGTTAGAATGATAATATTTCTTTATATGCCGTTAAGAAAAGAATATTTTGGTATCTATAAAATTTCCTTATTTTACTCTAACGTAAAGGAAAGGATCCATATATTTGGATACCAAAAAGGAAACGAGTTTATTGCAGGATTTTCTATAATGAAAGATTGATTGCAAATCAACGAAAATCATGATGCAATCAAAGAAGGGTCTCAATGAGGAATATTTTAAGAAGGAAAGATTATTCTCTCCTCTACAGGAAACGGCGCTTTACAGGATGACGTCATGGAAACCTCTACCTTCTAGATGCTTTTGAAGAAATAGGTAAGGTTCTACATGTGATTCGGAAGCAGAGAAAAATTCAGAATCTTGGCACGTAAATTCTATTCTTGTAAAGAAATCAGGTATGTCTCTTGATTATCTTTTCATAATCAATTATATATTGATTGAATATATTGTCTGCCAATATTCCTTATCAAAAATATTTTTGGCAACTTTTGATTCAATTTCAAGTTTTACAGATCCATTTTTTTTTATTAAAAAAATTCCTTTTACTGCCAAAAATTTATTCTCCAAAAAGGTAAATCGTCGCTTCAAGCATTTACGTTTATTTTGCGAACATCATGAGCGATGTATTTTCAACATGCATATGAGATTCGTGCTTAAGAAAAATCCCTTTGATTTTGAAAGATATCTTTTTCGATATATATGGATAGTATTGCTATTTTCTTAAAAGCATATCTCACAATTAGCAAGTTTAATCCGCGAATCGAAGGAAGGTATGCACGTGATATTCTCCATATTTTTTTTTGCAAAGATTATTATCTCTACAAGAATTTGCAGGTTGTAAAAGAATCTTTCCATATGAAGTTTGGAAAGTTTGATTAGAATCTGAAGAAGGATGTTTGGAAAGTTTGATTCGAATATTAGAGGAAGATTTCGCAATATTTTGGAAGGATAAAAAATTCTCTTCTTCGCTTACAACTTCGAAAATCATTGAAGGCATATCAAAATATATTGAGCAAGCCCTTATCATGTGAAAGGTTAAGTAATTTCTTCTTTGAAATACTTGAGTTGCTTACAATTACTACTCTGTTTATTCGAAAGAGGCATGATATACAAACGTGAAATATCTTATCTTTAACGCAAATTTGTGCAAGAAGTTTGTTAAGCTTATGCAGATTAAATTCGAGACAAGCTTGATTAAAGAAAATTTCTTTCTCGAATCTCAAAGGAAAACGAATGTTGAGAATTTTGCTGCCTCTGAACAACCATCGATGAAAAGAATGAGTTCCAGATATTTCAGAGACTATTTCTGTCACTGATCATCATATGATTCTTGAGATCCCTGAAGTTCCTATTCAGAATCAGCGAAGTATCAGAAGAAAGACAAAATTCCCTTCTCAGATGCAGGGGGAGTTAGAAAAAGTGCACAAGGATGACATTCTTGAGAAATATTCAGATCAATCCTAGCATCCTTGAAGTTGCAATTGAAATGGAAATCGCAACACTCAAGCATCTCCACCATTTTCTAGCTGCTCAAAGAATATAATGCTGCTACAAAGAAAAACATCCTATTCAACTGGCGCAACCCGGCGATAAAGGTTACTCGCAAAAGCTGTCTTGATGACAGGGGGAGAAAGGAAAGAAATGATCAAATTCAAGGGAAGTCTACTGATCAGATTCAAGGGGAGCCTAACACTCAGGTTCAGATGGAAATTAGTCATGAAGATCTATAAGGGGAGGTCCTTATTCAGAAGGACATAAAAAGCTGCAAGCTTCTGTACAGTAAGAGATGGTGAAAACCATTACGCTGCCCCACATCCCTGAAAGCTATGCTTGAATAAGTTTTGATTCTAAAGGAGCTTTGAACAAGCATGGGAAAGTTCCATGAAAGTTGAGTAAATTTCATCCCAATCTTGATTACTATTTAGATAATGGAAGAAAAAGTAGACGTATGTTAGAACTTGTTAAGTTCTACAAAATCCGATTAGTACATCTTCCATTTCCCTTACTTTTTGTCATTACAAATCTCTAATCTATATTATCGTTTTATCATGACTAAAAGGAAGTGAAATTTATCTGCACTCCTTGATATATGTTCACTGACATATATGATGATTGAAATCATGAGCTATATTGCATATCTCCTATGTTCATTTAAACGTGCAGAAGATATTGCATTTGAAAATATTATGTGAACATGAGCTGTTTTGCATCTAAAGATATATTCTTTACGTGATACCCTTTTCATTACTATCGCTTTTTTATTATGACAAAAAGGGGGAGAGAATGTATGTGCATATGTGCTGATTGATTATATATACATATGTGTTTATTTGGTGCATAATATTGAGCTGTGATTATGTTTCTATATATATTTATGCTCAGTCTATCTGCTATCTCCTGATTACATTGCTTGATTATCATAATGTGGGGATCGCGTTATGTGCTTATTATGCCTTGATTTGAATTCTTATTTTTGGCAAATAAGCGTATCTCGTTTACTTTTCAAGTATACACAATTGAATATCTTTGGAACCTGTTTGCACATCTGCATATTCAGAGATTGTTTTGTCATCATCAAAAAGAGGAAGATTGATATGGAAAATCCCTCATGATGTTTTGAAGATGACAAAATAATCAAAGGCTACTAATGTGTTTTTTGGTTGAGTAGAACCAGGTGAAAGAATCACAAGCCGTTATGCAGATGGTGTATTAACAGAACGTCCGAAGGATTTGAGTGGTTATGGGTTATCTATCAATGGTGACCAAGGCATTGGGCGTAGAGGTGTCTACAAGCTTGAGGTACCTAAGTAGAGATGAACAAGTCTAGAATGGGAAGTTCGGTAAATCTTGGAAGGACCTTGGATAGGTGAACAGCGAGGTAGAGCCACAATTGCCAATACGCTTGGAGGAACCAGAAGATGGAGCTCAAGATACTGCATCTGAATTATGCATCTGAAGTTCTGGATATTGCATCTGAGAAGAAAAGTTTATATTGACCTTAGTTGGATGTTCAGACTCAAGGAGTAGTCATCGCGTATTTGCTTCTGAGAAAGTTGAAGTCTAGTATTCAGATGGAGAAATGTATTGCCTCTGAAGACTTCAGATGGAGGATTGTGTTGCCTCTGAAGACTTAATATCGTGAAGACTTATATGCTAGCATCAACAAGGTTTCTATAAACATCAAACTCAATGTTATCTCTATTCAGACTCTGAAGTCTGGTTCTGAAGATTGTTCAGAAACTGCGAGATATATTAATTCCAGATTCTGAAGACCCACGCCTGACATATGTTACTGAGATATTTATGGAAGTTTGTAATCTTTGATTGACAGGATTATTCTATAACATGATTGATAGAATATCCTTGATTGAAAATTACCTTCCATAGGACAAGAAAACTTCTATATTTGAAGAACTCCATTTATGGAAACCAAAGATTTGGTTGTATGGGCGATCGGATCAGCGGGGTTCAGATTCTTATCACTTAACGGCTACTAAATCTTCAAGATACAGTCTCGTTCAATTAAGGATTGGAGACGTCCAATTAAAGATTGAAGAGCGATCCTCTGGAGATTTGTCCAACAGTTAGTTTGGGGATGGAGGAGTATAAAAGGAGATCATGGTGCTGTTACGAGGGAAGGAATTCAGAATCATAAATTCCAAGGTGCTAGAGTTATTCAGATTCATACTTGTCCTCGTGAGCTTAACGTTATAATCTTTGAGAAGCTTTGTAAAAGTGATTGAGGGAGGATAGTGTGATCTATCAAAGAGAGTATCATCACTTGTTGTAAACCTCCATTGATTCATTTAGTGGAATCCAGCCAATCGGCTGTCAGCGTGGGAGAGTAGACACAGACTTGATCTAAGCCGAACCACTATAATCGTCGTGTGCAATATTCTCTATTTCTAAACTCTTATCGTTGTGTTTGATAGACTATTGCATACTGGTGTTTATATTCAGAATCTACATACCCAGAAATTGCATACTCGTGTTCAGAATCATAAACTGCACATATTCAGATTCAGATTCTATTTTGACTTGATTCTTTTAATTCCGCATTTTCTAGTCAAAATTATTTTAAATCACCTATTCACCCCCCTCTAGGTGATATTGCTAGATACAACAAAAGTTAGACCTGAGACTGTGCTGGTTAGTGATCATCTGAGGGATGATGATGATGAGATGATTTACGCTCACTTTAAGGGCATGGTGATGAAGTTTCTAGTAAAAGAAGGCAAGGTAGATAGGATTTTCAGATCCAAGGAGCATCAGGAATACTTCAATTCCCTGCTTGCTAGAACTACTATGGCTAACAAGCTAGTTGCCTTTGAGTTCTTTGAGAAAAATGGTTTGCATATCATTAATTTGTTCTCCAATCTACATTTGTAAACTCTCTATTCTCTAAATACTCTATGTTACCCTGAGTTGACTGCCTACTTTTACTCCAACTTCTCCATGATCTCTAGAGATGCCATTCAGTTCTCATTCTTTAGACAAAACATCATTCTGAGTGCTGCAAAACTTGCTGAAATTCTAAGTTCTGAGCTGTCCACTTTCACTCCCATTCCCATCTCAGAAGATGCCGTCTACAAAGAACTCTCAGGAAATCTAAATCTCTCCAGAGCAAACAAAGTGTTGGATCTAGCAATATCACCTAGAGGGGGGTGAAAAGGTGATTCTGAACTCTTTTTAAGATTTAATGCGGAAATTAATAAAGGGTTCAGAACGTAAACTGAAAATGATCAGTAAGAGGACGTGCAGATAAACTAAACACAGCAAGATGAGTTTAGGGAAAGAGAAATTGCACGCAATGATTATAGTGGTTCGGCTTTAGCAAGCCTACGTCCACTCTCCCACGATGACAGCCGATCGGCCGGATTCCACTATGAGTCGTTGAAAGATTACAGGCGTTGTCACTCCAATCGTTCTTACAAATGAACCTCTCAAGACAATGAATTTTAAGCTCACAAGAACAAGAGAATGTGTTTTTGAACAACTCAGCACTTTGGAATTATAAGTTCGTGATTTTCATTCGAAACAGTCACTATTGATCTTCTTTATACTCCTTCAGCCTTGAACTAGCCGTTACCAAGGCCCTTCAAAGGATCGCTCCTCAATCTTTGATTGGACGTCATCAATCCTGATTGACGGAGACTGTATATGGAAAGATCCAGTGGCCGTTGAAAGTGAATCTGAACCCTTCAGATTCAGTCGCCCATACAACCAAATCTTCAGTTTTCATAAATAGAGTTCATTCAAATCTCCAAGATATCTTGTCCACGGAAGGTAATATCCAATCGCGGATATTCTCCTGATTTGATTGGAAAATAATCCTGTCAATCAAATCTTACAAACTTCCATAACAAGGCGCGGTCAAATCGGAAACCTGCCAAACGTGGGTCTTCAGAATCTAGTAGCGAGATAATGCAGAATCTGAACGTTGTTCAGAAGCAGTCTTCTGAGCCAGAGAGACTCTCTGAATCTGAACAGATTGGAATAGTGACTCTGAGCTTCTATAAGATCCTTGCTGACGTGTCACATAAATCTTCTAGAGATGAGTCTTTAGATGCAGCATAGACCTCCTTCTGAAGGCTTCAGATGCAACATAGACCTCCTTCTGAAGTCTTCAGAGGCAGCACCGACTTCCTTATGAAGTCAACTGAGGCACCACGATTCTCCATCTGAACGTAGGACTTCGACTATCTCAGAAGCAAGTGTGCGACGACTACTCCTTGAGTCTGAACGCCAGTCATGGAACATTATAGGCTTTTGTTCACATGCTCATGCCTGCAATAATAAATTATTTGTATTAACCAGATTCTCTTACAAAAAGGATAGTTTTGTCAGAATCAAAATATTCAGAGGGAAGGTTTTCTCAACAATCTCCCCCTTTTTGATGATGACAAAACATTCCTTAATAAAAGTTGGTATATACAAAAAGATTGTATGAAAGTTAAGCTCGGAAAAGATTTCAATAAAATATGAATATAATTCAATTGAGTCTTTTCAAAAGAGTGTGCATCTGAATATATAAGATATGCATTCTGAGTGATAGAAGGATATCACCATATGTTGTATACGACGTTGAATTCGTTTGAGCGCATAGGTATAATTCGCGTGTATGCATCCTGTAATATGATGAGGTATTCTCTCCCCCCTTTTGTCATCAGCAAGATAAAATGTCAATTTACACATACATGAACGGAGATTCAACCATATATTGTAAGAATAGCGTAACATTCAAAGTGCACATAAAAAGAACATCCGACATATATAAAAACAAATACGGACAATTTGAAAAATAATTTCAAGATGACGAAGGTGGGTTTTGTTTTGAAGAGGAGGATGGAACATCAATATGCTCTTCATCATCTTTCTGAGCAGCTTCAGCAGATTTGCCCATATCAGCAATGTAGGTAGCAAATTCTTTAAGTTCCTGCATCTCTAGAACTTCTTTGCTGATCCTTTCATCTCTGATCAAAGTATAAGTACCAATGCTGGCCATCTCAGAGCAGAAAAGGCGACAGTATTTATGAAGTATTTCCTCAAATCTGTGCAACTTCTTTTCAATGTTCATTTCCATCCTGTCCATCCTCTGCATAACTTCTACCCGAAGTTTTTCAACTTCTGTCTGAACAAGACTTTGCGAAGCATTCAGTGTCCCTGCAAAAGTCTATTGGTTTTGTTCTTCCACCATCTGAGCTTTACCCTTGGAAGCTGAATCTAGAATTCTCTGCGAGTTTATCTCCCCCTGAATCTGATCAGGTGTTGAATCTGGAATGATTATAACAGGTTCAGCCGTAGTTGATTCAATTTCTGTGGGTTGCTCTTCAGGTATTTTCTCTGGAATTTGTTCCTTCTGAACAGCACTTTCCTCAACAGCTTTTTCTTTCTGAACAGCAGGTTCGACACTAGCTTTCTCTTTCTGAACAGCAGTCAGAACCTCTTCAGCCTGAACAACATTTGATTCCTCATGTTGTTCTTTTCTGTTGGACTCCTCCTTTTCAGTATCAGCCTTGTCCTTCTGAACAACTTCAGTCTGAACAGCAGATTCTATAGGTTGCTCCCCCTGAATCTGAGCTGTTACAACAGGAGTGACTTCTGTTGATCCTACAGCTGTGACAACAAAGTCATCAGATTTATCAACCTCCATGTCTTCAGGTGGTGATGAGGACCTCTTCTTTTGTTCTCGAGCAACCAGAACATCAATAGTCGTTCTGTCATCTAGTTGCTCTTCCATTATCTCCACATATGCACTTGTAGCAAGCTGAGCTTCTTTTTCTGCTTTTTCACCAGTAGTTTCAACAGCTTCTATATTTTCACTCTCATGAGTCTTATGGGGATCCTCTTCTTTGTCCATAGGATCCTCCAGCTCATTTGCTATTTCACCAGTTTCTTCAGCTTCTGAACTGATGTTTCCTTCTGATAGCACAGTAGGAGTCCTCTCATCATCTCTCGATGATACACTTTCTTCTTCTTCTGCTTCCTCTTCTTCTGAAGACTCACTCTGAATAGTGGTCTGTTTTCCTTTTGTGGCCTCTGTCTTCCTTCTTTTTGCAGATCTCTCACTCTTTGCATTCTGTTCTGCAAACTCAACCAAGACAGCCTTTTTGTTCTTGTTGATCCAACCACCAGCAGACTGTCTAAAACCCATCTTCTGAATCATAGACTCCCCAGCTACCATTAACTGAATTTCATCTTGAAGAAGCTTTCCAAGAATCTTGATATTTTGGAAGGACATGATCCGATAGATCAACCCTGCATAGGGTAGTTGTCCTTTGGTCTTTTGGACAGTTCTGTACATGTGGAGGAGAACAGTATGTGCTAGCGAGATCTTGCAGCCATTCAACAGACCCCACATCAGCTTGGCTTCATATTTCGAAATGTCAGTTTTTGAAGCAGCCTTGGGTCTTAAGCTTTCAATGACAACCTTGTGCATTACAATGTGCTTCAGGGGAAAGTCATTGTAAGCAATGTGTGCCTTGGAGTCTCTAGAGTAATTCTCTTTTCCAGTCAGAGAACTGTAGGCATCATCAGGTTGCACATTAATGGGCATAAAATCCATTTCCTCAACTCCCATTAAATTTGCCAGCTCCTTAACATGCAGATGATACACCACTCCTTCAACCGTATAAAACAAGGAATCAAAATTGGTGAAACATAAGCTAGAATAAAAGTAAGCTGCCAAATCAGGAAAAGTTGGCCTCCTTGCAGTTGCAAAGTCCCTCAACTTCATCTCCTCTAGATGCTTCCTAATAGGGATACCAACCCTATCAAAATACTTAAGATCAAATACCCTGTGGGGTATAACTCCTCTTTGCTTCATCATCTCGAATTTGTCAGAGTGCAACTGACTTGAAAACAGTTTGCTTTCAAAGTTCTTATCCTTGATGACCCCTCTGATTTTCTTAAAATCTTTAAACAACACATCATCGTCGTCATCAGGCCTCCCCTTGGTTTCACTTTCTTCAGTTACAGCCTCCCTGATAACAATGCTCTTAGATGGAGACTTTTTAGGTTTAGAGACTCCAGTTTCTACAACCTTTTCCTTGCCCTTCCGAGATACATTCTCAGGAACAATAGTGGCAATAGGTGTCACAGTTTGCAGAGGAAGTTCTAATATGGCAAGAAAGTCTTTCTCGCTTGCAAACTTGTGAATATTCAGCAACAACTTGACGTTTTCGTCACTAAAGCCAGTGTTCTTGAAAGAATCATACAGAGGTTTTATAGAGAGAGCCAGGGCGACTCTTTCATCGAACTCAGACTGAGACAAACCTGATTCCTTCTGAGCAATGTGTCTTTCTTCTTCATGATCAAACCCAGAGATATCAATGGATTCGGAGAGACGAGCTTTTCTGCCCTTCGTCAGCCTCGATGATTTTCTTCTCAGACTAGCACCTTCTTTTGCTGCTTTCTTCATGGTAGATGATGATTTCGGAGCCATAGATGAGAAGGTTGGAGTTTTTAGAAAGAAGGATTTGGAGAGAGCGAGAAGGAGTGTAAACAGAGAGAAAGAAATCAGTTTTTAGGGTTTGAGAGAAAATTGCGATATTTGATGGAGGTGCCGGTTCAGAGCCTTATGAAGGTTTTGAAAAACTGTAAAGCGGTTATTTTAGGAAATAAAATCAATTTAAAATAAAATCCAGCGATCAATACAAAGAAATAGAATTATTCCAATCAATCAAAGAGGCATATGTATAGAAATTTGAGAACGTAAGATTTAGAGAACGTACCTTGGATTCTTACCTTATCGAGAACTTCTAAATATAAAGAGGTGTAAGATGAACTAACCTTGCTTCTGAAGTACTTAAAAATATGCTTCTGAACAAAGGTTATGCAAATTTGCTTCTGAGCAGTTTTGGTTCTGAGCTATGCTTCTGAGCTGTTTTGCTTCTGAGCTCTGCTTCTGAGTTCTGCTTCTGAGCAGTTTTGTTTCTGAGCTCTGCTTCTGAGTTCTGCTTCTGAGCAGTTTTGCTTCTGAGTTCTGCTTCTGAGCAGTTTTGCTTCTGAGTTCTGCCAATTTACCTGTACTCAATATATCTTAAGAAAAAGGATTAGTAATAGCTAATTCGTTTCGGATAAAATTGAAGGACTCTTTCTCAAGAGGTTTAGTAAATATATCTGCGAGTTGATTCTTTGTATCAACATACTGAATGTGAACATTTTCATTCTGAACATGATCACGAATAAAGTGATGTTTGATCTCGATGTGCTTCGCTCTTGAGTGAAGAATATGATTCTTGGTTAGATTAATGGTGCTTGTATTGTCGCATCTGATCTTCACATTTGAATCCGTAACTCCATAATCTCTTAGCTGTTGTTTTAACCATAGAATCTGAGCACAACAACTTCCAAGAGAGACGTATTCTACTTCTGCTGTACTAAGAGCGACTGTGCTCTACTTTTTGGAATACCAGGAGATAAGCATATTTCCCATAAGTTGACAGGTTCCTGAAGTGCTTTTCCTGTCAATTTTACATCCGGCGAGATCTGCATCTGAATATCCCTTTAGAATGAAATCAGAATCCTTTGAGTACCAAAGACCATAAGCTGGATATGTTCCAATATATTTGATAATTCTTTTGATTGCTGTAAGATGCGATTCTTTTGGACATGACTGAAATCTTGCGCATAGGCAGACGCTATAAAGAATATCTGGCCTTGATGCAGTGAGATATAGAAGCGATCCAATCATACTGCGATAAAGCTTCTGATCAACATCTTTTCCTTGTTCATCTTTATCAAGCTTAGACGAATGAGACATTGGTGTTTCCATCTTCTTGCAATTTTCTAAGCCGAATTTCTTGATAATTTCAAGAGCATATTTCTCTTGATGAATGAATATTCCTTTCTTGGTTTGTTGAATCTGAAGTCCAAGAAAGAATCTTAATTCTCCCATCATGCTCATTTCGAATTCATCCTGCATTGCTTTAGAGAAGTTCTTGCATAGATATTCATTAGAAGAGCCAAAAATAATATCATCCACATAAATCTGAACAATAAGAATATCCTTACCCTGCTTCTGAATAAAGAGAGTAGTGTCAACATTACCTTTAGTGAACTTCTGTTCAGATAGAAAGCTGCTTAACCTTTCATACTAAGCACGAGGTGCTTGCTTTAATCCATATAAGGCTTTCTTCAGGGAATATACGAGATCCTTTCTTCTTGGTTCCTCGAAGCCAGGAGGTTGCTCAACATAAACTTCTTCTTTGATGTAACCGTTTAGGAATGCACTTTTCACATCCATTTGAAACAGTTTAAAGTCATTGTAACAAGCATAAGCAAGAAGTAGCCTTATGGCCTCTAACCTGGCAACTGGTGCGTAGGTTTCATCGTAATCTATTCCTTCTTCTTGAGAATATCCCTTTGCCACAAGTCTTGCTTTGTTTCTAACCACTTTTCCTCTGTCGTCCATTTTGTTTCTAAACACCCATTTTGTTCCTATTACAGGACGATTTTTGGGTCTTGAAACGAGCTCCCAAACATTATTGATCTTGAATTGATGAAGTTCTTCTTGCATGGCATTGATCCAATTTTCATCAGTAAGAGCTTCTTCAATCCCTTTAGGTTCGATTTCAGAGACTAATGCTATATTGCTCATTGCTTCCTTGAATTTCAATCTGGTTCTGATTCCTTCATCTAAGCTCCCCATTATTAGTTCCTTGGGGTGACTGGATTTATGTTTCCAGTTTCTGTTGAATTTCCCGTCTTGAGCATCATTTGGATCATTAGAATCAGACGTTGTCACCTTTGTTTCTTCTGCGATTTGTTGGCTTGTTTCTTGATTCTGAACTTCTTCAGAAGCATGATTCTTTTCTGAATTTTCTTCTGGTTCCGAACCTTGATGAAGAGACGAGACTTGAACATATTCAGATTGATCATTCTGAGTCTGAATATTTTCATCAAACTTGACATTCATTGATTCTTCAACACATCGAGAGTTTTTGTTGTAGACTCTGTATGCTTTGCTCGTTGTAGAATATCCCAGAAATATTCCTTCATCTGACTTCTCATCAAACTTACCAGCTCGATCATTTGCATTTTTCAAAATGAAGCATTTACAACCAAACACACGGAAGTATGCTAAATCTGGTTTTCTCTCTTTAAAAAGTTCATAGGGAGTTTTCTCAACAATTGATCTTAAGGAGACACGGTTTAAAATATAACATGCTATTGATACAGCCTCTGCCCAGAAATGAGATGCAATTTTACTTTCGATCAAAAGAGTCCTCGCCATTTCTTGTAGAGAATGATTTTTCCTCTCCATAATCCCATTTTGTTGAGGTGTGTAAGGAGATGAAAAATTATGCTGAATCCCAAACTCATCACAAAAATTAGAGAAGTTTTGGTTTTCAAATTCTCCCCCATGATCAGTTTTGATGCAGGAAATAGAGTAACCTTTTTCATTCTGAATCTTTTTAGAAAATTTTGAGAAGGATGAGAAGGCATCATTTTTGTGTGCAAGAAATAAAACCCATGTGAATCTTGAGTAATCATCAACTATGACAAGGCAGTATTTCTTACCTCCAAGACTTAGTGTTCTGTTAAGACCAAAGATATTCATATGAAGCAGCTGCAGAACACGATCAGATGATACATGATTAATAGATTTAAAAGAACTTTTTACCTGTTTTCCAAGTGTGCAGGCTGAGCAAAGCTCTGATTTCTCAAACTTTGATTGTGGTAAGCCTCGAACTAGTTCCTTGGATGATAGCTTCGAGATGTGTTTGATACTGATGTGTCCTAGCTTTCTGTGCCATAGTTCAGATTCATCCTTGATAGAGATGAGACATTTGATGTCTTCAGAATCAACATTCAGAATGTAGATATTTCCATGACGTCGACCAATGAAGGTTTGCTTCTTGTCTTTGCTAACACCTTAGCATTCTGAGTCTTGAAAACAAATTTGATAACCAGAGTCACATAATTGACTAACTAAAATCAAATTGTATTTGAGTCCTTTGACAAGAGAGACATTGTTGATCGTGAGATTTTCGATTTTTACAGTGCCTTGGCCAATCACTTTGCCTTTATTCTTTCCACCAAATGACACACTTCTACCATTGTAATCTGAAAGTTGTATGAAGTTTTCTGGATCACCAGTCATGTGACTTGAGCAACCACTATCCAGAAACCATTTGTCTTTTCTCTTCCTTGGTACCTGCAAGTGGGAAGTAACTTACTATTTCTTTGGTACCCAGTTTTTCTTGGGTCCATCCGAGTTAGTCACAATAGATTTCTTTCTATTAACAATTCTCCATACCATCATGCAATTATTTCTAACGTGATTTCTAGCACCACAGTTTTCACAATGCATTGGATAAAAGAATTTTGTAAAATGCTTTTGAAAATGCCGTTGATATGCAAATTTGAAAGGTTTACGGGAAATCCTGTCATTTGTTTCTGGAAACTTATTTTTGAAATTATTTTCCTTTTTGAAACCAAGACCAGATTTGTTACCATACGGAATTTGTCTGGAAATAATGTTTTCCAAATTTTTTGAACTTTGGGAAAATTTCTTTGAAGTATTTTCAATTTTGGTTTTCAAGGAATCATTTTCTTTCAAGATCAAATCACGATTCTCCTTGATTTGATGAAATTCCCTTTGCAAAAATTCAATCTTGTCTTTTTGAGAATCATTCTATTGTTTTAAGGATGAAACTTCCTTTTTCAAAATGGAAACCTTTTTGAGAGCTTCTTTATAATTTAAGCACAACTCATCAGTGTATTCAGAGACTTCATCTGGCAGTTCAGAAGGATGTACCTCAACATCTGAATCTGAATCTGAATCTGACTTTGCCATAAGACATATGTTAGCATAGTCATCCTCGCTGTCTTCAGAATCACTTAGAGTTTCTGCTTTCAATGCCTTTTTGTATTTCTCATACTTGAACTTGTCTTTCTTCAGAAGCGGACAATTTGGTTTGATGTGTCCTGCCTTCTTACAATGAAAACAGATTACATCTTTGTCTTCCTGTTTGTCATTGTTTGATTGTCTCTGATCATTCTTTTTGAATAATTTCTTCCCTTTGAAGTTTCTTCCTCTACGAGCCATTTTCCTGAACTTCTTCACCATGAGAGCAAGTTCTTCGTCGTCTTCATCTTCATCATCTGAATCTGGCATTTCAAAATCAATTTCAGATTTTAAAGCAATAGACTTCTTACCTTTTGAATCTCTTGTTCTATTAGTACGCTCAGTCTCATATGACTGCAAGGTTCCGACTAGCTCATCAATAGATAGAGGTCTAATTGTTTGACATTCCTGTATTGATGGCTTGATGTAATTCCAGTCATCTATAAGTCCTCGAAGGATCTTTCTAAATTGCATCGGTTCTGCTACAGGAGCGCCTTGTCTTGCAAGACCACTTGCTAGAATTTGAAACCTGTCAATCATTTCAGCAATTGATTCATCGTGCTTCATTTTGAAAGCTTCGTAATCACTCAGCAGAATGCTGAGTTTTGTTTCTTTCACTCTGTCAGTTCCCTGATATGTGACATGAAGTCTATCCCATATAGCTTTGGCTGAATCTTCTTCTGCAACACGATTATATAGAGGAATGGATAATGCGCAGAAAAGTGCATGCACAGCTTTAGAATCGAGTCCTTGTCTTTTGGCTCTTTCAGAATCTGACAGTGTTGCAGTAACATTTGTATTGTTGTTTCCTTCATTTCCAGTGGAAGGGGTTGCTGTTACATTAGGAACTAGTCCATTTACGACAACATCCCACATCAGATCATCTGATGCCTTGAAGAACCACTTCATTTTGTTGCACCACATATTGTAGTCTTTCCCATCAAAATAGGGTGGTTTGTTGTTGAAATGTGCATCACTGGTTCCTGTGAAATTGTTGCTAGACATGATAGATCGTTAGCTCTGAAGTAAAACACTTCGAAATAATGAGCAACCAGGCTCTGATACCAATTGTTGGATCTAGCAATATCACCTAGAGGGGGGGTGAATAGGTGATTCTGAACTCTTTTTAAGATTTAATGCGGAAATTAATAAAGCGTTCAGAACGTAAACTGAAAATGATCAGTAAGAGGACGTGCAGATAAACTAAACACAGCAATATGAGTTTAGGGAAAGAGAAATTGCACGCAATGATTATAGTGGTTCGGCTTTAGCAAGCCTACGTCCACTCTCCCACGATGACAGCCGATCGGCCGGATTCCACTATGAGTCGTTGAAAGATTACAGGCGTTGTCACTCCAATCGCTCTTACAAATGAACCTCTCAAGACAATGAATTTTAAGCTCACAAGAACAAGAGAATGTGTTTTTGAACAACTCAGCACTTTGGAATTATAAGTTCGTGATTTTCATTCGAAACAGTCACTATTGATCTTCTTTATACTCCTTCAGCCTTGAACTAGCCGTTACCAAGGCCCTTCAAAGGATCGCTCCTCAATCTCTGATTGGACGTCATCAATCCTGATTGACGGAGACTGTATATGGAAAGATCCAGTGGCCGTTGAAAGTGAATCTGAACCCTTCAGATTCAGTCGCCCATACAACCAAATCTTCAGTTTCCATAAATAGAGTTCATCCAAATCTCCAAGATATCTTGTCCACGGAAGGTAATATCCAATCGCGGATATTCTCCTGATTTGATTGGAAAATAATCCTGTCAATCAAATCTTACAAACTTCCATAACAAGGCGCGGTCAGATCGAAAACCTGCTAAACGTGGGTCTTCAGAATCTAGTAGCGAGATAATGCAGAATCTGAACGTTGTTCAGAAGCAGTCTTCTGAGCCAGAGAGACTCTCTGAATCTGAACAGATTGGAACAGTGACTCTGAGCTTCTGTAAGATCCTTGCTGACGTGTCACATAAATCTTCTAGAGATGAGTCTTTAGATGCAGCATAGACCTCCTTCTAAAGGCTTCAGATGCAACATAGACCTCCTTCTGAAGTCTTCAGAGGCAGCACCGACTTCCTTCTGAAGTCAACTGAGGCACCACGATTCTCCATCTGAATGTAGGACTTCGACTATCTCAGAAGCAAGTGTGCGACGACTACTCCTTGAGTCTGAACGCCAGTCATGGAACATTATAGGCTTTTGTTCACATGCTCATGCCTGCAATAATAAATTATTTGTATTAACCAGATTCTCTTACAAAAAGGATAGTTTTGTCATAATCAAAATATTCAGAGGGAAGGTTTTCTCAACACAAAGCTCATGTTGAACACCACCACTTTCCTCTTAGAGCAATTATTCTTCATAAGGTAGTCATCAACTACCTTAGGCCTAAAGGTTCCTCCAAAACTGATGTTTCTCGCTATGAGGCCAAAATCATCTAGGCCATTCTCAATGAAAAGTCTTTCTCTCTTCCACACATCATCTTCCTTCATATGCGCAGAACTGTCAAGAAGAACAAGAGACAGCTGCCATATGGCTCATTGATCACTAGGATCTTTGAGTATTTACATATTGAAATTCCTCAAAGACTCATATCTTTGCAAATTCCTCAAAGTAGTACTGGTGAAGCAATGTTTGTTAAGATGGGCTACAAGTTTACAGATGGTCAATGGAGGGACAAGAAAAAGAACGTTGTGCTGGTAGATCTTCCTTTGGCAGCAACTGAAACAGCAGACGATATTCAGATCAAACCTTCTGCAGCAAAACCATCAGCAAGAGAAGGTACGCCTGCTGAAAAGTCTGTAGATCCTTCACTTGCTGGACCATCCTTTGAACCCTCTCGAAGGAGGAGGATGAAAATGTTGGCCCACAAGTCCACTAAGCCTAGACAGAAAAGGAGAAAACTTGCTATGAGAATGCTTGACAGGATCCTGAATGAATCAGAAATGCAGACCTCTGAAAGTTCTTTAGCAAGTGATAGTGAAATTGAAGAAATCATTCAGGCCATTGTGATGACAACCTTTGAGGATGAGATTGCAGCTCAGATGGAGCAGCAACAGAAGGAGAAAGAATAGATAGAGAAGGAAGAAGAAGAGAAGGAAAAGAAAGAAGAAGAGGAGGAAGAGACAGAAAAAGAAGAGAATGTTCTGGATCAGGACAATGAACTTGGTGAACCATCTCAGGTTCCAGAGCCTACTTAGCAACCAGTTGATCAGATTAAGACTCAAACTGCTGATTAGATGGAAATTCTGATGGAGACTAAGAAGGAAACTCAAACTGATGCTGTAATGGAAGCATGGTTTGAACAAGAGCAGATCGAGTAAATCAGTATCTCTGAGTTCATACTGCAGAATGTAGCTGAGGAAGAAGCTCAGAAGAAAGCTACATCTAAGGGGGAGAGATCTGAGAATGCAAGTCCACAGAAAATGGACACTGATGTTGTTGGCACAGTAGATGCCACACCTAGAAAAAGTGACTCAGATCTTCCATCGTAGGACACTCAAATTCTATCGTCTGAAAAATCAGCTAGAACTCATGGGGAATTTATCAATGCTGGTACTCAGACTGAAGAAAAAGTGGACAGAGCTACAAACACAGAGCTACTCAAAGAAATCCTGTACAAACAAAGAGGAATGGAGCAGATGATTACTGACTTGTGGACATCACTACATCTGGATGTTGATGAACTGAAGGACATAGTGAATTTTGAACTGCAGAAGCTGAGGGGAGAAAGAAGTTCAGATGCTAGTCTTGTTACCCTGCAGATGGAGCACATGGACAGAAAGTTGTTCAACTTGAAAATAGCTTTTGACTTGCAGTTGGCATAGCTATCCAAATACGCTCTGGTCCAACTTCCTTCAGACTTTGTACCCTCCACTTCAACTCAAGCTCCATCCTCATCTACTCCAGCCTCAGATCTTCCAAAATAGAACTCATTTCGTCAAATCTTCATTCTTTTTTAAGATTTGGAAGTGTTTAAGTTTTGTTTTAAGTCTGAACTTGATTGAATCATTATTGAGTTTGAATATTTTGGCTTGCACAATTTTATATTCTAGATATTTGGCCTGCACAGTTTGTTGATTGAACTTAATTGAGCACTCATTGAATACTTTTAGTATTTCGATCTATGCCTTTTGTGCTGATGACAAAAAGGGGGAGAAATATAAATATCCCTTATTATTTTACAAAAGGAGGACATTATGATTTGTAGGAACAGGTATCAAAGTTATACTGAGGTGAACAGGTTCCAAGAATGACATGAGATGTTGTTCTGTATATACAAGTTCTGAGAATGATACAGGTTCTCATAAGTTCTGAGAATATCACAGGAACAGGTTCTAAGAATAACTCAAGTCATTCTGCATACAAGTTCTGAGTAACAACATACTTATATGATTTCGCTATGAACTTATATCTTGCTTTAAATATGTATCTACACTTTGAACCTATTCATTATAATGCTTTGATACAAGCTATTAAGTTTTTCATATCACAATTAAAAGGAATGACTTGAAAATCTGAGAAATGAGTTAGACCTTACAAACTCTGATACAGGCCTTTCCAAGTTCTGAAGGAAAAACGAACTATACTTTGAAAAAGAATTCAAACCTTGAATTCATCTTTTTCCAGAACTCAATTTTTGCTAAAAGGACTCATGATATATCATTGTTTAGCAAAATTTCCTTGAGTGACAAATCATTATGTTACTCACATTTCTTTTACAACAATTGGTATATTTGTGTGGATGATTTTGTCATCATCAAAAAGGGAGAGATTCTTGAGAATAACCCCTAATTGATTTTGAAGTTGACAAAACAAACCATAATTCTTAATATCTAAGTAAATACCGTGAAACATTATTTTGCAGATTATCCAAAGATGTATGGATCAAGATACATGGGATTGAATCTGGCAAGATGTGCTCATATGATGTTCTGAAGGACTTAGACGATGCTTGGAACTCAGACGTTGTGAGAAGAGCTCAGACGTTGAGTGGGGAGCTCAGACATTATGGGAGGAGCTCAGACGTTGGAATGATGTTCAAGCTCTAAGAGAAGTGTTTCACGAGCAACGACCAGATTATCAAGAGATCTATTTCAAGATGATTTAATTGACAAATTACATCATCACAACGGCTAGCAATCAAGCTAGATTCGTACTTGGAGATTCTCAATCATGAAGATCAATCAAGGACGTGGATTAAGGGAGACGAGGATGATTCACCTAATGAAGTAATCCATCTATGGAAACCTAGGATCACGATTGTAAGGGAGATTTGATCCAAAGGGGGATTCTTTCCTTTGTCGACCTCAACGGCTACGAAATCCTTTGTATACAGTCTCGTCCAAACGGAGAAATTTGGAGAGCGATCCTCTGGAGATCTTGTAACGGGAAGTTGGAGATGGATGCGTATAAAAGGAGACCTCAAGGTTGAAGAGAATAACGCACGAGGGAACAGAATTCAAAATTTCAAGAACAAGAAAGCTTCACATCCTTCATATACTTTTGATCCAACACTGTAATACTTAGAAGAGAACATACGAGTATGAGAGCGTTAGACGAAAAGTCTATTCACCAATCTGTAACCTCTGAGTTATTCACTAGTGAAATCCAGCCGATTAGCTGCCAGCGTGAAGAAGTAGACGTATGCTTGAACAAAGCCGAACCACTATAAATCCTCTGTGCACATACTCTTTCCCTTAATCTCTCTATTTATAAATCTGTGAAAGTAGTTGTGTGCACGGCGCTACATCTGAGAGTTTCTCAGATCTTCCTAGTAGTATCGTCTGAATGATGTTCTGCTTCTGAGGGGATCTCAGATCTTACTAGCTAATATCATATGAACAAAGTTCTGAGCAGATTAGTTATATTCCGCATTCATTTCTTAAAATTCTTTAAAATCACCTATTCACTCCCCTCTAGTTGATAACACTAGCCTTAACAAGTAGTCATACCGGGACTGCATCAAAACATCTCCAATAAGAGAATGCCCTTAACTATAAACGTCGCCTTCTCTTGAAACCTCACATCCCATTGCATATTCTGCCACACGTTTATATCATAGTGCTAGTCAAATTGGAGTGTAGACCATCAAATCGGAGTGTAATGTGCATAAGACTATAAGAGTTATCATTATCAACCAAACTTCAACAGGAATACCCATCAATAACTTTTCGGTAAATGAACTTTCGTGGTTGAGAGAGAGAGAAATTACATGGTGGAGTATAGCCAATTGTCCCTCGAAGACCCATTGAACTCATCTGCTTAGCTACAGCGTCAAGGGATGATTCAAGAAAGAATTTTGCTAATCCAAAGTCGCCAACATGTGCGACCATCTTAGTATCTAAGAGGATATTACTTGGCTTTAGATCACAATGGACGATGGAAATGTGGTACTGGTGATGAAGATAATCCAATGCAAAAGCAACACCAAGAGCAATATTTATCCTATGAATGAAATTCAACCTTTTTAGAAGTTCATTCCCATGAGATGACATTGCATTTGGGTGTAGCCATCGTTCTAGGCTTCTATTGTCCATGAATTCATAGACTAAGGCCTTAAAATCATTTCCTTAATAATCAATACCCCAGCAAACAGTTAGTATCTTCAAAATATTTCGATGTTTGATATCCCTTAAAGCCTCGCACTCGACTGTGAAACTCTTCAAAGCACCGTCACGGACTAAATGAAGCACCTTCATAGCTAAAACAGTTTCATTGTCCTCGAGAATCCCTCCATAAAAGAAACCAAAGCTTCCAACACCGATCAAATTCGTTGAAGCAAATTCGCTGAAGAAAAATCGCCAGTTGCTTTTAGGAGTGTTCCATAAGATACGTTCGGACATGAATCATCCTTCAAACTTGAAACTGGTTCATTTGCTTTCTTCTTCAACCAACAAAGAAATATAAAGGCTAGAATAAGAGCTATTTCAAGAACTTCAAAAATATTAGAAGCGGACAATATCATTAAATTGATCTTTCTGCTCGTGGAGCTTTTGGAGATGCAGTTGGGGAGGTGAAATTCAGGCAGTCCTCCACAAAGCTCATTGTTCCCAATTATAAAAGTAGCGGTAGCATTCTTAAGGACTCCTTCACGTGATAGCATGCCTTCAAACTTGTTGTACGATAAATTTAGAAGTTTCAAGAAATGAAATACCGCTAAGAATGCTAGAATTTGACCCGATAAATTGTTGCGAGGAACATCTAGTTCTTCAATGCCTCCTAACCATCTGATTGATTTAGGAATGGACCCATGGAAGAAGTTGCCCCCCATCCTTAGTGATGTCAATCCAGTGCAATCACCTAAACTACTTGGGATTTCACCTTCCAACAAATTGTTTGAGATGTCCAACGCAGTCAACGCTCTCAACTTGCCAACTTCTGTGGGTAGAACTCCAGTCAAATGGTTAAGAGACAAGTCCAGAAAGATTGCTTATAATGAGAGACCTATAAGTTGTGGGGGTATGGCACCACTTAGATTGTTATTATACAGATCAAGCAGATTAAGAGACCAACAGTTTGATAGATGTGACGGAATTCACCCACTAAAGTTATTCCCACCAAGATATAGTTGAATCAACTTAGTTAGATTTCCCAAAGAAGATGGGATAGTCCCTCCTAGGTTGCTGTCACCTAAGTGCATTATTGCTAGAATTTGTAGATTCCCCAAATTTGAGGGGATAGCACCTGAAAGCTGGTTAGAACCCATAACCAACAATTCCAAGTTGACAAAATTCCCGATTTCTTGTGGGATCTCCCCAAATATCTGATTCCAGCCAACATTAAATTTTGTGAGAGTGGTGGATAAATTACTTATGCACTTCGGTAGAACCCCACCAAACTTGTTCCCGTCAATACCCACTGTCTGTAATTTGGTATTGTTAGTTATGTTGAGAAAATCTTCCTTTTGAATATTTTGATTCTGACAAAACTATTCTTCTTGTAAGAGAATCTAGTTAATGCAAATAAACTTTTATTGTAGGAATGAGCATGTGAACAAAAGCTTATAATGTTCCAAAACTGACGTTTAGACTCAAGGAGTGGTCGTCGCGTATTTGCTTCTGAGATAGTTGAAGTCTAGTATTCAGATGGAGGACTGTGTTGCCTCTAAAAACTTCAGATGGAGGATTGTGTTGCCTCTGAACACTTAACCTCATGAAGACTTATATAACACGTCAGCAAGGACTTTACAGAAGCTCAAAATCATTGTTCTAATCTGTTCAGATTCAGAGAGTCCGTCTACTTCAGAAGACTGCTTCTGAACACCGTTCAGATTCTGCAATATCTCACTACTAGATTCTGAAGACCCACGTTTGGCAGGTTTTCGATTTGGCCACGACTTTTTATGGAAGTTTGTAAGATTTGATTGACGGGATTATTTTCCAATCAAATGAGGAGAATATCCCCGATTGGATATTACCTTCCACAGACAAGATATCTTGGAGATTTGGATGAACTCTACTTATGGAAACTGAAGATTTGGTTGTATGGGTGACTGAATCTGAAGGGTTCAGACTCTAGTCCAACGGCTACTGAATCTTTCTTAATACAGTCTCGTTCAATTAAGGATTGGAGACGTCCAATCAGAGATTGAGGAGCGATCCTTTGGAGAACCTTGGTAACAGCTAGTTCGAGGTCGAAGGAGTATAAAAAGCGATCAATGGTGACTATTGCCGAGTAAGATCAGAACTTAAATTCCAAAGTGCTGAGTTGTTCAGATTCACATTCTCTTATTCTTGAGAGCTTAAAATTTATATCTTTGAGAGGTTCCTTTGTAAGAGTGATAAGTGTGACAACTCTTGTAACCTTTCATCGATTCATAGTGGAATCCAGCCAATCGGTTGTCATCATGGGAGAGTAGACATAGGCTTGCTAAGCCGAACCACTATAAACATTGCGTGCAAATTCTTTCTTACCCTAAACTCCTCTTGCTGTGTTTTGCACGTCATTTTACTAATCTTACTCAGTTTGTATTTTGGATCTATTAAATTTCGCATTAAGTTTCAAAATAGATCAGAATCACCTATTCACCCCTCCTCTAGGTGATATCGCTAGATACAACAATTGATATCAGAGCTTGGTTGCTCATTATTTTGAAGTGTTTTACTTCTGAGTTAATGATCTACTATGTCTAGCAACAATTTATCAGGAACAAGTGACTCACATTATGGCAACAAACCACCATATTTTGACAGAAAGGATTACAATATGTGGTTCAACAAAATGAAGTGGTTCTTCAAAGCATCAGACGATCTGATGTGGGATGTTATTGTCAATGGAGTAGTTCATGCTGTCACGGCAACTCCTTCCACTGGAAATGAAGGAATCAACAACACAAATGCTACAACAACACTATCAGACGCTGAAAGAGCAAAAAGACAAGGACTCGATTCCAAAGCAGTACATGCACTTTTCTGTGCATTTTCCATTCCTTTATATAATCGAGTTGCAGAAGACGATTTAGCGAAAGCTATATGGGACAGACTTCATGTCACATATCAAGGAACTGACAGAGTGAAAGAAACCAATCTTAGCATTCTACTAAGTGATTACGAAGCCTTCAAAATGAAGCCCGATGAGTCAATTGCTAAAATGATTGACAGGTTTCAAATACTAGCAAGTGGTCTTGCAAGGCAAGGTGCTCTTGTAGCTGAACCAATGCAAGTCAGAAAGATCCTTCACGGACTTACTGATGACTGGAATTACATCAAGCCATCAATACATGAATGTCAAATAATTAGACCTCTATCTATTGATGAGCTCGTCGAAACTTTGCAGTCATATGAGACTGAGTGTGCCAACAGAATAAGAGATTCAAAAGGTAAGAAGTCTATTGCTTTAAAATCTGAAATTGATTTTGAAGTGTCAGATTTAGAAGATGAAGATGAAGACGACGAAAAGCTTGCACTCATGGTGAAGAAATTCAGAAAGATGGCTCGAAGAGGTAGAAACTTCAAAGGGAAGAAATCATTCAGAAAGAATGATCAGAGACAATTAAGCAATGACAAACAAGAAGGCAAAGATGTAACATGCCTCCATTGTAAGAAAGTAGGACACATCAAACCCAACTGCCCGCTTCTGAAGAAAGACAAGATCAAATATGAGAAATACAAGAAAACGTTGAAGGCAAAAACTCTAAGTGATTCTGAAGATAGTGAGGATGACTACGCAAACATATGTCTCATGGCAAAGTCTGACTCAGATTCGGACTCATTCAATTCAGATGTTGAGGTATGTCCTTCTAAAATACCAGATGAAGTTTCTAAATATATTGAGGACTTATGCACGAACTACAAAGAAGCTCTCAAAAAGGTTTCTGTTTTGAAAAAGAAAGTTTCCACTTTGAAACAACAACATGGTTCTCAAAAAGACAAGATTGAATTTTTGGAAAATGAATTTCATCAAATCTAGGAAAATCGTGACTTGATTTTGAAAGAAAATGATTCTTATCGAGATTGAAAATATTTCAAAGAGATTTTCTCAAAGTTCGAAAAATTTGGAAACTATTATTTCCATACAAGTTTCGTATGGCGACAAGTTTGGTCTTGATTTTAAAAAGGAAAATAATTTCAAAAATATATTTTCAGAAACAAATGACAGGATTTCGCCTAAATCTTCCAAATCTGCATATCAACAGCATTTCCATAAATAGTTTACAAAATCCTTTTACCAATGCATTGTGTAAACTGTGGTGCTAGAAATCATGTTAGAAATAATTGCATGATGGTATGGAGACCTGTCAATAGAAAGATATCAATTGTGACTAACTCAGATGGACCCAAGAAGATCTGGGTACCAAAGAAATAGTGAGTTACTTTCTACTTGCAGGTACCAAGGAAAAGAAAGGACAAATGGTTTTTGGACAATGGATGTTCAAGTCACATGACTGGTGATCCAGAAAATTTCATTCAACTTTCAGAATACAATGGTAGAAGTGTGTCATTTGGTGGAACGAACAAAGGCAAAGTAGTTGGTCAAGGGACTATAAAAATCAGAAATCTTACGATCAACGATGTCTCTCTTGTCAAAGGATTAAAATACAATTTGATTTCAATAAGTCAACTCTATGACTCTAGTTATCAAATTTGCTTCCAAGATTCAAAATGCTCATGTGCTAGTAAAGACAAGAAGCAAACCTTCACTGGTCGACGGCATGGAAATATCTACCTTCTAGATGTTGATTCTAAAGACATCAAGTGTCTTATATCCATCAAGGATGAATCTGAACTATGGCATAGAAAGCTAGGTCATATCAGTATCAAGCACATCTCAAAGCTATCATCCAAGAAACTGGTTCAAGGTTTACCACAGACAAAGTTGGAGAAATCAGAACTATGTTCAGCTTGCACACTTGGGAAACAGGTAAGAAGTTCCTTTAAATCTATTAATCATGTATCAACTGAACGTACACTGCAGCTGCTTCACATGGATATCTTTGGTCCTAACAGAACACTAAGTCTTGGAGGTAAGAAATACTGCCATGTTATAATTGATGATTTCTCAAGATTTACATAGGTTTTATTTCTTGCTCACAAAAATGATGCTTTTTCATCCTTCTTTAAATTCTCTAAAAAGATTCAGAATGAGAAAGGTTACTCTATTTCCTGCATCAAAACTGATCATGGGGGAGAGTTTGAAAACTAAAACTTTCTGATTTTTGTGATGAGTTTGGAATTCAGCATAATTTTTCATCTCTTTATACACCTCAACAAAATGGGATAGTGGAAAGGAAAAATCGTTCTTTACAAGAAATGGCAAGAACTCTCTTGATCGAAAGTAAAATTGCATCGCATTTTTGGGCAGAAGCTGTGTCAACAGCTTGTTATATTTTAAACCGTGTTTCTTTAAGACCAATCATTGAAAAAAAAAAACCTATGAGCTTTTTAAAGAAAGAAAACCAGATTTAGCATACTTCCGTGTGTTTGGTTGTAAATGCTTCATTCTGAAGAATGCTAATGATTGAGTTGCTAAGTTAGATGAGAAGTCAGATGAAGGAGTATTCCTGGGGTATTCAACAACAAGCAAAGCATACAAAGTCTACAACAAAAACTCTCGAGTTGTTGAAGAATCAATGAATGTCAAGTTTGATGAGAATATTCAGAATCAGAATGGTCGATCTGAATATGCTCAAGTTTTGTCATTCCATCGAAATTCAGAACCAGTTGAAGAATCTGAAGAGAATCATGCTTCAGAGGAAGTTTAGAATCAATAAACAGGTCAACAAACTGCAGAAGAACCAGAAGAGATACAATTTGTATCTAAAGATCCAAGTAATGTCCAAGACAAGAGATTCAACCGGAACTAGAAACATAAATCTAGCTATCCCAAGGAACTTATAATGGGCAGCTTGGATGAAGGAATAAAAACCAGATCGAGATTCAAGGAAGAAATGAGTAACAGAGCACTTATCTCTGAAATTGAAACAAAATGGATTGAAGAAGCTCTTGCTGATGAAAGTTGGATCGATGCAATGCAAGAAGAACTCCATCAATTCAAAATCAACAATGTCTGGGAGCTTGTGACAAGACCCAAAAATCGTCCTGTAATAGGAATAAAATGGGTGTTCAGAAACAAGCTGGACGATAAAGGAAAGGTGGTCAGAAACAAAGCAAGACTTGTGGCAAAAGGATATTCCCTAGAAGAAGGAATAGACTACGATGAAACCTACGTACCAGTTGCCATGTTAGAAGCCATAAGGCTACTTCTTGCTTATGCTTGTTACAATGACTTTAAACTTTTTCAGATGGACGTAAAAAGTGCATTCCTGAACGGTTACATCAAAGAAGAAGTCTATATCGAACAACCACCTGATTTTGAGGAACCAAGAGGAAAGGATCTCGTCTATTCCCTAAAGAAAGCTCTATATGGTTTAAAGCAAGCACCTCGTGCCTGGTATGAAAAGTTAAGCAGCTTTTTATATGAACAAAAATTCAGTAAAGGTAATGTTGACACTACTCTCTTTATTCAAAAGCAGGGTAAAGATATTCTTATTGTTCAGATTTACGTTGACGATATTATTTTTGGCTCTTCTAATGACAATCTATGCAAGAATTTCTCTAAAGTAATGCAGGATGAATTCGAAATGAGCATGATGGGAGAATTAAGATTCTTTCTTGGACTTCAGATTCAACAAACCACGAAAGGAACATTTATTCATCAGGAGAAATATGCTCTTGAGATTGTCAAGAAATTTGGCCTAGAGAATTGCAAGAAGACAGAAACTCCAATGTCTCACTCGTCTAAACTCGATAAAGATGAACAAGGAAAGGAAGTTGATCAGAAGTTATATCGCAGTATGATTGGGTCGCTTCTATATCTCACTGCATCAAGGCTAGATATTCTATATAGTGTCTACTTATGTGCAAGATTTCAAACAAGCCCAAGAGAATCGCATCTTACAGCAATCAAAAGAATCATCAAATATATCGGAACATATCCATCTTATGGTCTCTAGTATTTAAAAGATTCTAATTTCATTCTGAAGGGATATTCAGATGCAGATCTCGCCGGATGTAAGATTGACAAGAAAAGCACTTCTGGAACCTATCAACTTATGGGAAATATGCTTATTTCTTGGTATTCCAAAAGGCAAAACACAGTTGCTCTCAGTACAACAGAAGCAGAATACGTATCTCTTGGAAGTTGTTGTGCTCAGATCCTATGGTTAAAACAACAACTAAAAGATTATGGAGTTGATGATTTTAATGTGGAGATCAGATGTGACAATACAAGCGCCATAAATTTAACCAAGAATCCTATTCTTCATTCAAGGGCGAAGCACATCGAGATCTAACATCATTATTCGCGATCATGTTCAGAATGGAGATGTTCACATTCAGTATGTTGATACGAAGAATCAACTCGCAGATATATTTACTAAGCCTCTTGATAAAGAGATTTTCAATTTTATTCGAAACAAATTAGCTATTACTAATCCTTTATCTTGAGATGTATTAAGAACAGGTTACTTGCAATTGTTCAAAAGCAGTGTTCAAAAGCATAACTGCTCAGAAGCAAAGTTCAGAAGCAAATTTGCAGAACCTATGTTCAGAAGCACATTTATAGAGAAGTTGTTCAGAAGCAAGGTTAGTTCGTTGTACACTTTTTAAATTTAGAAGTTCTTGGAAAGGCAAGGATTTAAGGTACGTTCTCTAACTTCTAAATATATGCCTGGATGATTGATTAGTATAATATATTGTCCTTGTATTGATTTTTTTTTTTGGATTTTTCTCTAAAATTGATTTTATTTCCAAAAATAACGGCTGTATAGTTTTTCGAATTTTTGACAGGTCACGAACCGTCACCTTTCTTAGAACCTCTTTCTATATCAAAATCTCCTTTCAAACCCTAAATCGTACTCTTTTCTCACCGTTTACACTCTCTCTCGTACTCTCGAAATCTTTCCTTCGTTTCGTCCAAACTTCCAACTTCTTCATCCATGGCTCCAAAATCATCATCTTCCATGAAGAAAGGAGCAGAAGAAAGAGTTAGTCAAAGAAGAAAATCGTCAAGGTTGACTAAGGGAAGAAAAGCTCGTAACACTGATCCTATTGATGTATCTAGGTCAGAACACGAAGACGAAAGAGACATTGCTCAAAGGAAATCAAGTTTGTCTAAGTCTGAGTTTGATGAAAGAGTCGCTCTGGCTCTCTCCATCAAACCTCCATATGATTCCTTTAAGGACCAAGGTTCCAGTGATGATATGGTCAAGCTGCTGTTAAATATTCACAAGTTTGCAAGCGAGAAAGATTTTCTTGGTATTTTAGAACTGCCTTTGCAAACTGTGACACCTATTGCTACTGTTGTTTCTAAGAATGTCTCTCGGAAAGGAAAAGAAAAGGTTGTGTCAACTAGAGCATTGAAACTAAAAGGTCACCATCGAATAGCGTTGTTATTAAAGAAAAAGTAGGAGAAGAAAGTGATACTGAAACCAGAGGAAGACCCGATGATGATGATGATGATGATGATGATGTTTTGGTTAGAGATTTTAAGAAGATTAGAGGGATTATAAGGGACAAGGATTTTAAGAGTAAACTGTTCTTAAGCCAGAAGCACTGTGACAAGTACAAGTCATTGAAGGAAAGAGGAGTTATACCCTATAGGGTATTTGATCTTAAATACTTTGATAGGGTTGGTATCCCTATTAGCAAGCATTTAGAGCAGATGAAGTTGAAAGATTTTGCAACTGCAAGGAGATCAATCTTTCCAGACTTAGCGGCTTATTTCTATTCAAGTTTTTGTTTCAGAAATTTTGATTCTCTATTTTATACTGTTGGAGAAGTTCAATATCATTTACATGTCAGAGAACTTGCAAATCTGATGGGGGTTGAGGAAATGGACTTTGTACCTATTGATGTACAACCTGATGCTGCCTATAGTTTTCTTACTAGAAAAGAGAGCTATTCCAGAAACTCAAAAACACATATTGCTTACAATGACTTCCCACTGAAGCACATTATAATGCACAAGGTTGTGATCGAGTGTTTAAGACCCAAGGCTGCTTCAAAGACAGATATTTTGAAGTATGAAGCCAAGCTAATGTGGGGTCTGTTAACTGGGTGCAAACTCTCTCTGGCACACACTGTCCTTCTCCATATGTATAGGACTGTGCAGAAGACCAAAGGATAATTACCCTACGCAGGGTTAATCTCTCGGATCATGTTCTTCCATAATATCAAGATTCCTGCTGAGCTTCTTCAGAATGAGATTCAGGTCATGGTAGCTAGAGAGTCCATGATACAGAAAATGGGTTTTAAACTGACTGCTAGTGGATGGTTGAACAAGAACAGAGAGGTTGTTCTGGTCGAATTAGAGGAGAAGAATGTAGAGGTTGAAAGATCTGCAAAGAGAAGGAAAATAGTGGCCAGGAAAGGAAAGGAAACTACTATTCATAGTGAATCTTCAACAAAAGGAGAAAAAGAAAAAGAAGAATGTGTATCATCAGAAGATGATGAGAGAACTCTCATTGCCTTATCTGAAGGAAGTGTTGAGTCAGAAGGTGATCAGACATATGAAAAGAATGCTGTAACAGTAAATGAGAAGGAGGACCCTATGGACAAAGAAGAGGACCTCCATAAGACTCATGAAAGAGGAGATGTAGAAGCTGATGAGACAACTGGAGAAAAAGCAGAGAAAGAAGCTCAGCTTGCAACGAATGAATATGTGGAGATAATGGAGGAGCAACTGGATGACAGAACAACCATTGAAGTTCTGGTTGCTCGAGAACAGAAGAAGAAGAAGCCCTCGTCACCATCTGAGGACATGGAGATCGACAAGGCTGATGAATTCCTTGACACAGCTAGAGGATCAACAGCAGTTACTCCTGTTAAAATAGTCCAGATTCAAGGGAAGCAACCTCAAGAATATGCTGTTTTGGATGAACAACCTGAGGAGACAATAACAGATGCTACTCAGACTGAAGTTGTTCAGAAGGATCAAGCTGATGACGAAAAGGAAGATTCCAGCAAACAGGAAAAGAAGACTTCTGAGAAGGAAACGAGTACTGTTGTTATTGAGAAGATCACAGAAGAGCCACCTGTTATGATAGAATCAACTATTGCTGAAGCTGCAACGATTATTTCAAATGCAGACCCTGGTCAAACTTAGGGGGAGATAAATTTGCAGCATACCTTGGATTCAAGATCCAAAGGTAAGGCTTAGATGGTAGAAGAAGAAGAAGAACAGACTCCTGCAAGGACTCTTTCTCCAAAGGAAACCTTGAATGATATCATTGAAGAACCAGTGGACACGAAGCTTTCTCAGAATTTTGTTTAGAAGGAAATAGAGAAGCTTCAATCTGAAGTTTTTAAGAGGTTGGATGGTCTAGAAAGAATGGTTTCATAGAAGTTGGAAAAATTTCAAGAATCGCTCCATCTCTACTGTCGTCGTTTTTGTTCAGAGATTGCAAGTTTGGGGACATATATTATGATTCGAGATGACAGAATTGTCCGGGAGTTCCCACATTTGCAAGCCCTTCGAGATTACATGCTTACTATGGCTAGAGATACTGAAGCGCAGGCTGCAGAAGATAATCAGGAGGGTGATCAAAAGCACATGGATATTCCTTCCTCTTCCAGAAAACCACCTCAACCTCCGTCTGCTTAAAATTGATTGTTCAAACAGTCTATGTTTGTGTTGTTTTTGTTTCATTCTGAACATCTTTGATTTGTTTTGGATATTTCTATCTTGGTGTATTCAAGTATGTTTTATCTGCTATGATAATTGTTTCTTACTCTTGCTGATGACAAAAAGGGGGAGAAAGTACTTTATTGCAGGACATACAAAAGGACATACAAAATGTGCGAATGCGCCGAATTTTACATATGCTCTCAAACGATGGTATATCGCATATTCAACAATGTTACAAAATATGGTGATATCCTTTTCACTTCAGATGCATATTCAGATGCACTTCCTTTGGAAAAGATTCAATTGAGACAGATATTCATATCTTTTGTGAATTCTTTTCTACACTTATATTCATAAATCTTTTTCAAAATCTATTATTTTTTTAAGGAAGTTTTGTCATCATAAAAAAGGGGGAGATTGTTGAGAAAACCTTCCTTCCGAATATTTTGATTCTGACAAAACTATCCTTCTTGTGAGAGAATCTAGTTAATGCAAATAAAATTTTATTGCAGGAATGAGCATGTGAAAAAAAGCTTATAATGTTCCAAAACTAGCGTTTAGACTCAAGAAGTGGTCGTCGCGTATTTGCTTCTGAGATAGTTGAAGTCTAGTATTCATATGGAGGACTATGTTGCCTCTGAAGACTTCAGATAGAGGATTGTGTTGCCTCTGAAGACTTAATCTCATGAAGACTTATATGACATGTCAGCAAAGACTTTACAGAAACTCAGAATCACTGTTCTAATCTGTTCAGATTCAGAGAGTCCGTCTACTTCAGAAGACTGCTTCTGAACACCGTTCAAATTCTACAATATCTCACTACTACTTTCTGAAGACCCACGTTTGGAAAATTTCCGGTATGGCCGTGACTTTTTATGGAAGTTTGTAAGATTTGATTGACAGAATTATTTTCCAATCAAATCAGGAGAATATCCCCGATTGGATATTACCTTCCACGGACAAGATATCTTGGAGATTTGGATGAACTCTACTTATGGAAACTGAAGATTTGGTTGTATGTGCGACTGAATCTGAAGGGTTCAGACTCTATTCCAATGGCTACTAAATCTTTCTTAATACAGTCTCGTTCAATTAAGGATTGGCGACGTCCAATCAAAAATTGAGGAGCGATCCTTTAGAGGACCTTGGTAACGGCTAGTTTGAGGTCGAAGGAGTATAAAAGGAGATCAATGGTGACTATTGCCGAGTAAGATCAGAACTTAAAATTCCAAAGTGTTGAGTTGTTCAGATTCACATTCTCTTGTTCTTGAGAGCTTAAAATTTATATCTTTGAGAGGTTCCTTTGTAAGAGTGATAAGTGTGACAACTCTTGTAACCTTTCATCAATTCATAGTAGAATCCAGCCAATCGGCTGTCATCATGGGAGAGTGGATGTAGGCTTGCTAAGCCGAACCACTATAAACATTGCATGCAAATTCTTTCTTACCCTAAACTTCTCTTGCTGTGTTTTACACGTCATTTTACTAATTTTACTCAGTTTGTATTTTGGATCTATTAAATTTCACATTAAGTTTCAAAATAGATCAGAATCACCTATTAACCCCCCCTCCCCTCTAGGTGATATAGCTAGATACAACAAGTTAACGAGCAAAGGAAGCTCAAGTCTTCAGGTTTTTCACTTCCAAGCTGATTTTCAAGGATTTGAAGCCAACTAAGCTTATACAAATTGTCCAAAGAAGGTACTTTGCCCGAAAATCTGTTAACTCCAAGTAGAAGCTTATCTAGCCTTGTGCAGTTCGATATCAAGGGAGGAATTGGCCCCTCAAGTTGGTTCTCATGAACGCTAAAAAAAATCAAGATGTGGGAGTTTGAGGCCTACGCTAGCGGGAAGAGTCCCATGTATCCGATTGAATGAAGCATCAAACGCGGTTAGCAAAGAGAGATTGAACGACGAAGATGGAATTGTACCCGACAATTTGCTTGCTCCGAAGCCAACGAATTGCAAGTTTATTAGGTGGCCGAGAGCTTGGGGAATGCTCCCGCTCAAGTTGTTCAGGGTGAAATAAAGGATCGCCAGTGAAGATAAGTTCCCAATGGAGGAAGGTATACTCCCAGAGAGATTATTTCTATACAAAGAAAAACGTCGTTGCTTTGATAATAAATCAACCTCTGTAGTAATTTGTCCAGTTAGTTGGTTGAATCCAAGGGACAGGCCGACAAGGTTAGAGCAACCCGATATGTTTCTGGGACCAATGAATTATTGTTTAGTTGCAGGATACGCAGGCGGCGCAACCGGCCAAGTTGTGGAGGGATTTCAAAATCAAGACTATTTTTTTGGAGTCGCATTTCTCTTAGGAAGCTGAGATTCCCAATATGTGAAGAGAACGATCAGGAGAACCCTTGTGATTGCAAGTCCAGGACCGTGACCCTCCTGTGCCTTCGGCTGCACATAACGTTGTACCACTGGCAAAACCCAACGCTATCGTTCCATGAGCCAAGCACCCCAAAAGGATATCCGATTACGCCGGCCTTGAACTGATGTGGAGAGTATTAGTAGTGCGTTTTTTAACCGATTGGACAGGCAGAAATCCCAATGGAAGTAGAGGGGAGCATGATGCACCTAGGACCAACGGACTCGAAAATTGTCAACTTTGAAACTCAATTTCGGTCGGTTGAAGCGAAACGGCCTCCTGATCAATTCTCACCGCCTTTGGCCGTGACTAAAGAAGAATTTTGGCGATTCTGGGTTGTTTAGTTGGACTTTTCAGTTTTTCTTTATTTTTATTTTATTTTTAGCGTTTATTTTACTACTAGTGGTAGTTTTATAATTTTGGGTTTGCTGTTTAGAATCCAGTAGGGTTAGGGTTAACACCTCATATAAAAGGTGTTTATTCGTGTTTGAGAATGACAGAATATTTGATATTGAATTTTGAGATTTCCTTTAACGCTTCATGTGTTATCGTTTCCTATTACGCTCAGCGCTGTGTCAGGTGGTATCAGAGCCTATGGCGACTAGCGGAAGCGGTGGTCTTCGTGACGATGATCAAGAGACTGGAGCCCCGATCCTTGGGGATGATGCGCTGCAACATTTGGAGCAGCATTTAACGGAACACCTAGATCAACGAATTGATCAGACTTCATCGCATCGAAGAACGGTTTGATGAAATAGTAGATCGATTTGAAGCTCTCAGTGTTGATTTGAACCGGAATAGGCGGCATGACAGAAGGCCGGGTGCAGTTATTGCTCGTGGTAACCCTGTCGATAGACCTGTTCTTGTCCGTAGGCAGAATAATCCTTTATTTTCAGAGAGTTCGAAAGAAGAGGAAGATGAATCTACTGACGAAGAGCGTGTTGGCTATGGAGGCAGATATCGCTATGGGAGATTCCGGAGGGGATATGATGGAAGACGACATTATGATGATCGAGAAGGTAACGAATTTAAATTAAAGGTCGATATACCTTATTTTAATGGAGGTCTGGGGATAGAAGATTTTCTGGATTGGATTGCTGATATTGATAAATTCTTTGACTATATGGAGACCCCTAGTGAGAAACGGGTGCGATTAGTGGCCTGTAGATTGAAGGGGGGGTGCGTCTGCATGGTGGGAGAGATTACAGAATAGGAGGGATCGAGAAGGAAAAGAGAGAGTTCGAACTTGGCACAGAATGAAGAGGCTGCTGAAGCAGGAGTTCCTTCCACTTGACTATGAACAGATTATGTTCCAGCAGTACTAACATTGCCAGCAGGGAAATCGAACTATACATGAGTATACGGTAGAATTTATGAGATTGGCAGAGAAAATAATATGTCAGAGACGGAGGGACAGTAGGTGGCCAGATATCTCAAGGGGTTGAAGCCCTTCATTCGAGATAAAATCGGAGTGCAGGTTTTGCGGAATCTATCTAAAGCGAAAGATATGGCGATGAAGGCAGAACTGATGCTGCAAGAAAGGGGTAGAAGGGGAGGCAATGAAAATTTTAGAGATAATAGTGCCAGCAGTTCGATAGGGAAGAGCAGGCAGTTCGATAGGGAAGAGCAGGTCCAATAATCGCTCTAACATGGAGCGACGTCTGGAAGATAAGGCGATAAGGAAGCATCCTATGAACGAGGCGAAGGACAAGGGGACGCAAGCACAGAGAACTATGAACCCGAATCCTTATGCTAAACCGACGGTGATAAAGTGTTACAGGTGTAATCAGCCAGGGCACCGGTCTACTGAATGCCCTCAGAGGAAGACAGTAAACATGGCAGCGAGAGAAGATGAGGAAGATGAATATTGTTGTGAACCATATGGTGAGGAAGAAGATTTTGGCGATGAAGAAGAGGAGGAAATAAATTGCATAGTGCGCAGGATGATGTTAGCCCTAAAGCAAGAAGATGATTCGCAGCGCCATCAATTGTTCCGAACCAGGTGCACCATTCTGGCTAAAATCTTTGCTATGGTCTTTGATAGTGGTAGCATGGAGAATATTATCGGGAAGGAGGCAATAAAGAAGCTGGGGATACTTGTGGAGAAATATCCTAACCCATATACATTAGGATGGATTAAATCTGGAGTGGACAGCATTCAAGTAACTGAACGATGTAAAATTCCATTCTCCATTGGTAAGTATCATGATGAGCTGTATTGCAATGTGGTAGACATGGATGTATGTCACGTGTTGTTTGGAAGGCCGTGGTAATATGACGTAGATGCACAGCATTCAGGGATGAGCAATCAGTATAATCTGGTTAAGGGTGGAGTGAAGTACACGTTGCTGCCACTGAAGAGCAAGGGAAAGCAGGCTGCTGGGAATAATTTCCTTACCCTTATAAGGAAATTTGAAGCTGAGGTTAAGGAGACCCGACAGATTCACGCGTTAATAGTGAAACAGGCATTCGAGACAGAGGCTGAATTACAAGTGGAAGAGTAGCCCGAATCAGTTAGGCCTTTGTTGAAGGAGTTTGGTGAGCTGATGCCTGAGGAGATTCCAGATGGGTTGCCACCCATGCGTGATATTCAGCACCATATAGACTTAATTCCTAGTGCTAGTCTGCCTAATCTCCCGCACTACAGGATGAGTCCTAAGGAGAGCGAGATTCTAAAAGAGAAGGTGGAGGAATTGCTGAAAAGGGGGCATATTCAAAACAGTATGAGCCCTTGTGTTGTTCCTGCTTTGTTAACTCCTAAGAAAGATGGGAGTTAGAAGATGTGTATAGACAGCAGAGCCATCAATAGAATAATCGTGGGCTACAAGTTTCCAATTCCGAGATTGGATGACATGTTGGATAGGTTGCATGATGCTAAGTGGTTCTCAGAGCTAGATTTGAAAAATGGGTATCATCAGATTCGTATTCAACCCAGAGATGAGTGGAAGATAGCTTTCAAGACAAAAGAGGGGCTGTACGAGTGGTTAGTGATGCCGTTCGAACTTTCTAATGCTCCGAGCACCTTCATGAGGCTTATGAATCAGGTTCTGAAATCTTTCATTGGCAAATTCGTTGTAGTTTATTTTGATGACATCCTGATTTATAGCAAGACCGAAGAGGACCACTTGATGCACTTGAGGGAGGTGTTGACAGCATTGCAGGCCAATAAGCTGTACATAAATCTTAAGAAGTGCAGTTTTTTAACTAACAAACTATTTTTCTTGGGATTTATTATTACTGCTGAGGGAATAGAGGTGGATGAGACGAAGGTGAAAGCAATCATGGAGTGGACTACACCTAAAACAGTTTCGGAAGTTCGAAGTTTTCATTGGTTAGCTACTTTATACAGGCGATTTATCAAAAAAATTAGTACTATCGCAGCCCCAATTACAGAATGTATGAAGAAAGGGAAATTTCTATGGGAAGAGAAAGCCGAAAATAGTTTTGCTATTCTGAAGGAGAAATTGTGTACTGCTACAGTTCTTGCTTTACCAAATTTTGATAAGCTGTTTGAGGTATATTGTGATGCCAGTGGAGTGGGTATATGAGCTGTTTTGTCTCGGGAACGCAGACCAGTTTGCTATTTCAGTGAGAAGCTCAGTGAAGCAAGGCAGAAGTGAAGCTCTTATGATAAAGAATTTTATTCTATTGTAAGAGCTTTGAAGACGTGGGAGCACTATCTGATTGGTAAGGAATTCGTGCTCTATTCTGATCATGAAGCTTTGAAGTATTTGAATAGCCAGAAGAGGATCAGTAAGGATATGCATGCGCTTTGGTGTCAGTTCTTACAAAAATTCCCTTTTAGATTACAGCATAAATCAGGTGTGCATAATGTCGTAGTAGATGCGTTGAGCAAGAGAGCTGGCTTGTTGGTTACACTGAGTCAGGACATTCTAGGGTTTGAGCAGCTGAAATACTGTTATGCATACGATGATGATTTTGGGCAGATTTGGGAGACGTGTGCTGCCGGTCAACCTGTGCAGGAGTTCTATATTCTGGATGGTTATCTGATGCGTGGCAATCAGCTTTGCCTTCCTCGAACATCATTACGAGAGAAGGTAATTCGTGATTTACATGTTAGTGGGTTAGCTGCACATCTGGGACGTGACAAAACTGTTGCTGCAGTCGGGGAGCGATTTTACTGGCCCCAATTGCGAAGAGATGTCAGCAGGTATGTGCAAAAGTGTTATGTTTGCCAGACTGCTAAGGGGCAGTCTAAAAATACAGGTTTGTATATGCCTCTGTCTGTCTTAGAAAATATATGGGAAGATCTGTCTATGGATTTTGTGCTTGGTTTGCCACGAACCCAAAGAGGTGTGGATTCTGTTTTTGTTGTGGTTGACAGATTTTCCAAGATGGCGCACTTCATTCCTTGCAGGAAGACTTCTGATGCAGTAAGTGTGGCCAGATTATTCTTTAAGGAAGTGGTTCGTTTGCATGGCGTCCCTAAGTCTATTACCTCGAATAGGGACAGCAAATTCCTGGGGCATTTTTGGCGGACCTTGTGGAAGCTATTTGATTCATCTTTGAACTTCAGTAGCACTGCTCACCCGCAGACTGATGGGCAGACAAAGGTGGTCAATAGAACTCTGGGTAATTTAATTCGAAGTATTTGTGGTGACAAATCGAAGCAGTGGGACATTACTTTATCACAAGCAGAGTTTGCTTACAACAATGCAGTCCACCGTTCTACTGGTAAGTCACCCTTTTCAGTCTTTTATACGAAGACACCTCAGCATACTCTGGATTTGATTCAGTTACCCAAACAAGCAGACAAGAGTGTTGCAGCGGATCATATGGCTAAGCAGATTGTAGAGGTGCATCAGGAAGTCAAACAGAAGTTGGAAGAGGCTAATCAGAAGTGCAAGGCTGCAGTAGATAAACACAGATGAAAGCTAGTGTTTGCAGTAGGCGATCAAGTCATGGTGTTTCTTCGTAAAGAACGGTTTCCAATTGCTTCTTACAGCAAGTTGTAGCCAAAGAAGTACGGACCTTACACTGTCAGTAGGAAGATTAACGATAATGCTTATGTTATAGACCTTCCACGTAGCATGGGCATTTCCAACACTTTCAATGTTGCTGATTTGTCACCGTGTCATTAATCTACTGAGCCTTTGTATCCAGATTCTAATTCTAACTCGAGGACGAGTTTTTCTCAAGTGGAGGAGAATGATGTTGAGAGTATTAGTAGTGCGTTTTTTGACCGATTGGACAGGCAGAAATCCCAACGGAAGTCGAGGGGAGGATGATGCACCTAGGACCGACGGACTCGAAAATTATCGACTTTGGAACTCAATTTCGGTCGGTTGAAGCGAAACGGCCTCCTAATCAATTCTCACGCCTTTGGCCGTGACTAAAGATGAATTTTGGCGATTCGAGGTTGTTTAGTTGGACTTTTCAATTTTTCTTTATTTTTATTTTATTTTTAGCGTTTATTTTACTACTAGTGGCAGTTTTGTAATTTTGGGTTTGCTATTTAGAGTCCAGTAGGGTTAGGGTTAACACCTCATATAAAAGGTGTTTATTCGTATTTGAGAAGGACATAATATTTGATATTGAATTTTGAGATTTCCTGTAACGCTTCGCGTGTTATCGTTTCCTATTACGCTTAGCGCTGCGTCATGAACGCAAGCAGCGCGAGTCAGTCCGTCTCATTGGTGACGGAATAGACTTGGTAGAAGCACAGTGCAAGGGCAATACCGAGAAGCAAGTGGCATGTTTGAGACTCTGCAAAACTAATGCTTAAGAGTTTCATGACTGAAAGCCCGAGGAAGCGGGATATGATAGCAACGCAAGAAAAAACAAAAGGCAGGGCCAGTGCTAATGGAAACTTTCAAGAGATTTAAGGTGTCAATTTTTCAAGACAGCGAATCTGGCAAGGTCAAACTCGCCCAAGGCCGGCGAGTGCTCTTCTTCTTTTTCTTTCTTTTCCTGCAAACATCATTCAGTGATTTAGTAGTAAACAAAGAGATGGTTGAAGTAACTGATGTTGACTCGGTGGTCATTGAACTATAGACACCTTTCCATATTTTGTATCGGGAGTACTTCACTTAATTTCGTCTACAGTAGTAGACTTTGGAGGTATTTATCATGCACTTCTGGGCATGAGACTCTTGATGTCTGGCCATACATGCACGAGAGCTAATCTGATGTAGATATATGGCAAAGAGAATCACTGAAGCACGACATAAGTGGCACTTTTTTGTCCTATTCATGTTTAAAAAATAAGAAATTCTTTGGTCAAACTAAATTAGTTAGCTACTCAACTTAAAAATCTGAACATACCTCATTCATGCTGCCTTTAAAAAAAAAATTATCAAAAATATCCTAAACTTATTACAATTGTGCCACCAGTCATAAATGTTTTTTTTTGTCAATTTAATCATAAACCTTTTTTTGTCAATTCAGTCCTAAACCTTTTGCATTTGTGGATAATTTTTAATATGATATTTTGATTTTTTTTTATAATTTTTTTCTTTTTATTTTTCTTTTTGTTACCTTTTTTCTTTAGACTTTAGGGCCGGGACGCCCTCGCCGGGATGGGACGAGGGCGTAGCAACCCTCGCCAGATCTGGGTGAGACGCCGCGCGCCCTTGCCCTCGCCGGCACTCGGCGAGGGTGTTCCGACCCTCCCTTATGGCCGAAGTCTAAGGGAAAGAAAAAAGTAAAGAAAAAGAAAAAAGAAAAAAATTATAAAAATCAAAAATATAATTAAAAATTATCCACGTGGCCCGTCAAAATTTGCCGGATGGACGGAATTGGCACAAATGCAAAAGGCTTAAGACGTAATTGGGAAAAAAAAAAGGTTTAGTACTGAATTGACATAATTGTAATAGGTTAGGAATTTTTTGGTAATTCTCCTATGAAAGGTCACTATTCCATAGCATCACCAACATCATATCCTAACATAATGATTGACGCTCCATTTGCTTTGCATAAAATGAATGATTTAGAAAATATTTTTCTAGCTTATACCGCTTGAAATAATTAGTCAATGAGAAATGTTTTTATTAATAACAATAATTTATGTATAAATATTTTCGTGAATGATGAAAATAATTTTCATTCATTCATTTTTTGTAAGCTATATAAGTGATCAAATTTAGGAAAATGACTTCCAAATTATTTATTTTCCGCAAAACAAACAAAGCCGAAAACTCAATTAGATGCTAAAGCAAGAAATACGTCTGTCCCTGTTGACCATATAGGCAATTATATTCACCTCCAGAATCTTCGCTAAGATCAACATCAACTTGTTCTTTCCACGTTGCTCTTCATTGGACGTCGCCCATTTGCCCATTAATTTGACAAAGATTGGTAGCATGTGAAAGTCAATATGAGTCGACAGAAATCTACAAAATTAGGGAATTGTAAAATGTGTAATTCTTGATTTTAAGTTTTGTTTTTCACTTGTTGAAATGAGGAGATCTCCATTACATTTGGAAAACGAAATACTTAAAAGCAGAAGATGCATACCTCAACCTTAATCGCCACTTTCATCATAATCCATGGAAAATGTAGCAAAAATTCAGTTACCTAAAAAATACAAACAATAAAGAAAATATATTGCAAATCATTTTCAGATATGTTTCAAACTTTTTTAGCCAATACATAAGAAGTAGGAAAGCATGCTTCTTTGTCTTCAATTTTAAAAGATTCCACATAGTAATTATTTATTACTTGAACCAATGTTAAATATGTATTAGAGGAATCACCAGTTCTAAATAAGTAATTAAGCTTTTTTATACAATTAATGTAAGGGAAGTGGAAGGAAAGGCAACTTTGTAACAATGTGGCTCAACTGCAAAGCTTCATAGTACCGGACATTCTTGTTATGATTATTTTTTATAGACGGTTAATGAATTGCTGACGCTTTCAATTGTTTGGAGTAGATCCGGCGTTATCGGTGTTCCAGACTATTCATGGATGCCCCAACGAACATCTGAAAAAGCAAATCTGTTCAGGATGACTTGTATCTCCAAGCAACTGAAATGTACACACAAGGATACATATGGATATGTGAAAACCTATAAACAGTCTATAAAAAATTGAATTTATCTTGACTAACTTTGAGAATGGAACTGCAGGGTTCCTGTCACCTTAACTAATTTCATGTCGAGGTTTTGGGCCTGGCCTCGGTAGACGCGGGGCCCTGTATTTCTGGCACGGGCTCCGGCATCAAGATCCCAAACCCAACCTTGATGGACCCAAGCGCGGGGGCCGGGACCTGGGCCACATGGGCACAATCGCCAGGGTTCCAGACACGGCCTCAATGGACTTGGGTCTAGGCGCTAGGGACATGGACGCGAGTAGTGGGTCCAAAGCCCAGCCTATTTGGACACGGGTGCGAGTGCCGAGGTCTATGGCTCGGCCCTGTAGGACTCGGGTCCGAACGTTAGGGACTTGGTCCCAGGTGCCTGGGGTTCGGGGCCCAGCCTCGATGGACCCAGCGTGGGCAGCCGGGGTCCCGAGCACGGGTTCGACCTCTTTGGACACGGGCCCGTGCATTGGAGACCCAGGCATGGGCGCTAAGGTACCGAGCACTGTCTCGATAGACCCAAGCTCGGGCGCCAGGTCACGGGCACAGCTTTGATGGACACGAGCCCATCAAGGCGAGGGAGCAAGGGACCCTAGCTTGGCAGTTGGGGACCCGGGCATGGGCGACCTCAATGGACCGGGCACAGTTCCGAGGACCCAAGCCTGACCTCGATGTTACCAAGCCCGGTGTGTAACGACCCCAAAACCCCAAGCAGTTTATCATGGATATTCTGAGATAATAACGAGATGACTAGGCTGCATATGATAGGTCTCGATTGGGCCAAGTACATGAAAATTGAACAAGACGAGGACGACGGGAGAGCGCCGACACGCAGGGGGCCACGTGTCAAGCACACGGCCAAGGAGAGGAGGACATGTGTCGGCCCGGAGGGACACGTGGCCAGCCACGTATCCATACGTGGTAAGGTGGTGCCACGTGGCCGCTAGCATGCATGCCACGTGGCAGCACGCATGCTGGCCACATGGCAAGCATGCACCGAGGAGGTGCCACGTGTCACAGCTCGTGTCACGCCGCATGCGTGACACGTGGCAGCTGCATGTGGCCGGAGGTGACACGTGTCACGTCGTGGTTCGTCGGTCGGCCAGCTGCTTCCTCCTATAAATAGATCTGACGTCAGTTCATTTCGTCATTCGATCGTCAGAACCTCTCTGGAATGCGCCCACACCCTGCCTCTCGCATGCCTAGACCTTCAGCCGCTCGCGCCCCAGTCCGTCATCGGTCGTTGGTATCGCCCGTCATCGTTCGTCGTTGTTTCGCCGTAAAAAAGGCTAAGGCGAGTGGATTTCTAACTTTTATAATCTGCATAGATTGACATTTGAATTATACGTCAATGGTTGTTAATAACATCGTTTTCATGAAAACCTATTGATTCTTGAAATCTTGTTGAATTGGATTGACGATAGAACGATACGTCAATGATTGTTAATACGTTTGTTTACATGGAAACCTGTTGGATTCATATTCTTGAAGTCTCGCCTGTTATGCATGATTATTAAATGCTTGAGATTCTACTAGAAGAGGAGCCGAGAAAGGTAAATTGCTTGTTATATGCATATCATGGCATCTCATGGTGTTACTATATACCCCGTGGAGCCTGTAGGAGGCGGGATGCTTTCGATGTATTTGGAAATTTCCCCTGCGCTTCATGCGAATTGGGATGATACCTCGAGGTGTTATGGAAGTCGAGATACTATGCCCCTAGGCTTCGTGCGAATTGGGATGATACCTCGTGGAGCCGGAAGGGAACGAGATGCTTTCGATTGGTTCGGAAATTGCTCCTGTGCTTCGTACGATTTGGAATACCTCTTGGGGAAAGAGATGCCGCAAGAAAAGTTATAAGCGAGGACGGTCTCTTGATGAGCTGGCGGTTGCATTGCATATGAAATCATAATGAATAGAAAGAAATATATCATCTCGTCTGAATCTGAACTTTGAACTGTTGATGATATGTATTCTGATTTCAATGCTTGCATGCTATTTGGGTTAGACGTTTATTCGCATGGCGTAAGCTCACCCTCGTGGATTTGTGGTTTTTAGATAGAAATAATGCCGCGGGTTAACCCTGCTATTTCGAGCCTCTACTATAGTGTCCCCCGAAAGTACATTGCCTCTTGGGAGGAACACATTGATACGGATCACCCTGAGATCCGTTTTAAGAAGTTGATAAGTACGTTATCCGTCGAGGTAGGCCTGGCTTTTGCCCCGGTCCTGTACCGTTTCGTGGCCTTGTATATCATTGGAGACGATCACGAGCTCTTGGGTCTCCTTCCCATGAGTGTGGACGCCGGCAGTAGCGGTGCAGGGGGCGGACAGGCTTAGTGTGGAGATAGTACGGTGGGGAAGAAGTTTTGTTTTCGATGTATATGGGTGAAGCTTTCCAAGACCGACAGGAAATTTTGAATGTAAATAGTTGCGTTACGGTCTGTAGTAGTGGTTGTTTTGTATCCGGCGTCCCCAGAAAAGTAAACCGTACTGGAATGTAAATATATGGTATGATGTGGAAGGAAAATGTTGGCATCTAAATATTGTCCACATTCTATGATTGCATTAACTGATTAGTGGAACCCTATAAGGCCATGACCCTTAATAGGCGTGTCTACCAATTTGATTGGAGTTTGTTGGAGTTTGTTGATATACTCTTGTATGCTGCATGGCCGCTTAATCTGTTCTGTTTATATATACGCTTCCACATGCGCCATCTGCATAACAAGATAAGATTAAAGAAAAGAACGTGGTCTAGAAAGACTTCCCAAAGAAGGCTGTGGCGGAACTAGGACGTCACACGGTGTCCCTGGCACAGGCACTGGTGTCCTAGCCCCAGCCTCAATGGACCTGGTGCAGCGGCCGAGGTCTCAAACACGATTTAGATGGACTTAGGCCGACGCAACGGGGTCTCATGGGTTCGGCTGCAATGGACCTAGGCCCGAGTGCCAAGGGCCCTGCTATCAAGAGCCCAGGAATGGGCATTGGGGTTCCCATGCCCAACCGCAGAGTTACTAGTCCAAATGCCGATATTTAGTCATATTTTGAAAATTGATTTTCGATTTTTTAAAGAGGAAATCATTTTCCTGAATTTAAGCTTTGGTAGAAAAACATTTTCCGTTGCCTCATTTTCCTAAGCAATCCAAACGCCGGAAAATGATGAAAGTTTCTTCCCAAAAAATGTTGTCCGTGAAACAAACGAAGCCTTAGAGTGCGTATGTTTGAGCGAAAGTGTTTTTCCGGAGTTGATTTTCCGGACTTTCACCTGTTTGGTTCGTCAAAAACGATTTAATCAACAGAAAACACTTTTCGGTCAATGAAAAATTCATGTATAAAATTAGGAAAGCAAATTCCCCAATCTGAAGAGGTGAAAACACTTTCCGAAATTGCTCCTCTCAAAATTTTAATATTTTATTTTATTATTTTTTACTATTTCAATATTTCACTAAGTTTTTTGTATTTTCCTTTTCTTTTTTCTTCTTCATCTTCAGCCGCCGATCGCCGGCCTCCACGACGGCCGGCGACTAACCACACAAGGTCTAGCCTTGCCGGCAACATGGTGAACTTGAGCTCGCCCGTGGCCGCCGCCGGCCGATCGCGGTGGAGGACGTGGCGACAGAGGAAGAAGGAACAAGGAAGAAGAAAGAAAAAATAATAAAAAATAATAAAAATTAAAACATAAAATATATAATATAATTTAAAATTTTGATTTTTTTTCGCTTAAGATAAAGTGATAAGATTGAAATCATTTTCCAAATGAGAATCGAGACACCAAAAAACGTTCTTGTTACATATCACCAAACAAAGCAAAACAAGTCGTTTTCTTTAAAAAAAATTCTCTTTCATGGAGTTTTTCATGAAACAAACGCACCCTTAGATGCAGATGAGAATGAAACGGCACAAGATAAACATGATTACGAGTACTTTCTTGTGGACAGTCACGGTTGCTCGGAGTTAAGGTTCTCCATCAGTAGAAAAGTGGTCATCGCCAAGGCCCCGATGAATAATGGAAAAAAAAATGAAAATGAAAAAGGAAAAAATCAAAATATCTACAAAAATTCAATAGAAGTTTAAGAAAAAATTATAAAAATCGTTTATGCAACACCAGTTGTGTTATATAGAACAGCTGACGATCATATCAGCAATTTTCAGCAAAAAGCAGAATGATTACGTTGGTAAATCGTAAAAGGTTTAGGCTAAATTGGCCAAATCAAAAAGTTTGTGACTGAATCAACAGCTATACAATATGCTTAATATTTTTTTGGACAATTTGCCCACAGTGAGCATATCCCTTGTCGCATTGCGTTTCCTTCGTGATCTCTAACCACTTGATATTAGGGTGATTATTCGACAAATCAATGTGTTTGGAGATCAAAAAGTGATGCAAATGACACTTTTTTTCTTAAATATAAAGACAAATATTATTTTATTCATACACGTCTAATACGCAGTTGTGCTAATACTCTATGAGGTCCAATATCCCTAGTTAAAGCAATGGAGAAACTATTTTTTACATTATCTGGTTCCCAAGTTGCCTTGGGAAGTCTACGTCGCTTCTCTTCCGATGATCAAATAATGCTGACAGCTTCTCCTTCAAAGCCTCACACTCCATCCCCCGGCTTCTCTCAACCTTCACATTTCAATTTACCATCATGCATGTCATTCATACATCTATACGTTATACCATGTCATGGGACTTTTTTGGTAATTTTCTTTTAACAAAGGTAAAGTACCTGAAGGTGTAGATTGTAGAAGGTTGTTTGTGTTCCGCCGCACGACTCGAAGGTGGAGGAGCTTATCAGAGGAAAGCCATGGTAATCCAAGGTAAGCAAGACCTCAGAGAAATCGACAGTCTGATGAGCCATGACCTTTCTGGTGCATATCTGAATTGCAACCTCGCTCTCACTCAAACGAGCCATGGAGAAAGATGGCACCAAATTTTGAAGCGAGCCGCCTTTGCCAATTTCTTGGTGATTAGCGCGATCATCTCCATCTCGGGTAGCATTCATTCTTGATAACAGCTTTTCCTTCTCTCGAGTGAGTTTCTCCACTTGCTGTTGCAATTCCGGTATGTATTTCAGCGCTCGGGACACCGTCGTCGGGATGCTTAACTTTTTCTAGAGGAAAAGGAATGAGATCAAACTCTGTTAACTCCAAAATTTATGGGTGTGATTCTTTAGCTTCTCGAGTACATGAATATTGAGATAACTTGAGTTTGCAGGTACTTAAAGTTGAAGCAGATAGTGATAGAAAACATAGTGAAGTTGCACAACAGGCTGGTATTAGGTCAAAGAATCCGTTTGAAGCCTTTTAAGATCCGAATTGTCAGGAAAGAAGATCAAGAACTTTTAATAAAATAAAGGATTTAGAGAAAATTTACAGAAACTAGGGTTATATATGTTCAGACAACGTCCACTAGCTACTAGTCTTTTAAGGCCCGTTGGGTAACGTTACTGTTCCCGAGAACAGTTTCTGAGCAGAAAAACGCGTTTGATAACTGCATAAAATTTCTATTCCCGAAATAGAAAAAGAACAGAAATGCGTTTGGTGCGACCAGCGGCGACGGCGGGCGGCGGCGGACAGTGACCGGCGGTGGACTCTTTCTAAAATGATATTGTTTCTGATTTTGTTCCCGGCAACAAAGAAGCTACTTTTTTTTTGCTTCTTGTTTGTGTTCTCGGGAACAAAAAATCAATTTACATTTCCAAGCAGAATTTTGTTCTTTTTTTGTTCCTAAAAATAAAAGAACGGGAATCAGAGAGGTACCGAACAGGGCCTTATTATTCTCTCCGTCACTCTTTTTAATTTTGGCAAAGTGTATCGAAAGGAAGGAAATAAGACAAAAGCTTTTAACAACTCCCTCGTAGATATAGGACTAATAGCATTAGTATAATTACCATTTGATCAGCGGCCGGAAGCAGCGAACGGAGCGTGGAGTACACACCATTCATCTTCTTCCGCCGATCACGCTCGCTGGCATTGTGGTTCAGCTTCTTGGTCGTCGTCACTTCGCCATTCGCCACTCCGAAAGGGATATCGAGAGTATCGAACGCTAGCTCTGCCTGAGGAGACGGTGTAGGTGGTGATAAGAAGGGAAAATGGAGAAGAGGTGGTGAATAGCAAGTGTAGGCATCTCTGTGCATGTAGCTGTTTTGTTCATTGCCTGTAGAATCCTCCAAGGGCCAACCACTTGGAGAAGAAGACAACATCGGTATGTATTATTCTTTTTTAGGTTTTTGAAAATTTCAGTTCTATAAGAAGGTGAGATGACCATGACTTTGTTTATATATCAACTCCCTTTGACAGCTTCAGCTGAAGATTAATCGCATAATATATTGGAAAAAGATTACTAATTTCTTTATTTTCTCGAGAATAATAGGGTTGATTAACTCCCATGACATCAACAAGACGGGACTTTTATCTCTTTTGGACAAAATTTGATTATGGATGTCTTATAAAAAGCTTAACCTGTCCCAAGTGTGTGCATGGCTCGTGGGTTTTGTGTGGCTTAGCTTCTTGTGCTCACTTCTGTTCCTGTCCATACACGAGCACTCCTATGCATTATTCTACTATTTGTACATGTAAAGAGATGAAAGAAGCCTTTTTTTTCTAGATTTGTTTGGTTAAAACATATGCCATACAAACTATGAGAATATCTAAATATTAAATCACGTCTCCGCCTATCTGCTCAAGCTTTTGAATTTGACTTTCTTCACATGGTATTAGAGCCAGGTCTTGCTATTTCCGAGTATGTGTACACCCCCGTCATTCAAATTTTATATGTCTCTCATAATCCGACCTGCACGTGAGAGAGGGTGTTGCAAATGTCCAATGTCATATGACAAGAAGGTTTATATAATCTTTATGTACATGTAATCCCCCTTCACCTATCAGTTTTAATTTTTAAGTTAGAACTTTTTATCGCGAATAACACATGAGCATAAGCATGTACATGTGTTTAGTTTGTTTGTCAAGCTTCCGTTCCATTATTTTGGTAAACTATTTCTCCTCCTCTCCTCTCCTCTCCTCTCTCTCTCTCTCTCTCTCTCTCTCTCTCTCTCTCTCTCTCACACACACACAAACACACACACACACCCCTTCCCAACTTGATGGTTGTTTCTTCTCACACCTTCCCAATAGAAAATGACAAAAGGGAAAAATAAAAAAAGTCACTCGTGAAGTGCGCATGCCATGCCCACCAAAACACGAGCACAAAACGAGGTTATCACCATAATTCACGTGCATGCATTGCCACACCACACGCATAACCTCGGAGGGATTATTCTATATGTATTTAACTATATCTATGCATTTAAGTCAAACATTGGATTTTGCCTCAATTTAACATTCCAAGCTTATATTAAATAATATAACGACAAAAAAAAATGGACATAACAAATATATATCCAGTAATTTCTCACTACCCTCAATTATCCTGATTCAGTTTAGTACATATACTATGTTCGTGAATATGACAAGTATTATTCATACCCATGATGTACTATAACCCCTTCACATGTCAGGACTTCATAGAAATTGCACTTTAGTATAAACACAAAACAAAAATTGCATCTCAGTGTAACCAAAAACAAAATTGCGTTTGAGAAATTTAGGTTCTCTTGGGGCCAACCACTACTCTCTCACATGAAACTGTATTACCTTACAATGCCCCCAAACAGGAGAAGATTGAACTCACAGAGCATCCAGATCCTAATTTAGGCACCGCAATTTCAGTAACCAGGCCTCGCGTATGCCTCGTCAACTAATTTAGAATGCTACATAATACAAAAAGAAAAAAGAGAGATACAAGGAGAGACCACTGTGTGAATTACCAGCGCCCTCTCCCTCTCCCGCGGGGTCCTCTCCCTCTGCCGGGAAAGCCTCGTTTATCCGACTTCAACCCTAGTGATTGGATTCCCCTCCTCTTTTCATGCCGGCCATCTCTGTCGTCCACGTCTTCTACATACTTGGCTGAGCTTCTGGAAATAAAGGATATTTCCCTGGACCCTCCTGGTCCCAATCTGACATCATTTGGAGCACCAGGAGTGCGCTGGCCGTGTTGGAGAGCCGCCACCCTCTCTCCCAAAGGAAGAGAGTCCTCCTTTGCTAGTGACACGCCGTTGAAAAATGCGTCTGCGTGACGCTCGTCCTTAACTTCATATAATCTAGATTTCGTCAAAGGAAAATATTAGCCATAAATATATATAATAATAAAAAAAGCAAATCTCAAGTATAATAAAAATAGCAAATCTCAAGTATGCCCGACACTCAATCCAATGAGTCCACCCAGTTCACTTCCAGCATTTTTTTTTCAGCCCGCGGATTTAAAAACATACATGCATGCCACAGAAATCCATCACATCATCCATAATCGACTATGGAGAAATTTACCTTAGAACATGAGACTTCTTTTTGCTTCTATCCTTCTCAAAATCAGGCTCTTCCTCTGATGCCTGAGACTCAGCAGAGGCATCAGAATAATCTGAAACATCATCATCTTCCACAGGCTCAAAATGCTCCTCAACCAATGATGGTTGCGTCTGGGAAGACATTGGATGTAAGGAAATGTACTCTTGTGATTGTTCATCGATTTGATAGTCCTGTGGACAAAAATCAAAAGTATATCGAATTTCAATAAGCACACAAATACAATAACCAAACCATAAGTATTGAAACCTAACATCCTAAGAGTTTGCAACTTTAAGACGACAATATTAAACCTAGCCATTGGCAACTTCCAAAAATATATATGCATATATCCACACACACATTGAAATAAGTGCATATGTACACTGCTTATTCTCCTAAGAATAGCATCAGACCATGCAAAGTCTACCGAAGTAAGTTGGGTGCCAGAGTGGGAAAGTAAAGCAAGAGCCTCAGTACCAGCTAAGCCCTTTAGCACACTATGGTGTGTGAGGTTTTCTTTACCTTATTTTCAAACATAGCTGCAAATCTTTCATCTTTAAGAACTTCACTGTCGAGTCCTTTCTTCTTCTTCGATTTCTTCTTGATCTCATTGTCATCACTTTCTTTATTCTCATTTTCAGCTTCATCATTCTCAAGGAGACGAGCAGCAAGAACCCTGTTAACTTTAGGTAATTTTCTTTTGATCTGCAAGAAAAATAATAATCAATTAGATTAACTGATTACTACTCAAAGGTAATGGCCGACTAGGAAGCATTTGCCCATGTCAAACCAATTACACTTCCAAAAGCTTCCAGCAACTTCTGGAGCCAAATCTGCTGTGTCGTCCCCATTTATGCAAAGCTAAGACGGGGCTAAATAGCTACAGATATCATATGCAAACAAGCAAGGAAATCTTGCATTAACTAACCGTGATCCGAGAGGCTCGTTCAGCTTCCAACTTCTCTTTCTTTCTCTGCTCTATATATGCATCATATGCAAAAGGATCTGCTAATGCCTTTGCCTGCAGTTTCGAAAATATATTGAGAAAAAGAGCTGCATTGATCTTTTCCTTAAAAGATCTCTATCAATAATGATCTGCTCATTACTCAAAAGCCTAGATATGCTCAATCACATGCAAGGAAACTTAAAAACTTAAAAAGTACAGTTTTTCCTCCCATAATACGTAATTGAAGGCAATACAGACTGCAATATTACATGCCTAAAGTAAAACATCCTGATGTCACGTCATTAGCAATAAAAAGGTGAACATCCCCTACATCAGATACAAGAAGACTATTGATTAACGATAATCAAAAAATAAAATTCTGTTATCAGCATAATCAATATTTCATTTCCTTTTCCCAACCAAACTCTCTGAATTATCAAAAAAACCAGGCCCAATTCTTCAGAATAATTTTTTCGGGCGCATATAAATCCAATTCAGAGTAATTTTGGAAAAATTTCTGGGTAAGCCCTAAATGACTACGCATACACATAAGTGGACAAGTGTCTATATATGCATGTTCCCGTGCAAACAGAAAGACACGTGATGGTGTCAAGCTAAAATGACACGGGAAGCGGAACTTCACTCAAATAAATGTTGAGCACATTTTCCCCTTTATGAGAGATCCATGGTAAATGACCAAAAGAAAAGTTGCAGCATAATAAACCATTTTAGAGCATGAAATGAGAGTAACAATGCGTCAGATCTATTCAATTGACGTAAAGAGGAGATGGACTCACTCTCTTGTAAAGACGGTGATCAATAAAGAACCCATGCATGTAAGCTCTTAGAAGGTTTGTGCCGATCAAGTTTGTCAAATTCAACTTTTCAAGGTCCTCTTTTGTTACAAATTTGAAGTCGTCATAAATAGTTGTTTGGCCTCCCTCCTCAAGCTCCTCCTATAAAAGGAAATCCTGAATGAAACTATAGTACTCACCAAGGATAGAATAGAATAGAAGCAAATAACACTTCAGAACCAGACCGTCAAGGTTTCAAGATAAGCACACCACTTAGGAGCAGGTCCAAGAGCAGGCACGAAATAAGAGGGTATTTGGCTACAATCCAAGGCCAGTAACATAAGTCCACTGTCCCTGAACACGCATATGTCATTTATTGTTCCAGCAGTCGGTTCAATGCTGGTCATGCCATCACCCTGACATCCAACAGAAACCAGTTAAAATTAAATGAACTTGCAACAGGGAGTATTGACAGAGAACAAATTCTGAAAATTCTTTCTGCAACAACGACAAGACTTAAAAATTGACATTTTATACAAAATGATCTAAAGAACCAGGTAAAAGTTACCATACAGAATTTTGCATTGCTGTTGGAAAGATACCAAACCTAATAGTTGAACACAGAAATAGTGACGACAGAAAATAAGGACATGAAGCATTCATTATGTCTGAGAAACTCTAATTATCAAATTTCAGTGTTACTATACTAAGACAGGCAAAAATAGAGAAAACGTGTACTCATACGTCAATCTAGGCATTGTCCTCCTATAGGGCTTAATAATAACTTAACCAGGCTGATACACAACCGCAACAGTATTGAAAAATATCACCAATTGTTACCCTAAATGATTTGCACCGTATACAAAGAAACTACGGAAAGGAAAAAATGAGAAGCTCTGCTTCTCATGGATACAACTCATACCGTCTCTGGGTCCCAAATCCTGACAACATGGTTATCCGTAGAAATCAACTTTGGGTTTTCAGAATTCAGAGTACGATGCCATTTAATATCCAATATTGCACTGCCATACCTGCATAAGAACATAACCATTTGTTTTTGTTATCAAGAAAAATTTAAAAACACTCATTTCAAACTGAGGCAAAACCGAAAAAGGGGCACAACTTGATAATCTGAATAACCAAGAGAAATCTCACATGTGATCCTTTACTCGTATGGGAAGTGAGGAACGCAAATCGTAGATCATAACCTGCATCATAAGTAAGATATTAAATTGCTATTTCAGTGAATATAAGTTTTGACCTCTCAGTATAATCGAAGTATGGCTCCAAGTAAGGTGGATGTTGCAAACTCAGGAGTTCACAAAATATCCATCACTAACAAGACCTTCATACCAAATTCTCTAGTAGAAAGTGAGCATGAATGTGTCATAGACCTTTAGTGAACATGATTTGATAATCAGACTGGATCGACCCCTTTTTACTTTGACCCTCAGTACACCATTTAAATATTTGGTGCCTAAACGCTGTAAACACCAGCAAAATAAACCCCAGTATGACTCTCCCATCCAACCCCTTGGAGTCTTTCATAAGGTCAAACTGCTATTGGTCCCTTTTAATCATATTTCCCACTATCAAGTAAGTAAGATTAGCTCTACTTGAAACGTTAAATTTGGTAAGCCTGTGTAATTTAGTAACTCAACCGTCTACAGGATAAAAGGCCTCTGAAAAGAAATCTAAAATCACCCTCCAAACTATCCGAAACTGTCTCAACCTCATTAACCACACTCGAAAAAATCCTGTTTCTTGATAATGACCAATTTCACAAACTTTATGGAAAATGCAATGTGCAATGCAAGCATGTTCTTTCCAGTGCTTAATGTCTGAACATAATAACAGAAGTTCAACAAAAAATCTAAAAGAGCTTGAGCACAGCAAATGACTTCAAAGTACAGTAGCAAATGCATTGAAAAGGTGGATTGTGGAAAGGCCTGTTTGGCCACATTTTGTAAGAATGGAATCATACCTTGCCTGCGCTACTTCCAACAGCCATCAGAAAGCCCCCATCTCCATCAAATTCCACAGCAGTGACCTCCTACAAGTCAGGCAAGTACATGAGAAAACTTCACCTCTCCATGAGATGAAAACACATTGATGCAAGTGCTTCTGCATGCATTTGGCACTAAAGAAAGAACTCCCCCACACATCCATGTTTCATTTTCAGCTCCATGTTGAAAAGGCGTAGACAAGTATTTAAGAACTGTGCAGCAGGCTTACTGAGCCAATGTCTCCAGTAGGTGCAACTGCATTTATCCTACCAACAGAAGATCTCATTCTCAAGTCAAAACATTCGAGAGCACCATCTTCACCACCACATGCAACAAGCCCATGAAGCTTGCTGAAAATGCAGAAAACATCCTTGTCAATTCCAAAACACATTGTACCATGTGTAAATTCAATAAACTATATGGAAATATTAAATAAAATAAAGTTACAAAGTCACTATATCAACCTTCGAGAAACTACATTCAGTGCTGGCGATTGAGTGCTAAGAGAGGAGAGAAATCGTCCCTGCCAAGAAAAAGCCAGAAGTTAAAATCATTATCTAGGAAAAAAATTTCCCCCATATTTGAGAAGAATATTTTCATTGTATCCATCTCAAGTACAAGAAAAAATAGTCGCCAGGAAAAGGAAAGGTTAAATAAATTATCCTATTCCTCTCTCTCTCTCGGCGGGGGGGGGGGGGGGGGGGAGAAGAATTCCCTAGAGAATTATCATTGCAAGGACAAGTTATCATAACTTGTGAGTAGAAGATAATTTTCCAAGTTTTAATAGAACTCTTAAAAACTGGAAAAATGCATTGAATTCCCTTTCTTACACACCAAGGTCCCACGCACAAAAACAAGAAAGTCATGCACACTTGAAGTTACATCATTTAAGCGTAGAATTGGCCAAGATTCCCATCTATCAAACTGTAGTTGGACAACAAGCAACTGTAAACAATAAAAATAAAAAGAATTCATCAGAGCGTAAGAAGAATTACACAAGAACCTGTTCTAAATTTATTCTGTACACATCAGGAGAAGATGCAGCACATAGCAAGTCACACGACCAGCAATCATATGCCATATCCCTTCCCATCCTGCAAATAACACACCCAGACAAATGACTTCAAACAAAATGATTTGCGAAAAACAAAACGTCAATGCATCAATAGTAAAAGCCTAAAAGGTATAGATATCCACTTCCAATAAAATGCAACTCATCTCAAAAAATTATCCTGCATAGAACATACAAGGGAAACAATCTGTGATGTGAAATTCTCCAGATGAGGCATAGAACACACGTAATCTATTTCTCGATGGAGGAAAAAACAATTTGCACAAAGACACAAGTGTTCAAGTCCGGATGAATATAAAAACTAATGAGACATCCCACAGATGTTTGGTATGTTATCTTCAGAATGTAAGTAGTTCCAATCAACCTTATCAAAAAGTACATTGTAAAATTGCTACATACAGAAGACGCCAAATCTAGTGGAATCAGCAAGACACAAAAGCAGCAAGGCAGATTATGATTTCTCCTTCTAAACCAAAGGGATATCAGCTTTCTGAAGAACTTCAGAAAAAGGAAAATTGAAAACGTTGAAACAAGACTCAGGGGACAGGTCTGTGTTTGTCCAAGTCTGTCCTAGTGAAGGCAGGGGCCTAGAAGTGAGTCCGAAATGCCAACGATGTTTCTTTGCATTAATTGTACAAACTAAATGTGTAAGACTTGAAAGCATGGAATCATCATAATGCGACAAATATAAAAGTTGGATAATCTAAGCATATCATCAAATAGCAATTCTCAGAAAATATAAAACATCTGTATTAGGAAAGAACTGAAATAGTACCTCGGAATTCGTAGGCTGTAGTGCTTTCCATATTTAGCATGTAAACATACAGAACGATCCGCACATAGGAAGGCAAGCTTAGAGTAGTCATCACCCAAAACCTAGGCAATGTAGCACAACATTTGCACAACATGAAAGCTTGTTCAAACAGTATGTCCCACCACTTAACATCTAAATAATTTCAAACATCAAATTCAACAGAGCAAAGTGGAATAATTTCAACATTCCATTGTACAAACTATTGCCACACAGACGGCAGAGATGCCATCATCCTTCTTATCCTTCTACTCAGGCAAGTACACTATCAATGAACCCTTACAAGTCAGAGAACTAAAACATGCGTTAACAAAGTACTTCGCCATACATTACTTTTCTTTAGATCCATGATTCTTCTGGTAACTCGAGGTGAAATCCAAATACCTCGAATGAAATTATGAAAGAATCACAGCTTCAGCATCAGGGTTGTGATAATAGATACTGTTCAAAATTTTACTTTATCAAGCTCACAGAATGTAATATGCGATAGCATTCCCTTGACTCTGTCAACTTGAAACAATCCACAGAAAGAGACCAAACAGAATATTGACTACGAACTTGTACAGTAGCAATCCACAAAGGATAGCAAACTTCCAAAAAGTACTTCCTTCAAGTAGACAATTCATTTGAAAATCCATATTGCAAAACATGCAGATATTTGAACTTTTGGAACTTTGTCACCCATAAAAGCCGATTGCGAAGGATCTAAAGAGAGCAAGAGACATCACAACAAGCGCAATAATTCACCGGTTCAAGAGTTAGCATATGATGGATGGGGAAAGCACCTCGAAATCAATTATCTCTGAATCCAGGTGTCTTTCAAATTTCAAAGCCAATTCTCTTAGCTCGTATACTTTCATCTGAGGAGGATATATACCTGTTTCGCAGTAATACATCGGAGACGAATCAAGTCCCATACCTCTCACAATCTTTCCAATTTTTCTTCCCTTGAAGAAGTAGTTAATGAAAGAAACAGTGAGATAACCTGATGCAACAAGAAACTCCCCGTCGGGGGTTGCTTTAATCCTTGTTGTAGCAGTTTCAAACCTCAAGTCCTGTATCAGCTCCACCCTTTGCATATAATCTGATCACACAAATGGAGTGAAGTTACACTACCAAGAACACAGCTTAGCCGACCTCCAGGCCAATCATTCAGATTAGCATGTTAATTACATTCCGCCAATTCGGCGCACACGGTCATCTGAGCAGGATATCACACCAAAAACCTCCTGCTTCATACTATCAGCACAATGCAAGGCTCATACTAGCCACCATCTTATGCGCCTCACCTACCCATCACAATACGATTGAAGTAACTAAATTCGAACGCTCGTGCCAATACAAAGCAGGCCAAACCGAACAAGGGAATAGCCAAGAAAATCAAGAGAGAGAGAAGACGAGGTGGGCATACTCTTGTCTTTGCGAAGAGCGCGGAGCTTCTTGGGAGGGAGCCAGGTGGCGAGAGAGCGCTGCTGAGAGGAGACTGAGTACAGCTTCACTCCATTTATGGAGGTCGACTTCAGGTCTCCTCCTTGATACGCCATCTTCTTCTTCTTCTTCTTGCTGCTGCTGCTCGGCGGGACAGCCCGTGCGTGGAGGCGAAGGGTTTTAGTCTCTTACCCCCCGACGGCGAGTGAAGTCGGTTAAAAGGTCGGAAGGTGTTTGGTTATCCAGATAGCTATATTCCTGTCAGGGTTTTCTCTCTCGCCGGTCCGGTCCACTTCCTTCAGCTCTTGTCTTTTGGGGCTTCGGCTTGCAAGCAATAGAACCTAAGAATAAGAAAAAATATTGAAAGGAGGCTTTTACTGGTTTCAGTTTCCAGCCTCGGCTGGGTATTTTAGTCAAAATAAATCTAAAATTTCTTCTTTTCCTTTTTTTTTTCCCTTCTTCCCTCTCTCGGCCATCGCCGAGCCACGTCGATGGTTGGTGGGTGTCCCCGCCCTCACCGGTGTCAGGCGACCTCTGCCTGATATTGACAATGCCAGGTGATGGCTGGCGGGGGGAAAAGGGAAAAAAGGAAAAAATTCAAAAAATAAATGATGAAAATACGCTTCAGCCGATGAGACCAGGTTCTTCTTTAAGACTGATATGTCCAATTCAGTCTCTTATTTGAAAATGCTTCACTTCAAGTCTCTATATGAGATGATTTGGCCAGCCAATTGGACCGAACTCACTTATATTTGTTTATACATGTGTTTATATAGAAGATGAGATTATTGACCGAAACCTTAGTCGAGTTGATTAGCCTAAATTATTTTGGGCTGATTTTTGTTGCATTAGAAAAAAAAAAAAAGCACATCGAAGCCCTTATTTGATAAAATGAGGGTACTTCAAATTCTTATTTGGAATTTTTCCAACCAATGATGAATTTTAGTACACTCGCGAAGGGCCAAATGAAAATTATATGTTTATTGGGTCGTAAACACATAGGGTTCGCTCATTTGGACACATAAGGGCCTGTTTGGTAACACTCCAAAATTCTCTAATTCTTATTCTCTTGTTTCGAGAACAAAAAAAGAACAGAAATCTGTTTGGTATCGTCACTTGATATCTATGTTCTCGGGAATAAAAATTGTTCCCAGGATCAGAATTGAAATAGCAATAATAAAAAAAAAAGATGTTTCTTTCTTCCGAGAAAAAAAAAAAAACAAACAAGTCTCTCTCTCTCACTATGTCTCACTCTCACCACGCTCGACCAAAAGAGACAGAGCTCTCCCCTCGCTCGCCCGGTGGCCCTCGTCCGACGCCCTAGCCCCACGGGCGGTGCGCCAAGGTCGGCACACAATTCCATCGTCCGTCCGGTGAGTTTATGTGGTAGATGCCGTTTGTGCTCTTCAAAGTGAGCTAAAACATGTCGTTTGGAAAGGAAAAAAATATCCTTGACGTGCTGGATGTATTTTCGTAAGATAGACAAATAAAATCTTCAATGACCAATTTATACAAAAGTGTATCGGAGAATAAAATTAAGACATTGGTACCACTTTGAAAATTTCTATGGATCGAAAAAAAGTTTTCCCGCACCTATGGTACTAACGTCTCCACCCCAATCCTTTTACCAGCAGAACCGCATGCCTATTAAGCAGTACTGAATTACGAGTTTTTATGGTATTTGCCCTATTCGCCACTGTGATTTTCCTCGTAACACTAATCCTTTTTCGCATTTTTTTCAAAAAGTGCTTGCTTACTGGGCGGGGCATTGTGCTGACTTCAATAATATGGAACAACAGGTTCCAATTGCCAAATATAAATCTATGAACACGATCGATAGGGCGTTGCTTCCGACCGTCCCACCTCACAAGTTGTGTATTATAATGTATAAACCTTAATCCCCATGCATAAATGCAAATCTATCTATGCTCATACCAAGAAAAGGAAATTACAAAGACACTGCCCAATAATTTGGAAATATAGGGAGATTGAATTGCAGCAATGTACCCACAACAGCAAGATACAAAAGTACCCTTTAGCCAATACCCTACACAATTCCATGCCCGACCCCGAAGTATTCGCCGGGTTTTGACCCGCGTCTTGTATGTCCACAGAATCAGCGAGACAGTACATGTACACGCATTAACCGAAGTGAACTTCCTAGGAGGTCGCGAACCCCATTTTTGAAATTCAAAGCATTTCACAATAACCGGAAGGGCTACTCCGGTTCAAGCGGGTATCAGTACAACAAGCAACAGAAGAAGTGAGAAACTATATCACATTTTGATGTCTTTCCTCCTCCTTAAGTGAAAGGCTGTATCAACAATGAGGGAAAACATTAACCTGAAGCTCCGCTTCCTTTTGTAATACCAGTACAAGGGAGACAAGCGAATTTCCTTCCAACACTATTCCCGCTTCAGAAGTACAAAGCACATGCAGTTTCCGATTCCTCTCGAAGCCAGAATGCTCGCAGCATAGCCACCTTGTGGTTATGGAAGAGATCATCTCACTTGTGAGAAAGGAAGAAAAGGAACAAGATAGAAGGACTGCACAATCCTGACCCCGGTTGCTGCAAATGCACAGTTGAACGTCTATGAAGGTGTAATTAAACAGGGTTGAATCGCTCAGTTGTCGCAAACTTACAGTCGAGCAATATCCGCTGAGTGCAAAGTAGGGGGTTCTCAATATCTGCTAATCAGGTGAGTCCCTGCCGAAATACAATCTCCATCAAGCTATGACCTCTGTTGCATCTACCATCCAAAAGTTGGTGTCCGAGTGACAATGCACCCGATGGAAAACTGACACTGAGCTACCTCCTGCTATCAAAGCTCCCAATGACGAAAAAAGACTGGTAGCTTGATCCGATGAGATGACGTCAGGTCCATTAAGTACACTATACAGGGAGATTGAGATCTCAAGCAATTTCCCTATGGTCGGTCGAAGAGGCTTCTGTGAATAGAAACCGCAAATTCACCAACTTTATCAGGATGGAGGAGGACGGCACATACTCCGAAACAAACGGCGGCAGTTGCGACTACGTACAGAGCAGGACGAGATCTCATCACGGAGTTGAGGAGGACTCGACTACGAGGCTTTTCCTTAAGAAGGTTACCGTTCATGACCAACTCCACATCCAAAAGTGGAGCAGCCTCGTTTTTATTGGTGAAATTGGAACCCATCGGCAACTCTACCCTGTAGCTCTCTCCCCTCTCCATATCCTGCAAAATCAGAATAGCATCAACAGGGTTGTATGAATTGGTAAAAAAAAAAAATTACACTCCTCATATTAAAGCATGCAATTGACAAGTGCAACAGAATAAACTGACAAAGTACGAGGTAATATATACCGTATTTTAATAGGCATTCTCATGTGAAGTTTCAGTACTATAACAAAAGCCTATACTGTGAAATCGATCTCCGAGGGCAGATATATGATTGAAACCCTGGCAACAACTTTTTATAGGTCCTCTAGAAGTACCTCCATGGTTGGCAACAAACTGGCATAACTATGCCACGTGACACACCATCACAAGTTGCCACATGACAGGAGATTACAAGGCCCCCACAACGCCAAACCATGAGAGACCACACATAACCTCAAAGGAAAGACTCTGGCTTGTAGAGTGAAAGAACCTCACCTGATTAGCAATGGTCACAGCCGACAGCACATCATTCTGAGGGAAACCTTGATGAGAACATTCCTCTTTTCGCTTCAAATGCTCCGAATGCAGCACCACCGTCTTGGATGACTGATGTTTCCTGAGAAATTCTCTTGCTTGATCTATTTGGGTATTCAATAATCTAATATCATCATCATTCTTGCCACTACTACTTTCACTGGTTAATTCGATATTCTCCATAAGAACATCCAGTTTTTGCAATATTTTCTCCAAAACAATGCTTGAATCATGATGCATCAAAAAGCTCAACAAAGAGCTGAATCTTTGAATCTGCGACACAGGGAGAATGTGGTGAAGATTTTCTGAAACAGGTTCTTTCAACAGCCATGCGATATCCAGGATGAACTCAGAAAGTGCGGTTTGTCTCTGCGAGAAAGCCCCGCATGAATCCAGGACGTTACCAATGTCCGAAATTTGAAGCCCCTCATTTAAGAGAGATTTATCTACTCTCTGCTGTATCATCCTCATCTCAGAGCAAACTTCCTTGTTACCAATGAGAATGGGAATGAAGTTCGACAAGCCAAACTGGTTCTCAACCTATGGAAGATACAAACATACAAGAAAGTGGTCAGGGCTAATATTTGTTAGCCACCATCATCATGCTGGAAAGTTGGTATAAGCATCTCTTCAGTTCATTAATTGAGTATTCCTATAAGCTACCCCCGTACATTAGTAAACGGCATAAAAAGGATATCAATGTACGTTGAGGCCAACTAAAAACTCAAGGAAGGTTTTGAAACAAGGGCAAAAGCCACCAAAAACCTGAAACTATACCAACTGTGACAAGTTTACCCTAAACATTTTCTATAACAACCAAAACTCTCAAACTTGTACCTGTGTGACACATTTATCCTCCGTCAAAGTTCCGTCATTGAGGAACGTTAAAAATCTGCCTACATGGACGCCGAAAAGCAAACAGCATTGACATGGCGCCTGCGTGGCTTAAGTAAAATAAAAACGACGTTTTGGCTAAAAAAATCATCTCATGGAATTTTGACGGAGGGTAAATTTGTCATATAAGCACAAGTTTGTGGTGTTTTAAGCCACAAGAAAAAGTTTAGGGTAAATGTGTCACAATGGCATAGTTTGGTTTTTTATGTCAACAAAAAAAGAAGTTCAGGCTAAATGTGTCACAACGGGCATAGTTTGGGATTTTTTGTGGCTTTTTCCCTTGAAATAATTACAAAGACAAATTTTGTTTCCTTGTCGCCCGAAAAAGGGAAAAATTAACCTACATAACAGATGTTCTAAGATAAAGCAAATTCTTAAATAAATGCGGGTACAGACCTCAATAAATGCAGGACCACACTGATTGAGCTCATTGCAAGGAATATGTATATTACACAGCTGATGATCAGAATTACAGTTGATGCCCCTTTCACTTCCAGAATATGAAGATGCAGCAGCATAATCACATGCCAAATATTTGCCAGCAAAAGATATGAGAAACCTGCAGCACAAGAATCTCTCTCATAAAGATATATTTCATAGTTAATATTTAGTTACACTGTTATGGCACTTCCGTTAATATAACTCATAGAGGCTGAGGCTCTCCAATTTGACAGGGAAAAGCTACTTAAAGGTGCACTTTGTAACAGACTACGGGACTCAAGCATCTAGTGGAATAGAAGGATGAGAAGGTCAGCAAAATCAAGGGTACTTTTTTTATTCTCTCTCTCGGGGGGTGCTTTAATATGGAATAAAAGTAGATCTATCACCATACCGGAACTGGGGTTGCAGCAAATCACTTCCACAAGCAACAAACTCCAGGGGCTTGCCAGCCTCAAAACACATAGGATGAACATAATGAAGCCGCGGGGCTCGAACCCCCATCTCAATCTTTGCGACAGAAGTTTCATCTACAGATAATAGAAATTAACTATAAGGATCGGAGGAGGAGTCCCAACTCCAAGAAAATTCTAGGAAGTCTGTAAGAGCTTCTGTAAATCAAATAATGTCACATGGAGGATAGAAATGAAGCTATACATGGTCTATAGCAAGAGAAGGCGTGGTAACACTTGAATATAGAAAACACATTTTCATCATGGACCACCATGAATGCCAATAGTTAATTTTCAAAGACAACAGTAAAGCTGAGAGGCTCAAGGATTAATTAGTGCTCGTATTATAATTGAAATAGACACCATGCACTAATAAACAACCAACCGAGCAAGGTATCTGACTCGCATTCTCACAAAACTAAAAGGTACATAAATTACCCACTGCTGGGATGAGAATCAGATCCACATGCAGGACGCCGTAGTCAAGATAATGTTGTTGAAAAATATATCCATAATAGTCCCCACTATCAGTTTTATGTTCAGTAAGAAACAGTTACGCATGAATTTAGTTGTTTCTGATATATAGATAGACCAGTTGGTGCAACAATACGATTTGTGCTGACAGCAAAAAACTATCACTCAGCCAGGAAATGATCAATTCTTGGTCCTTGCTCAGCTTCAATGCAAGTAAAGCATTCTACAGAAACGTACTATGCCTTTTTCTATGTAAGCAGCCTTAAGCAGAGAGGGAACTTCTGTTTACGAACTGCACCCACCACTGAACACACGAACCAGAAAAGTAGAAGGGAATCAATTTACCTTTCATAAGATGGAAAACCATGTCATTTATCAAGATATAAATAGTGCCTCTTCCGGACAGCATTCTTCCAGGCGGAAGGAGGAAGTCGTTTATATATGATACAGGGTCTTCATATAACTGCTTGATGCCACAAGATGTATATGAGCAAAGGAAGGAACTAAGAGCAGAAGCTGATGGAGCAATCTCACTAAATCAAGTTTCACAATTTCTTGAGATCAGTCAAAACCCCTGTAACAATCTAACCGATACATAGCAAAATGGAAGAACTAGTAATCAAGAGAAGTAGCCAAACTATATGCACTGCACTATTTCCAGTGCCAAACCAAATAATATTAGTTTGGTGTGAAAGAAATGCTACGGAGATCGAAATTGTAATGCTCAGTACAACTTCACAGAACATCCATATATTATTGCCCCAGTATTAAAAGGCATCCCAAACCCACTTATCATAGGGCTTAAACAAGCAACAATTGCTATACTACGAAAGCCGAAATTAAAGTAGTTCAGACAAATAATTATCACCATACAAGTTTCCTATTTTGCAAGCACTACCTTTCCCCACATCAACTTGGGCATGGCGATAAACACTGTCAAAATAATACATCCAGGCCGGATATAACCCTCCAACTCCACTGGCATGCTCGCCAACCACTGGAATATCTGAATATTATTCAACCAAATGTAAGCCATTCAATTCTGCCTGTGCTAAGAAGATGTTGTCTGATTTAAGATAGTTAAGTACAAGTATAGATTACTTGGTGGCGAAGACGTCTAGGAAATTCTGCTGGATTCCAGTCATAAAGCTTGAATGAAATTCGACCTGTTGGACACTAATCAAAAACTTCAATGAATTAGTATAACTCAACTAAGAATCCAAAACGCGTGGATATCAACAATAAAAAGGGGATAAAAACAAAGCAAGTACACCATCCAGGCCAAACCCACCACAGAAGAGTATGCACTCCTATTGTCACCACAGGACGGAGAAAGTGCACATTTCGAATTATCTTTCCTACTTTTCATTTGGGTTTCACGAGAAACTACATAAGATGCAACGCTATCTGTAGGAATAATTTGACATTCAGGAGCAGTTTCTGGTATAGGTACTCCTCCATCTTCAGGCTCTAATGAGGCTTCCTTTTCACCAAACTGGCCACTCAAACATAAGGTATCTGTTACATTACATGAGCAGTTGGATTAGCTTGTTGACAAACATAATCAAGAAAAAACTTATGTTAATTGCTATTGTCTTTACCTTTCCCATCTTCATCATCACAGCCAACATCTTCGGAATGAATATCTTGTTGCAATTCCTGCGCTAGTTCACCGCCAGAATCAACAGGCTTTCTTCTCCTTCTTTTGTTATGGCGCTCTAATTTTCTTCGACAACTTCGTTTACCTTCATCAAAGTTCGACAAGATGTGAAACCTGTGAAAGGAAAACACATTATCAGGCAATTAACGATGATATAATCCCACAATACAGCTGTTTCGCCTAAGGTGTCGACAACTACATATTATTCCTCATTTAGACAAGAACACACCAGACAAAAGTCCAATGACCAGATAACTCCCAGATAGAAACTAAAACTTTCCTCTGAGTTTCATGCTTAAATCTTCAGTAATTATACCAGAGAACAGCAGAAGGTGGCAATTTGAATCCAGAACCCATATAAAACAAACTGAATATCATGTCAACAAGAAAGGCATACAACATCAGTTTCAGTGTATCAATTCCTTCTTTGCGTATGAGAATATAATACATCGCGTTCCGCAATTGCTTCCAGAAATTACAAACACTAGTTGTTACTTTCTTATTGCAGCATAAGATCATCTGCCCCCTCAAAAAGAGGTAAAAAACAGTGACTTTTCAACTATGTCGATTGAGCTCATGAAACAACACTTGGCTATATGATACTCTAGCCAATTTCCTTCATCATTCAGTTATCAGATACTTCCACAATGAGTTTATCCAAGTTAAACTGCATACATAGCCATGTATGAAAAAGGCGAAATGCCTTCTAATAAGAAATTGGCTTAAGTAAATGAAAAGCAACAGAAAACTCTACCAAACGTTAATCACTATAATACCATAGGAACACGTGTCATCAACTGACCAAACTAGGTCGATTAGAAGATAATAGTCCAAAAGCGGATTGAGAGAAGAAGAAGCTGTTGCAACAAGAATTCCAGTAATATGGCAACTGAACCAAACAAGATTAACTCCGAAAGCAATCAGGAAACTAGGATTTAAGCGGGAACGAAGACGCCTGATATATTACAAATGCCATCACACCAAACTAATAGCAAGCTTGTACCACAAACAGACGTAATAAAAAACCGATCTGGCATTCTTTTTGGAGTAAGGGGTCCACTTTGAAAAGCTACCGTTACTTCAACAGAACACTAGGCCACATGAATAATCCACCAAGCATCTAAAACTTCTGTTATTTCAAAGTTTCTCCACCTCGATATCACCTTTATACGGTTATTTACACATTATCCCCTAAAAAAAAGGACACTGATTATCCTTAATAGCACGAATAAACTGCACATTAATGATTTTCAGAACTACCAGTATCCAACAACACCAATCCTGAAACACACCAAGCAACAGCTTTTAGTCATTATAGCAATCCCAGTAGATTATCTCTGCGCCTAAGTCGCTATCTCTGCTGAATGTCGAAGTTCACCAAGCAGCAGCAACTGCCCCACGATTCATGAAAACAGCGATGATGATGTGCCAGTCGAGCTAGGAGCTAAGAACAAGAAGCAGGTCCGGGAATACCGGATAGCAGTACCCCTTAGCCAACACAAGGTATATCACCATGCCACGTGACTAAACCCATTAATGATGCCACAACAATATCAAACTGACTCTGGCAACAGCATCCTCATCGCCTATTGGCCAATATGCAACATGGATGACAATGATATGACTGAATTCACATCACTTAAATCTTGAATGGATCTCAGAATCGGAATGTAAATGGCGGAGTTACTAGCAACGACAATTTTTTTATTTTTTTGGTCGAAACTAGCAACGACAATTCAACCAGTCTCCAATTGAGCACAAACAGCTTACTACCACTTAACTTCACTTCAACACCGACCACCGCAATAATCATCTCGTATTCAAAAACAAACAACTCTGGAACCTATTAGTACGAACAATCTCAAATCATCGCTCAAAAAGCTACAACCCGAAACCACACACCAACTGCAAATTAAAGCTTACTTGCCACACTGCTGACAGTATCTCTTCCTCTCCCCGTCCAAGACCACGGCTGATGAGTTGGCGCACCGGAGGCAAACCCGGTGGCGCCGGTGGTACCCCTTGAGCTCCCGGATGTCGGCCTTGCAGCTCGGGACCTGGCACCGGGCCGTCCCCTGGCCCGCCCCCCTCGGCGCCCGGGCCCGCTTCTTCGTGAGCAATCCCTCCGCCTCCGCCTCCTCCTCCATCATCGCGTCGAGCTCCGGGCAGGCGCACGGGACGCGCCCCGCCAGAAAGTTGGAGCAGACCAGCCGGGGGTCCCGCTTCCTGACCCGGGTCCCCACCGGGGCATCGTCAGCCGGGTCCTCCGGAGAAGGGTCGGGATCTGGGTCGGACGGGGCGGAGGCGGGGTTGTCGAGTACGGGGGGCTCGTCCCAGGGGATGATCAGGTGGTCGTCGGCGGTGAAATCGAGGAGGTCGCCGAAGTCCCAGACGGAGTCAACGGCGGCGTTGTCGTCGAGGAGCGGCGGCGCGTGGAGGTCCATGTGGGAGAGGACCTGGGTTGAGGAAGAAGAGGGAGGTGGTTGGGGTGGCCGTGGTTCCATGGATTTAGGGGCTTTGTGGGTGCTGCTGTCGCTGACCGAAGGATGCTTAGAAAGACAGACTTTGAGGTGGTGGTGGTTGGATCCGGTAGTCTTTTTTTTTTTTTTTCTGAAAAAATAAAAAGGCTAAAAAAATTTTAAAAAAAAAATTGTCCTTTTCAACAGTTTTTCCCTATTGAAAAGGAAAAGGTGTTTCCTCGAGGGTATATTGGTCAAAAGGGAATATTTTCATTTTTCAATGGCATTAACCTAATTCCAACTGTAGAAACAATAACTTGTAAGTGGGATTCTCTTTTTCAATCGTTGGCAAAATTGAAGTGGGGAAATTGAACGTGTTTAACGTGCCTCTTCTATCGAGTGATCTTGATTTTTCTAGCGGGTCGAGTATCCCCCAAAAAAACAAAAATCGCAATTGTTAAGTACATTAATTAATCCCGTGGTATGTCTGATCAATATTATCACTTAACAATTCGAATCACTTCATTTGTGACGTTTGTGTAGTGCTAACTCTAAGGATGTCCGTAAACGCAAACATTTATATATGTACTACAAGCCTGTTTGGATGTAGTAATGGAATAAGACTGTAGTGTGATAGCTATCATACTCTAGTGTGATAAAGTTAGCTATTATGCTGTTTGATTTAAGTAATGTAACACGTGTTTGTCCATGACTTTGTGGTAAATAGTAAATAGCATCATAATTCTCCAAAATACCCTTAGAAGTTGAAATTGGAGGGAACACAATAATCAGCACTTTAATAGTCAATTATGATTATAATAAAGTTAAGCACATAACATATGACTACGCGGTTCCTTAATTGCATGACATGCGATTAATTCGATATAACACCAATCGGTGGTATCATTGAACAAATAATACAAATAAATTCAATCTTAATTAAAATCAATTTATATAATCTAACATTTATAGAGTCAACCGAAAAAAAGACAATGGTGCTTTAGGTAATGGCAAATAGCCATTGTAATGGTAAATAGCTGTAATAGATACTACCGTAAGCGAATGTTGTAATAGGCACTCAACCTGCGCTAGACTTATGATGTAATAGACATTACTGCAATCAAATGCGCTGGACATGTAAAAGGGAGAGATTTCGGAAGTGGTCTCTCACAAAAATGATCATTTTATCATCATCACATCAAAGCGAGGACTCCTCGATTTCGAGTCAATGTCAATTTGTTGGGTGGTTCGCCGTCCCGTTTGGTCCAACTTCCCATCTACCAAAAAACAAACAAAATGATTGGAAAGCAAGACCAACTTTCCGTCGAAGAAAAACCAAAGGTTGGTCAGAGTGGTTGCATTGCATGAGAGACAGTTGGATGATGGTTTCGACTGAATTTCTTCAGGTGTATTCTTGCTATTCAGTGATGATCCTCTATTGCTTATCCTCAACTTCAGGTGGGTGAATTTATCGTGTCGGGTTTAGGGTTTTGGCCATTTTCTATATTCTTGCTTTTACTTTTACTTTTACTTTTAACGTCAAAGTTGCGGAATTTTTCTTAATGAAATTTTCAAAAAATTTTAAAAGCATTTAGAGTCGCTCTAATTTTTTTTTTTATCATCAATTCTTATAGTAAAAAATAATATCATGTTTCCGCGGAAAATTTAAATAAGACTTATCAGAAAGCTCCTTTGACGAATTTGATAAAAGAAGATACATACTTTTTTTAAAGCAAACTTTTGGATTTGGCGTCTGCCTCCACAATTATGGAGATATCATTGATTTTTCTGTCCGTTATTGTACGGTTATACTGTTGAAATCCTTTATTGTAAATTACCTACGGAACCGCATGCCACTTAATCACTAATTAAAAAATGACGGTGGTCCACGGTTTCTTTTTTCTTTTTTTGTGGTAAGGCGGTGGTCCACGGTTTTTTGTCTCCGTTTATCTACTGATTCACTCCGGTTATCGGGAACTCGCAAGATGATAAATACCCATAATTTTTATTGTGAAAAACAAGCGGTTGAATAGTAAAATATGCATAACAATAAATAAAAAAATCGAACACCAGATTTATGTGATTTATTTAACGCGACATATTTCCACAGGAAGAGCAGTATAGAATTTCATTATAGATATAAAGATACAATGGAGATTATAACCACGTCCTAGTCACTTAAATGCTCTCAGCGTTTTTCATCCCCAATTATACCCAATAACTCACACAATATTTAACATCCTAATTCCTCACAGTATAATTTCTCAATCTCACAAACGAATTAACAAATCTTATACTATCGACTCAAATACTCTATAACTCATGAGGAAGTTGTCTCTTGGAAGCTCTTTACAATGAAGACACTTCTTATATATAGATAATAGTTGGATCCAAAACAAGAAGCCCTTTTTAGGGGACATTGTTTAAGTTTCCTTTTCAAGCTTAAACTCGAGACAGATTCTGAATAATCTCCACCTTGACTTGACCTTTAAGCCAAGCCTTAATCACTTCTCTAGAATTTGAACTTCGCTGCTACTCTCCCATAGCTCACATGGGCTCAACCGCCACAAACATTTTCCAAGTCCAAGTTGTTGACTTTTTCCATAACCATGGACCTCATCATAACACCAACTCTAGTCCACAAGGATTTTCTCATACAATCTCCTCAACCACAGATAAAACAAAATTATGATTGTATTCATTGTTAGGAGATCGAATATGCATCTTGTCGAACCCAGTGGCTACAGTGATTGTTGGCTCCATATGCTTCACTCACTACAAGTATCATCCGAGTCGATTACTTCACTAGTATTGCTACCTCAGGAGTTTCTAGTTGCAACTCAACCTCGGGCTAAACACCGTCTATATCCATATAAATAGCAATCACTCCTACCTAGAAGTAATAGAGACTCGTTAAATATAATTTCTCTACTGATAGTAGGTGAATTTAATCTTGAGCAACACAACCGATAGGCCCTACTCACATTGTGTGTAACTAGGAATATGAATTTTCTTGCTCACTCATTGAGTTTACCATCACTCACTCGAACATAAGATGAGCAATCAAATATTCAATTATAAAATGATTAATGACGTTACCTGACCACATTTTTTTGAGAGTCCGACATCCAATCGTAGTAGATGAGGATCTATTCACTAGGTAGCTCGTCGTATTAAGCGCCTCCACCAGGAATTTCCTAGTCATACCTAGAGAGCATTTTATGGGTCCTCTCTAGTAATATTCTACTCATCAATTCTGCAACTTATTGCGATTCGCTAGCACTAGTGCGGTGTCTCACTATATCTTCCTTCGTATAGAATTCATTTAATATTGCTGAGCAGAAATTCATGCTACTATCAGTCCGCATATGCTTGATCATCTTACCAGTTTCCCTTTTGATTAAAGCTCTTAACTGCTTGATATTGACAACAACATCAAACTTGCGCCTTAGCACAAACATCAGATCCTCCTTGAGTAGTCATCCACAATATGGCACTCTTCCTCGAAGGAAACCGTGACAGCCCGTGAATATCTAAATGATAAACTTTGCAATTTTCGTGGTACCCTAACAGTCATACTGATATGCACTTTCCATCGTTGATCTAAGCCACAGAGTTTGCTTACATTTAATTCTTTAGCCACATAACCACACATCACATTTCTTTCACTTAGAGCCTTTAGGCTTATCTCATGGATGCGCCCTAAATGCATATGCCACAGTTCTTATTCTCGAATAAATGCGTTCAACTTCTCAACGGTGAAATCCGTTATTATCTCACCTTGAAGCTCATACGAACGAATGCGCTTTATTCCCCTCATTATCACCAAGGCACCTCGAACGACCTTTAGAACTCCACATTTGAGATATACCAACGCTCAGCTAAATCTAGGGCATTCAAGGGAATTAAATTCTTCTTTAATTCTAGAACGTGCCTCACTCCAATCAATTAGAGGTGTGCATGGTCCGGGCAGGTTCGATCTCTGTATGGAACCGGGGACCGGACCGATAGTCCTGGTTCCCAAATTTTAGGGACCGGGACAGGATCGGCCTGGGACTGGCAGTCCGGTCCAGTCCCAAAGGGACCGCTAACACTAGTTCTTCAAAAAAGTTTAATTTTTTTTTCTAATTGCACACACACACATATTATATATATATGTATATATATATATATATATATATATATATATATATATATATATATATATGTATATATATATATAATATGCGTGTGTGTGTGTGTGTGTGTGTGGCTTTGCATGAATGCAATGACAAGACGACATTCCCAACTCGCAATCGCCAAAGAATGCAATGAAGAGAAAAATGAAAGGGAAAAATAAAAGCTACTTGCAACTCTTCAAGTACATGCAACTAGAGTATCACCAAATTGACGTCCTTCACTGAAGCAGTCTGCAGTAATTAGCAATAGATGAAATTCAAAATAAGTAGCCAATAGACAATTAAATTGCAATTTTGAAAATTACTGTGACAAGTTTGAAGTACCGAGAAATATCAAGATTACAATATATATGGGCTGTTCGGTCCGGTCCGATCCCATCCACCATGGAACCGGGGACCGGACTGCCCGGCCACCGATCCCATTTATTGGGACCGGGGATTGGACCGCCCCCCTCAAGGACCGGACCAACCCGGCCGGTCCAGGCTGGTCCTGGTCAGGTCCGGGCAGGTCCGGTCTAGTTCCAGTTTGCACACCCCTACAATCAATGTCCTCGGAATACCATCATGTATTCTGATCCTAACATCGCCAACATCCGCAACATCGCACTCAACATTGTTTCCAACTGCACTTTACCACTTTCCATGCAGTGATAAGTAGTAAACCAATTCTTGTTTGGTATGGTATGAACCAAACAAGCAAAATCCATAATCCATTCGCCAAATGACGAGTACTTAGTGACAAACAAGACATAATCAGCACTATTCGAATTATTATTTACTATTACAGCCATAGCATCGGTCAACTTAACTCTAATTCTCTTACCTTTGTTGTTCTTCTGCTTAAGGAAATCTCTTTTAAGATGCCCTTCTTGCCACAACTCCAACAGACAGCACCACTAGTCCCAGACTCCCTTCGTCTGTTCAGATTTGTTCCACCCTTACCAATATAAGTACTAATTCTTCCTCTACCTTCACCTACTAAAGCAGCAAGCACAAGTTCACTAGATTCTCTCCTAGGTTGTCCTCACTCAGAATCAAATCGCGAGCCTATAGAAATTACTGATATCAGCAGTAGTATTCTTACTATCATGCAATGAAGATAATATAGTCAAAGCACGTACATCATCATCAAAGTCAATTTTAACTAAACTCAATTGACTAACAACGACATTGAATTCATTGATTTGACCAGCAATTAACGTGCATTTGCTCATCTTTATGTTAAATAGACTTTATTGATCGCAGAGGGCTTCTCATGTCCAGCAAGACCTTCATCAAACCCGCATTTGTCTTCTCTTTCACGATGTTAAACACAATATTATGAGTCAACATCAACCGGATAAGACCCAAGCCGAATAACACCCAACGCTCGTCTATTTATCAATTTCTAATCGGCTTGCTTTATCAACTTTGACTTCTTCCCAGAAAAGGGTAAGTGCAGATTCCTCTGATGTAGAAAATTCTTAATCTACATTTTTCGGAAATCAAAAACTTTCCCATCTACTTTTACTTTTCATTCTCTTGTCGCCACCGGTTCGCTTCAACTCAACCAATCCTATCTTCGATTCTAATTATTGCGAAAAGCAAAGGATCGAACAATAAAATATGCAGGACGAGAAGATAAATCGGACATCATATTTATGTGGTTCGGGTGGTGTGATGTACGTCTACAGGGAAGGAATAATAGAATTTCACTAAAGATATAGCGCCACAGCGGAGATCACCACCAAACTCTAGTAATATAAACACTCTTAGTGTGTTTTCCAGCCTTTAATTACACTCGATAACTCATTTAATAATAGCCTTACAATTCCTCAAAAAATAATATATCAATCCCTCAAAGGGATGAACAAATAGTAATGTAAAATTTAATCGGCTTCAACACTATCGAATTACTCCAACATGTAATTCATGAAGAAGTTGTCTCTTTGATACTCTTCGCAAATAAAGACAATTCTTATAATATAGACAAGAGTTGGATCAAAAAACAGCAAAACCCCTTTTAGAAAATCCATTTAATTTAGAAGAGTTTCATTTTCAGGCCCAAACTCAAGGCGCATTTCCAACCGCTTTTGTTCGCACTTATCTACTAATTTACTCCGGTAATCGGAAATCCGCAAGACGATGATTACCCACGATTTCTAGCATGGACGTATTCAACCTCCAACTTCTCACTTCATCTTTTGCAAACGTTAAATTGCAAATTATTGCGAAAGTTTTCATGAACTCAATTTGATGGTCCACATATACATTATCCACATTTTTTACGTCGATATTGATTGAATTTTTTTTTTAATTGTACCAAAAAAAGACAAAAGCTGCTCGAGATCTTGTATCCTTGGAACTGAACTCCATCGTCAGCACTTCGGAGAAGTCGTCGAAATAGTTACAATACGGTGCGTCACATCTCTTGTTACACATTCTTAGATTGACTTTAACTTTGCTTAATTTTAAATAATATATATAAATTTATATTCTTTTCTTGGAAAAAAATTTCCAAACGTCTTTTCCATCCAATCCAGACGTGCATAAAACAAAAAAATAATTTCGAGCACACGAAAAATGTGAGAGGTCAGAAAAAAAAAAAAAAAAATCATCCGGCGATGGCGACGTGAGGAAGCTGCGCGGGGCCGTGTGGCCATGTGCGCAAAGCGACGACGAGGTTGTCCCCAAATTATTACAAAAGAATGACGACATCAGCGAGTGATGCGTGCGCTCCAGGGGTCAGAGTCCTCACGCGCCATCGTTCCACGCGCCTCGCTGTCTCCGGTCCACGTGGAAAATTCCTGCGGTCAGTGCGTCGGAGCGCGCCGCGGCGCGCGTGGGGAAGCGTGGGCTGCTTCCGACCACGAAAGATGCTCTCCGCGCCATGAGGACATTGTGCAAATCATTGGAGGTGCTGCCGCCCCTTCGTTTTCACCAAGAGCCATTAACGAAGATGGTTCGTCATTATCTTCTTAACCGCGTAAAAAAAAGATAATAACTTCAAATAAAGCATTTCCCAGACAAATTTTTAATTTCGAATTTTCGCTTGGAAATTTTGTGAAATACCAGTAAATGAAAATATATATATATTACACCTATGTTACTAATAAGGTATGACAAAAATGGTACTCTAAAATGTCCTAACCATAGTGTCTAATAAATCTCTTCTGTTTAAGTTTTAATTTTAAGAAAAAATACATTAAAGGTCCTAAAACTTGTCACGAAAGTACAATTGAGTCCTAAAACTTTTAAAAAGTGTAATTAAGTCCTAAAACTTGTCACTAATGTGCATTCGAATCCTAAAATTTTCAAAAAGTGCAATCAAGTCCTGAAACTTGTCATATTAATCCAATCAAGTCCTCACATTGGTTGCACTTTTTGAAAATGTTAGGACTCGATTGCACTTTCTTGACAAGTTTTTGGACTTCATTGCACATTTTGAAAGTTTTAGGAGTCGAATGCATTTTTGTGACAAGTTTTAGAACTTGATTGAACTTTTTAAAAGTTTTAGGACTCATTTGCATTTTCATGATAAGTTTTAAGATTTCTAGTGTATTAATCCCTAAATTTAACTTAGCTTCCTTGTCTTACAATCCACTTAAATTTTCTCCGCCGCAATCTTTTCCACATTTTGCGCACTCATAAAGCGAAATTTGTTAATAAGTGTCGTGAGGCACTCGCGAAATATTCGAATAACGATAGTTTCTCATTCTTAAAGTACTACCTCTCTCTCCTCTTGCATAATCAGTGCATTAAAATTAATATGTTATATTATAAACGTAATTAACAAATGCTCCTGCGATATTTGTTAGCAAGACCTGTACGTAAGCTTTGTTCTACACAAACCCAGTTAAAAGATACACATACGACATTTCGATTAACCAAATGAATCAAGCATAAATGTCAGGTATCCTTTTATTCCGGCATAAGGTTTTTTTCGATGTCAATAATAAAGAGCAATCTTTCCACTAAATGAATATATGATTTTTAATCTGAAGAAAGTGTGTTCTCTTTCGTGTCTCTTGATATGACACTATGGATTATACTTCAATCACAAATTCTTGTTCCTCACAGGTTTTGTCGTATACGGAAAAGGATGACCCTCGCATCGATGAATGGCAACACTTTAACTTGTCGTGGCATTATATTTAATTTCTTAATTACCCATCTTATCCCATGATTTGAAATTGGACTATAGTTGAATTTAATTAATGCTTGCAGTAACTAATATTGGGCAGATGACCTTGTAATGATGCCGACGGGACAAGACAATGATGCTTACTATAAAAAGGACTATTAGGGTTGGAGTAGGCAAATCCAAAATTGTAAAGCAAGGAAAATGTAAAATATATATAGTAAAATAAGTCATGATTGGAAAGCAAGACCAAGGCAATTAAGTGGCGTGTTCATGATTCCAAGCGCATTATTGCAAACAATTTGGGCATGACTATGCAACACGAGTGTTCAGGATAACGTGAACCCTCGTGTCGAAGCGCTTTATAAGTAATGAGTCGCTAGCACTTTCGATAGATAACATAATATGATCAATGGACCCGATCAAACGCCGCGATTTTAATTCTTCCCAATTTGTTTTGATGGGATTTTATCCTAAATCGAATCAGAACAATCACAAAGAATAGAAAAGAATGACACACGAATTTACCCAAGCATACCCCAGAAATAGGGCTGCGTCCTGCAAAGGGATTCCACTATATTTTAGGTTTTCACTACAACCACTCGTTATAATGATCTCTCACACGAGTACAATATATATGACTTAAAAATGAACCCAAAACCCAAGCCTATCCGAAAACCCTTTTGATCCCACAATAAACAGGCGAACTTAAACACAAGCCTAAACCCGATGTTGTTTCGAGGGCGCTACCCCCGAACCCCCGTATTCCGTGCGTGGGGGTCACATGTCGTCGCTTAATACTTCAGTTTTCCTAAGCTCATGTGGACGTGCCCGGTATGAGAAACAAGGATCCCCGAAGTATTTGCCAACTCCAACATGTTTGGGCTTAAGAGCAGGGTTTTCTAGCATCGGACAAGATCTAAGGGACGTAAGAAAGATTATACAATTGGGGGGCGTTGGGCTTTTTGCGCTACAAGCCAGGAATTTGATGATTAGCTCATTCGAAGGCAATCCCCAAGGTCGACACACATGGTTAGGGGTCACCTGACTTGCAGAGTACTCACGGGCCTCCATATAATCGAGTCTCTGTGCTCGCACTCCTATCAAACAAAAAAAAGAACTATTTGAAGATGGGATTAGCCAATCAAGCGCGTGCACAACGAGTCCCAAAACAATCGCCATCTTACAATTTCTAATTACTAGCCCAATGAATTTTCGACCATCAAGAGTGCGACCAATGATTCCCCTGTGTCATTTTCCAACGCTTGGCCAACCAAAAAGATCTGACTTCTTGTAGGTTCACGCCAGTGGTAGGAATCGGGCTCTCTTGTCCATGGGAGGAAAAGTTGGGTTGACCCTTTGGGCCGAGTTATGTGTTTCCTTATCTTTAGGGCGGAATCGGTTTTCTTTTCGACATAATTCTATGTTCGACTCGACTCGAATATTCAAGGCTCGGAAATAGACTCTAATTAGTTCTCAATGAGTTTGAACTCGTCTCGGCCCGACCCTAATTAATGTACAAAATTCACTTGAAAGTCGAGATGAAATTTACTCGACGTAATCGGTGGAGTACTTCCTTGGTGTGGCGATGAGTTTTTTGTCGTATAAAAATGCATTCGAATACGTACGATGCATACACGATAGTTAAGACTAGTCACTTGCAAATGAATAAGAGAGTGTGATGTCAGAAAGAAGTTGTGTGCTTTGGGATGAAATTCTTGGTGTTCACTCTTACTACCTTTACTCTTTGACTTGTGCTATAAACCCTTTTAATTGAAGCTTGCTGAGCTTATGGAAAAGCCTGTGGAAAAGCCCACAATCAACATGGGCTCACAAAAAAAGCTCAATAACCGTATTGGATCGGCCAGTTCGCAAATAGCAATGCCAACAATTCATTCAGATTGATTCGAGACGAAAGAGAGGAACGGAATCGGAACGGGGAATCGGAATCGGAATCAAAATCGAAATCGGAGTTAGCAAAGAGTACTACTGTGACATGGGTTAAGTAATATCGAACACAATGGGGGGTTGGTTTTCAAATATCGGTTCAACTCTTTTTCTTCTCTTTTTGGTGGTTCAATGGAGGATGGGTAAAGTAATCTGTTTCGTATCATCCACATGCATTTCGAAAGTACTGCTTATTGATAAACATGCACACGTAATTACACGAAAAAAGGAACGGAGACAATAAGCCGAAGCAATTGAGGAAAAAGAAATACCTTACATTTATTTTTTCGCGAAACAAACTACTGGATAGATAGATAATGTTTGCGGTGAAATTTGATGGTTATCTTGACGTGATCTACCGTTGCTTTACCCAAAGTCAAATGGATATGCTGAATTCGTGTTGGAGGGAAGATAAGGCCTTGCCTCAAGATGATCGGGGCCGACTGCGACCGTCACAATGAGGTTCGTGGATTTTTGTGGTCCCGCCTTCCCCATCCGATCAATTCCTGCCTTCATTTTCCTCTTTGTTGGGGAGCAAACTGTGCCGTGTAGTGGTTCGTGCCCGCTCGGCCCATTCGTCACGCTGGCCGTATCGTCGTGAGGGGCCGTACTGTGCCAAGGCCCGCCGCTGATTCTGAAGCTGTCGGGCTTCTGCTAATGGTCCCAAAGGCCCAACAAATGGGCGACAAAAGACGGATCGGGCCCGGCACAGCCCATTCGCAGAACAGAACTTGCCGGGCCTTGCTGGTGTGGGCCTTTTCGTTTCGGCCGTTGAGCGACAGCTAGCCAAAGGTGGCCGTTGGCAAAAAATGTACATCTTAAGAGTGCGTTTGTTTTGCGGGAAATTTTTTCATCGGAAAATATATTTTCTGGCATTTGGATCTTTTAGGAAAATGAATCAACGAATAATCTTTTCATAGTCAAAAGAAAACTTATGCTTAAATTTAGAAAAATGATTTCCGCTTTTAACAATTGATAATCATTTTTTAAATCGGCCCTTGGACCAAAGACCTTGGCATTTGGGCACGGGAACGTGGTATCTAGATCCTTTTCCATATCGCAAAAAATTAGCTTCCAAGTTTATGGTCGAGAATTCTCTGATAGCCTATCGGTTGTGCAGATGGTGCTGGGCCGGGCTCCATGTCCATGAGAGTAACGGGCCATCATTGAAGATTGCAAAGACAGGATGGGCCGGTCCAATTCTATTAAGCTGGCCCATTTCCCTCGTGAATCCAACTAGATTGCAGACTGGACAGCGAAAGCCCAAGGAAAGAAGTCCCTTCCCCAAAACTGAATTTTGTCAATGCCTTTTACCACTTTGGGACCTCTTATGTTTAGAAACCCATAATTTATGTTATCCTTTGTTACCCTTCCGAAGTTTGATGAAAGAAATGACCAATTTTTGACCAAAGATAAAAAATTCACGATCAAGAAAATAATATTGGAGCTGAGCAGTATTTGAATGAATCATTATTGTCTCGTTTCAAATTAATAACTGTTTTATACCAATTAGGGATGTAAATGAGTCGACTCAAGCCGATGAAGTGCCAAGTTGGAGCTTGGTTGGACTCACGTATTGGTGTTTAAAACTCGACTCGAGCTTGGATCGCATGTTAATTTCTCCATCCAAGCTCAACTTGATCAGATGATCAAATTACGAATTCGACTTGATTATAAGCAAGTTACTATTGAATTGGAGCACAAGTTTGAGCTTAATACAACTTGAATTGTTTTCCTTTATTTTATATGTGGATAGACTATGTCATTTCATTTTTTTTTTAAATTTTAACAACCATAAAAAGGTATTAGAAAAAGAAAAGAAGCTCGATCAATTTTGTGAAATTACGAGTACCAATGAAACAAAAGCTCGAATGACTTATGCTTGAGCCCAACTAGAAATCAAGAGAGTCGATCTCGAGTAATTATCAATCCAAACTCGACCTGTTCTCAAGTATTGAGTAACTGTATCTCGTTAAATATATTTGTACTGTCTTTGGAATTGATGGCCCTTCCATAGTACCCGACTCGACAATGGCCAATTTGTTGTTGAGGCTTTTTTAAAATAAGCAAAAACCAACTTGTCAAAATTTAAAATATCATCTAAATTATCTTAATAATTGAAAATATTAGGAATTTCAATTATTAAGATAAAATCAAAATAGGCCCACTGTAAGATTTTATTTAAATAAAAAAACAGCCTAGTAGAAACTAGAAAGACGCCAAAAAAGTAGAAAACAGAAAGGAAAACGCTTCTTCTTCTTCTCCCTCCAAAACTTTGGAAACACACCACAAAAGCCAACCCCTTCCTGCTAGGGTTAGGGTTTCTCATCGACAATCGTCGACGGAGAGGTGCCCAATCGGAGAGCCATGGCGAGGTACAGGAGCAGAAGCCGCAGCTACAGCCCCCCCCGCCGCCGCAGCCGAACTCCACCACCTCGTGCCCGTAAGCGCTACGGCTACGACGACGACCCTCGCGACCGCCGCTCTTACCGAGACCGCCGTTCTCCTGCTCCTTCTGGCCTCCTCCTCCGCAATCTCCCTCTCGATACCAGGTCTTCTTCCCCTGTTTTTGTTTTTCTCTTTTTGGCTTGCTCTGTTGGATGCCGGAATTGGGTTGTAGATTCTCGTATTCGCTTGTTTGCTTGGTTGAAGTGACGTTCAAGTGTATGGTGTATGAGTAACGAGTGTTATCTCGGTGTTTTTGCCTAATTGACTCTTGTATTTGGACATTAGAGCTCGACATGGATTCCCTTTCGACGTGCAGAACCCCGGTGGCTCTTGGCAGTGTGGGTTTTGCTTTGTTTGCGTCGTCTTGGACGATTTAATCTAATTGTTGTTGTTATGGTTGCAGGGCGGAAGATCTCAGGGTGCCATTCGAGAGGTTCGGTCCTGTGAAGGATGTGTACCTTCCTAAGAATTATTACACGGGGTATGCCAGGTTGATGCGGTGTGAACTGTTGTCTATTTAGTGCACGTTTTGTGGTTGATGGTGTTGGTTGGTCGGACAACTGAGTCTGTCAAGAACTGTGTGATGATGTTTGATGTTATCGACATACTTTAGGAATGAAAGAAACTGTCTTTGTGCACTGTCCCTTTGAAAGAAGCCAATCCATTGACGAACAGATTTGTTACTCTGATCTGCAAAATTGTGGACTTATAACTTCACCATTTACGAGTGTACATTTAGATTATGCATCACACCATCGTAATCTGGCTTCTGTCCCACATTGCTTCTGCAGATTGTGTAAAGTTGCATATGTTTCCTAGTTTCACAGTTGTAAAACTCGACTTTGTTTTAAATTTGCATACTGGACTATCCAATTTATAGCAATTTCTTTTTTCTGTTTAACATTTAGTTAGTGAATAGACCTGTTTGGTTTCTGGTTGGTTGGAGAATTGCTGTCTCAGTTGATTCTCCCTCTCCTCTATCCCTCACATTGGAATTTTACTTTGGAATATGTTGAGCTGCCAAATTTGCATGTGATTGAAGAAACATATGGGCAAAAGAAGTTTTGAGAGACTGATTGGTATAACCATTTTGGGCTTACATAGATTCATTATGGATAGTACCTGTCACCTTTTTGGCTAAAAAAGATGGTACTTGTCACAAAACAGCTGCATTAGTGAGTGTGCCATATTGCCATTCTTTATGGGTTCCCTTGCCTGTGTTTACAAAGTGAGTGCCATTTTTGAGAGGCTTGCTGTTTGGGTGGTTTCTGATGCAAACTAATAAACTGTATATTTTCTTTCTTAGTATTAAGCTACTGTGATTCCGAAAATGGACAAAAATTGAAAGAGAGGAGATCCATTACTCGCCGATCTGTTTATGTTTCATCTCCGACAATCACGGGGTATGTAATTTAGTGACTTCAGTGATTGTATATTGCATTACCAGGGAGCCTCGTGGCTTTGGATTTGTCAAGTTCCGTTATGCGGAAGATGCAGCTGAGGCTAAGCAGCAAATGAATCATTCCGTTATTGGAGGACGTGAGATAAGAATTGTTTTTGCTGAGGAGAACAGAAAAACTCCTCATGAGATGCGCGTGACTGAGCGCGTGAGGTACAATTTGTCGCATTCTCCATTTTACTCGGTTGTCTTTATGGCGTTGTTTCCATCAATTCGTGACAGGTTTTTTGTTTTGTTTTTGGTTCGCTCTTTTTCCCCCATTTTAAATGAAGTGGGCGACACAGGGAAAAGAGGAGAAGTATGTCAAGGTCTCCAAGGCGCCACTATCGTTGTCAGTAATTTTGACTTCATGTCCATTCTCATATGTGGCTTTCTCTTCGTTTGGTTTGTACAAAGAATAAAGTAGTCTGTCATGATGGACATATTTGTGAGTTTGGAGAATCTTATTCTGCTTTTGTATTTTCGTACAGCTGACTCACGGTCACCAACACCAGATAGGCATGACTCAAGGTTTGGCATTATTGTCGAGTGGATTTAATAGCATTGTTACTGGTTTCACACTTTTCTGTGCCTCTCTTAGGATGATAAGTACACTGTAGTTGAGCATATTAGGAACTTACAGTACTAGTGGCATTGAAGTTGTGTATGTCGAATATGATGAGATATTTATTCTTTGTATGTCTATTTTCAACCAATAATGCTTTGTGCATTGTAGTTTCAATCTTTTTGGTAAATGAGAGGTAGATCAAGTTATTTCAGTACAGTCTTTGCTAAATAAAAGGTAGATCGACTTATTTGTAGATTCTTATCCTTGGTGAACTTTAGTGGATAATATTGCCCAAGAATGGTACATGTTTCGTATTCCGTTTGTTCGTAATAATCGTGTTATGGGATTTTCTCCCTAGCTAAATTATGAGCAGAAACCTATACATTCTTCATTTTCTCTTGTCAAAATAGGTAAACTTTTTGTTGTTTACTTCTATTGGACATTTGTGTTTTTAGATAGGAAGCTGGTCTATTCTGGATATAGACCATAGTGAACTATTCAAATTTAATCTATTGAAATAGCAGCCTTTTCTTAAAATATCTAGGACTGGTTAAATGAGTGACAAAGGCGACCAATCGTCTTAGCCAACCATTTTTTTTTGGAATGGTTTAGTTGTACACCATTCACATGAGGCTTACGAGTGAAAAAGAGTTGCCATGTACAATTGAAAGGAAAACTTTACTGACTCTAGCATGGCAGATTGCTATAAAAACTGGGTAATTTGTTTGTTTGCTGGCCTTGCTGCTTATGGTATTAGTGATGTGATGCATCTATATCCTATAATATTCATACAACAATGGTTTTTGTCGATTTGGGGCGATGGATGCAGTGCAGCATCATTTCTGTGGTATTGAACTGTATCTGCTTGTGGCCTTGTTTATGCAGATATTAAAGTGAACAGGAAGATTTTAAAGACCTATGGGTAAATAAAGTTAAACGAGAAAAGAGAGTGATGGACAACTCCCTTACCATTCTGTCAAAGCTTTTCAATATGTTATTACCCCACCTTCGCCAATTACTGCCAAGAAAGCATGGGCTTTTGCGTACTAGGTCTGGTGGCCTGCAGTTGCAAGTGAACTGATTAGTAAAGCACTGTCAGCAGATGATTAAATCACTAAAGTACCTTTTTTTCACTATTTGTTTTCTCTGTGTGATCTAACATAGTTATTAATGAAAAGGTTTTGAAGCTTTATTTTGTTTTGCATATCCCATCCAGTTAAGAAAAGAACTAGAGCTTTTATTTGGCCAAAGAAAGAAATCATCCTCAATCAAGGGAAGCAATACCGGTGTAGAGATATGATGACATTGTCAAAGATAGTTTGAGGTTTTAAAAAGTTGGGCCAAAGAGAGCCATGCAGTTGTTGGATGCTGACGTACCGGTACATCGTTAATGAGACTAATTCCAGTATTTGGGCCCAAGTTGGTAATATGTACGGAACTCTTATAAAGGTGCAGGTAAAAGTCATCTTCAATCAGTTCGATAGTGATACCATCATGTTGGTGCTTACATGATTTTGTAAGTTGAGTGAGATATTTTTGACTTGCAAAACAGATTTTCTTGTACTTTTGCTGATGGTATTTTTTTTGTTTTTTTGTAAAATTCATGCTTCAAGCTGAGTAATGTTTCCTTGTAAGATCTTTCGTTACCCTAGATCATGTTCAGATCATGTATGAGAATCTTTATGTTTCCTTGCTATTATTTCCCATCTAAACGGATCAATGTTATATACACCAACTCGTTAAACCAGGAGCCGTGTGGCAAAGGACCGGTACCACTCTCCAATGCGATCTGGGTCCGTACCACATTCTCCATCTCCTCAGGAGCACAAGGTTAAGCGGTCCAGTAAGAGGTCTCCAAGTCCACGGGAAGATAGTCGAAGTCCCATTCAAGAGAGGGGTTATCCAGCAAGCAGGTCTCAGAGTCCAAGGGGCAATATTCGCAGTCCTTCAAGGTCTCGTTCGCGGTCTTACAGGTATATCTGTTATTTTTCTAGTCTTGGTCTGGCAAGTGCATTTCCATGCGCTTCGGCCAATAATTTCTTCTTTCATCGAAGTCATTGTTTTTGTTTTTGGAATATGACCTTGGCAATTAGGTGGCATGAACTTGATAATTATTTTTATGTTGCAAATTTGGTGGTTGAGAATAAATGGCATAAGTTATGTCTAGATAGAGCTGTGAGAATTCCTCTAGGTCTGTACGATCTGTTATGTATTGATATTTTATTGAGCTTTAGGTGCTTTGCCTAAAGCAATTGATATTTATCAGGTGATTGCTTTTGCTGGGACATATATGATGTTCCATTGACAATAGAATTGATAAAAATGGTAAAGTACTTCAAATTTTCTGATGAAAAAGAGTATTAATACTATGAATTGGCATGAATGAAGCATGTTCCATCATTATGTTATTGAAGTCCGGCACCGTTCCATTTACTACTAACCAATAGCTAGTGGATTTATCTGGTTTATGGTGGCATAGTGCTAGTATCTACAGTTTGAGCATATTTCTGTTAAATGAAGGGGTTTCTTTTGTGCATTTCCCGTGCAGCCCGCGCTGAGAGCCTTCTGAGTGTTAATTATGGGGCTTGCAGTCAAGATGGTGGTATGCTGATGGTGGTTCTTTGCAAAGTGTACTTCCAAGTATCAAAGTGAACGATGAAGAATGTCATTTTGGAGATCCTGTTGCTCTTTGAATCCTAAGTATCGTGGATTAGTCTATGCTTTAGAAATGCTTTTGACCTTTTGTTGGAGTTGAAACTTTGTGAACAAGAACATCAAGTGCAAGATGGTTGTTGGTTGCTGGTTGCCGGTGACTCTTTTATGTCCTATGTTTGACTCTAATGCTTGGCTCTTAACTTTTTATTTGTATCTGGTTTTTCTTTATTGTTGGTTAAATGTGAATTCCGGGGCTAAGTCACAAGATACATGTGTGTTATCAAGTGTCTAGATTGCCTGTTGTGTATTTTTCAAATTTCAAGAGATGCCGAGCTGAAACTGTTTGTGGTGCCCTTGTGAGAGCCAAGTGACAACATCAGTCAGGATCTTTTCCGTTTATGTTTTCCTTTTTATGCTAGGAAAGCATTATGGTGATGGCAAATTCATCAGATAGCCCTTTCTAGCAAGAACCGAGTAGGTGGAAATTGGCCCTAAGAGGTACCCAATGCATGGAGTCGGTCCCAGTTCTGTATTAACTGCGGTTGATCTGTACATGAGCTACTTTGTCTTCCTTTTTTATCATCTGAAGATAATCCCCTCAAAAAATAAACCAGTTCTTGCTATTGTGGTGACCTAAATGAAATCAACAGCATGTGGAACAGGAACAGTTGCACAAACTTGGTTTTGAATGGTTGAGGGTCAGTGGAAATGGAACACCGAAATGATGGGTCATCCTGCTAACGAGCGTTTGATGGATTATTTGACTTTAAAATTGTTTGGTTAAACTATAACACGAACATCCCTGGGGTAGGGGGCCTGTTTTGGTGCCCCGACACCTCGACTGTCATCGCGCCTCAGTTGTCGATCGTTGTCATTTCATCGACGACTATGGAGGGAGGGAGGGAGGGAGGGAGGGAGACGAAGAAGGCGGAGCAGCGTTAAGAGACTGGAAAGAGACGTGGCGGGCTGATGTCAATTGTTGTCGTTGCGTGAGGAGAGTGGTGTCTAGATGCACCAGGTCACCTTTACCCCGCACAACACACAAATCCATCCAAAGAACTACGTTCGAGTGCATTGAATAAAGCCGCCGCCGTGCCGCCGCTCTTACGATGTCTACTCCGCTGTCACTACCTTGTTGTCGGTAAGATAAATGAAAAAAAGGGTAGAATTGAAAAAAGTTGGAAGTTATTTTTTTCTTCAAAAATGAATACGAAACATACTAAATAAAAGAAAGTAGACTTGCGTCCTCACAAATTTACAGTGGTGAAGATCTATTAAAAAAGGTCACTATATATAATCATAGACAATGTGTAGCTTTTTATAGCTCAAAGGCATGGACGCCGAGACCCAGTAGACTTAAAAGCTCATGGAGCACCCTATGAAAATTTATAATTACAAAAGGCTCGCACTATTTCCGCAGTCAAAATGGAGGATAAGTTGAAAGGGATTAAAAAGCTGCAAGCCATTTATTTCAGTTATGGACGGACCGTTATCATAGCCATTATGCCATTTCAAATTAAACACAATCTCAAGAAAATCATCAGTTAGACAAGTTCTGGATATGCTCTCCCAACAAATTTTCCAATAAATTACACAAATTGCGTGACCCTAAGTTAAAAGATGCATAATGCTAAAGACATTGAGATTGACATATTAAATAAGTTTGAACCTTATAACACTTAAAACAATAAATAGATTAAGAAAATGGTAATGTCACCATTTTGCCATCTCTAATAGAAACTGAACGTAGCATTGGCACAAAACCTTCCAACAAGGAATGCGTTCATCAGTAGTTAAGCGCAAAGCAGTAGACTTATTGCTCTCAAACAATTCAAAAAAGATTAACTTGAGCTATTCAAGGGCAACATCTTGACAACATTCAAGACAGTTTGAACCACAGCAGCATCCTGCTCCTTGCAAGCTGCTCTAAGTTATTAAAGAGTTGAGACTTGGAGGTACTGACCACCTCTTAATTACAATGGACACGACTTTTCAAAGGCTTGCTGCTCTTTGCGGCATAAATCGAACTCATTTGTGTGGTAATACATGCAACCAACATAAGCGTCCATCTCTTTTGTACACCTCTGGTGAAGATCTTTCAGTCTGCACAGCCAAAAATTCATGGTTTAGATACTATAATGCAAAGCGGTATGTAAATTGCAACAGCTACTTTTATCAGTTTAAAAGGGGTGTTGCGAATTTTATTGGCACCTCTATTTAAGCTTCTAACAAATTCATTTGCATCCGTATACTTCCGTGGGCAAACGTCATGAATCATTCACAGTAAGCTTATAGCTAGTTTATATTTGCCAATGTTAGCATTGTGCAGCCCAAAAATGAAGACAGACTAATGCAATGACTAAGAGGCCCACAAGTATGTCTGCATCTAAAACTGCGAAAAGAAGTAGACTGCATTCCTCTCACTTGAAGTTGAAAGTGCATAGCCCATAAGTCAGTCACAAAGCTGTGTGCTCTCTATATCAAGATCACCAAGAATCTAGAAGCGAATCCCTTCATTATTGTGTAAGCAAAGTCTACTGATCCAAGCAAAAGTCATAGATCCCGAACCCCACATCTTTATGGAGAGAAAACTTAAATGTACTGATTCTAAGCAATAAATCTTAAATGCTGCACAAAACAGAAGCCTGGCATATATGACTACCTTCAGAAGAGAAATACTTGTTCTACCAAGAGATTTGGAATTTGGATCCAAGACTAAGACCCAAGGTGCTGCTAAACTACATTTGATTTAAGCAAACTGATAAAGAGGTCTAAGGAAGGAAGCTCCCAGCCAGATGTGAAAGGAGCTCCATGTGAAGTTACTCTATACAGTGGTACATTTTGTATGAACGAATGAAATAATGGATGGTCCGCGTTGAGAAAGGAATAGAATCAAAAGATATATTCTTAATGTTTGATTCTGATTGAAAAATGGCATGCCCCTTGCTCGTGTCTTTTTCTCAATTCCACTTGAGTGTTCCTTGCATTGAAGTGGCAAACCTAAAAGAGTCTTTTTTCCATAATGTACCTTTCCTTCTCTCTCTTTTACTTTTACGGAAGAGACGAATTTGAGAGAACACACAAGCAAGGGGCATTCCGTTGGAATTCTTGTTCCTATGCTAGCAAAAATTTTGTTAGACACTGAGTGGAATGTGGATGTAAAGAAGACTAAATTGTCTATGGAAATCATTTCAAAAGATAGCATGTTTGACCGCATAACAACATGGGTAGCTAAAAACAGGCCAAATGGCAATCGAGAAGCGACCCTGCGTCAGATAGCCGACACCAGGTTCTGTGCTCTCCAGAATATTATGACTACATTACGAACTGGTATACCCTGTATGCAAACTATCTCATACCAAAGTCTTCCGCAATACTTACAGTAGCTGCTAATGATTCCAACCGCCCATTTTGAAAATCTTCAGAAGTAACTAAGAAAATAATAGGCTCTACTAATTTGAGTTCTCTCAGCAACATTCCCCAAATCATTACGCCAAGCAAACGACGCAAGAAACGTTCACAATTTCTCGCATTTTGGATAAGAGAACAAACGATGTGGCAACAATAACAATCCTATTGAAGGCGTGCGCGACTGAATCGGAAGCAGCAAAGAAAAAAAGCAGGCTAACAGATGAAGCACGCAGCGAGTGACTTGCTGGCCTTTCTCGAGGCACTTCTCGGGGTTCGGGTCCTTCTGCTTGCACTTGAGGAAGGCCACGTTCTCCGACAGGCAACTCGCCCCGATGTGCTTCGACGACGCCGTCAGCACCGCCGACGTCGGGATCGGATCTCCGGCGGCATCCAGCGACGTCGCCATCCCGGTCGATATCGAATTTGCTTGGGTCTTTTTTCCCTGCGACAGAGAAGATGGGTGAAGGAGATCTCTTCAACGAATGCGTGGACGGCGAAATCGAAGAATCAATCTCCGATGAAGCACCGGATGAATTGCAGGATCGCGGGACGAGGATCCGGAAATTCAGACGATGAACTTCAAATCGAAATCTTTCGTTTACCTAATTGCTTGCAGTTGTCAGCAGAGTGAGTTCGCTCCGAGCTGCGAGAGTGAGTGAGTATGTGCGCTGTGCGGCACTATATATATATATATATATATATATATAAAATCCAGTGTATTTTTCCTTTTTACAAATGAAATATATTAAGATAATTTTAAATTAGCAGGAAAATAATTGTACGTATATTGAAATTTTCAGAAATTAGATTTCAGATTATTCCCGTGAGAAAATTATTATTTGCAAAATTCAGGATAATATTAAGAGTTCATATTATCAAGAATTTTAAACTGATACACATATGACATGAAGATTAGTCTGTGGGTACATGCAACGCAAGTGTATGGGTTTGAGATGCTTTCTCACACGAAGATTAATTTAGAATAAATGTGGTACGGATGTGTTAGTTCAGGGTTCTTGGTGGTATTAGTCATAATAATAATTTTTTTTTCCCTGCATAATGTATTTTATCGGTTGACTTGTCCCAAGAACCCAAAGTCGGGTTTTAAAGGGGTGCTTTCGTATTTTTGCATATAGGTAGTCTTATTTACGAGGGAGAAATTCAGAGGTATTGTGTGATTTATCTATGAGTGATATTTATAATTAATGTTTAGGAACCAAAAGAAAACTCGTGACGTTTTAAGAATATATTGTATCTCAATTTTTAGTAGCTTTCTCATGTCCTAATACAATGAAGTTCAACTAAGGGCGCGTATGGTAACACTTCTGGAAGTGGATTTCTGCCCCAAAAGTGCTTATGGAGCAGAAATTCGTATGGTAATGTTAGTAGCAACTTCTGAAGCAGAAATCTGTTTCGTAAAAATTTTTACTTCTGAAATCAATTTCTACTTCTAAAGTGAATTTTCACTTCTGAAGTTATTTTTCTCCCAATTCGAGAAGTTAAAGAAATTGCTTCTCAACTCAAGAAGTATTTCTCACAAAAATGGCTAAAGTACATCGCAAGTGCCAAAACTTGTGTACGACGTGCACTTTAGTGCCAAAACTTTCAAAACGTTCACTTAAGTGTCAAGTTTTTTGAAAATCGTGCACTTTAGTGCCAAGTTTGATCTGAAGCATACGTAACATGTCGGAAAGTCTACGTGGATTTTTTACATTAAAAACTTCGGATGAGGTGGCTTGCCCGGAGCTGACTCAGCAATTTGAAAATCAAATGACGTCATTCAAGGTCAATTCGCCCAATCATAAACCCTAAATCCCCAATTGAACCCCAAATTGCAAACCCTAACAGGCTGAATTGAAATTGAGTCCTTATTTGGGTTTGGCCCCAAAGCAGACAAAGAACGAGAACAACGGAATCGGTTTCAGATCGCCGAGCCGCTCGAAATTCGGTGACTATTTCTTCCGATCCCCTCATCACATCATTCTTGTAAAAGCACTCCAAAGGTTTGTGTTCGGCATCCATTTTCTTGTCTGCAATGGTTTTTGCTAACTGATGTTCATCTTGTTTCCTTTATGGTCAGAAAACAAGTGATTTGCCATTTTCTCTTTGTTTTCTTATGTCTACAGAAGCTTGAAAATCATAAAGCTTAACAGCACGTACTTCGAAATGGAGGGAAGGAGCATCAGTAGCAGCTCAAATTCGTTTCGACCAATAGAAGAAGATGGTGAGGTTTACTGTTATTGTGGGTTACTGAGTCCAAAAAGAACATCTTGGACTCGATTGAATCCGGGGAGAAGATTCCATGGATGTGGCAAGTATAGTGAGGGGTTGAAGTGAAAATATTTCAAATGGGTTGATAAAAAATTCTCCGGCCGAGCCACAGAGGTGATATTGAAGCTTCTTGAAAGACGGCATGAACCTCCACCTACATTCATGGACGATGAGTTGGACGATGTCGATTCAAGGGAAGTTGAGATGAAGGCTGTAACATCTGTGGCCAATCAAATGAAGAAGGAAGTGTCAACGATGAAAAGACAAAGAAAGCGTCATCGAGCGTTAATTGTATTTTTGTTCTGTTGTGTAGCCTATTTAATGGTCAAGTGTAAGGTGTGTGATGAGAGGAAGTTTCTCAGTTTATCGTAGGTGACGATCACTTGGATATGTACTTGTATTGGATAATGTATAAGTAATGGATGATTTTTGTATGGATCAAGAGGTTTGTTGTAGTATTTTGTTGGAAATGAAAGGTTGTAATGTAGTGTTTGCTTAGTTTTTGCTCAGTTCTTGGACTAGTTATGTATTGTCAATCTCTATTTGCTTAGTTTTTCACTTGTTTGGTTTGCTGCAAATGTGGCTGCTGGTTTGCTGCAAATGGGCTGCTGGTTTACTGCTCGGTTGCTGAAGTTGCTGGTTTGCTGCATTTGTTGCTTGGTTCGAATTTAGTGGTTGACTTGTTTGAGCAACTTACAATTTGTTAAGTGTATTGTTCAACATTTGTTTGCTTGAGATGTTTGGTTTCGTCCAATGGAGCTGTTTGGTTTGCTGTAAACATCTGCAAATGTTGCAGGTAATTGGGTTGGCGGTTTGCTGCAAATGCTGATTCATGTGGTTATTATTTAAGTGCCATAATTTGTAAATGTTGATCACTTAAGTGCCAGTTGGGGTTAAAAAGTGATCAATTAAGTTCCAATTATCTCTAAAAGAGATCACTTTAGTGCCAAGTTATTGTTAAAGTGATCACTTAAGTGCCAAGTTATTATGAAAGTGATCACTTAAGTGCATCATCAAAACCTGCAATACTAATTTGTGCACCACCAACTGACCTGCAATATGATGTGACCAATCCGGCATCTAGCAAACCCTGCAATATCATTGTGCACCAGCAACTTGCTTGGTGCATTGACAATATGCACCAGCAACTAGCTGGTGCACCAAAAGTACCAAGGTGCACCAGCAAGTTGCTGGTGCATTACAATATGCTCCAGCAACTTGCTGGTGCACCAAAAATGTACCAAGGTGCACCAGCAAGTTGCTGGTGCATTCACAATATGCACCATACTTGTTGGTGCACCAAAACCTGCTGTAGCAAATGGTGCACCAGCAAAACCTCCAATACCAAAACCTGTACCAACCAATACTAGCTACCTTCATGCGCCCACCACAATCAGCAAGCATTACTAGCCACCAACAACAGCCACAAATAGCCAACAACACAACAAGCACAGCCACCACAGTAATGTAAATAGCAAAAGCATAATTGAAAATTTTCACATTGCTCCGTTGACGTTGAACTTAGAGTTTACATAAGTTGAATAAACAACTATGTCCTTTGCATCAAAACAACAACACACAGGCAATTGTGATTCCCAACAAAAAACTAATACTAACATATCCACTCCCTCCCTTTCAATCAGTCAACACTGACAACCCCCCAGCTTCTTTTCCTTTCAATGGCTTTTTCACTTGGTTTATAATCCTAGCACTCTTTCTAACATATGCAGGTTCTGGTTCTTCAAGTGGCCTTTCAGGGCTTTGTTGAGGTGGAACCCTTGCTGGCCTCTTTCTTGGTGGCTGTTTCTGAGCTGCAGCTGTTGTCTTCTTCTTTGTCAATCTCTTTTTTGGCGCAGCCATTGACTCTTGGGTTGGGTTACCTTCAGAGATAAGCATCTCTGAGCTTCTCCTAGGCTATAATAACATAACAACATAAGAAAATGGGCTACAAAATTTGAAATACCCTAAATTAAATGCACAAGTCCTACCAAACTTACATGCAAGATAGTCATTCTAGTATGTTCGTCCTGGAATAGGCTATAACCATATTTCCTCAACCTCTTCCCAAGAGCCCCTCTTGTTCGTCGTGGAAGTGGTGGTTGTACAGCAGGTTCTGTTGGCCCTTGAGGTGGTGGTGGCTAGGTAACATGTCCTGCTCTTGCCCTTCTTCTCACATGCAGTATCGAAACAAAGTTAGATTACTGGCCATAAAATAAGAAAAACAAACAACGTATAACTTACTAGATATTTTCTCCTCGTTTGTTCAACAGTAGACTCAGTACGCTCTTCTGTTGGCCCTTCATTTGGCTGCACAGCATGCCCTGTTGTTGGCACTTCAATTGGCTGTGAAACATGTCCTTCTGTTGGCCCTAGAGGTGGTGGTGGTGGTGGTGGCTGTGCAATAGGTTCTATTGGCCCTTGAGGTAGTGCTGGTGGTGGCTGGGCAGCATGCCTTACTGTTGCCTTTCTTCTCACCTGAAGTGTGGAAACAGGGTTAGACAAGTGGCCATAAAACAAGACAAACAAACAATGTACAACTTACTGGATATTTTCTCCTCGTTTGTTGCATAGTAGACCTAATACGCTCTTCTATTGGCCCTTGCAGTGGCTGTACAACATGCTCTCCTGTTGCCACTTCAGTTGGCTGTCCAACTTGTCTATCTGTTGGCCCTTCACTTGGTTCATGTTGCTTCCTCAGTTTACAGCCTTTCTTATTGTGGCATTCCTTATGGCAGTACGAGCACATCATCTTTGCACCAGCCTTTGTCATCCTTTGCCTTGAAATATCCCCTTCTTGCATTCTTCGTCTCCGCTTTGGCCTTCCTACTTGCTTCTTTAGTGGCAAAGGTGCAGGGGCATCACGATTTGTTGGCTCCCAGAATTTGCTACTTCTAATAGGTTGCATCATGAATTGGTACGCATCAAGATATGACCTTTTGTTGTAGCAATCAGCTAGGTAATCTTCTGGGTTTTGTTGTACGTTCTGGATAGTAGAAATGGCATGTGGGCAGGTGCTATGCTCGACATGAGAACTTCCTCCTCTCTAGGTGAACGACATACGTATCGTCATTCATCTTGATCTCAAATCCGTCATCGCTATTCCACATTGGATGGCAGAGCCTACTACCAGCCAAGTTATCATCTAATCTCTTCGCAATCTTGGGACCACATACTCTAGTCCACGTCCCAGCCTCATCTCTTTTATTCGCAGCCTAGTCATTACCATAAGTCGTATATCCTCAAGCATGGCAATGATTGGTTTGCACCTAGCAGCTAATATGCTGCTATTGAAAGCTTCGCTGAGGTTGTTGTTAATGATATCGCACTTGAATTCCTCGCTGAAGAAGGCCCTACACCAATACTTCGCCTCAGTTTCTAATAGCGCTTCGAAACCATCCTTGGTCAGCTCAAGCAAGCCCTGTTTGGCTATCTTAAATTCAGCCATGTTGGTGCTCTTTGCAATTTGCCAGAATTGCTTCCCCAGCTTATTCCCTTTGTACTTCTTTGACTAGTATGCATATATGTGCCTTGCACACATCCTATGCTCGGCATATGGCATCAACTCAGCCAATGCAGGAACAAGTCCCTACAATATTAAACCAAGACATAATTGTAAGAACAAGGAAAACTATAACATAATGCAATTAACATTTAGAAAGAATCAATTGACAGTGATATTACCTTCTGTTGGTCGCTCATGAAAGCCCAACCTCTCCCGTTGGTTATCTCCAAATCAGCCATCAAATTTTTGAGGAACCAGGACCAAGTGTCCTTGTTTTGTATCTTTACAACAGCCCAAGCTATTGGAAACATTTGGTTATTGGCATCTCAACCAACTGCAGCCAACAATTCTCCCTTGCACAAACCCTTTAGAAAGCACCCATCCAATCCTACAACTCTTCTACAACCACATAAAAATCCCCGCTTGCATGCATCGAAGCAAGCGTAAAACCTATCAAAGACGGTCCCAAAATCGGGCAGTGGTCTCTCCACAACCTCCGCATACACTCTACTTGGTGGGTTTTGAAGTCTACATTCGTAAGCATAATCCCAAACCTCGCCATATTCTTGCTTATACTAACTCATGAGTGTTGTCATGACCTTATACTTGGCTCTCTTGCACTGAGTCGCTGACACGTTAATCCCTACCTGCTTCTTCACTAGCTGCTGTAAGTGAGGACCCCTAATCTCGGGCATCGCCTTGATCGTGTTGAAGAAGTGCTTCGACAACCACTTACTTGTTACCCTTTTATTGTAAAAAATAATTGAACACGTATGTTCCTCTTGGAAGGACCTAATTTGGAATGACCCTCTCCTCTTGCTCAGTGAGCCATAGATCTTCCATGCACAATTACGTTGTGGACACCCAGCTCTCACAAACTCCATCGTATTTCTAACAAACTCAAGAATCCTATGCTCAGCAATAGAGTTCTTGACAATAGCATCCTTGAACTATTTCGCATCCTCAAATTTCATACCAACACACAAAATATGACATGCTACAGTTGGATCATAGGAAGGATACTTATTTTTCCTTCTACGCATAGGTGCAGCTACTTCTTCTTCTTCAGGCTCATCCTCGGAAGTACCGATCCAGTCGTCACTGCCACTTTCTTCAGGTGCACCAGCAGGTGTAGGTTCTTGTTCCCTATTTACTGGTCCAGCTCCTTCTAATTCTCCAAAGGCTACTTTTTTCTTTCTCGTAAACTCCTTGCGGTTTTGCCTTGACCGTGTAAGCTCATCATCGTCGTCGTCATCCCTTAGGAAACTGGCATTTCCCAAAGCTTCATCATTGTCGTCATCATCACTGGATTGTGCAACTTGCCAATCTAATCTTGTGATTGCCTCATCACCTATATGGCTTACCCCCCTGTCCTCTCTCTCCTCACAATCCTGCATGTCCTCCCAATCCTCGCCGTCTGCCCACTCCTGATGTCCTTCTACAATAGTATCATCCCCACCATGAGAAGTGGAATCAAGGCCTACTTCTCCTGTTTCAGTTACGTTGTCATGCTGAGCATCATCATCATCTTCATCATCGCTGTCACTGTCGACATACACTTTCACTTCGTTGCCAAGAAGATAGTGATAAATCAGATCCTTAAATCCATTCTTATCCCACAATTGTCTCAACCCATCCCTCAAGCCCTTCCCAGGAGCACAATAAAGAAATTTACCTACTTTGCAGCCTAAAATGTGCACTATATCCCTCACGAATGAAACGTACGACAACGTCCTTACATAGAGAAAAATGGTTCCTTCATTTCCACCTTCGTAGTCCCACTCGTCGGTGCCAATCACAAAATCTCCGCCATAGCAGACAATGACAGCAACAAGATTCTTGTCCATGCCTACACCAAAGGAAAAAAAAGTCAATAAATGTATCAGCTTTTGGGACCACAATATAAAAAGTACAACAAATTCACATGGAGGTCCCTACAGGCCTGCTTTTGATTAAAGAGTCATTATTTGTCGTGTAGTGTCAACAAAGCAACATGACAGTGTTTCACATTGAAGAATTTGAGGTCCCAACGGCATTACACTATTTCCTAGCAAATAAAAAATATTTTTAGTCTGCAAAGGCATCCAAGTTAGTCATTAAACAAGTGGACCGAAAGGGATCCAAACACATCGACTTCAAAAGGGACCAAAGGGATTGAAAGGCACTCTCTTCCTTTATCAAGAAACCGAAGCCAGAGGTTGTGATTAAACAAGTAGACGTCCCCAACGCATCAACTTCAAGCCTTAATTTTATCATATCACCCATAATTTTGCCCTCAGAACCATAATTTTCCCGTCAGAGCCCTAATTTCGCCTCGGGATCTAACTTTCAAATTGGGACAGAAGACGCGTACCTCACGAGGGCGAGCGGGTGACGGCGACGGCGACGGCTGACCGTAGACCAACGACGGCGAGCGAGCGACGGTGGCGACTCCATGAGCAACTGGATTTACACGGCGTGCACGAGACAGACACTCCTTCGCACGAGAGAGGGGTAGTCAGTGAGAGTAAGAGGGAAGGAACGATGTCGTTTGTGAATCCTAACACAAACGTCGTCGTTTTTCCATTTCTGCCCTTGCACAAGCCACGTCGGATTTCCACCGAGACAGCCGCTTGTAAAAATTTGCCACATAAGATAATAAAATAAATTGTAAAATCCACATAATTCATTTGGCCGGATTGGCACTAAAGTGCACGATTTTCTCTGAACTTGGCACTTAAGTGAACGTTTTGAAAGTTTTGGCACTAAAGTGCTCGCTGTACACCAGTTTTGGCACTTGCGGTGTACTTTAGCCCACAAAAACCCTCTTTTCATTACGCCTTTCTCGCCCAACCACACCTCCGCCGTCGCAGCCCACCGCCGCTCCAGTCGACTACCGCTCGCCCCCGCCGCCAATCGCTGCCGCCCACCGCCTTTGCAGGCTGCCATCGCCGCCGCCGCCGAGTTGCCATCTCCGGTCGCCGGAGTAAAAAATAAATAATAATTTTTTTATTTTTAAAAAGTAAGTAATATTTTTTTAATAATAAAAATTATTTTTTTAAAGAAATTTAAAAAATTTAAAATGAAGTAGAAAATTTTCGGCCACCGACAATAATTCGTCGTAGAAAATTTTCTTATTAATAATGTTCCAGAAGTAGAAATTTTCAACTGTTACCAAACGAATTTCTTTGATAAGAAATTACAGAAGTTGATTTCTGAAGCAGAAGTATTGCCATGCTCACGCTAAGTGTATTTGCCTTGAAATTACAAGAGTTGGCGAAATGCCAGGCTTCATTGTCGTTTGAGTTCAACGAATTGAAAACTTCGGTGCAATTGCAGTTCTTGTGCCTTGAACAAATGATAGATGATTGAGAAAGGAACACAAGCGTGATCTTGGATCTTGAAGTCGAGGTCTAGAACGATTCGAGCGCTCGATGGTCGTGACCTAAATTTCGGCTAATGGATTACCAAGCTAATTATTTAACTAATCTAACTCGGACTCTCACAAGTTCAAACCAAATCGCAACTTAGGGATTCATGTCTTAGCATGCAAAATATCTAACTTGGAGTCGCCACTAATCTGTTTATTGTAGGTTGATTAGACACCTAAGTAAAATAGCAGGAGAACTAAATTACTCATACGAACCAGAGATTATGAATTCGGGGACTTGGTTACGCTAGACTTTCTAACGCCCTTTCAGTACCATTTGATTTTTATGAAAATCATTTGATTAGGTAGTTTGATTAAATTTTAACCTAAGTTACTAACAAAGGTTATCATGCGGTTGCGCAATCAATTAAATGAAGCACCTAGAAATCAATGCAAATTGCAAGGAGCATGGGCTACGCAAATTATTCTCTCTTTGTGATTTTTGCTTTTTTTAAAAGGAAAAAAATTAACCTATATGCTATGCATGAATTTCTAATTCTAATGCAATGAATTAAATCAAATGCAAGCTATCCAAAGCTAATGCATATGAAATTAATCTAATTACTTACATGACTATTCTAGATAACATGCAGTCAAATTAAACTAATATACGAACTATGTTACGGTCTGATTAAATTGACTACATGACGTGCGAATTAATTAAAGACCTAAACATGCAATTCTATATGTAATGCATCCTATCATGCAATCTATATGACATGGCAAGAATGAATTCATTTTTCAGAGTTATTAATAACCCTAAATAAAACTATGCTTAAAAATAATTATCCTACATATTTTAGGGTTTAAATTGGCCTAAACTCTAACCTATTTTTTTTTGGTCGGACCCTAACCTATTAAAGATAGATTATTTTAGGCATGGAAATCTACTTAAACAAGCAATCTCTATCCAGAATGTAATCTAATCTAAATTATTCTAAGAATTAATAAACATGCAAATTATCTATATAATTCTATTCTAGAATGCAATCTACTCTAAATGCAGAAATTATCTACATGCAACATCTTTTAGAATTTCCAATATCACGCAAGATAATATATTCTAAAAGATTACATGCCAATCCAATTAATTCAAATATGAAAAGTAGATAATTAAATATATTGCAAAGTTTAAATCCCATTATTGATCAGATCAACCTATCAGATTTTAATTTTCGCCTAATTAAATGTTCTATCTATAATCTTACAGATAGAGCCATCTAATCCTGTGGCGGTTGCGAATTAGGAAAGATTTCCTAATCAATATTGCCTATAACTCAGAAGATTTGATTAGATAACGATTTATTCAAAGAGGCAACAAAATATCCAATTTAATCAAGATCAGAAAAATCTTACCTTATCCGAAGATATTCTTTCCGAATTTGAACCAATATCGGATTAGGATCGCGGACGGGCGGTAGTGGTGTGGCCGCGTGACGAGGAATCGCCGGAAAGTCTGCAAAGTCGGACTAGAATCCAGCCATGGGAGTGACGATGTTGCTGGTTGTCCGTGGAGGCTTGGTTCGTTGATTGTCCAGAATGCTCAATCACGGCTTGGACCTAGTAAAGAACAACCTGCAAAACAGCAAATCCAAGGTCGTGGAAGAGAAGCTAGGAGGTCGCGGATTGATTGTGGCAGAGCACGGTAATGTAAGGGGGCCGACTGGCGTTGTTCTTTGGGCACAGTGCAGATTGGGCTTCATCCATGCTCCTACTTTCATAAAAACATAAATATGGCCAAAGAATCAAGTGTGGTGGAGCATTGACCACAAGGTGGATATCACTAGGCTCGCTAGTGAGCCAATAATGTCGCTAACGTATAGGGAATTCATGAGGCGTTACTGGAGTTCGCATAAAGTTAGGGCATGTTTGGCAATGATTCTGATTCTATTTCCTGGATGATTTTTAGAATTTTTTCTAACTTTTTTTAAATTTTTTTAACTTCTTTATAGTTTTTAATTTTTTTATTTCCCCCATTTTTATTTTTTTTATTTTTTGATTTTTTTAAATTATTAATTTCCCCCCCTTTTTAAATTTTTTTGTTAAATTTTAAAGCTTATTTTTAAATTTAATTTTAAAAAATGAATTTAAAAAATTTGTTGTTAGTAAATTTTCAAATCTAATTTTAATTTATTTTAAATTATTAATTCCCCCCCCTTTGATCTGAAGCGTAAATCCACTATTTTATTTCTAATCAAATAAGCCATTTTTCTGAATTGTTTCCCAAGTAATATTTTATAATTATTCCAGCTTGGGTCTCATGAAGAAAATTTCGGCCCCTCTGACTTCTATGGGCTTGACCACAATTAGGCCCAATCCAGCTTATCCATTTAAACCCAACCGGCGCAGGTCCGATAAAAATGCAAGTGTATTCCTAAATTATATGATAAATGCAATATCTAAATATGTGAATGCGAAATAAAAAATAAATATTTTGTTAGGGTCCGGGAGCAGTCCCTATTTTCTGTGCAATAAATTCCTAAATGAGAAGCCAAAATTTAGGCGTCAACATCGATCACATACGCTAGGAATTGATGGCAAGAGATCTCAAGCAAGAAGTTTAGTTTTGATTATATTGAATGTATTCTTCGAAAGTAAAAGTACTGGAAATTGAACAACATGAAAATCAAAAGTAAAAATAACTCGCAATTACACGGTAAAGATATAGATGGATTATGGTTCAAAGAACATTTATTACAGACTATACAAGGCTAGGCTGAAAATTCTTTGAACATCCTGATCGTGGCTCCAGCCATTTCCCTGATCGTGGCTCCAGCCAGTCATCACTGTTGCCTGGACCGGCGCTCTCACGCCTACGCGATCTCTTTTTTTTTTTTTTTTTTTAACCCAGTGTATATTTCCTTTTTACAAATGAAAAGTATTAAGAAATACTCAAAATGATAGGAAAATAATTGTACATATATTGAAATTTCAGAAATTATATTTCAGATTTGTTTCCGTGAGAAAATTATTATTTGCGAAATTCGGGACAATATCAAGAGTTCATATAGCCACGAATCTTAAACTGATACACGTATGACACGAAGATTAGTCTGAGGTAAATGCGGCGCAAGTGTATCGGTTTGGGATATTTTGCGATACAAGCCATGAGGTAATTATGTTGTATATGCTTTTATATTATGTACAATGTATAGTGAAAGAAAGAAAGAATAGCAATGTGGCGTCTCAGGCACATCCCCCTGCGAACTCACATCTTAAATATTTTTCCTTATTTTCTGCTATCCTTTACTCTTGATGCGGAAGCGTAATGGTAGGCAACCTAATTAAAAAGACATAGCAGCTTCTAAGATTTTTACAAACATACTTAGTTTTATATATAGGTATCTCGTACACTTTATAATTTATCATAACCTCCCGATTTCTATGTACATTCCAAAATTTGGGAAGTTTATCTGACAACTACCACACTACTTCCCAGTACTATTGCTAGACTACTAAGACTCCTTCCTCATCATGACTCGAGCACTGACTTACGATGTCGTCCCACTTTGAAAACCCGGCGGACCATCAAAGTTACGTATAGGGCCGAAGAGTATAACATCAACTTGCTGGAACCATGAGGCAAAAGTAAGGGGAAGCTGCACTGCTAAACTGATATTTATCCAAACAGTAGTCTTGACTCTGATATATACCTGATTTGTCTCTACATCTACTACTTCCTGTTGGGAGAGCTCCATGTGTGTTGGCATACCAAATAGCGGGCCATGCGACGGATCCATCTCAGTTTCCAGAAAAATATTGAGATGAGCTAATAGCCCAGTAAATGAAATTACTAGGCCTAAGGTAGGAATGCCGGCCCAACACTCAATGTAGTGGTGTCAAAATAATTCAGGCAAAGCTATCCTGTGATCGATTATAAAAATGCCATGTATCACACAATTCAAGGATGCACGTACAACGATTCCATCATGTAACTTGTTTGCTCGTAAGGGCCATGAGCTCATCAGCTTATTCTCGTAATGTCGTAATCTCGTAGTCGTTACTCGGGAACGCTTTCTCATAGGCCCAACATCGTTTGGGAAAAGACGATGTCTCATTTGCATTGTCACCTTCACGGGAAATGACGATTCGTAATCATTTCTCCTAACAAGGCCAACTCCGACCCTCGTCAACGATAAGTAATTCCAATATAAAAGCCAACTCTGGCTTTCGTCGCTCCTTGGGTGACAATGGGTAGGCATTCATTTCTCATGTTTGCATGCATACACAATCTTCCGCATACACATGTCCGTTTATCATCTTTTCTTAACATAAAAATATGCGGGATTGGATTGACGGAAGTGAGACGGGCAAGGGACCGCTCGAGCCATCTCCGGACCAAGTCAGCTCGGCAGGATGCGACGATCGAAATTTTCGCCAGTTGGATTACTAAGCGGAATGGTTAATTTTGGATGAAATGAGGTGATTAATGTGGAAGTTAAGGATCGTGACGGTAATTCTGAATGGTGGGCGTGATGGGTATCGAACTAAAAGGACCGTTGGACGTCAACCTTGGTTATGGATCGTAAAGTTTTGGTTCACGTTTGAGTAGTTTCGGAATCGAACCCGCAAAGCCCCACCGCCACTTGCCACCCCAAACCGACCTAGACTCCCTATAAAAACCCATCTCTTCTTTCGCTTCTCATTTCTTAAGAACCCCTCAAGCTCTCACCCTCCTGTTAGATGTATACCCTAAAGCTACCATGTAATAGTTACATGTTAGGGATTTCTGTTGTATTTTCAATTTCTTATTAAATTAATGGCAAATACGTGTTTATTCATTTGTCCAATTATTTATATGAATGAATTCCATAAGATCAGTTGTGATTGAACCTATTCTTGAGACGTTGAGAATATGTGTGATGGGTTCACAGTTAGACTGAATCTTTAAACTGTTCCCGATCGATGGATCATTGAATGGATATTAATGATCCTGTTGAGACCGGTGTGTTCTAAACTTCACCATTAAGTATTGGATACTTAAGGGAATGACAAGTCACAAGTCATTGGGTATTGCGATGCCCGAGTTAGAACACAGGTGCTTGTACCAGACAAGTTCACTGAACGTGACACGCATTGAACGATTAGCAACATGGAAGCTTTTAGCGTGGTCAATGTCTAATTGTTCATGCTCTGGTCTTGTGTAAATAATCCTTAGACTTGAGGCACAGTGTTGACTTGTGTGTTGGATGGCTATGGTTCACAAGTGCGCATATTGGCGGTTCGTCGATCCGTCTCTGTACCTGATGGTTATAGTTCATGCACATACGAAGTCACACGTGTGCGCAGAATGGAATCTGTCTCCTTATTACATGCAAGGTATGATGTCCTATGCGATCTAATTATGACAATGCATTGAAATCCTCGGCCGGGGTTGTAACCGAGAATGAAATGTTCATGTCTCGTATAAATGCATGTTGATTAGATTTGTGCATATGATCGAATTGGTGGCTTGACAAATATTCCATGGTCTTTGTTCGATCGGGACATAGTAAGACAGAGGGATTGAATTACACTGTAACCAGAGCTGACAGGTTCATTTTGTTCTTAAAGCATTCACACTATCTGGGTAGCCATGACATATTGCTAGATATCACTCATGGCTTGTAGGACCTGAAGATTGATCGGGACAATCAATTCTCTTGGAAGTACTAATGTGTTAGTGCAAGTCTTACTGCCAGCTTAGTGATGAACCTAGGGACGTCACACACCATAACCAATACATGACGACATTGAACGGGAAAGACGATATTGCAAAAATGTTTGCAATAACGGCTATCGAATTAAGTCGGGCTGAAATTAAATTAAATGTGATTTAATTTTATTTTTATTTTAGGTCATGGGCACGCGTGCATATGATGCACACGCACGTTCTAAGTGGACATATATCGATATATCCAAAATGCGCACAAGCTGATGGTATACCCTTTTATTTTGATTATAATAATAATTGTTATTATTATTTCTATAATAAAAAAAAGGGGTGCACGTGTGACGTGGTCAGCAAGCAGTTGCTAACCACATCACACATGGTCAGCAACTGCTTGCTGACCGTGTGTTATGTGCACAAAGTGCACAACGTGCACGTCTCACACGGTCAACAAACAGTTGTTGACCGTGTGGACGTTATGCACGATGCATACACGATCTGATCGTGTGTGCAGTGCGAGAAAAACCATTAGCTTCATTTCGTGGATAATTTCAAGTGTCTTAGCTTTTCGTTAAGGGTGCGCGCATGAAAGTGTAAAAAAGTCAGAGAGAAATTAGAAAAATTCTCTCTACACTTTTATTCTTACGGTGACCGAAAAAAATCAATAGCGCGGAGAGTTATCTTCACAAGATTGCTAGCACAATCAAGTGTGGTGTTTATCCGCGTCGTCTTTCTCCCGTTCGTCGTACGATTGGTGGTGTGTCTGAACTAGAGGTCCGACGCTTGTGGGACTCAAATTGAAGAACATCTGAGCCAATTTGTTTAAAGCACGCTTCAAGAGGTAATTCGTTTAACCCCTTTCGTGTAATTTGATTTTGATTGAAACACACGAACAACGCCTCTGGAGATACATGTATGAGCTTTTTTTTCCGCTGCGTTTATATGTTTTATTTGCCTATGCATGTTACGTGAATCCCAACACCTCCCTCGTGGAATCCGCCCTCGCCTCCCCTCTTCCTCTTCGTGCGTAGCCCCTCATGCTCTCATCTCTCTCTCAATCTCTTGATCTCTCTCTCCACCGCAACCTCCTCCTTTGTCCGACAGCCAGCCAGCTCAACACCATCCCTCACTTGTCCAACAACGGCATCAACAGCAGCTCCTCCGACCAGCAGAACCACACGCTCGCCTCCTCCAACTCAGACCCACACGCGTGCTCAAGGAAGGAAACGGAGGCGGTCCGGGCTCGTTTTTTTGTCAATTTAGCTCCCATCTTCTTCGTGGATGACCTCAAGGCAAGTATCTATCTAACTCTACCCCTCGATGGCTCAATCGACGCTTGATTTTGATTTTGGAAATGGGTATGAGTCGTGGATGCTTGAGGTGCATGTAAGGGAAGATGGGTTTATTTGGACGACCCATCGCTTGATCTAGCGTCCTTAGGTCTTGGGTGAGCTGAATCTAAGGTCTGATCGTTATATTTGTTGTTGATTCGAGGTGAATATGTGACGACCCAAATTTCCTCTAGCTGGACTATCAAGCAGAATAGTTAATTATGGACGAGGATTAGCGACGATCATGGCTTAAGGATTCTAATTATTGGCGCGATGGTTAATTTTGAATGTACTAAAGTGATGGACATTGAGCTAAAGGGACTGTTGGTGAATGGTAATTATTTTGTTTTACTAGAGTGGGTAGCCTGAAGCTTGGCTCCGGAATTTATTTCGCGAAGCACCACCGTCTTACCCCCACCCTCAATCGACCACACCCCTCTATTTAACCCCCATCTTTTCTCTCTCTCCTCTTAGTCCTCTCCCTTCTCACTTGCCTCGTGAGATTCGCCCCTTTCCCCCCCTTCTAGCTCTCTCGACTCCACCACACCTGATGCCTCCTCCGCCTTGCTCGATGGCGACGATAGCGGCTTCCTTGTCCATCAAGCTCATCTTACCGACCTTAGCCCTCGTCCGCCGCTCGAAGACCCGTGCCCACGCCCTCTCGCCCCTCTCTCGGCCGCACGCATGCTACAAGGAGGAATGGCGACCCAAGCTTCGTTCTTCGTCGATCGAGCTCTCGTTTTCTTCATGGATGACCCTAAGGCAAGTACCCACCTATCCCTAATCCTTTTCTGTTCAATCGCCGCTAATTTTAGCTCGGATCGTCAGTTTTAGAAACAGGTCTCTGGATGAGAAGATTGGTTTGCATGGAATAGAAAACGACCTTATTTGGACGATCCGTTGCTTAATCTAGTATCTACGGATCTTGGGTAAGCTGATTTCAAAGTCTAATTGCTTTAATTGTCGTCAATTCGAGGTGAATTGAAGTTAGACAACAAGTAGCTATTAGGCGTGAATTATGGGAGGAAGAAAGGCAACTCAAACTCCTTTGGACGGCGATTCAAGCTCGGTTTCTCGAGCAGGGAACCTAAGGCAAGTAGAACTTCTAACCCTTTTCACTAGATTAGCTATTTAATCGTCGATTGGGCGCGGAGACGCCGTTTGTGTTTGGGTGTGAAACCTGTTTTGTCTGATGGTTCTGCTTGCCGATTCATGAGTGTGTATGGCTATGGATAGCCAAGATCTTTGTGTTGACTATTTTGTCGGTTGTCGAGATAGTGTGAGTTTGGGTGGTTCTGTTTGTGGGTGTCTGGCCTTGAGGTCGTGTGATTGTGTGGTGCGTGTGGTGCTTGGTGGTCTAGGATGGTCTTGTAATGGCATCGAAATGCATTGCATATAAGTATCGAAGCATGCGTGTGTTTCTGACCTGAGAAGTGGGCGGTCGAGAGTGTGTGGTTGGTTGTTTGCTTGATGGGTTTGAAGTCGATTGAACGTGTGTGGATTGAGTGGTTAGTGGTTGGTCTGCTTATGAATTTGACTAAATGAACCGAGGGTCCCGTCGACCTGTGTCCCGATGAGGATGAGATTAATGTCCGCTTGTGTCCGGACTATACCCTGTGGGAGTCTGAGTGAAAATCGGGAAGTCCACGGCCCGTGTCCCGTTGGAAAGGAGCCCCGGAGTAGGGGAATCAAGGTCTGTGTCCCTCGGATAAGAAATGAGGCCTGTGTCCCTAATGATTCCTATGGCCGGTATCCCATGGACGAAAAGCTGGGGTAAAACCCAGAATCGAGGCCTGTGTCCCTCATATAACCATGGCCTGTGTCCTATGGAAATCGGTTCTAAAGAGGAAACTAAACAATGGGTCAAGTGCATGAGCGTGTGAGTGGCATCCTTTGTACAGGCTTGCTTATTGATGTGTGGAGTCGTTATCGGGTCTTATCCATGCCTGTGTTTGTTTGTTCATCCTTAGGATCGTGGGTCTCGTCTTTGTTTGTCTTGGGTGTGACGTCTGGGGATTGCATGTTGAGTCTATTGGTTGTGGTCTTGAGGTAATCGAGTAACTAATAGTTAGTTTAGTCGATTGGTTTAGAGCTTTCCTACTTGCTGAGCTTCGGCTCACTCCCGTTGAATTCACCATTTTTCAGATAGGTTTTCCATTTGAGAAGTAGTGGACTTAGAAGACGGCGTTGGAACCCCCAGATGACGATGACGGATGGCATTCTGAAGTAGTAATACCCTTTGTAATCTTCCCAGGTACTTGTTTGTTTTGTTTTGTTTAAGGAGAAAGATGTAAATAACCCCTTTATATACTTATATATAAAGTATTTAAAAATAATTTGCTGAATGATCTTACTGTTTGCTACAGGTAGTAAAACCTAATGAAAGGCCATACCCTTTTAGGCATGCCTGCCATTTTTCTTTTCACACATGCACTTGTCTCTTGTTTGTATGGCCGTTGTTTGTTTTTGGTCCATTAAGCTTCCGTATGCGCCCTCTACTATCTATAATAACAGATTAAATCAGATTAGCGTAAGAGAGGGGACGCCCTGGGACGTTCGGGCTTATACAGTATCGAAGTTGGATGGCGAGTGGGTTTGGGCATGAACCAAGGGAGAAGAGAGGACTATCCAAGTTCCGTCTCGAGGTGAATCAACCTCCGTCTTCGACGCTTTTGGACTTAAGGCAAGTGGTACCTCTACCCGTCCTACTAGACTAACTATTCATCGCTGATTGGGCGCGACGATGCCGTTTGTTCTTGGGAATGTCGTGATAAGTTCTGGCTTGGATGGGTGAGAGGATTAGTTTGCATATCAGGTACGTTACTTGAATTGGTGCTCGTAGGATGTGGTAATTAGATTCTGTGTGCGGATCGTATTGTGTGTTATTGATACAATGTGAGTGGTTGTTGTGTCGTGTATGGGCATTCGGCCTTGTGGCCGTGTGGTGCGTGTGAATGTAATGTGTGTGGACGCGTGGTTTTGGTTGACGAGTCATGGTGTCGGATTATCTGGATGGTGTTTGTTCACATTGCATCTAAGTATCCCAGTACGCGTGTGGTTGACTGCTCATTTGATGAGTTCAATGTGGATTGTGTGGATGATGGTTGATCTGTATTGAATTTGAGTTAACGAACCGAGAGTCCCGTCGGCCTGTGTCCCGACAAGGACGAGATAATATCCGCCTATGTTCGGATAATGCCCCGTGGGACCCTGAGTGAAAATCGGGAAGTCCACGGCCCGTGTCCAGTTGGAATGGAGCCCCGGAGTAGGGGAATCGAGGCTTGTGTCCCTCGTAGACGAAAATGAGGCCTATGTCCCTCATGATTCCCATGGCCGGTGTCCCATGGATGAAAAGCTGAGGTAAAACTCAGAATCGAGGCCCTGTGTCCCTCATATAACCACGGTTTGTATCCCATGGAAATCGGTTCAGAAGTGGAAACTGAATACTAAATGAATCGTGTGCATATTCATGCGTGTGGAGTTCATGGTCTAGGTATAGGTCAGTCCTTGTTGTATGGAGTCGAGTCTCATGTGTGCTTGTCGATGGTTTTATTCGTGCGATGTGCCTTGCGTGCCTCGATGCCTGCTGTTGTGGTCCGGTCCGATCGAGTGACGAATAGATAGTTTAGTCGGTAGGTTAGATGCTTTATTTGCTGAGCTTATTGCTCACCCCTTGCTGTTGAACCCTTTCTTTTTAGTACCCAGGTTCCTCCGCCTTTCCGAAGCTAGCCTGCCAATGGAGATGAGGTTATGGATAGTACTCTAGAGTAGATGTCACCCTCGAATCCATTTCTGTTTTGCATGCACTTGTATTTCTTTTGTGTGGCCCATTGCTTGTTTCTAGTTGGTTTAGCTTCCGCATGCGCCCTCTACTATGTATAATATCACATTAAAACAGAGTGCGATTAGAGTAAGCTAGGTGGTGCCTTACGACACTACACAGGACCCGGACTGACCCGCCCGGTGCCGAATTTTCTGGGCCAAACTGAACTAGGCCCAAAGGGCTAGACCCGGTTTTAGCCGATCTAGACCGGTATGTTCCAGTCCGACCAGATTCTAATCGGACTGGTTCCCGCCCAGTTTTTCTCTTATTCGCCTTGGTTTCGGCCTCGGTCGACCCTCGCTCGGCGTCATTGACTCTCCCGTCGAAGCATAATCAATATAACTTGATGCAAATGCATACATTTTCACACACGTAATCACACGTCCGATGCAACACTTCATCAAACAATAAAAAAATGTTACCACTTAAGAACTAGTAATCCCATTTACCTGTACCCGGACTACGGTATTTTCTACGATATGCAATTGGGTAATTAAGAAAGCGAGATGAGAAGGAAAATGCGGCGGCTTGAGGAGGTGGCGACGCGGTGAGGTGGTGCGGCAAGAGGGAGGATCGGCGGGTGAGGGTCGACGAGGGGGGAGAGAGAGAGGGAGAGAGAGAGAGAGAGAGATTGGGTTAGTGTGGTCCAAATGAGGGACCACTTTCTATTTATACCATAAGAGCCCCAAAGTCTTGGTCAATATATTAATTAATATCATCCACTTATCTTATTATGATTGGGCCATCTTGCAACCTAAGATTGCTTATGTGTCCCCTAAAACTGGACTAGCCATTTATCATTTTCTTATTGGTCCACCTATATTTCTTCTAGAACATAGCTACTTAGCATCGTTTCATCAGTCCACTTATTCATCTTCTAGAACCTTGCTATTTTAATATATGTTAAATTTTCATTAGCTTAATTATCTCATAAGTATCTAATCTAATCAATCTTCTAGAATCCTCAAGAATCGACGAACGACCGTTCGTAAACGGTGGGGCGGAATAGAGCAGAGGATGGAGCTGTCGGTGCTGACCGTGGCTGGCACCAATCGACGGCACAGCCTCCGGCGACGGCTCGGCCTAGGCGCGGCGGCTCCGCGCCACGCTGGCCGGGGGGTGCGCCTCGTTCTGGCCGCATGCTGGCCAAGCGCGGGCTGGCCGAGTGTCGTCCGTGCCGATCACTGGTCGAGCGTGCCTCGGCTCAGACCGGTCGTCTCCCCTGCTCGTTCCTCATCGGGTTCCTCGTCGATCAATTCATCGTCTTGTCTGTTCTGCAAATTTCTTGCCATTTGTTTTTATATTTTATTCAACAAAATTTCTTAGTCAATTCAAGATATAATACTTTATTAATGAAACCTTATCTCATCCCTTAGAGCTTGACAATGACATGTATCCTTATCTCTGGGCTTTTTTTTTTTTTCGAAAAATATGGTTTAATTTTTTTTTTATCAATTTAAGTGATTTTTTTTTAAAAATTTACCCGTTTAGGGCCTGTGCGCCTCTATGGCAAGCGCACAAGGGCTGTACCAGCCACTCACACCTTAATTTTTTTTTACTTTCTTTTTCTTTTTGTAGCCGCACATTTTATGTTTTTGTTTTTATTTTTATTTTTTTTATATTTATAATAACGTTTATTTATAACATTTATATTTATACAACTTTATAAATATAACGTTTTTTTCTTTTTAAACCTTCTTTTTATAACGTAATTATTAATAATTAATTTAAAATTTATTAAGACATATAATTAATAAATAATTTAATATTTATGTAATTAATTTGTTTAGTATGTGCATAATTAATAGATATAGATAAAAAATAGATAAAATTGCTAAAAAAATAAAAAGCAAAATGCATAAAATAAATTGGTAAGATACATAAAGATGATCCAGATTAAAAGAAAGTGCAATAGTAGATAACAACCCATGAACTGAAAAAAATTCAGGAAATAAACAGTGTAATAATAGGTAACAATCCACAACCCAAAAGTATCATTGATGATGATGTCGTCCTCCTACATGGCCTCCTGTTCCGTAACCGGGTTGTCTCTATCGTTCGGCAGGTCTAGTGTTGTACTGATGACGAGGACAAGGTTCTAGATGAGTAGGAAGTGTAGATGAAGAGGGCATATCCTATGATGGGAATCGTGGCTGTGATGTGGATACATCATCAAAATGGGAAAATAGTCTATGCTGAGACGGTACATATCCTACTGTAGAAGGACCTGGGTAAAAAGGAGAGAAATCAGATGACATATCTTGTCCATAGGAACTCTGAGAATCATCAAACGCTTTTCGAGTAGAGAAAATATTTTGAGCAGGAGTCTAGAACTGTCGATTGTCATGGAAGCCAAAAGTGAATCCCTCATAAAATTGGTTGGCAAACTGGCCGAACCCTAGAGTGAAATTTTTCGTGCTACTGGGGATCGTAAAATGTGACTGTGTATGATAGGCCACGGGATAGGGGACGGCGTCATCAGCTGGATGAGCTCGAGGGGTTCTCTAGATCGACTGAACCGTCTCAGGTGGGTCATACTCGTGCGGCCCAATGGATGCTGTTGTAGGTGCTGGTTGGGGTGGTGGCATCATTGTAATCCTCTTCTCCTCATCGTACGCTGATAACATTGCCCTAATTATCCTCGCTGTTCCCCTCGTGTTCTCGCGAGATGTAACAGAACTTAATTGTAGGATTTGTTCCATGCCATCACCTTGTCCATGAAATCAAAGTCAACAAAAGTTGTCAAATGCTAATAATTTATGTCATTAAAAATATAATTAATGAAGTAAATTAAAAATGTTTCACGATCCGCTACACCCATTGCTCCTCATTTGTAAGAAATCCATCTCCGTGTGTGTCTACGGTATCACTCCATATATTCTGAATGATAGTGAAGTGGCTCCGTTGCAGGAATACCAGTGACAATATAGTTATGACGATCGTCCCATATATCAATCCATCGTATGTGGAAATGGACCCAATTCTTTTCAGATTGCCTTAAATCAGTATCATGAAAGGCTTTTGGATCACGGGGAGAAATAGGTATTGGTTGCTGCATGCCAAACTATCGAAGTACTCGATCTGGATAATGCCACTCAACGATGTGGAAACAGATGAGTGGGACACGAGCCCTCTAAATGTGTTGTTCCTGCAAGCAGTAATCTGGTAGAGTCTAGAGAATGGAATCGGTGTAGGGCTCCTAGGTAATCTGCTATCGTATTAAAACACATCAAATTAAACGAACAAATTACAAAAAGAATTAATTTACAAACTAACATTACATTGAACTCGTTGGTTGCTATCATTACTTACATCTGCGGATGCCATTCTATCAAATTGGTAGCGCAGATGTGGTAAAGTAAGTGTGGAGACCTCTGTTATCTATCGGGCTTGACTCCAGCTGCATAAACAAAAAACAAAAATAGTTAAGTTAAATATATTACAGGCACTGAAAAAATTTATGACTTAAGAACTGAAAAAGCAATAAATCACATACTGACTACCAAGAGGTGCATTTGGTAAAGGGTTACGGTTTCTGATGGATGGGGAGACACATCTGAAGTGATCCTACGCCCAAATCTGCAATACATGTAGGGCACCACTGATTTGGTGTGCTGATGGATCGATCGCATTACATAGCTTCCTATACAACCACGCAAGTGCTGCTGAACCCCAACTGTATCCAGTAGGTTGCTCGAGGTCCTCTAGCAGTGGAAGAAAAATCAAACTAACTCTAGCTGCCGATTTCTCTGAAAAGATACATCATCCAAGCAACCGTAGAATGAATGCCATAGCATGTTGTTGTATGGTAATCTCATTGGCATCGTCAGGAATTACACCAAAACGTTCTTTCAACCAGGCTAATCGGACCACTGAACCATGCAACTGGGGTGGGCGATCACCAAGTAGATCCTCACAAAAAGCGCCCCAATCCATAGTAGTGTGGCCAGTAACTACATCTCCTTCAATGGGAAGTCCTGTAAAAACCGCAATATCTTGCAGTGTGATCGTGCACTCACCTTCCGGCATATGGAAGGTGTGAGTCTCAGGTCTCCATCTCTCGACCAAAGCTGTAATCAAATACCAATCAAGTGCCCAAAATCCCATTGAATAAACTCCATAAAATCCTGAAGCTCTGAGATATGGTATTATTCTGTTGTCAAGTTCAGGTATCTGTAGCGTCGATCCACCTCGCCTACATGCAAGAACTTGATTTGGTCTATTTGTAAAATGTTACATTACACGTTAGTGGCAATTTTATTTCGATACAAAACATACAAATGACAGATCAACTACTAAATTTCTTAATTACCTCAGCGTCCCATACGGACTGTGATCTATGTCGGGCCTGCCGTGTAGGTGATGAATCATCCTCAGGTCTCGGCTTGATGTAATTCCTCTGTTCTGTGTCTACAACTGGAAACAATACATCTAAATAAATCTCGCACAATTATGATATTGTAATATTACAAAAATTAGATATCTAAATTGCCTAATTCATATATATAAATTGAGAAACTGTTATGAAAATCAGATATATTACATTCATTGTTTACATACTCCCACAACAAGTAAATACAAAGCAGAAGTTTAATAATTTATATATATAAACTGAGGAACTGTTATGAAAATCATATATATTACATTTACTGTTCACATAATAAACCACAATAATGTTTTATTCCCGGTGTGATTTGTATGCACAAGTTTGCTTATTGTGCCTTGATTTTCCACAGTTGCTGTAATGGTTACGCGAAGTGCTACTGCTCGGTGTACTCCAGTCCATCTCATTACGTATCCATGATGCACGGGGCCTTCCTTTTTTTCCTAATACGGTTTGGGTCTGGCACTGCTAGTAAGCATGATGCCCCAACGGATAAAACATGTATCGATAGCATTGAAGTGTTCTATTCAACGTATAGAAGTCATCTACGAACACATGGTAATCGTAAGCATATTTTTGACATGTTGCAATTACGTGGGAACATGGGGTTTTTAACTCTTTAAATTTTCCACATGAGCACGTTTGCAGGTTTAGGTGGACTGTGTGCTCTGGCCCCCAGATCCAGCTGCTCTATTATATCCAGTTTTAACTTAAAAAATCCCTCTATCAGAGTCGAATCACTTCGTGCCCATTTGCAGTTTGACTATTTCGCTCGAGTGTTTCACCCACAAATTGAGTATATTGCCATCCTAGTTCTTTCTGCCTCATGAATGTCATTCTTTTGGTGTCAAAATAATGAACCAATTGATAAAATATCTTCTCCACCATAACTGTTATTGGCAGAGCATGACAACCCTTCAACATCCCATTAACAAATTCAACCATATTCGTTGTCATCGATCCATATCTCCTTCTGTAAGCATCATAAGCCTTTATCCATTTCTCCCTGGAATTTGGTCACACCATTCAGCTATTTTTAGATCCCACTCCCTAATTCGGTTCATGATGGACTTAAACTTCCCATGTTGATTCTCATAAGCTGTACATTACAACAATAATAAGTAATTGTTACACAATAAAAAATCAAGTGTGCTACCAAATTTAAAAAATTTCAAAATTTACTTGCCATATGTACAAGTTTTTTCCCTTAAGCATTTTTGAACTTTGTATTGTAGTTGTTGAGAATGTGCCGAATGCAATATCTATGGTGGCCATGTGGAGGACGCCACTCTTCTGTGTCCATTGCTCTCTCAATCCCGATATGCCTATATGATATTACACAAATATTTTCTCTATTGGTGACATACTTCCGTAACAAATCCATAAATCAAGTCCAATTATCAATATTCTCCTTCTCGACTATAGCAAAAGTCAACGGGAATATGTGATTGTTGCCATCAAGAGAGGCCGCACAAAGGAGCTTTCCCTAGTATTTCCCGTACAAAAAAGTCCCATCAACAAATATCACAGGACGACAACTTTTGAAGCCTTCAATCGCCTGCTTGAAAGTTCAGAACATCCATTTGAAAACCTTGCAAGTCTGATCTAGTTGTCCTCTGACTCATTTCAGGTCATCATCGATCACAAAATGAGAACCTGGATTCATTAACTCCACCACATTCATAAACTTTCTCAACCTACCATACGACTCATTCCATCCTCCAAAAATTTTAGCAATCGCCATTTGTTTAGCTCCCCAAGTTTTATGATAAGTAGGTTTGAAGCACAGCTTGTCTTTAATCTCGCCATTAGTGGCTTGATTTTGATATCTGGTTGAGCGGCAATCATTGCTTCTATACGGTTGCAGAGGTACTTCTGATCAAGTTGCTGGTGATCTCTTGACATTTGAGGATTACTATATGTATGTGGCCCATTGTACTTAGTTATTTTCCAAAACATGTTACCCGCTTTATTAGTTGCACGGAGCCTCCAACCACACTGTCCATTTGGATTACCACACTTTATCACATATGTTTCATTCCTTGTCTCATCACTGCGAAACTGATGATTGCTTCTCAGTGAATACTCTTTCACAGCCAACTTCACCGTATCCCGTGATGGAAATAACATCCAAACATCAAATTCTTTCGATGGATCAAACAACATATTACGGCCCAGCTTAGCTCTTGTATCTACTTGCATCATATCAAAGTCAATCTCTAAATAGGGCGGTGGATGTACCAACGGCAAAATGGGATTACTGCAATGGGTGTTGTAGTAAGCGTCCATATTGTTACCTCCATGACCCTCATCTACCATATAACTACCATCACCACCATCGCTTTCGTCATCACTATCGAGCCACAAGTCATCTTCTTCATCACTGCCATCATCATCATCATACTCCACATACTGATTATCCAGACCAACATCATCTTTATCAACATTCGAACCTCCCCAACTGAAGCATTTATCACTTGTTATTCATCTACTATTGCATAAAACTATAAAAACTCCATAGAACCACACTGAAGTGCAAACTCCAAGATTATCTTAACTATAACATCATTATCCACCTCCACAGTGTCATATCTAATACTCCCGGGTGTTAAAGTTGGTTGTTTAAACATCAAACTACGAATATACTGGTTCTCTGGTAGATTCAATACGCGCTTGATTGTAGCATGTAACTCATCAAATGTGGATATTTTTCCAAACTCAAACATAGTAGATTGTCCACCTTCGTAATCATGTCCATATTCATTTTGTACTATTCTACCTCCCCAGTACACAGTCGCAAAACATCTAGACGACATTTTATTAAATAAAAAAATTACAAATTATTTTTCATCTCAAAATTGATAAATATTTTTTTCCTAAAAAACTAACAAATTAAAAAATAGTACCCTCAAATTCAAACATATTATTAACAAAATCTAAAAACAAAAATAAACAATACTAACATGTACGCCTATTACAATAATAAAATTTAAAATATATTAATCATCTTAACATTAATTAACCCAACTATAATCAGTCAATTCATCTCAATTAATTTACCCGACTATAGTTAATTAAACTAATTATAATTTATTAGTCCAACCATAATTAATTAAAGTCTACTTTAATTAATTGACCCAGCTTTAACTAACTAACTCATCTTAATTAATTAACCCAACTCCGGTTAATTAGCCCATCAATATTCAGTCAACTCGACTTAAAGTAACTAACTTCAAGTAACTAGAGTTAATTAAAAGTAACTACAGTTAACGAAAAGTAACTACAATTATCTAAAATTAACTATGGTTACTTTAACTAACCAGGGTTGACTTAAACTAACCGCGGTCAACTAACCTAACCATAGTCACTAATCTAACCCGACCACGGTTAACTAAACTAAACCGTCATTAAACTAATCTAACCAACGATTAACACTAATTAAACTAACCATAAGTGCAATTAACGACATAATCAGAGATTAGGGGTTACCTCAAAAACTAACGATGAACGGCAGCGGCGGTGGCGATGATGACACGCGGGGGCGACAACACTCGGCGACAATGACGACACGGCGACAACTCAAGGGCGTGGCGGAGGCACGGGGCTCGCGGCGCAAGGGGGTCCTCGGGCGGTGGGTCGGTGGAGGGCGGCGTGGCTGGGGGTTGCGAAGATGGATTCCTTGAAGTGTGTCTAAACTCTTCTCCTTCTCGGCTGCTTCTCTGAGAGTTATGAAGATGGTGGGACGAAGAAAGTAGGAGAGGAGGAGGAGAAAATAATGACAAAGAGAGCGCTTAAAAAAGCCGTTCCCTGTGCGCCCTGTTATAGGAGCACAGGGTAGTGCGCAGTAGAGGCGCACAGCCTGGCTCACCAATGACAGGCGCACATGGGTTGTGCTGGAGGCGCACATACCCTAAATAGAGGCGCATATGCCCTAAACGCGTAATTTTTTTTTAAAATCACTTAAATTGGTAATTTTTAATCATATTTTAGAAAAAAGCCCCTTATCTCTGAGGTTTGAAAATGACGGCTATGGTTATCCTAGAAGTGATAGTGACATTAATCCTTATCCTTTATCCAATTGACTTGTCATTAACTTATGTATTAATTCAAGAAATATTACTTTATTTTATATTTTCTAATATGAAAATTTCTAGTCGTCACAAGCAAATCAAAAGAAAGATGAAAGGAGAAAAGAAGAAAAGCCGCTTGGGCCGTGACTCGGGCCACTTTGGCCGTGGTTTGGGCCACTTGGCCGTGGCTCGGGCCAATTTGATCGTGGGAACCGACTTTTATATTATCATGACATCCAAATTTTTTTTATATTAAATGATAGTATTTAGTTTATTAAGATAATTATAAATTCACATGAGTTTTGATGATACTATGTAATTCTTAATAAAACCACATTCTAAAAAATAACGGATAAGAAAAGTAAGTTTTGTTGACTCCTAAATTTTGACTACCCTTTTAGGTGTTGATTTAACATATATAAAAATTAGGGACAAACCTCAGTCTCTACCAAAAAATAATAATCAAATCATTTTTTTTATATTCTTACTCATGTATCTCATTCGGGCTAACGACGGAGGATTTGAGCTTAAAATGACAGGAGATTGGACTAGGCACAGGAAAAGTGTACCGAAAATTTTATGAAGGCTTATACTTAAAGAAATATTTCCTCAGGGACTGAATTGCAAATACTTAAAACCTCAGGGAATAAAATGTAAATATTTAAAAATTGAGGGATTACTTTGCAAATAACCAAAAGAAGAGTTAATGGAGAAATTAGAAGGGAAGATAGAGTAACAGAGATAAAGAAGGGAAGATAGAGAAGGGGAGATAGAGAAGGGAAGATAGAGAAGGGAAGATGGAGAAAGGTAGATAAAACGAGGGAGTTATAAAAGGAGAATAGGAGGAGAATTTTGAGAAGGGAATTTTGAAGGGGAGAATCAAATTTTTTTTGGAAGAGAATTTGGAGAGTTTTCTTTAAAAAAAAGAAAAAAAGAAGAAAATTTGGAGAGAAAGAGAACCAAGAGAGAGAGAGCAGAATTTTGGAGGGTAGAATTTTTTAGAGAAGAATTTTGAGGAGAGTAAGAGTTTGAAGCTCGGTGCTATCATCGCCAATTCCTCCATCCCCCAACACAAGTCGCGAGTCCATCCCCGTCGTTCGAGCCGTGATCCACACTCTTGATCTACAAGGTAATACGAGATTCAAATTCGACAATCAAATCTGCCAAATTAGATAACGATTCTAATCATTTAGAATATCCGAAAATTCTATTGCCTAAATTGATTGATTTGAATTTCGATTATACCTTGTTGAATATATTGTATATCTTGTTGGATAAATTGCATATCTAATTTTAGGGTATATTCACTGCATGATGTAATATTTTTAAAAATTCTAAAAGATTTGCATTTATCAATTGCCATGTCAAGACAGAAAATTGCACCTTTTCACTTCATGTAGATAGTTGCACGTGTAATCGGCCTTGTAAATATCTAGGTTAGACTGCATTTTCCTTTAAAATTACATCTCTAAAATAGTAATTCATGTTAAAAATACTAAATCTTTAATAAGTTTGGGTTTAGTGCAATTTAAATGCTAAAATATTTGAGAAATAAAGTATTTTGACATAGTTTTACTTAGGGTTGTAATTAAACCAAAAATAAAAAATAAAAAAATCATTCATGGCATGCATTGCCAACAGTTTAGTTCTTTACCTTATCATAAAAAGAAAACTAAAAATAAAATAAAATTGCACCTTTGAACTTCAAGTGGGCATTCATCATAATTGTCAAATTGAACATTTTTTTTATTAAATTGGTACCAAAAGGGAATTAATTGAAAAGTTAATGTAACAAAGTCCCCGAACACTTAATCGCTGGTTCGTAGAAATAAAATAGTTCTCCCGCTATTTTATTTAGGTTTCAAATCAACCTACCAAAAAATGATTAGTGGCGACTCCAAGATAAATCTTTCGTTTGAAATCGAACCTAAGTCATGACTTGGTAGAATTTGGGAGAGTTCGAGCTAAGTTAATTAATCTGATTAATTAACTTGGTAGTCCATTAACCTAAAATTGAAAAACCCAATTTTTAGGTCGCGACATCTTTCAAATTTATAATTATTATATGTATAAATTAAAGTATGTGTTTACAAGTAATATGAAAAGATTACAAAGGGAATGATCTAAGTGAACAAGAGGAAGGCTATGGAAGTGGAGAATGAAAACTTGTCCTCCTCTTCAGCCTTTGCTCCATTTTATAGAGGTCTTGGACGAAATGCTTTAGCTCAAATAATCATGACTTTTTTGTTTTTTTTTTGCTTTTGCTTTTTCCACGTGATGACTAGACATATGCTAACCCAGTAGGTATCAAAGCAACAGTCCTCAATGAAAATTTTGGTTTGGTTAATTTCAGAATCAAAATCACAAAGTGACTTTGGAGAAACCCATCACAGTGGCGACACTAATGAAGATAATTGCTATGGAATCAACCTGTCAGAAGATGACGAAGACCAAAAAGAATAAAAATTATTACCCATCAGCATTATTACTCAGCACATTTTCAGCAGGTATCTAGTCACCATGTGGGAAAAGCAAAAGAAAAAAAAAAAGCTCAACAAAGTTATAAATATTTGGGTTGAAGCATTTCTCCATAACAAACACTTATGATCCAAATTTCTTAATGATTTTGTCGAAAGTAACTGCTAGAAAATGGATAATATAATAGATTCTCATAAAGATTTAGCTTATAAATGTGGTAACCTAATTTAGCTCATAAGGAAGTAAGGAAGAAAAGATTATTACTCGATATTATTCTAGCACTAGTAATAGAAAATAAATAGTGTGCGATTATTTTTAACTCAGAGTACAATTGTAGAAGCATGTGATGTTAATGAAGTGGATCCTATTCATAACTAATATATGATTGATTTAATTTAATAAAACAGATTTAAATAGAATAGAATATAATTTATTCTTTCATTTTTAATCTCCCGGCAGAATTTTAGGGTTAAAAATTTCTTTTGAACTCTCTCCCGCTTGCTGCCTCTCTTTGTCACTGCAACCCGTCTCCCTCTCACACTTCCACTTCCATTGCGACTGCGATGATGTTCCTTAGCAAGTTCTTGGTTGGATTGTGCATGAAGCCATCCCTCCATCATCGCCTTTGTCGCTCCTCCCGTTTCGATGTCTCTCCATCCAACGGTAAGTGCAGTATTTCTCTCGCATTCTCTCATTTCGTCTCTCCCTTTCAGCTCATCATCCCCCTCTTTATCTATTTCTCTCACATTCTCTCCGTGCACGGGTCGATTTGAAGGCATTTTTTTCATTGTATTTTTATTATTTTATTCAAGAAATTTCCTATTTATCTATTTTTGCCGCCTATACTACCTTGCTCCTTTTTATATATTTTTTTAAGGAAAATTATACCCAATTGAAAAATTCGGTGTCAACAGGAGACATGGCCATTTCAAGCCGTGAGGTAATTATGTTGCATATACTTTTAATTTTATGTACAATGCATAGGAAAGAAAGAATAACAAATGAAAAGAAAAAAGAAAGGAAAAGAAGAAAAAGAAGAAAAGCCACATTGACCATGGTTAAAGCCACTTGGCCGTGGCTCGGGCCACTTTGATCGTGGGGAACCGGCCTTTTATATTATCCGCGATATCTCAAATGATAATATTTCGTATATTATCATAATTATTAATTCACATGAGTTTTGATGATATTATGGAATGTCAATTGGGTCACTAATTGTGTGAGGCGAGAAAATTTGAAAGATACTTTCCTCGTCCATTTTTTTCTGCAATGTGATTTTATTAAGGATTACAATATTATGGGTATTTATCATTCAAGGATATAATTTGAAGCATGTATTTACTAAATTTAATTTTCTTAAACTATATATACTTTCTTACGCGCGCGCGCACACACACATATATGTATATATAATAAAACTTTATGATTATTTTTTGTTGAAGCATTTCGTCCAAAACCTATATAAAAGGAGAAAATATTCAATGGTTGTTGCCTTCCACGTCAAATGCACATGTGGCACAGAAGAGCAAATATGGACCACTGAAAACCTGACACGTGGCAGTGAGGAGAGAGAGTCGAAAAAGAAAATTTTAGCCGGCAAAAGTTTTTCCTCTCTCCTCTGCTGTGCCTCTGGTGCTCTGCAAGTTCCCTGCAACACTCAAACATTAAATGTCATTCCCCCGCTCTCTCTCTCTCTCTCTCTCTCTCCTCTTTTCAAATTTGTTTCTCCTTCTTTAGGGTTGAGGCTCCTTCAAACGCCGTCCACAGAAATCTTCACGCACCAGACCACGGTTTAGATTGGTTCTCTGAATTTAACAAATACGATGTTGCCGTGCTGCTTTTAAGTGTGTGATATATTTTTTTCTATTGCTTTTGCAGGTTTTAAGATTATAACTCATGATGGTTGGCAGTCTTTTAGGAATGAATTGCTAGTTTGGGAGTGTTCACCAGAATTTATTTTGACAAGCTTTTTTTTCCAGGAAAAATAACAACAATTTCAAATTGTTCACATGTAAAAATGTTTCGGCGGATTTTCTGGACCAAAAAAGTAACTTGATTTTTACTGTTTGAATTGTAGTTTCTTTGCATCCTTTAATAATTCCTCTTATCAGGCGTTGTCAATTTGCAGAGAAGAGTATAGTAAATATGACAAAAGAAAACCTCATGTTCACATAAATAGGTTTGTTTTTGGGTGGAAAGAACAAAGAACAATAATCAATAGTTAAAAACTGGTTTAAAAGACATCTCCTGGCTAGCCTAGATTTTCTTGGCCAAAAATATAAACAAGCATAGCTTCTGAAAGGGAAAATAATTGAGAGGTGTCCCTTGAACTGTTGTCATTCTCTTCATTAGGTGACTCTTTTTTTTTCTAACCTTGACACGTGCCGTGCAGCAACCAACTTGTGGAAGTGTTATGTTGATAACATGCTTAGGAAGAAATGGTATTCTATTTCCATACATGCCACTTCAATGCTCAGCAGTGGAACTTATGGTAAAACACTGTTACATGTCGGCAAATGAGGATTGCAATTGCTACAGTTATGACCTGAGAAAGTTGGAAGAAGCCAAATGTGTGCACAAGGATCATGTTTCTGTTGTGTAAGATGACAAATTAGTAGTTTTATAGACCAGTTGCAATCTTGAGAGTTTATTGCTATTAGTAAGGGTTCTTTGGAATTGAAATCTGTCTCCCTTTCCAGGATGGACTGAAGCTGGGAAGGCATGGACTGAAGTTGCTGAAGAGGAGTCCGTCGTCGTTCACGCAGTGTTGCACGAGCGGTACTTGTTGCTAGGGCCTCACAAGGTGGGAATACTGTTTTATGTATATTGTTTTCACGAAACCCACTTTTGATCTATCATAACTGAAATAAAGTATGAACAAACAAAAAATTTTGCACTAACTTACATTTTTACTATTATTCAACAGATAATTTCTAGTCCTCGGTAGCTAATTCGACTTGTTCTCGAGAAAGATGGGTATGACTTATCTATTTAGATTTTTCTCACATCATGCACCCGGGGTCAAGTCCCTCCTATTGATGAAGATTCCTTTCTCTTCCGCTTCTCACTAGTGCCCTTCAACCGAGTATTTGGTACACCTTTTGGCCTTCTCCGAAGGGGATCGAGTATTTGAATTCCACAATTTTCTGCATATTCAGATTCATCATTTTCCCGCAAGAAATTAATATCATATTTACCTGTGAGAGATTGCATTTTGTTCGTGATATGGGAACGGAGATGCAACAAGTTTGATGTTGCCATCTTCTCCGTAATATCATGATTCGCACTGATGCTCATAACACTGAAAGAAAATTGCATCAACCTCTTCAAGCGCAATGTCTTTGACTTTTTCTCATCATGAAAGCTTTCTCCAACATCATCACAAAGACTATTTTCTTTTGCTGCTTTTGTTCACCTCTTCAAAATGTATTGTGATGGAATGCTTGTAACATTTACAACGTGTGTCAATATACATAAAGGATGCTTGCATAACCATCCTTGCATCTCAAATAACTTGCAGCTACATGTAATGGTAGAATCGCTTGGGAAAAAATGGACAATATGCTTTCTTTCACTACTTTTAGCTCCCATTATATAAGTGTGCAACGGCCCATCAGTATATGATCTCAGAATATGTTCATACATAGCATGCAAGAACTCAGCCTAGAATTTTCTATAAATGGCATGACTATAGACATGTGCAGCATGTTTCAATATTCCACTATTTGCAACCATAATCTACGGCTTTCCTCGAGCACACTCAAAATCATTAGTAACTTCAGCATTGCGCATTTTTTCTGCTTGCTTCTCATAATGACTAACAAATTCAGACAAAGTCATGGTCTTACATGCCATATCTTGAAAGACACTATTAGTGCTCTCACTTCTTTGCGTGGATCTAATACCCGCAGAAAAAGTATCCCTGCCAAATGCAGGACACCATTTATGACGCAAGCGATACAAATTATCCAACCACTTGTTGTCCCCCAAGTTCCACTCGTGACACATAGCTTTCCAAATGTTCTCCATTTCAAGTTCAGATTCACATTGATATAAAAGCTTATGCCAATACTTATCACGAAAGCCCGACGATCTCAGAAGATGTGCTATATGATGCGTAGCATTTTTCCCAATATGCCATATACATAGACGATGATTAGTGTTCAGAAAAACAGTTTTAATGGCATTTGCCATTGCATGATCTTGATCGGTGAAAATAGTCTTGGGTGCTTCATTACCCATTGCCTTTAAAAAGGAATGAAATGCTCACACAAAAGAATCAATAGTTTCATCCAATAGAAATGCACATCCAAATAGAACATTTTTCCAATGATGATTCAAGCCAACAAAAGGTGCACATATCATATTGTATTTATTTGTACGGTAAGTAGTATCAAATACCACAACATCTCCAAAAGCTTCATAATCCAGCTTGGATACACCATCAAACAAACAAAAATTGGTCAGTCTTTGGTCCTCATCCAATTGAAAAGTATAAGAAAAATTGCTTCCATCTATTTGTAAGCAATTAAAATGATTAATGAGCCTTTAACAATCACCCGCACTAATCATGTCCCTTCTCTTTGATTGGTAGTAATTTTGACAATCACGAGAAGTAAAGCCAACATTCTTTTGTCCCCCCGTTTCACCACTAGGGTATGAATACGCTTTCGTAGCCCTTATACCTTCCCCAGCCAAAGAAGTCAAAGCACTCTTATCACTATATGTTATATGTCAATATGACCGTATGAGATGTTTTTGTTTATCATCAATGAATGGATGATTATGAACCTCCTCAAACTTGATAACTACCCAAACTCCATCTTCGATTTTGAATTTAATGCAAGCTTTACATCTGGTTCTTTTCACGGTCCTATAAACATCTCTTTGTTCATGAGGTAGGATTGGTGGGGAGTATCTTCACAATTACACAAAAATGTGCATATTCACAATATTCCTTTGCTATTGTTTGATTTTTGTCCTCTTCGCACTCCAAATCCCTTGCAAATTGCATATGCATTGTATGCATTATAAGCTTCGTCCACATTAGCAAATGTCATGCCAATTCTAAATTCAAATTCTTTATCAACGTTATGCACGATGATATCATCCTCTGCAGCCTCTACAAGTTTTTTCAAAAAAATCTATTCATTTTAAGAAGAAAGATAAACTCTTTACTGTTTGTGGTTTATTGATGTGTAATTATGAGTTGTTGGGTTCTGTTTTTCCTTTTATGATTAAACCGCCACTAGTTTTCCTTTTGCCCAGTATTGTTTGATGCTATTTACCATGAAACAACAATCAAAGACGCAATTTTCTTTTATGTTATGTCTGTAGGTCTATCCAAAGGATGTTACTAGGCTTTTTGATGGACGATGTTAAGGAGAAGCTATGCTTTGTTTCCCTTGATGTTGACCGTGATTTGCAGCTTGCCAGGTAATGCTTTATTTTGTTAGACATCTCGTTATGATGGGTTGAAGATAGTCTGCAGCTTATGTATGGTGTTAAGCTTGTTTCTGCTTTGTTGCTCGGAAAATTTATTGAATTCTGAGGTAATGGTAACAGAATTTCTTCACAATATGGTTTGCATTATGCTAATTGCAAAGGTTTGCATTATACTTAAAAATGGTTTGCAAATGTCGATAAATTTTTAATGCTCCACAATATGACTATACATGGCTAAGCCAACATTCTCTTGTCTTACTGGTATCAAAACTATTTTTTTTTCCAGATGAGACAAGAGCATGCGTTAAAGGCAGGACATCAACAAAAGGCTGGATTCTTAGTTATTGCGAGCAGCTTCCTACAGATTATTCTTGATGTTTGCTCAATTTTTACCCATTTGAGAGCAGATTTGTAGCTACTATTAATCTTTATGCTTCGCAAACATTCGGAAGCACAATTCCCTCTTTGGCATAATATGGCCTTTCTCTTGTAACCAATATAGCCCGGTAAATTGCTAGCAATTTTTTTTTGGTCAGAATTGCTAGTAACTTGACAATGTTAATTTTTGTGAATATTGAGGTTGCATATTTTCTTTTTGGAAGAGCTTGTTGTTCCACTCCCTTTTGAGTTCGCTGCATTTCGTTGTCCTTTATTTTCATTTCATGATTCTAGACCAAGAATTTCAGCTTTTGCAACAATTTATGCTGGTTCTTGCCGTAATCAAGATGAAAAATTTGAAACGGAAACATCAGTGAAATATTTGAAACGGCTATTTACCGACGAAAAATTAAACACACGGACCAATCAGAACAGATTGCGAACTCGAATAATCGAACATGCAACATGGTCGAATACATAACGAATTAAACCGGAATGGACATCGGTCACCCTTTGTTGCGAAATAACGGCTAAAAAAATTAGGTTGAAACACAAATGAAATGATTGTTTGGTTTTTCCGAAATTTTTTTTTGCTGTTCTTTTTTTATGTCCCTTTCGTTTTTTTATATACAAAAAAATGCAATTCTAATTCAACGTTATTTTCGTAAAGAATTTGAGGCTCTTTATACATAAAATAAAATAGTTAAATCGAAACATCACTCAAATATTTGAAACGGCTATTTACTGACAAAAAATTAAACACATGGACCAATCAAAATAGATTGCGAACTCGAATAATCGAACATGTAACATGGTCGGATACATAACAAATTAGACCAGAATGGACATCGGTCACCCTCCGTTGCGAAATAACGGCTAAAAAATTAGGTTGAAACACAAATGAAATGATTGTTTGGTTTTTCCGAAATTTTTGTTGTTGTTCTTTTTTTATGTCCCTTTCGTTTTATATATATATATATAAAAACACGTTTCTATTTCTACGTTATTTTTCGTAAAGAATTTGAGGCTCTTTATACATAAAATAAAAAAGTTAAATAGAAACATCAGTCAAATATTTGAAACGGCTATTTACTGACGAAAAATTAAACACACGAACCAATCAAAATAGATTGCTAACTCGAATAATCGAACATGCAACATGGTCGGATACATAACGAATTAGACCGGAATGGACATCGGTCACCCTCCGTTGCGAAATAACGGCTAAAAAAATTAGGTTGAAACACAAATGAAATGATTGTTTGGTTTTTTCGAATTTTTTTTTTGCTGTTCTTTTTTTTATGCCCCTTTCGTTTTTTTCATATACAAAAAAAAAACGTGTTTCTAATTCTTCGTTATTTTTCGTAAAGAATTTGGGGCTCTTTATTCATAAAATAAAAAATTTAAACAGAAACATCAGTCAAATATTTGAAGCGGCTATTTACCGACGAAAAAATTAAACATGCGGACCAATCGGAATAGATTGCGAACTCGAATAATCGAACATGCAACATGGTCAAATACATAACGAATTAGACCGGAATGGACATCGGTCACCCTCCGTTGCGAAATACCAGCAAAAAAAAAAAAAATAGGTTGAAACACAAATGAAATGATCGTTTGGTTTTTTCGAAAAACTTTTTTACTATTCTTTTTTTTATGTCCCTTTTTTTTATATACAAAAAAAATGCATTTCTAATTCTAAGTTATAAAAAATTTAAATAGAAACATCAATCAAATATTTGAAACGGCTATTTACTGACGAAAAATTAAACACACGAACTAATCAGAATAGATTGCGAACTCGAATAATCGAACATGCAACATGGTCAGATACTTAACGAATTAGATCGGAATGGACATCGGTCACCCTCCATTGCGAAATAACGGCTAAAAAAAAATTAGGTTGAAACACAAATGAAATGATTATTTGGTTTTTCCGAAATATTTTTTGCTGTTCTTTTTTTTTTATGTCCCTTTTGTTTTTTTTATATACAAAAGAATCGAACATGCAACATGGTCGGATACATAACGAATTAGACTGGAATGGACATCGGTCACCCTCCGTTGCGAAATAACGGCTAAAAAAATTAGGTTGAAACACAAATAAAATGATTGTTTGGTTTTTCCGAAAAGAAATTTGCTGTTCTTTTTTTTATGTCCCTTTCGTTTTTTTTCATATACAAAAAATGTGTTTCTAATTCTACGTTATTTTTCTTAAAGAGTTTTTGGCTCTTTATTCATAAAATAAAAAAGTTAAACAGAAACATTAGTCAAATATTTGAAGCGTCTATTTACCGACGAAAAATTAAACACGCGGACCAATCAGAATAGATTGCGAACTCGAATAATCGAACATGCAACATTGTCGGATACATAACAAATTAGACCGGAATGGACATCGGTCATCCTCTGTTGCGAAATAACGGCTAAAAAAAATTAGGTTGAAATACAAATGAAATGATCGTTTGGTTTTTCTGAATTTTTTTTTTTGCTGTTCTTTTTTTATGTCCCTTTCATTTTTTATATTAAAAAAACGCGTTTCTAATTCTACGTTATAAAAAGTTTAAATAGAAACATTAGTCAAATATTTGAAACGACTATTTACTGACGAAAAATTAAACACACGGACCAATCAGAATAGATTGCGAACTCGAATAATCAAACATGCAACATGGTCGGATACATAACGAATTAGACCGGAATGGACATCGGTTGCCCTTCGTCGCGAAATAACTGCTAAAAAAAATTAGGTTGAAACACAAATGAAATGATTGTTTGGTTTTTTGGAAATTTTTTTTTGCTGTTCTTTTTTTTTATGTCCCTTTCATTTTTTTTATATACAAAAAAAAAAAAAAAAACACAAATATGTGTTTCAACCTAAATTTTTTTGTATTAAAAAAAAACAAAAGGAACATAAAAAAAGAACATCAATTTTTTTTTTCCGAAAAAACCAAACAATCATTTCATTTGTGTTGGAGTAGAAAGATTTACATACGCAGACATAGTCCTCTTGTTGTGCATAGTGGTGATAGGGTAATCAAATTGAGTTGACCCGACATAGTACCAATTTCGAACTCGAGTTCAATTTGACTAGATTATGGAATCAAGAAAGGCAAAAATTTATTATCCTCTAAGTTTCTTTAAAATCACAGTAAAGGAAGTTCTACATAACCATCAAGATTTTTCCTCTAACTTCCTTCAATTCTCCTTTCATGATTGTCCATTCTTCATTTTGGCTTGATGCCTCTCTAGAATTGACTGCGTCCACATTTTTAGGTGAATAGATCCTGCATTCCTCAATATAATCTTCAACCCATTGCACAAACCCACGATAATTATCTGTCTGAACAAAAAAAAAAACCTAGGGTAAAGCAATATCAAGTATTACATATGTCACTACATGCACAATATAGTAAATTGATACACTTACATTACAAGTCGAGGCATAATATAATCTTCCTCGATTAATCGGATTCTTTTGCACTTTTTTAACCATGCATAATTTCCCTTGAGGACATGGACATATCTTGGATGGAAAATCAATTGACCAATTTGAAGATCCTCGATATGTCATACTGAAACAATAATATCATATAATCAAATTTAGATTATATAATCAAGCACAACATTCTAATTAGAAGCACAATTAGTGGAGAATATAAGAAAATGTACTCTTCAAAAGCAACATGTGATAAATGGCAGCACACCAATCTATCTAAAGATTTTACTGCAACTCATCATCCTAGCTCTGCAGTGCTCTATTTTCTCCACATATACTGTCAATCATTCTCTATACCTCCTATGAGATTGCCCAATCAACAAATAAATGGTTCCTAGATTCCACTTCTTTAATCTTTCCCTAGTTGGAAGTTTGTTCAAAATGGTCAACCAACTGATTGAAACTGTGTTTGGGAATGTTGGAAGGAAACCAAAACTATCTTATGCCGAAAGACTTTTCTGACTGAGGCTCGAATCTTACTCCATGCGCTATGTACAGTGAAGAAGCAGCAGTCCATATGATCTTATCTGCCTGCTCTATATTAGGAGTAACAACTCCACACAATGCAGCTTGAATTTGAACCAATGCTTCTGATCTAGCAACTGTCCACTGCCATGAGCCATTGTATGTTACACAGCCACCGTAGCATCACGAGGAAGGCCTGTATCATAAACCTAAGGTCCCCATGAATTCCAGGGATCCATCACATAAAAAGATCTTCCTACCATCCCCAACAACATACTGAAGTAAGGGCTTGAATTCCTGCCTCAACTGTAGAAGTTTCCTCCAAATATAAGAGCAGAACAAGTTAACTGCCGAAAAATTTGCTGCTTTATCAGATAAGTCCTCACCCAAGCTATCCACAAAGAGCCAGAGTTAACAAGCAAAAGCCAAAAGAAGCTTACTATCTCCTAACGTAGCCTGCACCGCATCAGTTCATCCAAAAAACCGGTACAACAGAGTCGATTATAATGCGCACTGGATCACGTACTCTAAACCTCAATCGATTCTGAAATGTTGGGGAAGTGGAGACCTACTTGATGACGGAAGGTCCGAGAAGGCTCTGGAGGTAGCTGTAGAGGGAGAATTTGAAGCCAGGGACGAGCTCCTCCGTTCCCCAGCCGTGGTCTGGTGCGCTCTCACGCTCAGATTTCTGTTGACACGGCAACGCAAGGGAAGAAGTAACAGCCGTGGTCTGGTGTGTGCGTGAAGATTTCTGTGGACGGCAATGCGAGGGACGAGCTCCTCCATTCCATAGCCGTGGTCTAGTGCGTGCGTGAAGATTTCCGTCGACGGCAACAAGAGGGACGAGCTCCTCCGTTCCACAGCCGTGGTCTGGTGCGTTTGAAGGAGCCTCAACCCTAAAGAAGGAGACACAAATTTGAAAACAGGAGAGAGAGAGAGAGCGGGGGAATGGCATTTAATGTTTGAGTGTTGCAGGGAACTCGCAGAGCAGCAGAGGTGCAGCAAGGAGAGAGGAAAAACTTTTGCCGGCTAAAATTTTCTATTTCGACTCTCTCTCCTCACTGCCACGTGTCAGGTTTTCAGTGGTCCACATTTGCTCTTCTATGCCACATGTGCGTTTGACGTGGAAGGCAACAACCACTGAATATTTTCTCCTATAAAAGGGAGCAAAGGCTGAAGAGATGCGCAAGCTTTCTTCTCTCCATTTTGTTAGCCTTCTTCTTGTTTACTTAGATTCCTCCCTTTGTAATCTTCCATATCACTTGTAATCTTTTCATTACCACTTGTAAGCCTTGTATCACCTTTAGATCACACTATCTTGTAAGTTTTCCTTATTACGTCAAAGATTACCAACTTAATCATAGTTGGTTTAATCATTCTTGTTAATAGCTTTATTTTCTTTTTACATTTATCATACCCCACTTAAGCGTAGATTACTACCCTTGTGTTGGTTTTACATTATCCTGCAACTTAATTTTCGTGCTAATACTTTTATTACACATTAATGTATGTGATCTTATTTAGTTTTTTTTTGTATTATATGCTTTTGCATTCATATTTAATAAAATTTAAATAATCTGATTAGTTTAATTACCGGCTCGACATTTCCGTCTGCTGATGAGGCGCGACTGATGGATCGATCGAGGGACCGGCTAAGGATTGCCCCAAGGATGAGCATGGGGCTGATCAAAGGATAGCCTAAGGCAGCGCCGACCGATACAGGGATCGACAGTGGCTGATGTTGAGACTCGATGCAAGGATCGTTGCGCATTTGATCAGTCTGGCCGGGCACTGATGTAATAAAAGTATTAGCATGAAAATTAAATTGCAATATAATGTAAAATCATCCACAATGGTAGTATTCTACGCTCAAGTGGGGCATGATAAATGTAAAGCATGAAAATTAAATTGCAGGATAATGTAAAACCAGGGTAGTGATCTACACTCATGTCGGAACCACGGACGAGCAGGTCTCTTGCATGCAAGAACTTTTGGCAAGTGACCTAGCCAATGAGCGCTATTAGTGGTAAAATTCCCGCGATATCTACTCATTACAGGTCAGTTCACGATATTTGGTCGTGATTCTGATGGATTTGAGGGTTAAAAAAAAGCCTGTTATTCTCTCTTTTTTTTTTTTTTTTTTATCTACTCATTACAAGTCAGTTCACGATATTTGGTCATGATTATGATGGATTGGTGGGTAAAAAAAAAAAAGCCTATTGTTCTTTTTTTTTTAATATTTATTTAGTTCTCTCCGGTAATTCATCCCGTAATTCATCCCGTAATTTCAGCCTCGACTGGCCGACGGGTTGGCCAATGTATTTCATATAGTTGGACTTACCCCGATCCTTGCATCAAGCTGAATCACCGGCATCGTGGATATTTTTCTGTCAAGGGACAGATCATTTACGACTGTAGATGCCCCTTGTTTGTGCTTAGTTGTGCCCTGGCCTCTTCGAAATTTACTTGCCCGTATGATTTGGTCAGTCCACGACACTTAGGTTGGTCGAAATTTTTCAAGGAAATGCAATATGACAAGTGTTTGTTCTGACTTACCTTACTGTGTTGAACGATTTTTATAAAATTCTATGATCAAGGTTTGGGGAAACACTCTTAATGAAATTCGTAGGTAACATAATTATCTTCGATATATAAAAAATTCAGAATCAATGGACTTCATTTACTTGGGACGAAGTGGGAGCAAACTCACGTTTTTCTGAATACATAAAAACTGTAGGGCATTCTGACTGACCGACCTTCACTGGTTCGGTGATTTTTCTGACCCTTTTCGGCCCTAAAATAGAATTTCACCTCTCACAAGAAACATCCGGAAGATCCCAATCTATCATTTAAAAAATTTGTGGATCAATCCAAGACGTTTTCCATTTATTTCAGAATTTAAGATGAGGACATGTCAGCCTGAATTTTAGAATTTTCCCGACATCAGTTTCATGTCACCATTTATTACTAGTTAAAGGGCTCTTTTGCAAGAAGTCAAAACGTGGAAGTTGTAGAATGGGTTTTGAAATAGTCTTCTGGAAATTTTTGGATCTTAATTCGGAATTTTGATGACCCATTTATCCCACAACCAAAAATCGGGCGAATCAGTGTTTTGATCAAACTTTTTTGAAGAAGGCATTAAACTGTTCCGATCCAAACATTTTTTTGCTAAAAGTCAAAACACAAAAGTTGTTCATCATCCTCTTGTCCAAGTGTTCGTAAATTTATATGCCATTTCAATTATCCCACGAATTATCATGAATTTTTTTGCTGAAATCAGACAGAGCTGGAATTTCTGGAACAAAGTCTCCAGTGTGATTTGTGATCGGGTATCGTGTCTAGTCATTGTCATGGACCGACCGTTCCTTCATGTCTCATACTCATTGGTTTCCTATATTTTGTAGGTGATTATGGATCGTCAAAGATCACCAATTTGTGTATGGTCCCAATCAGTCATTCAATTCGACGTTTATGCCAAGCGGTCCACATCCTGAAAATAACATGAGACAGAGAAAACACAACTCCCTTTATCCAAGTCAAGGTCCTCTGTCGGTCTGCCCCATTTTCAATCAGGATGGGTTATGTTGAGTGGGTGACATATCGAATTGCCCCTTGGATTTGGCCTGAGTCGGAATGCGAAGCGATTCTGAGCCCAGAGCACCTCCCGAATGTTGAGTGCGTTCATCACCAGATTCGCAACCGCCACCACCACCTTTCTCCGCCATTTTCATGGAGAGAGAGAGAGAGCGCTCCGCATGGTGAGAAGAAAGCTTGTCTCTCTCTTCAGCCTTTGCTCCCTTTTATAGAGGCCTTGAACGAAATGCTTCAGCCAAAAATAATCATGATTTTTTTTTTTGCTTTTTGCTTTTTCCACATGATGACTAGACACCGGCTAACATTGTGCTGGGTAATAATGTTGATGGGAAATAATTTTTATTCTTCTTGGCCTTCGTCATCTTCCGACAGGTTGATTCCACAGCAATCATCTTCGTTGGTGTCTCCACTATGATGTGTTTCTCCATAGTCACTTTATGATTTTAATTCTGAAATGATTTGTTCTAGAGCCGCGACAAATTGTTCTTGAGATATTATTGCTGTAAGTTGGGCTGCAGTCTTGAAGGAATAAAGTATTTTTTCAATCAATTGGTGGTGTGGTGGTAGTTCTTTTGTTAAGTCAGTTTAAGATCAGAAACTTGGTCGGTAAATTCGAAATTATCCCACCATTTGATTTTGTATTGTCTGACAAGAACTACAATAAATTCGGTAAATTCATGAAACTTGAGAATTTTGATTCATGGCTTGTTGGAACAAATTGGGTGTGGAAAATTTTTAAGCTGCTTTTAATCAAAGGGGGTAATATTTAAATAACTGGGCCAAAATGTTACCAACAATGAACAAACCAGTAGGGTAATCGCTCAACTGGGAAATTTAATTTAAAATAGAAAAGCCAGATGTGATGATTATCGTTATTCTGACGATAGAAAGTATTCCACCATGCTTACTGGTAATCTAAATACGTGAAGGTGGAAAGATACGGTAATTTTATGATTAAACGGGATTGGAATTCTAAAGGAGTATCACGGGTTGGTTTCCACCTGGATGGAGGGATGACTCGAAGGATTGTGGCTATGGAATGGGTGATATCGTTGGGATTTTCAGGTTTGTAAAGTGGTTAAAGGTGATAGACTTGGTTTCGATAAAATCTGCTCATAATAGACATGTGGTTTACTCAAATCATGTGGCTGGTAATGCCATCCTTCTGGGAAAACATTTTTCACAAAATCTTTTGGGTCTTCACTATGAAATCGTTCTTCTACTACCATCAAAGTCTGGTGTTGATTTTTCATAATGAATTGTGATTTTGGACTTTGATTTTGAGGGATCGCCTGTGGCTTAATAACCACCTCACTTGAAATTCTTCTCATCTGCTAATATTATTTTTTCCTTTGTGATGCTAATGGTGATGGATTTACACTTACCTCAATCGATTGTGATTGTCCTTCCTCAGTTATGTCGGCCCAGGCTTTTGGTGCTGGTAATGATATGTTTTGTGATATAGTACTTGATTTTTGAGATGGTGATGTGGGTTCTTTTTTGGGGACTTAAGTAAGAAGTTTGAATGTCTCTTCGGAAGTAATTGGGCTAACTGTGATAATAAATTAGTTGATTCCTGTGATTCACCTTTTATGATTTCTGACCATGTTTGGAGTTGGGTCATTGATGGAGGTTGGATTTGTGATTCAGGCTTTGGTTCCGATGATTCCGCAATGTCTTTTCCTTTTCCTTTTCTGAATAATTTTGAAGACATGATTGCTTTCCTGGTAAGAATTCTCTTGTGAGAAAATCAGGTAGTGAGTTTGAAGAACTATTTATAAATTCAATATCAAAATCAAAGATTGAAAGAATAACTTGCCATCTGGCAAAAATTTGTTTGATGCAATGTTTAATACATTATTTTGCAAAATTCTTTGCTGATTTGTAGTCAATGCATAAAAGAAATTTTTGGTTTGAAAAATCTCCTTGAAATTTAAATATGGATAAGACAATTGCCAATAATACTTTTTCAATAGTAGAATAATTGTGTTGGGTTGGGTTCCAATGTTTAGAAACAAATTGGTTGACCCTTGCCGGCAGCCGGCGACCCTCGCCGGCCAAAGCCAAAGTTTAAGGGAAAAAAAGAAAAAAATAATTTCTTACAAAAAATATTATCAAAAATGTCCACGTCAGCAATTTCTAACCAAAATTGGTCGGATGGACTGAATTGGTACCAATGCAAAAAAATTTAGGACTAAATTGGTCCAATTGAAAAGTTTATGACTGAATTGGTGCCAATGCAATAGGTTTATGACTTTTTTTGGTACTTTTCCCTATAAAACAAGCACATAATGTGTGTTTTTACTTTTTCTATGAGATGGGTCTGATATTTGTTTTTTGGTTTAAAGTAAGTTTTGCAAAATTATTTGCACCAAACCTAAGTGAAATTTCTTAAGCAGAAAGATTGGCTGAAATAAGACAAAAAAGGACCGTACTTGAACTCTTGGTTGCCCCTCTTGCTAAATTTAAGATATGTGGCTGAACGTTCTCAATTATTCTCAAGAAACTATAAAAACTCACACCAGATTAACCCAAATTTCTCACAAAAATTATATTCGCTCGTTTTTGCAATAAGGAATATCTTTCACCGAAATTTAGTCTTCGATTTTTATTAAGAGGGTTCTGTGGTTCAACTTTCGAAGAGAAATTTTAGCAAGAACATGAAGCAACACAGAGAGGTATGAAATGGGTAGGAAATCAATGGATCGAATATGGATTTGAGATCAACAAAGGTTCATGCTACGTTACATTACTCATATGAAAGCAGTAGAAGACTTGAAAGTAAGCTCGAGTTGCAGAAATTGTAAATGCTAGAAAAGAAAGTGCAGGGAAGTTGAAGTGCAGATAAACTTGAATGTTTTTGGATGTGTGTTCATCTGTCTCCTGCTCTTTTCTTCTGAGTATTTGTATTCTTCAGCTTTCCATAACCATCTGTCGGTTATTTTCTTGCTTTCAAACTTTGAATCTTGGCGCTTTCAATAACTTCCCATTTGCCCACGTTTTATCCGCCAAAACTTGATCTTCAACTGTCAACATGGCTTTGAATTTGAATCTCTTCCAGTAACTACTGTGAACTGTTCGCATTCGCTATTCTGATTTCTTGCTTGTAATTTCTTGCTGACGTGGCTAGTTTGGCCATCCTGCGGTTCTTTTCAACTTCGTATTCCTCTTACCGCTGACTTTTTACAGTTTCGGTATGTCCAGAATCTTACCGAATTTCGAAAATCAGTAACCTTATTATCTTATTTCCCAAATATCAGGTTTAGACTTCTGGCCATTTCGGTATGTTACAGACAACTTATCGAATTTCACGGAGTAGTTTGCTGTTCCCAATTTATCAACTTTCGGGATATGATGATACCGAAGTCAATTCGGTTACTCATTATTATTTGGTGTCAACAGATGCCCCCTTTTAAAAGAATTAAAAGAATTTTAATTCTTTTGAATGCCAAAGATGACAAGACATCCTTACCAAAAAAAAAAAAAGATGACAAGACACTTTCTTTTTGCTTCCAGCGCCATTTTGCCGCCTCGTTTCGCGCGCTTGCCTTTTCAGCTCCTTCTCACATCAACTTAATATATATCAGCTGTCCCCACACAATCTGATCTCTTGCCTTCAGACGTGCTTTTTTCCAAAACTCATCTTGTTCATTATTCTCTTGCCCTTTCGCCTCTCTGTTTCTTCGTGACCTCATTCTGTACCTGTCTAAACACCATAGCTCCCAAGGTTCAAGCTTCTTCCTTTCTCTCCTCCAACGCCCTAGAACGGTATCATTAGTTCAGAGACTCTGAGGATTTCAACGACGAACGGCATCTATTCTCGGTGCAGAACGATTATGAGGATTCTTACATCCTTGGCCACGCTGTTTATAATCAATTTTCGATTCCTACGAATCTCTCTAACTTCTTCCCACGCCATCTAACTGAGGTACTTCCAATCCACCATTCTTCTATTTTGGCTTACAACTGGCATTCTCGTCCTTCTAGTCTTAGAGCTTTTTCTGATTTCGAGCCGAACTTTTACCAATGGTATCTCCAGCTCATTCCTTCCAAGGGTTCCCTTTGGGATGAGCTCCTGATTCATAATGCCATGCGTCTTTGCTGTTTTGATTATCATCTGAACCATGACCTGATCAGTGCTCTATCTTGTTTTTGGTCGTCTTCAACCAACTGCTTCTTTTTCCCTTTCTCTCCGATGTCGGTAACTTTGCTTGATATCTATTGCCTCACTGGTCTTAGTCCTTTAGGCACAGACCCGTCTACTTTGTCTTCAGATTCTTACTAAGGGCTCGGTAAGTTATCTGATTCCGAGTTAGCTTACGGGGCTTTTATTGGTAAGTATTATAGGAAAGATGGTGCAATTATCGACGAAGAACACACCGCTTTCCTCTTATATTGGCTCTATAAATTCCTTTTCTGTCATCCTATCGTGAGAGTTTCCAAGGACTTCTTTGCTATAACTTTCGATTTAGCTTCGGGAACTCAGCCAGCTTTAGGAAAAACCACTTTAGCCTTATTGTACCGAGGCTTGGCCCACGCTGCTTCCTCCATCGCTTTGGATGAAATTGGTGAAGTTTATGGTGGTTATTTCTGGATTCTCCAGGCCTGGGCAGCATTTTACTTTCCTTCTTGGTTTTTCAAGGACCAAGTTACGTAGCTTCCTTCAATTTTGATCCCGAATCATCATGTCTGCCGAGCTTTAAATCGAGAGCTAGTTCCTGTTCCAGAGGGACAATCACCCTATTTTCGGTTCTTTATCTCCCAAATTCTTTCAATCAAAGGGAAACGATTCTCTTTTTCCCCTTTTTTCACTCCCCAATTTAAGTCATATATTCCTTCTTTTCAGAAAAATAGGAGTGATTTCTGGCAGATAGTTCTGACCCCTGTCGACCTCCCTATTAGGTTCTCCACAAAGAGTAGATTCGTTGCTGGGTTTGAAATCTATTTCCCCCAATATTGTGCTAGACAATTTGGGTTGATTCAAGGGGTTCCTGTCCCGGCTCTCTATACCTTTTCCTTTTCTTCCATCAACAAGATATTCTGTAAGCTGGGTGACAGCCAAAGCTTCACTGAGTTGAACAAACTAATTCGAGACATATACCGATTGTTCCGCGCTACCGAGTTTGTTGCACATACCGATCGCTCTTCAGAAGACTTCGACTTTTGGTGGAAAAACTATCAAAAATCTGTATTCTCAGAGCTTTTGGACGTAGTCCTTTTGAAGATAAAGGACATGGTTCCTCCTACACTTCCTAAAGCAACTGAAGGTGATGACATACCTCCCGCTGAACTGACAAAGCCTGTCAAAGGTTGGCTTGCTCTCCTTCTTTCAATATATGTCTTCATTCAGTATTTGGTTGTGTATAACTGTCTTCTTTTACAGTGAGTAAAAAGAGAAAGATCTTAGAACTGCTTGCTCCAGAAAGAGCGTCGAAGAAGCCTGCAACAAAAAGAGCTGTTGATCGATCTTCAGAACCATCCCTTGAAAGCTCTTTACCGACGAGTCCATCTCTCAATCCCACGTTTCGTACCATGATAAGGCCACATACGCCAAAAGGTAACTTTCATATTCAAGCCTTGTTAATTATAAGCATACTTACCGACATTGATCTGTGCTTTTTTTTTTTTTAAATATAACTCAGGAAAGACTCTTAAGATATACAGATCAAAAGCAACTTTGCTTACTTCTCCTTCTGTGAAGACTCTTTCTGTCGATATAGCAACTCCTGACCCTGCATTGGTGATTCCTGCTCCTTCAATAGAGCTTCATATCGAATCAATACAAGTCCAGTCTTCGAGATTTGAGGAAAAGGAATTAACTAAAGACCCATCTCCTCCTCTAATTGGGAAATCTCCATTTGTCCCTTCTTCAAAATCCGAGATTAAAGAATCTAACACAAAAGATTTGGCAAAAGATCAATCTCCAACCTTTATCGGTAAATCCTGTTTTCACCTTACCGAATGATGAATGCTTCTTACGCTATTGATTTAATACTCATAACTGTGTTTACAAGCACTGATGAGCCTTCGTCTACATCGAAAAGAATTTTAATTCTCGATGGGGAATTTCTTGAAGGCCCATCAATCAATATACATTTACCACTTATTACACCTTCAACTATTACTCTGCCCCTTTAGAGAGTCTCTGCGGCAAGCTCATCTTCTTCCCAAGCTCCTCCTACCGTAGCTGAAATAACACTTTTATCCACTGAGGAGAAAGCTAAAGTGGAAAGTATACTGCTTACTGATCTCTCTAGCTCCTCCGCTGTTGAACATCCTCTAGAATCCATAGATCTGGCATCATTTTTCGAAGTCTCTAAGGATGTAGCCAAGGCTAAATGGATAGAACTCCTTAGCTTATTAGAGTCTGGCTATAGGAAGTTGATCACCGATTCTGACAGAGAGAAACGAGCAAGAGCTCTTTTTCAGGAGGTGTGTTCTAGTAACCCTTCCTTTATGCTTTCCTCAGACTTCCAAGGCAAAAGTGATATTTTCGCCGTTGGTTTTGTGGATGCTGTGGACACCATTAGAATTAACACCGATCGTCTTCCACATCTTTTCTTTGGAGAATAGCGAGGTCAAGCCATTCAAGATGAAATAACCCGCAAATGCAGAGATACTCGTCTGTTTTATGACAGTTATAGAGCTGAAGAGAGTAAACTTCATCGCTTGGCGGACAGGAAAGCAGAGCTTGAGGCAGAGCTAAAGAAAGTAGAAGACCAAATGGTGGTACAAGAAGCAAAAATGCATAATCTTTGTCCATCGGTTAGACGAAAGTTGGAGCGGTGTCGGGAATTGAAGAAAGAATATGACTCTACATGCGGGTTAGTCAAGATTTTCGAGAAGCAGAGGGTGGAGCTCATGGAACAAAATTTTAATTTAGAATTTGAACTCTGTTCTTTTGTAAATGAAGCCAAAACTCTATTGAATAGATGAAAATGAAAGTCTTATTCTCTCTGACTCAAATGTTCTTTGGCTCCACTTGCCGAATTCTAGTATCTGCTCCCCTATAATCTTCAATGACTAACAAAGATCCTGATAATAAGACTTCCCGATATCATGCTTCGTTGATTATGACTGCTTAATATTCCGAATGTCGCGGCTTCCTTAATGAAATCAACAAGATAATTGAATAACTAACCTTTTGCATATTTTCCTCTTGCAAAATCTTTGGCGGCAATATTGGTAACCGTCTTTCTCCACTTATGGGCCATGTTCTTCCACTTCTTCCAATTGTCCGAGAAAAACTCTGGCATGTCACTACCCATGATCTGTTCTATATCCTTTATCTTTATAACTGTCCAAGCTGCTCAATTCATCCTGTAAATTTGCAGTCTTGCCCGTGATATCTTCACATGGTTCTTCATCTCAACTGCCTCTTTGGTCTCGATCACATAGACGTTGTAATGCCCAGCATGAAGGTAAACTTTCTGTTAAATATACCCTGATCCAAGCTTTGACAACTGTTCTTCATTTCTCTTAACATGGACAACTCTTTTATTCGATTACCCACAGATGATCAATCCTTATGAAGACGACTACATGAACCGCTGTCCCAAGGACACCATACTTTGTTACTGAGTCACAAACATAGGTTAGAAATTACCGAACTGACAGACATTTTCAGGTCCAAGGTATTCCTAACTGCAGACTCTGATTTCTTAGACTTAGTGTGGGAACTGTGTTCCTTATTCCCTGCCAGCTTCGACGAATTTGAGCATAATGTGAAGGAAATTTGGAACCTTGAGCCTACTATTGTGGAAGCTGAGGCTCTTAAGCTCCAAGTTGTGGGAGAGTTTTCCCGATTGCGCGACTCCAAAGAAATATATGCTCAAGCTCAGGACTCATGCCTCCATGCCAGAGAAGATGTTGAGATGACACGTCGACTTCTCAATTTCCTTTCCAATCATCACCGTATGGAACATAGGATAATTAAAGATGAAATTTCCCGTGTTAGATCCATGGTCGAAATTTCTTCAAACAGGTATAGACAATTGTTACAGGAAACTTGGGAGAAACTTGAAGCTGTCCGCTTCTATTCTCGTCGCATGGAATATCTCGAAGAGCAGCAATCTGAACTCCACTATGACCTTGCATTACATTCCAACCTCGTAGCCCGGAACCTCAAACTTGTTAAAGATCTGAAGACCTTCGTAACCAAGATCAGAATGTATTTTCGCTTCTTATGAATAGATCAATCCCCTTGTGTTTCTCAGATTGATGGATAATATTTTTTTTAAGAATTTCCCATTTATAGAGCGAGATAATTCTTTTCCATTGACATCCATCAATCTGTATGCATTTCCATTTAACATTTCGGTAACTAGATATGGGCCTTCCCAATTTGATAACCACTTGCCGAATTCTCTATCTTTGAGGTTGAACGGAACAATTGCTTTCCATACTAAATCCCCGACGGCAAATTGCTTGATCCTAACCTTCTTGTTAAAAGCTCTAGCTACTCTTTTTTCTTTTGTGCGACCAATTGATCCAAAGCAGCTGCCCGGACTTCGTCTAATTCATCCAAATTTATATGTATCCAATCTCTATATTCTTCCGGCAACATTTCACTTTGCAATTGGACTCGTAATGATTGCACGGTTATCTCCATCGGTAAAACCACCTCTTGTCCATATGTCAGCATATATGGACTGACGCTTGTACTTAATCTTCGCGATGTTCGGTACGCCCACAACACTGCTGATAGCAGGTTATCCCATTCTCTTGGATTTTCTTCCAAATGCTTTTTAATCAATCCAATCACGACCTTATTAGTAGCTTCGGCTTGTCTGTTTGCTTGAGAATAATATGGTGTGGAATGCATCATCTTAATTCCTCTTGATTGAACAAATTCCACAACTTCGCTTCTAGTAAACACTGTTCCTTGATCCGCAGTGATTGACTCAGGCAAGCCAAATCGGTGAATTATATTTTCCCCAATAAATTTAATCACCATCTTCTGACTATGCTCTTGTATGGAATTGCTTCCACCCATTTCGTAAAGTAGTCCATAACCAGCAAAATGAAACTATGCTTATGAGAAGAAGGTGGATAAATCTTACCTATTATGTTCATCGCCCAACCTCTAAATGGACATGGCCTTATAATAGAATGAAGCTCCACAGCAGGCGCATGTTGCAAAGGTCCATGCTTTTGATATGAAATTCATGCTTTGGCATATTCAATGCAAGTCTGCATCATTGCTGGCCAGAAATATCCGTACCTTTTCAAAAGCCATCTCATCTTAATTCCAGCTTGATGTGTCCCACATATACCTTCGTGTGCTTCTGCCATAACCAATTTCGCATTATCCTTATCAAGACATCGCAATAATAACCCATCTGAGGATTTTCGGTATTACTCTTCTCCTAATATTACGTACTTCTGAGCTTGTCTCCTTAGCTTTTGATCTCTTGAATCAGGGTTTTTTTAAGTATTCCATGATAGGCTGTCTCCAATCCTTTTCTCGGACTACCTCACTTACTGCTATCGATATTTCTCTTCATTCAATAGAAGGTACCGATAATGTGATGATAGTTACAATATTTGCCAACTCTTTTGATATTTTATAACCGGAAGCCACCTGTGCTAACTCGTTGGCTTCGTAATTGGTCTCTCTTTTGACATGGGCTATGTCATATTCTCTAAACTGTTCCAACTGCTTCTTGGCTAGATAATAATAGCCAATCAAATTTTCATTCAAGCACTGGTATTCTCCTTTCAACTGTTTAACCACTAGTTGTGAATCACCAAATATTTTGATGAACTGTGCTTCCAACTCAATCAGTATCCCTAAGCCGATAATCAATGCTTCATATTCAGCTTGATTGTTTGAGCACTCAAAATCTAACTTACAAACACACCTTGTAAGCTTTCCGTTGGGAGCATTTATCATCAAACCGGCTCCAGCCACACTCTTAGCGCATGATCCATCAAAATACATAGTCCATGGTATAACTTGACTGAAATTCTGTTCATTTTCTTCCATTTGTAGGCATAGGTATTCGGTAAGAAAGTCAGCAACGGCCTAACCTTTGACTGCTTTTATTGGTACGTATGCCAAATCAAATTCAGACAAGATAAATGCCCATTTGGCTATACACCCTTTTATAACAGGCCGTGACAACATATATTTTATTACGTCAGTCTTACCGAGTACATGTACTGTAGCTGGCAACAAATAATGTCTTAACTTCATATAAGAAAAGTACAAAGATAGACATAATTTTTCGATTGCGGTATATCTTTTTTCAACATCAGTCAACGTTCTACTTAAATAGTATACCGCTTGTTCTTTTTCATTTTCATTCTCTTGTGCCAACATACTCCCGATAGTTGAATCGGTAGTAGATAAGTACAACCGTAGTGGCCTCCCTGCTTTCGGCGGTATCAATACAGGAGGATTTGTTAAATAAACTTTGACTACATCAAACCCCTTTTGCTGTTTCTCTCCCCATATAAACGCCTCCTGATTTTTAAGACGCAAGAACTGTGTCATTGGTTTTATCTTCCCGGATAAATTGGCAATGAATCTTCTGAGAAAATTAACTTTCCCGAGTACTATCTGCAGTTGCTTCTTTGATGTAGAATGAGGAAGCTCTATAATAGCCTTTGCCTTATTCTTGTCAATCTCAATTCCCCTCTGATTAATTAGGAATCCTAAGAAATTACCTGCTCGCACCCAAAGGCACATTTAGCTGGATTCATCTTCAATTTGTACTTCCTCATCCTAATAAGAGCCTGCTCAAGATAATCCAAATGCTCTTCTTGATTCGATTTAATCACCACATCATCAATATAGACTTCCAAGAATTTACTGATCATGTCATGAAAGATGAAATTCATTGCTCGCTAGTATGTAGCTCCTGTATTTTCCAATCCAAAAGGCATAACCACCCATTGAAAAGTTTCAATAGCACCAGGACATCTAAATGCTGTTTTCGGGACATCTTCTTTAGCAATAAATATCTGGTTATATCCTGAATGACCATCCATTAGGGATAACATCTCATTTTCCGACGCTGAATCCACTAACATGTCTGCCATCGGCATTTGATACTCGTCTTTTGGAGTGGCATTATTGATATCCCGACAATTAATACATACTCTCAATTTTCCATTCTTCTTCTTCACAGGAACAATATTCGAAAGCCACTCTACATACCTAGCTGTCTCAATGAATTTCGCCTTCAGCAGCCTTTCAATTTCTTCCTTGACTTTATCAACTACGTTTGGAGCAAACCTTCTTGCTAACTGTTTATGCGGACGAAATCCTTTCTTAATAGGAAGGCGATGCTCTACGATATCTCTTGACAAACCAAGCATTTCATGGTAATCCCATGCGAAGCAATCTTTGTACCCTTTGATCAGGTTGATTAAATTTTCCTTCATGCCCCCTTACAAAAACGCACTTACATATACTGGACGAAAACACCCAGGTTCTCCTAAATCAACTTCTAATAATGGGTCTTGAGCTTCTATTGATCTGTTGTCTTCTTTGATTGGCGACTCCTCCCATTCATCAATACAATCTGAAACTTCAGTGCTTTGCTGGGTCATCTCCGCTAGGTATACGAAGTACCTTTCACAAACTTCTTGCAATAAGGGTTTGCTTTCCATAAAGAGTATGTAACTCCTCTAATACCAAGCTAGACTTGAGGATCCATTCAGTTTTCATGTCCCCAAAGCGGCAATAAGCGTAGGATCGTGAATCTGCTTTTGGTGTTCCGATAACATGATTTCCATGTGAATAATCTTGAATCTCTTGATGAATATCGGTCCACCCTATTGAAGCAAGTCCCGAATCAGCCTCAATGTACTTTACTCCCTCACCGTTCCAAAATGCCAGAACTTGATGAAGAGTCGAAGGTACACATTGATTAGAGTGTATCCAATCTCTTCCAAGCAACAAATTGTAGGAACCATCAGACTCTATCACGAAGAAAGTCATCTTTGATGTCTTGGATCCTACGGTTAGGTCAAGCACAACTGCCCCCTTGACTTCGGTAACTTCTCATAGGAAATCAGACAGCTGAACATTCGACGGAATTATGTCATCATCATCCTTTCCCAACTTCTTGAAGTACTTATAAGATATGAGATTCAAAGTAGCTCCTGCATCTACGAAGATTTTATCGACAGCTCGGCCATTGACTCTACCTGAAATAATTAAGGATCTTAAATGCCTAGCTTTGTCTGAAGGTACCTTGTCAAACCTTATAACTTCTCTATTAGAGAATTCGAACTCTGCCATCGCTATCTCCTTCTCCGAGATATGCTCGAGTTCTTCTTCTACCACCAAACAGGCTCCATATTCCGCTGGAAGCTTAGCATGGACCATGTTGATCCTCATTGGCGAACGATACTCTTTTGGCATTTTGGAGTGACCCGCTTGGCAACTCTTACCATCTTCTAGTGGCATCTTGAGATTCAGATTCTTTTGTTCTATTTTGACTTGATGCTTCGGGTTAAGAGCTACTTGGAATTGCCCAAAGTTAATTGTTTGGGAAACCTATTGAACATCTTTTCCCTTTTTCACCTCGTGGCAAGAACTACTTTTCGAATCATATATAGAATTTTTCTCTGGTTTGACAGGTTCTTTATCATCGGGATTTCTTTTCCAAACCCAATTATCTTTCGTTCTAAAAGATATGAATGGAGGAATCTATGATGGCATTCCTCGGTTTCGACGATTCTCGAAATCCCTCTGTCTGCTTTTCATTCGCTGAAAACTTCTTTTAACAGTTCGGTAAGATGCTTGCCTCGGCGGTTTAGCTACAGACCATTTTCCTTCAGGAGGATTATGTGGAACCTTAATTGTCGTTTTCTTTTGAACTTCCTAGGAAATTGATGGTGGTGGATCATCAAATTCGTCCCCCTAATCAGTCGGCTCAACTGGCAATGACGGAGGTAAGCAATCATCCGTGTCTCCATAGTACACTACGTAGTCAAATTTCCCGCTAGGTTCTCCAAGAAATCCTACTTTGGGATCCCTTTCTTTGTATCGTTGCCATAAACTCTTCTTCTTCTCAGGTTTTAGTGGGGTTTCCTTTTCCTCGCGAACTCTTGTTTCAACTTCTTGAGTTGGAGGAACTTGTCTTAGTGAATCGGGACGTAACTCCCGCCTCTCAAGCACTTGTGCTGTCTGCCTTGATTGAGCTTCTTGACTTTTTGTTTGTGCCGAAACATTTTCAGTCGCTACGATCTCAGACCTTATCTGTGGTCTACCTACCCGACGGACAAATGATCCCGATCTGTATCTTCCTATTGTTCCACTCATGTACTGGAACTTGGGAATTTTTCGATCCTGATGACTTAATTCTTGATGACAACGGGTGCACAGTCGTCTATTATCATATCCCTTTGACTCATGTACATTAACCATACTGATCATGTTCGGAAAAGGATCCATGTCTACTTCCATTGGAGCCTTGCCTTTGTCTTCAGCGAACTTAATCTTGCCTTGGCGAATCGCTTCCTGGATTGTCTTTTTAAAAATAATACAATTCACCGTATCATGAGTCTTGGAATGATGCCATTTGCAATACCTTTTATCCGTAGTTTCTTCCTTAGACGGGATTACCTGTCCCCCAGCCAATTTAATTATTCCATCCTTAAACAAAAAGTCAAATATCTCATCCAACTTGTAGATATCAAAGGAATAATTATTCGTTTCCTTGGCTTTAAACTTGGACACATCCCTTACCCTTGCTGGTTTTAGAGCTGGGCACACATACGATTTTTCAAGTACCATAGTTGCTACCGCTATCTCATTCTCTTCTTCAGCCAAGTCACCGTATTCGGTACCTTCAGCAAATGCTCTTATCTGCCGATTATCCTTTGTCGGCTTCTTATCCTTATCTTTCAGCAGATGTTCATACTTAGAAACCCGAGCATTTAACTGAAAGAGATCATCAAAAGCTTGTCCCTCAAATCTTTCCTTGAGATTGAACGTCAACCCGTTGAACGCCAAATCAGTAAATTCCTTCTCGGCGAGAGAAGTCAAACACCAATTCTTGGATTTTTTGAAACGAGCAATAAATTGATCTACCATCTTAGTGCCATACTGATACATTCTGGCCAAGTCGGCTACTGTTACCTCTGGTATCGTTCGGTAAAACTAAGAATGAAACTGCCTCTCCATCTCAACCCATGTTTGAATAGAATTTGCTGGTAAATTTGTATACCAAGTAAATGCTGTCTTTGACAAAGACAATGGGAATAGCCTTAGCCTTAAATATTCATTTGTTCCAGCTTCTCCACATTGTGCTAAAAAATAACCTACATGCTCCACAGTTGACTGATCTTCCTCACCTGTGAAGACATCAAAATCTGGCATCTTAAAACCCCTTGGATATGGGATGTGGCTTCCTGTACACAGGTCTTGGGGTCCCTTTCTCCGCTCCCAATTGTTGCATTACCAACTCTACAACTCCATCTGGGTTCCATGGCCTTAAATTATGTTGGGCCAACCAAGGATCCTGCCCCTTAGGGTCAACCTGTCGAGGTCTGTTCATTCCTTGTTCATACATATTGAAATTAATGGTTGGTGGTGGCCTCTAGAAAGGATTTTCCACCACATGTGGGTATGGTTGAGCTGCATGCGGTCTCAGAGGATCAATATTAGGCACATTCACTGGTGGAAGTATATTCAATACTAGTGAGAGATTCGGGACCATGTGATTGATCACGTTAACATCAGAGGGGCCAGTTTGAGAGAAATTATAACCACTCACACCATTCACTAGATTTGCTGTCGTAGGATTCTCTGGCCTTGGTATAATTCTTACGGGAGGTTGCAGATTCGATCCCCCACTACCATTATATCCAACATTGGGATGTCCCGATGCTGGTGGAAATGGTATTGTACCAAGGGGATTTGCATAAAAGGGACGAACTTGAGAAGACGAACTAGGACGCAATATTACCTCGTTTATGGCATCGATCATCATAGGTTTATCACATCCGTGACATGACGCACCATATGGTTGGTGAGCTCGTTCTGCTGTTCCTCAAACATTCTCCTCATCGTGGCTACCAAAGTGTTGTCAGGTGCCAATGCGTGGGCTTGTTCTTCGTTTAATTGCCGAGGAATATCAGCATTGTGCTGTGGTACTTCTTCTTTAGCAGCTGCTTGCTCAGATCGCGCTCCATCATCTGGGTTGCTGATATTACCAACTGGTACTCCTTCTGATTGACCTCTGGTTCTTACCATTTCTCCTAATCTTACCACACAGGTCCCACCGGGCGTGCCAAAAAGATGTTCGCTCGTTTTTGCAACAAGGAATATCTTTCACCGAAATTTAGTCTTTGATTTTTATTAAGAGGGTTCTGTGGTTCAACTTTCGAAGAGAAATTTTAGCAAGAACACGAAGCAACACAGATAGGTATGAAATGGGTAGGAAATCAATGGATCGAATATGGATTTGAGATCAACAAAGGTTCAGGCTACGTTACATTACTCCTATGAAAGCAGTAGAAGACTTGAAAGTAAGCTCGAGTTGTAGAAACTGTAAATGCTGGAAAGGAAAGTGCAGGGAAGTTGAAGTGCAGATAAACTTGAATGTTTTTGAATGTGTGTTCATCTGTCTCCTACTATTCTCTTCTGAGTATTTGTATTCTTCAGCTTTTCATAACCATCTGTTAGTTATTTTCTTGCTTTCAAACTTTGAATCTTGGCGCTTTCAATAACTTCCCATTTGCCCACGTTTTATTCGCCAAAACTTGATCTTCAACTGTCAACATGGCTTCGAATTTGAATCTCTTCCAGTAACTACCGTGAACTGTTCGCATTCACTATCCTAATTTCTTGCTTGTAATTTCTTGCTGACGTGGCTAGTTTGGCCATCCTGCGATTCTTTTCAACTTCGTATTCCTCTTACTGCTGACTTTTTACAGTTTCGGTATGTCCAGAATTTTATCGAATTTCGAAAATCAGTAACCTTATTATCTTATTTCCCAAATATCGGGTTTAGACTTCTGGCCATTTCGGTATGTTACAGACAACTTACCGAACATCACGGAGTAGTTTGATGTTCCCGATTTATCGACTTTCGGGATATGATGATACCGAAGTCAATTCGGTAGCTCATTATTATTTGGTGTCAACAACTTCTAATTAATCACATTACATTTCTTCCGGATCTCGCCATCACTCCCCGTGAGCACTTGGATAGCACCCATCTGCTTCATCGACTGGCCGAACTCGGTGAAGAAACCCTCCTGGTCTAGCAACTCCTCGACGATCTTGCTCGACTCCTTGTTGGTCAAGAGCGCAGCGTCAGATTGGAAGAGGCCTTGGTTTTGCTTTATGGCCGTGTAGTAGTGGCTGTCGAAGGAGAGGGAGCTTCCGGGGTCCATCATGACGGTGGTGGCGGCATCGGAGAGCGTCTTGCATTGGGCCTTCAGTTGAGAGGCGTAGGTTGGGTTGAGGGAAGGGTCTTGGTCTCCTTTGCCGGTGAAGTTGTAGAGCCTGTTGCTGAAGAAGTTGCAGTGCCCGACCCCAATGGTGTGCCCACCTGATGACCCAGATATGTAGTATATTTAACTAATCAATAAATTAATTTAATTTGTCTTCTTATTTTGATTAGTGATTACTTTGGCCATTTGATGAACCACCTGATGAACCATGGATCTTGGTCCGTGGCACATTCTAAGCATATGAGATTGACTTTTACCTTTTTAATTTTACGTTTTTTTTTTGCTTGAATAATGTCACCCGCTTATGTTTCTCTCATTATAAAACCAAAACATATATGCAATCTACATAAAAATGAAATTTTGAAACTAATGTTTGCCCACAAATTTTGTACTCTGGTTGCCCATTTAGAATGTGTGGTCGAACTTATGCCATTACTAGTTGGCAATAACGGTACCATTACGATAGAAACCACATTTGTTAAGCAGCCAGATAAAAGAATTGTTTGTAATTATCCTCCGACACACCTGAACAAAAGAATTCGGATAAAATTTCGCACATTGTTTTGTTTTGAAAAAAGAAGAAGAAGGTATTCCATTATATATTTTTGAGAGAGACAACCTGGTACAATTGTTGTGTATTCTTACAAAAAAGAATTCACAAAAAATAGGTATCCTAGAGTAGAAAATTGACTTACCAGACAATAGGACCTACCCAAGACAACATGGCTAATTTTGACCATATGAAACGTGATTCGTTTGTCCTCAATTTACCTGATAAAACAACAAGGTCATGAACAGTGAGGCTCTTGTTGGCAAACGATTGCTTGAGAGAAGTAAAGTTGAAGAAGGGGGAAGGGATATTGGATAGTGCTTCTGATTCACGTGAGATTCTCCCATCTCTTCTTCCGGTCAACACCTCCCACATTGACTTTTTGAACTGCAAATCACAATTAATTGGTGCAATAATGTGAGATGCACCAAAAAGTCAAAATTAATGAAAATCATGACAATATTTTTTTTATTAATATAAGTCCACTATGTAGAAACTGCCGACCAATATAGGCATCGATTTTGTTTCGAGTTATTTGCACACTATAAGTGGGAGTATTTTCAACAGCCAGAAGCAAGAGAAAACTTTAGTTTTGGGGAAGCTCTTCTGCTTTAAAAAAAGGAAAAAAGGTATTTTGTTTCTCAAATTGATCGACCTTATCGAATTTTCTCGTGGCACCTTGTTGTGATACTTTTTATAAAAGCAAAAGGTGTTCAATAAAATATTGATAGAGTTGCGATGTCTATTCAGCTTCTATCGGTATCTATTGATTGATCACGAGTCAAAATATGGTTAGGGCCCTTATATGCGTGGGGTCGAAAATAGTATCAAAAGAAGACGGATGAACTTTTGTTTGATAGTCTAGTGTTAACATGAAATGGTCCAACAGCTTTTTCCACAATAGTTTTGCTCAAGAACATGTGTCGAGGAGTGTTGATGAGGTTACTAAAGTTCTACTGATTCTTAATGAAAAGTTCTCAAAAATGTTGAACAAACTCAAAGAATACCAATGAATGGTCCAAGAGTTTTCACTTTTCATCGCCCCGAAAGTCTTACTTCGAAAGAAATCGAGTCTCTAGCAGCTAAAGCCACGATGTCGGCACAAGAGACAACGCCGGGGCATGTTTCCTCTAGCTTCTCCTTGATCTTGTCTATTACGTCGAACCCAGCTAGCGACTGGTTCGGAATCGCCGCCTTCTCCGCCCTATTGCTCAACGTCGAGTCTAGCAAAATCGAGCCGTCGCAACCCTACACATGTGAAGCAATGCAATCAAACACCGATGAAGTATTATCACGTGAAACTCTCCTTCTACAACCATGCACGTCCGCATTGATTTATTATGGCCTTGTGCGAACGATATGGAACAATGAAATGATTCTTCTAAAACCGATATCCGTTATCGGCGCAATCTAGACATAGCACGAGACTCGAGTATGCACAAAATTTGAGTATTTCATGCACAAAGACTCTTGTATATATATGCTCTAGATGTCCATGTAGGACACTGCATCAAAAGATGGTAATTCATGCACAAGGAGGGTTCGCCGGCCAGCGCGAGCGCGCATGCATCCTTGGATGAAGGCGAGTTTCGTTGGGTCACACTATAGTCTCGTATAATTAGTTTCCCTCACGCAAGTCATGTGCATATAATTCATCGTCTGTCTTCTTTTTAGATGGAGAGATTTCCGATTGCCTAGTGAGAGTCCCGGCATAAGCGTGGCGTCGGGAGTAATCTATTCGAATGCATGGATGATGTAGTGTGTGTATATACATACGTACCCTAACGAAGCAATCATGGAAATGCATCCTCAAGAACTTGGCGGGCAAAGCTGAGTTGCTAGCGACATGATTCCACGTGATGTTCTTCACAATCTCCTCAGCGAGAGGACATGCTCCCTTGTAGAAATTCTTCCTCAGGTCCCCTCCTTCTGTATCTCCTATGTACCCAAAGAAGACAACTATGGCGATTACCAACACTAAGCTCATATTATTCATCTCTCTCTCTCTCTCTCTCTCTCTCTCTCTCTCTCTCTACTAGTAAGGCATGCATGTGCGTGTAAATTTTCATCCTTTATATAGGGAACACAAAGGAAAAACAAAATAATTAGGGTTTCCATTTTTTGGAGGGTGAACTATTGTATCATTGTTTTCTGCTAAGAAGTTGGTGAAGCAAGATGAGATCACGGAGCAAGGGCAGCCCATCATGGTCAAGAGAGTTTTGAGTTGACTTTGCCGGGTTGATTCCGTGTATGTGGAGATACTAGGGTATTAGTTAATGGGTGACCTAAACTGAGATGGCTGGTTTGAAAAACTGGCGGTGCAATATCAGTCTAAAAATGTTGAGAACGACTCTGTGGGGTGTTATACTAGCGCTTCTGGAGAAAATGACTGGATGGGGATCGTGATTTCATATGGCAGGTGAAGAAAATTCCATCTTCCTGTTCAAAAGCCATATAACTTCAACGTTTTCAGTTTTTTAATATCTGCAAGTTGCCCATAAAAAGCTCGTGGTGATATGGATGGTTCCGAGGAAAATTACCGAATAAGTCCTAAATCTATTACACTTGTGCCAATTCAATCTTAAACCTTTGGATGATTTGTCAATATAGTCCTTCTGGCTAATTTTGATAAGAAATTGATGATGTGGCCGGCATTGAAGTGAACAATTTTTAAAAAAATTTCTGCTTTTTTTCTTTTTTCTTTTCGTCGGTGGCCGATCTCAAGTAATGGCCGGTGAGGACTGGATGAGGGTCGACCTCGCCTGATTCGGGCAAGGCCGCCCTCGCTAGCCACAAGCAAGGGTTGCCCACTTGCCCTCGCGGGCCATAGGTGAGGTTCGCCCTTGCCATATCTGGCCGAGGGTCGCCTAGCCCTCGGCCAGCGAAGGCTTGTAGGCCCTCGCGCAGTGGCCGGTGAGGGTCGCTGGGCCTTTGCCTGACACAATAAAATAAAATAAAAATAAAAGAGAGAAAAGAGAAGAAAATAAATAAATAAATTTAAAAAATTGTTCACATCATCGCTGGCGATGTCATGTAGAACGATAGATGTCTAAGTTAGTGTTTTTCGGTAAAAATTGGCCAGATGGACTACATTGGCAAAATGTCATAAGATTTAGGACTAAATTGATTAAATTAAAATGTTTATGATTGAATTGGCACAACTACACTATATTTAGGACTTTTTTGGTAATTTTCTCATGGTTCGATCTTCTTCGATCACATTTATGTAAACTAATGGATTTTTGGTTGGTGCCAACAGTGGATACCAACTCCCCTCCTAACAAGGTTGAATATGATCAGCATTGAAATGATCAGCAAATCCCCCCATTCTTTTTGTTCCCCCGTCGTGATCACGTAGATTAGTTGCATCCACCAGACGTCTCCTTCCATGGATAACCGCAGTCGTATATCAGGATAAATGACCCACCAGTACCCAAGGTTGGCAAGTCAAAGTTGATATTAACTGTGAGGCCTCCGTGGTTTCAAATATGATAGCTTTCTTTAAGAACACCGAATTTGTTACACAAATTGTATTATACGATTAAGGATCATTTTAAATGATTTGATCGGTACGAAAATAAAGAATAAAAGAGTATCATTTGCTATATATACCAAAATGTGGAGACCACCTCGTACAAATATTGTCTACTCTTACAAAAAAAAAATTCACAAAAAAATTGGTATCCTGGAATAGAAAAATGACTTACTAGACAATAGGACCTACCCAAGACAACATCGCTAATTTTGACCATATGAAACGTGATTCGTTTGTCCTTAATTTACCTGATAAAACAACAAGGTCATGAACAGTGAGTCTCTTGTTGGCAAAAGATTGCTTGAGAGATGTAAAGTTGAAGAATGGGCAAGGGATATTGGAAAGTGCTTCTGATTCGCGTGAGATTCTCCCATCCCTTCTTCCAGTCAACACGTCCCGCATTGACTTTTTGAACTGCATATCACAATTTATTGGTGCAACAATATGAGATGCACTAAAATGTCATAATTCATGAAAATCATGATATTGTTTTTATTAATATAAATCCACTATATAGAAGCTGCCGACCAATATAGGGATCGACTTTGTATTGAGTATTTTGCACATTATTAGTGGGAGTTTTTGAACAGCCAGAAGCAAGAGAAAATTTTACTTTTGGGGGAAAATCTTCTGCTTATCAAAAAGGCACAGAGGTATGTTTTTATTCAAATTGATCGACCTAATCGAATTTTATCCTAGTACTTTTTCGTGATACTTTTTATAAAAGCAAAATGCGTTCAATTAAATAATGATAAAGTTAAGATGTCTATTGATCACGATTCAAATTATGATTAGGGCCCTTAATGCGTGGGGTTGAAAAGAATATCAAAACGACACCAATGAACTTTTGCTTGATAGTCTAGTGTTGCCATGAGATAGTCCCAAAGCTTTTCGACAATAGTCTCGTTCAAAACATGGGGATATTTGTCCAAAAAGTATTTAACTTATTATACGGTGGCCATTCAATCATAAACCTTTCAATTGTGTCAATTTAATCCTAAACCTTTTGATGATTTTCCAATATAGTCATAAACATTTCATTTGTGGTAATTTAGTCATAAATCTTTTGAAATTTTGCCAATTTAGCCCTAAACATTTGGCTGAAAGGACAAAATTGACAAATTGTCGAAAGATTTAGGACTAAATTGGAAAATTGTCAAAATTCTTTGGACTAAATTGGTGCAATTGAAAAGTTTATGACTTAATTAGCAAATCGTCAAAAGGTTTATACTAAATTGGCATTATTAAAAAGTTTAGGACTGAATTGATCGTCGTACAATAGATTTAGGACTTTATGGACAATTTTCTGAAGAACATGTGTCAAGGACTGTTGATGAGGTCATTAAAATTCTACTAATTCAAGGACGATTTAGTGCAATTATCTCAATTCAGATTGACCCATACAAGACTAATATCCAATTTGAATAATTGAAGTTTAATTTTGTCAATTAAGCATATTTGAAATTTCGACAAGCCAACGCCACTTCGACACTCCTCACTCATCCCCCTAGCCAGTCGCAAGTGGAGCTGCACCTAAGTGACATGGGCCGATTGTTTCGTGTCCCTTGGACGATGCGGGGGATCGAACAACTTGTGCCCCGGGTCCTCCCACACTCTTATAACCTTAAAGTGATGCTTGTTGGTGTCAAACATAGTAAATGAGCGATGTAGAGGGTAACAAGCAACTGGGTCTGTGGGAGTGGTGTCAGGACGGTTTGTGCTAGGATTTCTAGGATTAGACAGAATACATTCTTTAGGAGCTCTGAAGGCGGGGTTGGCCTCTCGTGTACAAACTGGTCGGGAACTGGTGCCGTTCTCCTGATGAGGCCATGGCAGGCCGAAATCAGTTGTTGTGCCTAAAGTAGTTTGCTCTCGCTCGATATAAAGGATGCCCGAGCTAAGCTGGGCATGGTATGATCTGATTCGGGAAAGATATTCGCCTGAGTGTTCTATGGGACAACAAAAGAAAAGAAAGGCTGGCCTGGCTTAGCTATCCAGGCGCCTCACGGGCTAAATTCTGCTGCCAAATCTTTGAGCCCATGACAATTTGGTATCAGAGCAGGAATCCCTCTAGTAAGTGGGTGAATCGGAAGAAAACGTGTGGTCTACCCAGTCCTATGAGTGTGGAGAGTGAATCGCCGGAGCCAAAACAAAAAGAAAAGAAAAGGCTCGGACAATGCGCGGCTCTGGACTTGCTTCTAGGATGCCAATGGGGGCACAAGAGGAAACCGGTTCCTCACTGAAATGGGAAACGTTCTTGGATCAATTCGGCGAATCTCAAGATAGATCATCTACCATGTTTTAAACAAGGGAAAACCTCCATTGGTTAGCTAAAAAAAATGCTTATTTGAGAAAAAGAAAGGTGCCGCCAGGTTAGTGCGGTTGGCCAAAGTGCCACACTTTGGAAGCGACAGTGACTATAAAACGGTGCTGCGAGAAAAACGCAGTTGGCCAAAAATGCCACATTGAAACGCACGAGTGACCAAAGAAAACCCGAACGGCCTTTAAAAAATAGAAGAAGCTGCCGATGTTGAGGAAAAACAGTTCTGTTGGGCGAGCGCGCCCCTCTATCCAGGTAAGACCCAGATAAGCGGCGTTGATGGTAGGAAAAAGCGCAAGGAAGCGACAGAACGCGCAACGAGGGGGTTGCGAAAATGAGTGGGGGAGAATGACACAGGCTGGTTGTTTCGTGTCCCTTGTACGATGCGGGGGATCGAACAACTTGTGCCCCGGGTCCTCCCACACTCGTATAACCTTGAGGTGATTCTTGTTGGTGTCAAATATAGTAAATGAGCGATGTAGAGGGTAAGAAGCAACTAGGTCAGTGGGAGTGGTGTCAGAACGGTTTGTGCTAGGAGTTCTAGGATTAGACAAAATACATTTCTTAGGAGCTCTGAAGGCGGGGTTGGCCTCCCATGTACAAACTGGTCGGGAACTGGTGCCGTTCTTCTGATGAGGTCATGGCAGACCGAAACTAGTTGTTGTGCCTAAAGTAGTCTGCTCTCGCTCAATACAAAGGATGCCCGAGCTAAGCTGGGCATGGTATGATCTGATTCGGGAAAGATATTCGCCTGAGTGTTCCATGGAACAATAAAAGAAAAGAAAGGCTGGCCTGGCTTGGCTATCCAGGTGCCTCACGGGCTAAATTCCGCTGCCAAATCTCTAAGCCCGTGACAATTTGGTATCAGAGCAGGAATCCCTCTAATAAGTGGGTGAATCGAAAGAAAACTTGTGGTCTACCCGGTCCTACGAGTGCGGAGAGTGAATCGCCGGAGCCAAAATAAAAAGAAAAGAAAAGGCTCGGACAATGCCCAGCTCTGGACTTGCTTCTAGGATGCCAATAGGGGCACAGGAGGAAACCGGTTCCTCACTGAAATGGGAAACGTTCCTGGATCAATTCGGCGAATCTCAAGATGGATCCTCTACCATGTTTTAAACAAGGGAAAACCTCTATTGGTTAGCTAAAACAAAAAAAAAATGCTTATTTGGGAAAAAGAAAGGTGTCGCCAGGTTAGTGTGGTTGGCCAAAATGCCACACTTTGGAAGTGACGGTGACTATAAAACGGTACTGCGAGATAAACGCAGTTGGCCAAAAGTGCCACACTAAAACGCACGAGTGACCAAAGAAAACCCGAATGGCCTTTAAAAGAAGAAGAAGAAGAAGCTACCGATGTTGAGGAAAAACGGTTCTGTTGGGCAAGCGCGCGCCTCCATCCAGGTAAGACCCAGATAAGTGGCGTTGATGGTAGGAAAAAGCGCAAAGAAGTGACAAAACGCGCAACGAGGGCATTGCGCAAATGAGTGGGGGAGAATGACATGGGCCAGTTGTTTCTTGCCCCTTATACGATGCGGGGGATCGAACCACTTGTGTCCCGGGTCTTCCCTCACTCGTATAACTTTGAAGTGATGCTTATTGGTGTTAAATATAGTAAATGAACGATGCAGAGGGTAAGAAGCAACTGGGTCTGTGGGAGTGGTGTCGGGACGGTTTGTTCTAGGAGTTCTAGGATTAGACAGAATACATTCCTTAGGTGCTCTGAAAGCGGGGTTAGCCTCCCGTGTACAAACTGGTCTGGAACTGGTGTCGTTCTCCTGATGAGACTATGGCAGGCCGAAACCAGTTGTTGTGCCTAAAGTAGTCTGCTCTCGCTCAATACAAAGGATGCCCGAGTTAAGCTGGGTATGGTATGATCTGATTCGGGAAAGATATTCGCCTGAGTGTTCCATGGGACAACAAAAGAAAAGAAATGCTGGCCTGGCTTGGCTATCTAGGCGCCTCACGGGCTAAATTCTGCTGCCAAATCTCTGAGCCCGTGACATAAGCATCATCGAAAAAGCTTGAAATGGATAATTTCCTTCTCGATTTCGTCATCGATTTTTCACGCCGGTCAGCTATTCAGTGAATTTTGACGCCATTTCTATCGGTTCGACGGTATCCTTTGGCAGTCTGATTGTTGCGACCAGCTTCCTTGACGTGTCCTCAAAGTCTCGCTGGCCGGAGTTCACCAAAAATAGCCGCTGCCTCTCTTCTAATTGATTGACTTTCATTGATGGATTAATCAAGTTCATCAAATCGATTTCTTACCTTGGTTTTCACTTTTTATTTTTCGAAAGGAAGATCTTTCATTTCATATAAAAGAGAGATACATCTCTTCAAAATGAAAATAAAAATCCCACAAAACAAGTAAATCTGAAAATTGAATCAACTTGGTACAGCCTGCAGAAACTCGCTCATTCCTCAAAGATGGATCTATCATAGCATCCAAGCATAACCGGTGGCCAATCATCGAATCTCGCATCATCATCAATGATGAGTACACACCGAGAAATTCCTCTCCCATAGTTACGACTTTGCCAAAAGGCGGTGCATGCCTATGTTCGGCGTATCCAGCACCATCACCGTATAGAGATAATAACAACACAAATAGGTTGAAAAAGTACAAAAAATGCCTTATAAATCCCAGATCTATGTCTAGATCAGGATAGAATAACACCCAAATCTAGTTCTAACTGTAGATCAGAAGAGAGTAACTGCAAATAAGATACCAGATGATGACAAAATTACTTTCAGATAAGCCGATTGCTGAAGACAGGAAAATAACCTTTGAAAACTTGTGGAACGCTCGACAATCTGAAGCAAGCACCCAGAGTTGGAGTGAGCAAGCGGATACGGAAAGAGCAGATTCTTCCGAGGCACTCGCGTTTCGATATTCAAAGCTCACTTTCGTAGAGAATGTTGATCATTTCGTCCACGAAATTAACTAAAGAATCTAAAAGATAGAGGGATAGAGAGATCTAAAGGAAGAGGGAGGAGAGGGAGAGGGGAAGGGAGGGAGAGAGGGGAACAAGCTGCAGGGAAAGAAAAAAGGTGGCCGGCAGTTATGGAGAAGAAACCCTAGGGGAGAAGATGTTGTGATCGTGAGCTGTTTTAGCCTATTTGTTAGGAAATTTTATTATAGATTTCTTCCTAGTATAGAATCCTTCCTATTGTATATCTCCTAATTAGGGTTGTCATATGTCCTATATATATGATAGGATTGAGCATTGTAATTGTACAGAAACTATTCATTGAATACAAAAGGAGAATCTCTTTCTACATGGTATCAGAGCCCTAGGGTTTGATCCTTGGAGTACTGTACGTCAATCATCGATTACGGCGGTCCCGCTCTTCATCGCAATTCAGTTTGCGAACCTGATCTCATGGCCGACGAATAGCTGATTGTTACAACTGACCAAGCGGATGCTAGTGCCTCTGCTACTGCCATTCTAGCAGACCTGACCACTACAATGAAGCAGCTCTTGACCTAGCAGGCCGCGCCGCCGCGCGTTGAACCTCCTGCTGCACTGATTGCTGTCAAGCTTGATGGCAAAAATTATGGCATATGGTCCCAGGTTGTTGAGATGTATGTCTTGGGCAAAGACAAACTGGCCTATTTGAATGGTGGTTTTCTTGAGCCCCCTCCTACTGATCCGTTTTTTAGACAATGGAAGACTGATGATTCTACGGTAAAAGGTTGGCTTATCAATTCTATAGACCCAGCCTTGATACCAAACTTTATTCGGTTTCCTACTGCCAGAGCCGTATGGGATGCTGTGGCAACGACCTTTTTTGATGGATCTGACACCTCCCAAATTTATGATCTTATGAGGCAGGTTTCTCGATTGAAGCAAGGTGGTGGACCCATCGAGAAATATTACAATGATCTTCAATGGCTCTGGCGTGAGATTGATTTCCGACTTCCTAATCCTATGCAATGTCCGGCCGATATTCTGAGGTACAATGCCATTGTCCATGAAGATCGAGTTTATACTTTTTTGGATGGTCTCGAGGACCGCCTGGATAATGTTCGTGCTGATGTATAGAAGATGGATCCATTTCCCACTATTGAGCAAGCTTGTGCCCGAGTCAGGCGAGAGGATATGCACCAATCTGTCATGCTCTCCACTCCCGCTGAGGTCACCTCTGGTTCTGCCATGGTGTCACAGCGGGGCAAGGGTGATTCGCACCTCTAGATTTCGGGACCTTGCCGTAAACCTGGTATGCCAATTCAATCAGAGGGATGCTCTCACTGTGGGAATCCTAAACATACAGTAGCCTCTTGTTTTAAACTGCATGGTTATCCGGACTGGTGGAATGATTTTCAGACCAAGAAAAAGAAACCAGGCTCACAAAAGGGGCGGAATGGAGGACAAGCCTCCTTAGTGACTAGCGGCTTGTCATTAATTCCCATGGAGCCTGAATATGCTAATGCCGAATCTCTTGAAGGTAATTGTGGGTTTGTCTTTGCTAATGGACATGGTGATGGTCATCATGGGTGGATAATTGATTCTGGCGCTACTAATCATATGACTCCGGAATCTAGTGACCTTCTTACATCTACTACACCACGTCGAGATCATATCTACAATGCCAATGGACATAGCTTTCCTGTGACAGCTGCTGGGCTTGTGTCTGTCACACCTTCTCTCTCTCTATCTCATACCTTACTTGTTCCTATATTGTCTAATCGTCTGTTATCAGTTGGACAGCTTACTAGAGAGTTGAACTGTGTTGTGCTTATGTACCCTGATTTTTGCCTGTTTCAGGACATTCTCACGAAGTAGATTATTGGGCGTGGTACTAAGAGGGAGGGGCTGTATTTCGTGGATGAAATTACTTCTGGTCGGACCTATCATTCTCGTGGACAGTTAGCTCAAGAGAAGGAACTTTGGTTATGGCACAGTCAGTTAGGTCACCCATCCTTTGGGTATTTACGGCATTTGTTTCCCAAGTTATTTCATGGTCTATCGAACTCTAGTTTTCAGTGTGATACATGTATTTTGGCAAAGAGCCATCGCACTTGTTTTCCGCCCAGTTTGAATATAAGTTCTACTCCTTTTTCCTTAATTCATTCTGATGTATGGGATGCGTCTCCTATTACTACTGTATCTAGGTTTCGATGGTTTATCATCTTTGTTGACGATTGCACACGTATGACTTGGCTATATTTGATGAAACATAAGAATGAGGCTGAAGTTATCTTTCGGACTTTCCACTGTATGATTCAGACTCAGTTTGGGGCCAAACTTCAGGTTCTCAGGTCTGATAATGGTGGCGAATACTTAAGTAAACCTCTTGCAGCTTATTTTCAAGAACATGGTTTGATACATTAAACTTCTTACCCTCAGACTCCTCAGCAGAATGGTGTTGCTGAGCGCAAGAATTGACATCTTCTTGAAACCACTCAAGCACTGTTGGAGGGTAGCCATGTTCCCCATCGGTTTTGGGATTCTGCCATAGTCACAGCTGCTTATTTGTTGAATCTCATGCCTTCCCGAATTCTGAGCTATCGCATGCCAATGCAAGCACTTGCCGCCCCATGTGTCTCTTCCTTCGGTTCTTACATTGCCCCCTAAGGTGTTTGGGTGTGTCGCTTATGTCCATCTTCACAAAAATCAGCGGACCAAACTTAAGCCTTGTGCAGTCAAATGTGTGTTTCTTGGTTATGGCCCTTCTCAGAAAGGGTATCGGTGTTATAATCTTGTTGGGAAGCACATGTATATCACTATGGATGTAACATTTATCGAGACGGAGTCCTATTTTCCTTCCCCCCAGTGTCCTGTTCAGGGGGAGACTAGTTGTAGAACCAGAAATTGGTGGGAGGTTGGGATTGCAGGAGCGACAGATGGGTGCGCACAGCCACGTGATTCTGAGGCTGCTGAGGCTGAAGATTTTGAGCTACTGCCGCATGATTCTGAGGCTGCACGACCGGACAACACTGAATTACTGCATGGGTCCGAAGAGGTGTCAACAGATGCACAACTGCAACAGCCCTCCTTGTCTTCGCCCTCTTCGCCCTCTTCAGTACCACTCCAAACTCCTGAGAATGTACCTGAGGTAAGTACTTCTACTGTACTTGATTCTTTTGAAGATACTGATGTGCTTATTGGTTATAAGCTTCCCGACAGGCATAATAGGGGTAAACCACCGAATCGATATTCTCTAGATGTAGAGGATCACCGGTCTCGATACCCTATTGCAGACTATGTGTCTGCCAAGCGGCTGTCCACACCACTACAAGCCTTCGTGTTCACGATTTCCTCAATTCAAGTTCCAAACAGGGTTGAAGAAGCCATGAAGGATCCGAAATGGCTTCAAGCAATGGAGGCAGAGATGGAGGCGTTGGGAAAAAATCGAACCTGGAAACTTGTGGAACTACCAAAGGATAAAAAGCCGGTTGGATGTAGGTGGGTGTTCACAGTCAAACATAAGGCAGACGGCACTATTGAGAGGTATAAGGCGCGACTGGTAGCTAAAGGGTATACACAGACTTATGGGGTGGATTATCAGGAAACATTCTCTCCAGTTGCGAAGTTAGACACTATAAGAGTGTTGTTATCTCTGGCTGCAAACTTGGACTGGCCTTCGCATCAATTTGATGTGAAGAATGCATTTCTTCATGGAGATTTAGAGGAGGAGATCTATATGGAGCTTCCACCTGGATATAGGTGCGCAGATAAGCCGAACATGGTTTGTAAGTTGGAAAGATCATTGTATGGGTTGAAGCAGTCCCCTCGTGCATGGTTTGGTCGCTTTAGCTCAGCTATGAAAAGGTATGGATACTCCCAAAGTAACTCAGATCATACTTTGTTCTTAAAAGGTACTCAAGGAAGAATGGCAGCTCTTATCATATATGTAGACGACATGATTATTACAGGCAATGATAGTGCAGAGACTATGAGACTGCAGTAATTATTATCTAGGGAGTTTGAGATGAAGAACTTGGGAGGTCTGAAATATTTCCTGGGAATCGAGGTTGCTAGGTCGAAGGAAGGGATTTACTTGTCATAGCGGAAGTATGTTCTTGATCTTTTGACCGAAGTTGGCATGCTAGATTGTAAGCCTGCAGACACTCCTATGGTACAAAACTGTAAGCTTGGAGAGTACCCTGATCAGACCCCTACTAATAAAGAGAAATACCAAAGGTTAGTAGGTCGATTGATTTACTTATCACATACACGTCCTGATATTGCTCATGCAGTAAGTGTGGTGAGTCAGTTCATGCATGCACCTAATGAAGGTCATATGAGTGCTGTGTGGCCCATCATTCGATATTTGAAGTCAGCCCTAGGAAAGGGGTTGTTATTTGCAAAGAATGGCCACCTTGAAATAGAAGGTTACACAGATGCAGATTGGGCTGGAAGTGTGACAGACAGGAGGTCTACATCAGGGTATTTTACATTTGTGGGAGGCAACCTTGTTACGTGGAGAAGTCAGAAATAAAAGGTTGTAGCTCGGTCTAGTGCAGAAGCTGAATTCAGAGGTGTAGCAAAGGGGTTATGCGAACTTCTATGGCTTCGGAAGTTGCTAACTGAGCTCGGGTATCCACCAGGTTTGGAAATCAAATTGTTTTGTGATAATAAAGCAGCCATAAACATTGCTCATAATCCAGTTCAACATGATAGAACCAAACATGTGGAGATTGACAGACATTTCATCAAAGAGAATTTGGAGGCAAAAGTGATCTAGTTACCATTTGTCAAGTCTGAAGACCAGTTAGCTGATTTATTGACGAAGGTTCTATCAAGTAGAGAATTTCATTGCTCACTTATCAAGTTGGGTATCAAAGACATCTTTGCACCTACTTGAGGGGGAGTGTGGTCGTGAGCTATTTTAGCCTATTTGTTAGGAAATTTTATTATATAGATTTCTTCCTAGTATAGAATCATTCCTATTGTATATCTCCTAATTAGGGTTGTCATATGTCCTATATATATAATAGGATTGAGCATTGTAAATGTACAGAAAAACTATTCATTGAATACAAAAGGAGAATCTCTTTCTACAGATGTGAAGGAGGAGAGTTTGATTTTCACTTCATTCGTTCATATTTTGGCGAGCTTGTATTGGCCAATCCGTGGTCTTGACAAAGCATAGACGGTGGCTGATTAGCTCGATCGAGCAACGTGAAGTTCATTAACAAGGTTAGTTCCTCTCAAACTTGGTTAGGACAAACGTGGATGAATGATATGGCCAATTGCATGTAGGAACGTGGATGGAAATTACGGCCAATGATGTCGTTGTGATGCTGAGTTGTTGAATATACGCTTAGAATAACGTATGTGCCGCAAATCATGTGTTAGAATCAATGAATGATAGGTTGACGATTGATTGTTACATATTGAAGTGTTCTGGAATTTCGAAGTGCAAGGAATCAGTGAGCTTAACTTGATGATCTAAGGTAGAAAACATCTAAATTAGGAAAAATGATTAACTAGAGAAATAATCTCGACTTCCTAAGCTTCTATTTGGTAGGTCTCATGATAAATTGTGGAGTTCATTTGCCATGTTAAATTAATCCCGAAATCTAAGATCAGAATCTGGAAGTTTGAAGTTATACTCTGAAATCTTCTGTTTTGTTCTCATATTTTTATGAATTTTTGTGTTAAATTTTGAAAAGTATTCTTCATGAAAGTTGAATTTCGTGAATTGATTTGCAATTTTGCTTTCGGGCTCGGTTTCTTGTATTTGCTTCAGGGAGACGTGTTTTTAACGGTGTGGACATGGGTTCCGAGGACTTGCGACTTGGGCTGTCTTATTCTATTCTGCTTTGATTTTGATTTCTTGTCTGATAACCAGTGAACCTTCCTTAATTTGTATATCTGCGTGCTCGTGCCCTAAAATGAGCGAACCTGATACGTCATCCATCCATCTCCCGTTGGATAGATGAGACTCATTGTTTGGATTAGGGTTGAGCAAGAACGAGACTCATTGTTTGGATTAGGGTTGAGCAAAAAGAACTGACCGGACTTGGAACCGCCTGGACCGGACCGAATCAGTCCATTCATTCGCTTATTTGTATGGGCACCACCCCAAGCTTAATGTTAATAATGCATTGCGTGTTCTTGCGGCCTACTGTTCTTCTTTCTTATTGTAGATTTCATTTCATTTCTTACCTGTCCGTCCATTGTAATTTACCTGGGCACCTACTGTTCCTCGTGTGTCGCGCACTTTGGTGTTCTCCATATTTACACCAAGTGATCCAAACGTTTCGATTTTGAAAAGCATTTGTTCAGAATCCTTTGATGCTATCTAATTGATACTGATCTGCCTAACTCGCAACTAATCTGTTTCGAGATTGTCGTTATGAAGAAATTTGGAATTAATATATTAACAAGTCAAGGCTAGTGTAAATTTTCAATATCCAAGGGTTTCCATGTGATTAGAATTATCATCCATATTTCAAGGGTTGCTGTTATGGGCATTCTGCTTTCTATGTATATTTTTGGGAATGAATGCTTCCGTATATTCTTAGACATATGCTTTTGTTGGGTTCACTTTGCATATTAGTGATAACATCATGAGGCTCTGCAGGACCTATGTGCAATATGCACAGACTTAATTGTATCTGAACTGTGGACCTCAAACTTCTTAGCCTATCAGGTATAAAAGACATGCTATTGCTGCCCATTTAGGGAGGATCTACAATTTTCTTACTTGATAGATAGTTGACCTTGACCCTATAAGCATGTCGATCAGGTTTTTGCAGAGAGCCAGGATTAGGGAACAGAACCAAAAAAGTCCTAAACCTATTGCATTGGTACCAATTCAGTCCTAAACATATTCACATCGGAAAGTCCATCTGGAAATTAATGGCCGAAAATCGCTGACGTGGACGTTAGCCGTCCTACGTGACAAGGCTGGCGCAGATGTGGACATTTTTAAATATTTTTTCAAAAAATATTTTTTAATTATTTTTTTAATTATTATTTTTTCTTTCACTTTGGCCGGTGATCCCTTGCCGGTCCTGGATTAAAAAATATTTCGTAAAAAAGTATATTTTTATTGTTAAGAAAAATATATTTAAAAATGTCCACATCAGCATTGGCCGCGCTACGTAGGACGGTTAGCGTCCACGTCAACGATTTCTAGCCAAAATTGGCCAGATGGACTGAATTGGTACCAATGCAAAAATGTTTAGGACTAAATTGGTTCAGTTGAAAAGTTTAGGAATGAATTGGCACCAATGCAATAGATTTAGGACTTTTTTGTACTTTCCCGCCAGGATTATGGCATAGATGGAGAGCGTGTCAGCAATGCTTGTTGGGGCAACCTCTGCCAAGGCGGTGCCATGGAGTTGAAAGAGGTAAAAAGATGATGCGATGCAATCATCTAGCCAATAAAAGGAGCAAGCTTCTAACAATACCTCCTCCCTCTTTAAAAAATAAATTCAAATGTCTAGCCTGACATTTGATTCTATTAACAAGAGGGCTAACTTCTCTGTTGCGGTACGTTAATTTGAAATGCATCGATATACTATGCCGTGATTTAATTGAACATGAGTGTCCTTTGCATGATAGAACTTATTAATGTTACCTCCTAGTTGGTAAAATCCATGTTTTATTTGGTTCTTTCTATCTTGAATATTTCCTTGGTTGTATTGCGATACTTAACCTTCTTATTCCTACTTTTGGTTGTTTACATTGGATAATAACCGGCTTACTAGGGACCAATCAAGGCATGGTTCTTCTATGAGGAGCTCTTCCTGTTGTGGGATCATAGCCAAATGATTGGGGAAAATATGGCATGCCTACTCTTTCATAGGGAGGCAGGGTTGTGGGAAGACAGGCAGATTAAGAATCGTGCTGCAGACAACTGTGGAATTGGTGGGGACTGGGGGAGGAATATGATACATTCGTCGATATATTTGAAGGGTTTTCTTTTATATAGTAACATGTCTTTTGAAGCTCTCATCAACGTGAGAAAGCAGCTAGAAGAACTGGGTGTTCCATGCAAAGCTGGGAACGACAGTCTATGGTTGCAGGTTCTTTGCTCAGATCTCTTCCCTTGTTGTATGTTTCTGCAATTTGTACACAAAACCTGATGATGAACGTTTTAGGTTTCATCTCAAGTAACAGTAGTTTCAGTTTGCCATGTTTATTAGCTACTTAGCTTCATCCTGTGGGGTAAGTTCTCAAAGTTGTTTGGTTTTATTGACTTGTTATAGATGTGAAGAATGAATATAACTTTTTCCCATCCCCAATGCAAACATGCTTTGTGGGAGCAGCTTTTGTTGTCGTATATTGAAAAGTGTAGCCTCTTATTGGGGGCTTCCTTGGCTATAATCTAGATGCTTCTAAGCCGACGGGTACAAGAAATCAGTGCTGATACTTGCAAGAACTGCCGTCTTTTGGATACTTCGTGTGTTTGCAGCGGCACAGAAAAACAGTGTTTGCAGTTTGGCCTTTCAATCTCTAAAGAAAAGTAATCTGACAATCCTAAATGGGAATATTCAAGGCAATCTAGATAAAAAAATCTCCCCATATTAGCACTTTTTAATCTTGAAGTGACTTAAATGGGCATCATAGGAAAGTGCAACCTTACCAAACTACACTTTTTAGAATAAAAGCTACTTCATGACATTAGGAAACCAATATACTAAAAGGTGCAAAATGTCTGGACCCAACTTGTTCCTTTCTAAACCAGAACATGACATCACAAAAATTCCCAATAAGATATAAGCCGGCGTCTATAGTGCTCTGCAAATTTTCCATCTGCATGGAAATCTTGAAAATTGTTTCCCGCACCAGCACATCAAAAGATTCTGGATGGACATTTTCACAAGCAATGATCTTGTCCAATACTGCGGTCACGCTGCTCAAGGCTGCTAAAGGACAAACCTTAGCTAAACAGCCAACTGTATAAGCTGCAATTGTTGCTTGTGACAGTAATTCGGATGTCATCGTAGATCTTCTAACTCTTCCATTCTCACTGCTCAGAGGAATAAAGAACCTGCCTTCTTCATTTGCTTGCGTGCTCTCTGAAATGTAATTTTCTATAACTTGGGTGGCTTTAGAGAGCAGTTGTGTCACCCATCTTAGAAAACGTGTGTTGGCCCCTCCTGCACTAAAAGCGTTCTGCTCACACGCCATTCTAAGGAAATTTACATAACCATTGACCTGCAACCAGACAGTCCCATTAATAACATATGCACAAGCATTCGTTAGTGAATATGAGTACTATTTCAGACAAATGTGCCTTCCCATTTCATGAATTCATTACGCGAGCTCCACACTTGGTTTTGAAAGATTTTCATTGCAGAACATGACTCATGCCACGTTAATGATGGCTGTTGGAAAATGTGGACTCAAGAGGAGACATTCTTTTTAATCCCATGTGTCATTGGAGACAATGGTCAGATAACAATTGGAAGTTACTTAAGGTAGTTGGATAGTACCGAGGCATTCAAAGGGCAAGGGACGACCTTGAAATTGATGTCTTGTGTAAGATGAAAAACATTGGTACCTAAAGACAGCCATCGAATCAAGAGAAACCTATTCGATTTATCTTATCCTACATGCTAAACGAGCCTCAAGCATGAGACCATTTTTGTTCCATTACTTTAAGTTCCAAAACATATGATTGACTCGTTAAGTGCATCGCTGACATTTACGAGTTCTTCATTCACTTGTCATATAAACAGGTTTACTGCGGTCCCCTTTCTTAGGCCACATGTTTATGAAAGGGGACCTGAAATGATTAAAGAGAACAGCCAGCATGCAGAAAATTAAAGAGTGATTGGCCTGAAATGATTGATGATGACAGATTACGTACCTCTATTGGGTGCATATCAAATCCTTCAATTTGATTCACTAAATCAGCAGCCAAAAGTGCAGCAGCATCAAGCGGCAGCTCAGGAACATTAGACATTGTTTGCAAGATGAAAAAACGATCACCAGCACCGGTGGCACAGTAGGTTTCCACATCATCATTGTCTACACCCCAAACATAATTGGTAAGTGGAGTCCTTATCTCACACATGAGTCGCCAGTGAAATTCCCAGTCAAAATGCTGACACCTCTGATAGAAGAAATCACGCACCTTGGGGGGGCTGTCCACACTTGAATTGGCAGCAACTTACTCAACCGGTCAAGACTCTACTGCTCTAATCATATTCATAAGACCTGTCGCTACTTCAAGCCTAAGTCGATTTTTCTTGCCGGGACTTTCGCAGATCTTCTTTATCTCAGGCACTAATTTAGCATTGTTAATCTCTCGCATCAGACCCATTGAAACAGCTGGTTGCCCTCTCGATATCTTTTCCAGAACCAGTTCTAAGAACAATGTCTCACATTCCTCCTGGATACTTGACTCATTGTCGCTTATTAAGGGAGGGACAGAAGACAACCACTGTTTCGCTACAATTCCATCTGGAAATTAGAGCAAAAGAAGAGATTCACATAAAATCAGGTGCTGTGCAACAGAAACTTGGGAACAGATGATGTGTATAAAATCAAAATGCTAGAAGGCAAATAACAATTTAAGCTTATTAATTGCAAAAGCACAAGGACCCATGAAAAAGCTGTGATAGAAATATGCAAAGGTTTTTCATAGAACCTCATGCTTTTGCAATTAACAAACTTAAAATGTTATTTGCCTCCTAGAATTTTAATTTTATGCACATCATCTGCTCACTAGTTTCTGTTGCAGCACCTTATTTTATGTGCATCTCTTCCTTTGCTCTCTAGGCCTACAGGAAATTTCCCGATGGAATTGTAGCAAAACAGTGGTTGTCTTCTGTCCCTCCTTTAATAAGCGACAATGAGCCAAGCATCCAGGAGGGAATGTGAGACGTTCCTAGAACTGGTTCTGGAAAAGATATCAAGAGGGCAACCAGTTGTTTCATCGGCTTTGATGCGAGAGATTAACAATGCTAAATTATTGTCTGAGACAAACAAAATATGCGAAAGTCACGACAAGAAAAATCGGCTTAGGCTTGAAGTAGCTACTGTTCTTATGAATATGATTAGATAAAGAAATAGTTACTTGATCTTGCACTGAAAGATATATATCCCACATTTTAGAAATTATCAGATTCTAACAAAGTATCGTGTATTTATTGTTAGAGATACACAAAAGAATGTAAAAGCATGGACCACCAAAAAGAAATCGTAAGACAAAGTACAATCAAATGACGAAACCAATTAGCCATAATACGTAAATGTTAATGGTCCATTTCATCCTTCTCCCTGCCAACAGAAAAGTAACTCATTGCTTAGGAATACTACAAATAAATAGTCTCATGCTCACCGGATAGGAATGTAACACAGGAAATAGTTCAAGCCAGTTTAAGGCTTTTAATAAGACTAACAATGATATCTCACATTCAAGAAGTTTTGTGTATGCCAATAGTGACCTTATGCATCAGAAATTGACCATTCCACGGATTCTTATAGACTATGGCAAATTGGGAGAAATGGAAATCAAGAATATCAAACTGTTTAAACCACATATATTCACCCGCCAATATAATAACGCCAAAATAACTTGCTCAAAAGTAACTTTGTAACAAAATATCATAAGGTAAGGCCTCACAAACTGACCTCAGAGAGGGCTGAAACTACTACTTTCCTTACACTCACGAGTGGATCAACACAAGCCCTTACCCATAGTAACTAGCCAAGCTTGATCAGAAAGCCTTCTATCATCATTTGTTAAAATCTCTACCAGACGGACTAAATTAGATAAAGCGCGTAGAGTCCGAACTGAAACAGAGCTTAATCAAGGCCCAAAAACATAACTCCCACAAATCATTCGCAGTGCTATATTAGGATAAGGGCCTACATGGCAATCATTCTGATTCTCTAATTCTGTTCCCCGGAACAAAAAAGGATGAGAATCATGTTTGGTAACGTAAATGATTCAGATTCAGATTCTGTTCCCGGAAACAATTTTGGAGCAAAAACAAGAACATAAAAAAAAGTTGGTTTTGGAAAAAAGAACCACTTTTGAGAATCAGTCTCGCATCTATCACTTTTCCCTTTCAGTTCTCTCATCACTTTTACCTCAACCTAAAACGGAATGAGATCTCTTTTTCAAATAAGAATATGTAAGATAATAATGAAAAATAATAAATGAATTTCGAAAAAAAATGGAAGAAATTCTAAAAAATCAGAAAAAAATCAAAAAATCCCTAAAAATAGAAGAAGCTTAGATTATGCTAGTTTGATATCATTTTGATAAATTTGGGCCTAGATTCCTTAGATTTCATAGATTTTATTCTTTTTTAGAAAATTATAAACACCTTTAAAATTAAACCCGAACCACATTTATCTAAGCCCTTAGGGCTTCATTAGGTTTTGTGATGCGATTTATCAATGCCGTGATTCCTTGATTGTGCATTTGATTTCATTAGTTGTAATTTGCCTAGGTTTAGGTACTTTAAACTTAGTCTAGTTTTAGAAAATTTGAAAAAAGACAAAAACAACCTGCATGAACACTTAGCATTAGCTTACCTCATAGGTTTAAAAATGAATTGAAAATTTACATGAAACACGTATAGAAAACACTCAACTTCGATGTCAAAAGGGCGTTGGTGGAAACATCGACGTAACCTAGTCCCCGGACCCTAGATTTTTCAGGTTGCGTAGAATCGAAAGGCTTCTCCCGACTGCTCGATAAGGTTTTCGATCCACCTTCCTCAGAGACTGGTGGAGTCGTCATTTGCATGTACACATACACATGCCACCGATCACACTAATATCGAATTCGATATTCCCTCGTTGCCATTAGGTATAAGCTTGGGAGGACCCAAGCTAATCTGAAATCACACACTAACCCAACATGGTCTTTCCTTTTTTAAGCTTAAATGACTCGTTATGGACACATCAATTAGATGGAATATCACGAAAAAAATGTTATATGCAATATACAATATGTTATATAAGAGAATCAATATGAATTAACCTTCAATTAATTCGAAATGTAGGATGAAATTTCACAAAGTAACTACGTAATTATTTGACTTAAATGACAAAAATTGGGAAGGAAAATTATTCTCGGGAACAAAAATTTTGCGCAGTTACCAAACGCATTCTAATTCTCTAAAAGTCATCTAGGGAACAGAATCAGAAAAAGTCATTTTAATCAGAATCACTTTTTCGAATCAAAATGGCTGCCATGCAGGCCCTAAATGACCCACCAAGGTCTCTCTATACGTGGTTTCCAGGATGATAGCTTTCTTTAAGAACACCGAATTTGTTACACAAATCATAAACAAGTTTAGGGTCATATACGATTTGATCGGTGTACGAAAATAAATAAATAAAACTTAAATTCTTTGTTATATATAGTTATATGGGGATAAGGGTAAGCGGTTTTCAGGTTTCGTATAGGTTCCACCTAGAACCTAGAACCTACCTGTCTATACAGGTTACTCATTTTTTGGTACCTGGAACCTACCCGTCTATACAGGTTCCTCATTTTTTGGTACTTGGAATCTACCCTGCATACCTTAGAACCTAGAACCTACCATGTCACAGGCTCCAAGGTCGGTTCTAGGTTCCACCCAAGTTCCACATGTATTCTTAGTTGAACGATTGCAGTGAATAATCACATTTAATGACCACCACCTACTGCTAAAATCCACTGACCACAACTCATATTTACACACACAAAAAATATGAAACATTAACAAAGTAAAAGTCTCAATGATAAAGTGGTTCCAGATTACATACTCATCATCGGACACCAAGAAATACCACAGGATGACGCGAGACATATACCAAGAAAAAATATAAAACTTGCTCAAGTTCCAGGTTCCACCTACCTGGAACCTAGAATCTACCCATCAGAACAGATTCCCTAATTTTTGGAACCCGAAACCTACCCTCCATAACCTGGAACCTGAAACCGATCGATTCCCACCGGTCCGGTTCTCCAGGTTCCAAGTTCTACCCTGGAACCATGCTCACCCCTATATGGGGAGACCATATAGCTCTCTGATTGTGCACCATCATATAGATCAGGTGCATTTTCTTTTTAATAAATAACGTTGGTCGAAGGTGGGGTTTCGCCGTCCTGCGTCGCGCTCCTAGATCGGTTCGGTAGAAAAGCAAAGTGAAAAAGAACACAAATCTCTGATTAGGGAAAGACACGGGGAATTAGTGAAAGTGAAACTCTAGCTTTACTTTGCAACATGTAAGTTGTGAGCGCCACATCTAAGTCTGACGCTAGGTTGTGGGTGACAATTCTAGAATTATGCAAATAACATATTGAAGTTATGAAGGCATGCATACGCGAAATGCTGAAATAGTATGTGGCTTTGATATCACGTTAGAATGTCTAACCCAAAAGCTTATTTTAACACGTGAAGAGAGGTCGCATATATATATATAAAGTGCATATCAACCTCGTAGATTAATGTGAAGAGGAGATTAGGCACCTTTTCCTATAAAAGATTTTGATTCGGAGGGTAAAATTTGGATGCTTCACTAGTTGTTGTTTGTTTGTTTGTTTTTGGTTTTTTGTTTGTCGTAGATGCTTCACTAGTTGTTAACTTGTCGTAAATTAACAAAAGATCACAAGAATAACTTTCAAAATGTTATGAGGAACCTTCGGTTAGAAAAGGAAGTTCACCTTGATCAAAACTTCTACAAACGTCTCATCTACTGAATTTGATGCGCAATTTTTCATAATCGTTGTCGATTTGTTTCACGGACTTCTGCGGCCATCATATAGCATTCACTTCATGAGGCGCATATTACACGAAATTGCGTATTAGCGAAAGAATTTGATTCTCCGAATATTTTCAGTTACATTGTAAGTCTCATATGCAATTCTGAAGAGATGAAGGAAGGAAAAGAAAAGAAAGTATGAATGCCTGTGTTCGACTTCGCTGGGAGTAAACGGAACGAGATGGAACAGCCAAATAGCCTTCAAGTCCATCCATGAATGACTAAATGATAAGTTAGATGCCTTAAGAAGCAAATCGATTCCACCTACTACCGCACAGCGCCAAAGTGTTCCATACCTCTCATCTCAATCATTCAATAATTTCGTAAAAAGCGATAGTTTTCAATTCATGATAAAAAAAAAAAAATATGCATCAAAACATGTCAAGTCCACATCAATTTCAAGTTAACTTGTGTTCGTATCTTGTCTAATTTTTAGTCTCTCAATAAGCTCTAGTCATGTTCTCCTTATTACGAATTGTCACTCTCCAGCACAACCTATCCACAAAACAACATCCATTTTTCTAACGAAGATAAATGAATCCTAAGAGTACCATCCAATGAGAATGGCTATCTTACCCATTAACTGGGATGGATAGGCAGCTTAAACTCTTACCTGCCAAATGGTATGTAGATTGAACAATCTTTTCATAAACAATTACTTGGAATCCAGGGCTGAAAAAGTGTTTTCCAGTATAATCTTCAACAGTTCAATAAACACCATAAGAATTTGACGCTTTTCAATCTGTTCATCTTTAGGAATGCCGAAAATTTAAGTAAAAGCTGCAGAAAATTTAACAGTCTAATTCCAGTAAAAGTTGGATTTTTCTTTTTCATTTCAGTTCAGTTTGATATCAGCTTTAGAATCCATTTCATTGAAAAACAAGAAACAACAATTGAATGGTAGCCCCAAACTCCCCCTTCAGTATTAGAGTGCTCTAGACAAATAAACAATTTCATTTGAACACCATGTATGAACTCGGTCAGCATACCATGTACAAACACTGCATAACTACGGTATCAAGCCAAGGCCAACGCGTGCAGGCGTGCAGGCGTTAGAACTGAAGAGGCTTACCCGTTCTATTTATGTTTGGCCACAGGAACAAAACTGTTACCATCTTTTTTCAGCCAACTCGTAGGGCGAGTTCTTTTAACATGATCTGCAAAGAGACGGTGCCTGCAATGATGTAAAGCATGTTAGGAACACCAAAGTGAAAACTTGTCGTAGCATTCAGTACTCATTGCAAGTTCTCTACTTAATAATTGATGTAGTGGCATTACAATGACGTCAAACCGATAAAAGAACAAGAATCTACAGCAGAGCCTGGCCTTCATCTTCGTAACGTAGACAGTTGAAGTTAGAAGACAGATAATGGTCCCAAAGAATAATAATGACAAAGAAATTCTAAGACATATGAAAAAAACACCCTTTAACTTTCTTGCACACAAACAAATCATCTTTGTTCAGGGTAGTAGATTCGAGGAAACTGACCTTTCGTATTCCAGCTTTTGAGTAACTATTCCATTCAGCAGCAGCTCTGAACTATATACTGCTGCTCCTGCATTGTACAAAGAGAACATAGTCAAGCCTCTATATGTTGCTTTTTAAACGCATAAGGACAATTCAATAAAATCATCACTCTTGACCTTTCTCAAGGAAAGGAAGGCACATGTTGTAGTCGTCCTCACAGGATAAAATCAACAAATCATCTAATACGTTATCATCTTTCACAGCAGATCTTCCAATTCTCTCTACCGGCTGAAGTCATTCAGAAGTCAGTATAACATGAGAATTTGAACTGACATTACCATCCTGTAAATAATAAATGCTTCACAGAAGCTATGTACTACATACTTGGCCACCAACTGCTTTCACTAGACTTGATATTATGTCTTTACTAGGCTTTGCATTTGGGGTGATCAACACTCATCGGCCCTGCAGAGATACTTTTTCAATGTGCCAACAAAATAACTACGATCCTATGGTGTCCTAGAAAAAGACGAATCAAATCTTACCAGTAAAAGTGGATGCTGGCATGCGCTTGCCAATGAAACAGGCATACTAAAGCCGAATTGCTTCTCTTTCTTAGCATCTCTTAATATGTAATTTCTCTCATCGAGAAAGCAGTTAGCTTGTCCACAACTCTCAAGCCATAGATGGGTAACTACTGGTTTTCCAGAAGCAGTTGCTTCTAACATATTCCTTGTACGCACGAATTTATCTGTTATGAAATGTGTGGCTTCAGCAATAGAAGACACTGCAGAAGCTCCTAGACGAGCCAAAATCTGTAGAAGAGAACCACAAGATACAGTTTAAACAAAATTTGATTCCTTGCAAAAAAAAAAAAAAAAAAAAAAAATTCAGAAAATCACAGCTAATACCTTTTTCTGCTGCTTGATAATTTCATCATCCAAGTGGTGGCTGTACAAGGCACAAATGTCACTCATGTCTCTCCTCTTCCGCATATCCTTATATGCTGAAGAAGGTTCTGGTCCTGATGCATTTAAGCTCTTAATTTCATTCCTGAGGAATGATCTTGAAAGGCTCTTCTTGCATGATGGATTCATGTAACCATTCCCCACACAAACCGGCGAAGCATCATTGAAGGGCGTTGAACAGACAACAGGAGGAGTACGAGCTGAATTTCCATTACATTTTTCTCTTGGAGTATGATCTAACATGGCATTTGCTTCCCTATTCTGAGTGGCTAATGTAGCACCGACATCTCCTTTTGTCTCAGACAGCCCAATCGGGTCACTCATATTTGAACTTCAGCTAACAGTTCCCTATTCAACTTGAAAGAAGTGGTCTCACTAGTGCCATTCTCTGGTGCTGCATCAAAATTTCGAGCTGGCAACTGTACTTCCAGATCACCCTTACTTGTAGCATCAGATTTTATCCGTTTTTGTCTAACAGACCTCTTGCCGCTTTCTACTGCAAGGAATTGCTCCGGTGAATTTCCTCTAGCCTTGACCATTGAATCATCTTCAGTTTTTTTTCTACTTCTTTCTCGGGTGCTTCTTTTCCTTTCACAGACCCCAACATTCTCTGCACCATCTGTTGCTTTCTTGTGGTTACATAATAAACTTTCTGTCCTTTGCACTTGATTCACTGCTAGGGAAGATCTGGTTCGACTAGCAATGGGTGTAAACAAACCAACTTTGCCTAGTAATTGCTGCTTGCTGGCGGAAGTAACTACATTTGATGTTCTGGTGACATCCTGTTTACCAAACTCACCAGCTTGACGTCTTCCGAGAGATTCCCTGTTTTTATGCTGTAAGTTCTTGGAAGGCAATTTATTCATCGAGGGTGGCCGGCCCTCGGCCCTTGCCAGGCCAGGGCGAGGGCCCATATTTGGGAGACACCTGCGCTTGGGGCTGGCGAGGCTCGCTGGCCCCGGTCGAGGGTAGGCCTCACTCGGGCCTAGTGAGGGTCGCCAGCCCCAGGTGAGGGCCGGCATTGCCTAGATCTAGGCGCCCCCACCTAGGCCTAGCAAGGATCGGCCACCCTCGCCTAGGGCCGATGACCTTGGCCGGCCCCTCCCGTGATGGGCGGCGGTGGCGACAATGCCTCACCGGCGCCTGTCATTCTCTCCCTCTCAGTTTTATTTTTTGAAACTGAACTTTATCTTTTTTTAAGTTTTTAATCTAATTTAAAAGCAATGAAAATAAAATAAAACAGAAAAAAGAAAATAAAGAATTTAATAAAAATATAAAAATACCATTAGTAAATTGTCTTTTTTGTTGTTGTCAGAATTAGTAAATTGTTCACGTTAGCGATTTCTGGCCAAAATTGATCGAATGGAATCAATTGAAAAATATGAAGATGTTTAGGATTCAATTGAAAAAATGAAAATATTTAGGACTGAATTGGCAAAATTGTAATAAGTTTAAGACTTTTTGGATAATTGGCAGAAGTTTAGTTTTGATTATATTGAATCTATCCATTGCACGAAAGTAAAACTACTGGAAATTGAACAGCATGAAAATCAAAAGTAAAAATAAATCACAATTACACGATAAAGTTATCGATTGATTATGGTTCAAAGAACCTTTATCACAGACTATACAAGGCTAGGTTGAAAATTCTTGAACATCCTGGTCATGGCTCCAGCCATTTTCTGCCGTAGTAATAAAACCAGCTTTATCTTATTACACTTGTGTAGGGACATTCATGAAAAAAACTGAAAAATGACACAACCTCTTGTTTTGACTTAGGCTCCGTTTGTTTCGCGAAAAATATGATGTTTTTAAAAAATATTTTCCAAAAAGTCATTTTTCAGAAAAATGACGATATTTTTCAATATTTGGCTGAGACTTAAAAATGAATTGGAAAACAATTTTCATCGTTTGGCAAGGAATTGATTTTCATAGGAAAAATTACCAAAAAATTCAAATTTTTAATTATTTTTCAAATAAAAGTTATTTTTTAAATTATATTTTTATATTTTATTTTTTTTTCTTTCGGCCACAGCCGCTCTCCCAAGGTCGGTAAGCTTGAGGCTCACCAAACTCGAGCGAGGCGCTGGCGAGGCCGAGCTCACTGGCCTCGCCGCCGGCGAACTCTAGCCTCGTCCGAGGCCGTTCGCCGTGATCGGCAACCGATAGAGAAAGAAAAAGAAAATAAAAAGAAAATAAAAGGAAAAATATTAAAAAAAATTAAAAATTTTGAAAAATAAATGATTTTTTTTCCGTGTTTCGAAATACAGATCTTCCAAATCATACCCGCAAGAGATCTAGACCCACTTGAACTCAAAGGCTATGTGCCCCTTCAATCCATCTTTTGTCCAGCCAGCTCATAACAAAATGTTAGACGACATGATGAAAAGTAAGTACACGCCGCACGACTGTTTCCTACTACCGAGATGCTACTACCAATGTGACTTCACTCACAGCTGTGCACTGATTTGCTCACTCTTGAGTTGGCTGAGCTTTTTAATGTTTTAAAATAATAATATTTAATTTTTTATTAAAAAAAATTAAGAAATTCGAAATTATTTTTTAAATTAATAAATAATAAAATAAATGTGAAAGAGTTGATGGAGCAAAAATGTTTTGCTCACTTTTGAATGAGTTTTTTTTTTTCCATTGGAACATGTTTTCTTGCTTAGCTTATTTTCCGCGAACGAAAAGCCGGAAATCCGAAAACATTTTCCTGGAAGTTATTTTTCGCGAAACAAACAGAGCCTTAATGTATAGAAGATATTTCACTTTTCTTTCAAAAAGTTCTTCAATTATGTAAATAACTTTCTTTATTGCATAAGTAGGCTACATTTCACGAAAGCTAAGTAATATTTTAGTCTGGTTAGTAACTTTCCAAGGTTAATAGTAACTTAAAAGTTAGTGAGTACCTTTTAAAAGTTCTTAACATCAATTAACGTTTTCAAATTGCTTTGTGATTTCTCCATTTTAAAAGTAGGCTTTTGGTTATTAGTGATTAGCAATTTTCATGAGTGGTTAATAACATTTTTCAAAAGTACTTTGTTACAAGTAAAGCTCTTCAAGTGCTCAGTAGTTCCTTCACAGAAAAAGTAATTTTCAGCAAATCAGTTATTAGCAACTTAAACAACAGATTATTAGTTGCTTTTTTATTAGTTGATTGAACAATACTTATTGTTTGTGTCAAGTTTTTGTACTCTCGATGGCTCCTCTTGTCTTAATCTCAACTTTCTTTTCGTTTCAAGTCTTTGACGTATAATTTATCTGGCATCTTTTGGACAATTGGATGAGGCGTTCAAGGAAAGCCTCTGTTGGACTTTTATTTCTATTCAATTTTTTTTTTGGTCGAAATTATTTCTATTCAATTTGGTGAGCACTTCTTTCCGATCCAAATTTGGACTTTCTAGTTGAGGGATCTATGGTAAAAACTGATGGGAATCCGAAACAGATGTGCCATACCATAAACACTGCCCTTTCCGTCCATCTTGCCTCATGGTCTTCTGAAACCATTAATCTATATCATAAGAGAGCCTCAAAAGTTTTTCGACCTATAAAATGTATAGAGTGGCAAGTGGATAGCATACTCATGGAACCAACTCAGCATACCAAGTTAACAATATGGCTCTAAATTTTTAATGCCATCGGACTTCGATGAACAGAAAGATGAGTTTAGAAAGCCATTGAGAACTATATATAGGAGAGGAATTTTCATGACACTGATCATATTCTAATTTCTTGCAGAAATTAACCTTAGATAGGCAGTGCCAAGGGTAGAATAGTAATTGTACAAGCACACCTTGCATCTTGAAGATTCGTTTTGAGGACAGTAATACAAACTATGGATCAGACCACTAGACACAAAGGGCCATACATAATAGAAGGACAATACTAAAAGTGTTGGGAGTTTAGTGTGTAAATCCCATAGAAAGTGAATGAGAAGTGTGGATGAAGGGAGTCCCACATTGGATAGAAGAGAGATGGGAGATGTGTTTAAATAGAGGAGCCTCTCTAATGGGTTTGTGCTCCAAGGGGCACCCCACTTTTGTGGAAGGGAGAGGACCTACACAAGGCTGGGTCGGCCCACAAGCGCACGCGCCGCCGCCCGCTCGACCTGACTTGTTCCTATTTTTTTCTTTTTGCCCATCAGTCTTATTTTATTCTATTCCTTTTAAACCGAATGGACACGATTCGAACGGACATGTCTGAAAATTTCTGGACACTTTTTCTTGTCCGAACAGATGTGTTTGTTCGGGAATTTTTTCTTTGAACGAACATGTTTGTTCGTAAAGAGAAGTTTTGAACGAACATGTTTGTTTGAAAAGTGTAGTTTGGATTCGTAATCCTTCATCAACGAAACCGTATGGCTTCGTGGCTCTTCATTGACGTTCAGTTTTACAACCGACATAAATAGTCATATATACACACGACATGCATACTATTCAATCGGTTCCTTCTCCATCTTTCATCATTAACATTTTGTGCGATTAATCCGCGGAGTTGCGTTCGAAGTTTTCCTTTGAAGAAGTATCGCTTCAAAGGAAAGGCAATCCGTTCTATCTTGGGAGGCAATTGTTCAAGAACCTTGGGTACCGGTGGAGGGGACAAATTGTCTTAAGGACACAACGTGAATTCGTTGGGCTCGAATCATTCATCTACATTCGGATTACTCATTGATTTCAGGTTTGTCTTACAACTTTATTTTGCACATACGAACACTTGGCAACAACAATCTTAAGACAATTTGCTCCCGATTTGCTTGGTTCGTATAGTCGTTTTTCGTTGTAAGTGTTCTATTTTTCTTTTGTGATAGAAATGGCTTCATCATCAATGACGCCTGTTGCGTCTGTTCCCACTTATGGAGAAAAGCCAGAAAAGTTCAATGGGGCTGATTTCAAGAGATTGCAACAGAAGATGTTGTTCTATCTTACGACTTTGAACTTGGCAAGGTTCATCACCGAGGATGCTCCTAAGTTGGATGAAGGAGAGACATGCAAGGAAAGGGTTGCTGCTATAGATGCATGGAAGGATTCTGACTTCCTGTGTCGCAACTATGTCCTCAATGGTCTGGACAATTCCCTCTACAACGTTTATAGTCCGCTCAAAACGGTTAAGGAGTTGTGGGAAAGTCTGGACAAGAAATACAAAACAGAAGATGCTGGATTGAAGAAATTCATTGTCGGCAAATTTCTGGACTTCAAGATGGTAGATTCTAAAACAGTCTTAAGTCAAGTTCAAGAACTTCAAGTGATCATGCATGACATTCATGCTGAAGGTATGATGATTAGTGAATCATTTCAAGTGGCTGCTTTTATTGAAAAGTTACCACCGTCTTGGAAAGATTTCAAAATTATCTCAAACACAAGAAAAAGGAGTTATCACTTGAAGACTTGATTGTTCGATTGAAGATAGAGGAAGATAATAGGCTCTCTACGAAGAAAGTTCGCAGCAATCTAGAGGTCTCAAGGGCCAACGTTGTTGAAGAAGGATTGAAACCTAATAAGAAGAGGAAAAATTATGGAGAGGGATCCACCCAAGGCCTGAAAAAGTTCATTGGCAAATGCTACAATTGTGGAAAGTCTGGACATCGTGCGAAAGACTGTAGAGCCAAGAAAAGTAAGAAGACTCAGGCGAATGTGGTGGAATAGATTTCCAGTGGTGTTGATGATATCAATCTTAGTGCTATGATATCCGAGTGCAACATGGTGGGAAACCCCAAAGAATGGTGGATTGATACTGGAGCAACTCGTCATATATGCGCCAATAAATCGATGTTCTCATCTTACACGCCTGTGGGAGGCAATGAAAAACTCTACATGGGTAATTCATCGACCTCTAAGGTTGAAAGTGTTGGTAAGGTTGCTCTAAAGATGACATCTGGGAAAACAGTGACACTAAACAATGTGCTACATATGCCAGACGTACGTAAGAATTTAGTGTTTGGATCTCTCCTTAGCAAGAATGGTTTCAAGTTGGTGTTTGTATCTGATAAGCTTGTACTCTCCAAAAATGAGATGTATGTAGGAAAGGGTTATCTTAGTGATGGTCTTTTCAAGATGAATGTAATGACTATTGTATCCAATGATGATATGAATAAAGTTGCTTCTGCTTATGTGCTTGAGTCTTTTGATATATGGCATGCTAGACTAGGACATGTTAATTATAAGTCAATAAAGAAATTAATGAACATGGGATTATTGCCAAAGTTTGACTGTCCAAGTGAAAAATGCCAAGTGTGTGTTGAATCTAAGTTTTCTAAGCCTCCTTTTCATTCCGCAGAAAATAGAATCACGGAACCTTTAGATTTAATTCACACAGACATATGTGATATGAAAGCAATACCGTCAAGGGGTGGTAAGAAGTATTTTATCACATTTATAGATGACTGCTCGAGGTATTGTTATGTCTATTTGCTTAGTAGCAAAGACGAGGCTGTGAATGCTTTTAGATCTTATAAGTTTGAAGTTGAAACTCAGTTAAATAAGAAAATTAAAATGATAAGAAGTGATAGGGGAGGTGAATATGAATTTCCTTTTGAGGAAATCTGTTCTGAATTCGATATCATTCACCAATTCACTCCTCCTTATGCGCCACAATCTAATGGAGTGGCGGAAAGGAAAAACCGATCTTTAAAGGAAACAATGAATGCATTGTTGAATAGTTTTGGTTTACCACAGAATTTGTGGGAGAAAGCTGTTTTGACGGCGAATTTTATCTTAAATAGAGTACCCCATAGAAAGACACAACAAACTCCCTATGAGAAGTGGAAATGCAGAACTCCTAATTTGAAATATCTCAAAGTGTGGGAGTGTTTGGCTAAGGTTGCGGTTCCTAAACCTAAAAAGGTTAAGATAGGACCGAAAACTGTTGACTGTGTCTTTATTGGATATGCTCTTAATAGTAATGCATATCGATTTCTTGTTCATAAGTCTGAGGTCCCAGATATACATGTTAATACAATCATTGAGTCAAGGGACGCTTCGTTCTTTGAGAATATCTTTCCGTATAACATAGTATATGAGCCACTTAACAATGATAAGAGGCCTCGGGATACTACACCTAGAAGCAATCCCATGGAGGATGAACCTAGACATAGTAAAAGACAAAGAACTTCTAAGTCTTTTGGACATGATTTTCTAACATATTTGTTAGAGAATGAGCCTCGGACCTTCAAAGAGGCTGTGACATCCCTAGAAGCCCCGTTCTGGAAAGAAGCTATCAATAGTGAAGTTGAATCCATCTTGTCAAACCATATCTAGAAATTGGTTGACCTTCCTCCTAGTAATAAACCACTACAATGTAAGTGGATTTTCAAGAGGAAAATGAAAGCGGATGGTACTATTGATAAATATAAGGCTAGGCTTGTGGTAAAAGGATACAAGCAATGAGAAGGTTTTGATTATTTTGACACTTACTCACCTGTTACTAGAATTACATCTATAAGGATGCTAATTGCCACAGCTGCGGTGTATAAGCTTGAAATCCATCAAATGGATGTGAAAACGGCTTTCTTAAACGAGGATTTGGAAGAAGAAATATATTTGGAACAATCTGAAGGGTTTATTGTTCCAGGAAAAAAAAGGAAAGTATGTCGGCTTATCAAGCCACTCTATGGCTTGAAACAAGCACCGAAACATTGGCATGCTAAATTCGACCAAGTCATGATGTCGAATGGTTTTAAGATTAATGAGTGTGACAAATGTGTATATGTTAAGAACACTCATAATGGTTTTGCCATTTTGTGCTTGTATGTAGACGACATGCTTATAATGAGCAGCGACGGTGAGGTGGTCAAGGCGACCAAACGCATGCTCACAAGTAAATTCGATATGAAAGATATGGGAGTCGCATATGTTATTTTAGGGATTAAAATCCATAAAACATCTAGAGGATTAACTCTATCACAGTCTCATTACATTCAGAAGATACTTGGAAAGTGCAAGAATTTAGACATTGTACCAGTAAAGACTCCGATAGATGTTAATTTACATCTTTCAAAGAATACTGGTGAAAGCAAGGCTCAAAATGAGTATGCTAGTATACTAGGCAGTTTACTGTATGTCATGAACTGTACTAGGCCGGACATAGCTTGTGCTGTTAGCAAGCTAAGTCGATTTACAATTAGTCTAAATGAAAACCATTGGAAAGCTATGAAACGTGTATTGGGCTACTTGAAGCATACTCGAAACTATGCTTTGCATTACACAGAATATCTAGCGGTACTTGAAGGATACCGTGATGCAAATCGGATAACCGGCACAAGAGACACAAAATCCACAAGTGGGCATGTGTTTACACTTGGTGGGGGAGCAGTGTCTTGGAAATCATCCAAACAAACTTGTATTGTGAGATCTACTATGGAAGCAGAATTTATTGCTTTGGATAAGGCCGGTGAAGAAGCAGAGTGGCTTCGAAATTTTTTAGAAGATATTCCTAATTGGCCTAAGCCAGTGCCAGCTGTATGTATTCATTGTGATAGTCAAGCGGCAATAGGTAGGGCAAGGAATGTCATGTACAACGGTAAGTCTCGACATATACATCGAAGACACGATACTGTAAGACAACTACTCTCTAGTGAAATTATCACGATTGACTATGTGAAGTCAAAAGATAATGTTGCAGATCCATTGACAAAAGGCCTAACTAGAGAGATGGTTGTGAAAACATAAAGGGGAATGGGTTTAAGGCCTATAAAATAAGTCATCATAGCGGAAACCCTACCTAGTTGACTGGAGATCCCAAGATCTAGGTTCAAAGGGACAACCAAGTTATGTAGACAGTGTAGAGTACTGTCAACTCTTACTCATTCCCGTATGGAGACAGTATTGACATGTGGAGGTTAAGCGTAAGCTTTTAATGATTTTGATTTGGGTATGTGATATACCACATATTCAGAAATCACCTATGTAAGTATGAAGTGAGAGCCGCTTCTATGCAGAATTTGAAAGGCCGAATTCTCGAAAGCACTCATGAAACCAGGCGGTGTTCATGGCCAAAACGAACACAACAGTGAGAACCAACTTTGTTCGAGAGATAGCTGTGTGATATCTATTGTCTTGACTTACACCAAAGGTCACAATTCAAAGACATCAAGTCTACTGATTGATCGAGTAAGTCCGATAGGTCTCACTAGAGAAAGTTCAAAGTCTCAGACTACTTATCCCAATGCAACGTTCTCTCATGGAATAATCGCACATTGCATTTCATGCATCTATGAAGAGTCATGATATCTGAAACGTCTCATTCATGTGGGGGATTGTTGGGATTTTGGTGTGTAAATTCCATAGAAAGTGAATGAGAAGTGTGGATGAAGGGAGTCCCACATTGGATAGAATAGAGATGGGAGATGGGTTTAAATAGAGGAGCCTCTCTAATGGGTTTGGGCCCCAAGGGGCACCCCACTTTTGTGGAAGGGAGAGGACCTACACAAGGCTGGGTCGGCCCACAAGCGCGTGCCGCCGCCGCCGCCCGCCCGCCGGCAGGCTCGGCTGGGTTCGGTTCGGTTCCGGCCGGGCCTGACTTGTTCCTATTTTTTTCTTTTTGCCCATCAATTTTATTTTATTCTATTCCTTTTAAACCGAATGGACACGATTCGAACGGACATGTCTGAAAATTTCTGGACACTTTTTCTTGTCCGAACAGATGTGTTTGTTCGGGAATTTTTTCTTTGAACGAACATGTTTGTTCGTAAAGAGAAGTTTTGAACGAACATGTTTGTTCGAAAAGTGTAGTTTGGATTCGTAATCCTTCATCAACGAAACCGTATGGCTTCGTGGCTCTTCGTTGACGTTCAGTTTTACAACCGACATAAATAGTCATATACACACACGACATGCATACTATTCAATCGGTTCCTTCTCCATTTTTCTTCATTAACATTTTGTGCGATTAATCCGCGGAGTTGCGTTCGAAGTTTTCCTTTGAAGAAGTATCGCTTCAAAGGAAAGGCAATCCGTTCTATCTTGGGAGGCAATTGTTCAAGAACCTTGGGTACCGGTGGAGGGGACAAATTGTCTTAAGGACACAACGTGAATTCGTTGAGCTCTGATCATTCGTCTACATTCGGATTACTCATTGATTTCAGGTTTGCCTTACAACTTTATTTTGCACATACGAACACTTGGCAACAACAAAAAGAACCTTGGAAAAAGAATATGTGCATCTCCAAACTAACAACTAAACTCAACAAACTCATATCAGTCATGTTCAACTCATAAGCATAAATCCCACTAGCAAAATGCCCTGCCGATAACGGAAATGCTCTCGATGTCCTTGCCGCTAGCTCAGGAGAGCTCGAAAAACATCCAAGACGAATGGTATGAGTAACCACATCACAATGAGTAGTACATATCTTTTCTAAGCAGATCGAGTGTCCACAATACCGAAAACTCATAATCCAAACCTAAGACATAATATACATACTAAATCATATATGAGTTGTTTCATTTCAATAGATTTTTAAACATATCAGAAATACTCGTTTAATCCATCATCACAAATTAAAAATTAACGGGCAAACTCATATTGATCAATCTCTATCAAATCACAAATCAATGGTTCATTCCATCGACCAATCTATTGCTCAATATCCAACCATGATCACAACATCACGCCTATTGACAACGCGACCAAGATTCCCACATTGGTAAGGTCTCCACCTTTTATTAGCCCGTGGCTCGGCCTAGAAGGATATCTTAAAATCATATGTATACCCATAAACCCCTAACTTGGCTCACAGTGATAATGGTATGAGTAACCACATCACAACGAGTAGTACATATCTCTTCTAAGCAGATTGAAATTCTACAATTGTCGCGACCTGTTTTGGAGCGATGTCCAAAGTGGCTAATGGACTGTCGCAGCCCCATTCGATGAGATGTGGTGGCTTTCGCGCGGGCCCTCCCAAGCTTATACCAAATCGTAACGGCGAGATTTTAATAAATCGAAGTTGACCTTTGTGTGGTCGGGTGACATGTGCAATGTGTGCATGCCAATAGAGTCGCCACTAATCTATTTTTGGTGGGTAGATTGGAAACCCTACTAGAGAATTTGGGTTCGAGGACTTAATTACGCCAATGTTTCCATTGACGGCCTTTCGGTACCTAAGTTGGATGATTTTCTAACTATGAATTTCATACAAATGACTTGGGATGAGGAAAGCTCCAGAATCTAAGAGTTCATGCAAATGAGAGTATACAGCCTAACAATCACAATCGGCAAGAATAAGTGCGCAAATCAAGAATTTAGGAACGTGCTGATAAAACGCATCAAATCATAACATGGCATCTCTAGTGAAGCCCTGAAGGCTTAGAGAATGTACCATTAAAGTTTGGGAAAGATTTGGAAAATTTTGGGACAAATTGTCCATAGGGGCAAAAATGTCATTTTGGGAAAGGCTTGGGAACCAAAATCAACAAAAATGGGTCAAACTGGTTGAATGTGGTCATTTCTCATTTATTGTGATTTTTGGGATTTTTTTTGATTTTTTTTGATTTTTTTAGAATTTTTTTAATGAATTTTTCTAATTTTTTCTATTTTTTTTGTTTTCTATTTTTTTCTGAATTGTTTTTATTTTTCAGACTGAGTCAACCTGACCCACACCTCTCAGGCGCCCGACCCAGACCATATGGGTCCCAGGACAGCCTAAACGACATAATTTTGGTATTTTTATTTAATTTTTTATTTAATTTTTTGATTTTTTTTATTGATTTTGTTAGAATTTTTTATTATAATCTAATCCTACGCCTGAGATGGAACCACGTGGCTAATCCACAGCCTTTTGATCAACCGTTTGAAATCTACGGCCCAGATCGAAAGACGTGGCTAATCCACAACCGTTTGATCAATTTTTTATTTTTTATTTTCAAAAAATCATTTTTAATTTCAAAAATCAATTTTTTATTTTTCGAAAATTTTAGATTACACCACATGGTCAAATCGTGACCGTCCAACCTGAATTATTATTATTATTATTTTTAGAAAATTATAATAACTATCACTCTGCTGACGTGGCTAACATATGGCGTGCCATGTATCGCCACGTCGATCGTTGATCGATCAACAAGCATTGACTGGTTAGAGGTCGTGAGGAAGAAGACGACCGATGGACGGTCGTCATTCGTCCGGCGCCGATCAATGGCGAAAATACCTCTAATCGCCCCGATCTTGGTACCAATCAAATCCTCTCGTCCTAAATCACAACATATCCAAGAACTAGCCAGATCTAACGGCGCAATTCAGACTAATCAAGCTCGAACCAGTACGGCCATGGCAAAACCTAACTTGTACTACACAAAGAATCGAGACAATTCAAGCATACAGGAAGCTTCTACAAGGTTTAGAGAAACTTACGTCAGGTCCTGATCGTTCAAACGATCTCAGGTTTGAGTTCGTGAACTCGCGACAGGTTTGGGGAGTTTCGATGGTTGGACATGAGGTTTTATGCAAAATCGAAGCAAGCAAATGGCTGAAACATGATCAGTGGTGCTAAAGGAGTAAAACGCACAAAAATCACGAAGAATGGAGGTCGAAATCGAGATCCGCCATGGATGAGCAGCTAGAGGTCAAGAATGGAACTCACCATTTCATATATGGTTGGGCCTCTTGAGTTGGTGCGATCGCTTCCCTAGAGTGATATGAAGCTCGAGGAAGTGGCGGCGTTGTTCGATTCTTCCTCTAGAGGTCTGGCCAAGCTCTACAAGTCTCGACTTGAGCTTACTTGATGGTGACCCTACGGTGGGACCACTTGGAGAAGATGGTGGAAGATTCCAGTTCATGGTTCAATATGGAACTCCCAAACCTCCTCATATAACTCCACTACCACCTCCTTGTTCAGAACCAAAACCCTCACAAGCAGATTCCCCCCAATCATTACCTAGAAGATCAAACTCCTGAAATTGAGAAACTCAGGCGTCAGATTCAAATTCTTCAGAGTCAAAATCCTATGGCACAGAGAGCTCGAGACCACTTTCTCTCTCCTCTTTTCTGTGTATGTGTGTGTGTGTGTCTGTCTGTCTCTAGTCTGTTATGCTCGTTGAACAGAATGAGACCTCCTCCTTGCTCGTTCTTGAAATATTTAGCAGAATCAAGCACAGTATCGATCGTATAGGCACTTAGGCAATCTCATATGTACATAGGCAATTTTACCCTCTTAACCTCATTTCTACTTAATGAATTGTCTAAAACTCATGCCTATTCCATAGATAATCCTCTGGTGAAGTACGTTCCTTTTTACTATGTTTATGTTCTTGAAATATTAAGGAAAATCAAGTACAATATCGATCTTATAGGTACTTAGGCAATCACATATGTACATAGGCAATTTTACCCTATTTACCTCATTTCTACTTGATGAATTGTCTGAAATTCGTGCTGATTGCGTAGATAATCCTCTGGTGAAGGACGTTCCATTTTCCTATATTACTGTTCTTGAAATATTAAGCTGAATCAAGCATAGTATCGATCGTATAAGTACTTAGGCAATCTCATATTACTTAGGCAATTTTACCCTCTAAACGTCATTTCTACTTGATGAATTGTCTGAAACTCGTGCCTATTCCATAGATAATCCTCTGGTGAAGTACATTCCTTTTTCCTATGTTTATGTTCTTGAAATATTAAGCAAAATCAAGCACAATATCGATATTATAATTACTTAGGCAATTGCATATGTACATAGGCAATTTTACCCTCTTTACTTTATTTCTACTTGATGAATTGTCTGAAACTCATGCCTATTGCATAGATAATCCTCTGGTGAAGTACGTTCCATTTTCCTATATTAATATTCTTGAAATATTAAGTAGAATCAAGCACATTATCGATCTTATAGGTACTTAGGCAATCTCATATGTACGTAGGCAATTTTACCTTCTTAACCTCATTTTCACTTGATGAATTGTCTGAAACTCGTGCCTATTGCATAGATAATCCTCTGGTGAAAGACGTTCCATTTTCCTATATTAATGTTCTTGAAATATTAAGCAGAATCAAGCAAAGTATCGATCTTATAGGTACTTAGGCAATCTCATATGTACTTAGGCAATTTTACCCTTTAAAAGTTATTTCTACTTGATGAATTGTCTAAAACTCGTGTCTGTTGCATAGATAATCCTCTGGTGAAGGACGTTCCATTTTCCTATAATAATGTTCTTAAAATATTAAGCAGAATCAAGCACAATATCGATCTTATAGGTACTTAGGCAATCTCATATTTACTTAGGCAATTTTACCCTCTCAACGTCATTTCTACTTGATGAATTTTCTGAAACTTGTGCCTATTGCATTGATAATCCTCTATTGAAGTACGTTCCATTTTCCTTTGTTAATATTCTTGAAATATTAAGCAAAATCAACCACAGTATCGACCTTATAGGTACGTAGGGAATTTCATAGGTATTTTGGTAAATTTACCCTCTTAACCTCATTTCTACTTAATGAATTGTCTGAAACTCGTGCCAATTGAATAGATAATCCTCTGGTAAAGTACGTTCCATTTTCTTATGTTAATGTTCTTGAAATATTATGTAGAATCAAGCACAGTATCGATCGTATAGGTACTTAGGCAATCTCATATGTACATTGGCAATTTTACCCTCTTAACCTCATTTCTACTTGATGAATTGTTTGAAACTCATGCCTATTGCATAGATAATTCTCCAGTGAAGGATGTTTCTGTTTCCTGTAATAATGTACTTGAAATATTAAGCAGAATCAAGCACAGTATCGATCTTATAGGTACTTAGGCAATCAGTTATGGTCGAAAATCCAAAAATTGGCGCGCAAGGGGTTGTCCACCGACTTGAACTCGCACGTGAGACCACGTGCATTTTGGTCCAAACGGCGACTGAGATAGTAGGCAATTCCGTCAGGTCTGTTTGGTGCTTCGGTGTTCGCAAATTGAGCGTGAATTGGCTTGGTTTGTGCTCGGGCTTTTTCAAACATTTACGATGCAAAGAAATGACTGGCCGTCGCAGCTCCGGTGGCCTCAAGTCGTGAAACTTGATGCATTGGGTTCGAAACTTCGAGGGCTACAAAGCCCAGCTAATGGCATCATTGATTATGGACGGGAGGGGCTCTAATTTAATGCTCGAAGTTTGGTCTTCCATGGCTAAACTGCACGGGAATGCCTGAGGAAGAAGGTGATGATCCAGGTCGTTGGGTCGGATCTTGTCCGACCCGGCAGAACAGGATGTCCAAATTTTGCCTAATTGACCTGCAAAACACTTAAAATTTTCAAATTAAACATCAAAATTGGTTTTCTACAGTATGGATTCCCTCTAGAAATGACAAATTCGGGAATAATTTGTTCTGATTTGTGCAAAACCCCCCAATTTTCAATTTGACCAGAAAATGAATTTTGAATAATTCAAACCCTAAACGACTGAATTGAGCCAATTCAACCCCACCAATGGATTCAAAATGATGAACAGAATAAGGTAGTGGCCTTAGATTTGCATGTAATTCTCTAAAAAAATGCTTAATTGCACTTAGAGTGGAAACCAGGGACTAAATTGAAAATAAAAAGTGCAATTAAGTCCTTTTTACCAAAATCTCTCAATTATAAAAAAAAAATTGGACTGAAATGCAATATGAGGCATTAAAGACAAATGTCACAACTTTGAAAATGTGAAAATAAAAATAAAAGGACTAAAAATGTGACATTCTGAAATTCGACACACTTTCGGGATTTATGAATGAATGGATATCTTATCGTTGCACTCTAGACTTATCTCACTCGGAACTGATCACTCTCGAGATGACCGACCGCAAGGGAAAGGCTAACTAGGAATTTAAGTACGTAGAGCTATCGCGGATCGATACGCGTAACTCCTAAAAGCCGCCTGCCAGTCTGAGATATTTTAAAGTCGCAATCGACTGGTTTAGACTGCGAATTCGACTCCGGGAATGAGCATCGAATTTTCAAGAGTTTCATAGCTATTGATTTGGACGTCGCCTCATTGAGGTTCAGTGTTTGTTGGCCAGCTATACCGATCGTCCGAACTAAAATTTTCGGCCTGTCCTAAAGTTGCAAATTGTCGATTTTTGTTTCGCGGTATTCATTTGTAAGAGCCAAATGCCTTGATGGGAATTTGAACTTTTGAAAACCCTTTCAACCACCCCAAGTCACTTCTTGAACCCCACTACCAACTCTCACGCACTCCCACTCAAGCTAAGCCTAAGATCAAGTGAAGTGTGTTCTTGCCCTTTCTCTCTCTCTCTCTCTCTCTCTCCTCCATTCGGCCGGCCAAATCTCCTTAAAACCCGAGAGGCCGTTTTCCCGTTTTTCTGTGCACGTCCGACTTGGAATCGCTCGTTCGAGCTCGTCCGGAGGGCGAATCGAGCTCCGTTTTCGTCTATACGACCATAAGATCAAGGGCTACGAGGATATGAAGCCTGATCGTCGAAAAAACTAATGGATTTTTGTGGAACTGACCTGTACGGAGGCTGATCGTGGAAGACTCGGCGCGTTCCCCTACGATTCAAGCTTAATCTCAAGTAAGAAAACCCCATAAACCTTGTGTAGGCTAATGTAGTACTAATGAGCATGTTTAGGAGTGAAATTAGTGAATTTTTGGGCATCGGGTTACTGTTCATCGAAGGAATCCGAGAATGGGAAAAGTTGGTTTGATGATCTTGGGAGCTTGGAAAGAGATTTTGGATGTTAGAAATGGTTAGTTAGGTCCATTAGAGGTTGATCTACATAGTTATGAAGTTTCGGAGCACTATTCATTGAAGAATTTCACTGTTCATCGAAGATTTTCACTGTTCATGGGCTGATCCGAATTTGAAGTGAGGTCTAAGATGATCTTGGGAACTTTTCTTGTGGTTTAGAGTAGTTGGATGATCAATTGGAAGGTTCGAAAATACTTAGATCGATTTGTGTTTGCAAATAGCTTAATTTGAGCTAGTTGGAGTAATTTTTGTGCACGTGTGAAGTAGGGGCTGATTTGAGTATGAACTTGTGCCAATGATTAAATTGATGGGTTAGCAATGTGCTCGTGTGTATGTGTATTCGGCCATGTAGCCCGGATGTGCCAATTGTGGCTTGATTGCTTGTTTTTGCTTAATAAGCATTTGGAATGAGATTGGTACAATCGTGGAACTTATGCCATGCTTAGCTTTCGAATAATTAGCTAAATAGCCGGCATATTTTGATTGTATGAATTCTTGCCTTGATGCATGTTTACGCGAGGTTGCTTGAATCGTCGAGTTTTGTAGTATGGATATGCTTGCTTGAAACCCTGAGGCGCCTATATGACGCGGGGAATGTGAATGTCTTAAACCCTGAGGCGCCTATATGACGCGGGGAATGTGAAGGTCTTAAACCCTGAGGCGCCTATATGACGTAGGGAATGTGAAAGTCTGAAACCCTGAGGCGCCTATATGACGCGGGGAATGTGAGTATTATACCCTAAGGCGTTGTTACGTGGGGAACCCTGATGCGTTATTACGCGGGGTGTTGAACCAATCCTAAGGCGTTATTACGCGGGATGTGGCGCCTGACGAGGCATTGTATCGCCCACGAACCTGATGCGTTAAACGCGGGTCGTTATTCATCCAGATTATATATATATGAACTCGTTGCTATGCATAGATGAGTGCATCGGAATTGAGCTGTATGCTGGACTGATTGACTTGTTAGTTTTTGAATTGCTCTAGATGAAACGCTTAACTTTGGGGTGTTTAGTGGGCATGCGTTCTGTTGTCTGATGTGGCTGAGCTAGTAGTCTGGTTAGGTTCGAAATTGCATGTTAGGTTAGCTTGGAGGTACTGTTATCCTAAGTGAGGCTTATGGGTAAGCTTATTGAGATTTTTATCTCACCCCGATAGGAATTAACATTTTTCAGGTATTAGGCGATGGAACACCAAGTTTGCCAAGGATTGACGTTCGAGAAATTAGTTGGTCGAATGAATATAACACATTATGTGGTTTTATGGATTTTGTTGGGTTTTGTGGATTAAGATTGAACCATTGATATTTGACCGCTGTATCAATTGAAGTGTATCATACAGATATGTGATGTATACCACCCCTGTCCTAAGTCATTTATTTGTATTGATGTATGGAGATGTTTACTCGCTGCGGCCTGTCTTTTGGATTTTCGAAATTGTGGGCCGAAGGATCCGAGAAGCTAATCTAAAATAGAAACGGCCGGTTGGGATGTTAACGAGCTCGCCGGGTTCGGGGCGTGACATCCCCGTTGAATTGGTATCAAAGCAAGGTCAGCTCGATCCAATGTGATTGAGGTTTGGAGTGATAAGGAGTGATGGCTTGAGGACAATTAGATCGTGAGACCTTTAGGATTAAGCATTAATCACTGAAGCTTGAGGATTATAGACTTGAACTTGTGTGCACTCTAATGGTTTTAGCATTGAGTTTTATTGATGATCTTGAGTGATGTTGTGATTGAGGTAGAAATTGTGCTTGAGGTTAGCAGAGAATTGCTTATGAATGAAGGGTCAATTGGATTACATAATTTTGATTGTGGTTAGTCAGTGACCCAACTTGAGGAATATGAGTTATAAAGAGACGACTGGTATTAGTAGCTTCAGACTTGAATTACGTTATATCATGATTGTTTTAGTTATCGGTTGTTATTGACAACCTTGGATGATATGAGATGAGACGTATATAAGGAAGCGGACAAGGAATATAGGGATTAAAGGCCAGTTGTGATCGCATGCACATGGATTCGACTTGAATAGCGACTAGACTTGAGGTATATGATGGAATATAGGTAATTAATCGATGGGATGTGACGGTCATTGATGGAATTAAAAATCTTCAATAGATAAGAATCGATCTGAAGATGAGTGTGGTATGACAAGTGGTGAGAACAAACATGCTGTGCATGTGTTTGTGGATATGAAATGAAAGTTGATGAGGGTGTATACATGAGCTTATCACTATCAGACTTAATAAACTGTCGCTTGGTATGGGACGAGTTGATGGGATACCTAAAAAACCGTGATGAAGCATGGTATGGGACGTGTGGAACGGGGCTTCCTCCGTAGATGTGTGACTTGGGACAACCTGCAACGACCAGGTCTGATGAGGGCGGGGAGTGATCGCCGGGACAAAGAGGTCCGGATAAGGAGCGGCTCATGACAGGCTTCTAAGATAGTAAGGAGGCAGGAAAGACCCAAGTCATAAATTGAAAGAGAAAGCCTAGGTATCAGGTTGAGTCTGATTGAGGTTGAGAGATGTATTACCCGGGATTAATTCGCAAGTGAATGTTCAAAAGTGGCATGGCATTTGTAATGACGCCTGTGATTGGCATGGTTGAAAGCTTCGTGCTTAGCAGTGGATGCCGTTTGAAAGGAAAAGTGATGTTTACGATTGGCCTATTGGGCAGTTTTGTAATTGGCATTGTGTGATTGTTATGGTTAAGGTCTAACTAAAAGATTAGACAGCGTGAGAATTTTATAATCCATTGATCTGATGCTTGTTGAGATTGAGGTAGCCTGTTGTAATTATGCTAGGGTGGCAGATACCTAGATTTATGGCATGAGCGATTGAAATGGCACTTTGAGTATTTGCTTGGTGCTGACCTAGTTGAGTTTTGGCCTAGTTAAGGCTTGCCTAGTAATGGGCTGTTAACTGAGAAGTTGCCTCGTTGAGGCTTGCTTGATGTGTGGTTATTGCTTAAGGATGATTTGGAATCCTTGGATAATGGACAACTAGCTTAGATTTATTTGAGAACCACTGGATGGTTGCTTGCTGGTGATGAATGATGAGATGAGCAGCCTAAAACTACTAGGCTTGAGTAGAGGACTTAAGTCTTTGATTCCTGGAGGGAATCACAGTGGTTCAAGTGACGTGAGAACCTAATCAGGTTGATCGACCAAAGTACGGTTGCTAGAGGAGCACTTGGCTCGTATATGCAAGATATGAGAAGATCCAAGAACTGAGATGGATCATGAGAATTGAGTAAAGATGAGCGACTGGAGTATAAGTGCTGGAAGAGAATATGGCTTGATTTGCTAATTATGCGAGATCCAAGTGGAATAAGGGGTCGCGAGAATTTTAAATAGAAGACAAAAATTGATGGGTAGGCAAGCTCGAGGAGGAGCTGCCATTGTGCCTAGTCGCTGTGGTGACAGATATTAGTGCTGATGAGTTAAGTGATGGAAGTCACGAGGAAGGTGACTATAAGTTACTCTTTTCTAAATTGAAGGTGTGGGAAGAGCCGCGATGGTTTTGAGTAGCTTGTGAGATGGACCACGAGGCTGAGGTCAACTAAGGTTTGATGGAGAAAGTAAATTTGAAACTGCCTCCCTTCGGATTGAGGATTTCATGAGAAAACCTTAGAAGTTTTGGGTGCACTGAAGAAAGAAAGTGACCCTGGCAGTTATTAGCCTTAAGAGGCTGTTGATGATTGGTGAAATGTCACCAAATGAAGAGTTTTCCTTGAAGGCATGGTACCTGTCTAGATCGCCTTCATTGAGTTGTTTAATGGAAGTACCTTCCTGGAATTGCTTGAGAGCAAAGATTTTGTGGATCCTAATAATCTTGCAAGGATCTGAGGACGATCGACTAGTGTGAGACAAAGTTCTCAAGTTCGTTTAAGCATATGTTAAAGGTGGTCAAGAATCCTTTGAATAAGACACGAAGTCCTTGAGTAGATTTGAATTTGGAAGCCTTGTGGTTAGTTGTTATTTCTGAATCTGAGGAATTGTAATGGATTTTAATGAAGGGAGCAGATGATTGGAGAACATAGTAATAAGAGAACTCCTGTTCATGGATTACGAGCAAAGAAATGTTCATTATGGAAGATGGAATGTGCCTGCGAGAAACGGCTATTACCTTGGCGTAAGGCTCGTAATGAGAGATTGATGTTTTGTTTCTTCCGTCGTGAGGAAAATTAAGGAAGAAGTTATGTCAACTGTTTGATCTTGTTGAATAAAATAGGATTGATTAAGGATGAACCGGGACCACTAGAAGTGACATTGTGTGTTATTACCCTAAAGAGTAGGGTGTCATTCTTAAAGGGCAATTGGACCATGAGAGGGTTGTTGAGGGAAAGGAAAGTGAATGGACTTGATAGTCCTGGCTGTCCGTGATTTTATTGAATGGTTGAGTAAGCGAAAAGGACGTTTAGAGTGTAATTACAAAATGACTTGAGGAAGTCAGATTGCATGTTCAAAGTGTGGATTTATGGTGATTAAGGAGGAACCTCGACTCCTTGGAACCTTGTCACCTGAGGTGACTGAGTCTCTAGAAGAAGAATGTTGAGTATGGTGGCATCTGAATCCTGAAGTACAAACACTACAGTTGACATAGACTCCAAGATTGACATCCTATGGAATAGGAAGGACGAGGGGGATTCGAAGTAAGAGAATGCCACTGAAGTATATAGTTTCTTTCATGGGAAAAGAGACCCTAGCGTGGAAGGAAGAGAAAATACTAACTGTTTTAATATTATGATTGAGCGTCTGAACTAGGAAGAAGACGCAAAACTTGGATGATTCCTGAAATTGAAGTCCGAGAAACTGTCCTGTAGACAGCGTTGAATTCCAGGACATGTTGATGTCCAGTTGAATGGATGAAATCGAGATGGAGTCGCATTAGTTGGTTGTGGAACCAAGAGGTCAAGGCACTAATGCTTCCCGAGGAAAGAATGACAAAAAGGAACAAAATGTTGTATGGTCCAAGTGGAGACCTTTAACAACAGAGGGCCAAGGTTTGAGCTCTTAAGTGAGATGTAGGAAGGACAATTTGACCGGTTCTACGCCTAGTGACAAGAAACTGATGATAGTCAGCTTGAGTATCCAAGGAATAATTAGATTGGTTGTTACCGTCTTGAGAAACGATGAATGGACTCATTTATGGAGTCATAAGAAACATGAACAGCTTTTAAGAGTATCCTTTGGACTCTAAGGAGATGCTCGTTGTATGCTAAATGGGAAGAGCACGAGCTGTGGACCTGATGAGGTAAGATTCCTCAGTCGTGAAATTTGTGGGAAATGAAATCCCTGTGGAGCCTTTGAGGATTGGAATGAGTGATGAATCAACTAGGGTCGATGTGAGTTGCCAAAACTTGAAGTTTCTTGGGATTGATGGATTGTTATAGATGGATCGTGAGAGGACTCCCCACGAGAGCTGTCCCATTGATGAAATGGGCTAAAGATGAGATGTAACGCAACTATATGAATGAACATGAAAAGAGTCTTTGAGGACTTGAGTCAAGTTGATGACTAAGCTGTTAATGGCGTTATCGTTTGAATCAAAGGGATCAAAAGAATCATAATGACGTGATGTGGAAGGGAGAAGTTAAGGCGTAACAAGGCAATTTGAAGTGGGCTGTGCGAATGCGTTGTGACAATAAGACGTTATGAGTTGGAATGCTCAGTGTATGATTGGAGTTGGTTTGCTAATGTCCTCGCGACAAAGTTTGAGAAACATTATTAGTTGGAAGGAGATTTTGAGTCTATATCTACCATAAGAAAATAGGGTAGTAGTTTCTCGAGAGGAATCGAATGAGAGGCAACGCTGATGTATGAAATTGCTTATGGATATGAGAGCGTTGCTCGTATAAAGAAAAACTTCAACGTTAAGTGAACTATAAGAGGTTGAGAGCACTGACTGCCTAAAGGGAATTGAAGGAAAGTCACGTGGAACTAAGGGATTACCCAAGTATTATTGCTGCGATACCCATATCGCTAAGGAATGATGGATTAATTAGCGGATCCTTATAATTGAGAACTGAGCAATGTGTAATTGGTGATGGAGGGACAGATCTTCCCTCGAGAAATAAGAGATTCAACTTTTAAATTGAAAGTTTGCCAATTGACTAGTTTAATGGCTACCTGAAGCATCAAGCCTGAAAGTTAGAAAGGAAGTTGAGATGTTAGGATGAACAGACCCTGATATCTAAGGGATTAAGGAGGTGAGTAGAGCAGAGAGAAAATCCAGCCTTTTGGATGCTTGGGAAGGAAACTTTGAAGTTAGAATAGAACCCTTGAGGTCCCATGGATGAAAGTATGAGTCCAATATTGAAGATGAACTTAAAGAAATGACCTCGTTGGAAATTCGAAGGGAGAATTATGATGTCCCTTGGGGTGGCACAAAGGTGTGCCAAGATTTGCCTTAATACTATCGATGGTTTGGATTGTAAATTTGGGTCAGTCCAACATGTGGTCAAGTATTAGAAATATCGACAAGAAAGAGGCATGATGTTGGAGGTCGATAGATTACTATGATCATTTGAAATTTTTGAAAGGAATCGAGAGTGAATTACTACGAAAGTAACCATGAATAAAGCCTTGAATCTCTAATGGTACGAAAGGACGTTTAAAGTGGGTGATCCGCCAAATGGTATGAACACCAAAGAGTGCATTCTTGTGATAGGTTAGTGATGATGGTGATGGGCATGGAGCTTGAGTTAATACGATGCTCTGAAAAGGGGTCTTCAGTCAAGAAAGCTATGGAAGTGTCAAGTGATGAAAAGAGTTACTTGGAAAAGCAAGGTAGCGATGAGGTGCCGATACCCCAAAAGACTAGATGGTTAGAGGGTTACAAATTTCGAGGACGAAATTTCTTTAAGGGGGGAAGAGTTGTGACATTTTGAAATTCGACCCACTTTCGGGATTTATGAATGAATGGATATCTTGTCGTTGCACTCTAGACTTATCTCACTCAGAACTGATCACTCTCGAGATGACCGACTGCAAGGGAAATGTTAACTAGGAATTTAAGTACGTGGACCTATCCCGGGTCGATACGCGTAACTCCTAAAAGCCTCCCGTCAGTCTGAGATATTTTAAAGTCGCGATTGATTGGTTTAGACCGCGAATTAGACTCCGGGACTGAGTGTGAAATTTTCAAGAGTTTCATAGCTATTGATTTGGACGTCGCCTCACTGAGGTTCAGTGTTCGTTGGCCAGCTATACCGATCGTCCGAACTAAAATTTTCGGCCTGTCCTAAAGTTGCAGATTGTCAGTTTTTGTTTCGCGGTATTCATTTGTAAGAGCCAAATGCCTTGATGGGAATTTGAACTTTTGAAAACCCTTTCAACCACCCCAAGTCACTTCTTGAACCCCACTACCAACTCTCACGCACTCCCACTCAAGCTAAGCCTAAGATCAAGTGAAGTGTGTTCTTGCCCTTTCTCTCTCTCTCTCTCTCTCTTCCTCCATTCGGCCGGCCAAATCTCCCTAAAACCCGAGAGGCCGTTTTCCCGTTTTTCTACGCACGTCCGACTTGGAATCGCTCGTTCGAGCTCATCCGGAGGGCGAATGGAGCTCCGTTTTCGCCTATACGACCATAAGATCAAGGGATACAAGGATATGAAGCCTGATCGTCGAAAAAACTAATGGATTTTTGTGGAACTGATCTGCACGGAGGCTGATCGTAGAAGACTCGGCGCGTTCCCCTACGATTCAAGCTTAATCTCAAGTAAGCAAACCCCCTAAACCTTGTGTAGGCTAATGTAGTACTAATGAGCATATTTAGGAGTGAAATTAGTGAATTTTTGGGCGTCGGGTTACTATTCATCGAAGGAATCCGAGAATGGGAAAAGTTGGTTTGATGATCTTGGGAGCTTGGAAAGAGATTTTGGATGTTAGAAATGGTTGGTTAGGTCCATTAGAGGTTGATCTACATAGTTATGAAGTTTCGGAGCACTATTCTTTGAAGAATTTCACTGTTCATCGAAGATTTGCACGGTTCATCGAAGATTTTCACTGTTCATGGGCTGATCCGAATTTGAAGTGAGGTCTAAGATGATCTTGGGGACTTGTCTTGTGGTTTAGAGTAGTTGGATGATCAATTGGAAGGTTCGGAAATACTTAGATCGATTTGTGTTTGCAAATAGCTTAATTTGAGCTAGTTGGAGTAATTTTTGTGCACGTGTGATGTAGGGGCTGATTTGATTGTGAACTTGCGCCAATGATTAAATTGATGGGTTAGCAATGTGCTCGTGTGTATGTGTATTCGGCCATGTAGCCCGGATGTGCCAATTGTGGCTTGATTGCTTGTTTTTGCTTAATAAGCATTTGGAATGAGATTGGTACAATCGTGGCTTATGCCATGCTTAGCTTTCGAGTAATTAGCTAAATAGCCAGCATATTTTGATTGTATGAATTCTTGCCTTGACGCGTGTTTACGCGAGGTTGCTTGAATCGTCGAGTTTTGTAGTATGGTTATGCTTGCTTGAAACCCTAAGGCGCCTATATGATGCGGGGAATGTGAAGGTCTTAAACCCTGAGGCGCCTATATGACGCGGGGAATGTGAAGGTCTTAAACGCTGAGGCGCCTATATGACGCGGGGAATGTGAAAGTCTGAAACCTTGAGGCGCTTATATGACGCGGGGAATGTGAGTATTATACCCTGAGGCGTTGTTACGTGGGGAATCCTGATACGTTATTACGCGGGGTGTTGAACCAATCCTAAGGCGGTATTACGCGGGATGTGACGCGGGATGTGGCACCCGATGAGGCATTGTATCTCCCATGAACCTGATGCGTTAAACGCAGGTCGTTATTCATCCAGATTATATATATATGAACTCGTTGCTATGCATAGATGAGTGCATCGGAATTGAGCTGTATGCTAGACTGATTGACTTGTTAGTTTTTGAATTGCTCTAGATGAAACGCTTAACTTTGGGGTGTTTAGTGGGCATGCGTTCTGTTGTTTGATGTGGCTGAGCTAGTAGTTTGGTTGGGTTCGAAACTGCATGTTAGGTTAGCTTGGAGGTACCGTTATTCTAAGCGAGGCTTAGGGGTAAGCTTATTGAGATTTATATCTCACCCCGATAGGGATTAACATTTTTCAGGTATCAGGCGATGGAACACCAAGTTTTCCAAGGATTGACGTTCGAGAAATTAGTTGGTCGAATGAATATAACACATTATGTGGTTTTATGGATTTTGTTGGGTTTTGTGGATTAAGATTGAACCATTGATATTTGACCGCTGTATCAATTGAAGTGTATCATACAGATATGTGATGTATACCACTCATGTCCTAAGTCATTTGTTTTATTGATGTATGGTGATGTTTACTTGCTTCCGCCTGTCTTTTGGATTTTCGAAATTGTGGGCCGATGGATCCGGGAAGCTAATCTAAAATAGAAACGGCCAGTTGGGATGTCCACGAGCTCGCCAGGTTCGGGGCGTGACAAAAAATGTAATTTTTGGCTCAATTTGGGGTGATGCTTAAAGAAGGCTTTCACAATCCCAAACTGAATTTTCCAAATTTTAGAGAGCCAAAATGAAAAGGGAATTAAAATAAAAATATTTACTATTTTTGTGTATTTTGTTTGCCACAAATTCTATTTTTCTTGATTTTTTTAGGTATTTTCTGATAGATGAAAAATACTGAAAAATACGAAAAATACCAAAATTTATTTTTTGTTCAAAAATGGTTTCTTAGACTTGGCCAAGGCTTCCAAAGTGAATTTTGCAATTTTGTGAATTTTTATGGATATTTTTTTATTAATTTTCTAAAATGAAATGACTAAAAAGCAAGTGTAAACAAGTGCCCTCTTTGAGAGGGATCTCGATAGAGATTACTCTCAAAGACAAGGTGACACATGAGCTTTAATGGACTCAACTAGGACAATCTTGAAAAGTCATGACTTTTGACTTGCATCCATTTCCGTGTAAGCTTAAGCCCAAATCGCATTCCGCCTTGTTGATATGAGAGAGAGGCAAAGAGAGAGGTTTACTTGAAGCTTACCTGGCCGTCGCATGATTATGGCCGATTTGATTAGAATGGATGAAAAACTAAGGCTTCGTTATGAGAAGATCCTAGGTGAACTAAGATTTGACCCGTATAGTTGGTTAACCCGTAAGATTGAAATTTGACCCGTATGGTAGGTGTGACGTCCCATAATATAATGGCACATGCAGAAGATAATATCAAGCAACGAAACCTGTTTTACAAGTGCATTCAAAGAACAGGGTAGGCACACCTAATAGGTACGATCTCAATAGGTTCACTAACTTGTATTACAGACTTTCACATAAAAATAAAATTTATCTGATTTACATATAAATAGCCAGTTAGTTACATTATTCCTTAGCAAAGGACAACAACTAGGATTACACAAAAGGGGCATCTCTCGGGCTATAATCCGCATTATTGACCGTCCATGGCCTCCACTTTCCATGACCGCTTCACCTCGTCGACTAGCTCATCTGAGAAAAAAGTTATCCAACAATGGTGAGCTGAAACTCTGCAAGTAGTAATCTAACACATTGCCCTAGAAATATACCACTCACATGGCAAACAAGTCACTCGTCTAATTTAGAGCTTATTAAGCATCGAACCAGAAGCACTGATGGCTACCAACAAATAAAGAGTAACTATACACCCTAAAATCACGTGAATCTACTCCTACAATTCACGTTCAGCTCTTACTTCCTTGCAAATCAGAACTGGTCACCTATCACATTTAGCCGACAACAAAACCCATCGGCAATCACCTGCACAAATGAGTCCCACCTGCCTTCTTTTCGTCCATCAAAACTACACCTATAAAGTGCCTTTGAGGTTTAAACATCAGCTTGCAAACCATCTAAGAATTTGCCTTGCACAGATACACTACAGCTCAAGCCTTCCCGCAATCAAATCCGCAAAACCTCGCTCATTAACTAGATTCAACTACAACTTCAGCTTGCTCGACACTATAGAATAACCAAGCAACCTCAAACTACGACCAGCAGACCAAATTCGAGAATAATCACGCACCCCCATAACCTTTTGCCGAGCGCCACACGCAACCCACCAGTATTCGTCACTCATTTCGACAATCCGTCCACAGAACTAACCAACCCACACTCGAGGGAGCCTATTGAACCATTAGACATGACATGCAACCATGGGCGGCAGTTCAAGGTTGATAGGTTAGAGAATTACTTGCTTGAAAACCCACGTACAAAAACCACCACGAGATCGTCGCCATGCCGAAGCTGAACTCGATCCTTCCTTCCCCATCTCACAGCAAGAACAAGGGATGAAAGCAAGAGAGGGAAACGTCGGGTGGAGAGGGAGAAGACCGAGAGAGAGATGAGGGAGGGAAGGTTGTCCACGGTTGGGGGGTGATGAAAATAAGGGAGGAGAGAGAAGGTTGGGGTTTATATAGAGGGAAGAGGCAGTGGGCGGGCTGAGCAAGGGGGTTTCGCGGTTCAACCGCGAATCAAAGTTGCGTCAGGACCGATTTCAAAAACTATTCACTCAAATAAATAACAACGGTCCATCTAGTAAAGTCACGCCCGGTTTTACCACTAAACCAATCTAATCCACTGCACAAAATAATTAAACCCAAAATCACCATCTCGAATAATCCAAGCCCGATACTTACTACTCAGCTCAAAAATCCATTTGTCGAAAAATAAGGCCATCATAGTAGGTCAGCCCTTAGAAGATTAAAATTTGACCCGTATGGTACGATGGCCCATAGAATTAAAATTTGACTTGTATTGTAGGTCGGCCCATAGAAGATTCCTAATGAAAGGAGTCTAAGATTCAGAAGATTAAAATTTAACTCGTATGGTAGGTTGGCCCATAGAAGATTCCTAATGAAAGGAGTCTAAGATTTAGCAGATTAAAATTTGACCCGTATGGTAGGTCAGCCCATAGAAAATTCCTAATGAAAGGATTCTAAGATTGGATCATCCCATGACATGGAATCACCAAGGAATTACCCTAATGTTGCTTTTTTAAGGCAAACAAAAGAGGTAAGGATTCAAAGATTGGATCATCCCCTAACATGGAATCACCAAGGAATTACCTTAATGTTGCTTTTTTAAGGCAAACAAGAGAGGTAATGATTCAAAGATTGGATCATCCCCTAACATGGACTCACCAAGAAATTACCCTAATGTTGCTTTTTAAGGCAAACAAGAGAGGTAAGGATTCAAAGATTGGATCATCCCCTAGCATGAAATCACCAAGGAATTACCCTAATGTTGCTTTTTAAGGCAAAGAAGAGAGGTAAGGTTTTAAAGATCGGATCATTTCCTAACATGGAATCACCAAGGAATTACCATAATGTTGCTTTTTAAGGCAAACAAGAGAGGTAAGGATTTGAGAAAGGTTTCAAAGATTTTAAGTTTCTAGGACAGAGTCATGATCTTATAACAATCATCTAGGAATCATGCAAAAATTTTCAATGAATGCAATGTGATGTAGGAGGTCATCCAAAACACCTTGCAACATAACAAGTATGATAAAAAATCCCTTGCGAGGATGATTTTGAATCAAATGATTGGAAATTGCCAAAAGAGTTTGGTTAACATATCAATTGGAGTACACTCATCAAAAAGGCTTTCTTACAATCTCTCTCAAAATGATTTTGTTTCCTCACTTGGAAAAATTTCTAAGAAACACTCAAATTATCACTCGAAACCTATGTCTAGAATTTTGGGATTATTCGCAGTGTATACATTCTGATTGATCAGAGAAGGTCTTTTAAAGGATCGTAGCATAAGTTTGGTAAAAGGCTTACGCAATAGATAGGCCCTTTGAGGCTAAGAAATGAATCATATTTTCGAGATATCTCCTTCGGGTTTACAAGTCAAGAACCTTGAAGACAAGATTATACTTACTCCTTTAGGCAGTAGTTTCTTGTGTGAAATCCCATGTTGACTCGAAACATCTTGATTAGAAAAGTCTTCGAGATAGGTTGTAACATTGGTTTAGGGTAGGCTTGAGAAAGGCCAAATTTTCAGAATGAGAGGTACGAAAGGTTGGTGATCACCTTTGCATCATTACCGATTCTTGCATCCACTAGGGATAATTTATATTTTGGAACATTAGAAGTCCGCTAAATGCTCACTTTCAATCAAGATCTAGAGATTGTTTCTTTTCCTTCTCATCTCACTCGGTGACCTTTACCTCTTAAGACGATCATGTTGTTTTAAATCATATTTCAAATCTCATGATTTTTCAATGAAGGGTTTGGCCTTACTTTTATCAGGCACTTTGGTTTTGCTAGCCCTCAATTTCACTCATTATTGCCTTTAGACTCTTTTTTTGACTTGAGCTCTAAGGACTTTTTTTTTTTTCAATTATGATATTACTCTCTTTTCAGTAAATCATATGCATTGCCCCGGTGTAGGGAGATCATCACCAACAGGGCTTAGAAATGAAGATTTTAGGCTCAAATTGGCTTGTTAAAGGATAAAGTGTTTGGGAAAGAGAAATTAACCGCTCTTCCTCACTTTAAGATGTTTCGAGCTTCCACGAGATATCACTTAAAGCTATCTCAAAAAAGTTAATGCAAGTGAGCACAATAAAGTCCTAACTTGATCTTTTCTCCAAGAAATCAACCACTGAACCTCCAAATATGCCCCAATGTGGGGTGGTTCTTGATAGGGTTGTTTTAAGAATTCTTCCTTGTAGGCTCAAATGGGTTTGCAAGGGATTAACATTGTTTAGGATAAAGAAATGAATGTGCCTTTCATCACTTCAATCCATGTAATCACCTCGAATGATCCTTACATCCATAGACAAAGGTTTTTATCTTAACCTCTCATCACTCATCACTCAAGTGTATAGGGACGTGTTTGGGCATGGCTTGCCTCTTGTCTTTTGAGGTGTTCCATTTGATAGGTCTTAAACATATTCATTTGACAATTCATTTCAAATTTCAATAAAAATCAATCCTCGTGGGGATTTATGATGCATGAGGTATGCTCCAATGTATCTTTAGAAGATTTCAAAAGCTTTTGAATACGAATGCAAATGAAGCGACTTTGAGGATTTCAAAAATTGTCTCTAGAGATTGGATTGCAGAAATTTCCTAGATTCATAAGAATTCCATCACTCTAAGAAGAGAGGACTTAGAAAACTCTAAAAGGTAGAGGGAAAGGGATACTTACCTGCTCGTTGTGACTGAGGATTCTTGGGGAAATAAAAATGATTATGCATCAGTGTACGTTCTCTAATTTGGCAAAATTGGAATGATATAACTTTTACCCTTGATTATGGCTCTTTGGACTCTAATTGGTATCCTGCCAAAGAATTCAAAAAATTTTGGTGAGTATGGGGTGTATGTTAGAATGGGTACATTTTACCTATTGCAGGAGTTTTCATCATCTTCATCAGGGTTAGATTGGCCAAAGTTGTTTTCCACATTTTGAAGTGCCCCTTTTGACTTGCAATACAAAAAGAATGCATGTGTGTGCATGTATACATGAAATGCATGTAATGATCCTAGAGTGACTCGGATCTCTATAGGGAAAGGAATCTAATTAAGCTTATGCTTTATTCATGGATAATACTTCTTGACAGTATCTGTGTTTACAGGACTAGTTAACTCTTCTCGATCCATGTTTACAAGGATCAAGGTCCCACCAAGTAGAACTTTCTTGACCATATAAGGACCCTCATAGTTTGGAGAGAACTTGCCTCCGGTATGTGAAACGTTCGAAAGCAACTTTTTCACGACTAGATCTCTGATTACAAAGTTTATGGGTCTAACTTTCCTGTTGAAAGATTTAGCAACCCGTTTCTGATAGCTTTGACCATGGCAAATAGCCCTCAATCGTTTCTCATTGATCAAATTTAACTGCTCGTGCCTTTGTTGGATCCATTCGTCCTCTGAGAGTTTAGCTTAGGATAAAATCCGCAATAATGGGATTTCAATTTCCACAAGCAAGACTACTTCTATGCCATATACTAAAGAATAGGGCGTTGCCCCTGTTGAAGTTCGGATTGAGGTGCGGTACGCCATCAGCATGTATGGCAACCTCTCTTGCCAATCTCGGTAATTCTCCACGATTTTGGATGAGATCTTCTTGATGTTCTTGTTTGCCGCTTCCACGACTCCATTTATTTGTGGGCGGTAGGGAGATGAATTAAGATGTCGAATGTTAAAATGATCCAATAGGTCATCGACTACCTTATTGTTCAAATTCGAACCATTATCTGTAATGATTGCTTGGGGAGCTCCATATTTAGCAATGAAGTCTCGTTTGATAAACTTTGCCACACTCTTTGCTGTGACATTGGCATATGAGTTAGCCTCGGTCCACTTTGTAAAGTAATTGATCGCCACCAGAATAAAACGGTGTCCATTCGAAGCTTTCGGGTTGATTAGCCCGATCATATCGATACCCCACATAGAGAATGGCCAAGTTTCAGACATCCGATGAAGTTCATTTGGAGGTGCATTGATTCTATCCCCATATACTTGACATTGGTGGTAAGACCTCACATGTTGATTGCAATCTGACTCCATGGTCATCCAGTAGTAATCGAGTCTCATAATCTTCTTAGCAATGAGATGACCGTTTATATGTGGTCTGCATTCTCCTTCATGAATCTCTTTCATAAGAAGATTGGCTTCTTTGACCTCTACGCACCTCAGTAAGATTGAATCAAAAGACTTATTGTATAGAGTCTGGCCATTAAGGAAGAACTTCGTAGCCATCTTGGCTATATACTTCCTATCTCCAATTTGGCTCCCTTGAGGATATTCGCCTCTCAGCAGGTAGTTCTTAATATCATGGTACCAAGGTTGATCATCAAATCCTTCTTCAATCACCGTGTAATAGGCCGGTTGTTCAATGATGTCTCCTTAGAGGTTTGATGTCTGTGCCATTTACCACTTGCAACATGGATGATAGGGTAGCCAAAGCGTCAGCGAAGTGATTTTGAGTTCTTGGCAGATATTCTAAGTTGATCTCTTCGAACTCCTTAATCATCTCATCTAGGAATTTATGATAAGGGATGAGCTTATAATCTCTTGTTTTCCATTCACCTTGAGTTTGTAAGATGATAAGCATGGAATCCCCATAAACTTGCATTTTTCCCACCTTCATAGAAACTGCCAGTTGCAAACTCAGAATGCAAGCTTTATACTCAGAAATGTTGTGGTGCATGGAAATACCAGTTTTACTGCAACTGGATAGTGTTGACCATCTAGGGATATTAAGATTGCCTCAGTACCTGACCCGGCTAGATTAACAACGCCATCAAAAATACATGGTACGCTTTTCTTTGGACAAAGTCAGAATTCGGTATTCAGCTTCTTCGTTACTAGGGATCTCGCGTCCTTGGGCATTTTCTACCAACATATCGGCGATGGCTCTTCCCTTGATGGACTTTTGAGTCGAACTCCTAACGTCGAATTCTGACAGGGGGACTTGCCACTTAGTTAATTTTCCAATTAGGGACAACTTTTTCAAAAGGTATTTGATTGGGTCGTTCTCTGTGACCAACTAAATATGATGATGAAGGGTATACTATTGCAATCTGTGGAATACCCATACCAATGCTACACAGGTCTTTTCAAATGCTGGATAATTCATCTTAGATGTAGTGAATTTCTTGCTTAGGTAATAGATTGCCCATTCTTTGCTGTCTTTGGGACTTGTTTTAGCAAATAGAGCTCCTACTGACTCTTGATGGACAGTTAGATAAAGAGTCAGAGGAAAATCGGGAATTTGGGGTACCAAGACTGGTGAAAAAATGAGATATTCCTTAATCTTCTCCAACGCTTGGTGGCATTCTGAATCCCATTTGACTTTGTCACCCTTCTTCAACAACTTAAAGAATGGTTTCGCTAAGTTTGAAAGCTGACATATGAATCTGGCGATGTAATTCAATCTCCCCAAAAAACTTCTCACTTTTTTGACAGTTGTGAGAGCTCTAATGTCGAGTATAGCCTTGATCTTAGAGGGATCAATCTCAATGCCGCGATTGCTTACCATGAATCCGAGAAGCTTCCCAGATCTTGCTCCAAATATACATTTAGCGGGGTTTAGTTTTAGCTTGTACTTTCAAAGTCGTTCAAATAACTTCATTAACACAAGAATATGGTCTTCTCCAAGTCGAGACTTTGCGATCATATCATCCACATACACTTCAATTTCCTTGTGCATTATATCGTGGAATAGAGCCACCATAGCTCTTTGGTAGGTTGCTCCGGCATTTTTCAAGTCAAAAGACATAACCTTATAGCAAAAGGTGTCCCATGGCGTTATAAACGAAGTCTTGGTCTTATCTTCTTCTTTCAGAAGGATTTGATTGTACCCGGAATATCCATCCATAAGTGAGAATAGTTCAAAACTGGCTGTACTGTCGACCAATATGTCAATGTGTGGTAGAGGGAAGTCGTCCTTCGGACTTGCCTTATTTAAGTCTCTATAGTCCCCACAAACTCTGACCTTCCCATCCTTTTTTTTTAATCACTAATACAATATTAGCAACCCAGTCAGGATATGAGATGACTTCAATAAATCCCACCTTAAGAAGTTTCATCACTACCTCCTTAATCTTCTTAGACAATTTTGATTTTGTCCGTCAAAGTTTTTATTTCTTTGGCGGGATACTTGGGTCAACTGGTAGTGAATGTTCTACAATACTTGGATCCAACCCCGACATATCTGCGTAGGACCAAGCAAAAACATCATGATATTCTTTAAGAAGTTTGATCATTGTTGACGCTTCTGACGAAGATAAACGTTCCCCGATTTTTACTTCTTTCAATTTTGTTATCTCCCAAATTAACAGTGACGGTATTCTCTATAGTGAGGGGTTTATACTCTTCATGATGGCTCCAATCTCGCTTAACATCACTTAGATCCTCATCTTTTTCTTCAACTTCATAGGAATAGTCATATTGGTGATCCGAGTCACATAATAACATGTTATGCATGTGAGGAATGATATGCTCAGGCAAGGCAGCATCGTCATTGAGCCACTCTATGATGACATTAACTCAATCCTCGTAGAAGGGATTAAACAAGTTCAGTTCAGCGACAGCATGGATATCTTCATTCTTGAGCCATTTGGTGCTTCTATAGAATAACCGACTCAGAGGATTATCGAACATCTTGCCCTTGCCTTTCCAGGCGCTTGTACCAATGAGACGACTATCTCAGCCTCCATAGCATCCATGGCTTCCATGGTCCTTACCTCGGCCTCGGCGTCCATAACAGTCCTTCGATGAGAAATGATTAAGTTCTCCTTTATAACCTAGATTAACCTTGTGGTTATTCGAATCTAAATGAATTGTCTTATGTATCCCTTGGGCGTATTTCCCAAGTCCAGTCCCGAGGACAAAGCCATGCAATAAGAGAACTCTTCTGCCAATAATAGAGGATTTAGAAAGTTCAGGAGCCTTAGTCTTGGTTCCGACCGGGATATGCATGATAGACGCCAACTCAAGAGAGTGGTTGTCACGTCCCCTTTTCTTAAGCTTTGATACCAAGTTATTGTAACGAGCCTGCTTTAATCTGATATTACATCATATAATGGCGCATACGGAAGCTCATATCGAAAAACGAGGCCTGTCTTACAAGTGCAATCAAGAAAATAAGGTAGGCACGCCTAAGGGTATGACCTCTTAGGGTATACTATGGCTTACAATAGATAGAAAAAGCATTTGATCAGAGGGGAAATACATACTTTTTATATATAATAAGCATTCAATTACATCCTTCATTTGAAACGAAAGAGTACACTGGGAGGATTTCAAAAGGTAACAAGTATCCCCGAATACTATCAAATATCTCCTTCGCCATGCTCTGACACCATCACTATCATCATGAGCTACGAGAACCTGGGTTTCTGAAAAAGGGTTCAACAACAAGAGTGAGCCAAAGCTCAGCAAGAAGTGTATACCCCAGATGTGCTTAGCAGCCGATTCAGTAAGTTTAAATGGGAGTCTCTTCCCAACAAAGTAACCAACTAGACATTCCTTCCACTTCAGGTTAGTCGCCTCAAGTATCTCATCGGAAATATTCACAATCTATCTATTATCAACAGAGGTGGGAGGATATATGAAAGAGCATACCCCTTTTCCGCTGATTTAGCCACAGCAGCCCAAGATTGCTGGGGATTTGCATTTGCAGATGCTAGAGTGGGGTACTGTAGCGGCTTGGATGATGCTTTGCCACGGCTCCTACTGCGTCCACGAGGAAGAGGGCCTTCTTACTAAGAAGCTTAGCAGAGGAGGTATCGGTGCCACTCGGACCACCAATTTTCCCCTTCGCGGGGTAGGTTTCTGCAACTCGATTTGGGGTAGTGACAACCGAACCAAAAAGGACTTCAGAGGGATGCTTGGAAGGCGAGAGGAGCTTAGAGAAGTTGGCCTTAGCCAAATTAGTAGCCATTTGCTGAGAACTCTCTGCCCGATTAGGTCGAACAGCCATGGGTCGCTCAAATAAGGTCTGCCATCGAGGCCAAGGGGAGGCACCAAATCAGAATCCCAACGGTGAGAAGGCCGAATGATGATGGATGACCGACGGCTTAGAGATTTAGAAGGATCGAACGAGACGATCGGTTGAATTCGCCAAAACCAGGATGATAAACAGTAGCTATCGGGAAAGAAAGTCGAGAGGATTCAGGTGAACAATGGAGCGGACACCATAAAAAGATTGCGCATATGCTTTCGCAATTTTTTTTTTATAAATTAAGAAGTATAATAATTAAGCCAAAGCATGGATTACAAAGAAACAAACTTGATCACACAAACCTCACACTCGTAGCGACATTAGGAAATTTCAAGGCAGGTGCAAGGGTGATGCGGGTGAAAAAAAATCGGAGAAGAACCGAGGGGTGAAGCCCAACACATACATAAGGAAAGTAAAGGCCAAAACAACGACGAGAGAGCAAAATAACTCAACAGACAAGACTGAACAACAGCTAAGGCTCAAGCAAAAATTGACGGAGAGATGCCCCAGCTACGCTGCATCCTCCTATTGCGAGGGTTGTCTTCCACATGATTAAAAGTCAAGGCCTTGTCCTTGACAACCTTTTCGAGGTGCTTCTTGAAAGTAGGCATGAAATGGGATTGATTTCTAAAGAGGATATGATTTCGTTCAGGCCAAATCATGTGACATAAGGTGCCAAAAGAAAATCGTGCAATACACTGATAAAAGTGTTGGCCATGTATATGCTGTATAGCCCAGAGAAGATTGTCCTGTAAACATTGATTATGCCAAGCCAAATTACATTTAGCAGCCCGGAAGAGAGTAAGTGTACCGGTGGTGCTGCAGCCAAAGAAGAGGTGGTCGATAGAGTCTAGCCTGCATCGATAAAAAGCACATGCACCATCCAGAGTTCTGCGACAACTGAGCAATAATACCTGACTTGGGAGCCTATTGAGTGTGATAAGCCAAATAAGAAAAGAGTACTAAGGGGCAAAGCACCAGTTCCAAATAAAGGAGTGCCAAGACACACCTTGACCTTTGCAGCGGATGAGGTCCCAAGCAGAGGCAATAGAGAATACACTCGAAGGATGTCCCAACCATAAGAATCGATCGCAACTCTCGGGGGCAATGGAAGAGAGAGCGTCAGACCAAGAGGCCATGGTGGCCATAACATGAGATGGGTGAGGAACTGAGGAGAAGAACTCCAAAACCATAGCCTTCCTCGAGATACCAGAGCGGTAGATGTCCCTATCAATGAAAAGCTTATAGAGAGGCCCAAGAGTCAAACCAAAAGGAAGTAGTACAACTATTTTCAATCCACCAACGAAAATGTAAATGAAAATCCGGGCAGAGGTCCCGGATTTTCTTCCAAGCCCAGGAACAAAAGGTCGGTTTAGTAGCGACCCAGAAGTTTTATTCTTCAGAAAGGTTATGTGTATCCATTTACACCATAAAGACTCCTTATCCGTGAATTGTATCCATATATGCTTGAGCATAGCGGCACGATTACAGTCAAAGAGCCTACGGATACCCAACCCACCTTCTTCTTTGGGGAGGCAAACATGACTCCACGAAACTTTGGCACCACCTACGCTCAAATTCGGACCTTTCCACATAAAATTTCTAAGAACCAATAGGCGACGGCCCCAATCAATGCAATATGGCGTCCAGCATACTAGACCGAGACCATTCAGTGAAGTAAAAATCCCGAACCGTAACCTCGCGCGGTATTCTAGAACGGTATATGTCTCCAGTCGCGAAGTGTTTAAAGAGGGGTCCTTTATCACGCCAATGATCAAACCAGAAAGATATCAAGCGACCATTACCAATCCTCATATGGTTCGGTGTGAGGCCCGACCAGCCAGAGAAAAGGTCTAAGCCCTCCTTTAATAGCTTGACGGTGTCGAGGTTTCCTTCGGCAAACAAGAGTACATAGTCGGAAAAGAATAGGTGTGAGACCCGAGAAGGCTTGCAACGCCAATAAAACTTGAAGCCTGGTAGAGAAGTTTTGGCGTGGAGAATGTCGGAAAGAACTTCCATTACCAAAGTGAAAAGGTATGGAGATAATGGGTCCCCTTGTCGAATGCCTCACGTGATCGAGAAAAACCCGTGTAACTCTCCATTAATAGCAATTGAGAACTTGGGCGTGGATACACATTCCATAATCAATTTGATTAGGAAATCTGGGAACCGAAAAGCTTGAAGGACCAGCTCAAGGAAAACCCAATCTATCGTATCATAAGCTTTACGGAAGTCCACCTTGATGGCACATTTAGGGAGATACGGTTCATGGTGGAAATCCGCGAATAATTCTTGCGCCAATATGATATTGTCACTAATTCTTCTACCTCGCACAAATGCCGTTTGAGATGGAGAAATGATGGAGGGCAATAAAGGAGCAATCCGATTGGCTAGAATCTTAGTAATGCATTTGTAGATAGTGTTACAACATGCAATAGTCCGGAAGGCATGCATAGCTAGCTCATTAGGAGTCTTCGGCACAAGGGATAAAATGGTAGCATTCACTTCTTTGAGCAACCTTCCAGTTCTAAAGAAGTCTTTAATTGCCAAAACTACCGAAGGACCAACAACATCCCAGGAGGATGTAAAGAATTCAAAATTAAAGCCATCAGGTCTAGAAGCTTTACCTTTGGTCAATGAGAAGAGAGTCCTTCGTATTTCCTCCTCCGTTACAAGACCCGATAGAGATTCGATTTGATCCTCATGTAACTTGTGCCCAATATATCCACGGATGTCAAGGATCCCAGGCCGAGAAGGGATAGAATTCCCATTTAGCAAGTCTTCAAAGTGCCGAATGATGTGGGACCGAACCTGAGTTGGTTCAGTCAAGAGCTCCCTAGTCGAATTAGAAACCGATAGGATGCGGTTTTGAAGTCTCCTCTTATTGACAAAGTGGTGAAAGTATCTAGTATTCAAGTCGCCTTCCTTTAACCACCTGATTCTCAATTTCTGCTTATAGAATGATTCCTCTTGAAGTCTAAGAGTAGAGTATGTCCGGAGGCACTCCACTTCATGGTCTAGAAGGGCTTGATTTCTGAAATCAAGTTGTAAGGCATCTTGGGCCGAGACAAGGGCTAATCGGGCTTGTTCAGTGCGTTCCGAAATGCCAGAAAAAGAACTTCTATTCAGCTGTTTAAGACGGCACTTGAATAGCTTGAGCTTACAACATACAGCGAACATAGAAGTGCCGCCAAGAGGGGTTGCCCACACCTGCGCGACAATATCCATGAAGGATGGGTGATTAATCCAATAATTAAAGAATTTAAACGCTTTTTAGAGGCTGGAGCGTGCATAATTCTGACCACCATAGGTGTATGATCAAAAATACCGGGGGCTAAGAATGTAGCCTCAGAAAAGGAAAAGATACGGCTCCAATGTTCATTGATGAGTACACGGTCAATCTTGCGTTGCTTTCTAAAATCACCGGAAGACGTGAACCAAGTGAAATGATGCCCAACATATCTAAGATCATCCAGAGCCGCCTGATCTAGACATTCCCCAAACTCATCAAACGCAGGGATCCAAGCGTTAGAGCCACCCATCCTGTCCGAATGATCTTGAATCGCATTGAAATCCCCAGCCACCATCCAAGGCTCCTCACAAGCACTCAGAAGAATAAGATCGGCCCAAAGGGCTCTCCGAGAGGTCAATGTGTGATCACTATAAACAATCGTCAAGAGACACGGCATATTCATGGCGATAAAAGTAAGATGGGCATGTATCATCTGAAACGATGCTGAAATAACAAGTAGATTTGACCAGGGGATCGCAGCCAATCCATATTCTACCACGAGGGGAAAATTCATAATTGGCTAACCACTGCCATCCCGAGAATAGACAATCAAAAATGGTCCCAAAGCGAGATTTTTTTACCTTTGTCTCCAAGATGCCAATACAAGAAAGTTGGCAATTCCTAATAAAGTGTCGAATTTCAGCCTGTCTAAGGGTCGACAAGACTCCTAATATTCCAAACTCCTAAGAACATATTTACAAGGAGTGAGAAGAGGAGTTACCATTTTTTCCGACCTTTCTTCCTCCTAGACTTGGGCTTAGCCGTCTTAGAGGAAGAGGCGTTGTTTCCATCTCCCTGAGAAGGAGGCTCCTTAACTTCGGTGCGATGGGGTATAGGCAAAGCATAGACCGTCGCTTGCGATCTAGTGACTGGAGGGGACGGGGAAGAGATGTCCTCCTCAAAATCTGTGGCGATGTCACTCGCATTATCTCCATCATTGTCGGACTCAGACGAGTGGATGGTGGACTCCAAAGAAGAGTGTGTTGAAAGAACCAGCTACTGCCTCAAGTCAGGGGCTTGGGGTGTTTCTGCATCGGTAGAGTTCATAGCAGTTGTGAACCTAGTGGCAACCTGTTCCATGGGGGCAGAGCAGTGAGCATGGGGCTGGGTATGTTTAGCCTCTGCCTGGGGAATTATCGCCTTTGTATGGGATGGAATCTGAGTCGTCCCTAAACTGCTTCGCTCATTTTCCCGGCATACCTATTGCCATACTTCTCTAGTTTGAGGTTAGGAAGATGGTATCGCTTGTTTGTCCACCAAAGTAACATTGTTGTTAGCGCAAGGGAATCCATTCATGCTTGGTTTGTAACCATAGATGCCACAAGAATCACAAGAGAGAGGTTTCCATTCGTATTCTATTCCAATTGGAATCACATCACCATCCCAGCGGATTTTTATGGACTCAAGTCGTAGCTGAGTTGCCTTGATTTCCACGCACACACGAGCATAAGATAGCCTCTTCATTTCCTCCGTTTAAGCATCAACATATAAGGGTTTTCTGATGGCACTGGCAATACGACCAATACCGGCTTGCGACCAAAGAGATAGTGGAATGTCTCTAAGTCTAATCCATATAGGAAGGGTGTCATGAGCATCCTTCTTGAGTTTCAATTTTGGATGCCAAGGTTGGAGCACCATTGTGCAATTTTGGATGGATATAAGTCCCATTTCCAAGACTTTCCTCCTAAATTCCACATCCGGTATTTGAATAAAATAGCAACCACTGTCATGAAGACGGACATCCACAACTTGAGCCCCCCAAGTCTTCTTGATCACTTCCTCGGTCAGTTTGAAGTGAAGTTTTCTCCCCAAAAAGCGACCTATAATGCATTTTTTCAATAGTGGATTCTCTTTCGCCACAACTTCAGGTGTTATATCCACGATTGGGTCACCATCCACCATCAAAGGGGCGACATAAGAGAGATTATATCCCTTGGACATCACTCGAGCTATATTGGCCCAAGTACGGGGCTGCCCCTGTTGACCTTTAGGTCTACTCTTGCTTCTATGATCCACAGCCAGCTTTGGTCTACTCAAACTTCGGCCACCACCCTTGTCTACATTATTCGTAGTCTTAGAGGGACCAGCCACTACTGTCTCTCGTATAGGGCCTTTTACAGTAAGAGATGGTCTAGAATCACGTTGAACAGATCGACCTCTGCTTCTGTTTCGTTTAGGATCACAATTAGGGGATTTGAGGCTTTCGTAGTTTTTTTTTTTTTTTGGGGTAAGGTAAGTATGTATAGACTTTTCAAAGCGCTAGTTACAAGGAAAACCGGACACAAAAACCATGAACCAAAGATGGCACCAAATGTGCCAAGGGGGTTCAACGGTGAACCGGTTGGAAGATACAATGTAGCGTCAAAAGCGCACTAAGCAAGGGCCAAGGGCCACCAACAAGAATGAAAAGCATAGGAAGAACTAGCTAAACGAAGAGAGAACTAGCTACGTAATGCCAAAACAGTGGCCAAAAGTTTGCAATAGCTGTATGGAGATGAATACAGCAGATGAGCAGCATGCAGAGAGTCACCAGCCGGGACAATGAATAGGTGGGCAGTCCCGAAGGCACAAGTAGAGAAGCGGGAGGATGAGTCCAGGCAATGCAGCGTCTTCACGGCAAGAGCAAAGGAGCAGCAGCAGCGTCTCAACACAGTGGCGGGAGAGAGGGAGAGGCGGCCCACATAAGCAAGGGCGCGATTGTCAACGGAGTAGCAGAAGCACTAGCAAGAAGGCCAAAAACCCGACACAACAATGCAAAATACAAAAGGGGAGAATGATATGATGCAGCAGCTATAATGCATTACGATTTCCATCAAAGATAGAGGGGGAGAGGCCCCAATTCTGCTGTAATAATCTGTTGCGAGAGTAGTCTCGAATGTGACCAAGAGAAATAGCTTTATCTTTAACCATCTTGGTGAGATGCAAGATAAAGGCCGGTACAAAAAGCGGTTTGTTGCGGAATAGGATATTGTTACGCTCAGACCAAATAATATGGCATAATGCACCAAAAGCAAACCTGGCAATTCGGTGAGCAAAAGAACGGCCACATATATGTTGTTTGGCCCAACGAATGTGATCATCCCAAGAACGGTTGTGCCAAATAAGATTACACTTGGATGCCCAAATAGATGCTAAACCATGCGTAATGGGGCAGCCAAAGAATAGATGATTAACTGAGTCCGGTCGACGTCGACAAAATGCACACGATCCGTTATCAATTCTGCGATATTGGAGCAAGAGAACCTGAGTAGGCAGTCGGTTGTGGGAGGCTAGCCACAGTAAGAATGCATTCCGCGGAGAGAATGCCCTATCCCACACGAAAGAATGCCACTAAGTATGCCGGCCCTTGCGTCTGATCAATTCCCAAGCCGACTTAACCGAGAACTGTCCAGATGTATGGTTCACCCAAGCAAAGCTATCGTCCTTATCATCCATAAAAGAAGGTGTCGACTCCATCCACGGCAGCAATAAATCAAGCGTGGTGGACGGTGGCCAGGAGGTAAGGAAGAAGTCTCTGACCGAGATCTCTCGAGGGATCCCGGAACGGTATATGTCTCCAGCCGTGAACAACTTAAAGAGGGGTCCTTTGTCATGCTAATGATCAAACCAGAAAGATGTGGAATGCCCGTTGCCGATCCTCCAAGTGAACTAAGTGGAGTAATCCTGACGGAGGTCTAGTATTTTCTTCCAAGTCCATGAACATAAGGTGGGTCTAGTGGCTACCCAAAAACTCGTGTTCTTAAGGAAAGTGGAATGGATCCATTTACACCATAAGGACTCTTTATCAGTAAAGAGACTCCAAATATGCTTCAGAATCATTGCCGTGTTGTAATCAAAGAGCCTACGTATCCCCAAGCCACCTTCCTCCTTGGGAAGGCAAATATGTCTCCAAGAAACCTTAGCCCCCCCCCCCCCCCACACCTAAGTCAGGACCCTTCCAAAGGAATTGCCTAAGTATAAGCTCAATCCTATTCAAAACCGACTTAGGAAGAGTGAAAACTATGGCCCAATACACATGAATAGAGTGCAAAACAGATTTTAAGAGCTGTAGGTGCCCAGCATAAGATAAGTATCTCTGAGACCACGAACGAGCTCTAGTAGTAATAGAGTTTACTAGAGCATCACAATCAGACTTGCGAAGTCTAGAAGCAATAACTGGAACTCCTAGGTATCGAAAAGGAAGGGTACCTTCTTGGAAGTCCAGGCAACGACGAATCTGCTCCCGTGAGATAGGAGTTCCCCCCGAATGAAATATCTCGCTTTTCAAAGGATTAGGCTTGAGGCCCGACCAACTAGAGAAGATATCCAGCCCCTCCTTCAGCAGCTTGACCGTTTCAATGTTTCCCTCGGCGAACAAGGGTACATTGTCGGCGAAGAAAAGATGTGAAACCCAAGAGGGTTTGCAACGCCAGAAGAACTTGAAGCCCGGTAAGAGTGTCTTCGAGTGTAGGATGCCGGAGAGAACTTCCATAACCAATGTGAAGAGATACGGGGATAGTGGGTCACCCTGCTGAATGCCTCTAGAGCTCGAAAAAAATCTGTGGAGCTCCCCATTAATAGCAATTGAGAACTTGGGTGTTGAGACACATTCCATTATAATTCTAATGAGGAAGTCCGGAAACCGAAAGGCTTGAAGAACCAACTCAAGGAAGGCCCAATCGACGGTGTCATAAGCTTTACGGAAATCAACCTTAATAGCACATTTGGGTAGATATGGCTCGTGATGAAAATCCGCAAACAACTCTTGGGCTAGCATGATATTGTCACTAATCCTTCTACCCTTAACAAAAGCCGTTTGGGATAGAGAGATGATGGAAGGCAGTAAAGGAGCAATCCGGTTGGCTAAGAGCTTGGTGATGCATTTGTAAATGGTATTACAACATGCGATCAGCCGAAAATCATGCATAGTCAGAGCATTAGGAATCTTTGGAACAAGAGATAAAATAGTTGCATTGGTTTCTTTAAGCAAGCGTCCAGACCTGAAGAAATCCTTAATAGCCAGAACAATGGAAGGGCCAACAACATCCCAAGAAGATATAAAAAACTCAACACTGAAGCCATCGGGTCCAGGAGCTTTACCTTTTGCCAATGAGAAGAGGGTGCTACGTATTTCCTGGTCCATTACTTGCCGCGACAGAGACTCAATTTGGACATCATCTAATGTGCGACGAATAAAACCACGAACTTCAAGTAGGCCAGGCCGAGAGGAAGTGGATTCCCCATTAAGCAAATCTTGAAAATGCCAAGTAATGTGGTTCCGAGCCAGAATAGGTTCGGTCAGAAGCTGACCCGCCGAGTTTGAGACTAAAATGATACGGTTGTGGAGTCTCCTCTTGTTAACAAAGTGGTGGAAATATCTAGTGTTCATATCACCTTCCTCGAGCCACCTGATTCTCGACTTTTGCTTATAAAAAGACTCCTCCTGAAGTCTAAGAGTAGAGAAGGTCCGAAGGCACTCCACTTCGCGATCAAGAAGGGCCTGGTTCGCAATATCAAGTTCAAGTGCATCTTGAACCATAGAGAGTTCTACCCTGGCATGTTCTGTGCGTTCTAAAATGTCAGAGAAAGTACTCCTATTCAGCTGTTTGAGACGACACTTGAGAAGCCTGAGTTTGTTACATACCACAAACATAGGAGTGCCACCAAATGGAGTGTTCCAAACCTGCAGAACTTTCGTCTCCAAAATGCCAATGCAATAAAGACGATGACTCCTAATGAGGGCTCGAACTTCAGCCTGTCTAAGAGGATCAACAAGACCCCTAATATTCCAAACTCCTATCAACATATTTACAAGGATAGAGAGATGAAGTTACCATTTTTGCCTTCCTTTCTTCCTCCTAGAGTTGGGCTTGATAGTCTTGGAGGAAGAGGCGCTATTTCCATCTCCGAGAGAGGGGACTTCCAAAGCTTGAGCATTAGCTAATTCCGATATAGCATACATCGTCGTTCTCGACCTAGTGACCAGAGGGGATGGGGAAGAGATGCCCTCCTCAGAATCAGTGGCAATTTCCTCCCCATTATCAGCATCTAATTCAGGTTCAGTCAGCTGGATGGCCGAGTCCCGCGATGAGGAGACCCGTGAGGATGGGTCTGAAGAGACCGGCTGCTGCAGTAGAACAGGAGCTTGGGGGTGGACGGTGGCTGCAAGGTTCACCCCAGCTGGAGCATATCGGTTGCATCCTGGACGGGAAGGTCAGCAAGAGGAAGTGCAGTATCCATCCTCACCAATTTAGCCATTGTTTGTGGGAGTATCTCCTCAGCTTGAGGAGGGAGTTGCAAAGGCCCCAAGCTGCTTCGCCCACCCCTCCTGCGAACCTGCTGCCACTCTTCAGTTGGGGACCGAGATGAGGTAGCATCAACTTTGTTAGCCGGTGTTTCATTTGCCTTAGCACAAGGGAATCCATGAGCCCCTACTTTGTGGCCAAAGACTCCACAGGATTCACAAGAAATAGGGTTCCATTCGTACTCTATTGCAATTGGAATGAGTTCACCATCCCAGCGAATCTTAAGCGATTGAAGGCGGGGCTGATTTGCGTTGATTTCCACGCATACACGGGCATAGGAGAGCCTCTTCATTTCGTCCGTCTGAGCGTCCACATATAATGGGTTGCCAACGACACTTGCAATGCGACCAAGTCCCGATTGTGACCATAGAGATAGCGAAACATCTCTCAGCCTAATCCAGATCGGGAGGGTGTCGTGAGCATCCTTCTTGAGCTTCAACTTCGGATGCCAAGCTTAGAGCATCATCGTACAATTTTGGATCGATATAGGACCCATTTCCAATACTCTCCTCCTAAACAATTCATCAGGTATACGAATGAAGTAGTAACCACTGTCATGAAGACGAATATCCACAACTTGAGGCCCCCAAGTTTTTTTTTATCACTTCCTCCGTCAGCTTGAAGTAGAGCTTTCTCCCTAGGAATCGACCAACAACACATTCTTTCAATAGTGGATTTTCAGCCGCCACAATGTCCGGAGTGATATCCACAATGGGCTCCCCTTCCAACAATGACAGGGCACTATAAGTGAGATTATATCCTTAGTTATGAGTCTAGCTACATTAGCCCATGAACGAGGCTGACCACGTGTTACTTTGGGCCTACTGCTCCTCCGGTCTCCTTTAACGACATCCACAGCAGAGGGGGGTCTGCTCACTGTTCGACCACCAGAGGGTCCAGCATTAGAGTGGCCTTTTTGGTCACCAGATTGCGCAATAGGAGGCCTAGACTTCCTCCCTTTCGATCTTCCCCTGCTGCGGTTTCGCTTGGGGTCACGCTCAGCCAACCGAGGAGCTTCCAAACCTTCCCCACCATTAACAGCAACAACCTCGCTAACAGCAGCATCAATAGCAGCTTTCCCTCTATTGACCGCCACATTTAGACCCCCAACCGCGACAACAATATCTGTCAATTGCTGTGGGTTGTTTTCAGGAAAGGTGGAGGGAATTACCTCATCACTACAAGTCATTGCAAGAAATCACAGCAGAAACACAGCAGCTCCAACAACCATTCAACACATCAGCTCCAACAACCATTCAGTAAAAAACCACACCACCAACCAGTCAAAGGAGTCCAAGGCAGCCAACTCTGGTACAGAGCACTAGAATGTCGGATATAAAGAGCAGTGTAACAAGGCACAACAGAAAGGAGGTGAATGGGAGCTCACACAAGAGAGACGTGCAGCAGACCAAGGCAGAAATAGGGCACCAAATCAACGTCCAATCGAGCCACCAGAGGAGGATACGGGTGAAGAAGAATTAAAAAATAAAAAGGCCCCTTAAAGGTTCCAAACACTGCCCAAAGTGCCAACCAGCAGGCCAAAGACCACCAAGAATTCCAAGTAAGAATTAGAGAAGTGCACTAGAAAGCAGAGGAAACCAGCTTCTGTAGATTTGTTAGCCAGTGTCCCAGGTTGAGTTTGACGAGAATCCGAACGGTGATAGTAGAGAAGAGGAAGTGACGACCACCGCCACCAAAATGCAGCTTGTTCCAACGGTTAAGACAACAGGAAGAGCCAAGAACACCCAAGCTACACCAGATTCGCCCGAGGTTAAACTGGAGCTAGTAGATCTGATCCATCGCGAGCGAGAGAGCTCCTAAAGAAGATCCGAACGGTGGAGAAGTAGCAGGGGTTGTGACGATCTTTGACACAAAAATTCAGCCTGATCCAACGGTCCAATCGGCCGGAATCAAGAAAATCCGTGCGGGTGAACAGTAACCGTAAAGAACAGGCGGCAGGAGCATTTTGAACCGCGCGTGAACAGTACACGCGCGCGTCCTAGCCCGAATGAAAAGTAGGCTTTCGTAGTTGTTCGTCTTTCATAAATCCAAGAATTTCACCTCTGATCAAGAACAGGCCAAGAGAATTTACATTATTTTCTGATTATTTGCAATGTGGGAAAATTTGGAATGTTACAATAACAAATGAAAAAGGAAGATAAAAGGAAAAACAAAAGAAAACAAAAGAAAAAAAAAAAGAAGAAAAGCCACTTTGGCCGTGGCTCAAGCCGTGAGAAATTTGGGATGTAGGAAAATTTGGGATGTCACAATAACAAATGAAAAGGAAGATAAAAGGAAAAAAAAAAGCCACTTTGGCCATGGCTCAAGCCGTTGGCCGTGGCCCGAGCCACTTTGGCCATGGCTTAAGCCACTTGGCCGTGGCTCGGGCCACTTTGATCGTGGAGAATTGGCCTTTCTATTATTCGTGACTTCCAAAATTTTCTATGATATTATCATAGTTATTAATTCATATGAGTTTTTGACGATATATGATGATATTACTAGATAAGCCTGATAATTTGAGGATGGATATAAAAGAAAGAGAATTTGGTGATGGACGGCGGCACGCACGGTGCCGGACTGTGGCGTGAGGGGGACGCGGCAAGGGAGGAAGAGGGAGGGGAAGGTCGGGTGCTTTAGGGGGAGTGAGGAAAAAAAGGCTCTACATTGATTTCAAGAAGGGGGCCACTCTCCTCTTTATAAAGACAAGACCCATCATACCCTCCTTGAAGTCCATTGCTTAATGATGAGTTCTTTGAAGTCAATCCTTTTATCATGATATCTCTTGACTCTCTTTCTTTATGATAGGATTCCTTTCTTGAATCCCACGATCAAAGCTCCCTCTTGAAATTTGGAGTCTTCTTTCAAGTCAAATAAATACTAGACACCTTTCTCCATATTATGAAGCCACCTATCAACTTATGCTCTTATGATGTCATTCCTACCCTAAAGTAGCCATGTAGCATTTCTTAATTGGTCCAAATGTTTCTTAGGTCCTAGGTTATGTTCTTGGCATTTTTTCATTGGTCCAAGTGTTACATAGGGTTAATTAGCCTAATCACCCTCTTTATTAACTAATTACTAATCTTAATCCTTGAAGCACGTAATTAAAAGACAAATTCGAGATTGACCATCCGCTGATGAGGGACGGTGGCCGATGGCACCATCCATGGGACGCCGCCCAACTCACGCCATCTTCACGGTGGCATGGCTAGCGGTTGCCTCACGCCGGCGGTCCGACCAGCGTGTCTCGATTAGGCCTCACGCTAGCCAAGCGTGAGTTAGTCGAACATCGTCATGCCATCGCTGGCTCGACAATTTTTTCGCCCTCAATTTGTTGCTTTTATCATTCGTTACATAGTCTTACTTATTTTGCATTTCTTACCATTTTTAGGAAAACATCTTAAGTTGAATTATTAATGGTACCTTATCCTATTACGTTTTTCTATAATACAAATACATTTAAGAACACCTTGATTATATTAATCTTACTAATGTGAACTCATTTATAGCTAGTGTGTATTTATTTATTTATAATTTTCCAACTTCTCCAAGTTTCTTCATTAAAGAACATGTTCGTTAAGTTTTTCTACTAGTATGAATTCATTTATAGTTCTCTACTTCTCTTGCAAGTTACTTCATTAATGACCTTATCTTGGTGTCTTAATCTCATTGTTCCACTTAAAAAGCCTATCCTTTCTATGTTTCTAGATTAGCTACCTATCGGCGTTTAATTGGTCCACATGTTTAAGCTATTAATCCTAGGTTTCTAGAGTAGCTATGTATTCTCATTTGATTGGTCCACTTGTATGGTTACTAATGAACCTTATCTTCTCATTTAATGCTTGAAAATGACATTGATCTTAGCCTTTAGAAAATTGGCTTATCATTGACTTCGCATTGACTTTTTTTTTGTAAGGTAAGAAATTTATTAACCAAACAAAGCGCAGATAACAAAACGAAACCCGACCACACACCACAGAGTGTCACTACAAGTGCAAGGGTGGCCCTGGTGAGAAAAGAGAAATACACAAGGATATCAAGAGGCCAAAACAAACGGCCTAAGAACAAAGACAGGCTAGACTGAAACAGCAATCGAGAATTAGTCAAAAATCGATGGAGTGATGGCCCAACAGCCTTGCATCCTCCAGTTTCTAGGGGAGTCGTCCACACGTTTGAATGTCCAAGCCTTATCCTTGACAACCTTCTTGAGGTGCATCTTAAGAGCTAGCAGGAAAAACCTCTTGTTGCGAAAGAGAATGTGATTCCTTTTCAGTCCAAATCATATGACACAATGCACCGAAAGAAAACCGAGCAATAATCTGATAGAAATGTTGGCCGCAGATATGATGTATCACCCACTGAAGATTGTCACGCCAATGAAGGTTTTACCAAGCCAGATTGCATTTGGCGGCCCAAAAAAGAGCAAGGGCACCCGTAATGCAGCAGCCAAAAAAAGGTGGTCAATAAAATTCGGGCGGCAACCATAGAATGCACATACACCATCTAGAATTCTATGGTAGTTGAGCAAGAGAACCTGAGTTGGCAGTCTGTTAAGAGTGATAAGCCAAAGATGAAAGGAATGCTTAGGAGCGATACAACGATCCCAAATAAAAGAGTGCCATGGCCCAACCTGCCCTCTCCAGCGAATAAAGTCCAAAGTCGCAACAATGGAAAAGACTTCTGAGGGATGACCAAGCCGTAAAAGACTATCACTACTCTCAAGGACAAGAGATGGAAGAGGCTCTAACAAGAGCCAATGGTGGCCGTCACCTGAGAAGGGTGAGGAGTTGTGGAGAAAAACTCAAATACTGTGGCATTTCGAGAAATGCCAAAGCGATAAATATCCATATCATAAAAAAAAACTTGTAAAGATGCCCTCTCGAGTGCCAGGAATCGAACCAGAAAGAGACGATACAACCATTGCCAACCGCCAATGGAAAAGATGCTGAAAATCCAGGCGAAGATCCTGGATTTTCTTCCAAGCCCAGGAACAAAAGCTCAGTTTAGTGGCGACCCAGAAATTCTTGTTTTTAAAAAAAGTTGTATAAATCCATTTACAGCACAAGGATTCCTTATCGGTAAATAGGATCCAAATATGTTTGAGCATAGCCGCCCGGGTGCAATAAAAAAACCTGCGAATGTCAAGACCACCTTCCTCCTTAGTGAGGCAAGTATCGTCCCAAGAACATTTATCGTCACTAGCGCCTAAGTCCTGTCCTTTCCAGAGAAATTACCTGAGGATCTGCTTAATACGAGATAGAACTGATTTGGAAAGGAGAAAAACACTTGCCCAAAAAATATGAATAGCATGAAGAACTGATTTGATAAGTTACAAGCAGCTAGCAAAAGAGAGAAACCGTTGAGACTAGGATTGGGCTCTAGTAGTGATTGAGTTAACCAAAGAATTACAATCCACCTTGCTAAGCCTTGAGGCAATAATGGGAACTCCAATATATCGAACCGGTAGGGAGCCTTCTTGGAACCCTAGAGAAGAGAAGAGCTGCCTCCGAAGCTCTTCCGAGCCACCCGCAAAGAAAATCTCGCTCTTGGTCACATTAGGCTTAAGTCTAGACCAATTGAAAAATTTATCAAGCCCTATCTTCAGCAAGGAGATAGAAACTAGATTTGCCTCAGCAAAAATAAGAACATCATCTGCAAAGAATAGGTGAGAGAGCTGAGTAGCTTTGCATCTCCAGAAAAACTTAAAGCCCGGTTGCCGAGTTTGAACATTAAGAATGCCTGAAACGATCTCCATAACAAGGGTAAAGAGATAAGATAACATAGGATTTCCTTGTCGGATGCCTCTTTCACTAGAAAAAAACCCATGAAGTTCCCCATTAATAGAAACAGAAAACTTCGGAGTACGAACACAAGTCATAATGAGCTTAGTAAACATATCGGGAAACCCAAAAGCTTGCAAAACCATCACCAGAAAATCCCAATCCACGATATCATAAGCCTTTTGGAAGTCAACTTTGATGGCACATTTAGGTAAAAAGGGCTCATGATGAAACCCACAGAAAATTTCATGAGCAAGAAGGATGTTGTTACTAATACGACGGCCTTTAACAAAGGCATTTTAAGGAGGGCTTGCGTCACGCCTCGAACCCTAGGCGCTCGAACATCCCTTCCATACGTCAGGTCAAAGGATAACATCATAGGTATGTCATCGACCCATTTCATTTTATCTTGCAATAATGCACTTGCGGAAGCAACAACAACCCTTGACAATTTCAAACAAACAGGAACAGAGATACGGAACAAAGTGAAGCACAACAAGTCTTACTATTAATATACATTTAGTCCACAGAGAAACGTTCCACTATACAAGCCCACCTTCGGGCTGCTTCCCTAAACCCTCAAAAAGATACCGGGTTGGTCAGGGACCATCTACTGCCGTTACACACACTACTACTACTGACTAACATGCAAAACGAACTGATAAAAGAGCTCCTCCACAGCTCTACCCGTGCGCTGACTTCCGGTATCGGGTCAACCTTGATACCCTAGCGGTGAATCGGGGTCCTTCTCATCAGAACTAGGACTCGAGTCCTCGACCTCCCCATCCGGCATATCCGAATCCATCGCGTCCCACATCTGAACGACCGGCCCCGCACCTAGGGGTACCTCAAACCCCCGAATCGGTCTGATGAGAACATCACCCTGATGAACGAACCAGGCCTTGAAAAGGTGTGCCACATAGTGTGACAACCCCTCATCGACCCAGACGGTCGCCACGTGTTGCTCCTAGACGTCGTCAGAATTAGTGACGTGACGATAATGAATGACCGCAGATTGGTCGACAGGAACACTGAACCTAACGTGGTGCACGGCCATTACGAGAACCTGAAAGGCAATCAGCCACAACAAATGAGATATAATTCTCAATGAGTCAACGCCTAAGTCCGATTAGAATGTTGATTCACTCAAGCAATCCAACAAATCGAGCGAGCTAAGCCCAATAGCCAAAAGACAATTACATGCAACTTACCTTGTCTTGAGCCATACGACAGATAATTCATAGCAAGGAATAAACAATAGATCAATCACGCAACCAGGACACTCAGCCATAAATCATGTACAATGCAACAAGCGTGTTCCAGTTATTCAAAGGCTAAGAGATACCCCACTCTCGCCACAGTGCAGCCTCACTGCTAGCACTCTTCCGGATTAACCGAGCGTCGTCCTTATACGTTACAACGACGTCATCCGATAGCTCCCATAAATTCCCTAAGGAGGGCATACTAGGAATAAATCTAGAAGGGCTACGGACCAACACTAGTTTCGACCGGCATCTAGTCAACCGTGGTAATCCGGACTATCCGTCGCCGACACGGACTGACAGGTAACCAATAAGCCGTGGAATCCCGGACTGTACGTCGCCGGCACACAGACTTATTAGGCAGCGACCCATGCCAACAAGGGTATCGCTCGTGTCCCCAGTTACGATAGGGTGACACAATTAAAGCCATCGTGTGACCACACATTCACCACAGGCAATCAAGCCAATTCTTAATTCCAATTTAGTTCAATGCGGTCACATTCACATCATGATCAAAATCCGGCCTACGGCCATTTTCATGTTCAAATCCACAATTGGTCACACGAATATTCAATTTCAGATAAACATGACATCCCGACACTAGTGTGATCATTCAGCAATTAAGCGCAATCAACACTCAGTCCGATCCACGATCAGACACCGATAAATATCAGGTACAATAAAATAGACAATTAACCATGGTAACTATTCCACCTAACTATGATTAATCCAACTAGCCACAGTAATTAATTAATCTACCACGGTAACTAATTAACCTAACCACAGTAACTATTTAATCTAACCACAGTTAACTATCTAACCACGGTAACTATCTAATTTAACTGCTGTAACTAGCTAATCAGCTACGGTAACTATCTAATTAACTACTACGTGCAATTAACAGCCTAATCAGGGATTAGGGGTTAACTCACTTCGATAACTGGCGGCGACGGTCAGCAGCGACCGGCGGCGGTCCGGCAGAAAATTACGGTGACTCGACGCTCCGGACGCAATTACGGTAACGGTTCGAGAAGACAACACATGAATGACGGCGAACGGGCAAGGGCAGCGGCTGTCCAAGCAGCGCGACGACGAAGGAACGGTGAAAAAAGGGTGGCGGAGGGCTCGGCAGGGCTCTAGGCAGCGGCGGCTTCGATCCGGCCGCACGGGCGGGCTGGACGGCAGCTGAACCGAATGGCGACGAGGCTTGGGCGGCTCGGCGAAGCGACGGCGGGGGAGACTGAGGTCTCACGGGGGTGCGGCGGCAAAGCGGCTCGGTGGCCGTCGGCGGCTCGGCACGGCGGTGGCGGCTAGGGAGGAAATGAAGGGTGAAGATGGTGATCCAAAGTGAAAATGAGAGAGTGAGGGGAAGGGGGTGGCCGGCCATGGAAGAGAGAGAGTGGAGAGAGAGTGGTCAAGGGGAAATTTGGTAATTTTACCAAAAAGTCAAAAGTCAAAAGGTGAATAGTGATCTTGACTTTGAGTTAATGTGCATTTATGGTGCGGGGCCCACGGTCAAGTCAGTACTAATGATATCTGGCTTATATGAATAATATCCTAGGGTATTTTGGTCATTTACTAATTTAGGACTAGTTGGACATTTGGTTCAGCGTCGAGCTCGGGTGTGAAGGAAAAACAACGGTATATTCTACGGCGCAACGAAACTAATCGAACTACTATTATCTACGCTTCAGTCGTTGATCAAAGTCTTCCAGATTGAACAATTCCACGTCCAATAAATGTACTCAATTTCCAAAGGTCCAATATCATTCATTTAATAAGTCTTGAAATTTCAAGATGTCATATCTAGTAAGAGCAGGAAGAATACTAGCAAGCTTATTAGTCATAATCATCATAATACACTTGTAAATGGTATTGCAGCAAGCAATAGGCCTAAAATCATTCATAGCAGTAGCATTATGGACCTTAGGCACTAAAGAAATAATGGTAGCATTAGTTTCCCGAAACAGGAATCTAGAAACAAAGAAATCCTGAACTGTCAATATCACAAGTGGCTTTGAAAAATTCAACATTAAAACCATTAGGTCTCGGAGCCTTGCCAGCGGCTAAAGAGAATATAGTGTTACGAATCTCAATATTAGAAACACGCCGGGATAAAAACCGACACTGGTTGGAATCAAGAGGGTACTCAATAACTGACCGAATATCTTGAACAGATGGCCGAGTAGATAAACTAGAGGGACCAAGCAGGCCCTCAAAATAAGAGACAATATGCTGCTGGACAAAAACCGGATCAGTCAAGAGATCTCCAGAACTATCAACAATAGAGAGAATTCTATTACGAAGTTGCCTTCTGTTAACAAAATGAGGAAAATACTTGATATTTAGGTCCCCTTCCTTAAGCCATTGAACCTGAGACTTTGCTTATAGAAAGCTTCCTCTTGGAGACGGAGGATAGAGAAAATCTAGAGCTGGTCCCTTTCTTGATTGGCTAACCCCTGATTAAAGGGATCTAGAATAAGAAAGTCCTGGATAGAAATTAAGGTAGTCATGGCTTCGGAGGTACAGGCCGATAAATTAGAAAAAGAATCCTTGTTAAGTTGCTTAAGCCAACCCTTAAGTAACTTAAGCTTTTGGCAGAGCTAGAATATAAGAGTCCCATAAATTTCAAGATCCATACCTAAGTGACCATAGGCAAAAAGGAATGGTGAGACATCCAAAAATCAAAGAACTTGAAAGGCCGCCTGGAGCTGGAGGGAGTTGATCGAATACCCCCGGAGGCAAAAACGATGCCTCTGAGAAAGAGAAATCATTACTCCACTGAGCATTGATAAGACCCTATCGATCTTCCTTTGCTTGCGAGTGGCACCTGAAGACGAAGACCAAGTGAACCGGTGGCCAACATAACTGAGATCCTCGAGACCGGCTTGAGTAAGGCATTCACCAAACTCATCAAAAGAAGGGAGCCATCTGGTAGAACTGCCAACTCTATCCAAAGGTCCCTAATAGAATTAAAGTCCCCTAAAATCAGCCAAGGAAAGCCAAACAAGGCCACACTAGACCGAATGAGATTAGCCCAAAGAGTCAGTCTAGTAACAAAAGTGTGCTCAGCATAGACCACAGAAAGCCAGCAACCCTTGTTGAAAGCGAAAAGTTGCAAGTATCCATCAATAACCTGAGCAGAAGAAGAGGACACAACAAAATTTGCAAGCAAAGGATTCCAACCAATCCACATCCACCCCCGATGGGAATGATCAAAGTTAGCAATCCAAGTCCGGCCAGGCAATAAACTCGAGGAGATATTTGAGAATGAAGACAAGGGCATCTTAGTCTCAAGAATGCCAATGCAACAGAGATTATTGGATCTAATCAAATTTCAGATTTTAGCTTGTTTCAAAGGGTCAACAAGACACCTAATGTTCCACACTCCGATATACATATAAATAAGGAGGGGAATAGGTTACCATTTCTTGTGGCGACCCGGCTTCTTTTTCCTAAAGGTCGGTTTGGCCTTCTTAGCAAAGATGCGACTGCTATCAAAGCTAGGGCTGACCTGTTGTTGATCCGCCAAAGGAGGGGGACAGGCTGCCACCTGTTTGCCAAGAGCAGACTTGACCCCTTGAGGACCAGCAGCTTTCTTACGGGTATTTAGAGGGGCTGGGGGGGAAGCCACATCCTCATCATTGTCGATATTGCTTCCCTCATCTTCAATATTATCATTTGAATTAGAGAAATCAACAGAAGTAGCCCAAGAGCCCAAAACAGGTTCGGACATCAGAACATTTCGTGTACCAATATCTGGTATAGAGGGTACAGCCGAGGACCCAATATTATCATCAATTTTAGAAGCAACAATCTTGGAAGGTGAGCGACTCTGCCTTTTGCCCACATCTTGCAACTCATCAAGAGGTTGAGGAGACACTGATTTGTTAGCCATAGGAGTTAAAATCAGGGGGCAGCAGAGGGATCTATGGTGGTAGAGGGGCATTTGTGACCAAAAGTGCCACAGCTAGAACATGATATTGGCTTCCATTCATATTCAACTTTGATTAAACGAGCAACTCCATTCAACAACACCTCAATAGAATCACAAGGGGGCTGTTTAGCATTAATCTCAACATAAACTCGAGCATAAGAAATCATTTTTATATTCTCAGTTTGGAGATCCACATAAAGGGGCTTACCAATAGCACTGGCCATTGCACTGATGCCAGAAACAGACCAAAGAGAATAAGAAATATTTCTCAACCGAATCCATACAGGCAAAGAGTTATGTTGGCCTCTCTTGAGCTCCAAAAGAGGGTGCCATTGTTGAAGGATGAGAAGCACCCTTGCAACAGTAAGAAGCCCATTATCAAGAGTCTTCCGTCGGAATTCATCATCCGAAATATGGAAGAAACAAAAGCCATCATCATTAGACATAACTTCGTACAAGTGCATTCCCCAAATATGCTTGGCAGCCGACTCAGTGGGCTTAAATGGGAGTCTTTTCCCAACAAAATAGCCAACAAGATAATCCTTCCATTTAAGATTGGTTGCCTCAAGAATTTCATCAGAAATATTCATAACAGTTCTATCATCAACAGTAGTGGGAGGGATGTATGTTAAAACATACCCTTTTTCTGTAGACTTTGCATTGATTTCATTCTTATCTTTTAGAAAATTGACTTACCATTGACCTTCCTATTTTATTTGATTTATAAATATCGAATTTAGGATTATTATATTTTCTAATACAATTTTTCGAAAAACCTCTTAAATAGGCTAAGCAATAACTTTCTTAAGAAACTTCGAAATAACTTTCCTGAAAAGCTACTAATTAGCCTCTTCTAAAAATTCCTTAAAGATCATGTCCAGAAGATTTATTTCACACTCTAATTATTTCTAATGTAGGAAACATTCGGGATGTCACAAAAAGTGTCTTTAAAGAACAGGCTGAGAGAATTTACCTTATTTTCTGATTATTTCCAATGTGAAAAAATTCGGAATGTCACAATAACAAATGAAAAGGGAAATAAAAGGAAAAAAAACCACTTTGGCCATGGCTCAAGTCATTGGCCGTGGCTCGGGCCACTTTGGCCATCACTTAAGCCACTTGGCCATGGCTCAAGCCACTTTGATCGTGGAGAACCGGTCTTTATATTATTCGCGACATCCAAAATTTTCTATGATATTATACTATATATTATCATAGTTATTAATTCACATGAACTTTTAACGATATTATGATGATATTTCAGATAGCCTCGAGGATCTAAGGATAGATATAAAAGGAAGAGGATCTGAGGATAAATATAAAAAGAAGAGTAAACCAGATAGAAGGGTATAACGGTAAGAACAAACCAACCACAGGCGGTAAAACTTGTCGATTGTGGGTTATCTAAATTAAATTATAGAAACGCTAGTGAAGATATGAAAAATTACTGAAATTACATAATATTGAAACATTACAAGTAGATCAGAATTACAAGTACAAAAAGTAAAAATTTAAAACCTTTATATCCTCAGATCATGAGTAGATCTGCAATAAAAGGTGTATCATGAATGATATAGAATTTTTTTTTACTAGATCTGGTATGGTATGGAAGTCTGATCATGGATAGATGTATGGAAACCTCAAGGTGAATGGGTGGATCTGTGTTAGGGTGGAGGTAGATGAAGGGAGTTTTCGTGTATGAAATGGTAGAGAAAAGAAGTAGGAGAAGCTTCTTTCCGAAGAAGAGAATATGGGTGAATATGCTAGAGAATGCTCTCCTTTTCTTTTTCCAAAAAAAAAAAAACCCGCCCTGCTCTTCAGACTCAATGGGGTATATAAGGATGAGAGTTTCTACTGTAGCTACAGAGTAAAGCCGCTACAGTATGCAATGATATTAAAAAGTCGCTACAGTGTACAGTGTACAGTAATATCGAAAATTAATCTGCTCATCACTGTTAGGGGTCTTCATTATCGGTCAAATTAATGCAGTAGCAGTCATCCTCATTGGTATACCAATAATTTTATCAGATGCTGAAGCGGGCTCTTTCGAATATCAAGAATCCCAATGCTCCTCCTATCATAGTGGCAATACCAATGAGGAAGACTACTACGGCATTGATTTGGCTGACAATATATATATACCAACTATGATGGAGTTGACTACCTTACAAGCAAACTTTAAAGTAAATGTGATCCGAGGAAACTTACGCTATGATTGGGGTACAAAAGGTTTGGCTTAGAAAGGAAGAAGAAGATGATGAACAGATGTTCTGGAGAGGTTTGGAATGAGGAAGAGAAATGTGTGCGTGAGGAAAAAGCCCCATTTTAAAGGTGCAAAGCTAGCTATTTATAGAACAAAAAGAGCTACAGTGAAAGTGCTACAGTGATGAATAGTGAAAGTGCTATAGTAAAAGTTATCTTTTGATTTGATGTTGCTAAAGTTTTCAGCTTTTTACATGTGGTGTTGCCAGACTTTTGCATGTGCTCCTTTAGTTTTCTCCAGGTAATCTGATGATTTGGTAATCTTGTAATCTCGTGATCTGGTAATCTCGTGATCTACATATGTATATACAAATATACATATATAGTATAAGCAAATTAAATTTAGTAAACACATACTTCAAATTATATCATTGAATTATAAATACCCTATAATATATATAAAGAAGATTATTAATGTAATGCAAAAGATTATATTTTTCTATTAAGTCACTAATATTAAAATTTATTTGTGATTAAATAAAATCTCGTACGTTTGAGATAATAAAAATAGCAAACATGATATACAAAATGATCAATAGAATAACACAGAAGAGAAGCACCATCCACAAGAAGGGTGAACCTCCTTTAATCGGGGTAAACGTCTTTCAAGTGTGGTCTAAATTGATATGTAAATAAATTGCATTGCAAAATGATAAATAAATTGCTTAAATTAAAACCATCCACAAGGGTAGTAAACTACGCTCAAGTGGGGTATGAGCAACGTAATAGAAGTATAATGTGACCTTTTTTAAGGGTGGCAATCCACGCTCAAGGACGATCCCACTAATAATAAAATGAAATTAGAAAAGAAGAACGATTAAACCAACTATGTTTTAGTTGGTAATCTTAATATAATAAGGGAACTGACAAAATGATATGGCTCTTGTGGCAATAGAAAGATTACAAGAGGTGATGAAAAGATTACAAGTGATAAAGGATGGCTACAAGTGATAGAAAGGTGAGAAGATTACAAGGAAAGATTGCAAAATGAGAGCAAAATGAGAGAAAGGCCTCCCCCCCCCCCCCCCCCCCCCTCTTATAGAAGGTTTGGGCTCAAATTTTCTGCCCAAATAATCATGACTCTTTTGATTATTATTTTTTCTTTCTTTTTCTCTTTTCTCATATGATTGAAATGACCCTTGCTGACATGGTGTCTTCAAAGGCTGATGAGTATGCTTCCAAATAATTTTGAAGAGTGATGATTATTATTCTTCATGGTCTTCGTCATCTTCAAACAGATTGATGCCGTAGCAGTCAACTTCGTTGGTGTCTCCACTATGATGGCTTTCTGCAGAGTCACTCTGTGATTTCAATTCTGAAATGATTAACAAAATATTCTGGTGATTGTATTGCTGTGAGTTGGGATGTGGCCAAAGATTTTTGTTGAAGGAATTGGGCAATTCTCTGATCAATTGGTGATGTAGTGTTATTTCTTTTGTTTAGCCAGTTTAAGACTGACTGTTTAGAAACTTGATCGATGAATTTGAAATTATTCCACCATTTGGTTTTGTATTTTCTAATAAGATGTGGGACATGAGAGTGATAAGTGGGTCGATGGTAATCAAATTCCCAGGCTAAAAACCCAAGAAACTCTGAAGTAAATGAAGAAGTGCACGAGTGTTGAGAATTTTGATTCATGATTGGTTGGAACAAAATGCTTGTGGAAAATTTTCAAGCTATTTTGTATTGGAGGAGGTAATATCTTAATGACTGGACCAAAATGTTGCCACCAATGAACAAACCAATAGGATAATTGTTCAACTGAAAAATCTGTTTTAAAATAAAAATAAGCCAGGAGTGATGATTATCTTTATTTTGGCGATAGAATGCATTCCACCATGCCTGTTGGTAATCACAATATGTGAAGGTAGGAACAGATGGTAATCTTGTGGTTAAACGAGATTGGAATTTTGTAGGCAATCGGTACTGCGACTTATGGAATTATGGCGAACAATGCAGCGACGACTCAACTCGATTATACATGAGATCTTGCCCAGAGACAACTTCGCCATTGCTCATGCTCCGGCGCGCGCTTTTAATTACTTTTGTCGAAAAAAGTCCGCTCGCAGATTTAACACCAAAAATATTTATTATGAAAAAGAGAGATAATTAAGTGATGGTCCGTGATCCCAATGAGAGGTACGCCTTTATTTTATTTGCTCGTTTTTGGTGCTATAAACCTTGTCTTTTGGAAGTAATCTCTCTGAAAAATTCTTTTGTTCGTTTTATCCCTTAAAGCCTATCTACAAACTTGTTATGTGGCGATTGGTGCAAACAATTTGCGAGTGATATTTTCGTCCTTTCATGTATCCACAAATTTTGAAAACTGGCCATTTTGTCCCTTTGGAACAACCCGAAGAAAACACACTAATGTTTGCGATACCCGTCTAATGCAAGCATATCCGTTTTTCACCCACTAACCCGACTTTTATGCAGTATTCTAAAAAATGGCATGATTTTTGTGCTTGGAGAATTTTTTACAAATAGAATATGATCTCAAACAAGTTATGAATAGTGGATCACTTACTGGTTGGAGTGACCAGCTAGTATTATTTAATGAGATAAAACATCCTTGTGGCGCATTATTGCTAAGTATTAAATGTGTTCTGTTAAAATTGATCATTTCGACGTGATTGATTACGGTAGGCATGCTTTAATTAGCCTATTTAGTTGTGAAATCATGGTGTGGAACCATGGACAAGAATTGCTTCTAGTAGCTTTAGCTCATTAGTTCTAACATAAAAATCATAACATCACATCTATATATTAAATCTACATAATTACAAAAAAATTATCGACATAAAACATAACTTTTTATTTTTTGGGTGCGGGAATTCTTTTATAGTAGCGCTATCTATATGAGATGTGTCTGATATTTGTTTTTTGGTTTAAAGTAAGTTTTGCAAAATTATTTGCACCCAACCTAAGTTAAGTTTTTTAAGCAGAAAAGATTGGCTGAAATAAGATAAAAAGGACCATACTTGATCTCTTGGTTGTCCCTCTTGCTAAATTCAAGATATGTGGCTGGACGTTGTCCATTATTCTCAAGAAACTATAAAAACTCACACCAAATTTCTCACAAGACTTCTAATTAATCACATTACATTTCTTCCGGATCTCGCCATCACTCCCCGTGAGCACTTGGACTGCTCCCATCCGCTTCATTGATTGGCTGAACTCGGTGAAGGAGCCCTCCTGGTCCAGCAACTCCTCGACGATCTTGCTCGACTCCTTGTCGGTCAAGAGCGCGGCATCAGATTGGAAGCGGCCTTGATTTTGCTTTAAGGCCGTGTAGTAGTGGCTGTTGAAGGAGAGGGAGCTCTCGGGGTCCATCACGACGGTGGTGGTGGCATCGGAGAGCGTCTTGCATTGGGCCTTCAGTTGAGAGGCGTAGGTTGGGTTGAGGGAAGGGTCTTGGTCTCCCTTGCCAGTGAAGTTGTAGAGCCTGTTACTGAAGAAGTTGCAGTGCCCGACCCCTATGGTGTGCCCACCTGTTGACCCAGATAAGTAGTATACTTATCTAATTAATAAGTCAATTTAATTTCTCTTCTTATTTTGATTAGTGATTACTTTGCCCATTTGATGACCCACCTGATGAACCATGGATCTTAGTCCGTGGCACATTCTAAGCATAGTAGATTGACTTTTACCTTTTTAAATTGACTTTTCCCTTAAAGATTGAAAGTCGACTCTTTTTCCAAGAACATATTAAGAATATCTTTTGGTTCTTTATAAAATGTTAGATAATAAATTGAAAAACATACAACCATAATGATCGGACCTTGAGATTCTCTCTACATGTATGTGCTACGAGTTTCCATTTGTTCACCGTCATTAGGGAAAACTGTTTGTTTATGTTTTTGTATAATTCCCTTAAAAATATAAAAATTGGCGAAAGTAAGTAAAAGAAAAGGGAAAAAAATGACACCTAAAACGATTATTAACCGCAATTCAGATAATCTCAAATATGAAATGATATTCATTTGATCTACTTATGATATTCCGTTTTCATTTGATCTTTCTTATGATATCCATCTTCTATCACATTTGTTTCGACTTTTCTTGTAATATATTTTTATTAATCCGGATACTGAAAAAGGAACTGCGTATAGAAAACAAACTGAAAAAAAATGGTTTGACCATACTTTTTTCGAAAACCATACTTTTTTCGAGAGGGGTTAATATTTTGATAAACAACTAAAATTCGATGTTCAAGTACCATTTACTTGTATATGATGAAAGTTAATAAGAGACCCGTATACTTTATTGTTTGGAAAGAGAGACTAACATTTTTTTTAGTATATTGATAATAGAGCGTAGTCGTTTCGTAATAAAAAAATAAGAAAATAATTGAAAATCCAGAATTTATATCTTTCATGACCAGATATTTACTTTTCGCATTTGTCAATTCCTAAATAGATATTTTTTTTTTCCAATAGCCACCTAAAAATTACTATGGAATTATCGATTGTGTGTGTGTGTGTTTTTTGTTTTTTTTGCTTGAATAATGTCACCCGCTTATTATTTATTTATTTTTATGACCGAGGTTCCGCGCGGAGGAGCACGACTAGTCCTCGGGGGGCTAGCGCAGGAGCCCACCACCACGACCCCCCACTTAAGACACCAGCGTCGAGGAGTTTCGAACCCAGGACCTCTCGTGAAAGGAACTGAACTCAAACCAACTCGGCCACCGGTCGGTGGGTGTCACCCGCTTATGTTTATCTCATTATAAAACCAAAAAATATGTACAATCTCCATACATATGAAATTTTCAAACAAATGTTTGCCCACAAATATTGTGCTCCGGTTGCCCGTCCTATATAAAATAGAATGTGCGGTCCAACTTACACGTTACTAGGTACCATTAGGATAACAATGACATTGTTAAGCAGCAAAAAATAAAATAATTCTTGGTAATAATCCTCCTCTACACCTGAACAAAAGGATTCGGATAATTTCACCGTGGACTTCAATGGTGGAATACTTTGAATTGTTTTGAAAAAAAAAAAAAAGGTATTGCGTTATATATTTTTGAGAGAGACAACCTGGTACAATTGTTGTGTATTCTTACAAAAAAAAATCACAAAAAAATAGGTATCCTAGAATAGAAAATTGACTTTCTAGACAATAGGACCTACCCAAGATAAGATGGCTAATTTTGACCATATGAAACGCGATTCGTTTGTCCTCAATTTACCTGATAAAACAACAAGGTCATGAACAGTGAGGCTCTTGTCGGCAAAAGATTGCTTGAGAGATGTAAAGTTGAAGAATGGGGAAGGGATATTGGATAGTGCTTCTGATTCACGTGAGATTCTCCCATCTCTTCTTCCGGTCAACACCTCCCACATTGACTTATTAAACTGGAAATCACAAATTAATTGGTGCAAAATAATGTGAGATGCACTAAAATGTCAAAATTAATGAGAATCATGATATTCTTTTATTAATATAAATCTACTATATAGAAGCCGCCGACCAATATAGGGATCGATTTTGTTTTGAGCGATTTTCACATTATTTAGTGGGAGTTTTCAACAGCCAGAAGCAAGAGAAAACTTTAGTTTTGGGGAAAATCTTAAAGAAGCAAAAGAGGCATTTTGTTTCTCAAATTGATCGACCTAATCAAATTTTCTCGTAGTATCTTGTCTTGATACTTTTTATAAAAGTGTTACAATAAAATATCGGTATCTATTGATTTATCACGAGTCAAAATGTGGTTAGGGCTCTTCTATGTGTGGGGTCGAAAATATTATCAAAAGAAGACATATGAACTTTGGCTTGATAGTCTAGTGTCGCCATGAAATGGTCCAAAAGCTTTTTTCCATCATAGTTTTATTCAAGAACATGTGTCGAGGAGTGTTGATGAGGTTACTAAAGTTCTACTAATTCTTAATGAAAAGTTTTCAAAAATTGAACAAACTCAAAGAATACCAATAAATGGTCTAAGAGTTTTCCATCACCCCCGAAAGTCTTACTTGGAAAGAGCCCGAGTCTCTAGCAGCTAAAGCGACGATGTCGGCACAAGAGACGACGCCGGGGCATGTTTCCTCTAGCTTCTCCTTGATCTCGTCTATTACGTCGAACCCAGCTAGCGACTGGTTCGGAACTGCCGCCTTCTCCGCTCGGTTGTTCGCCATAGAGTCCAGCAAAACCGAGCCGTCGCAACCCTATACACACGTGAAAATACGCATTCAAACACCGATCAAATATTATCACGTTCTCCTTCTACGACCATGCACGTCCGCGTTGATTTATATTGTGCGAACGATATGGAACAACGGAATGATTCTTCTAAAGAATTTCCGTTCTTGGTGCAAATCTAGACGTAGTGCGACACTCGTGTATGCACAAAATTTGAGTATTTCATGCGCAAAGACTCATGGATATGTATGCTCCAGATGACCATGTAGGACACTAGATCAAAAGATGGTAATTCATGCACAAGGCAAGTTCGCCGGCCAGTGCGAGCGCGCATGCATCCTTGGATGAAGGCGAGTTTCATCGCATCATACTATAGTCTCGTATAATTAGTTTCCCTCGCGCGAGTCAAATGCATATAATTCAAAAATTGCCGATTGCCTAGTGAGAGCCCCGGCATAGGTGTGGCGTCAGGATTAATCTATTCGAATGCACGGATGATATAGCGTGTGTATACATACGTACCCTAACGAAGCAATCATGGAAATGCATCCTCAAGAACTTGGCGGGTGTCGCGACCTAAAATTAAGCTAACGGATTATCAGGTTAATTAACTAACCTAATTCGGACCCTCCCAAGTCCTACCGAATCGCAACTTAGGTATGATTTCATGCAAAATTAATTCAATTGGAGCCGCCACTAATCACTTATGGTAGGTTGATTAGAAACCTATATAAAATAGCGGGAGAACTATTTTATCCCTACGAACCAGAGAAAATGAGTCCGGAGACTTGATTACATTAATTTGGAAAAATTAATGCCCTTTCGGTACCAGATTTCATGAAAAATCATTTTAATTGAATGACTGTGGATTTAATGACTTAGGAAAATGGATGGACTATGTGACACTCGAAAATGATTTTCCTTTTTCTTTTTTTTATTTTCAAAAAATTAAACAAAACAAAGCAAACAAAAAGGATGAACAAAAATAAACAAAAATGCCCATAATGTACCTTAATTTTCAAATTTTTCCGAAAAATTCACTCATTCCCAAAGATTAGGGCTAGAGTAGAATTTTATTCGCAACGTGCTCTTAGATTCGAGCTAGTAAGCGAATTGTAGGTATGGAATAACATCGTCCCTTTTGACAAAGGGCAGAACACGAAATTCCATACAAATCACTATCCCATTCCACAAGATCGTGGCTAAGGCAAGTGAATTATTTTACCGAAGGCACAAGACACAGGGAGCATACATTATGGGCATGTTTGTTTATAAATGTGCAAACCATATAACAAAAATAAAATCAAACAAACAATAATTAAATAAAAATGAGCAATTGGATTGAATTTTCGAAAAAATGCAAGGGGTGGCCGAAAATATGAAGTGAGGGTCCACCTTTCCTTTGGAAATTTAATTTTCAAGTTTGGTTTAATTTGAGAAAATTATTCTTAAGATTTGAACGTTTAATTTCAGATAATTCTCAAAAATTTCGATAATTATCCAATTTAATTCCAATCTCGTCCTTAAATCAAATAATCTCCGAAATTTCGCAAAAGATAAAACTGGATATCCATGAAATAATCAACCCAACCAATTCAATGATCATGAGACAACAAATTCAAAGCAAAGATTATCCAAGATAAATAGACATCATCCAATTCAGCCAACATTTATCCACAACAATTCAATATCATCAGATAATTAGAGATAATGCCGATTCAGCCAATCAACATGCAACAGATAATCATCACAACATTGCAAAGATTATCCACAAGACAAATTCGGCCAAGAGAATATGTGTGAGCCGAAAATCCAATTTTGCTCCAGAAAAATCCTTGTTTTTTCCTTTTGATTCAACCGATTTAATCTGAGAAAACCGTGAACAGTTTTTACTTTGAGAAAAAGATATTTTCCAATTAAAGCCAATCAATTCTCAAATTACACATATGGTTCAACCGGTTTCATGATTTAATTGAGTTAATTCAAAAAAATCAGAACTTCACCCAAAACAACTCAATTTTCGGTTCTTGCATAAGATGAACAAAAAAAGCTTGATTTTTCAACTTTGATCACAAATCGATATACATTCATGGAGATGCATGAACATACGTACATGTTACCAATCAAACAAGCATATATCGGCAACCAAAAGTTAAGAAATTTACCTTTATCGAGCTAAATCCCAGCAAGCGCAAGCTGCAAATCTCGCCCAAAACTAGCACCTTTTGGCTTCCTTTTGATGACAAATCGAGCTACGAATCTGCGGCAATTCTAGCATACGATGATAGCTAAGTTAGACCACAAATAACAACTGAAAACAAGGTTGATTAACCTCGAAATTGAGGCTGTGTTACGACTGAACAGTGGCGCAAAACGGGCTGGACGGTGGAGCAATCGGGCGGACGAATTGGGACGTCGGCGGAGCCATTCGACGGGGCTGTCTGGTGACAGCGGCTGAGTAGAGCGGCCAGTGATAGTTGGCTTTATCGAGATTAGAACTCACTCCGAGGATCTCAGCGAAGCTGATGCAGCTACTGAAGAATTGTCGAGGCAACAGGCCCTTCCGTGCGTTGTCGGCCTCCCAGAGAACTTCTTTCGTGATCTGATTGTCTTTTATTTCTCCCTTCGCATCTATGCGGTTAGTGGATGAGCAAAAGACATAATGTATATAAAAAGATGCAAAGTGGAGACGCTAATCTGAAGTGATTCAAGGGACCATGATGATGAAGAGCTCAAGGCATAAATTTTGTGAGAAGAAAGTCCTTGCCCGTGAACTTCCTCTGAATTTATCGATTTTGACCAACTAGGCTCCACGATCAGATCTTTTCCTTGTCCATCCTTTAGTGCTCCCTTGTATCAAGTGGAGATCCAGTCTGGTCGTGCGTGGACTTCAAGGTCAAAACCCAATCAATGATGTTGGACTGCTTCACGGCCGAATCTCAAAGACATCATCTGGAATCGTTGGAAACCAACTCGAATTGTCGTGATGTCAAAGAAGATTTACTGGAGTTGCGTATTGGCCACTGGCAAGCAAAATCGAAAAAAATCATATAAAGCAATAATCAAGAGCAAGAAGTAAAACTCAACTTTGAAAGCTTAATTGAAAAGAAGCAACCTGATTTGCTGTGATGGAATCAGTGGACAAGATTGGAGGTGTCAGACGGTTCAATTCGTGGCAACAAAACTTGCTCGGGAGAGGACTGAGGTTGGGATCTTCAGAGTTGCAAACAAAGACCATGGAAAGCGTGTCCCTCCTTTTGGCATTATCTGCACATAATCATTGTGCCCGGGGGAATTGCCATGGAAGAATTCTTCTAATGGACTGTGAATCTTTTCTCTTTCACTGACGCCTCCCTTTCTCACGAACTATCTTTCACTGTTTTGCTCTCTCTTTTTGAACGTAGCCAACCTTTCTTGCTCTTTGAGATTGCCGAATTTTTGATATGTGCCCGATGATTGAAGTGACCCCCCTAACTTGATGTGACGCGTTCCTTATATAGACTCTTGCCGACTAATCCTAGTAGCAATATGAGTCTTTAGGGACCGTTGGATTGTCGATCCTAGTTAGAGTAGGACCACTTGTGAGCCATTAGATTTCGCGAGTCCGAATCCACTAGAACTCTCTGTTATTTTCAGCCAAACAAGGGTAGAGTTTCAGTTTCTTAAAAGTCTAATTTCTAGTTAAGATAAGACTCTTTTAATGAATTTGGAATTTTGATCTTTAAAGAGTCCTAATCAATTAAAATACTAAGAATTTTCGTCCAAATGGTAGTCCATATGAATTGACCGAAATTCTTAGGCTCTTGTGGGCTTATTTTGTGTTTCCGGACCTAATTGGACCTTAATTAATCAAATGGGTGATTAACTGAGGGCCTTTCATAATTACAAGAGCTAAAATGGGCTGATTTGAGTCCAAAATCATAATGAAAAATTCGGTACACTCAAGTCCACGTCATGGCCGAATTCTTAATGGGTTCGAGCCCGTCCCGTTCGTCAATTTCAGCTCCATTTTCCACCACGGGTCAAATGTAATGCATGAATGTGTAAAAATAAATATGAAAAATGATTTAACTATTTTTTGTAGGAACTAAAATAATTCCTGATTTTTTATGCAAAGTAAATAATAAAAAGGAAAATCAAAATTTAGGTGTCAACAGCGGGCAAAGCGGAGTTACTAGCGACATGCTTCCACGTGATGTTCTTCACGATTTCCTCAGCAAGAGGACATGCACCCTTATAGAAATTCTTCCTCAAGTCCCCTCCTTCTGTATCTCCGATGTGCCCAAAGAAGACAACCATGGCGATTACCAGCACTAAGCTGATATTATTCATCTCTCTCAAAATCTACTAGTAAGGCATGCATGTTCATGCATACTTTGATCCTTTATATAGGGAACACAAAGGCAAAACAAAACGGTTAGGGTTTCCATTTCTTGCAGGGTCAACAGTTATATCATTTGTTTTCTGCTAAGAAGCAAGTTTAGATATCAAAGCAAGAAAAGCCGATCATGGTCAAGAGAGTTTTGAGTTGACTTTGCTGGTTTGATTGATTCCGTGTATGTGGAGATACTAGTGACACGGACCGGGAGTTTCGTGGAAGTTCTCCCGTACTCGTGTACCTTGAGGGTGGAGCTTTTGGTGTCATCACGGTGAGTGAGCGGTGTAGAGGGGGAAGAGGCAACTGGGTCGTGTGAGTGGCGTCAGACGGGTTTGTACTAGGAGTTCTAGGTTGGAAGGAATATATGTCGAATATCTAAATTCGATCCTATCAACGATGCAAGAAAGTAATGGAAATTCGCACAACACAAGAATTTACGTGGTTCAGCAAGGGAGATGTTCCGCCTACCTACATCCACGGGGAGATGAGATCTGTTTCACTAATAACGTAGAAAAGTGTACAGCCGCTCTTCTCACCTTCTCTCTCTACCTTAGAGACCTGTTTCGCCCTAAATATATATAGCGAAAACCCTACATGGCACAAATTACAAAATTGCCCACATAGCCTAAAGTATTTAACTTTCCCATATAAATCATGTTATGACAGAACATAAAATGCTTCTGGCAGCTCGGGGGCGCTGCCCCCGCCACCCCCGCCGGGGCGGCCCCCTCGGACCCCCTCCCGCTCACCGGGGAGCGGGACCCCCATGCTGTCCAGTCGTTAGGGGGCCTTTCGGAACCGCCTCATAATCTCTTGGATAACAGAATACAAGACATCAACCTCAACAATCTCCACCTTGGCTTGGATTCTGTAATGCCACCTGTGAAAGAATATGAAATATAGATGTCTTCATCCCCGTACCTCCATAAGAGGTACACTCCCGCACTCATTGAGTACGTCCCTCACCTTGAACAGCGAGTTATATTAATTGAGCCCAAACAGGACCCAAACTTCTCAATAGTGACTGGCTTGGTAAAACAATATGCAGGATTGCTATTTGTGTGAATCTTCCTCAAGTGAATGCTGCCATCTGACACAAGCTCCCTGATTTTGTGAAACCTCACATCTATATGCTTTGTTCTTGCATGAAACACTCGATTCTTGGCGAGATGTATGGCACTCTGACTGTCACAGTGTAACACCGCACCTCCTTGCTCTAAACCCAACTCACGAACCAACCCAGTCAACCAGAGCCCTTCCTTAGCAGCTTCTATAGCTGCCATGTACTCTGCCTCTATAGTAGACAATGCAATTGTGGACTAGAGCATCGCCCTCCATGAGATAGGTCCACCAGCTAATGTAAAGACATATCCTGTAGTAGACCTCCTCCTATCTAGGTCACCAGCAAAGTCTGAATCAACATATCCCGCTAGCTCCTTCGAACCTCCGTCGCGACTAAACATAATACCCAAATCTGCAGTCCCGCTCAAATATCTAAAGATCCACTTGACTGCATTCCAATGCTCCTTCCCTGGATTACTCATGTATCTGCTAACAACACTGACTGTATGAGATAAATCTGGCCTGCTACACACCATAGCATACATGAGACTCCTAACTGCGCTAGCATAGGGAACTCGAGACATCTCCTCAATCTCTTCATGTTTTGTGGGGCATTGCTGTTCAGATAACCTGAAGTGGCTAGCTAATGGTGTCCTCACTGGTTTAGCCTTATTCATGTTGAAACGCTCAAGCACCTTTTCAACATACCTCTTTTGAGATACCCAGAGTTTACCTGCACTTCTATCTCTATGAATTTCCATACCAAGGATCCTCTTAGCAGCACCAAGATCCTTCATCTCAAACTCATTATTCAACAAGGACTTTAAAGAGACAATATCATGCATATCCATAGCAGCAATGAGCATGTCATCAACATAAAGCATCAAAAGAATAATCGAATTATCATCTGACACTTTAAAATAAACACAGCAATCATACTCACTTCTCGAATAGCCAATTTGCGCCATAAAAGAGTCAAAGCGCTTGTACCACTGTCTCGGAGATTGCTTAAGGCCATAAAGTGACTTCTTAAGCAGACAAACTTGATCTTCCTTTCCTGGCACTTTGAACCCGTCAGGTTGCTCCATCAAAATATGTTCCTCCAAGTCTCCATGAAGAAACGCCGTCTTCACATCAAGTTGCTCCAGCTCAAAATCAAACATGGCTACCAAAGCAAGTAGAACCCGAATGGAAGTGTGCTTTACTACTGGAGAGAATATTTCATTATAATCTACCCCTTCCTTCTGTGCATACCCTTTAGCTACAAGTCTAGCCTTGTACCTTACCTGCTCATTCTCAGACACTGCCTCTTTCTTGCGAAAGATCCATTTACACCCAATGATCTTTCGCCCTTTAGGTTTCTCCACAATCTTCCAAGTCCTGTTTTTCTGTAAGGATTCCATTTCTTCCATCATAGCTGACATCCATTTATCACTATCAGCATCAGATATCGCATCTTGATAGGAAGATGGATCGCATGTACCTATTGTGAGGGCATAAGCAACTATATCCTCAAACCCGTATCTCACATGTGCTTTGTGAGTACGTTTTTCTCTACCTTCTGCGATGGTGTGGGTATCTTCTACTGTCTCCTGTGATTCTGGTGAGTTACTAGATGATTTCCTTCCTCCCGCTATTTCTGGTTTACCTGACTCCACCTGTACAGTAGATCCTTCTTCACTTCTGCCATCTGTATATGAACTGTTATTTGCCTTCACCATGTCAAAATCATTAAAAACAACATCCCTGCTAACCACGGTCTTCCGTGCATTAGGATCCCATAGCTTGAATCCTCTCACACCTTTCTCATAGCCAAGAAAGATGCACTGCTTAGACTTTGAGTCTAACTTGGAACGATGTCCACTTTGTACATGAACATAGGCTGGACAACCAAATACTCTCAAACCAGAATAGTCAATCGGATTACCTGTCCATACCTCCTTAGGAAATCTGCATTCAATGGCTGTAGATGGAGACCTATTAATGAGATAGCATGCCATATTAACTGCTTCTGCCCAGAAACTTTTGCTCAGCCCTGCATTCAGCCGCATACTCCGAGCCCTTTCCAAAAGTGTCATGTTCATCCTCTCAGCTACACCGTTTTGCTGTGGTGTATCTGGTGTTGTGAAGTGACGTGTGATCCCTTCAACTCTACATAGTTCCAGGAATGGTGTGTACTTGTATTCCCCTCCATTGTCCGTTCTCAAGCACTTTAGCTTCTTTCCTGTCTGCCTTTCTACTTTAGCCTTCCACTCTTTGAATTTGGAGAAGACTTCATTTTTTTGCTTCATGAAGTAGACCCAGACTTTCCTTGAGTAAATCATCAATGAACGTCACAAAATATTCGGCTCCACCTTTTGATTTGATCGGTGCAGGACCCCATACATCGCTGTGTACATAATCAAGTACATCCTTGCTCGTATGCTTTGCAGTTCTGAAACTAACTCTGCTCTGTTTCCCGAAAATGCAGTATTTGCAGAAGTTCAATTTGCAGCTTTTGACACCTTTTAACAGCTTCCTTTTATGAAGCTCCATCATACCCCTTTCACCCATATGCCCTAACCGCATATGCCACAGATGAGTGTCATCTGTATCGGACTCTACAGCTGTAGTCACAAATGCTCCACCTGTTACTGTACTCCCTATGAGCCTGTATAAACTTCCAGTCAACTCTCCTTTCATGACAACCATAGCTCCCTTGATGACTTTGAGAACTCCACTTGCTGCTACGTACTTGCAGCCATTCACATCAAGCGCACCCAAAGATATCAAATTTTTCTTTAGATCTGGAACGTGCCTTACATCCACCAAAGTTCTGACTATACCATCAAACATTCTGATTTTAATTGTCCCTATTCCAATGGCTTTGCAAACCGCATCATTCCCCATTAGAACAGATCCGCCACTGTATGACCGGTATGGATCAAACCAATCCCTATTCGGGCACATGTGATAAGAGCATCCAGAGTCTAAAATCCATGAATCAACGAACTGATTCTTACCTGATGATATAGAGAGAAGATCTCCATCATCACCGTCTGAGCTATCAGCCACACTTGCTTGATTAGAAGTTTTCTCGTGATTCTTCAAGTCTTCCTTTCTCTCATAACAGTTTCTTTTCAGATAGCCTTCCTTCTTGCAATAATAACAAGAGAGTTTCGTTTTACCCCCTCTTGATTTCGATCGACCCTTATTCCCCGATCCCCGCTGGATTATTCTTCCCCATTCCTGCTCCTTGACTTTTCCGATGAGACCCTCACCTGTGCCGTAGCACTGTTAACCCTTTTTCTCGTATCATTAGATAATAGGGCAACAGTGACCTCATCTATCTCAAGCGTCTCCTTTCCATACAAGAGTGTAGTCACCAGATGATCATAAGATGCTGGTAGCGACGATAGCAGTAATAGGGCTTTGTCTTCATCTTCCATTGAAACCTCCAGACTTGCAAGTTTACTCAGAATCTGATTGAACGTGTTGATATGTTCTAACAGATCTGAGCCTTCCTCCATCTGTAGAGAGTATAACTGTTTTTTCAAAAACAGTTTGTTCGTTAGGGACTTGGTCATATAGATGCTCTCAAGTTTCGTCCACACCTGCAGAGCCGACTTGAGATCCACCACATACTGCAGAACCTCATCAGATAGGTTCAATCGAATGGCGCTTACCGCCCTTTCCTCCATCTCCGCCCAATCTTCATCACTCGTTTCTGGTTTCTTCCCTTTCCCCAGCAGCACTTTCACAGGCCTTGCTGAATCAGAAGATCCGTCATTCTTCGTTGCCAGAGAGTGAAGTGGTTCTTTCCATTAAACCTCTCGATGTCGTCCTTGACACTCGAACCCTTTCCTACCATTTTGATAGCTTGCCGAACCAGGCTCTGATACCAATTGTCGAATATCTAAATTCGATCCTATCAACGATGCAAGAAAGTAACGAAAATTCGCACAGCACAAGAATTTACGTGGTTCAGCAAGGGAGATGTTTCGCCTACCTACGTCCACGGGGAGATGAGATCTGTTTCACTAATAACGTAGAAAAGTGTACAGCCGCTCTTCTCACCTTCTCTCTCTACCTTAGAGACCTGTTTCGCCCTAAATATATATAGCGAAAACCCTACATGGCACAAATTACAAAATTGCCCACATAGCCTAAAGTATTTAACTTTCCCATATAAATCCTGCTATGACAGAACATAAAATGCTTCTGGCGGCTCGGGGGCGCTGCCCCGCGACCCCCGCCGGGGCGGCCCCCCCGGACCCCTGCCCGCTCACCGGGGAGCGGGACCCCCGTGCTGTCCAATCGTCATGGGGCCTTTCGGAACCGCCTCATAATCTCTTGGATAACAGAATACAAGACATCAACCTCAACAATATACTCTTAGGGACTCTAAAAACGGGATTGGCCTCCCTTGTACAAACTGGTCGGGAGCTGGTGCCGCTCTCCTGATGAGGCCATGGTAGGCCGAAACCAGTTGTTGTGCTTAAAGTGTTCTACTCGTCTTACTCGATGTGATGGATGCCCGAGCTGAGCTGGGCGTGGTATGATCCAATGCGGGAAAGCTATTCGCCTAAGTGTTCCATAGAACAACTATGTGAGGAAGGTTGGCCTGGCTTGGCTTGCCAGGCGCCTCACGGGCTAGTTCCGCGATAGAGTTCTGTCGGCCCGTGACACTAGTGTATTAGTTAAAGGGTGACCTAAGCTGAGATGGCTGGTTCGAAAACCAGGCGGTGCAATATCGGTTTAAAAATGTTGAGAGCGACTCTGTGGGGTTACGCTAGGGCTTCTGGAGAAAATGACTGGATGGGGATGGTGTTTTCATATGGTAGGTGAAGAAAATTCCATCTTCCTGTTCAAAAGACATATCGTTTCAATGTTTTAGTCTATTAAAATCTACAAGTTGCCCATAAAAAGCTTGTGGTGATATGGATGGTTTTTGGGAAAATTATAAAATAAGTCATAAACCTATTGCACCTATGCCAATTCAATCCTAAACATTTCGGTTATGCCAATTCAGTCCTAGACCTTTTGACCATTTGTCAATGTAGTTCTTCCGGCCAATTTTGTTTGGAAAACGCTGACATGGCGGTCCAATCAGCGCCGTTCGTTCAATGCGGCGTGGATGGCGCTAACATGAATAATTTTTAACTATTTTTCTGATATTTTCTATTTTTTTTTTCCTTTTTGCCAGTGGCTGGTCTCAGGCAATTGCCGATGAGGGTCGCCCTCCCCAGCCACAGGCGAGGACCGCCCTCGCTTGGACCCTCGTTCGATCTGGCGAGCGCTACCCTCGCGGGCCATAGATGAGGGTCTGAACGAGGCAGCCCTCACCTTGATTTGGCAAGGGTAGCCCGCCCTCCCCCATGGCCGGCAAGAGCCTTGGTGAGGGCCACGGCCGACAAGGGTAACCGTACCCTCGCCGGCCATGATAAAAAAAAAAAAAGAGAGAGAGAGAATAAAGAAAATAATGAACAATTATAAAAAAAATTGCAAAAATTATCCACGTCAGCATCGGCGGTACTATATAGGACATCCGGCGTTCACGTCAACAATTTCCGGTCAAAATTGGCCGGATTGACTCCATTGACAAATTATCAAAAGGTTTAATATTAAATTGGCCAAATTAAAAAGTTTAGGCTAGAATTAGCACAAGTGTAATAAATTTATGAATTTTTGGATAATTTTCATCATGGTTCCATCTTCTTAGATCACATATATAAAAAAAAATGGATTTTTGTTTGATGCCAACTGTGAATACCAAATCTCCTCCTATCATGGTTGAATATGATCAGAATTGAATGATCAGCAAATCTTCCCCGTCATGATCACATATATTAGTTGCATCCACCAGACTTCTCTAAACCGCAGCGCTATATCAGGATAAATGACCCACCAGTACCCAAGGTTGGCAGGTCAAAGTTGATATTATCTGTGAGATCTCTGTGGTTTCAACAAATATGATAGCTATCTTTAAGAACACCGAATTTGTTACACAAATCGTATTATACGATTCGATCGGTACGAAAATAAAGAAGCAAAAAAAGAGTACCATTTGCTGTATATACCAAAATGTGAAAACCATATAGCTCTCTGATCAAGTAAAGATAAAAGGAGTATCACCTTTTGGCAAAACATTGCTGAAGAGTCGTACAGTTGAAGAATGGGGAAGTGATATGGGAAAGTGCTTCTGATTCACGTGAGATTCTCCCATCTCTTCTTCCGGTCAACACCTCCCACATTGACTTTTTGATACTGTTTTGAGGCGAGGAGTATTGAGGCCCTTTCTTTATCGAGGTTTATATTCTGTTAATTACTGAAGTGGAATGTCACACTGAAGACTCTTCTCCTCAAAGGTATGAACTGGAGCTGTTTGTAGTTCTGATTCTGAGGCTGGATTGCCTGCTCTATCTGGTTCTTCCCAAGGGAAAGGGAAAAAAAAATTGATGAATAGCTTCTCGAACTTGAAATTGGAATCCGAAGTAGGAAACTTAAGCTCGAAAGCTGGATCGGAGGGATGCAGTACTGCTCACAATCTTCTGGTTGATCTAAACCAGAACATGACATTACAAAAACTCCCAATAAAATGTAAGCCGGTCTTTAGTAAGGAACCAATACTACCTGCACAACGGGGCGTCTATAGTGCTCTGCAATTTTTTCCCATCTGCATGGAAAATCTTTGACATTGTTGATAACACCAGCACATCAAAAGATTCTGGATGGAGATATTCACAAGCAATGATCTTGTCCAATACTGCGATCACTTTGCTCAAGTCTGCTGAAGAACAGGCCATAACTACACAACCAACTGTATAAGCTGCAATTGTTGCTTGTGACAGTAATTCGGATGTCATCGTGGATCTTCTAACTCTTTTATTCTCACTTCTCAGAGGAATAAAGAACCTGCCTTCTTCATTTGCTTGCGTGCTCTCCGAAATGTGATTTTCTATAACTTGGGTGGTTTTATAGAGCAATGGTGTCACCCATCTTAGAAAAGGTGCGCCGGCCCCTCCTGCACTAAAAGCGTTCTGCTCGCACACCATTCTAAGGAATTTTACATACCATTGACCTGCAACCAGACTGTCCCATTAAGAACATATGCACATGCATTCGTTAGAGAATATGAGTACCATTTCAGACAAATGTGCCTTCCCATTCATGAATTCATTAGGCGAGCTCCACGCTTGGTTTTGAAAGATTTTCATTGCAGAACACGACTCATGCCACATACTGGAAATTAAAGCAAAGGTGGTCATCGTGCTTTTGCAATTAACAAGCTTAAAATGTTATTTGCCTCCTAGAATTTTGATTTTATACACATCATCTGCTCCCGAGTTTCTATTGCAGCACCTAATTTTATGTGGTTCTCTTCCATTGCTCTCTAGGCCTACAGGAAATTTCCAGATGGAATTGTAGCAAAACAGTGGTTGTCTTCTGTCCCTCCCTTAATAAGCGACAATGAGCCAAGCATCCCGGAGGGAATGTGAGACGTCGTTCCTAGAACTGGTTCTGGAAAAAATATCAAGAGGGCAACTGGCTGTTTCATCGGCTCTGATGCAAGAGATTAATAATGCTAAATTAGTGCCTGAGATAAAGAAAATCTGCGAAAGTCACGACAAGAAAAATCGGCTTAGGCTTGAAGTAGCTACTGTTCTTATGAATATGATTAGATAAAGAAACAGTTACTTGATCTTGCACTGAAAGATATAAATCCCACATTTTAGAAATTATCAGATTCTGACAAAGTATCGCGTCTTTATTGTTAGAGATAGACAAAAGAATGTAAAAGAATTGACCACCAAAAAGAAATCGTAAGACAGAAAGCACAATCAAATGACGACACCAATTAGCCACAATACGTGGTCCATTTCATCCTTCTCCCTGCCAATAGAAAAGCAACTCATTGCTTAGGAATACTACAAATAAATGGTCTCATGTTCACCGGATAGGAATGTAACACAGGAAATAGTTCAAGCCAGTTTAAGGCTTTTA